>JAJQKT010000023.1:0-2400000 GCA_030512225.1 Rauvolfia tetraphylla
TTGTACTTCGTTCAGTTACGTGTTGCTAAGAAAATGCTAAGTCTATCCTAGTCTACCAATATGAGGGTGGGATCTTAGAGAAGTCCATGAAAACCTTGACCATGCCTACAAGGCAGGCATTCTAGATCATCATAACAGATTCCAGAAGTTACTACCTTAGTCACTTAGGCAACTAGGTATTATAGAATAAACTTTCATTTTCCAGGAAGTTACAGTTTTTATATAGTTCAATACCACCAGATTATTTATTGTTATAAGTAAAGGGAAAAATAGCATAAACATCATGAGTGTAAGACAGACAAGGAGTCAACTAAATAGGTTATTAAGTTGTAGACATATCAACGGTATTTAGATATGCAAAGCAATTTAGCTTTGAATTTCTCTTCCGGCAATAACAAACTTGTGAACCACAAGAGGATAACATAGCAAATTCACAAAAAATGTCAATTGACAATGAAAAAATCATCCCACAAAAACAATGATGCACTGTGAAAAAAGCAACACTAAAACCTCCACCAACCTTCACTGCAGGCTCATTGCAAAATTCACAAATAGGAACCTCATTATTGCGGAACCAACTTCGCAAATCAAGAAAAGATCTAACTCCAAGCCCAATCTTCCCATCAGACATTGAACAAAGCCACTGGTCATGCACAAACTCTTCAAGAGTTTTATCTTTTTGGGTCATGGTGAAGTTTCTGAATACAGTGGGTATCTGAGATGAACGTGACTGTGACTCCATTCCATTTGGAATCTGGAAAATTTTCAAATGTCTTAAACGAAACAGTGGTTTATTAAACTATATAACATCAAATGTTTTATGTATCTTGGCATTTATTAAATATCATGTCCCTTGACAGACAAAGTTAGGTGAATGAAGCTGCAAAAACTGACAGATCTAAGAACTTTTTTCAAGTTCTAAACTAGTAAACGATGGAAACTCATTATTCTCATTGATGAAATTTTGGAACATCTAAAATTTTAGTATGCTTCAATTGATAAAAGGGCAACCTCATGGAAACTCTTTTCGTAAGTTTATAAAAACAACAGATGCATGTTCAGCAAATTCTGAGAGGAAATACCTTGTGCCTGAAAGCAAGTAAATAACTATAATAAATAGACTTAAATGAAAAAAACAAAAAATGCAACCCCCCCCCCCCACCCCCAGGATTGTAGAAGTTAAACGAAATTGATATTCATTTTCAAAAAGAAAACTTTGCAGGGAAGATGAAAAATTATTACAGTTTGTAGAACAGGTTTAGATAAAGAATTGATTCCCTAATTCATCTTAGAGGGACAATAATAAAAGAAAGGATAATTGTCATGTTCCAATCGAGCTCAGCTTCAATAAAATAGTTCTTAAATCCAGAAAGCAATACAAGTTTTTTTCTATTTTTTTACCAAAATGAGACTTCCAACAGCTATATCAATCTCAAATTACTTTCTAAACAAGATTAGAGTTTCATATGTCAGTCAATTACCTAAACAAAATTTTTAAATAACATAAACTAAATTGATATTTATAAATTTGAAAGACTGGAGTATAATATGTCAGTCAATTACCCATACAAAGTAAACAGGCTCCCAAACTGGGCTTCTGGCACGACAGTTAGGAAATTATTTCAAGTTGTATTACTTCTAACAGAAAGTCCATAGAGTAAATAAATATACACTGTGCAGCTCTACATGTTGTCTTTTGGTGTGATAGCAAATCAATCACCACAGCTCACAGTATAAACAAGTTTACAACATAACATTATCCAAAGGATTTATTCAGCAAACCTGATTCTCCAGTCTGATATTAAGAGCACTGGTATTGGAGATGCAGCCTTGACCTGCTGTATCTAGGACAATAGCTTCAATCTAATATGCAAAAATAAAGGAGAAAGAGAGGAAGTCATTTTAGCATAGGTAAAACCATAAACTCAGATGAATCAAGCTCTGCAGAAATCAATTGCAACGTATAAATTCTACATAAGGAATCTCTGGACCTTATGCACTTTAAATACATTTAATCTTGCATACTAAAATCCTAGAACATGGGTATTTATTGTCAGTAAATTAAAAAACTTCCATTGAAAATCAAACAATGTAACTAGCAATAACAGTGTCTAGAAAGAACCAAATTCTCATTTTAACAGCACATCCACCATCCAAATGAGGAGGATCCTAAGAATTAATATTCCTGATCTGCCACTTAACAACTTAAGAACTGTTATATCTCTTCAACAACCTAAAATAAGAGGGTACAAATTTTTAGCGAAACTTTATAGCCATCTTCAACATCCAACATAAACAAGCAACTATATTTAGTTTCATCTTTAGTATAAGAATACGAAAAAAAAAAATGTATTTATTTGTTTGTGTCTACAAGCAACTCCTTCATTTGGTACATATTACCACAGTCCAATAAATTGAGAAGAAAACTTACAATTCCCTTATAGTAAGCAATTTGAGGGGCACTGTATTTAGTTCCAAGCTTGGACTGCTCATCAGCAACATTGTTAACCACACCATAATAGATATTGCTATCGTATTGGTTGTAGCACGGCCGCAACTCAAATTGAACACAAGCTAGTTTCTCATTTATTTCCAAAATGTACCGATCAAATACACGCTGGTCTGTGCTTGGAAGAAAACAGCAATAACACTATTTACTGTAATGAATCTATGAAATTCAGATATAACAAAAATGCACAATTTCCATCTTCAAATTATTCTTCTATGAATTGATTTACCAAATGGAAATCAAGAAATTTAAAAGAACCAACTTCATAGACACCCCTCTGTAATGTTTGCCATCCAAGCTCTTTCAAATTCCAAACTTTACAAAATATCAGACACCGAATTCTCAATTTCAAGAATAATAATAACTTGAAAATTAACAATTACAAACCAAATCCGCAGAAAATATTATACGAAAACCCGATTGCCAGTTCACAACAACATTACATCAAAATTGGGGTAAAGGTCGAGATTTCACACCAAGTAAACAACTAAGTTTACCACAAACACCAAACAAAAAACGGAAAAGAAACACACTTCACCAGCTGTGATGAAAGAGACAAATTGTAACCATTACGTAAATAGAGTAACAAACTAAATAGTGGCAAAAACCAAAGAAATCAGAAGCACAATCTTAAAAACAAATGAAAGGTACCTGGTGATTTTCCAAGAACTTGAGCATAAATGGAGAAGCACTCATCCCTCTTGAGCGGTCCCCGCGATAGCAGAGCTTGAATTAGGGTATGGTGATGCCAAGACAACGTTGTCATTCTGATTCTTGAATTAGGGACACAGTAGTCGGAGAAGGAGAATGGATCTCTTGATAAACCCTAGACCGAGAGCGAAGAAAGGGGAAAGAATGCAAGTTTTGTTGGAGATGGCGGGAACTTTTTCGGCTTTTATATGTAGAGTTACTGTAATTACATTTTCTGGGGCAATTAAATTTTCGAAAATGTTTAGTACATGATTTGCTTTTTTTTATAAAAAAGTTATTTTTTATTAAAATTTATAATTTTACAATATATAAGGTATTTTAAAAAATATTTAATGTTTTATAAATTTTAAAGATTAATTTTTTAAAATTATATTTAACATAAATATAATTTTTATTATTTTAATAAAATTAGTTAAAAATAAAAAAAATATAATATATATTTTAATTCATACAAAAAGAGATAAAAGACGCTACATTTTTAAATAGAGGAAGCAGTTAATTATAAATTATGTAATCTTCTCTTATACTTAAAAAAAATAATCATGTTGAACCATATTGATAATTCATAGTAATTTGATTTTAGATGATCTAGTTGTGTAAAATTAGTGTTTTGATCAACATTTACCCTTGTAATTTTTGTTTGATTAAAATAAATATAAATGTCAATAAAAATATTAATAAACATATACAACATATTTATTGATCAAACTTTTAATTTATTAAAATTAAAGTATTATATTAATATTAGCATTGATCAACTTATTCCTACTATAACTTACCAAGTTATCGGTCAAGATCCACTATAAAAAGAGATTGGAAGAATTTGCTTCTTCCTTATCTCTCTTTGGGAATGTTTCTGGTTTGAAACCGAATGTGCAAAAAAGCTCCATCTTCTTTTCTGGTGTATGTGAATGAGACATTTGATCTTTGGCTACAAACTTGGGTTTTGCAGTTGGTTGCTTTGCTTGTCAAATACTTGGTTTTCCTGTAATTTCTACAATTAAATTTATCCCTTGCTAATTGTAAATTTTTACTATTTGATCAAGTCCTCTCCAGATCCATGCTCGGCCTGATTGGATATCATCCTATTGTGATGGCTTACAAGTTGCAACTCATAAAATATGGGTTATATTGGTGCAATATTCTTATTTTAGATTCTTCCATCATTAAAAGTGAAAAGGGTTTGATGATAAAATTCTTATATTTGGAGAGGATTGAAATCTGCTTATAAAAAGTTTTGAAAATTTTTTTCACCAAAACCCTAAAGAGAGGGAAAGTCTAGGTATGTTCGATCAAAAGTATTAGATAGAATTCTACTTTTAAATTAAATACAAAAATTTAAATTTTAAATTCACATTAAAAAAATAATTTAATAAAAATTTCAAAATTAAATACTATTTAATCTAACCTGAATCTAGCTACTGTGATTTGGCATATTTGGGACAGTTGTGTACACATAAAGATCTTCTGAATTAGATAGGTACATACAATTTTATAAAGGTTGTGTTCGGGGCATGGAATTGAATATTCCAATTTCAATTTTTTTATTTGTTTGGATGTAAAATTAGTTATAGAATTGGAATTAATTTTCAATTTCAATTTCCTTGTATATATATTTATTTCACTTAATTATATAATAATATATAAAATTTCACATATATATATATATTATACATGCACACTCTCACACTCATACATTCTCTCATATGCTTAAACACTTTTTTTTATACACACGCATGCTCCTTCACATATTTTCTCTCTCTCTCTCTCTCTCACTCTCACTCTCACTCTCACAAACACACACGTACTTATTGTATTAGTACAAAATGACAAATATACCCTTGGTGTAAAACGATGATACGAAATGGGGGAAAAAAAAATCCTTATAGCAAAACAACAAAAATTCCTTTGATGAAAAATTACCTTTGAATAAAATGACAAAATACCCTTGGTACAAAAAGATTAAAATACTCTCGCTATAAAATGAAAAAAATGGCCATTAGGTAAAATGACAAAAAATACCCATAGTATAAAATGATGAAAATAACTTTTGTACAAAATGACAAAAATACCATTGTTGCAAATGACTATAATGTCCTAGTATAAAATTATCAAAATGACCTTGATGTAAAATGACAAAAATGCCCTTAGTTCCAAACACAAAAATGCAAATATACCCTTGCTATAAAATGACCAAAATATCCGTTGATATTAAATGACAAAAATACCCTTGAAGCCAAATGATCAAAATGCCATTAATATAAAATGATGAAAATATTCCCGCTGCCAAATGAGCAAAATGCTCATCTAAAATAACAAAAATATCCTTGATGTAAAATGGTAAAAATACCATTGCTGCAAAATGACGAAAATAGTTTATGTAAAATTATCAAAATACCCTTGGTGCCAAAATGACAAAAAAAAACCACATGCACAAAACTATATACACAAATTTGAAGTAATTTTATATTTCTATTTTAATTTCCAATTCTATGAATTGTTTGGAGTTCCAAACAAAGGAAATGGAATTGGAAATGGAAATGAATTCCCTCACCAATTTCACAATTTTACCAAATAAAGGAATTCAAATATTTTAAATTGTAATTTTCAAAATTCTAATTGTTTAATTCCACAGAATTGTAATTCCAATTCCATGGGTGAAAATGCAACCTAAAGGGGTTTTGGTCCATTCCTAGCTATTCTAATTGTTCTTGAAGTTGGAGAAATTTGTTGAAATTAAGAACTGAGATAAGGAAACATATTAGAGTTGAGAATTGTTGTTTTTTCAACTCAGTCAACAATTACAACTATCTAGAATGGCTGCAGAATCTTTTTTTTTCAACAAAGACTGCTTGTCAAACATGTTGCTGCAAAGATTTCAGCAATGGCTGCTGAATTGCAGCTATAAATAGCAAGTAATTATGAAGAAGAAGGTGCACCAGAGAGAAGGAAAGAAAAGAGAGAAGAGAAAAAGACAGAGAGAATAGAGTGGAATTTTGCTATTTTCTTGTGAGATTATTTTCATCTCTTTTCTTGATATCTACCTAGTTTGATAGTTGTATTACCTTATAGTATATCTAAAAAAAGAATTTGTTACCCTATTTTGTAGTGGAAGTTTCGGTCAATATTTGACTCTAGTTTTTACCTATTTTTGAGATTTTCTATGTAAATCTTAGTGTCAGTATATTTTCAATATTTTTGCTTCCAAATTTATTTTTACTTAGTGGTTATTGATAAATTCTCACTTTATCAATATTAAGATTTTTGGGAGAATCATTTTAATCCTGGTAGTGCGGGTCATTTATTTTGTGATTTATTTTTATTATGTTGTTTTTATTTGTCCCAACCTCCCAACAAGAATGGATATATGAAATCTACTTCCTTTTTGTATGATCATTGGCATTCTTTAGGCTCTTTTGTATTTTTGTTGAGCATTTACAAATTGGCATGCCTTTGTGCTTCTATTCTTGATGTGCTCGGCCTAGCAGGTTGGAGTTTGGCCGGCTGCTTGCGAACGGTGATGAAGTAATAATGTTTAGCAGCATATAATGCATAATTTGTCAACCTGATTATTAATCAATCTGATGTTATTTACTGGTCATTTAAGAGCAAGGTTTATAGTATCTGGCTTTATTTGGGAATCTTATTATTAGTTACAAAAGTATAAACTCTTTTTGTCTAAAATTGAATGTCTAAATTTTGTAAATTTGTAACGAGAGCTATTCGTTTGCAAATAGTTACACAATTTGAAATTTTTGTTTACTATGATTTTAATCTTCTTTATCAAAAAATCTATTTATCAAAAAAAAATCACTAACTATATAACAAAAATGCTATTTATCTGGTAATCTCTTTTTGTTTTATTAGATACTATGGATTTAACTATATAAATATGGTGATCAAATTAAAAAATAAAATTCTTAACATATAAATATACAATATAAGTAAATATAGCTCAAAATATATAAAAGAACTTTATATAACCCATAGTTGATGTGCTTTTGCTCAAAGTGGGACGTCACATATTTAAATTTTTAGTTATTAGCTATTATGTGAGCTTGTTTGGGCTGTGATGGCTCTTAGTTGAGGTGCTTTTTTAAAATAAATATATTTTATTTAATAAAATAAAAAAAATTAGTGGCATTTACAATAAGCGCCATAAAATCTGGCATAATTTCTTATATACTTGTTGCATTAAACTAACGTCACAAATATGTGACAATAATATATGTCAGCTAAATCAACAAATATTACATCAGAAGAGTCATCTCTCAATCATAATTGGTAGGATAAAAGAGAAAGGCCATGTTGAGCAAGTAATGAGTAGAAATATTACAGTGATGAGAAATATTGCTTTAAAATAAAATTTTAAATTACATGTTGCCTTCTTCAAAAAAAAAAAAAAAAAGGTTACCAACTTGTTTCGTTGTGAGACAATCAAATCCTAGTGCCATTTGCATCATTGTGCAAGTTTTGGCTCCAAATTCTAAAAAAGGAAACACCAAATAAACCGTCCATAACTGATGTCCTTAAATTAAAGTCGAGAGGGGTGTAATGCTTTATATTCAAGGAAGCATATATAGACGAATTCAAAACTTATGAGGGTTTCAAGATAAGACTCTAATGCATAAATAAAGAAATCAATTTCCTTTCCATACATTTACAAAGAGCAGTTTGGCTACAGTCATACACACTACTTTTTGCAGTATGTGCATGATTCATTTGTGATTGTTCTATCGGTTTTTTTTTATATCCAAAGACTAGAGATATTTAGGAGTATCTTGAAAAAAAATTGTTCAACTTAGCAAAATAATTATTTACACTCGAGCGAATAATTACTCAATTGAATAATTATTTACACTTAACTGAATAATTATTTTGCAAAGTTGAACAATTATATCGCAAAGTATGAAAAATTATTATGAAAAGTATGAATAATTATTCTGTAAAGTTGAATAATTATGCTCCATCTGGATTGTGTTTCTCCCGACTAAACGCACAATTGGATCACACTTCTCCTCTCACAAAAAATTTACTTTCACATAACTCAAAACAAAATCTTTTCTAACTAAACACAATCCAATATACCCTATTCTTTAATATATTCTTAAGCATCTCTAGTCATTAGATAAAAAGAAAAATCGATCGAATAATCACAAATGGACTTTGCACATACTACAAAAAGTGATGTGCAGCATCAGAACCAAACCCTCACAAGAGAAAAACATTTAACAGATTCAATTTTAATAAACTATATACCTTAAAATTTTTACCTTTTTAAAATGTATACTATACAATGGATGACTTACAACTTACATGTGTTTAAAGTTTATGGTCTATAATGACTAAATCTACCTAAGTATCTTCCTTGATAGAAATATGATGTGCATGGAACTCATAAAGTTTGTATTGTAGTAATAAAAAGATGGATAGTAACTACTGGATATTTAGGTAATATATAACTTGCCAGATGTATCATGTGTTATATGCTGACACATTTTCTTTCAAAAACGCTCTTTGAATTTTATTCATTATGCATTTTTTTCTTTTCCATATTCTCCATTATCTTTCCTATTTTGAATTTTGTAACCAAAACAATAGAAAGAAAGAAACATTTCTCTTCTCTTTGATTTGTAACTTCAAAACTTGTATCAAACTCTTGAAATTCATGAACTTAAAATTAATTTCTATAGAAACACTCTTTCCCTTGACATAAATTTCATCCATCTTATTGAGAGAATCTCTATTATTAACGTAACAACAACTAGATCTTGTAATATTTACCAATGAGGCTCTATCGAGTAGTGTTACACAGAAGAAATTAATTATAGACACTCATACAATTAGATTTGCTTATTAATTTTCTTTATTATTCATCCTTTCTTTTCCAATTTCCAATTTCGTAAACAAAGCAGTAGGAAAAGAAAAATCTTCCCCTTCTCCCCTTTCCATTCTATTGGCGAAACCCTTCTTATCAACGTGAGAGGAACTCGATCCTCTTAAAATCAATTTATTCTATAGTTCCTTCTGACATCAATTTTTCTTAATATTCATCCTCTTATTTCTTATTTCAGATTTCGTAAGCAAAATTGTATGTCCATGCTTGAGAACAGGCTTTCTTGCTATTCCCACGGGCAAGGGAAGATAATCTTCCTGATCTTGAATTCCTCTGATCACCTACTATTCAAAATTCTATGTTCCAAACTATTTCCCTCAAGTCTGGTTGCTTTTGTATTGATCTTGTGAGTGATTGATCTATCAACCATGAATCCCTCTTCTTGCATAGCCCAAAGAACAAGAGCTCGTAAGTTCCAGGAGCATTTCAAGAAAGTTGAAAAACTTCGTGGTTCTTCAACATCTGAGAAAGGAAAGAGGAAAGGAGCAAATGATTCAGGAAATTCTACTACAATCTTTCAGATAAATGAGGAGTCCGATAGAAAAATGTTGAAATCTAAGAAAATGCTAAGCTCTACAGATGGAAGGGAAAAGAAACAAATAACAGACGTGCAAATGAATACTGGTAATTGTCTTTCAACCTTTTCCTCTTTTGTGATGCAAAAATGGAAGAAGCATTTTATCACAAACTTA
Organism: Rauvolfia tetraphylla; assembly: GCA_030512225.1. Taxonomy (NCBI): domain Eukaryota; kingdom Viridiplantae; phylum Streptophyta; class Magnoliopsida; order Gentianales; family Apocynaceae; genus Rauvolfia; species Rauvolfia tetraphylla. The sequence continues at coordinate 9,809 of JAJQKT010000023.1, forward strand.
ATCAACTGATTTTTTGAGATGGCTCAAAACTGATCTACTAATTGTATCACATTTTGCGATGCTGAATCCTTAATGATACAATTATATATACTCCGCAGGACAAGATAAGTGTTTCGAGGATGACAATGATGATATAGAAATACTTGGAGAAGCTTTTGCTGGTGATAGAACTAACCAAGATGAAGTCGATATTGATGAAAAAACTCAGGATGTTGTTTACATTGATGACAGTACTTCGGATGAGGGTGAAGCTGAGGAAAATGCGACTAGAAAGTGTCATTTTAATGAAAACAAGAGCCCTAAGATTTCTTTAACCAAGACAGGCTCAAGTTCTTCTGCGGAGGAGGATGGTATGGTTTTCAGACACAGTCTAATTTGGTTGCAATGTTTGAACTACTATTGTAAAACAATGAATAATTGGTCTTGAAAATATTAATAAACAGCAATTTAAATTGAATTTATAGAGATTTTAATCATATTATAGAATTTCTCTGCAATAATCAGACTATTAGATTTTTTAAATCGGAAAAGAATTTTACAACTATTTACGAATATTGTTAAGTTTAGTTAAAAGAAAATATTTCCCCTTATAGTAAGAGCCATTGGGTCTTCAAGACAAGAAAAGATAATTCTATTGATATTAAGCAAGGACTCAAATAAATATAGGAGGCCTGATGACTCAATCTTAAATTCGAGATTAACTAAGGAAATCTATAGAACAAAATAAAAATCAAACAATATATATTCATATATCATAAACTAAATAAAATAAATCTTAAATTTTAAAAGATGAACTCTAAGTTAAATATTATAATTAATAGTGTACTGAAGAGTATACTACATGATATGTTAAAAAATCCAAAGCCCTATAGGTAGCTCTGTGTAACAATATTCCTCAACTCCAAACATACATCCATATTTCAATCATATTGTTTGACCATCTTTCTCTTACCATCATACTCTTAATAAATGATGGTCTGTAGTAGTGGCTCTATTAATCTGTGCCTAGTTATCTTTTCCTTCCCATATTTCAAAATAATTCTAATTCTATGTGGATTTCTAAATTTTTGTAGAAATGTAGATTAGTATTTCAATTCTATTGTCCTTTCTCACTACGTTTCTATTTCCTCTATTTTCTTTTTTCCTCTTTTTCTGTCCTTCAACTCCTGAGAAAAATGACTTGACCAACTTGATTTAGTTTATTTTTGAAATATTTCATGAGATGTCGATCCTGTTAAAATTAATTTCTTCTCTCAAACTCGTTAATTTTAAAATCAACTTCTTCTATCAATTGTTGTTCATTCATACATCAAATTTTCTCTATTATTTGTCTCCTTTTCTTAGTTCAAATTTTGTAAGCAAAAGAATAAGAAAGCAAATCTTCCCCTTAATTCCCTCTAAGAAAGCAAATCTTCCCCTTAATTCCCTCTAAGAAAGCAAATCTTCCCCTTAATTCCCTCTTAGTTTCATTTCAAAATCCTGTGTCCCAAACTCTTCTCCTGAAGATTTCCGGTTGCTTTTGTATCACTTGTGAGTGATTATCAGTCATGAATCCCGCTTCTTGCATAGCCCAAAGAACAAGAGCTCTAAGTTTCAAGAGCATTTCAACTCCATTTTCCTTTTCTACTCTTTTCCATTTCCTTCCACTTTTGTCCCTTTTTCCATTTCCTTCGGGTCCCAAGGAAAGACACTTCCTTGATTTCTGTAAAGTGACACTAAGGAAGCAAGTTTAGAATGAATAACTTTATTTGTCAACAACTCAATTTAATGTGTTTTGATATATCTTATAACAACTCGATCATGTTAAAAATTAATTTCTTTTCTTAACTTTATCTAGATTGTATTAAATGCTTGGATAGAGTCACATAATATGTGGATTTAAACTTCTTTATTTCTTCCTTTCTGAACGTCCTAAGATGTCTTTTAGAAAAATTATTTTTTATTTTTCTGAAATGTATTATTGTCATTTTAATAGTTTTTGGCATCTTTATGGCAATTACTTGGGAGTTAGATAAGAAACAATTAATTTAGATATTAGAACCTATATTACTTTGACGGTCCTTAATATCTCTAATTTAATGGAAGTTTTTTGGGAGTTATACAGAGGAAAATAAAAATTACATGAGGTGCGATAATGAAACAAATAATTAATTTTAGAGAGATATTTATAATCTTAAAAATATTTTTAATATTAAAAAAGCATAAACTAAAAAAAATTTACTTTACAAAATTCTCTTAAAAATCAATTTATGTTCTCAATTGCGGTTCATTCAAACATCAATTTTTTGCTTTTATTATTTCAGATTTTACAAGCAAAAAAAATAAGAAGAAATAAATCTTCCCCTTGATTCCCTCCTACTTTTATTTCAAAATTCTATTTTCCAAACTCTTGTCCTGCAGAGTTGTGATTACTTTTGTATCTCTTGTGAGTGATTGAACTCAGTCAAGAATACCAATTCTTATACTGCCCAAAGAACAAGAGCTGGTAAGTTTCAAGAGCATTTCAACTTCATTTTCCTCGCAGCAATAGCGTGTAAATATTTAATTTAGCATTAAGAAAAATAATATATATTTTAAGGAGGAGTTAGATTCGAAACATTCAATATCAATAAATGGATAATATTTCAAAGAGTGCAGAATCTGGAAGAACTTTCCAGTAATCAGATTATAGCACACTCTCTCTTGATCAACTTGAACAAGTTTCAAATAACTACAAGATTTTCCCATATTGTATACAACTATTTTTAGTAAAAAAAATCTTTTACCAACTTTGTATACATCTTTTTTGATGCTTCATGAAGAGGATATTGTGCTAATTGGTGTGCAAAGGGTTGAGAACCCAGGAATGCTATTCAAAGGGACACCAGGAAGAAAGCGAAACACTGGTACTGTTGACAAGGTCAGTGCAAAGCATCCTAAGACCTCCAAAAACATTGCTGAATCCACTTCTCTTTCAGGAGAGGGAGGTAATTGTTTTCACTCTTTTTTCTCTTTGTTATCAGTAACCAAGTGCTGAATGATATTCAAGTTGCCATGGTGTATGTATGTATATATTGCATGATCTATGTGTGGCAAGTACTGAAATATTTGTACATTTGTCCTTGTTTGGTTGTTTTTTTTTCTTACCAAAGATGAATAATCAGCGTTCAATGGGATAAATAATCTGTGTTACAGAAGAGGGTAGGAATATTTATCGAGCGATAAGGAGATTAACTTTTAATTTACTTTTTAATGAACTCCAATACAAAGTAATCTAAATCACCAGCTATATATTACATAAATTCATCTTGGAACAGCTGACAAGGATACACCAATCAGTCTCTTTCTTGTTTAGTTAATCAGTCATAGGCGATGCTAGGGAGACTTCCAAACAAGGTGATCATAAGACTACATTGAGCAGTTAGATATCTAAAACATTTCTTTCAAATTTTAGGCATAGAAATTCTTGATTATCCTATACAGTGTGATATTTATGTGTCTACCCTATCAAAATTTTCCTAATGAGTATCAAATTTCATTCAATTTGATATCATATTAATACCAAATGAATTATTCAATATGAATCAAATATAAGCTAACATCTTATAGGACAGCCAATTTAGAGAACATTCAGTTTCAGCATATATATGCTCCAGTTTAATCCAATCTCTAACCTAATAAGCAGTAAAAGACCAAAACATTACTTTGTATAAAGAATACTTAGCTTTCATTGAGTTTTGAAACTTCTTTCTTGTCACACTGTTTTTAACTAGAAAAAGTTTCTGCTAATCGCAGTACTATGTTACTCTTTGCGTCTTCTTTTTACTACCATAGTAAAATTCATATCATTATTTTGGTAGGCTTGGATAGCAAGGAGGAAGACGGTGCTGAGTCAACGGAAGAGGAAGATGATTCTACTGGTGATGAAGATTTTAACATGGAGATTAAAGATTCCTCTAGCAGTGTGGACTCTTCTAGCTCTTCTGCAGAAGAGAGTGATGAGGATTTCTATGTTTTCAAGAGGAGAAGTGTAAAGAATGACAGCAAAAGAACGAGTACTGAAGAGCTTAGTGGTTCTGAGCATGGAAGCAAAGGCAAAAGGTTTCACAGTAAAAAACGGAAGAAGATGGATACTTCAACAGGAAGCAGTCACAAAAGGGGTTCAATTCAGCAAAAATCAATTGATTCTCAGCATAGGAGCAAAGGCAAAAGCTTTGATAGGAGTGAACCAAAGAAGATGGAAACTTCTGTTGAGAGCAGTCAGAAATCAAGTGATGAAGTGACTGCAACTAAAGTAATCTTTCAAGCAGGTGAAGCTGTAGAAAATGCTAACCCTGGTGATAATGTTGTTAATGAGACAGAAAGCATGGGAGAGGAGATCAATGAAAGGGTACATGACTTGCAGAAATCGACTCCTACAAATCCTTTGTGCAATGAAGAAGACAGCACTGGAGAGATGACAGATGATTCTCACCTTAAGGAGCAAGAACTTACGGACATGGAAAAACAGAAGAATGTCCCCAGTGCTTCACAGAGCAATACTAAGTGCAGTAAATTTTGCCAGGAATGTGGTGCTCGTAAAGTTATTAGTGATACTGATGATACAGAGCTCAACGGAAGGGAAGTGAGTGCAGGAAAAGAGAAAGCAACTGAGTCCTGCAATGCCAAGAAAGCTACTAGGAACACAGCACCAAATGTAGGAGGACAGATTGAGGGTTCTCTTAGAAAGAGAAGTTATCCCGCTTTGTCAAGGCAACAAAAGCGTTACTCTTCAACAAGCTTTGATGAAAAGTGGAATAACACTCAATCCATGAATCTCAGTGAAAAACAAAGTGAAGACAACCAAGCCAAGAGAGCTCCAGCATCAGAAGCTGCGATTGAAGACTCTGTGAAAAAGAGAAGCTTTAGTGACGGGAGGGATGACGGTCCATTCAAGAATCTCCAGGAAAGGCAAAGTGAAAATGTATTCAGGCAAGAAGAGGAAACTGCATGGTTCACTAAGGCGAGGCTGGTTAAGAAAAAGGAGAAGGATTTCTTTAAAGTACTTGCTGATGCCATTCTGAGAGAAGATGATTCAATTGAAGCACCTAGCCAACAAGAAGATAAGCCATCATCATCATCGCTTGGACACTCTTTTCCTTGGAAATTTAGATTTGAAGATGAGGAACCAAAAGTACGAGAGAATTCAGCTTATGAAAATATGGTGGCTGGCCTGTTTTCTGAGCTAAAGCATAATTGGACATATGAGAGCATGGACACTTTTGATTTGACTCTGGTGAGAACTTTTACATGTTATTTTTTGCATTCTAATTGCCAATTCTGCCTTAGAAGAATGATGTAGTAGTCTAACCGCCATCCAACTGGATAGTAGAAACTATTAGTTTTACAAATATGTTTCCCCAGTTAATGTAGCTCTTGGATTTCTTGACTTGGGACATATCAAACAGCACAATTTAGTCTTCCTGTTCAGGTTCTTGTATTTTCACAGAACCAGATTATAGTACGAAAGATCACTGATTAAGTTTAAGATTACAAGGACAGAACCATATTCTTTTTCTGTTGCCTTTTGCTTAATAGATTAGAATATCTCTCTTCTGATCTGCAGGTTGAAAATGAAACTGCAAAAGCTTCCAGTTCTGAAGAAAATCAAATCCACTCATGTGGTGACGGCAGACATGACCTGGTCAGGAATGAAGAAATTGGAGATATATGTCGTATATGTCACTGTATCGTGAATGAGATTCGAGATATACTTCCCGATTTTGTAAGTTGTATTAGTTATACTGATTTTTCGACCTCTGAAGTTTCCTATATGACCGACCTAGACATGTGAACTGAACTACTTCTACGGAAATTTCGCGTCCATTTTTCCCTTGTATACAGGCAAAAATTTCAAGGAGAACTTCAGGGAAAAGTTCTGCTGAGAAGGAGAATTTCTTAGTGCCCGAGGGTGTTGATGTCTCAACTATAATGGAGAATCAAAAGGAATCGTACAACAGAACTGATGGGACAGTCTGGAGCATAATACCTGGTGTAAGGAAAAGCTTGTACAAACACCAGCAAGATGGCTTTGAGTTTTTGTGGAAAAACCTGGCAGGAACAATGGATCTTGACGAACTGAAGGGTACAGTGCCAAAGGATGTTGGGGGATGCATCATTTCGCATGCTCCTGGAACAGGCAAAACCAGGCTGTCCATAGTTTTCGTTCAAAGTTACTTGAGGCTGTTTCCTGATTCTCTGCCAGTTATAATTGCACCTGCCAGCATGCTCCTTACCTGGGAAGAAGAATTTAAGAAATGGGATATTGAGTTTCCGTTCCATAACCTTTGCAATCCAGAGTTCTCAGGAAAGGAAAGCAAGGATCTTCTGAAGATTTTTACCATGAGCAGATCTCAAGACAACAGCAAAGTTAGATGGGTGAAAATATTTACTTGGAGAAAGGGGGGAAGCATTCTGGGAATAAGTTACAATTTGTATGAGAAATTTTCAGGGGAGAAAGTTGCTGCAAATGAAGAATCTGAAAATCTGAGGAGGATACTGCTTCAGTTGCCCAAATTAGTTGTTCTTGATGAAGGGCACATCCCTCGGAATCAAACTAGCTCTATTTGGAAAACTCTCTTAAAACTTCAAACAGAAAAGAGAATCATTCTTTCAGGAACTCCTTTCCAGAACAATTTCGATGAGCTTTTCAACACATTACATTTGGTCAGACCGGGAATCATTGAGAAAGAAAAAGCATTTGCGGGCATGGTTTCATCAAGGCGAAGATATTCGAAAAGACCACGAGCAGAAAGAGAATATTCAGTTCATGATTCAAGGACTAAAGAGGTTGACCAGGCAATTGAGATTGAGAAGATCAAGTGTATCATGCAACCCTTTGTTCATGTTCACAAAGGTAGCATTCTTCGAAAGAGCCTGCCTGGACTGACTGATTGTGTGATCCTTCTGGATCCACAGCCGCTGCAGAAGAACTTGATAGAGAAACTGGAGTATTCAGAGAACAGTTTTGAGCTTGGATATAAGGTTGCTTTCTTATCTGTTCATCCATCCTTGGCTGAACATTGTTGGTCATCTGAATATGAGAGCTCTGAAGTCAACCAGGAAATGCTTAAAGATTTAAGGCATGATTCCGGGGTGGGGGTGAAAACAAAGTTCATTATGGCACTCGTTCAATTCAGCAGAGCAATGAATGAGAAAGTACTTATATTTAGCCAATATATATTTCCATTGAAATTAATTATGGACCAACTCAAAGCAAAATTTGGTTGGCATGAAGGAAAGGAGGTCCTGCAAATGCAAGGGAGTCAAGATCAACTTCAGAGGCAGACTGCTATAAGTATTTTTAACAATCCAAACAGTGAAGCGAAGGTGCTACTTGCAGCAACAAAATGCAGCTCTGAGGGAATAAATTTGGTGGGTGCTTCAAGGGTTGTTCTACTCGATGTTGTATGGAATCCCTCGGTTGAAAGGCAAGCCATAAGTCGAGCTTATAGGCTTGGTCAAAAGAAGGTTGTCTACACTTACCATCTGATAACATCTGGGACTAACGAAGGAGATAAGTATTGTAGACAAGTGGAGAAGGACCGGTTGTCAGAGCTAGTATTTTCTGCTGCTCACAAAGAAAATGATGAACCAAGAGTTCATACAACTTTCGAGGACAGGATCTTAGAGAAGATGGTAAGTGATGCTGATTTAACGGACATGTTCCTGAAGATTATATACAAGCCAAAGGAGGCCAATCTAATTGAAACTTTTGGTTTGGTAGCTCCAGCTTAGGTTACTGGAGATTACAGGTAATGTTTACAAGTTCTTCAAATGAACTTTTGCAAGTATTTGCACCTATTTATTTGGTATTATTTGAACATATGCACAAAATTAACTTCATTAGGTCTCATGACCATCTGCAGCATATGTTAAAATCTAAAAAATTTCCCTTCAGAAATGGAAGCTTTTCATTATTGTCTTTAGGGAACCTTATGTTTATTACCTTACAGTAGCTCTTCTTGTGCAGCAATAAGAGAAAGCTTCTGATTTTTGCCCTTGTGTTTTGTGGCAAGGCAAGCTCGTGTTGCAGCTTTTTGTTTGGTATCTTCAGCATAGATTGCTGGATCACTTCGGATAACGTTTACAAGGTTCCAACTGCACTTTTGCAGGTTTTTCTTAATCTGTTTGTCTTTTAATTTTTTTGAACATATTTGCAAAATATGCTTAATGAGGTTGCAAAAGTCTCCAAACTTGGGTCACATCCAAAATTTTCCTTTAGGAACATAACAGTATTTCAATATAGTTTTGTAGAGTACTTCTCTGTTTCTCTCTTTCCTCTCCCTCTTCCACAACCACACCCTCTCGGCGGTGCCTTCTTTTACGAATTCTTTGTGATTTATCCCTATATTGTAGCTCATCTTCCGCAATAATAAAGGAAAGGATCTGATTGTTGCCATTTATTTTGTGTAGCAGGTGATGCTTGTTGAAGACCATTGGCATTGTGACTTCTAGTGCTATCTCCAGTACAAGAACTTTCAAGAACATATTTTGATTTCTATTGCAAACTTTACAGACGAACACATTTTGATTTCTCTTGCAAAATTTATAGACAATTTTCTTTGGTATAATTCGAAACAAAAAAAAAATTCCTTCGGTTCTTTTTCCTGCTTTTACTGAGTTTGAAACATAATGGACTTGACCAGCACGTAGTTGAATTTCAGGAACAGAACTGCTAAGGTAGATGACTCCTGTTGCCATTTCTTATATATATATATATATTGTGATGCCCCCAATCTCACATGGGATAATTATAAGTAAAGTGCTTTGTATATGAACATGTGCCTAAGTACCCACTGTCAACTTGGGATATCCATTTTAGCATAGCAAGGACGGTTGCTAAGTAGTTGGCCGTGGGTGCTGCTAGACCCATGAGTCGCGCGCTCAAGCCTGCGGGCACGGGGCGTGACATTATGGTATCAAAGCGGTTTGGTCCTAGGCCAATGATTCTGTTATGAGTGCTTAGCGCTAGTTCTGTTCTGGGGTGCCTAGCGAGGGCGCTAGGACCTTAAGGAGGGGTGCATGTGATACCCCAATCTAACATGAAATAACTGTAAGTAAAGTGCTCTGTATATGAACATGGGCCTAAGTACCCACTGTCAACTTGGGATATCTATTTTGGCATAGCGAGGACGGTTGCCAAGTCCCACTGTCACTAGGCCCATGAGTCGCGCGTTCATGCCTGCGAGCACGGGGCATGACATATATTGTTATTTCTGGTAGAATGAAAACTTCTATTTAAAGTAATATAAGGCTTTAACAAATAAAGACCATACTTGGTAAGTATTAGTACAAATCCTATCAAAATACATAACAAGGGCATGAGACTCTTCATTTATTTGGCATTGTTCATCAAGACTTTTTCCCTTTTTGGCAAGACAAATCCAAGAGATTGCCTTCTTGATAGCTGTGAGATAAGCTGCAATCATGGACTTGGTATTAGGCATCTGCAATCTTCAAGGACATTTTCCAGTTTGAAGTTTGTTTTAGTTTTCATACTATCAACTTGTGAGCTCAACAAAATTTGAATCCCTAGTTTCTAAGAACTAGAATATCATCTTGATTGTTAATAGTAAATTGAAACTTGTGGCTTTTGTGTTAATCCAAAGTCAAAAGACATGACTGTAGGGATATAGAGTGCAGAAGCTAGATAAATTTACCTAAAGATTATGATAAATTAATAATAACAGAAAAATGACACCATAATTTTTAGGTGAAAAAATCCTTCGTAAATAGAGGCAAAAAACTACCGATGAGAGAGCCAAAACTTCCACTATAAATTTGTGGGGAGTACAAAATATTTTTCTTTGGACTAACATGACAAATAGCCCAAAATAATAATTCTTTACGAAAGAAAAAATACTCAAAATAAGAAGTAGATAATAGAATGAAAAGAAGAGAAAATATTGAAGGTTTCTGTTTTCTGTATGCTTGTATTTGCTATTTTTCTGCTTTTTTGTTGAGGTGCAGGAGTGCCTATTTATAGGCGACTCCAGCACCTCCTGCCAACAAATTTCTAGCTACCAGAGCCGCAATATTTGACAGTAGTTATATTTGACAAGGTGAGCAGCCGCAGTTTGATAGAGGAAAAATGAGCAACCGCAGACAATTTTGGCAGCTGCAGACAACTTTGATAGGCAGAAAACAAAAGGTAGTCAGCCCCACAAATCTTCACCTTGATCACCTTTTGATTGGAAATACTCTTTCGCCATGAAGCCTTATTCAATTATGAATGATACCAAATAAGTCCAAGCAATAGTCGAATTTAGCGGATGGAAGTGGCTTAGTTAACATGTCTGCAGGATTTTTAGCTGCATAAATTTTTTCGACTGTAATATCTCCTGCAGCAACAATATCTCAAATAAAGTGGTTCTTAATATCAATATGCTTGGTCTTTGAGTGATGCTTGCTGTTTTTTGTCAAATAGACAGCGTTCTGACTGTCGCAGAACACAACAAGAATGTCTTGTTGTAAACTAAGTTCATTTACCAAGCCTTAGAGCCAAATAGCATCTTTCACCCCTTCAGTAGCAACAATATACTCTGCTTCAGTAGTGGACAAAGCCGCGATGGCTTGAAGTGATGAATACCAACTGATAGCATAACTGCAAAGTGTACAAATATAGGCTGAAAGTTACCTTCTCCGATCTAAATCACCACCTGTAGTCAGCGCCAACATAACCAATTACGCCTCCTGGATTAGCTCTATGTCTATCAAATACGAAACCAATATCAGCAAAACCCTTCAAATAACGAATGATCTATTTGACAGCTTCCTAATGTTGTTTGCCTGGATTGTGCATGAATCTGCTAACAACGCTAACGGCATAAGTTAAATCAGGTCTAGTACATATCATAGTATACATGATGTTTCTAATTACATTTGAGTATGGTACATGTGACATACGTCTCTTGTCCTCCTCTGATTGAGGACAATGATCATGGGACAACTTGAAGTAAGCAGCTAATGGAGTACTACTGACTTTGCAATCTGCATTCCAAATCATCAAGCATCTTCATAACATACTTCTTACGTGATAGAAAAAAATTTACAGGCTGGCGATCCCTGCTAATCTCCATTCCAAGAATCTTCTTGGCAGGACCTAAATCCTTCATATCAAATTCACTACTAAGTTGGGCCTTTAATTTAACTTGTTGACAAGATATTTATTTCTTGCAGCAATCAACATGTTATCAACATAGAGCGGTAAGTATATGAATGACTCATCATATGTCTTCTGAAAATAGACGCAATTATCATAACTGCTTCTGGAGTAGTCATGTTCAACCATGAAAGAATCAAAGCTCTTATACCATTATCTCGGTGATTGCTTCAAACCATAAATAGACTTCTTGAGACGGAATATATGGTCCTTCTTTCCTGGAACAACGAACCCCTCCGGCTGTTGGATATAAATTTCTTCCTCAAGATTACCGTGAATAGACTTCTTGAGACGGAATATATGGTCCTTCTTTCCTGGAACAACGAACCCCTCCGGCTGCTGGATATAAATTTCTTCCTCAAGATTACCGTGAAGAAAATTAGTTTTCACATCTAACTGTTCCAGCTCCAAATCATACAAGGTAACTAGAGTAAGTAATACACGAATTGAAGTATGATGAACAACAGGAGAAAATACTTCATTAAAGTCAATATCTTCCTGTTGATCAAAACCTTTGACAACAAATCTTGCTTTGTACCTTGCATTCTCAACACCGGGGATGCCTTCTTTTCTTTTAAAGATTCACTTGCAACTAATGACTCGTTTGCCTTCTGGCAATTTCGCCAGATCCCAAGTTTCATTCTAATGAAGACTCTCGACCTCTTCTTGCATTGTATCAATCTATTTTGTTGAATCATTATTAGAGATAGCTTCAGAATATGTTTTTGGTTCACCATCATCTCCTATCTCTTGTGCAGTAACTAATGCATAAGCAATGTTGACAGATTCTGCAACTAGTCTTTGAGTTGGCTTTCTCGCTCTCTATGCTGGATGTTCCTAAGCCATAGACCACGGTTGTGGCAAACCTTGTCGTTGAGGTGGATGTGGTTGTCGTGAACTCTTGTGTTCAGTGATATCATCAATTGCAGTGCCTTGATCTTGTTCAGTCGTGGAGGAATTGGGAACATCTTCCTTCAAAAGGGGAGCTTCAACCACAAAAACTCCACATTCTCTGGAACATCCTCCTGATCACCTATATCAGTAGAGGAGACAATAGTATTCCTCCCAGAAGATAGTATAGTATTTTCATTAAATGTTACATCCTGACTATGAAATGATTTGCCAGCTTCAGGATTATATAAATGATAGCCTTTGACCCATTGACCATAACCTAAGAAAATGCACTTCTTCGCACGAGGCTCCAATTTTTTCTTGTTCACATGCGAATAAGCAGGACACCCAAATAATCTAATATTAGAATAATCAACGGTACCTGACCAAACTTCTTCCAGAATTTCGCAGTCAATTGCTCTGTTAGGAGAGCGGTTTATCAAATAACATGTCGTCAAAGCAGCTTCAGCCCAAAATTATTTTTCCAAACCTGAATGAGAGAGCACGCAACAAACTCTTTCCAATATAGTTCTGTTCATCTTTTCTGCAACTCCATTCTGTTGTGGAGTACCTAGAATGGTGAGATGTCTGGCAATACCTTCCTTCTTGCATAAATCATTGAATTCATTTGAACAAAACTCAAGGCCATTATTTGTCCTCAGCCTTTTGATTTTCTTACCTATCTGGTTCTCAATTAAAGCTTTCCACTCCTTAAAGATAGGGAATGCTTCACTCTTTTGTTTGAGAAAATAAACCAAAGTTTCCGTGAGAAATCATCAATAATTATCAATATGTAATGACATTTACTTGTGGAAGGAACTCTTGACGGACCCGAAAGATCCGAATGAATGTAATCCAATGTACCTTTGGTTATGTGAATGGCTTTTGAAAAAATAACATTTTTCTACTTATCGAAAATGTAATGTTCCCAAAATCAACCTTACCAGTACAGTGGTTATCAAGATGACCCTTCCTCTTGAGGATTTAAATTCCTTTCTCACTCATGTGACCAAATCTGTAATACCACAACTTGGTGTTATCCTTGTCGGATGAGACAACAACTGCAGAACCTGTAACAGTTGAATGCTACAGCACATACAAGCTACCAGATCGATTTGCTTTTAATAACACAAGAGTTCCTTTGGACACTTTTAGAACTCCACCTTTAACTGAGTATCTACACCCAAGGGATTCGAGGGTGCTTAGGGAAATGAGATTCCATTTCAAATCGGGACATGTCGGACACCAGTCAAGATTCTAACTACTCCAACATTTATTTTGATTTTAATTGTACCTTTACCGATAACTTTACATTGAGCATTGTTGTCCATTAGAACAAGACTACCATTAACCGGTTCATAAGTGGTAAACCAATCTCTGTTAGGAAACATATGAAAAGTACAACCAGAATCAAGAATCCATTCATTTCTAGACCTTTGTTCTGTGTTGACAGCTACAAAACAATCCCCATTAGATTCAGTCTCAGCAATACTAGCTTCGTCAGATTTTTCGGGTTGTTTATCTTTACCCTTATTTTCTCTATCTTGCTTATTTTTCAATTTAAAACATTCAGAGATTTCGTGTCCCTTTTTTCTTACAATAACGGCAATACTTAAAATTTTTACCTCTAGACTTTGATTTGGATTTATTTTTACCGTTACTACCTCTTTCTTGGTTCCTCCCTCTTACTACTAATCCTTCACCCGAACTTTCAAAATGAATTTCAAAATCAAATTTTTCTTTGGATAGTAGGTGAGACTTGACATCATCAAAAGATAGGGTAACATAATTATAATATAGTATAATTTCTTTGAAGTGTCGATATGAGGGTGGTAAAGAAACAATAAGTAGAACAACTTTATCCTCATCGTCAATTTTAACATCCAAATTTTCTAAATCAATAATAATGAAATTAAATTCATCAAGGTGAGATTGGATAGGAGTACCTTCAGACATACGGAGAGTAGAGAGTCGCTCCTTTAAACGGAGTTTCTTTGCAAGACTTTTGGTCATATATAAAGACTCCAGTTTATTCTATATCACGATGCGGTTTCCTCACTTTATAGCTACAGGCTTCGATTTACTCGCAAGAACTTTCTTTAAACCATTCTAGGTGAGAACGGCTTGTATTTGGACTCGTCATATAGCGAAACTAATTTTATCGTCAAATTTCTCAATATCGAATTTTATCGAGATTATAAAAATCTCAGTTAAATTTTTTGCGCTCTAATACCAGTTTGTAGGGATACATAGTGCGGAAATTAGATAAATTCACCCAAAGATTATGAGAAGTTAATAATAACAGAGAAATGACACCAGAATTTTTAGGTGAAAAAATCCTCCGTAAATAGAGGCAAAAAATCACCGGTAAAAGAGCCAAAACTTTCACTATAAATTTGTAGAGAGTACAAAATATTTTTCTCTGAACTAACAAGACAAATAACCCAAAATAATAATTCTCTACGGAAGAAAAATACTCAAAATAAGAAACAGAGAATAGAATAAAAAGAAGAGAAAATATTGAAGGTTTCTGTTTTCTGTATGCTTGTATTTGTTGTTTTTTTGCGTTTTTGTTGAGGTGTATGAGTGTCATTTTATAGACAACTCCAGCACCTCTTGCCAATAAATTTTCAGCTGCCAGAACCGTAATATTTGACAGCCGTAATATTTGACAAGGTGAGCAGCCGCAGTTTGACAAAGGAAAAATGAGCAACCGCAGACAATTTTGGCAGTGACAAACAACTTTGATAGGTAGACAATTTTAGTAGTTACAGACAACAAAATGTGGTCAACCCCACAATGACAAATAGAGGAACAAAAAGAAGAAGAATATGAAAGAAGGAAACTAAAGGCACGAAAATTCAAATACCAACAAAAGTTTCCTTTTCTTGATTTCAAATGAAAGATCAAATACTTTTTTCATACTGCGCTTTTTTTTGTTTCTTATTAATTACTTTTTACAAACTAACTATACATTTGGATTAGTATGAACGGCATGTTGAACAAATTTCTAGAGTTTCATGATATTTTTGCACATATATTTGAATATCTTTAGATTTTTACATAGAGACATTAGCCTCAAGGGTAATGAGTTTGCATGAGAATAATTGAAAGTTATAAGTCAATTCATTATAATTTATAATTTATTGGCAAGGTTTTAATAATCTTTACATTTACGTAATCTATTTTTAGATTCATCAAAGATGATTAAGAGAATAAAAAATTTTAACAAAGTAGTTGTATAATTTTTGAATGACATATTTTATGCTAAAATGACGAGTGACATCAATAAAAAATAAAATTTATTAATATTTAACTTTATAATAAATTGATCAATTCTTTCTAAGAGTAAACCTGATATCAACTGGGTAATTAGTTGAAGTTGGAAGTCAATTTTTATTACTATACCCTCATGTAAATAAAAAGAAAAGAGAAGAAGCCAATACTATGATTGGAATAGAAGCCAAAATCGTGTCCGTTAAAATATTTTTGGGGAAAGATGGGGCAAACAGTAAAAAATGAAAAACGATATCGGAATCCCAAATCGGGTATTCGGCGCCAAACTTTGGCGGAATCAAAAAATTTCAAATTTCCCAATTGCAAATCACAAACAAAAATTCAAACTTCAAACCCTCTCGCTTTTCTCTGAGCTCTCTATCTCTCTCAGACCTGAGATTTCAACGGCAAAGGAATCTCTGAAGTCTAATCTGTCTAGAGGACCCAAATTACTCATCTTCTATCTCTTCCTTGCTCTTCATCAGCTCAATTAATTCTTACAGGTAATTCTGCAAAACCCTAAATTTGAATTCAAATATTCTCTTCCTTTGCTTCTCTGCGCACCGTAATGGATTCTCAAATTATTCACTTTTTCTATTGGTTGTGATGCAATTTGTGCCCAATTTTGATTTCCTCATGGTTGTGAGCTCCGATTTAGCTTTTTGTACTGTTGCCCATGGGGGATTTGTTTCTTTGAAGAACTCGATATTGCTTACTGATTCAAAAAGATTAGATCTTTCTTAGGATTTTGCTTGCACCAATTGAGAAATTATGGTAAGAGAAAAAAGTATAGAGTCGTTCTACACTCAGTTACGCATATCAGCTTCGGCTTCAGCTTACTCCAGCCCTTTGCTAATTTTCCCCTCAACTTCGGATGTCGATTCCCTTTGTGCTTTGAAGATAATTGGCCATGTTCTTGAATCTGATTCAGTTAGATATGCTTGTTACCCAGTTTCGAGTTTTAAGGAAATTCATAAGTATGCAGGGCCTAATCTGTCTGCCTCCTCTGATGAGCCCATTACAATTTTGTTAATAAACTGGGGTTGTCATAGGGATCTTAAGAGGGTTTTGGGCATAGGTCCTTCAGCGCGTGTTTTCGTGGTAGATAGTCATAGACCGATTCATTTGCATAATCTGAGTGACAAGAATGATCGAGTGGTGGTACTCTATACTATGGATGACGAGCACCAGGCTGACTTGGCCTATGATTTTGATGCGTCTGCTTTGGCTAATGCAAGTGATTTGAACAGTGATGATGAGTTTGTGGATGATTCAGATAGTGAGAATGAAAATGAGAGTGAAAGCGAGGAGGAAGATGGGGATGGGAGTCAAGGGACTCGAAAGAGGAGGAGGGTCTCCAAACAAAATGAAAGTGATCCAGCTAAGCTTTTCAGAAAGCTGAAGAAGGATTACTACTTCATGGGCACTTTCCATGGGAAGCCTTCAGGGTGTTTGATGTATGAATTGTGTCATTCCCTTAGGAAAAACACGAATGCATTGCTTTGGTTTGCTTGTGTGGCTTTAACTGATCAGTTTGTCCATGAAAGATTAACGGATGAGAGGTACCATGCTGGAGTAATGGAGCTTGAGCAGCACATTAATAGCTCAGGTAATTTGGAGACTATTACTTCAGTTACCCTCAAGGATGGTACAAAGGTTAGTGCACCTGACACATCCAGAATTGCATATGAGGATGAGTTAAGGCTAATGTTGTTACAGGAGTGGAACTTGTTTGATTCAATGCTTTGTTCATCCTATACTGCAACTAAATTGAAGACCTGGAGTGATAATGGCATAAAGAAAATGCAGCTTCTTTTGGCTCGGATGGGATTTGCTCGGGAAGAGTGCAAACAAAAGTTTCAGTACATGAGTTTTGAGATCAAACGGAGAATGAAGAAAATGTTTGAACAGTATCTTCCTGAGTTTGGCCTCACAGATTTCTATTATAGGGGATTCTTGCTGCTGCATGGGTACAGTTCAAAAGTCTCTGCAGCCGATGTAGTTTATGGAGTGACAGCCTTGTTAGAATCATCATTGGAGTCTGATGGCTCATCTGGTTCCAGACAATTTGGAGCTGCTTATGATGCATTGTCACTGAACAAACTTGAAAAGCTGGAAATTGGAATGAAACAAGCTATTAAGGTACAAAGAGCAATACTGAGACAAGGGAGCACGGCAATAACAAAGAAAGGATCCATTAGAAGTGGAAGTAAGTTTCGTTGGGTGAAGCTTGACGATTCAGCAGATACAAAGGTCTTATGTTACCCTCAGGCTTTGACCAAGTTTGGTTATTTTCTCATGGATGCGTTACGGGAGAAGGGAGCAAGAATGAAGCCTTTGATCTGCGTTTGCTATACTCAAGAACGAAGTAGAGTGTTGATGGTTGGAATTTGTGGTAAGCCACGCCTTGGTGCAGTTCAAGGTAATGCATTCGGGATTGCATTCAGAAGTGCAGCAGAGGAGACAGGAGCTGAGTACTTTCATGAGCTCTTTGAATCGTCTTGGATAGTTCTCGATGCAGTTGCTGTCAATTCATTTATGATCAGGTTAACCGAAAAGCTCCTATAATGGGCATATCTTGAGAATTTTGCCCAATGTAACATTATTTGTAGTCCTGTTTTTCATAGAAGTTTTTCCGTTTGCTAGAGCAAACATCTTTTTTACCATTCTAACTTCTCTAAAAGAATAAGCAAAAATATAACCTATGTGCCAAACTAGGATGGCTGTGATATTCAGATTTTCCACTGTATGACATTCACTTGTACATCTCTCTTATGATTAATGACCAAGTTGTGAATTTGTCTAATTTAAGAAAGGAGTACAAGTGAAGTTGGTGCATCTGCTGATGAAATACTTATAGAAGGAAACAATTTGTTTATATTTGTATTTAACAATATCAATAACATCAGCCATTTGGTCGAAGTCCTATCTCAGTGATCTTCTCCCAAGATAAATCCAAGGACATAATATTAAACCTTGCAGACGCTTGTAATTCAGCTTCATGATTTTCATTTATGCATGACATACAAAACTAAAGCTTTGTTTGGTTCGCGGATGGAAGGGGAGTGACACTATTTACTTTACTTGGGGGAAGTAAATGTGTTTATTGCCATTTTGTTTAGTATGGGTGGAATGGAAGTAACGTACAAATAATTTCCATTATTTGGTTCAAGTGAAAAATGAAAAGAATTGTGATAATTTTGTTATTTTATCCATTATACATATTTATTATTAGAAAAAAATGGAAAGGAAGTAAGACTTTGTTTGGTTCACAAATGGAGGGGGAGGAGGAGACTAGCACTGTCAAAACAGGCTTAAGCCCGCGGGTTGAGCAAAACGGACGGATATGAACCTAGTAATTATAGGTCCGTTTTAACGCGGGCTTTTTTTGACCCACTCGTTTAGCCCGCGGGCTGGACACGTGCCAGTTCGTATTTTTTTAAAAAAAATGACGCAAAACGACGTCGTTTTGTGTCATCTCATCTTTTTATTTTTTATTTTTGAATATTTTCTCTCAAAACGACGTCGTTTTGCTCTTTTAATCAGAGCAGCGTCGTTTTACAGAAAGCCCGCGGGCTTGCTCGTTTAGCTCTGCGGATCGCTATCGCGTGCTCGCATGATCGAAGTTTTCAGTTTGCGGGCCAAACAAACTAGCCCGTGTCAACCCGTTTCACTGTTTAGCCAGTGACGGGCCAGAGCAGACTGGCCCGTTTGATACTACTAGAGGAGAGCACTTATTTTACGTGGAGGAAGCAAATGCATTTACTTTAATTTTGTTAGGTATAAGTGAAAGGAAAGTAAATTACAAATTCTTTTTCTTGTTTGTTTGGAGTTAAAGAAAAAAAGGATTATATGATAATTTTATTATTTTACTCATTTTATATATATATATATATATTATTTATTTATTAATATAGATTTTAAAAAATTTCAAAGAGTATTTGGTCAATTTCATCAAATACTTTCCAATACCTCCACTTTTGGAGGAATTGGTTTTGTTGATGCGGAGAGAGAGCATTCTCCCTGCACATTTACTTCCCTTCCCTATTACCATCTAATAGAATAAGTGCATTTCTTCAAATACCTTCCCATTTACTTCCTCTTCCAACCCCCAACCAAACATAGTGTAAATTAAAAATACTTTTCTATTCATATTTACTTCCCTTCCCTATTACAGTCCAACCAAACAAGTGCATATTTTTAAATATCTTGCCATTTACTTCCCCCCAAGTACTGTCTCCTCCCACCCCAACCAAACATAGTGTAAAATATCAGTGCCTAGCATAAATCTGATATCTGGAGCAAGTGATTTTAGGTTTACAAATTCTTATCTTGCTTGTACTTTGAACTGTTGGTTAGACGTTTATGATATTAAGACTGTGCTGCTAATTGTGACATTATTTTTTGGGCTGTTGCTACGGCTCCGTACGTGCAGCACCGAATATAAGCCGTCGGATCATATTCAAAATCTGATCCATGAGTTCATATATTTTGTCTCTTAGTTATATTTTTTATTTCAAAAATTTGTAAATTTTTTTTGTAGTCGCATCAGATTGGAGATTTGATCCGACAGTTAAGATTGAGTGCTAGACGTGCAGCACAGCAATTTTACCCGTTTTCTGGAAAGCTGTTGAACTGCTAATTTCCTTGCTATGTGAAGATCTTTATAGATTCTAGCTGGGTCTAGCTGGGAATCAAAGCTATTTCAACTCATGAGCGCTGGTTGTTCTACAGAGCTGATAGGGACAGGATGATACATAAAGATCATGTAATCAGAATCGATATTGAGACTATTTCCTCCATAGGAATTGAGGCAGGAGCATTCTTCATTTTCATAATTTTCAGCTTTCTGTCACAGACCATGTCTTTTTAGTGCTAAAGCATCTCTTTAGCACTTGACATCTGTGATCAGCATTTCGCAGAGTCCGCTCGAGATCCTTCCTGATGGATGGATTAGTAATTTGGAATCTGTTTAGTCTAAAGATATCTTATCCAAAGTAATTCAATTAGTAAACCGATAAGTAGTAAGAATATCATTTTGTCGAAATTAAGAATCCATGTCAGTAAAGGACTGCACTGTTCAATAGACTGCGTAATGAAGCAAATTCCTCAATTCCTAATGGGATCTGACAAACTCTGGAAATCTATTCGCAATGGGAATAAAACTGATTGCATGCAGCACAAAGAAGCAGAAGGCATTATCTTTCCCTAAGCCGAATACATCTCATTCACAGATGCTACACAGTGAAGTCGTTTGGCTTAGAAACGCTAGGAATACGCTTGAGAGTCAATTTATCTTTTCCTCTTTTATAATACGAGATATATATGAAGTGCTCACTAATAATTTTATTTGACAAAAATATTTACAATGACGTTACTTTTTTTTTTAAATACTACCTTATAGTGAATAATTCCACATATGTTTAGTAGTGGTCTCATGTATATCATTTCCTCCTAAGTAAGGTTAGCGGTGAAAGTAAAAAGAAAAAAAATATTTTGAAAGAATCGAAAATAGAAATATAAATATTTAATTTATAATAAAAAAACGACACTAACTATGCAATTATTCATAATCTAGATTTGCACACACTCTGAATCAGCAAACATACTCTTTCAGTTATGCATTAATTATTTGTTTATAGAATCAATCAAACCTTAAATTTAAGAATCTTCAAGAAAATATATTGATTCAAGATTAAGAAATTTCTCAAAACAATGAGTTTGTATTGATATTGATATTACATGAATATTAAGAAAGTGAAAAAAAAAACTCTAAAAATAGGGCAAAATTTTGAGCTTTTAGAAATTTGCTTGCTATGTGCTTGCTATTTGTAATCCTACTAATTTCTTCTTAAAAAAAACCATGCATATTAAAGATTTCCTTTTCAAGAGTTTACACATTTTCTTAAAATAGAACTCTTCACCTCAACCTATACATCTTCAAAATCTTGTATATATGGCAATGAACATGAAGAACTCACAAGCACAATAGTTTTTCTGCAAACTTGTGGCATATTGTGGAATTTCTTTTTCAACTTTAGTTAAACTATGGTTAGAAGTAATGTGAAGCTTGGTTTTATTGAGAATGACGCAAGAAGGAAAGTAACGTACAAGAGGAGGAAGAAAGGGCTCCTAAAGAAGGTGAGTGAACTAAGCACATTATACGGTATTAATATTTGTACTATTATGATCTCCATGACAAAACAAGAATTGGGTATCCATCTTTACAATCTCAAATTTTCCTTTGGATGGGTATCATTCAGACATCAATTTTTCTTTTACATGCACCATCTCTTTCCATATGCACAATTGTCCTTTCTTGTTTTGAATTTTGTAAACAAAACCATAGAAAGAAATAAATTAATCTTCCTCTTGATTCTCTTTGACCTCTAAATTCAAAGCTCTTTTCCTCATCTTTCTGATTGCTTTTGTGTTTCTTGTGAGTGATCTATAGCCATAAATTCCTCTTCTTCCGTAGCCCAAAGAAAATAGTAAACAATTTTAGATGGAAAATAAACAGCACTAAACATGCACAACCTCAATTAACTATTTTCACTCTCCAAATCTTCACTCATTCTGCTTGGTTATGCATATTCATTAATTCCTTTTCAAGATTGAACCTTAAATTTGAAATCCTCAAGAAAAAGGAAAACACATTGATCCAAGAGCAACACATAAAGTGTAAAATTTAATGAAAAACTCTTCTTGAATTAAGTGTTCTTGTTTATTGTGCAATATATGTGTGATAAAATAGTGCAAGATTAGTGCAACTTATGTGGAGGATTGAAGTTATTGGACAAAGAATTGCGTATTTTCTATATTTAGTTATTTTTCTTCATTTAAAAATATGCAACTGCAGAAATTTAAGCAGTAAAAAAAAAAGACTAATTCAAGTTTGATAAGAAGGATGACCCCTTACATACCTAAACCTAATGTGAAGAACAGAAATTACAAACATTCAATTTGAAGCCTATAGAAGTTTACTTGTAATATATATTCCAGAAACCTAAGGTAGAGATACAAAACCGAAGGTTTCAATTAGATTGGCCTCCTCTGGCTTGTGTATGATCTTCAGAAACAAGTTCTTTAAATCAGCATCACTTACCATCTTCTCTAAGATCCTGTCCTCGAGTGTTGTAGTATGAACTCTTGGTTCATTGTTTTCCCTGTGACTGAAAGAAAACACTGGCTCTAATTAATAAATGATTCTTCTCAACGTGTCTACGTTACTTATCTCCCTCGTTAGTCCCAGATGTATCAGATGGTAAGTGCAGGCAACCTTCTTTTGACCAAGCCTGTAAGCTCGACTTATGCTTGCCTTTCAACCGAGGGATTCCATACAACATCGACTAGAACAACCCTTGAAGCACCCACCAAATTTATTCCCTCAGAGCTGCATTTTGTTGCAGCAAGTAGCATCTTCACTTCACTGTCGGGATTGTTAAAAATACTTATGACAGTCTGCCTCTGAAGTTGATCTTGACTCCCTTGCATTTGCAGAATCTCATTTCCTTCACTCCAACCAAATTTTGCTCTGAGTTGGTCCATAACTAATCTCAATGTAAAGATATATTGGCTAAGTATAAGTACTTTCTCATTCATTGCTCTGCTGAATTGAACGAGTGTCATGATGAATTTTGTTTTCTCCTTTATATCCTAAGAAAAGTTCTCTAGCCATGCTGAGAATCATACAAATGTGCATCAAGAAATATCCAATATCATAAAACGTGGTAGTGAATGTAATATATAGAATGAATCTGTCATAAAACTTAATTTTATATCTTTAACTAATTCTATTTCATAACTAGCACTATCCCCGTGCATTTGCACGCTGCAGAATTTTATAAAATAAACTATTTTTGGTATATGTTATTTTTATTATCACATTTCATGTCATTTTATTACCACATTCCACGTGCATTTGTTTTATTATCACATTTCATGTCATTTTATTACTTTCTATATAACTCTAGTAAAGTAGAGATATTAAAGATTTTCGAAGTAACGTAAGTTTTAATTTCTCCTATATAAATTCTATTCCCACTATTATTCTCTACTCGTATAGTATTTTTTTTAATACTTTTCTTAAAAAATTCAATCAATTTATATTGATAATGTAAAATTGTAAACACCACATAATCAAGTTGTAAGTTCAAAATTATACATACTGATTATTGAATATCTTTACTGCTATGAGGAAAAGGTGATAATACATACTGTATAAATTTATGTAATTGCTTATGATAATCTTTAATTCTATGTTTTTTGTAACACAATTCTTCCTTAATTTTTTTAACTATTAGAGTTATCTATATTATCTATGTTGGACGAATTAATTATTTCTCTATGTAACTCACAAAATAATTGTTGTAAAGATACCAAAGACCATCAAAATAATAGCAATTTATTGCAAAAAAACTTAAAGATAAAGGGTATTTTAGGTTATTCAAAAAATAAAAAAATAAAAAAGTTTAAATCATCAGGACTATTATGTATACTTTTAGTGTGGTACTAGCAATGTTCACGTGCATTTGCACATGATAAATATTGCAAAATGCAAATTATTGTTTTGTTTATTAGTAAAATTGTATCTCGTATTTGTTTCAACTTTTTATAGATTAAAAATATTACTTTATTTCTTTTAAAATTTTTATTTGAAATTAGTTATGTGATCTTTATTGTATATATAATTAATATGATTTTCACTACTTTAAAAGCCTAGTGTAATTATCATGTTATCTTACGATAATCTATTAAATTTGTTTTCAATAATAACTATAAATAATTAATCCAACCATATTGTTGTGTCCTAACAGCATAGTAGACCATTCCCAAATTTATTTTTAAAAAATACTAAAGCATAAATTATCCTATAACATGTGAAAGAATTTGGGGAAAATAGAACTATTACATTTTATAACTAAATTATATCCTTATCGGTTTTAAATTTCTATTATTTGCTTTGAGATTGTAAATCCGATATATAATTGTCCTACTACTCAACCATATTCCCCCAAAATTTATTGATAGTCTCATTATTAATTTTTACTCTCATATGTTATACCAGTAAGAAATTAATTAATTGAATTATAGCTTTAAACCTTTTCCTTTTTAGCCGTCCATAATAACCACTATATATCTCATAACATAATATGATAACCTTGGGCATTCTGGACTATCTAAAAAAAAGGAAAAAATATATAAGCTTAAATCTCCATTATCCCTATCAATACTTTTATTATAGTACTAACATTATTGATCCACATGCATTTGTACATGACAAAATTTTGAAGAATAAATTCTTTTAGTTTATTTTTTATAAATTAAAAATATTTTTAAATTTATAAATACCTTTCAAATTAATTATTTATTTTATTATCATAATATATAACTCTCAAATAACTTTATTAAATTAGAGATACTAAAGATCCTCAAAGTAATATAGGTTTTGATTAATCTCCCTTATATCCAACTTACTATCACTACTGTTATTCTATTCTGAAATTGTATATTTTTTCACTTTTCAAATAATCTTTTTTTGAAAATTTCAAGCCCTTTTTATTGATTTTGTAAATTCGTAAACAAATAATCAAGTTATAATTTGAGAGGTATACATACTAATTTTATAATTGCAGTAGAAAAAAATTTGATAATTACTTATGACAATAAAGTTTGTCTCTTTAATATTATTTTTTAATAACTTATTTCTATCTTTAATTTTTTAAGTTGTCTTTATTAAACCTAACTTACAACTAATTTCTCCAAATTAACTGTTTCTATGTAACTCTTAAATACTTATCATTGAGATGTCAAAAAATCATCAAAATGATAATAATATATTTCAAAAAAATTATCAAAGAGCATTTAAAAAAAAGAAATGTACAAATTTAAATCTCCATCATCCTTATTCACACTTTTAGTTTTTAGTATAGTATAGATAGCTGAGTAACCTTAGACCATGCAGAGTCGAGCCGTAAGGTATCTGTAGCCAGTAGCTGTAGACATTTGCAAACCATCAAGGATCATAGACAGGAGTGGAGCCTCATGGCATCAGACAATTCAAGTTCCGAAAATAGCCGACTACCTATCAAGAAATTACAGGATGGACGCTCATAATGTGTCTGTAGGAACAAAACTTTTCAAAATTCATCATTAAAGAGTGATGAACTACCTGGAAAACTGAAGCGCATGCCTCATTTTTCTTTAACCATTTCATTCGAAATAGATATTAGATCAGCTCAAAATCAGCCTATGGAAATGAACATTCTCTCAAACTTCAATGCTTGAAACACACAAGACTTCCAGTAAAAATTAGCCTGTGGCAAGGAGTTGGTTCAACGAGTTCAAAAACTCTTTGGAAATCAGAGATGCTTTGTCCTTTGAGTCACAAGTTAAAAAAACAGTTATTCTTAAAGACATTTATTGATTGCAGTGTGTTAATTTTTTATTTATTTAGATTTTTTTATTTTTAAATTTTAAAATTTTCTTAACATTTTCTTTTAAATTGAAGTTTATTTTGAAGATTCTAAGTTCTTTAAAATATTTTAATACATTTATATTGTATGGATGATAAACAATGTATATTAACTAGAAATATAGAACGAAAGTATTTTAACCTTGATTTTATTTTAAAGAATCTCCAATTTTACTTAATTTTGTTTCAAAGAATCTCAAAAGATCCACACTTTGATGACCTAGTTAATGACTTTTCTATTAACTATTTATGTACAACTGTCATTTTTTATTTATTCTTCTTTAACTCATGCAAATCCCAAATAACACTTATAGTTTAAATTTTTAATAATAATAATAATAATAATAATAATAATAACAATAATAATAAATTAATACAGTACTTTTTTAACTAATGTAACTCTCAAATAGCTATTGTTTAATCTTTAAATAATTAATTAATTAGTTAAATAACTTAAAATTATTATAAAAAATATTTTCATATTTTATTTCATTCCATAATAATTTATTAAATTTTTCATTAATCATTTATGAATTTGAGTTTTATTGAGTATAATTATTTTCTTATGATTACTTTATTTTTTATAAAGTAACAGTGTTCTTTTTTTTCCCTTTTATCTTATTTTTGTAATGCTTTAGGTTGAAGAGCATTTTTTATGTTAAATTTTTTTTTATGATATTCTTTTACTATTATTATTATGGAGATTTTTATAGAGGACTGAGATTGAGGGAATTTTTACGGAGATTAGGTAGTCTATTTTTATATCCCCCAGAGAATTGGAAAGCTTCCTGAATCTTCAACATTCAGGAAAAATGCGACTCAAATCGCCAAGAAAAAGGCATACTAAAAGTACTTTTTACAAAAGACAATGGTGATTATTTCTAGCAAGCTGTGCAGTGCATTTGCAATATATGTGTTAGAAGGGAGGACTGAGATTGGAGAAATAAAGACCCCACGCGTAATATTCTGATAATAGAATATTATACACATTAGAACCATCGTAATTGAAAAAAGATGAAGTCCCCAACTTCTACATGATTTTGTTCAACGAACTTTTTCCAACACTTCCCACCCTCTCCCTTCCCCCCACCCCCCAACACTCACCCCAGAAAAAAAATCATTTTGATGTTTTTTCACCTGAACTTTCCAATGTTTTTCATATTTTTCCTCGAGCATCGTCGTACTTGGAAAGATTTCCCCGCTTGTACTTCATGTCCATATGCTGCAGCAATTTTCTACCAAGAAAATTTACCACTGTCATGTCATCCAAAGCAAATGTAAGCAGAAAAACATATATCTATATACTGTTATAAAAATATAGCTAAGGGTCATGATAATTTAAAATTTAGTAATTTTTCTTTTTTAATAGACAAATTTAACGTTTGTGTTAAAATTGAATAAATATATTAAAAGGATAAAAAAAGTAAATTATTTATTATGATTATTTAATAATTATTAAATGTATCGTAACATTATTAATGGAAAGAGTTGTGCTCACTAAATATTAAGTGTATTAATTTATTGGTTACTTTTAATTTCCAAAATATAATGATATGTAATATAGCAATAGAATATAAACCTTCAAAACTAGTTTTTTATAATCAATACAAAATGCATTTCAATCTCAATAATTACAAAAAAAAAGAGAAAATGAACGTTATTATTTTATCGAAAGTTAAAATAAATAAAAACAATAATTAAGTGGAATAGGATGATTTATTCCTGAGCCTTTCCAGTATGAAGACTACCAATTCCTTTCTTCTCACATGCGTTGTGTCCCAATAATAGAACATTAAACACATTAAAACCATCGTAATTGAAATAGATTAAGTCCCCAACTTCTATTGATTTTGTTCAATGAACTTCTTCCAACCTTTAACCCCAAAAAAAAAAAAAAAAAACTCATTTTTGATGTTTGCACAGTATATTTGTAGCAACCTGTGCAATATATGTGCTAGAAGGGAGGATTGAGATTGGAGAAACTATAATCATGTGTTTTCCCCTTTTTTTTCAAAGAAAAAACGAAGAATTAAAAATTGTGACTGCTACCTGCTTACAGTTTCCACTTAAAGTTTAAAGGCAAAAAAATAGTAAAATTAGTTAAAAACTAATTAGCCTGAATTGGTGGATTAGTGTTGTAAGATGGTAATCTGTATCAACATCAACTACTTTTCACAAATTTTCACTCATACAAATTGGTCAGCAATCTACCAGCCAAAAGCATCAAGCTAATCTACAAGAATAATTACACAAGAACATAATGGAGATGACATTTCCAGGTGGTAGCACCATCTAAATTTCACCTTAAAGCACTGGCTACAATATTCAGATGTTATTTGATCCATGCATCTGTTGGGAGTTAGAGATCCCAGCTTCACAATGTTAAATTCATCTGGAGCTACTTACCTCATCTCAAGCAATAAGCCACTCTTTGATATACATTTCAAAACCTCTAACATATTAATACCCAGACAGCAACCATTACCAGCTAGCCAGAAAATTGCAACCCAAGGAAGAATGAATATGAAATTCCGCACAATGAAATGTGGTAGATAGAGTAACAATAAATCAAAAGTTGAAGCACCGATGTAAACAACTATCAGTTAGAATAATGTCATTTTTTTCCCTCTAAGTAAACAGAAATAAAACCGAAATTCGAATGCAATCCTTTTTCATCATCGGAATCAGCAATCATATAATTGATTGGAGCATTCAATATGTAGAATGATATTCTGAATCACATTAATCATAAAAGTTCTCTACAATTTCTTCTTTCACAGTAATTGGTCAGCATCGTGCTAACCAAAACCATTAGCTGCACCAACAAGGCCAATATCAGAGGCTCTTAACTATCCTAACTTAGAAATTACACCAGGAGACAGACAGCAGTCTTCCCAGCTACGTTCAAATGTCCTTAGCTCCACTTCGCACTTCTGGAGTTAGAAATCCGGCTCCAAAATGATTAATTCATGAGAACGACAAACTTACTCATCGCATAATGAAGAGATTATCTTGCGCGGTGATTCCCATACTGGCAGTTCAGTGAATGATCGATT
Organism: Rauvolfia tetraphylla; assembly: GCA_030512225.1. Classification (NCBI taxonomy): domain Eukaryota; kingdom Viridiplantae; phylum Streptophyta; class Magnoliopsida; order Gentianales; family Apocynaceae; genus Rauvolfia; species Rauvolfia tetraphylla. The sequence continues at coordinate 38,688 of JAJQKT010000023.1, forward strand.
AAACCTATCTTCTTGCTCGCTGCACAAGGCTTCAACTATATCACAGAGGTTTGACACATCTTGAATTATAGCTTCTTGGGCTTCAGCCTACGAATTCCACATAAATTGATTAAAAACCTAAAGATTTCGAATCTTGTAACCCTATAGGGAGCATGAAACCAAGGATTACCTGAGAATGGAGTTCATCGACAAGTCTCCGGCATGGCGAAACCGTCGATTCAGTTGGCAGGACTGAAAGAACTGCCGAGGAGTGATCCTGAGGCATTTGCTGCCGAGCAATTGAAGCTTTTTTTTGCATCTCACTCAATGTGTTCGATAAATGTTCCCAGTGAAGGATCTCTTTTTGATACCTTTCCTTGAGCTTAAGCAGGGCAGATTTCTTCCGCAGGCGAAGGTTTCTCTCTTCCACCGCCGGATCTGGGGGCGGCGGCGCTGAGGCGGAAGTGGCAACGGTAGGGTCCGGGCAGGAGCGCCTCTTGCGCTTGTAGACGAACCCATCGTCATTGATTAGCTCCCAATCGCCATCATCTTCCCAGCGGGCTGCTGTTGCCATTTGGAACAATAAGCAAAAGAAAAGCGTCGAAATTCGCGAGGGAAGAAGCTTAAAAACTGCAGTTACCGGAAATATTTCTGGCGCCAAATACTAATGATATATTGCTCAATCGAAAAAAGAAAAAATATGACTCAAGTTCTCCAAATACAATCTAAATAATCTCTACCTAAAATAGAGAAAAAGATAAGGCCACTACTATATGTAGTTTATTTTTGGACTATATGTAGTGCGAAAAATTTTCATAATTTCATTTGAATTTCGAAAAAATTTCAAAATCCTCTGAATCATTTGGTGAGAAAAATTTAGATCTACAAAAAACGACATCTAATTTTAGCGTAAAAAGGTTAGTTTTTCGAACTATTCATTAATTTACATTGTTTAATTTTAAAAAAACATCAAAATCGGCCAAAAAACGACCGATTTTGATGTTAAATTCTTCCTGCAAGAGTTCCGCCAACCGGAGTGGCGGAATTCTTCAGAGAATTCCGCCAGCAATTGGCGAAACTCCAGTAGAAAAATTCGCCCATGATGTCGGCGGAATTTTTCTATCGAATTGTACCCAAAATGGGTACAATTCGAAAGTAAATCGCCATGATTTACGGCGGAATTTACTGTTGAATTCGCTGATTTCAGCGGAATTCCTATGTGGATTCCGCCGAGAATGCGGCGGAATCACGGCGAGTTGCATGGTGCATGGCGGAATCTCGGCCTAGAATTCGCCGGTGCATGGCTGAATTCCCGCTGAATTCTGCCATGCATTGGCGAAATTCAAGCAATAATTCCGCCATGAGCTGGTAGAATTTTTTGCAGTGAATTTTAATTTATCGTAGTTTTTAATAATTTAATTTATCTTAAGTTAGTATTAAATAATATTAGTTTAAATACGTTTATTTATTTACTGGATTTATTATTGTTTAATTTAATTATCACAGCGATGTATTTTTTGTTAAATAAGTGTTGCAGATGACGGATCCTTCTCGGCTGGCAAGCGCAGTGTATCGTAAGACTTGGGATCGATTTGCAGTCAGCGACGGTCGATTGCACGGTCGTCATCCTATTACCCTGCATCTGCGCAGACAGAGTGAAGTGCGGCGAGCGCGAGTACCAGCGACATCCCCGCCCGAAGCAGGTCGACGTCACACGGGTATTGATTCGACGAAAGGTCGCCCACATATCTGCAGTGGATTCCCGGGATGTACGCGCCCATCTACGGGATATGTACCGTATCCTTGGCCCCCGATGACGTCGCCGACTCCGGTCGCACGGGCTATTATTCAGAGGGACCCTCCTACCCGGTTCGAACACACAGCTGGCCCACGCCGAAGATGTGGCTCTAGCATACTACAGCCACCATCGGTCCGATTGCACGTCTGATGCACATCCGGGAGGATTACTGACGAGGATCGAAAGCGCTGCGGATGAGCGTGGAAGATGGGGAAGAGCGGCGGGCCCGATCGCGGGACTATGATATGGATGCGGGTGAGGATATTCATGACCCGGCGGCGACGCGGCGATGCATGAGGATGAGACATATGAGCGAGGACATCCCGCACACAGCTCAGACGACATCTTCCGCACGACCGCGAAGAGGTTTTCTACGGCGCGTTGCGGCGAGGGTAAGCGGCACTCGCTCGTTCGGTATCCGGTTTCTGAGTTTACTGTCGCGAGGATAGGTCCCCGGGTCTGTTCCATACGGTGTCGAGTTCATCGTGCGCGCCACGCGTCGCCAGATCATTCAGGGGACGCTCAGAGTACCTCCCACCGCGAGTAGAGTTTCGATCGACGATGTGGAGAGACTCGGTCCCGATGCGAGGCGACAGTGCGGCCGCTGCCGGCGGCGATCACAGCCCACTCGGCGTCGAACTTGCCGGCGGGAGCACCGAGGAGTGGCGTTTGGCGAGGGATCGGCACTGGGGGCCCGCAAGATCCGTCCCTCATTCCATCCTTTTTCAAGCCACATTGCCGACCTTATTCGGCGTGGCGAGGTTAGTAGTGCATTCTTACAATTAATTGTCATTCGCGAAAAAATTTCATACACTTTTTTTGTCCACGCAATCTGTTGAAATTTGGTTTTTCTTGGGCGGAGAGCGGCCGGTCGTTGTCGGTCCATTCGAGACAGGGTACATCGATAAATGGCCGATGCGAGATGAGGCGATTCTTTGCAATTGTGGCTGCAGTGAGTGCGGGAGCGATTGAGGCATTGCATTTTCTCTCGACCTAATAGTGCACTTATTTCTGCTTTTGTTGAGAGGTGGCAGCCAGACACTAACACATTTCATATGCCGTTCGGGGAGATGACCATCACCCTCCACGATGTGGCGCATATCCTTGCTATTCCTGTGACTGGTTACATTCTCCGGCATGACTTGAGCAAGGAAGACATTGTCAGAGATTTATCAGCGACATCGAACATACCAGCAGCACACGTTCGAGCCAGTGGATAATGGCGGGGATGCGGTTTAACGTCTCGGGAAGAGTACGTGACCGAGGGATCACTTATGCATATGTGCGTGGATATTTGAAGTATCTGTTAGGCGCCACCCTTTTCATAGATAAGGGTAAGGATCGGATGCCCTACAACTACTGGCCGTTCCTTAGCTCAGCCGATGATATCCACGGATATGCCTGGGGTGCTGCCTGTCTTGCGTATCTGTACCGGTCTCTCGGGACGGCGTCTAGGGCCGACTGTAGACAGCTGGGTGGGCCCACGGCGCTACTAGAGGCATGGATATACCTGTATTTTCCGTCCTTCGCCCTCGGCGATCGCTGAGATCGGGCGTGAGTCACAGCCCTCACATCCTACGGTTCCCAGCAGCAGAGGGCAGCTCATGAAATCCGATGATCTGCGCTCTATACGCCTACACTTAGACGATATGACTGCGCGCGAGGTAAGTTTTTTGCGTCAGCTGCCTTTTGGTTGTACCTACTGTTTTATCGTATACATACCTTTTACAGGTTTGCTGGACTCCCTTCGGGCCGAACCCGCTTAGAGAGCACTGGATTTCGGCTTTCCACGGGTGTCTTCGGTTTTGTGACGTTGTGGAGCCGTATATGCCCGATCGTGTCCTACGCTGATTCGGCGAGTGCGGCAGATTCCTACCACACCGATCTGCCGAAAAGAGGATTACAGGCTAGCGAACAACCGGGAGATATGTCGTCAGATGCAGTGCCCGGATGAATTCTGGGAACGGCCCGAGAACCACATCCTTGGTAGGACTCAGCTCGGCGCACACGCCGTCCCACCGTCAGCATGCACTCCCGAGTACCTACCCTGGTACCTTGCTAGGACGCATCCCTCCATTCAGAATCCTGGTATGCTGCCTGCGGGAGTTAGTAGGCTCGGGCCCGCTCCCATCACCGACGCAGTCGTACGATCCGTTCCTACCCTGTGTTGATGAAATATAGGTTTTTTCCCTCATTTGGTGCTGTTATTAATCTTTTGACTTGCTACCTTGCAGCGATGGGATATGCTACACCGTGCTGTTGCGGGTATTACTGATGTGCAGCAGCTGACCCCGGCACAGCGAGATGCCACGCTTCAGGATGTGATACATATATTGACCGAGCGGGAGCATTGTTTGGGAGGTGCGGAGCGCGCGGGCCCGTCCGGCTCGTAGGGGTACACCGAGAACCACATGTGTTCTTTTACGTTTTTTAAACCTTTGAAAGACGCTCGTTTTGTAATATTATAGTATGATGAGAACGAGTAAATATTGACGCCAAACTATCACAAATTTGATTATATTTAACTTGGTTTGCTTTCAAATAGACAAACTTGCATTCGATCTCAAGTACAGTCCAAATAAAATAAAATAAAAAAATTAAGTAGACGCTAGGGACCGCCAGTGCGCAATACGCTCGAGTAATGGTGCGTCCCACCCTTCAACAGCCGCGCGGCGGTACCGCTGCCATGACGGATGCACTTCTGGAACCGGAAAGCCATCCTCAAGCCGAAATTGTTACAATGAAAATATCAAAGTAGTTAGGTGCCGAAAAAAAATAGAAACAGAAAATGATAAAAACACAATAAAGTGATAAATTTACTAACAGCGACGAAATGATTAGCGTCTTCCAGTAGACCAATAACCAGGATTGCGGTCGCTGTATCGCTTTGCGAGTCAAGTATAAAATTATACAACAATACAACTAACTACACAAAAAAATTAAACAAGATTGAAACTATATCATAAGAATCTGGCAAAACTGTGATGAATTTCGCCAGCTTCTGGCGAAATTCTAGGAATAATTTCGCCAGATTCTGGCGAAATTCATTGATGACTTTCGCCAGATTCTAGCGAAATTATTCCTTGAATTTCGCCAGATTCTGGCGAAACTCGTGGAATAATGTCGCCAGAATCTGGCGAAATTCATCCATTAATTTCGCCAGAATCTGGAGAAATTATTCCACAAATTTCGCCAGATCTTCACGGTATTAATCCAAGAATTTCGCCGGAAGTTGGCGAAATTTGTCGGATACTTCCGCCACTCAGTGGCGAAACTGTGCAAAAATTCAACAAACTAAGAAAATATGAATTTAAAGACAATGTAATAGATTTTTACCTCAAACTCGAGAGAATCCTTCGTAGAATCTTTGCTCATTGCTATATTGCGATAAAATTTGAGTGTTTTTGCATGAAAAGTGTGGACTTTTAAAAGAAATGTTAGAGAGAATTGTTGGAAGAGAGAGAAAGAGAAGTTTGAAAATGAAAATTTGTAACATTACATATAGTCTAAAAAAACTGTATATAGAAATCACGAAAGATAACTATGTAAGAAACTTATTAGCCATCCTTTCAGTTCCAATTATTAATTCCAATAGATCCCTTTGAGTCTTCTGAGCCTTACCTCCTTGTCTTTTGTTTTTAACAATTATGTCCAAATTAGCGCTTCGACCTCCACGACTGCAGTTTCGCCCTTCCGAAAGCCTGATCATGCCACGTGTTACTCTACTGCAGAAAATGTATATCAATATTGATTTAGCTCCACTAATATACCAAAGTTTGGGTGCTATGAATCTTGTGGGAATAATAGGTTTAGAAAGGCCGGTAGAAGATCAAATCTGAAACTAATCAAATTTGAATTTTCATGATTACTTGAAAATGCATTTTTTTGTTTGAAAGTATAGAATTCTATTAACCATAATCACACTTAAACTAATATAAAATAAGATTGGTCATTCGCACATAAAATAAAAAATATTAACTATAATTAAATTTTAATTGTTTGTTTATACTATTTACACAATAGAGGTCATAACTATCAATAACATTAAGACTAAAGATACTTTCATAACTCATCCTTTAATAGGTGTTTTGATGCTCGTGATAAAAATTATTACTTTTTTGTATTTCTTAGTTAACAAACAAGAATAAATAAGTCCATTTTAAATAAAAAAAATTTAAAAGATTCAAAAAATAAAAAGAATGAAAGAAGCTTTTATGAGAGTGAATATCAACCCATAAAAAAATATCATCCCATAAAAAAACTAGAGAAAAATAGTCTTGCCCTTTCTTTGATAAAAATCTTAAGAACTATTCTGCGAGCAAAAAGAAAATTTGAATGGAGATTATCTTGTTTAACTTGGAATAACAAGTCAAACCGCATTCTCCTTATGCGGTTGAAGCTCTTCATAAGTGCTGAAACCTCAGCTCCTGAAGCATTCTCCTCTTAGGCCGTCTGATTATCAGCCGCCGTTGGAAACTCCTCAGTTTTCCATCCTTATATGTGTCCGGGAAGTAGGTTGGCAGGAAATGGTTTATCATTGTCAGACATGAGTTCTGCAGTTCATTATGAATGATTTATAAATCATCAAATTCCCACAAATGGAATAAGCGGTGTATTCAAAATGATTGAGAGGAATCTGAAGCTATCATCGTCACAAGCTTGCAAATCAGCACAAAAGAATTGAGTAACCAACAAAGAAGAATACCCAATATTAGGGTTAATCCCTCCAGCACCAATGCAGTCCACAGTTATGAAACAGCATTCTCCCAGCAATCAACAACATGCCTAGGTTATAAGGCATACCAAAGACGAAAATCTTCCCTTCCTTCACAATGAAGAACTTTTACCACAATAGAGGAAGACGATTTAGGAAACTTTAATACTGCCTCAGTAATTTCAGCTTTGTTTGTAGCAGACACACAAAGAATGATCAGTTTTTCCAGTTCCAATAAAAACCTTACAAACTCCACATCATTCTCTTCCCCCATGAATCAAATCAGCGAACAAACTTTACATGAGATGTCAAGCAAGTGATTCTGCTGCTATCCTCAAATTTTAAAATCTTAGTTACTTCATCCATCTGATGATCAAGAGGAAGTAAATAAAGTCAATATAGTAAGAAAATTTTCTCTCTATATGTTTGTAAGTATAGGCAGTTAAGGTGAAGGCAAACTTGATCAATAGAGAAAGCTTTAAGCTAGGTTTCTAGTTCCTCATTTCAAATGAGATATGTAACCTCAGTATAGTATTGATTGGTCCATGTCTATCTAAACCTCTCTTTACCAGCAGTTGCTTACTCCACTATTCCATAAAACATTGTTGCATCTGTACAAACAATTGGTTCTTCCTTATGCCAGATAAGTATGTTTTTCCTCGAAGACTGCAATAGTGAGATAGGCTTTGCAATTTTCCCCATCTTTTTTTTTTTTTCCTGTTTAACTCTAGTCGAGAAAATTTGCTCTTCAGTTTCCTTTTCTATTGTTGTAGGGGAGGAAATAGCATACAAAAATTTTCCTCTATTATTTCCACAGTTATAATGAAGCATCTTTTTCTTTTCTCTTTTTATTGTAATATTCAATCTTACGTATCATGGATATTGATAAATTCATAACTGTCGCGAAGATCCCTGATCTCAAAACGTTAAAATACCATGTTATAGCTTTTTTTCATTTAAAGAACTACAAGCATCATTAATTTTCTTGAATTTTCCAAATTTTGAGGTTTTTTCAATTTGCTACTAGCAAAGAGAAAGAACAAAACAACTAAAAGCCAAGAAAATAACAACCTCCTCACACTATGTATTTAGAGCCTCCAGGTTAGGGGAACGCTTCAGCAAGAGGACCATAACATGAACGTAGGGTTCTTCAATCCGATGATGCAAGTTTAAGAACTTTAGTTTAGGGAACATACAAAGGCTGCATATAAAGTTATTAAAAAGCTGGCAGAGGCCCTGTAGAAACATCCAAAATAAAACAAAATATAATCAGAAACTCATTAAACAAAAATTTTTATATTAAAAAAAAAGAAGAAGAGGCTACTATATCACCATATACATACAAATTTTGAACTTTAAAAGCTCATCTTCCTTAGGAAGACAGAAAAGAAATTATGACACCAACCTTTATTTACTTTTGGTGTTTAGAAATTAATGCAAGAGAATTCTCTTCAAAATAGAGATATTGTTGCCTACTACCACAAGGTAGTCATCAGAATATTCAAAATTGAAAGGGATCTGCTATCTATATCTGAAGGAAGACAGGGTGAGCTACAGATAAACAGTTCCACATAAGAACTAATTTCTTAGTGTTGTTTTGTGTTCCTATGTATAAGGGATTCCAAAAAAGACTAAACAGTGAGTAACTACACCAGCAAGTTGCAATAGAGATAGAGTTCTGGGCCAACTTGTGCATAACCCCTGTGATTCTAATCATAAGGAAAATTTGTACATCTACCTATAATAAACAATGAAAATTTGTACATGAGAAAGTAGCTTATTTTCCCCAAACAACGAAGATCAAGAACAGAATCAATATACTCCTCTTTCAGAACAAAACGTTCACTTTCCTATACAAGATGAATAAGGAAGTTGACACTTAATTTCAGATGAAGAAAGTACGAAGTAAAATTCTTCGCCAAAGGCGTTACGGATTCGTCCTTGTTTGCTGTAGGAAGTTATCCAACTGAAGTTATTAAACTTGATCTTTCCATAAAACTATTTGTTCTTTTCACAGTTATCAGTTATCAGTGTCCAAGTTCTGTTCTCTTCCAAAACTGCAATTAACAGAGTATGCACTGTCAATACATCACTCCATGATTACAAACACAAGATAGGCACATTTACATGATAAGTACAGGGCAATCCTGAGTATTTAGCCCTGACCGAAAAATTAATAGAAGTGCAATCTTAGGCTACTCCAGCTATTCAGGTCCAGTTTCTGGTCTGACAGAGCAAAACTATGTAGCTCTGGCTAAATCAGGTTTTGAGATAGACAATAAAGCTATATATGAAGGTTGGAAACTGCACATTTCTTTCTTAGATTCTTGAGAATTAGTGGAAGGGGCTCACCAGGATTACACCATAAATCAATTCAGTGACTAGACAAGCCAAATATAGATTAAACTACTTCATAGAGGAAAATGGCACGTTAAGAACCACTTCATATCACAATCTTGATCTAATTAAGTCAGTCCATGAAATAGATTATAATGCGTTGCTTTCCATTTCTGTTTTTCTCGTACTTCTTTCAACTACAAAAGCTACCTTCTCCTTCAAAGTTCTATTCATAACTCATAAGCCAAGCAACGGAATTAGCAAAATGGCAATATCTTTCCCATTCATCAAAATACCAAGAATTTTCCCCGGTGCTGTTTGCATCAAGAAAAGAAGACAAAAAAGAACCGAAAATTATTATTAATCATGAAGACTAAATAGAGAACTTCCATTTTCCTCTTTCTTTAATTAAAAGATAAAAAAGAAGAAGGCAAAAATGCTTACCCAAATAATTTCCACGGGTAACTTTAATGTCATTGTACTATGAACCACCGTAAGGACTCCACAAATGAAGTGACCAGGTTCTTCGGTAGACATTGCCCATTCATCACAAAAAGGATCAAAACATATATTTTCTAGAAATGAGATTATCCAAAAGGTAGCAACTGGGAATAGGTGCTGTATATTTGAAGGATAACAGGTTTGGACAAGAGATGTTAACAGCACCGTCACTGTAACCATTGTCATCTATAAGATGACCGCCATCTTCCACTGTGACATATTTAAGACTAGACGATGAAATATCAAGAACCTTTACATCTGTAAGTGTGCAATCTCTCAAGCTTATTTCAAGTGACGGGCAACCAGAAAAAAGGCTACGAGTCGGAATCCCCGTCAGATAAATGGAGATGATCAAGCTCAAGACATTTTAACCGGCAAAACCCTGAGTAACGAGGCAGTCGAACATTTCGGCTTGCTGCAGCACAAGTCCACCGCAAGATTTGTTGTTGAGTGAAAATACCGTGACACCTTACTTGAAATCTAACAACTCTTGTAGAACTCCGGGAAATTAGCACCCAATTGATAAAGTCTTTGAAATTTTCGATCAATGAATAATCCATAACAAGATTTCTCTCGTAGCAAAAGTTTGGAACATCACAAGCAAAGTAAGGCATTTTGCAGAAGAAGACCTTTCCATCTTTTCGAAACGGAGCTCAATCCCACCGCATCAAAAACATCAAGAAATGAAACGATATAATGAAAGATATCATCTGGCAACTGATTTACCCCCTCACTACTGTCCAAAATACCATCATATTGTGTTCTTATGGCTTTCTCTGTGGTTAAGGTTTCCATCAAATCCTCGTACTTCTCTCCCTAATAAGTGACAACATTGCTTAATGCACAAATTTTCAGTTATAATCACGTGAACAAGAAAACATTACCAGACTCGCCTCGTGGAAATTTCACCGAACACCTGGAGTCCCAAATCCATTTATCTGCTGCTATGTACAAACCAGGTTCTGAAATGTAGAATTTTCTGGAGGGACTAGACAGTATCCAGGGAAGCCTCATCTCTTTTTCTCAGTTATAATATAGAAGCCAAAGTCTCGTCCTCCAAGAGCATTTCCCGCCAAAAGTCCGATTGCTCTCCCTGCCGGAAGTGCTCTCCTGTTTCTTTATCTGTTATCAGTAGAGTTGTAAATGAGGGATTCTAAAATCGTAATTATGATTTATTAGTAGAATGTTTGAAAATTTTTAATCCTTGGAAATGTTAGTAGTTGTTTATTGTTGTCTTAACTCTACATTAGTATGATATTGTCCGTTTTGAGTTAAGTTTTCACGAATTTGTTTTTGGACATCTCCCAAAATAACTCATACTAATGAAGTTATCTTGACTCTTATATTTTAGACAACTTTTTCTTTAATTTTTCATGTGTGACTTGGTTTGTAACTTAACAGGAAATACTAATATGCTTAAATTTAGCCCTTAAAAATAAAAAGTGCCAATTTAGTTCATTGAAGTACAATTTAGTTCAATTTAGATGGTTTTCCTAGTTAATATAATCTAATGCAAGCTATTGTTTTCCAGAAAAAAAAAAATTCATTGAGATACTAGTCAATTAAATTCTTATAAATTAAAATAAATAAAATCGTATTAATTTAATTTATAAAAGATGAAAATTCGTGTTTGCGGATTATTTATGAATCATAAACATAAATAGTGTCAATTTATGTTTATGTTGCTCCAAATCTTGATTAGACATTATCCAAAGCACCAAAAAAAAAATGATTGTAACAATTTATTTACAAGTAATTAATAAATTGTAATAAATGATTGACAATAGAAGTGTTTATTAACCTACTTCACCAAAAAAAAAATTCAGTATTCAAAATGATTCGACTATCCACTAATCATCCTCATTTATACGGATCAATATAAACCTTACCTCTTTAACTTCTGTCAAGAAAAGAAATTCATAATTGAAAATAGTTTTTTTTTTCCTCTTTTAACAAACTCCTCCAATGATAATCCAAAAACTTAAGAAACTTAATAATCAAAATATTAGTCTCAATATAAATTCACGAGTAAATGTCAATATAAAATTACGAATTTAATTCTTACTTGTGATTTAATTTTTTCTTGTAATGCTGTTGAATTCAAATTAATATTACTATTGGATGAGAATGCCAAATGTTCTAAGAAAAAATAAAAAATAAAAACTCCTCCAATGCTAAGAACCCGTAAAAGGGGAAATCAAAGGAAAAAAAGGAAAAAACCAATGTCCTTTCTTTACTCAAGAGAATCTAAACAATTACAAAGGAAAAATTACAAAAAAAAGAACAGTAATAAACAAATAAACAAGAAGCAACAAGAGACCACAATCTACATATGCTTCAATAAGGGCTTAAATCTTCTGAAACACCTAAAGCCCTGACCTCTTGTTTTCTGATGTAGCATTTCCCCCCCTCTTTTTATGTCAAGAGGGGCTACATCTACCAACCTCCTCTTGTCCGCCATTTGAAGCCTTCAAATGTAGCCCCCGCCCCACCTCCCAAAAAAAAAAAAAACAAAAAGACTCACAACCTTTGCCAAAAATAAATAAATAAAAGAGATTTTAAATGCTTATTCTTAAACTTGGGTAAAATTTATTCCACACAACAACAGTAAAAGAAACTACAGTATTTTTCCATGTTTGTATCCAAGAATACAGAATAGCAATGAGTAATCTGTTGTTGCAAAGAGGGCAAACATCAGCCCTTGTTCATTGAGTTAGCCTCTTCACAGACTGCTTATTCTGTGCAGTAGAAGTACCAGGCAGATGAAACTGTGCGAGATTGATATTGGTTCCTGAGTACGCCCGGGCATTAAGGAACTCAAACATCAACCAAGAAGAAGCAATGGAGGTATCACATGTCCAGCATCGTAATTGTGAAAATACAAGTTCCTTCCTGCATGAGAGAGGCTGTCCATATGAGAAAGCTTATTCCAGTACTCAAGAAAGACCGATAACCTTTCCTGTAACAGTGTCAAGATCAATATCGTAGAAGCAAGGCCTGGTTGGAAGCCCAGGCATTGTACTCATGGTGCCGACTAAAGGATAAATGAATCCAGCTCCAATGCTTGCCCTTACGTCCCGGATTGGTAAGACAAATCCACTTGGAGCACCCTTTGCTGAAGCATCGTGTGAGAATGAGTATTGTGTTTTTGCCATGCAGATAGGCAGACCAGTAAATCCTTGCTTAGTATACATCTCAATTTGCTTCTCAGCCTAGCACCCAAAACAAAAAAACTTCTGGTAAATTGAAAGGATCTCAAGAACAAAAGATTCATGTCATTGAGAAATTGTATGAACATATATAGCTGTTTACGTACTTCTGCTGTTGTAATTTTCATTTTACAAGTGGAAACAAAAACTACTCCTATCTTCTAAATTTTCACTTCAAGCATCAAGCCTCCAAACTCAAATAAGAAAAAGCCAAACACTGTTTTCGAATTATGTAATCAGGTTAGAAACCCATGTCTTGTTCTATCCATTAAATTGACTTACAGCGCTCCTCTGAACGAAATACAAGCTCTCACACAGAGGCAGATCATCTTACAGCGAATACCAAGAAAAGCATGTGCTTACTAAAATATAACATTTCAAAGGTTTTACAGAAATTTATAATTTTTAAGCACTAATTTCACATTTTACATCATCCATGAATTGACAACAACAGAAGCATATGATCCCTTAACTTGAAGAAACTAAACAATTTAATAAAGAATCATTAGTTTTTAGAAATAAGTTTCACATTCTAGGCCCAAAAAAGAACTGAGATGTGTAGCAAATGTCAGCTCAAAGCGTCAAATTCTGCACAAAAGCTGAAACTTCAGCAATTTTCTATACTAGAATGATTAAATACTTGGCTGATTAGGTAAACCACCTCTTCTACACAGTGTGTGTGTGTGTGTGTGCACAAGCATACGGCAGAAAAGATAATTTAGAAATGAGTCAGCGGAAAACCTGAACTAAATTCCCTTTGACACTGGTGCAAAGGGTCTCAAAGAAAGATATGCACCAGTCTAAAAAATAACCAATTAGTGATTGCAGTTATTTTCATTTTGAGAGTGCTGCAAATAATTTTCATCAAAACGAGCAAAAGTTGTAAAAGATTCATAGTCTATTAATGAATTTACATTAAGGTGTCTCATACTCATAGGGCCACTAAGTACAAAACAGCTATGCAGCTGCACCCTGCTTTCAGAAACCAGAGACCCAAGTATACTTCTGGACTGAGTATCCCAGTTAGACAAAATCAATTTTATAGAGCAAAAGATATGTTTAAAGGAGTTTCAGAGTTAAGCATAGCAACCTGTTCAGAGTATTCAACACCAGTGGCACCATATGATTTTGCTATTGCTTCTATTTTCTCTTTGATACCTATATCAATAGGATACAAGAATTTCAATGGTTGTTTAACATTCTCGCATGCTTTTTGAACTGCAACGCCAAGGTCAACCTGTAAACCATAAGATTAACTCATCACTCAAAAAACTACGAATTTTAGATGCAGAGAGTTGAAAGGAACTGCAACAAAGACGAAGGTATCAAACACAAGTAACTCCATGAATCCACTTAACCACCAAACTAGTTTGATAGTAAGCTACTTTTCTATGTATGTGAAAGAACTTTATCAGCATGAAAATATCAGAATTAAGTAAGCAGTAACATGCAGAGTTTGTCAGTCAGCCTAAATTATAATTCAGGCAAATTACTTAAATTTAGCAATTCAGATATTCTTATAGGACATTTAACTTCTATCCAGTTTTAGAACTTTTCAACTACACCGCAATATTTATTTCAACTGAGGATTTGATGTAAATAGTTTTTCGAGCCATATTGTTAAATAGAACAGATTATACGGAATGAAACTGATGTCCAATCAGAAAGTATATACTTAGAAACTAACCGCTCCTTTCCCACCATGAGCATGGTGAGTACAAATTACAGCATCAAATGCCCCAGCTGCCAGTGCTGCATTCTTTACTGCATTTAGTTCAGCTTCAGAGTCAGTTGAAAACTTGTTCACAGCTACTACAACATTTACACCATATGCCTTTGTGTTTGAAATATGACGGGCTAGATTCACACAACCAGCTTCAACAAGAGCCACATTCTCCGTTAGATAGGCATGATCAAGAGGCCTCCCAGCCACAACTTCAGGTCCTCCACCATGCATCTTGAGAGCCCTTATAGTTGCCACAATAATGGCACACTGAGGAGTTAAGCCACTATATCTACACTTTATGTTCATAAACTTCTCTGTTCCAATATCAGCACCGAAGCCTGCTTCAGTGACTACAAAGCCACCAGGTCCCACCAGCTTTAGCGCAATCTTATCAGCAACAATAGATGAATTTCCATGAGCAATATTGGCAAAGGGACCAGCATGAACAAGCACAGGGCTACCCTCGAGGGTCTGCATCAGTGTGGGATTAATGGCATCTTTCATCAAAACAGTTAAAGCACCTCCAACACCCAGATCATCAGCTGTAATAGGATCACCAGCCTTGCTATTTCCAATAACCATATTCCCAAGTCTCTCCCTCATATCAGATAGGGAAGTTGTGAGAGCTAGGACTGCCATTATTTCACTAGCAACTGAAATATCAAATCCTGTTTCTCTCACCTTCCCCTTTTCTTCAGGGCCCTGACCAATAGTAATCTTCCTCAAGAATCGGTCATTAACATCCATAACTCTTCTCCATGTGATGGAAACAGGATCAATATCAAGCCTAGCAAATTTCTTCATTTCTTCTGGAGTAAGATCCTCTGGCCTGGTCTTGGAGATGCCAAGCTTTTTCAGGCGTCTAAACATTATGTCACTGAATTTCCTTTGTCCTTCTTTGTTAGGTGGACACAACCGGTTAAAAAGAGCCTCGTCAGTTTGTGTGGATTCATGGAAGATTCTTGTATCAATGGCAGCAGCCAGTAGGTTGTTAGCAGCTGTGATGGCATGGATGTCCCCAGTTAAGTGAAGATTAAACTCATCCATGGGAATCACTTGACTGTAGCCACCACCGGCAGCACCTCCCTTAATTCCAAAAGTTGGTCCTTGTGATGGTTGGCGAAGGCATGTAACAACCTATCAGCAGCAGCAGAAGTTAGGAAAGATGTAGATGTCTAGGCTTATAGAATATCAGTTCATTTAAAATACTGCAGCCAGCACTGGTAAAGCCCCCCTTCAGTTAGTATATTACTGATAAAACATCAGCTGCTCAGAGACTTAAGGCATGGTAGCCAGGAACTTCTCGTTTTGCTTATCTGACAATAATACTGTCCTAAACCATGTGATAAATAGATGCTTAAATTAAATCCAAATTTCATTTCACACACTTCTAGCCATTTATTAAGGGAGAAAATAAAGATCGGGCCTTTGTCTTCTTCCATGCATTACTAAAGTACGAAATTGTTCTTCAAGCTATAGCATCGCTTTATCCGTAATTGGAGATAACAAAGTTTCTAGTACATTTGAGGACAAACCAAATGTAAAGTCCATTAGAGTTCAGTCAACTATCTTCCTCAGAATTAAGAATAAATCGAGATTAATACATAAATTGACCCCCCGAAATTGGAAAAATAAAGTCACCTTTTTATCAAGGAAAGCTCCAAGTGCCTGACACAGACCAACAGTAGTGGTGGACTTGCCTTCTCCAAGAGGTGTTGGAGTTATTCCTCCCACCACCACATAGTACCCATCTTGATTTCCTTCAAACTCATCAAGCACCGACAACAAAACCTACATTATTCACATTGGCCGGCATCACTAGATATCCAATGCAGCATGTTATTTAAAAAAATGGACTTGCATACAAATTATTCCGAACAGAAAACTTCAGAGAATAATTCCCACACAACCAAAAACGAATTTTTATTAAAGACAGGAATGGCATTGTACATGGATCCTATCAAATCTCGCACGTCAATAAAATAAAAAAATAATCTTGTTCGGCATCTAATCCACCATGAAAGATTACAAAACCCAATCAAGGAATACTCAATACACAAAACCCACCAAGATGTTACCTTGGCTTTGTACTTTCCATAGAGATCATAGTGTTCGGGGCTTAGATTGAGTTCCTGGGCAATCTCAGATATGTGAAAAGGCTCAACTGAGTTGGCTATATCTATATCTGCTGGAACTGGCGAGAACACTTCCAGTTTTCTTATTGTCCTCCCCATAATTGAGCTCTTTTTTCAGTGTTACAGATTGCAAAATCGAAATCTTGAAATCTTCTTTTTGTGGGTTTCTGCAGGAGTCTTTGACTCTAGTCACAAATCCATCTGGAGTAGAATAGAATAGTTGGACAGAAAAGAAAAGGAAGTGTAACAGAGAGATATAGAGAAGGGAGTGATGGATGATGATTGGACTTTGTTTGTCGGGATTCGTGGGGCTGGTCTTATCTTTCTTCTCCCAAAAAAAAAAAAAAAGATTGCTAAGTAAAAAAAAAAAAAAAATCTTATTCATTTGTGTGCAGACAGCAGACGTGTCTGAATTATTTCCCTAAAATCGATGAATAATATATATACCCCTCCCTCATCTTATCATAATATTAAAATATTTTAAAATAATTATATTTTTTATAAAAAATATTTTAATAATATTTTATATTATTAATTTTACTATAAAATATTTATTTATTATTATTTTTATTATATTATATTATATTTATTTATTTTTATTATATTATATTATTTTTTAATATAATATTTTTTATTTTTAATTATATTATATTATTTTTATATAAAACTTTGTGTAAAATAAAATAGAACGGAAAAAGTATAATAATATTTTCAAAAGAAAAGCAAAATCAAGAAACAGAAAGGATGCGTATAAAAGAAATGGAGATGCGGGGGGTATCGATCCCCGTACCTCTCGCATGCTAAGCGAGCGCTCTACCATCTGAGCTACATCCCCGCGTTGTGTCAGTTTATCTTAATTATAGAATAATATAAATGTATCCGTACCCAACAAAAAGATTAAAAAATAGCTCAATTAATAATGCACACCTTGTGTCAAGTTAAGGTTATAAATTTGGTCAACACTCTTCCTCGTAATAATATATTCTTACTAATATAGGGAAATTATGACTATTTTCATTTTACCTTCACACCATTAATGAATTATTGAAGGAACTATATCTGGCAATGGTCCACACCCATCCTCCTCTTCAAAATCAGGCTAGAAGTGAAAATTCATAATAAAGTGTACAATTTTTAAAAAAATATCTGACTATTTAATTTTTTTAAATGTATGATTTCTTTTCATTTCAAACATACGAGTCCTTATTTAATGAATAAATAATTTTTATAAAACTTAAAATATCAATTTTTAAAGAGAAATTCAATTCAAATATAACTTGAGAAGTTTTGTGTGAATATAATATTCCATTAATATGGCTATAGAATTTAAAATATAACCAATAATTTCATCCTAAATATGCATCTGATTGATTGACTTTATCTAATAAAACAAATTTATCCTTCCTCTTCTTTGGCTCTCCTCCCATTTGAAGTATGAACTTCCTCAAAATTTAAAAATATTCCATTTCGTAGCACATCTTTATCCCTTTTGATTAGGTTATTTGGGATGAAGACAGTCTCAATAATCTTGACATGAATGCCTTCTCACTTTATTCAGTGGCTTTACGGGAGCAGAAGAAACAAATGAGGGTGCTACGGGTGGAGTCTTCACACCTTTTTTTTTTTTTTTTTACAATTATTAAATTACTGGATTGATTCAGCAAAAAAATAAAATAAATAAATGACTGGATTGGACTATGAATTTCGGATGTGAAGGTGTAGATTTAATTCCTACTTAGTTGTCCTAATATTAAATTCTCTATCAAAAAGCACTTCTAACACATTTAATTTTTTCTTTTTTCTTTTTTGAGGTTGAAAGCACTCAATATCCTTATAATTTGGTAAGACTCAAGATTATCATCACCTTTGTTGAGGTACGGTTGAATGAGCATGTCATTTGCTTGTTTTCCCTATTTTCCCCCCCTTTTTGTCCCCTCCTCTTCCAGAGCAGTGGGGAGGAAGAAAAACAAAAAAATTATTAATTGTACATTTGGTACAGTAGAATAAAATAATTTTTTAAATTTCTCATTCTATTTAAATGTTTAATATAAAATTTTTAATTAGAAAGTGTCTTTTAATAGGGAAGCTGATTCTATAAAAATATGAGAAAAATCTTTCCAAACTAAAACTTAAAGAACCTAAGGAAATGTCTTTCCAAGAGAAGTATGAATTATAAAAAAATTCTTATAACTATTGTACCCACATAACATTTAATGAACAAAAGTCACAACTTAACTTTAAATTTTGTTTTATTTCTTTTAATAATATTTCTTTTACTTTGATCTAAAATAGTGTTGTCTTTATGATTAAATTATGTTTTAATACTTAAAATATTTAATATTTTTAAAATTTTAGTGTGAATTTTATTTAAATGAGATTTTATAGATAAATATTTAATTTAGCCTTATTTTTTTTTTATTATTATTGGGTATAACTTGATTTTATTGATGCAATATACTAATAGGACATTTAAGTTATTTTTAATAGGATTTCATTACATTGTGATGTTGAATAATAATTTTATCAAATATACAAAATGAATCATTATTCTATTTTGACTTTTCCTTCTAAATAATAAAATAAACAAATTCAAAATTCATTTCAAGTTGAATAGAATTTTGAATGGAAAACATTTTATTCCATTTCATTCAAGTGTACGGCATAATATCATCAATGGTTAGCTCTTATACTTCATTCAATCATATTTGTATTTGTACTAAGTTCCTTAAATCTATGACTAACAGTTTCTTAGAGAGAATCTCTCTATCGATGATGCAAATACTTAATAGACCAAATTTTTATTAGTTATAGCATTTCATACAACGAACAAAATATAAATTTTTTCCTTTCCCCTTTTTCTGGGCGAGGGGAATGTGCAAATTCTTTAGTAACTCATAAACCAGATAATCAGTGGGAAGTTTTACTCGGGAAAGAGGGGAGGGAGGACGCCAAGACACCATTAATTTTTGCACGCCCAGCAAAGAATCACAAGCATTCCTATATTTCCTTAGCCTGTGTAATTCACCTTCTCAAATTTGGCTACACTTCCTAGGATGTTTTTTTTCTTAGCTAGAAACTCCCTAGGAAGTTAAAAGAGGTATGCCAGAAGTGCAAGTTCGTCGAAATCTTCACCTTTTACTACAAAAGCTTTCAGGTCAGATTTTTTTCCCTCATAAACCAATGAAGAAATTGTAACAAAGAAAAAATCACCAATAACAAGCTCTACCAATTTGAAAAATTCTAAAGTTGTCCTAGCAAAAACAACAAGCTAATAATATAATAGAAAGGTATATTACAAAATCTAGGTACCATTTCTTAGATACCCTTCTCAAGCATTGCTCTAACCCTCATTGGTAGTCCATAAAGCCTGATGAATCCTGCAGCATCAGCTTGATCATAGATTTGCCCACTCTCAAATGAGGATATATCTTGTCTGTATAGACTGTTGGGACTTTCTCGACCCGTCACCGAAACAGATCCCTTGTATAACTTGAGTGTGACGGAACCAGTGGTGGTACTCGTAATTTTTTCCATGAAAGCATCCATAGATTCACGAAGTGGGTCAAACCACCTTCCAGCATAGACTAGTTCTGCATATTTTAATGCAAGAGAATCCTTGACTTGTATTGTTTCACGATCAAGTGTAAGCGACTCAAGTTCACGAACAGCAGTGAAGAGAATGGTTCCACCAGGAGTTTCATACACTCCACGACTTTTCATTCCAACCAGCCGGTTTTCAACCATGTCTATTCTGCCTATTCCGTGTTTCCCACCAATTTCATTTACCTCAGCAAGGAGAGATGCAGGGGAGAGCTCCTTTCCATTAACTGAAACAGGAAGTCCAGCAACTATCCCAATTTTCACGTACCTGAAAAGATTTGAAGATTTTCAAAAGTAGCCTGTCAATATATCGTCTTTAACATATCTAACAAGAATGTCATCATTCATATTATTACAGCAAATAAACAAATAAAATTTCAAAAGTAGAAACTTACTCTGGTTGATTGGGTGCATCCTCTGGGTCAGTAGACATCATGTACATATCCTTTTTTGGCTCATTAGCAGGGTCTTCCAGAATATCTCCCTTCAAGCAAAAGTAGCAGAGAGCAATAAATGTAAAAAGATTAATTAGTTCTGAACCGATACTACCAGATATATATCTTGGCAAAATTTTTCTGACAACTAAGGAATCAAAAAAGAACTTGCTGAGTTAACTTGTTTACAAAAGCCCAGGCTGAAAAACATCTAACACCTGTCCACCTATCAAGTACAAAAGACGCCAAGCTTTGAATTAGCAACTAGAAGTTCCAGTCTCCAGACATTACTTCTCAATTATGGGCGTGTTTTCAATTGCTTAAAATATATTGCTTATAACTTTTTTTTAAACCAAAAGTTGTTTTTAAGTTGTTCTCAATTATTTTTCACTTCTGATTTTAGCTTAAATAAGGGCAGAAAAAAATTATTTTGAAAAGCTATCTTGGAGGTGCTTTTTAAAACAACTTTTGCTTATTGAAACTATTAAAAAAAAAAGAATGCTATTTGAATTATAAGAACTGCTTTTTACTAAAAGCCACTTAAAGAGTCAGAATAAGCATAAAATGCTAAAAGAAAATTTAAAACCACAAAAAACAAATATATGCAAGTGCATTTTACAGGATATGTGATATGCAAACTTCATTCTAGTGGTAGTCAATAAGTCAAAAAGACCTCAAAGCTGGTAACCATTTACTCAACAAGAATTCTTAGGGGATGTCACACTTGCATTTGGAAAAGGTTTTTACCCATTCTTATGATCCTTGTGCCTATCAGATGTAGTAAAATCATAGAACTCACTATAGGCTCCGAAGGATTCAACAAAAGGAAGTCAGAAAACTACCTCATGACTGAGATGCCACAGGTTTCTGTCTCTGCTGTAAATTGATTTCTTAGTCACTGGAACAGGCACATTATG
This sequence comes from Rauvolfia tetraphylla, assembly GCA_030512225.1. NCBI lineage: Eukaryota > Viridiplantae > Streptophyta > Magnoliopsida > Gentianales > Apocynaceae > Rauvolfia > Rauvolfia tetraphylla. The sequence goes on from JAJQKT010000023.1 coordinate 60,038, forward strand.
TTTCTTAGCATATTCAATAGCATCTTCTCTGCCTGTTATATCCCATTCCCTCCACGGGGCAACAACACTGAGTTCAGGGTTCAGCGCAAAGAATGTGAGTTCAAAGCGGACCTGAAACATCAAGGAAGAATCATGAAAGGTTTCTGAAGATGTAAAAGAATTGAGGTATCAAAGTGCAAGAAGAAAATAGTTAGATTAAATAACAATATAGTAGCTTAAGTGCAATCCTAAAGCTTGCCTGATCATTTCCCTTTCCTGTGCACCCATGAGAAACAGCATCAGCTCCAACTTCTCTCGCTACATCAACCATTGCCTGGAATTAAACAATGACTTTAGAGTGCTTAGGAAATATGATAACACCCTAACTTGAATAATACAAAAACAAACTGCAGAATAATATTGGCTGGCAATACATTAAATAAAAATCTATCACATGAGAATTCCAGAGATGAGAGGTAGATTAAAATGAGAAGACTTGAAGCAACTGCTGAATAAGAAAAGTTCATTTCTTTAATAAATCCATGATGGAGTCACTCAGAGAAAAGAAAAAGAGAAGTTGCATGCTTATCATCACATCCTCAACCACCTCTGACCCAAAGAGCACACACAGACTTACATATTTTATCAGCAGACCTTACATATGTTAATTGCACCAAAGTTTGCCTCTTGAGGTACCATAAATGTTTTTAAGCAGTACATAGACTGTAAGGTTTGCTTCTGGCCTCTTGCTTTTCTTTTGCCTGCTTGGTTAGAAATAGTGACCCATATGACTTGTTAATAATTTTTCAGAAGCATGCGTTCTTTTCTTGGATAAAGTGTTCATGCTCACAACTCATCTAAGGTAAGCTTCCAAGTGGCTAAAGCCAAGTACAATCCCTAGCATTTTATTACAACTATTCTTTTCTCCCTCCTTATTTGAAGAAGAAAATAGTTAGAATGAGGCTCTTGACCCAAATAGCAACCAAGGAGGAAAGACAGACACAAGATCTACAGAAATACAAAGAGTTATAAACAGCACAACTCTGATTCACGGTGTACAAGTCCAGCATTTATGTCACTTCATCTATGTACTGTACCTTTGCAATGACAGGCCGAGCCATCGACGTACCCAATAAATACTTCCTCTCATAAACAGCCCCAGCTCGCAAGCAAGGAAAAATGAAATCTTTGACAAATTCCTCCTTCAAATCCTTTACTACCAATTGACAAGCTCCACTAGCTTTGGCTTTTTCTTCTAAGCCTTCCAACTCTTTAATCCCCTGCAAAGTGTAAATATTGACATCAATATTGAAGCATACTGTTTGTCAGCCTTTTTGCCTTTTCTAGTTATTGCCTTTACCAAAATGCTACTACCCTTCTTTGTACAACTATAATTCAAGTTTTTCTTTACTTTCTAAGCACAACATACTTGACCAACGTCTGCTGTGAAGCAAACCACCTCACAACCATAATTCTCTCTGCAACATGAAAAGAAATAAGCTGAGATCTGAAGGAGAAAAATAAATGCAATAAAGAAAGCCAAGTGTATTCAAGTAGTGTCAAACGGAGTAACATTCTTTTGGACAAAGCAAAGGATGCTCTAGAAATCCATCTACTAAATGAAAATACCAAAAACATAGCAATGAGCTGTACCTAAGCCAAGGTACAATCACAGAGGTATCTAGACCACCACTGTACGCTAGCACTACTTTGTTCAACTTTTTACGCGGGACTTTTCCCTCAGCAGCACTGGAAGTTACCGCAGCCTGATCATTGGTCAAAACTGCTCTGATAGCTGCATAAGTTAAACCGAAGTGTTAGAAAATACAAATGGAGTTACTAAAGTATCATTAACTCTGCAACTATGCCAACTAAACCAAGCATTTGAAGCAATTCTCCAGTAGAATGTGATCAATCATACTCAAATATAAGAATAAGGATAAAAAATGTAACCTATGTAATTTCAGGTCCGTTGCTAGAAAATTCAATAAGCACATTAAGGTAAGTCATCAGACAAAATAAACAGACCAGTCCCAGCAAATGACAATTCTTAGCAAACAAAGTTACATTTTTTAACTTTTGGAAAGGAAACTTCTGCTATTTCTTACAGAAGCCAGGAAAAGAAAATTTCTGCGATGATTGAGGAAAGAGGAGAAATTGAAACAACAATGCTGTAAAGTCCTTTAGCCTAACGATGGTTGAGGAAAGAGGAGAAATTGAAACAACAATGCTGTAAAGTCCTTTAACCTAACCGTTGTCTTCAACAATTATTATTCCAATAACCATCTGCAATCTGAAAATATCTACTATTTCAAACCCAAAAAAAAAAAAAACCACACACATACACAACAAGAAGAATCAAATACCGCATTTGTTATTGCGACCAGAACCCAAATTCATTTTGCAGTGAAAAACGGCATTCCCATGAAATTCACTGGATTTCACTCCAATCATTGACTTGTCATCAATTTGACACAAATCTGCATCACAACACAGAAAAATGCATTCCCCATCAAAAACTTTACCGCAAAAGAATCCAAAACAAAAAATTCAACGCCTAATAATTTCAAAATCAATGCCTTAAAAAGAACGAAAATACTTCAAACAGAAAGATGAAATACCAGTTCTAGAGGCATGGTGAAGCAGATTAGTTGAAGAACAAGATGAAATTGCTATGAAGTGAGTCATCGTCTACACTCGATGCTGCTCAGAAAGGGCAAACTGTGGGATTCCAGCTTTGTCTGCTTATTTTTGTACTATTTATATAGGCAGTGTTGAGTATTTACCCCTGGCTTTGCTGTAGCGTTGCTAACTAGGGTTTTATAAGTATTCGTATTTAAGCAATGGGATGAAATGAAATGTACGTGGCATGGATACAAACTCTGATTGGTTCGTATGTGGGCCCACTGCCGCAGCAGAACTTTAACGCGGTAATGATTGAATGCCTTGGATAAAAGTCCGAAAAATACCATTTGAAATTTGCAATTACGTATAAAAAAAGACTTATATTCAATTTTGCTAGTAAACTAACTATCAAAATTTAAATTGTTAATTAATATAAATTAAAGTAAATAATATCTAAACAACTAGGGTGTATTTGTATTGTGTTTAATTAAGAGATATTTCGTCGTGAATTTTTTATGAGATGAAAATTATGATCCAATTATGTATTTGGTTAAAAAAATACAATCTAAATGGAACATAATATATTTATTAAAAAAATACAAAAAAAAATTTGCAAAAAATATAAAATCAAAGATGAAAGATCGAAGGATGTCTCGGAGGTTGGAAAAATATTTGAACTGTGGGTTTTGACCTTTTTTTTTTTTAGTTCTGTTTTGAAAAATGAAATATAGTCTTCAACTTAAATTACAAGAAACCAGCATCAATATGGATAAATTGAGTTATGATTCTTTTTCTTTTTAATATTTATTTATTGAGAGCAAGATTCTGTTTAGTTAGAATGATAAAAAATATATATGGATTCCTAAAAAGATTTATCCGGCAATAAAAGAGAAGAAAATACATGTTGTATTAGGATAGGTTTTTAATTAAAAAACAACTCATTTTTTTATTTTAGGTCTTACTTCTCCTTTCATAAATAATTTACTTTTACGATTCTTAATACAATTTGACTAAAAAAAACTCAATCTAAATATGTCTACATCATATGACTGTAGCTCTTTAAAGAGGGATATTTAAAAAATAAACAAAAGTCAATTTTTTGTCTTATATGATTTATCTCCCAATTCTTCCAAATTGGAGGGGTTGAAAAATCTGATAGGAGAGGAGTCTTCCCCTCCACATTTACTTCCCTTTTCAATTTCTTTCTAACCAAATGACCTAAACCATCCATATACTTCCACATTTACATTCCCTACTCTTTTCACCCCAACCAAACTATCCTAAACGAATTAGATGAAAGTCTCTCTTTTGGTACAAATTTACCAAGCTCAAGGTGTACTTTAATTCCTTCTTGATTTTAGGTCCTTTTTTAAGAATGTGTTACATTTCCAAGCTACGAATTGGAATGAACCTTTTTCTTTTTAAGTAATTGTAGAAATCAATTCTAAAATTATTTATTATGTTTATACTTTTATTCTGAGTTGTTTTTGAATATTTTTAATCCTGAATTTATTTATTCTCAAAGTCAATGGTCTTAATTACCATTTTCATAGTGAAATCCAATATATTAACACGTGTATCTCACATGTGCAATTTATAAAGGATAAAATTATCAATTTATCTCATTTTTTTTTATTTTTTTAATATTTATTACAATTTTCCATCACCATCCACCCCTCATTTTTAACACCACCATCACCTTATATTACAATACTACTAGATTTGATACCTTCATTATCAGCAAATGAAATGGATCATGATGTTACCTTCGAATGTTGGTTGGATTACTTCTCTCCTTGTATAATTTTTGTAGTAATTGCTAAACACCCTACTAAATAAATTATTTTTCAACACTTGGGAATGAAAAAAAAAATTAACCATGACTTTATGACTTCTATGAGATTGATATGATAAGGAATTAAATTAAAACTAACAGGTTTTTTAGAAGACGAGAGTGTCATTACACCCACAAAAAAAAGATATTATGGAGATAAAGTTCTATGTACAAATAGGAGCGTATTATAACTATATGTCTTTTTAGATATTTTTATTATTAAACATAAATAAATATTTAAATTGTCATTTTAAAAAATTTATTGACAGAGCTCACATAAATATATAAAGCTAAGTAAAATAAAGTAAGTATCTCTCGTATTCTTTTATTGTAAAGAAATAGCCTTTACCAACTCTTATTTTTAATTCAGCTAATCAAGAATTATCCACTCTCGCTTACAAATTTAATTGGTAGATTAATGGATTGAGAAAAATCACAAAAAATAAAAATGTTTAATTACAAAATTATCCACAAGGTATGTTCAAACTACGAATTCATTAAACTACAAAACAACCCTTTTCTTTCTTTTATCGTATTTCTTCCTTTTTTTTTTGAACCAACCGTTGAAACCATTGACTTCGTATATTAGCTTCTGACATTATTACCCTTTTTCTCAGTAACGCAAAATCTCGCTCACCTTGTTCTTTCTCTCTCCTCCGTCTCGCTCTACAGACACGCGCCTCACCAAATACTCGGCAGCGCCGAGTCTGTTTTGAATCAGCAATTCCAGGTACCTTTTCTTGTTTAAAATTTTCCCTCTTTTTGCCGTTGCCCTGATGGAATTGAACTCCAATCTGGACTCCTTTCGTGTTATGTGGATTTTAATTAATTCATTTCTTCAGTTTTGTTAAATCTTGAAACTGCATTTACTGTTGAATTTACAGTTTTCTAGTTCTTTTGTGATTTCTTGAGTTACAGAAGAGCTTTTCTTTTCTTTTTAAAAATTTTTAACTTTATCTTGGGAAGTTCTTCATTGTTTCTGAGTTGAAATTTCAGTGTCGAAATGGTCCAGGACTGTTTTTGAGATTCTCTTGAGTTATGGCTCGTTGCATTTCCATTCACAAGTAATTTTTGCATGTGAAATTTTCTTATTTTTCTTTTGCAAATTGAAGTGTGAAGAAATGTGTTTTTTTTTTCATATTCATTTTTCGCACAATTTTGTAGGTAAAAGGTTCTTTCTGAAGCTCGTTGCATTTCCATTTACAAGTAATTTTTGCATGTGAATTTTTCTTATTTTTCTTTTGCAAATTGAAGTGTGAAGAAATGTGTTTTTTTTTTCATATTCATTTGTCGCACAATTTTGTAGGTAAAAGGTTCTTTCTGAAGATACTGAAGAAGTAAGAATGTTTATAAACAATTTTCAGGTACCACAAAAGGGGTGAAGTTTCAATTTTAGGTCACATACTTAACGCAGAAGTCGTTGCCTTTTCCTTTCTTTTCCCTAAATAAATTTTTCTTCAATTTCAGATGTTATAAGAGTGCATGCAATTTTACAAGATTACTCTTAACTGATAACTTGAAACTGTAGGAAACAATTCTTCAAAGAGTGCTACTTTCTTTGTTGTTTAATAAGGTAATGTGTGTCTCTGTTGTATTGCTTTTCAATTTAATTATTGGAATGAAGCTTTAATCTGGAGAAAGGCTGAAAACTCACCTTAGTAAAATTGTTTAGAAAATCAGTTGTAGTTCTCTATTGTGCATCTTTTGTTTTGACTTGAATCTGTTTTGCAATTCTTCAGTGAGGACAGTCAAGTTTCCTGGAAGCATGTTCTTTGGGAAAATATTTCTGGGGGTTCTATTGTTAATTTCTTGTGAAATAATTTTTTAGATCCCCAAAGTTGTGAAAGGAAAACGAAAACATGAATGACATGATCAATGAATAAAATTCCCTTTGATGTTTCAAAAGAAGGTGTGAAAGGAAACAGTGGAAGCTAATTTGATTCAATCTGTTTTTAATACTCTTTGCCTACAAACTTGCATGGTTGCTTTTGTTGAAGAACTTGAAATCTATTATACTATGTTATATCTAATCACTCAACTGATTTCAGAATCCTCCACTTTTAAGTTCTTTTCCAATTTTTTTAACAATCCAAAAGGCTAAGCAGTTTCAAAATGTGGAATTTTACACGTATTTTTTCTCAAATCCATCTATTAATGCAAAAGCGACCATTAAGGACATTTATTCGATAACTTCTGGAACTGAATTTAGAGGCAATGATTAGTCCCAGTTTCTTATTAAATGTTCTTTTGGTTGTTTTGAATTCTGCACTCCTTTTATATTTTTGTTATCTTATGGCAGAGATTGTTTTGCTATCTATCCTGTGTGTCAGTCTTCATGACATTTTTCTTTCTGCTCCCTTTTGTTCTGATCAATCTCCTTGTTGCTCATGTAGGCAATTGGTGCTTAGTATTTTGCAGCGATCATCAGATTAACACCATGCCTTCAGTGAAGAAGGTTTGTTTGATGGATAACATTGATCATGATTTTTTTATTGGAAGCATCCATTTTATTAATTTTGCAGTATCTCTGCAAAGCTACTCTTGATTGTAGAAAAATCATTGAGATACATTCTGATATCTATATTATGTTCTGATAGTTAACATTTCTCTTCTTCTCTCTCTTCTCCTTATACTTATTTCTCCATCTGGAGGGCTTGGTTTCAGGAAAAGGATGCAGCTTCAGGTTATGAGTTTCTAGTTTTGTTTTAAGTTCCTGTATGGTTTCAGCAATAGCAGAGGACCTATCTACGATATGATTACTATGCACATGGTGGTTACTCATTGGTTTTATTCTGTGGAAAAATTAATGTAGATTTCTTCTAACATTGAAGCATGCAGGTCTATGGTCTACCTTATGGCTTTTGTGATTCTTTCTTCTTCATCATGCATTCATAGGAGAAGTAAACCTAATATACTTGGAGTTCTGATTTACATCTAGAATGACTTCTACTATTCAATTCAAGTCTTAATGACTTAGGAAGAAGAGAGGTGTGCATGCATATATTTTTAAGATAATTTAATTTGAAAACGTAAATACTTTAGGGGTGTAGGATGGCCCAAAATAACATGGATCACGATACTTGTATAGGGTATGATAAGTCTGGACCCAATGAACAAGATAACCAAGGTCTATGTTACATGGGCTCTTTGCTTTCCCTGTCTGGATGATATGACATGGGTGTGGGTTTGCGAAATGATCAAGCAAGTCTGGATACTTTGAATCTGCCCTGTAATGGAATCCTGAGTACATTTATTTTCAAACTCATGATAAAAAAATCCTGAAAATGAGACAAAAGTAAGGCTAGTGAAAAATATTCATCTCTGTAATATTTATGAATTGTAGTTTTTGAATTAGTAAACGTGTTTACCATTTCAAAGCAGTCGGCCAGTGAATGTTAAAAAATCAATATTTATCTATGTAAATACAATGTATTTGGTTATGGTTGTTCTTGTTCTGTTGCATGTTCACTCGATATATGTACATATCATCATGAAATTGGTTACTGCCAGTTGAAAATTTCTCCGTCCATTTTTCTGCTTGTTAAGTAATTATTAGCCTGGGAGGTGATTGTGCTGAAGTAATTGGGGGAGGCTGCTAAGATATGGATGTCTGTAACTCTCTTTTATGTTTTATATATGCAAAACTGTAAAATTCTATTCCTCTTGATAATGCGTTTCTGAAAAGTTGCAGTGAAATTCTTTGCTGCTTGTTAGCTTCATTTTTGGTTCTTTCTGTTTTGCAACTATTTTCTTAATAATATCTAACTTTTAACATCCAGAGGAAAATGCTGAAAGTGAAGAAGATAAAAAGTGGAAAGTTATAGCTGCTTCTTTAATTCTATTTTGTCTGATCTTGGGCATGCTTTAACTCTTCCTTCTCCAGTATTTATCACAAAAAGAACAGAGGGACCTAGACTTGATGATGACTTGACATAATCTTTCTACTTCCTGCACTTAAGATACTTAACTTTGGGTAGTCTCGTTAAGAGGAGTGATAATGTGGTGAAAAGATTAATACTGCCAATACAATACATCTGGTGGATGCTCTAACTAATATATGGCAGATAAAGGGTTTGTTTCTAACAGGGTTTGATTGTTACTCATAGAGTTAATATGTTTATGGTGAGTGGAACTGGAGGATTAATCTGTGAGACACAAAGGTTTTAGCTTAAATACGTGTTTTTGGTGAATTATAATTGTTGGTTGTGCAAGTAGTGAATGAGATAATCCTTTCAATCAGCAAAATCCACTTTATGATCCCGCTGGTTCTGCTTTTAGACAGAAAGGTTTTATTTGCTGAGTTTTTTTTTTTTTTTTTGGGGGGTGTGTGTGTGTGTGTTGGGAGTGGGAGGCGGGTGTAGTGATGGACTGATGCTGGTTGGTAACTATTCCATGAGTTACTCCATTTCCATCAGTCCTATCCACCATTATGATCCCACTAATTCTGCTTTTGTCTTAACAACGAGGACCAACTGGCATTCTTGTGCTACAGCCTACAGGCAACGAAAAAGAGATGGCTCTTTTATTGCTGACCTTGCTTGTGGGTTGGCTTGATTGGTTCCTTTACCTATCAATTAAACCCCGGATTTTGTGAGACTAGCCCTCATCATGGTATCAAGTGGTTGTTGCCTGTCTTTTATCATTAGCTTTTATTTTAATCATGCTATTCTATTTTTCAGCTAATTACATTGCATTTTCTTTTTTGGTGTTATTGGTCAGAATAGCTATTGTCATTGTGTCATGTTAACCGTTTTCTGTTCATATTGTTTCCTCAAATTATGAAGACTTTAATACTTCTGTCAATATGCAGCTGATGCGATTGCAGTATCATACATAATTTTCTACTTCAAAAACATTGTTCCTCTGCACAAATTTTGTTCTTTAACTCTCCTTTCATATACTTTTTTCCTGTTGTCCTAATTCCCTCCTGGCCAATGCATTTTTGCTGGACATTTTTTCTTGAAAAGGGGCTTTCTGCTGTTTAGTCTTCCAATGGAATGGTATCTTAATTTGTGCTATTTCTTGAAGAATGCTGAGTTTAGCGGCATGGAGCAGATATTCCATAAACTGCAAGAGGAGATTGGAGACCAAATTGACTTTGAACTTCCAGATTGGTTAAATAAATGGAAACCTACACCATACAAGTTCATTAAGAAGAGTATCCTTCTAAATTGCAATTCATGTTCATTTGTGTTGTGTACTGTAACTTGTGAATCTGTTTGGCAGTTGCATGGTCTATACTTTCTGTTGCTCAGTTTGACCTCCATTTGCCCTTTTCAATTGTTGATATTAACTCACTTAAGATATATATCTCACAAAGAAGATTAAGAAGCGTCCTGAGGATGATGGTATATTTTGTTCCTGCCGCTCATCAACTGGATCATCTGGTGTGTGTGATAGAGATTGCCTTTGTGGGTAAGAGCTAACATAAAGTTCGTCTCAAAAACATTTTTTTTTTTGTTTTTTCTAAAGCTTATACAAATATATCAATAATTCTTCTGATATAATCCAGGCCAATGAGTTAGTGTCATGAACTTCATGCTAGGAAACTTGATAAGACTGCTATTCATCTGAACCTGATTGAATTCTTTAGCAAAAAATTGAGTCTTGAAGGACAAGGTTACATTTGACTTTAGCAATACCCGATCCATTGGGTCTGATCTTAAGGGAAATAACAATGTGTTTGGTCTGAATAGGACTTGAAAGATACATTATAGGCCTACTAAATTCTTTAAGACAGACTGGCTTTTGTTTCATCTATTTGAGGGTAGAATTGGGTGTCTTTGGAGATGTAGTGCTGCTAGAGATCCAAATTCTGATTTTCTTTCATGTAATTTTAGTTTTCTTTCTTCAGGACTCATCCTCTTTCTTATTCTTTTTCCTTTTCATTAATAATTTTTTTCTGACATCCTGTCCAAAAAGACAAAAAAGAAGAAAAATAAATGGAGCTGTAACTATCCTCATTTATGTTATGTGTTTTGATAATAGAGAAGTGTGTAATTTCTGCATTCATATTTGATTTAGGTTTTAGAATAAGGTTGGATCTGCCATAACCAATTCGTCTAACTGGTGGTTATTGGGGTTTTTGATGGATCAATGTTAGACTGGGGTGTTAAAACGCTTCATCAACACACATCAAAGGGAGGGCCTGCCCAAAGAGTCTTATTCTGCCAAAAAAATTTTTAAGTACTAAATTGTTAGGGATTGTATAATTTGGTCTCGCTGGAGTTGTTTTTAAGTTAATGCTAATTATTTTATCCTCCAAGATATTCTTTACAAGAAAAGTTGTGTTTTTCTTCAGCGACTAAAACAGTTTATTTCTTCATAGGGAGACTCAAATCCATAAAAATACTTAGGTCTGGTGTGTGGCAACATGCATAAGTTTTTTCTTTCCCCGTGCTGCTCAAGTATTGTAATAAGGAATGAAAAGGATTAACTTATTTGTGTCTTAGCTGAACCTGTCTATTGCCTAGGATCTGATGCTTCTCATCTGTTTTGTCCACATCCAATGTGTGCTAGCATGAGCCTTTTGCAGTTGTTTTGAGTTACATCGTGAATAACTTATTATACTACCTGTAAAACATCATCATGCATCTGCTGTCTGTTATGGGTTAGCCTATTTTACTAATGTCTGGAGTTTGCTAATAGAATGGAAAATACCATCATGTAAGCTAGCTTCTATATTAATAGCTGAGATTTTAATATTTTTCTCCTCCCATTTCTATAAACATTGAAAATGTTGCAAGAAATCATTCAGCTTTGCCTTCTTTTTTTTTTTTTCTTTTTTCCTTTTTTTTGGTTTCATTTAAGATGATCATTTATCTCTGTTCTTGAACTTGGGTATTGATCTTCTTATGCTTGAAGTTATTTTTAAAAACCTTTTTGGTTGCTTGAGGCATGTCCTGAGGACTTAAAATTTTCTACACAAGATTATTTATGCTTTAACAAGTTTATATGCTCTCTTCTGGTGTAGTGTGCGCATGATTGACAATTTTCTTCTTCCAGCATGTTACAGTCTAGCTGCTCCTCAGGTTGCCATTGTGGGAGTTCATGTTTGAATAAACCATTCCATCAACGACCAGCGAAAAAGATGAAAATCGTGCAGGTAGATGTTCTCTTTGGTATTTTTCCTATCGGGGGAACATCTGAAGTTTTGTTTTCTTAAGTCTGATATAGATGTTAAAACATTGGGCATTGTTGGTACTCATGAGTTAGGAGCTCTGTGGCTTTCCCTTTTATGATGAGTGCAGGGTTTCTTTTGCAATTTTCTTTATTTAATTTTTAGGTATGATGGTATTTGAAAATATCAAAATTTTAGCTTTGAGGTATATCTCTCTAAATTGTAACTCAGTTGATTTTTCATCTACAGACTCAGAAATGTGGATCGGGGATTGTAGCAGATGAAGATATTAAGCAAGGAGAATTTGTCATAGAATATGTTGGAGAAGGTATGTTTTCTTATATGGATTCTATAAGGTATTTCGACAGTAGGTAGATGTAATTAGACATATTTGGGTTGCAGTCATTGACGATCAAACATGTGAAGAAAGACTCTGGAAAATGAAGCACAGTGGGGAATCAAATTTTTACTTGTGTGAAATCAATCGAGATATGGTAATTGATGCCACTTACAAGGGAAACAAATCCAGATACATCAATCATAGCTGTTCACCTAATACTGAGATGCAGAAATGGTTCCTCGCTGAAACCTGTCTCTATTTGATTTTCTTAAAGCACATTTGTTGTGATCTCATATAATTTGCGTCCCAGGAGGATTGATGGTGAAACAAGAATTGGGATATTTGCAACCCGTGATATCAAGCAGGGCGAGCATCTGACCTATGACTATCAGTACGTGCAAGCACACGTTCTTTCTTTGTTTTCTGATTTTGCATATTGAAGCAGTCTTCTACTGCCAAATGAAATTTCTTTTTTATTTTTTCCCCCCGTGATGAGTAAAATTTAATCAGTTAAGGGAAGAGTGTAGGAGCTGTATACAATTATTCACGTGTGCAATTAGGGACGTGTCTTTGCCAACAACAACAGCTACAGTAACAACAAACATAATAACCAATAATTGCAACAGTCCATCCCGGCTATTAGAGTTGAAGAGACTAGCAAATTTTGGTTGTGATGATTTCAGTTCTTCTACTTTGTACCCATTACTGCTCTTCCTAGGGAAACTAGAGGATTACATCGCTTGGATAGGCTTTCTTACCCTTCATTGTGTTATATTTAGAAGCTTTTTGTCTCTTTAATTTGCAACTTTTCAGTTGTTTTAATAAACTGGTCAGGATCCTGCCAAACCATCTACCTCCTTGGTGGTTATGATTAAAAAATAGAACATATAATATTCAGTAAATAGTAATGAGAAACATAAATAACATAGCATTGTTCTTGATTTTCCATTTCCTGTTCCATGAAGAGACACTCTGCTCCTTCTCTCCTAAATTACCCATTTAAGAACTATACTTGCAAATTCTTCATATTCTCTGCTCCTTTATCTTCTATGCTTCTTCTTCAACATAAAAGGTGCTCTAGAATTGTTTTAGGCGGATTGACCATGTTGCATTTGCTCTATTGTTTTCTTCTGCTTTCAGTCTAACAAATATAGCAGGTTTGTTCAATTTGGTGCAGATCAAGATTGTCATTGTGGTGCTGTAGGCTGCAGACAGAAGCTGGGTGTTAAACCTAATAAACTAAAAACACCAACACCATCTTCAGATGCATTGGAAATAGTAGCTTGTCAAGTTGCTGGGACCTCTCCCAAAGCAAAAGCTGTTTTACATGGAAAAGATGTAAGTGTCTTTGACCTTCAGGTATCTAAGTGCAGGTTAAAAGCAAAGCCTGCATGTTACTTAGTTTTGTTTTCTGGCACATCATTTTTTTGATGTGTTTAACAGATTAACAATACAAAGATTCTGATTACTTCAATTGATTTTAGTTTTCTTTCTGTAAATATCATTCTTTAATCTGTTGTGTCTCGACAGTAGTAAGCATGGCATATTTATGAAACAGTTGCAGAGATAACTGTTACATCAGATATTTCTTAGCTTGCTTTTAGACTATCCTTAGTTATGTGACCTCCCAAGCAACCAAAAGTGCTAATGGAGAAGGCTGTTTAATATGGTCCTTTTCAAATTCTTTCCCCGAATTGTGAGATCTAATTTACAAAATATACCTGTTTAACAGGATAAGATTTTATTCAGAAAAAAAAATAAGGCAATAATAATTTTGTTTTTGTTTCTCTTCATCCCCCCTTCCCCAACCAAAGGGACACATGAGTTTCATCCAAAAACTAGGAACTTCTTGGTTTTATTTTAGCAGCACAATTTTCCAAAGGGGTGGTAATAAATGGCAGTTTACAGAAAAGAGAGGAGGAACATTGGCTATTAACATGGTTGTGGCTCTTGTTTGGGGTGGAGTGGCTTGAATTTTGAGAAGGATGAGTTCTGAAGGGGGAGAAAATCTCTAGTTAGCTCAAAGCTGATCCTGGAATTATTCATTGATTGGGAAAGCTGTTGTATCCATGAGTTCCTTTTGTGAGCTGATTGTTGTATCCTGTAGCTTTATTAGAAGGCATGCTGATCAAACTTTTTTCCTGTAATGGCTGGACCTGGTGGATAATATTTGGCCTATGAGAAAAAATTCCTGTAACACTTGCTCAGTTAAATGTTTTACCAAATGTGCACAAGTCTGCTGCGTTGGGGGTTCAGGAAATGGATCCATGGGTTCACCCGATCAAATGTTAAGCATCCTCTTGATCATTGGGATTGTTTTAAAATTTATAAAATATGTGGAAGTTGTTACAGAAGTCTATCATTGGGTTCAATGTTGTGTTTTTATGAAATGTTGCAATTTACTTAGCCTTTCTATTTTGGCAAGAAAATTTGGTGTAAGAAACAATTTGAGGAAATTAGGGAGAAAAACAAGAAGATTACAGAAGGCATATAGGTCTAACTTGCTCTTTTTTTTTTTTTTTCAGTCTTCATAGTCATCTTCTCTTTCAAAACTTGTTTAAGGTCTGTTCTCACAACATTCTGACCTTCCAGGATCAGACTTTTAGAAGTTACGATAGACCTCTTTTCTGGAATTGTGACTTCTAATGTTTGGGTGGCAATTGCAGCTGATAACCTTTTGGCACCTGCATCTACACCAAGATAGCTTCATTTTCTTCCTTTCAAACTAACTTGGAGCCCTGTTGGATGTTAACTAAAAGATACTGAAAACAATGGGAAACTTGTTACGTGCTACTTGTACTTGATATCGTGAAGTTTACTGTGCCATATTAGAGTTGGTAGCAACTGCCATACACTCCTAAAAAGGAATCAACTTACTTGAGACCTAAAAGAACACAAGTCAGGACTAGTTAAATTTTACCCAATTTAACTAAAAGAAATCTTTTATTTCAATTAAGCTTATTGCTTTACTTGAGGTTTTCAATGTGGCATTTTATGTTTATTTATAGAATGGTGGTTTTTCTTTTCAAAAAAAAAAAAAAAAGAAAAAGAAGAAGAATAGTGGTGGTTTTAAATGATTTTCTTTTTCTCTATTGCATGTTTTTCACAAACATATATTTATACTTTTAAATAGTTCTTTATATAACTTGAAATTTTGACCCAACTTGTAATATGATTGTTTTGAAGGTCTACACAAATGGAACTTCTTCTGTAGGTGGGCTACTTCTCTTCATGATTCACTATCCAGTTTCACATTTTTGGTGAGGCTCCAGTTTCATTCTGTATCAGATGCATCATGTCAGTTAATGAATTCCTTGTTCAGGTGTAGGATTTAATCCTGCTTTACGAAAGTGTACTCGTAACTGTATTGGGGAAGTTGTAAGGATAACTCGCCCTGTTCATAAAAGGTATGCCGACTATGTCATCTTCTTAAGTTTTGCTTTGTGGTGAAGGAAATGGTCATTGTTGTCTGGGTTAATTTGCTGTATCTCCAATGGTGGTTTGAATATTTATTGTCGCCTTTTTACTTTTCTTGTTATAAAGTTCCACAAAGAACAGTATTGCCTGTTGAGGGCCTGAAGTCGTGCTCTGTTTCTAACAAAGTATTGTAAAAGCAGTTTCTTGTGTCATTTGTGAGTCTGAGGGTGGACTGTTGATATTCATGTCTGCAAGTTTTCTATTTTGCGTGAAGAGTTGGGATTGAATACATGAACTGGTGGTTTTCTGAGTTGTATACCACTTGGAGATTGGCTTGACTAGGATAGTAAAGATTAAAGATGAGCATCATTGCATCGGACTTTTTTCTTTTGAAATTTTGCTCGCAAGATAAGAGCCATGAATAAATCAGAGCATCTCATTGTGCCATGTATAAGGAGTGATCATCCTGTTGACACATTTTTGCACTGTGGATGTTGAAGGAGTTTGGTGCAAGAAGAAAGAAGAGAACAGCCACAGCCTTAGCTTGAGAGAGTAAAACACTGTAGTTTTATTAATAATGCTGAAAAGAATAGCTCTGGACAGTAGCAGCCACCATTATATATATTATTCTAACCCTAATCTAATGACCTGCCTAAAAGATAATTGAAATAGGAAATGAAATTGACTATAATAAATAAATAAAAAAAGAAAGAGGAAAGGAACTGACTTTAAGTACAGTCCAAAACCAGTGTAGGAAATAAATAACTAAAGAAACAATCCTAGGAGGACTAGTAAAATAAAAGAATAAATAACTTCCTAAATGAATTCAACTAGGCTGTTTCCTATTTTGTGTTGTTCCTGCATCAGAGTTGCTGCTTACTCTTTTCTTTTTTTTTTTGGGGGGCGGGGGGTTTCTTTCCTTGTTTGACAAAATGCTTGACCTTCTAGTGTGCTTTGGTAAGTAAAATTTTGTTCTGTTAACTTCGAGGATGCACAATTTTTGTGTCCACATAGTCGTGTCATGTGATGGTTTTGGAAGAAACGGAGTATTTGGTCTAGTGATGGTTTTTGGAGTTGATTTCTGAGAAAGAGTTATTTATTCTCCATTTAAATACACATTGGTGGAAACAAAATCTCTCCGCTTATCCTAATATTCTCTATTATATTTACTTTTCTAGTATTTTCTTTTACAGCTATTTTAAATTAGGGAAAGCTATAGCAGTTGCCTCTAAACTTTGGGGTGGCATCTCTTCATTTTGCATTTAGGGAAGTACTCCAAATAGTATTGCCTTTCATTTTGTAAGTTTGTTTCATAACTGGTCCAGTTCACATTTATGTCCGGAGATGAAAATTTTCAGAAGGTAAAATGGACTTCAATTCTTTTACTTGCTATTATTTGATCTTAGTTTTTTTGTATTCTGGAACTGTTTTGGTTTGGTCTCTTTACTGCTTAGTACTTTGTGATTTGTTAATTTACCTTATACATCTAACAGATACTTCGGAATTGTAAAACAATTTGATAGCAACACCAAAAGACACTTGGTAAGACAGAGCTCTTAAGTCTAATACACTCTTGTCAGAGCTTTAGCTGGTGTTGCCTATGTTTATTTTATCCCTTTTTTTTCCAGGTCATGTTTGAAGATGGCAATCTAAAGTTCCTTGATTTGTCCAAAGAAGACTGGGAGCTTTTGTAACTTTCTAGGATACTAGTCAGGTAAGTCTATTGATGGTACTTCCAGTTGTAAATAGTCTTTTATTTGCTATAATGTTCAAACAAAGATCCATTTTGCTAGAGTAACAGGAAGATGGGTGAGGGAAATGGCAAAAGGTGTCAATTCTCCCAACTCATCGCTTCTGCTTGACTAAAGCGTATGGGAGGGTGCATGGGTATTACTGTCCGCGAAAGTACTTATGCATGGTCCTAAAGTTTCTTATTGCGAATTAACTTGTGATTGAAGTCTTGTCTCTCTTTCATTTCTTGAGTATACAATCTTGGTCATTGTGTTGGAGCTTCGTGATGTTTGTTGCCGTCTGCCCTAATTGCCATTAGACTTCCAAAGTTCATACTTCTACTCTGTCTCCTGTATTAAAGGCCCTCATAGCAAAGATCATAACTCAATTGTCTTCTATATATTCCAACCATTGACTTGTTTGCTGCAGGCAGATTCCGAATTTTGAATTGCTCTGAGCCCAATCTTTTTGTCTTTGTTTGCAGGTACTTGTAAACAGAATTAACTGTAGGAGATGGAGGTCCGTTTTGCTCTGGATCGCCCATTGCATGTTGTTGTAGCATATGTCTTTGCGCCTCTCAAATTCTTTTGCTGTCAATAAAGTCCAACAGGCATTACATTTTTGCATGATATCCTTCTCTGGATGATAGCCTCTGATAATTCTTTCTAGCATTAGAATAGCAATTGTAACATATACCAAAGTGAAACTTTTGTAATGTCCTAAATGTTAACTTCTCTTGTGCTTGACTTCGGAGCTTCAATCTCCCACTCAGATTTTCGTATTAACTTGGGATAGTTAGCCATTATTGTCCTTGATTTTTTGTTTAAAAAAATTCATCATTTCGGTTTTTCACAAATATTTTTAACTTTTTTTTTGTCTCTAAGGTTTTATTGTTAAGACTGTTTTGGTCTCTCATGAATATTTTTAACTTTTTGTTTTTTGAATAATCAAATGTTTCATCAAAGTGTTTATGACTTTTGCCTACTGATAAAGAAGATTTGTCACATTATCACTTGTAACAAAGAGCCATCTACAGCAGAGTAAGGACAGATTTAGACCCGTAGATATAGTGAATATAGAATGAGCCGAGAAATCAACTAAACTTTAGCAATATCAATTTCTTAACGAAAGATGTAATTCTTATTAGTTCATGATACAGAGTTTTGACCTCTCTCGCACTCACGGCCGTGTTTTATCCAGGGTTGGAAGATTACAGATGCAAATACAAGGGTTTTCACGCTATACGATTTGCGTATATATATATATATATATATATATATATATATATATATATATATATATATATATATATATATATATATATATATATATATATAGGTGTGGGGGGGGAGGGGGGGGGGCGATGATCTGTTTTCTCGAAACAAAAAATGAAGGTTGTTAAGAGATTAATATTATTTTCTCGGCTAAAAATAAAATATTTCATTTTGCAGTCCTTGCAAAATCGTCTTCAGAATGACGCCATTTAGACTGTAGAAGCACAGAGTAATGGTTTCCTTGTCGTTGGTGATAAATTTTTCATATTGTCAGAAATTAAAGCTGTGCTATAGAATTTTTTATTTCACTATATATTATAAAGATTTTTTATTTAAAATTTTCTTTAACCAAAATTCTCTTGCCCATGAAATTCATATTCCCGACGAGAAATAACACTCGAATGGCACATTTGGCATGCTTAGGAACAAGCTTAAGTTAAAACGGGCATGCGTCTCAGCAAGTTCCATTACGCGCTGAAGGACGAGGCTCTACTTGGATTGGGTTCCACACAGAACCCAATACAAATTTCTTATATCACATCTCACTTTTTCTCTCACAAAAATTTCTCTCTCCCAAAACCTAAGACAGAAAATTTCAAAACCAAACTCTATCCAATCACACCCTTAGTCTACTTCGCTCATTTCTGCAAGAACCAGTCTAGACTATGGAAGCTGCCTGGTTCCGTGCCAACTTGGATTGACTTCTAATTTAAAATTTTTCTTATTTTTTTATAAAAATTTTACTTTAAATCACTCTTCTTTTTTTTTACAAATAATCCATTTTTATAATTTTTAATACAACTCAATTTCAAAAAATAAAAAAATAAAAACAAATACAATCTCACCTAAGTTCCACCAATTAACCCTTTAATTTTATAAGAGTAAGGTCCTAACTTGTTTAGGATGAAAATAAGCTCTTAAATTTTTGTATTAGGTCAAACTGGAGGAGATAGAGCGTGTATTTTTCCTTTTCTTTTCTCCCCACAAAATTTAGGATGCAAAAGTTTGAGCTTTTAGGCATTTATTCTGTTGGATAACATAAGTAGCTTATCTATTAGGATTTGTTTTATTATATTAAACTTATCAAATATTAAGGGTCAGTTTGGTCCAAGGATTTTAGTAAGGAAAAAGAAAATGAGAAAAAGAAAAATAAAATCCTTAGGAAAATAAAAATATGCGTGTTGTTTGGTTTGTTAAAGAAAATACTATAGAAATAGAAAATAATTTTCAAGAAAGTAATTTCTTTGTTTGGTTTGTGAGATTTTATGATGGAAATAGAAATGTAAATAATACATTAAGACTTTTCAAATAATTTTTTTGAAAAAATAAAATTTATTTTTAGAAAAGTTTTAAAAAATAATAATTTAAACGGTTAACAATTTAGTAATTTCTAACTAGCAGCCAACTTGCATATTCAGGAGTTGAAAGTATAGCTCTATTCGACCACAATTGAACCAAACAACCAGTTTTCTAACTCAATTACTATAATACTCAAACACTGTTCGAATATGTTTGATTAACTTTTCAAACTTGAAATTTTATTCGAGTTCGTTCGTTTATTTACTCGTAAATTTCAAAGTTTATTAGTATTAAACTCGTTTAATTTTTATGAGCTGTTCGAATAACTCGAATAGTATTTAAGTTTAAGTTGTTAGAATAAAATAATAAAAAATAAAAAATAAAAAGTAAATAACAAAGTAAGAAAATAAATTTTAATATAAAATTATAAAATTTGATATAAAACATAGGAATAATAAAGTTATATATGTTGTTGCAAACGTTCAAATTTATTATTAAATAAGTTTGTGTTCGTTTGATTAATAAACAAATTATTTTTTATATTTACACTCAACTCGAATACCAAATAAATAAATAAATAATAGAATACAAATGAATTTTGTTCAAGAATGTTCGATTCGATAAACATCATGAATGTTCAATTTAAAAAATTGCTTTAGTTAAAAGTTAACATTGATTTTTAAATTATATTTTTACTTCAATCAATTTTTTTAATGTTTTTCTTTTTCTCACACTTTTTTGTGGAAAAGTAGTTTTAACATTTTCTATTAAATTTTTCTCACTAATTTGCTTAATTTTTTTCTTTTCTTAAATTATTTAGGGTCTGTTTGGTTTAATGATTTTACCGTGGAAAGGAAAACACTAAAGAAAAAAGAATTAACAAGGAAAATGAGTAATTGTAGTCAACCAACAATGGATAATTAGGTACTGATTTAATTATTTTTAAAAATGGGTTTAGATACACTATTCCAGAAGTAATTAAAACATGAATTTTGGCAAAAAGGATATTGTGTGGGCACGTAAGAGGCTAAACAGCTCGCAGAAGGCGGCGGAATGCGGATGACGCTGCACGGTGAACCTGTTACCCCTCCCCGGAGCAGGTGCCGCAGCATCGGGCCTCGGCCCACAGTCAATAGTTTAGGGATTTACTAAATAGTCAAGGGAAAGAACGAGACTGCGCCACCGCCACCCAATTCAATATCCTTAATGGCCCGCTTGGTTACAGGCCCACGCGACGAGGCCCGCCAAACTGCTATACCGCGCAAATGCTAATGTTTGGATAAAAGGGCTAGGCAAACATCCCATGTGGGATGCTGTTCACAGAACCAGCCACATCCGCTTCCCCTTCTCCTTCAGAGAAAACTAAATCCAACCTCTCCTTTGGGCCGTCTGCATCGGCCTACTACTGAGAAGAACCACAGCAACCCATCTATATATCCATATGCAATGGCAACTAGACACAGTAGACTATATCTGATCCATTTTCAATCAATTCAAGAATCTTCACAATTGAGCCTACTAAAGCAAGTACTCTCGTGAAATGGCAGAACGCTTATCCAAACCAATGAATCTTTCGAGAGCTAGTGAGAGCAAAAGCTCACGGAAGAAAACCAAGAAAGCTCACAAAATTCGAATATCGACCAAAATTCCAACTGAATATCCAATGTGGGACGCTGTTCTCCGAACCAATCCCATCGGCTTCCCTTCTCCTTCAGACAAAACCAAGTCCAACCTCTGCTTTGGGCCGTCAGCACTGGCTTACTACTGAGAAGAAGAACAGCAAGCCATCTATATATCCATATGCAACGGCGACTAAACATGGCAGAAGCTGATCCTCAAATGCATTTTTGCCATTGGTGTCTCGCACAGCATTAGAAGATTTGTGCAGAAACACCGACTGTTTGATTTTAGAAGTCTTCATGATATGAGCGATTTTGTGACAAAATATCACTCTCTATTTCTCCTTTGTGCGTAGTGGGTGTGCATGAGGAATTCAACAAAATGAGACCATTGAGGTCCTCTTGCTTAGAGCTTTTCTTGCATAGGGCCTCCAATTATTCCCACTAAACTTTTCTGATTTTGTTTTCGTAGTTTAACTTATATAGTGAATTAAACTGGTACTCGAGTAATATTAAAAATTAAGGATAATTCTAATTAATAATGTGGTCTTAAAGTATTGTATCCCTACTCAACATTATTATTAAAAACTCGAAAAGAAGTGGACGGTAACTTTTCATTTTTTTTTTACTGCAAGCACGTAATTCGATCCTATATGTTATTTAGTCAATTTTTCTTTTTAACTTTTTGTCCGTGAAGTGCTGGTTATGGAATAGAAAGTGAGGGAGATGATGAAGTGGCAACAGTTAGTCTTGCAACTGATCTTGGTAGAACTAATTGGGCTGCTTCTAAAAGTGCTGTGGAGCTCCAAGAGATTGGGCCTAGGTTGATTCTTGAACTCATCAAAGTTGCAGAAAGATCGTTTTCTGATGCAGTCATCTTCAATGCAAATGGTATTTAGTCTTTTCCTTTTCTATTTATAGAGTTTGCTGTATCCTTCCGTAAATTATATCCCTGGCTACACTTGCTCAACACATTTCATTTAGTAATGGGCGCAGCAGCCCATAAATTTGCTAGTTCTAGTTTGTGGGTTTAGTCAACTGATCTCGAGTTTATCGGTTATGCCTGTGTCTGCAGGGTTCTGCATTAGCAAGACTCTTAATGACCGATATCTAAATATATTGACGGCTTCATTATGCTTGTTCTTGAGCTTACTTCCACTCTTATTGAACCTAGGTCTGCGAACTAATATTCAAAATCCACTTAAGATACTTCATTAGCAACTTTCCTGAGATCACCCTGTCCTCACGGAGCCTTGAATACTTTTTCATGGTTTAACACCCACCGCCTGTCCAAAAGGGAAAGGAGGGAATGAAAACTATGCCATGAATTGTTTTCTTTGTAAAAGAAAATGTCATATCTCATTTAAGTTAGTCACCATATAGGGACACCACCAAAATATTCCGGGGCTTAGAAATAAATAGTTTGGTGCACTGTTACAGCAGTACTTTGGGTGAATGAATAGATATTCTGCGAGCTGTTTAGCCTCTTAAGATCATTTTCTTTAAAAAAAAAACATACAATTGCGTAGAATCGTAAATTTTTAAAATTTTCACTCACTCTTCACTCTTTTTGAAAAATATGATGATAGCCTTTTCTAAATATATACATATCAATTTTATAAATTATAACTATAAAGTTTGAAATGAAAATTTGATATACCAAATTCTTAAAAAATGATACATAAATAAAATTATTTATATAAATAAATTGATATTTATATATATATAAAGTTAAATAGTGAGAAAAATTTTAATAGAAAGTGTTAAAATTACTTTCCAAAAAAATTGTGAGAAAAAGAAAAACACTAAAGAAAAGTTGATTGAAGCAAAACTATAATTTAAAAATTAATGTTAACTTTAAACTAAAGTAGTTTTTCAAATTGAATATTCATGATTTTTTTGAATCGAACATTCTTGAACAAAACTCATTTGTATTCTATTATTGTTTATTTATTTGGTATTCGAGTTGAGTACAAGTATAAAAAATAATTTTTTTATTAATCGAACGAACATAAACTTATTCAATAATAAATTCGAACCTTTGCAACCACATATATAAATTTATTATTCATATGTTTTATATCAAATTTTATAATTTTATATTAAAATTTATTTTCTTACTTTATTATTTACTTTTATTTTTTATTATTTTATTCGAACAACTTAAACTTAAATCTCATTTGAGTTATTCGAACAACTCACAAAAATTAGACGAGTTTAACTAACAAACGTTGAACTTTACAAACAAATAAACGGACGAACTTGAATAAAATTTCAAGTTTGAAAAGTTAATCGAATATATTCATCCAGTGTTTGAGTATTATACGAATTAAGTTAGAAAATTAGTTGTTTGGTTCAATTGTAGTCGAATAGAGCCATACTTTTAACTCCTGAATATGCAAGTTGACTGTTAGTTAGAAATTACTAAATTGTTAACCGTTCAAATTATTATTTTTTAAAACTTTTCTAAAAATAAAATTTATTTTTTCAAAAAAATTATTTAAAAAGTCTTAATGTATTATTTACATTTCTATTTCCATCATAAAATCTCACAAACCAAACAAAAAAATTACTTTCTTGAAAATTATTTTTTATTTCTATAGTATTTTCTTTAATGAACCAAACAACACACATATTTTTATTTTCCTAAGGATTTTATTTTTCTTTTTCTCATTTTCTTTTTCCTTACAAAAATCCTTAGACCAAACACACCCTTAATGTTTGATAAGTTTAATATAATAAAACAAATCCTAATAGATAAGCTAGTTATGTTATCCAACAGAACAAATGCCTCAAAGCTCAAACTTTTGCATCCTAAATTTTGTGGGGGAGAAAAGAAAAGGAAAAATACATGCTCCATTTCCCCCAGTTTGACCTAATACAAAAATTTAAGAGCTTATTTTCATCCTAAACAAGTTAGGGCCTTGCTCTTGTAAAATTAAAGGGTTAATTTGTGGAACTTAGGTGAGATTAGATTTTTTTAAAAAAATTGAGTTGTATTTAAAATAATAAAAATAAATTATTTGTAGAAGAAGAAGTGTGACTTAAAATAAATTTTAAAAAAAATAAAAAAAAAATTTAAATTAGAAGTCAATCCAAGTTGGCATGGAACCAAGCAGCTTCTATAGTCTAGACTGGTTCTTGCAGAAAGGAATGAAGTAGACTGGTCCTTTAGCGCATAAAGGAGCTTAGCTTGTCCTAAGCATGTCAAATGAGCCATTTGAGTGTTACTTCTCGTCGGGAATATGAATTTCATTAGCATAAAATCCGTGCTTGACTTATACATTATTTTTTAAAAAAATTATCATATAATGAGAATAAATTTTTAAAAAGAAAAATTAGTTCTGAATATTATTAAAAAAATATTTTAAATAGTACAATCATAAATAAGTCTCTTTTTTTTTGTGACAGGGTTAATCTTTCTTTAAAAAAGGTGTCAAAAAGAAAAAATAACATGAATTATTATATAAATAGTTATTAGATTTATTATAAAAAATAAGAAACAAATTTATGTACTTAATAAAAAAATTCTGCACTAGTAGTTAATCATAAATAAATTAAGATGAAGAGAAAAAATAAAAAAACACATTGTAAGTTGTAGTTTTTTTATATCTTTAAAGTAAATTAACTCTACGATATAGTCTTTTAATTCTATTATAGGATTCATCTCCTACCCCCGTTATGTGTAAGAGAAAAAAAAATTTCTCTTCCATACCATCATTTAATTATTTATTTTGACTCTTAAAAAAATAGAATATAAAATTATTATGAATATTAAAATCCATCACCCCTTCCTTATCTCTCCATTCTTAAAAAATAAATAATATAAAAAATAAAAGATATTAGTATTTTATATTACAAACCTCAAATAAAGAGTTTTCTAAAATGAAAAGATTCTCAGGTCATTGCTTATTTTTTTTTCAAAAATAATAGTGTTATTGATCTATCACGAAAAAGCCATAGTATTAATGTATATTAATAAAAAATTTATTTCTTTTATATTCACTTGGTAAAAAGATAAAAAATAAAAATAAAAATTATCGGCTATTACATTTCACTTCTAATATACTACAAAGTTATGCATGTTCTGGTACAAAATATTTTAATAGATAATTAGACACTTTTATCCTTAAAACTTAACAAATGAAGGATCAAATTAGATAGCAATAGATATCGATCAAATTGGTGTAATAGATACCAATGACTAAACAGATAAATATTTCTAAAGTCGTCCCCTCAAACAAAAAAAAAGGTAGAATATTTAAAACTTGTCAAAGAAAACAAAACTCACTAATTTTCTATTAAAGTAACTGAAAATACATAATAGATTTTATAGTCCAATAAAAAAGAAAAAGAAAAGACATGAAAGATATAAAAAAAGAAAACATCAATGATGTTAAAAATAAAACTAAAAAATAAAAAATACTGACAAAAAAAAGGGCAAAGGCATAACTACATATGAAAATTATATAAAACTTGTAGACTTCTTGATGATCAGAAAATTTAAAAAAATTTCAAAAAATACATGTTATTCCCAAAAAGATTTACATGGACACATATTAAAGAAGAAAAATATAAATTAAAAATTAAAAAAAATGTATGCCTCTCATTTTGCAGGATCCAATTAAAGAAGCCTCTAAGACACATTTTAAAATTTAAAAAATAATAAATATAAAATAATTATTTGAATGAAAAATGAAAAAATCCTAAATATATATGATACATATAACGTGTATAACACTTATGTATTTTCCTCTATTATAAAGGAAGAAGTATGAGACAGTCTTTCTATTTTGACCTCTACCTCAAAAAGTTCTCAACAAAAAAAAAATTCTCTAAGAATAAATAAATTAATAAACATCTCACTTCTACACAAAGAAGTTCTCAACAAATTAAAGAAAAAGTAATTTTTTCTAAGAAGAATTTATTTATAAACATCTTCTGAACAATAAGAGATGTGAGTATTGATAAGCTACTCAAGAAAATAAATTATCTCTTCAAGAAAGAAAAAGAAAATTAAATTTATAACACTATTTATCAAACTCAGAGGTTAACATTAAAGTAAAAGAAAAAAAAGAAGAAAATAAGAGTAACATATATTACAAAAGAAATTGAAAGAAATTACCTCTTCAATTTAAAAAAAGAATACCATAATAAAAAAAATAAGAAGATCTAACAATAAAAAATTTTTTGAGAAAGAGTTTGTAGCGAAAGTGACAGTAGATGATGTTATGTAGAGATAATAAAAAGTTTTTAAAAATTTTATTTAAATTAAAAGATTTGTTAGGATAAACTTAAGTTTCTATATTATTTTATCATAAAAAAATCTCTTAGCCAATGACAACTCTTCTAAATAATATAAAATTTAAAATTTTAAAAATTAGTATTGGAGATTTGAGAGTTTTGGAGGAGGAGAGAGAGTAAAAGTATTTTGGTAATATATATATATATATATATATATATATATATATATATATATATAATAGCAGAAAGACCCATGCATTGTGCCATTGCATGGAATCAAGTTTTTATCATCAATTGTGGTTAATATATTTTTTTCAAATAATTATGAACTAAAGTTATGAAGTTAACACTAAAACGTCAACTTAATCATTGTACTTTTACTCTAAAATTAACGACTTAATTTAACCCAAGTCCCTCTTGTGAGATGTGTGAAAAAGAAAAAGAAAATCAAATAATATATTTTAAACATCGTTATAACAATTAGGAAAAAAAGTATAACTATAAAAGTATATTCAAATCTATTTAAGTTCATAAAATAAAAATCAAGTTATTGATTGAATTTTCACGAAAAAAGTTGAGGTTGTAAAGTAAAACTTCACATAAACTACATATGTTTACTAAAAAAGAATTAGTTAAATATCATCATAACAACGGAGCTGCTCTAACAATTATTAAAAATGTCATACTCATTTTCTACTGGCACCTCTTCCCTCCCTCCAGGGTAACATCCCATTCAAAGAAAAATGTTAAATGTCTCGATGTCAAGAAGAACAATGTATAAAACATTTAGATGATTTTACAATTTCCCTTGTTTTTGCTCACAAACAAAAGTAAATCATATTAGTTTATGGAATTAGCTAAAAATGCATTATGAAAAGAGAAATAATTATTAGCTTTACTTAAAATAAATAATTAATAAATAATGTAAGAATTATAAAAATATAAATTGTTGGTTATAACTAATATTAATATAAGGATGGGTGCAATAATATTTACCCAACTATTTAGGGTTGAAGAGGGGAGAAACGAGATTCTCATAATAGAAGTATCCAACAATCTCTAAATTTAAATATTTTATACCAAATTTACTTAACGATAATTGGATGAAATGCCATGATTTCTATCACATTTTTGGTAAAATAAAAGAAAAAGAAAATTTTGGTGCATAAATGGTCTTCCTAAAAATCAATATACACTAAGTTAGCTACCAATCTCCAGCGTTTCGACTTCTAGAATTGATATCTATCAAATCTATAATTGTCATGTGTCCACGTATTCCTCAAGAAAATATTAATACGTTAGTTTAGAGTTTCTATTACTTAAAAAAAACTAAAAATTCATGAAATATAAAATTTATTTCATAAGAGAAATAGAGAGACATAAAAATAAAAAACTCCAAGGTTAAATGATGAGCTTCACAATGAAAAAAGAGTGGTGTTTTTTCTATTAAAAACAAAGAATAGAAAACATCTTCAGAAACTGTTTAAAAGAAAAGATAAATGAATAGGTTGGCCTACTATTTGTGTTTAATATGCTATTAACATAGCATAATAAAAATTTTTCTATTTAAAAACAAAATCATCTTGAATGTTAAGAAAATTGAAGAAATTCTCCAACTAATTGAAGAAACTTAAATTTTTAATAAAATCTAAAGAGATGGAAAATAAAAAATCAGTATGGTCACTTAAGATCAAAAAGTAATAGCTATAAAGCCTTGTCCTAATAGCAAGAGTTGAGACCTCTCAACAATGAGATTGATGGTTCAATCCCTGTTCGGCAAGGGTATTATTAGTCTCTCATTTATAGAGATATTTTCTACCTATATGGATATTGTAACTAAGAGATGTTTTTCATTGGTTGATTATGTAATCTTCACCAATAGGGCGTCACCTCTGATATTAAATTTTTTTTTAAAAAGACTAAAATGTAATAATAATTGGTTAAGGATTGTTAAAATTAAATCATATATATTTAAACAAAAGAAGAAAGGGATTGCAATAAAAAAAAAAAAAAAAAGAAGGCGGGGGGGAAGGGGGGAGGGGGAGGGAAGGTTTCAAAGGATTATGAAAGTATAAATTTTTACATGCGTAAACTAACCAAATTCAAGTGCTTTGCTGTTCGAAACTCTTGTCTAGTACCACAACCCCATGAGATGTATTGCCTATTTAAATGCACTTTCCTAACTAATTTGATTTCTTCCCAGATGGAATTCTTGAACCATTAATCATGTCTAAATTAGGAAATTGCAAATGCTACTTCAAATAACTTTTCTTCTCTACTTCAGTCTTATTACCGATATTCCTCATCATTGAATTATATATTCTAGCTACATAAAATTAAAAAAGAAAAGACCAGAAAATAACATCTAAAAGAAATTATAATTAAATAAAAGTAACCAAAATATTAATTGAACTTCAATTTGCTCTTGTAAATTACACAAGAAATAAGAATAAACATGAAAATAAAATAAAAAACATCAAAGTCCTACATATTAAATCCTTGATCTTAAATAATGACTATTACTAGAACTTGATTAAACTCTTATGCTCTCAAAAGACAAAAAAAAAATAGGAAACCATGTAAGCAAGAAGACATCTTTCCTTAAATCAAAAAGGCTTCTAATAAAAGTATAAAAATATTATGCAAAAAAATTTACCTATTCGATTTATGTTAAAGAGTGAAAAAGAAAAAAAGAAGTACCTAAAACCTTTAGATCTATAACGCATACCAAAAAAGCAAATAATAAAGATAAAAAAATTAAAAGATCTCATTTAGAGATAGGTTCCAAAAAAAAAAAAAGGATTTGAAGCTAACTAAAATCCATCAATTCTAATAAACTCTAGCAACATGAAATGAAATACTATTCTACCTAGGACAGTCAATTGGGCTGGATTGACCCGAGCCCGACCCTGTTTGGTCCAAAATTTAAGGACTGAGTTGGACCCGAGCTTTAATATTGAGCCCGAATATATTTTCGGGCCGAGCTCGAGCTTGTATAGGCTCATTCCGTTAAAAGTTCAGCCCAATTATCTATATATAATAATTACTATTATTATTATATTAATAATTTATTGATATAATAATAATAGTTTGTGTATAATAATATATATTTAACTTTATATATTAAAAAATCAATTTATTTATAGAAATAATTTTATTTATGTATTATTTTTAAGAATTTGGTATATCAAATTTTCATTTCAAACTTTATAGTTATAATTTATAAAATTGATATGTATATATTTAGAAAAGGCTTTCTTCATGTTTTTCAAAAAGAGTGAAGAGTGAGTGAAAATTTTAAAAATTTACGATTCTGCGTAATTGTATGTTTTTTTTCTTAAGAAAATGATCTTAATTATATATATTTGTATATATCGACAATATTATGATCACGATAGACTAATTTCTTCTTATTATAAGTATTTATCGATACTTGTGTATATACTTATTAATGTAAATAATTCTTTTTGTGTTAGATACAAAATAATCTTATTATCTATAGTGACTGTTAAAGTATATATTACTATTATATTTGCTATAGTATTTTTTTATCTTGGTATTATATTATTGTGGTTCATATTATTAACTTCTTTTCTTTAATTATTTTAATTGATATATCAAAACAATATTAATGAGCTATATTTTTTGATCACATAAAAATACTTGTAATTTGTTTATAATTATAATTTTGTTAATAAAATTTCTTTGTAGGAAAGATGATATGACAACTAATTATTTGATTATTTATAAAAATATATATTTTATATATTTATGCACAAACGCATGAATATTTATCTTTCATTGTTCAACTTAAATTTAAAAAGATAAAAAAACTTAATACTTATATTCATTTTATTTTGTTATTTAATAATTAATAAATGTATCTAATTATTTAATATTTATATTACCTGAAACATATGATTCTTTTAAACTTATATATAATATTCATATATTTTTTATTATTTAATAGTAATTAGTATATTATTATTATTTTAAAAAATAAAGTTAAAAAATTATTTCAGGCTAGCTTGAGCTCAGTCTGAGCCCGTGTTAGCCGAGCTCGGGCTCAATATGTTTTAGCTCAGGCCAAGTCTGGTTCACATAGCTCGATTGACAACCTTAATTCTACCTGAAAAGAATAATGAGATAGAGAGTTCTTCAAAAATCTGTTTCTACATCTTTAAACAGGGAGAAGAAACTTAAGTTGAATAAAAAAAATGAGAAAATAAAATAGAGACGAAAACATAATTTCTGTCTATATATGTTGATTAGGGTAATAAGAAAATGAAAGAGTAGTTATATAATTGGAATAGACGTGTGGTTGTGGTTGATTAAAAGAGTGAGAGAAGATAATGAGAGAGTAGGAGAAGATAATGGGATAAGATAATGATAAATTTTTTATTAATTTATTGAATAAAAAAATATATTGAACCAATTAAAAATTTTTAAACTAATTAAAAAACTCAAAATTTTATAAAATAGGATTAGGGTCTTAAAAGTTTTGAAGAAGGAGAGAGTAAAAATATTTTATTAATATATATAAGTATAGATAAAGATTTGAAAAGAATGAAATAAAAGGAACTTTCTTTTGATTCCTCAAGAAAGAAAAAAGACTTGCAGACCCGAAAGATTGGCTGGGGAAGCCTTAGCGCCCCTTGGCCGATCCTTCGGGGGAAGCCAAAAGCACTCTCCAGTAGATCCTTAGGGTGTAGCTGCAGCACCCCGAGCGGATCCTTGGGGAGTGCTTCCCGGGGTCAATCTTGGAGAGTAAGTCAAATCGAATTTATCTTTAAAAAGTAGCCTTTTTGAAGTTAATTTTTTTTATAAAAAATCTGCTGCCTTATTTATTTGTTTGAAATAATAATGCTTATTATTAGTAGTATTATTTTGAATTTATTGATAATATATTTACTAAAAGTAATAAATATATTAAAATATTTTAGAGAACTTTGAATCTTCAAAATGAGTTTTAATTTTAGAGAGAGTATTAAAATAATTTTGAAATTGAAAAAGAAAAAAAATTGAATAAATTAAAAGTAATTACACTGTAGTCAGCAATTTAAGTTATTGCAATTAGCGACGGAACTGCTAACTGTAGCATTATCGATAATCTAAAATAGTCATCTATCGAAACTTTTTTTTTAAAATAACGCATAACAATTATTTTGGTACATCTATCGAACATATGCTGTCCAACACCACAAATGCCTAAAAGTTTAAATAAAGCATAAAAGTTATTTTATGAATAAAGCATAAAAGTTATTTTATGCTATCCATCACAATAAATGCCTAAATAAAGCATAAAAGTTATTTTGGTACATTTATCGAAACTTCTTTGTGTAGAAATGCGATGTTTATTAATTTATTTATTCTTAGAGAAGATTTAATTTTTTTTTGTTGAGAACTTTTTGAGATAGAGGCTAAAATGGAAAGACTGTCCATACTTCTTCCTTTACAATGGAGAAAAATGTATAAGTGTTATACACGTTATAGGTACCAAAGTATTTTAAACTTTTAGACATTTGTTGTGTTGGACAGCATAACTAACTTATCTATTAACATTTGTTTTAGGGTAAACACCTCAATTTGCCCTTATACTTTACCTCAATTTTAATTTTTGACATTCAACTTTAAAGTGAATGATTTGTAACCTTAAATTATGAAAAAATATCACACCTTACCCTTCCACCTATTTTTATCATTAAAAGTCTAACAGTACATGTTATCTGACATTCATGTGATTTTCGTAAGGGTATTTTAGTCAATATAATCAAACCATCACAATTTTATTTTATTAAATTTGCTCTAACTTCCCAAAAAAAAATTCTAGACTTTTGTTTAAAATTGAATTCAAATTGATTTCAAAATCAATTCGATAAAAGAATCAAACTTTTGGAGTTTGATGAAGAGGATTTTTTTCGAGTTTTTTGAATTTTTTGCTTGAAGCCAAAAGCTGCCACATGTAGTCTATCGAGAAGCCAGTTGATGGAAAAGATGAAAAAAATTTTCATAAAAAATTAAAAAAAAGAAGAAAGTCAATTTTTCAAAATTTTTTAAAAATTATGATGATTATACTAATCAAAATATCCTTAGAATGTCCATATCACATGATATATTTTGTTAGTAATTGAATAGCAAACATAAACGTAAGGGCAAGTTATGGTACGTTTTTATAATTTAAGGTCACAAATCTTCTATTTTAAAGTTAGAGGGCAAAAATTAAAATTGGAATAAAGTTTAAGGACAAATTGAGTTGTTTATCATTTGTTTTATTATATTAAACTTGTCAAACATTAAATTGTTCAAGAAAAGAAAAAAAGAATTAACAAGGAAAATGAGTAATTGTAGTCAACCACCAATGGATAATTAGGTACTGTTTTTAATTATTTTAAAATCTTTGTTGACAATCTAAGCTAGTCAGCTACCGAAGCATTTTCTTTTAAAAAATAAAGTATACATTAAATATAAAAACAAACACTGAGGAGAAATTTTTAATTTTGAAAATAAAAACTCTTCAATTTAAATAAAAAATATCACTTTCAAAACATCACATTTTCTCCTTTTTATCGTGCACAATTTTTCTAGGCTTTAAACCCCTTCTCATTTTTCAAAGAATAAAGTAAGAGAAAACCGGGTTTAGATACACTATTCCAGAAGTAATTAAAACATGAATTTTGGCAAAAGGGATATTGTGTGGGCACATAAGAGGCTAAACAGCTCGCAGAATATCTATTCATTCACCCAAAGTACTGCTGTAAGAGTGCACCAAACTATTTATTTCTAAGCCCCAGAATATTTTGGTGGTGTCCCTATATGGTGACTAACTTAAATGAGATATGACATTTTCTTTTACAAAGAAAACAATTCATGGCATAGTTTTCATTCCCTCCTTTCCCTTTTGGACAGGCGGTGGGTGTTAAACCATGAAAAAGTATTCAAGGCTCCGTGAGGACAGGGTGATCTCAGGCTAGCTGAAAGTTGCTAATGAAGTATCTTAAGTGGCTTTTGAAAATTAGTTCGCAGACCTAGGTTCAATAAGAGTGGAAGTAAGCTCAAGAACAAGCATAATGAAGCCGTCAATATATTTAGATATCGGTCATTAAGAGTCTTGCTAATGCAGAACCCTGCAGACACAGGCATAACCGAAAAACTCGAGATCAGTTGACTAAACCCACAAACTAGAACTAGCAAATTTATGGGCTGCTGCGCCCATTACTAAATGAAATGTGTTGAGCAAGTGTAGCCAGGGATATAATTTACGGAAGGATACAGCAAACTCCATAAATAGAAAAGAAAAAGACTAAATACCATATGCATTGAAGATGACTGCATGTTTAGTCGCCGTTGGATATGGATATATAGATGGGTTGCTGTGCTTCTTCTCAGTAGTAGGCCGATGCAGACGGCCCAAAGGATAGGTTGGATTTGGTTTTCTGTGAAGGAGAAGGGAAGCGGATGGGGCTGGTTCAGAGAACAGCATCCCACATGGGATGTTTGCCTAGCCCTTTTATCCAAACATTAGCATTTGCGCGGTATAGCAGTTTGGCGGGCCTCATCGCGTGGGCCTGTAACCAAGCGGGCCATTAAGGATTTTGAATTGGGTGGCGGTGGCGGTGGCGGTGGCGCAATCTCGTTCTTCCCCTTGACTATTTAGTAAATCCTTAGACTATTGACTGTGGGCCGAGGCCCGATGCTGCGGCACCTGCTCCGGGGAGGGGTAACAGGTTCACCGTGCAGCGTCATCCGCATTCCGCCGCCTTCTGCGAGCTGTTTAGCCTCTTACGTGCCCACACAATATCCTTTTTGCCAAAATTCATGTTTTAATTACTTCTGGAATAGTGTATCTAAACCCATTTTTAAAAATAATTAAATCAGTACCTAATTATCCATTGTTGGTTGACTACAATTACTCATTTTCCTTGTTAATTCTTTTTTCTTTAGTGTTTTCCTTTCCACGGTAAAATCATTAAACCAAACAGACCCTAAATAATTTAAGAAAAGAAAAAAATTTTAATAGAAAGTGTTAAAATTACTTTACCACAAAAACTATGAGAAAAAAATACTAAAGAAAAGTTGATTGAAGCAAAACTATAATTTAAAAATCAATGTTAACTTTTAACTAAATAGTTTTTCAATTCGGATATTCGTAATTTTTTTAAATCTAACATTCTTGAACAAAACTCGTTTATATTCTATTATTGTTTATTTATTTGATATTCAAGTTAAGTACAAATACAAAAAAAGTTTTTTTTATTAATCGAACGAACACAAACTTATTCAATAATAAATTTGAATTTTTGCAACCATATATATAAATTTATTATCCCTATGTTTTATATCAAATTTTATGATTTTATATTAAAATTTTTTTTCTTAATTTGTTATTTACTTTTTATTTTTTATTATTTTATTCGAACAACTAAAACTTAAATACTATTCGAGTTATTCAAACAACTCACAAAAATTAAACGAGTTTAATACTAACAAACTTTAAACTTTACGAATAAATAAACAAACGAACTCGAATAAAATTTCAAGTTTGAGAAGTTAATCGAATATATTCGAATAGTGTTTGAGTATAATACGAATTGAATTAGAAAACTAGTTGTTTGGTTCAATTATGATCGAATAGAACAAATGCCTAAAAGCTCAAACTTTTGCTTCCTAAATTTTATGGGGGAGAAAAGAGAAGGAAAAATACATGTTCCATTTCTCCCAGTTTGACCTAATACAAAAATTTAAGAGCTTATTTTCATCCTAAACAAGTTAGGACCTTACTCTTGTAAAATTAAGGAGTTAATTGGTGGAACTTAGGTGAGATAGGATTTATTTTTTTTTTAAATTGAGTTGTATTAAAAATTATAAAATAAATTATTTATAAAAAAAGAAGTATGACTTAAAGTAAATTTTAAAAAAAGAGAGAAAATTTTTAAATTAGAAGTGAATCCAAGTAGGCTTGGAACCACACAACTTCCATAGTCTAGACTGGTTCTCGCAGAAAGGAGCAAAGTAGACTCGTCCTTTAGTGCGTAATGGAGCTTGCTGAGGCGCACGCCCGTTTTAACTTAAGCTTGTTCCTAAGCATGCCAAATGAGCCATTCGAGTGTTACTTCCCGTTGGGAATATGAATTTATAATGAGTTTCAATTTTAGAGAGAAGATTAAAATAATTTTGAAATTTAGAAAGAAAAAAATTTGAATAAATGAAAAGTAATCACACTGTAGTCAACAATCTAAATCATTGCAATTAGCGATGGAGCTGCTGACTGTAGCATTATAAATTGCTAACTATAGCGATTATCTTTCATTTTTTAATTTTTTTAAATTTCAAAATTCTCTCAACAACTATCTTAAAAATTTTTTAACCTATTTATAAATATAAAATAAAAATAAAATCTCAAAAAAAGAAGAATACAAAAAAAAGAAGGAATACCACAAAAACAAAAATTGAAAAAAAATGAAATCAAGGAACCTTCCTCTCCGGGAAGGAAAAAAATTTAAAAAGTTGCGCGCACGAAGGATTGGCCGGGGAAGCATGACTCAAATCGATTTTTATCTTCAAATTTTAGTCTTTTTGAAGTTAAATTTCCTTTTTCTTTTAAAATTTTCTGCTACCTTATTTATTTTTTGAAATAATAATTCTAATTATTAGTAATATTATTTTAAATTTATCGATAATAGATGTACCAAAATAACTGACTTACCAAAATATTTTAAATTTTTAGGCATTTGTTGTATTGGACAACATAACTAGCTTATCTATTAACATTTATTTTAGAGTAAACACCTCAATTTGCCTTTAAACTTTTGGCTGTAGATGAAACCGTTCATTTTCAAGTTTCAATCCAAGAAATGAAGGACTTCACGTTTTCTTCCAAACTTGCATCTTGTTCCAGGAAGCGAATATTTCATTTTGCAGTCCTTGCAAAATCGTCTTCAGAATGACGCCATTTAGAATGTAGAAGCACAGAGTAATGGTTTCCTTGTCGTTGGTGATAAATTTTTCATATTGTCAGAAATTAAAGCTGTGCTATAGAATTTTTTATTTCACTATATATTATAAAGATTTTTTATTTAAAATTTTCTTTAACCAAAATTCTCTTGCCCATGAAATTCATATTCCCGACGAGAAATAACACTCGAATGGCACATTTGGCATGCTTAGGAACAAGCTTAAGTTAAAACGGGCATGCGTCTCAGCAAGTTCCATTACGCGCTGAAGGACGAGGCTCTACTTGGATTGGGTTCCACACAAAACCCAATACAAATTTCTTATATCACATCTCACTTTTTCTCTCACAAAAATTTCTCTCTCTCAAAACCTAAGACAGAAAATTTCAAAACCAAACTCTATCCAATCACACCCTTAGTCTACTTCGCTCATTTCTGCAAGAACCAGTCTAGACTATGGAAGCTGCCTGGTTCCGTGCCAACTTGGATTGACTTCTAATTTAAAATTTTTCTTATTTTTTTATAAAAATTTTACTTTAAATCACTCTTCTTTTTTTTACAAATAATCCATTTTTATAATTTTTAATACAACTCAATTTCAAAAAATAAAAAAATAAAAACAAATACAATCTCACCTAAGTTCCACCAATTAACCCTTTAATTTTATAAGAGTAAGGTCCTAACTTGTTTAGGATGAAAATAAGCTCTTAAATTTTTGTATTAGGTCAAACTGGAAGAGATAGAGCGTGTATTTTTCCTTTTCTTTTCTCCCCACAAAATTTAGGATGCAAAAGTTTGAGCTTTTAGGCATTTGTTCTGTTGGATAACATAAGTAGCTTATCTATTAGGATTTGTTTTATTATATTAAACTTATCAAATATTAAGGGTCTGTTTGGTCCAAGAATTTTAGTAAGGAAAAAGAAAATGAGAAAAAGAAAAATAAAATCCTTAGGAAAATAAAAATATGCGTGTTGTTTGGTTTGTTAAAGAAAATACTATAGAAATAGAAAATAATTTTCAAGAAAGTAATTTCTTTGATTGGTTTGTGAGATTTTATGATGGAAATAGAAATGTAAATAATACATTAAGACTTTTCAAATAATTTTTTTGAAAAAAATAAAATTTATTTTTAGAAAAATTTTAAAAAATAATAATTTAAACGATTAACAATTTAGTAATTTCTAACTAGCAGTCAACTTGCATATTCAGCAGTTGATAGTATGGCTCTATTCGACCACAATTGAACCAAACAACCAGTTTTCTAACTCAATTACTATAATACTCAAACACTGTTCGAATATGTTTGATTAACTTTTTAAATTTGAAATTTTATTCGAGTTCGTTCGTTTATTTGTTCGTAAAGTTCAAAGTTTGTTAGTATTAGACTCGTTTAATTTTTATAATTTGTTCGAATAACTCGAATAGTATTTAAGTTTAAGTTGTTATAATAAAATAATAAAAAATAAAAAATAAATAACAAAGTAAGAAAATAAAATTTAATATAAAATCATAAAATTTGATATAA
This sequence comes from Rauvolfia tetraphylla, assembly GCA_030512225.1. Classification (NCBI taxonomy): domain Eukaryota; kingdom Viridiplantae; phylum Streptophyta; class Magnoliopsida; order Gentianales; family Apocynaceae; genus Rauvolfia; species Rauvolfia tetraphylla. The sequence goes on from JAJQKT010000023.1 coordinate 97,995, forward strand.
AACATAGGAATAATAAATTTATATATGTAGTTGCAAACGTTCAAATTAATTATTAAATAAGTTTGTGTTCGTTCGATTAATAAACAAACTATTTTTTATATTTATACTCAACTCGAATATCAACTAAAAAAATATTAATAGAATACAAACGAATTTTTTTCAAGAATGTTCGGTTGGATAAACATCATGAATGTTCAATTTAAAAAACTGCTTTAGTTAAAAGTTAACATTAAAATCCTTAGGAAAATAAAAATATGCGTGTTGTTTGGTTTGTTAAAGAAAATACTATAGAAATAGAAAATAATTTTCAAGAAAGTAATTTCTTTGATTGGTTTGTGAGATTTTATGATGAAAATTTTAAATAAAAAATCTTTATAATATACAGTGAAATAAAAAATTCTATAGCACAGCTTTAATTTCTGACAATATGAAAAATTTATCACCAACGACAAGGAAACCATTAGTCTGTGCTTCTACAGTCTAAATGGCGTCATTCTGAAGACGATTTTGCAAGGACTGCAAAATGAAATATTCGCTTCCTGGAACAAGATGCAAGTTTGGAAGAAAACGTGAAGTCCTTCGTTTCTTGGATTGAAACTTGAAAATGAATAGTTTCATCTACAACCATCCTCTTTAATTTACGAATGAGACACTCAATTATTCAATTACTACTTAAACAACATCTAGAATCATCGTTGTACAATAATAAACGACTTTAAGAACTAATTTTTAAATATTCTTGCTATCACTGTCAAAATAGGCCTCAGCCTGAGTCATACGGACGGATATGGGTCTAGTATATGTCGGTTCGTTTTAACGCGAACTTTTTTGGCACGAGGGTCAATTCGTTTTTCTTTTTTGTTTTTTTTTAAATTTTTTTCTTAAAACGATGCCGTTTTGATGTTTTTAAAATATTTTAATTTTTTTTTTAAAAAACGACATCATTTTTATATTTTTTAATAAAACGAATTTACTGTAACAGGTTGCGGACTGAGGGTTTTCAGCCCACGGACCAAATGGGCCAATTCGTCTCAAACCGTTTCACTGTGCGGGCCAGAGCGTTTGACAGTACTAATTCTTGCATATATAGTCCCTTTGCTCTGCAAAAGCAAAAAAAAAAAAAAAGAAAAGAAAAATGTGATATTGAATTTTTTATTTTAAAAAAGACCTAATAAGAGAAGGCGAAACTTTAACTCGAGTGGAAGAAAAAAAAAATTCGTCGCAGAACATTTTATATCAGAAGTAACAGAGTTTCCATTGAGAGAAAAATAAATTATAACTAAAATTGCATTTGTTGGCGTATGAATGATGAAGGAACACGGTATAAAATAAGAAGAGAAGAAGATTCAGAATCACCTCGATATATAAGATCAATTTCTAATACATAATTAACTTGAAACACATTGTAAAAGGACTTGGCACAACATCTTATCACTAATTGTATGGATCTAATTATATGGCTACATGAGATTAAACAAACTAACTAGGAATTAGCAATCCTGCAGTTCTTTCGGATCTGTCCATTCGATCCGGTTAGAGGGCTGATGTTTCCCATCTTGATCATGGAATTGACAAAGTCACCGAAGAAAAGCATAGGATTTCTGCTGTAGCTTTCAACAATACTTTTGGTGGTGGAAATGGCTTCTTCACTGGAGAATAGGATTTGATCAGACTCAAGAAGACCCTTTCCTTGTAGCAAGTTTTGGAAGTAGTGGTTGTCGAACAAATCCCTCGAGTTCTTGTCAAGTGGGGCTGTGTTGTTCCCATCACTGGTCTGTGGACACAGGCTTTGAAGTTCACTAACCAAGCTGCTGTCCATGGTGCTGTCTGGGGCAGCAGTCCCTGAGAAGTCGAACAGCCTTCTACTGAATACTACACATCTTGCTAATCCAATTGTATGTGCACCTGTATATATACCAAGCCAGAGATTGGAAGAGATATAAGAAACAATACTCATTAATTAGGCATTTTGTGCTCAAAGATGTGCTTTTGTGATCAAGATGAAGAAGCAATTGCTTTGCAGCCTGCTGCAGCTAGCCATGCCTAATTATGGTTTACCAGATAAGGCGACGACGTCGGTCACGTCGAGGCCGACAGCTACGAATTTAGCAGTGATATTACTGAGCGATTCGAAGGGAGAAGGAAGGGAGTTGGCGCCGTCTCGGTTTGCTACTAAACCATCTCTTCTGCCAAGTAAAACCTTCCATGAAGGCCCTCCGCTCTGCAAGATCATATGATTATAGAATTACAGGGTCAACTGAATCAAGTTGCTTGTGAATAAACTTTTTACTTGATTCAAGCTGGAGCTAAACCCTAGAGAATCAATTTAATCTTGTGTTGTAGTGAACTCAGTTCAAAACCTATTGGAACTTAATTGATCTCTATTAGTATGTTGCTGTCGTTCTTTTTATATTTACACGAATATTAAAAGATATAATATTAAATAAATACTCCTTCAGTTCACTTTTATTTGTTCAAATGGCTATAGCAATTAGATTAAGAAGTTCTTAAATTCTAAGCAAATTTAATATTACAAAATTATATTGCCTTTGTATAATGTCAAAAATAGGACTAATTATTATTTTTAATTTTTTTTATGCTAATAAATGTGACTTTTTAGTAGATCAATAGAAAATATACGTAAATTTGAAAAACATTTATAAAGATATTCTTGAAGTTACAAAAGAACAAGAAAAAATAAATTAAATAAAAATTAATTTTAAACAAGTAAAAGTGGACAGAGAGAGTAATATTTTAACTAAACCTTAAAAATTTAGTATTAACAAGCCTAGATAGTAGATCCAACCAAGTTTGAGCTTCTTGTGTTTCGAGTAGAGACTAATATTTAAACCTGATTTGAGTCGAACCAAGCTTGAGCTCAAGTAAAATCAAACAGGTTTGACTCACATTATCCAAAAATAGGGAGTGAGAAAGAGAAGACTTACCAAAAGCACGGAATCCCTGGCAGCTATGGCTAGTAAATCAGCACAAGATACAATTCCAGGGCATGCATTCTCCACTGAGTTCTTTATTGCGTCTATCACTTCAAATCCTCTTGCAGAGTTCACGTTGGGCGCAGCAGACTTCTCACTATCACTTCCATCCAACAAAACCGATGCATCACACCCCTAGACACAAATCATGAAATAATTATCAAGTTTTATGAGGGAGAAATTAGGGAAATTAATAAATTTATATTTCGAAAAACATTTTATAGTTGAAATTAACAAATCAAGCGTTCAGAATGCTCGTAGTTAAGGGGCCATGTTGCGAAGTAGATACCAAAAGGGAGAAGGGGAAAGGACAAACCACTCACATTAACAAAACAATCATGGAAATGAAGTCTAATCAAAGATGCAGCCATTCTCATTTCAAACTTGATGGCATTTTGAACCTCTCTACGTACAACTTTGAAGAGATTTGGGCATGTTGCCGAATAGAAATCTGGGCTCAGTTGAGATCTTGCAGCTAAAAACATCATCAAGAAAGCAAAAACCCAAGAATAGCAGCCCCATGATCTTTTCATACTTAGTAATTTCCCTGAAACAAAGCAATTAAGCTAAGAGGAAAACAAAACCCAAAATCCCTTGATTCTATATGTGCTTGTGAATGAAAATGTGAATCAAAATCAACATATTCAAGCATTATTTATAGCTAAGATCATGCATTGCATTTGGATACTTTACATAAAAGCTATAGAAAACTGTAGTGTTTTCTGATGTATGGCGGCTCCATTTCAGAGTTTGCTTCATCCTAAAAGGAAACATGCACTAAGATTAATCAGTGGGATTTATGCATATTGGAGTTTGAATTCGATATTGGAAGAAGTATGGCTTAGTAGTTATCAGATTACAAAATCAATGTGCAAAACACTATTACCTCTCTATGATAAGAGGTTACGAGTTTAATTTGTATAGGATGTATAAATTATATATTCAAAAAAAATTTTAAATGCACGAGTGGGTTTTTGATGATAAACTTAGTGTCTGATTATAATAATTGTAACCCAAACAAGAATTTTCTAGTGAAACTTGATGATGATTATAAAACTCCAAGAGATTGCTAGTTTGGTTTGTGCCTAAAATGTGTTTAATTTTTACTTGATGGCTCATGCAGCTTCATGAAATGCTACCACTGACATATCCCATTACGGCAGTGGAGGCCTTTCATTCCTTGATCTGCTGGCTTCCACTTTATTCCTCAAACAGTTGTGTGCATTTTCTGAACTAAAACTGCTTTTTCTTGACAAATTGACAAGTAAAAAAAGGTCTTCGACATGTGGTCAACCTGAAAGAAACGGGATGTTTCTTACTATATCCTATATAGGATGTCTTAATGGCATGCATCAACCTGAAACGAAGTACATATGAGATAATATGAATGTACACCCTTTTTTGTTTGAAAAGAGTATACTATCTCCTTATTGAATTCAATACAAATTTATTATTTTAGGTCTTATTTTTTTAACAAATAATTCACTTTTACGAAATTTAAGATAAAAAATTTTAAATTTAAACTCTTTCTAATCTCACCTTAAATTTAATTATCATGAATAAAATCATTGAAAATTTAAAAAAAGTTTATTCCCTCTAAAGTCTTACACCTACAAATTTTTGTTTTTTAACAAATTTGCTTATAGTTGAAGAGCCCAATATATTCTTATTTCTCATTAATTTACCATAATCTTGTCCTCCCTTTAAGGCACTTTAATTATCAAGCAAGCCGCAATAGTTTGTCTGGACGATTGGTGAATATTTTGATTATTTTAATGGCTATACTTATTGCTAAATTTTAGTTCGGCCCTTCTCCTATATTAGAATCATGGCTCCGTCATTACGGTTAAGAGATGCTTTAATGCTTTAATTAATAAAACTAAAACTACCACTTTACTCAAATTCATTACCTCTTTCTTGAAGCTAATCATGAATCAAAAAATATTATTTTAATTATATTTCTTTATATTATTTTGTTCATAGACTAATAGTTGTAAGAAACAACCAAAATTACAAGAAATTATTTGAATAAGCAATGCCAAGTGATCTGAATTTAAACGGAAACAGTGAGATGAGAAACACAAATAGACGGGAGATTGAAAACCTATGCGTCTCCTAATAATATGTCAACATAGTAATTTATTTACTAAAATATTTTACTTATTGAGTACAATACTCTTTGTTTTCCCTATCTCCTTCACAATCGTGTAAGATCTACTAAAAAATAATTTGATTTATATTATTAACCAATTAGATGCCAATTTGAAAAAATGAAAGGGAAAAACTCCCTTTTAAATTAAGTTTTTTTTTATTTTTTTCACTTTAAATCATGTTTTTTTATTAATAATTTATTTTTACGATTTCTAATAAAACTTAACTCAAATAAAAATTTAATCTAAATACACCGAAATGGGTTTAGTTTTGATTTTCCTTTTGAGGGAAACCGTTTTTTGCCCTTTTTTGCGCAAGAAAAAAAGGAAAACTCTTGATAATACAAAGATAATCAGAGGGTCCCGCTATGCCACGTGTAAGATCCTAAATCTCCCAACTATCAAACGAACTCGGAATCTAAAAGATCCTTACAAAGAGTTCGTTACGTCCTCTTCATTGGCGCCTCCTCCTTCATTCACACTCAGAACACACACTTCCAAGATCAAAGTCCCCAAGAATGGCAACCATTGAACTTGCGAATCTACCAGGCCTTCCATTCCAAGCTAAATCTCCATTATTAACGCCGATATCAAGAAGCGGAAGCAGCACTCTAATTCCAGCAGGAGTTCGTAGATTTTCATTACCCATTGCTCCTAAGAATTGCCTTCGCGCTCGGAGAATCGGTCCCTTTAAGTGTTCTCTAGTTGATCAGCAAGAGCAAGAGCCAGTAGCCGTGGAGGCTTCGGTTTCAGGATTTAGTAAAGAAGAGTGTGCTTTAATTGATGCTCTCATTGGCATTCAGGGCCGCGGTCGCTCCGCTACTTCTCAGCAACTTCAAGTATATTTAGATCTTAATCTTGGAAATTCCATAAACCTAAGTGATTTATGACCTAAAGTTCCCAGATTTTATCTATGTCAATTGATTGAGAAAAAGATATTAAACTTTATATTCTATCCGGTTTTTGAATTTTTTTATCATGAGAATTAGTTCGTTGAAAAGAAAATTTGCAGGATGTTGAACGAGCTGTGCAAGTGCTAGAAGGTTTAAAAGGAGTAACCGATCCCGTAAGCATCATCTCTCATTTATCCACTTATTTAACTTGTGTTTAAAGATAAAAGATTTAAGATTCAGCTAATATGTTTGCCCATTTTTAGAGCTAAAAAGGATGAATTTCTGTAAAAATACTATATTTTAGACAAGACAATGTTTGAGGCCAGGCTTCCTAGTTGATCCCATTTTCGGTAGGAATCGACAATGTTGACGTCATGCTACGCCTATGGCTCAAAGATGCTTTCTCTCTCTCTTTTTTTTTCTTTTTTTTTTTTTGTGGACTGGGTTGGTGGTGTAGTTGTTGGGGGAGGGGGTAATATCTGTATGCCTTAAACCAGAATTCTCCCTAATTTTTTCACCTTATTCATCCTGATTCTTAGACAAGCTCAAGTTTGATCGAAGGTTGCTGGCAGTTGATGTTCACCACAAGGCCAGGCACAGCATCACCAATCCAGGTTAGTTTTCTTGTCTTGGGATAAGAGTTCTTTACCATTTAGATTGTTAATGGAGTTGACGAAGTAAGTTTCTGAAAGAAAGAAGCTCTTGATCCTATGTACTGGAGGAAAAAACTTATCTTTGACTAGAAAGAGAAATGTTTAGCCAAGTTTGAATTCATCAGATATACTCTTCTTATCCAATTAGCCAAGTTTGAGATTTGCAAGCCCAGTGACACTTACCGTCATTTATAAAGTTGGTGGCAGAGGAGATATAAGATTAGGTCTTCAAATTTCAACACGCTCTTGCTTCTTGAGAAAAATTTAAAATGATCATCAGCTCTTGCTATTATATTTTTCCTTTCTAATTTAGTTGAGTATTTTCTTGAGGTTCAGAATCTTGGTATTCAAATCTTATAATCGTTCTATTCTAGGATCATCAAGTGAGTTTAATAAGGTAGGCATTAAAATGATCATAAATTTGTATCCCTATAAGTCGCTTCTTCAAAGAAAGAGATTTCTTGAAATTATGATCAAGCATTTAGGAATTTGTTTGGAAGTGCTCTCAAGATTTTGAAGAAGAGCCTCATAGTCTTCGAACCCTCTTATGAGAAAAGAAAGTACTCAATTGCCCTCTTAGCTATTTCTTTTCTAGTAAACCTTTGGAATGTGTGGCATGCATTCATCTTCTCTTTAATGATGAAAGGAAAGAAGGTATGCCATAAAAAATGTTGGCCAGAGAAAGTCCACTAGATTCCTTTCAAGTGAGTTCAAGGAAAATATAGAAATGCATATGGTGGCAAATGATGTTATGAAACTTAATGAGAGTGTGTCACATTTAAATTACTGATCCTGGAACTAAAAGAAATCAAAAAATAAGATTAGCCAACAGAACACTGAAGCTAAGCAGCAAAGAAGATAAGCATGTGCTGTATGATTTATCAATAATGCAAATAATTTCTTAGTAATTAGTAATAGTTACCAAAGTTGCCCTTAACACAATTTTCTACAAATTTGCAGAGAACTTTTGTTGGGGTTGACTCTTTCACTGTATTTCAAGAGATATTCCTTCGCACAAATGACCCACGCGTATCCAACATAGTCAAGTTTTCTGATGCTGTTGGGGAGCTGAAAGTAGAGGTATAACTTTAGCATTGTGATTACTGTGATAAATTAAAGAAGTTTTATAGCTGATAAGGGTCTGCTAATTTTCATGGTCTGACAACAAAATGATGCATTATGCTTGGAAGATTTGTACTCTTTTTGCAGTCACAAATACTTGGTAAATTTACTTGCAGAAATAAATTGATTACTCATCCATGAAGCTGAATAAGAAGTTTACTTACTTAGCAAAAAAAAAATAAAAAGAATCAGAAGTTACTTTTCCTTTCTTTCTTCACAAAAATTCGGAAAATAAGAAAATGTTGCTTATGAGCATCACAAAACTGACAAAAGTCTGGCAGATTAAATCCCCGCGCCGAACCCCCCCAAGAAAAAGAAAACCATTCCCAAGGAATTGTAATGATAACACTGCTTTCAGAAAATGTCTTGATTTCAGTAAAAACAACAATACAGGTGCTTCAAGACTGGATGGTTTTGTTGCTAGAAACTGAATTATATACAGTTGCAGCGCCTAAACACCAATTTATTTGCCTGTGGGCAGCTTACGCATCCATCAGAAAACTTTTTATCTTGCAACTGGTATAGTGGGAATCAAAAACCTTCAGACGAGGAGATGAAAAGAACTTTAAGCCTTTCTAATTTCTGCAAACCATAGGATAATCACAGTTTTGTTGAAATTACAAAGAACCCTGATACAGTTGTAGCCTCTCTTTAGCTAAGTTATCATGCTGTATTGTGCATGACCAGAAAGGTGAAAAAAAGATACTAAATTTTTTAATCAATATTCACAATGAGTCATGGCATGTTGTTTTGGTAACTTAAGGATGAGTTTAGCATGGATGTTTTTGTATGTTCTGGCCAATTACTGAATGTTCTGGTTTACTTCACAAACAATAAAAGCTTCCAGGAAAAATAATAAAATAAAAACAAATCACCTACTAAATATGAGATATTTTTGTGGGGTCTGAAGATATCCTCTCAGAAACAAGTCCTTTTCTGGAAAATGATGTAGGCATCCCTTGGTTGAATATATCACCATTGCAAGGTTAATATTTTAGAAGCTCCTTCACATGGTGTAAGCATCCGCAACACCATTGAATCACCAGCGCACTGCCTTTTGTTTTTCAGTGGTATCATTGTGCTAACAAAAGCTGATGGAGGTGCTTTAAAGAAACAGAAAGCTGTGAACAAGAAACTATTACGGAAAGAAAAGAACTCGTGAATAGCTACATATTTTTCATCTTTTTTTTCTCTCTCCCTCTCTCTCTGTCTCTCTCTCTGAAATTTCGTAAACAACCTAAAGAGAGAAAGAAATACACAGGATCCATGGGTAATCAGCTGGGACTTTATATTTTGGAGCTCGAGATGTCATTAGTGTCAATATCTGATGCATATGATATGAGAATAAAGTAGTGAAGAGATTATATGCTGAAATGTTTGTATTCTGGAAAATTATAAAAGAACATAGACATTAGAAATGACTATGGATATTCTGCTTCCATACCACAGAACAGTCAATCATTAGCCCAATTTTGGAAAATTGAATGCTTAGTGAGGTTGCAGGATGTAAGCAGCTGAGGAATCTTAAATCATGTTTATTTTCTTTTTCAGGCAATAGCAACAATCAAAGACGGACAAAGAATCCTTTTTCAGTTTGACAGAGCAGCATTCTCTTTCAAGTTTTTGCCCTTCAAGGTTCCTTATCCGGTTCCTTTTAGGCTTCTTGGGGATGAAGCAAAGGGCTGGTTAGACACTACATATTTGTCTCCATCTGGGAACCTTCGAATTTCAAAGGGAAATAAGGTGAACAGGTCAATAACTTTCTCCAGGTGTCTTAGCACTTCTCCTTTGTCACATTATAAGCTCATTCATTTTTTAGCCAGAGACATGCTCAAATTACCTTTAGTTCTTGATCTGCTGAGAACTAAGTACAATCAGCTACAATGCTGTAGTGTAGGGAACAACATTTGTGCTGCAAAAAGAAACCGACCAAAGGCAAAATTTACTTTCAGTGATATCCCGAGGAACAGAAGTGAGAAAGGTATGCTTTTATAAAAGTAAAATTAATGTTTAACTCATAATGTTGAGTGTCATAAGAGAACCTTCTTGTAGTTTAGTGTTCATGCAGCTTCCATTTGTTAAACTTTGACATGTCAAACACTAACAGGCAGTCGATCAGTTCATCTCCTTAAATCAAAGTGCAGCAAAAAGAGAACTGGAACTCCTTGAAGGAGAATGGCAATTGATTTGGAGTTCTCAGGTAGTTCACAATAAACAAAACTTCCCAATTTATTTTAATGTTGAAACCTAGAAAAGCATGTTAATTGGGTTTAAGTTTAATCGTTTTGCTAACTTAAGAATCCTTCGGTTTGCCTGTAATAGTCAAAATTCTAGTTCAGCTAGTCTCAGCTTCTATGGATTTTTAACTTTTACTATAAAGCTATTACAGTCAATGAAAAATTTCAAGAATCTGCTTTTATCTTGAAATGGATTCTGCAGATGCCGTACATTGTTCCGTTTTTTCCAATACGCATAAGAAGTGAGATATGATGATCTAGCCTTTACGGATATAGGATGAAGTCAACTGTATGGTGTCAATGTGAATTCTAATTTTAGTTTAGAAACATGATTGACTTTGAATCAGCGGTTGCTGAAATTTTCAGCATGTTTATTCTGGCTTTTATTCCTTCTGAGCATCTTAATTTTGTCCTCCATTAAATTGAAGGTTGAGACAGATAGTTGGATTGAGAATGCTGGCAATGGTCTTATGGGCAAGCAGGTGAACTCCTGGATAAAAAATTTGATATGACATACAATTTTCTTGATCTTTAGGCCTATATGTTTCGGTTGCCATTCTATTTTCCTGAGTTTGTGTTTCTTTGAACTCAAAATTTTTCAATTTCAAATTTTATGTTAACAGATTGTCAAACGAGATGGGCGCTTGAAATTTCTAGTTGACATACTTCTGGGCTTGAAATTCTCAATGATTGGAAAATTTGTGTAAGTTACCAATTTCGTGGACTTGTTAAGAGTTAGCTTTCCAATCAGAGGAGGAAGTTTCCGTTGAAGGAACAATTTGAAGTTTCCATTCTTGGTATTAGTTTTTGGCTGAGGCATCTCTGGAACAATTATCATAAAATAAAATCAAAATGCTTCTAGATTTTAAGCTATTCAAATGGGCAACCCCTCTCTTTTGATGTAAGCTTGAAAGCTAAAAGCACTTGGGCTGACTTTGAGCTGACACTGTACTCATCTATGAGGTATGCTCAAACATATCCTTTGCCTGATCAGAGACAGGTTAACCAATCCCTACCACCTTGAATGGTGAATACCATACGCCGGAAAGGCGTCTGCATGAGTGCTCTCTTATTTACTGTGCCAGGAGTGGGGTACCATTTCGCATTTAAATTAACTCTTCGACATAACTAACAGAAGAAATTAGTAAATGCTGAAGAACAGGAATCAAGAGTTCATAAATGGTTCTCGTGCTCCTTGTTTGCAGTGAACAGAAAGATACTTCTACTATAGTTCTATTTCACATTGAATCTCAGGGTTTCTCGGCACAAAACATCTTCTTTGGCTATTCATTTTCTCACCCTGCTCCTTTGCAGGAAAATGGATACCAATGTATACGAGGTAAAAATGGACGATGCAGCAATTGTAATTGGCCCATATGGACTTCCAGTTGAAATGGAGACCAAGATCACCATGGAATTGCTGTAAGAAGCTTTCTTTTTATTTTTTATTTTTTTAAAAAAAAGTGGAATTGCTGTAAGATACTTGATAATAGGCTTTCAGTTGGGTTAGAAAAATACATTAATTAAGTTTGCAATGAAGTAAAATGTCCATTTACCTTCTCTTTGCAGATATGCTGATGACAAGATCAGAATATCCCGTGGCTACAACAAAATTCTTTTTGTTCACGTACGCGTTGATGTGTCCAATTAGACAGTACAGTTGAAAGCAATTCAGTGTAGTTTCCAATGTTTCATGTCCAATGAAGCCACAGAGGTCTACTAAGCTTGACTAGTTCAAGCATTCAGTGGCCCTTTACAGCATTGAGCAAGCTGGAGACAGTTCTATCAATCTCGCATAGGTTCTTATTAATATGCAAGTATAAAGTTAAATTAAATTATGATTTATATCACTTACTTTAAGGTCTGGTAAGATGCATCATTACTCCTAAAAAGCTATCTGGAGAAACCTAACTATACTAATTAAACAAGTTAGAAATATATGTATTAGGATTTATCATTTAAGTAACTGACCATATTTCATATTTGCCACTGTCACGAGTTCCAAAAGGATTAAACTTTGAATTAGGAAAGGGAATGCTAATGTTAAAAAAAAAATAAAGGTATTACCATTCATAATTCATCTTAAATGAAGAAAGTATCTATATTTGATGATAGATTTTTGGTCTAAACTTCACCTGCGGTCCATGATGAATAAAACCAAAAGTCTGGCAAATATTAAGTAAATTCTGGTACTGGCAAGAGGAAAAGATGGGGAGAGTAAGCATCAGTGACCTTGAGGTCACAGCATTATAGCAACCAAAAACTAAACAACAAAGCGGGTTTTGATTTACATATGTCAACAAACAAGTGTCTTGTTTCTTTCTCTTTTTTTTTTTTTTCCCTGTTAGTGTTGTGTTTGCTGGGGGGGAAGGTGGCGTAGGGGAAGAAGGAGGGTTTGGCCAATTAAGATATGGACCATTATGATGTTATGGATTTCAGACACTCGCCTTGCTGTTGAAAGCAGGCTGAGCTGACCAAGCCTATACAAACGTATGCCACATACACTTGAATGTCAAGGAGTCTGGCAGATAAGCTCCACTGACCCCCTTGTGAATCCTGTGAATTTACCACGGCAATTCCCCTCAAGAAGGAAAAAACTTTACTTGTTTGTTCCCAGTGAGATCTGGATATCAAATGGGGAGTCCCTATTGACGGTCCCCTTTGCAATAGGTTCGCGAAGTGCTATTGTGACCTTTGGAATATGTCTAACTAATAGCACTTTGACGATGGCTTCAAGGGCCGGCAAGAGAATTCATTCTGAAAAGTCGAACGCTATAGAACTGTGCATAGCTTTGAGAATAGACGCCAATACCAGCAGTATTTCTTGGTTGCTTGACTTGAGGAGGAAGAATGATCAATGCCGAGAACTCTTTCAGGCACATTTTTTCTCTTCCGGGCAGGGGTTTCAGCATTCAAGTAAAAGTCAAAGAGCAAAGGTGCACAATCATGTAATCCAAACTGCAGAAAAACAAAGTGCAAGAACATTTCACGACTGAAAATGCACGATCACAGATGTCCATATCCTGAACAAAGTGTTACGTTGAACCACAAATCATGGTACCACAAAATCATGCAGTATCAAAATGCAACAGAAGTTGAGATCTGTACGATTTTTTTGGAGAGGAGTAAAACATAGGAAATCTCATCCAGAAGTTTTGGAAATTGTTAACACCATAAACCGGATGAGAATGTTTCTCTACTGTTGAGTTAAATGCTAACTTCACATCTGCATCCATGAGACGATATCTTCTAATTCAATCTTCTAACTGCTCTTGTGTTTCTAAGGAACAAATTTTGTATAGGTTCAAAGGCAGAGACATGCTGTTGTCATCACCATAAACAAAATTTGGAAATTGTTAACACCATAAACCGGATGAGAATGTTTCTCTACTGTTGAGTTAAATGCTAACTTCACATCAGCATCCATGAGACGATATCTTTTAAATTCAATCTTCTAACTGCTCTTGTGTTTCCAAGGAACAAATTTTGTATAGGTTCAAAGGCAGAGACATGCTGTTGTCATCACATAGTAGACAGACTTCCAATTGGCAGAATCTTTAAGGTATTAGCAGCACTGCAAACAAAGCCATTAAATCTAGACGAGTTTTTCAAAATCAAGTACCATATCCGAGCCCTCTCTTCAACAAGAGACAAAAATCATTACCAAAAGATGTATATAAACTTGTCGTTGCCAACCTTTTCAAGCAACCGAAAGAAGGATATTGTGATTGAACTATATATTCAAAGTTGAACAAGAGAGAACTAACAGAAAAGGAACTAAAATAACACCTGACAATGAACACACTGATATGCTACATGTGAAACTAAAACTCAAGGAAACGGATAATCCATAGATGAATGTTTCTATTTACACAAGATGACTCTGGCATTGCATGAACTTCTACAAGTAAGTACTACTAATAAATTGTAAAACACCAAAACTTATAAAGGGATTTTCTAAGAATAAAAGAAGAATGGCTTCTGCTTCTGCTTCTGCTATAATCTTCAGTTTAGTCTTTAATAAACAAAAGTTCTCCATGATAGACGCAGCATGCTGAGGATCATGGTTTCCCTGTATAAGCAGAAGCTACCATACCCCTTTTACAATTGTAAATGCTGAGAATCCATGCATTTTCAGTCAAACGTTCTCCAGTTCCGGAATTAGATGATCTTTCTCATAAGCACAATAGTGGCATCGTCAAAAGAGTATCTCATTCCACACGCAGCAAACTCGAAGAATGAGAAACAGGCATGACCATGCATAATGTTCTGCAATTTCATTATGGTAAATAAGTATCCAGCCACATTGCACTTGAAATCACTATGGTACATGCCACGAAAGCATGAAAGCTGAGAGCTGAGAGAAGTAGCAGAATATAGCAACACCAGACTCATCCTAGACTCCCATTTACTAAGGTTTCTTGGGCCTGCTCTTGTTGCGGTTCTAGTTTTACACTACTAATCAGGACAGCTGCAATTCTACAGAAGCACAGAGCGAATTCTTACAGTGTGCTCATGAAGTTATAGCAACGAGAAAAAGTCCATGTCTTCAATGTAAATCTTTTCCGTCTTCACTTCATCTAATGCTACTAATGACAGTTCCTCAACACACCAACCCAGACGAACTACATGTATCCATAATGCTACAAATATTTGGGAAGTAACCACAATGCCATTAATCGTACATATTATTCAAATTATGAATCTAAGTGTAAGCGATACAACAAAGGATGTCAAAATTCATAAATTTCAAGATTCCAGAAGAATCATTTTGTTAAATACAAAAGGAAAAAGAATGAATTTTCAATCTCACCCTCCCTTCACTTGCTCTTCACGCTCACTCCATCTTTACCAGCAATAATCACAGCAGTCGTCATATCCAAGAACAACCCATGTTCAACTACTCCTTCCAAAACCGATATCTCCTTCCCTGCTGCCGCAGAATCCTTAATTGGAGTCTTGAAATACAAATCCACTATGTAATTGGAATTATCAGTCACATAAGGCTTCCCATCTCCATCCAATCTTAGCTTGGCCTCACATCCTTCCTCCTTGAAGAGCTCTTGTAGCCTCACTTGATTATATTTCCAGCAAAATTGCACCACTTCAACTGGCATAGCCAGCCCAGAACCACCCAACCCAGACACTAACTTGGAGTCATCAACAACCACGACGAACTTATCCGAGGCAGCCTCGACCATTTTCTCTCTGAGAAGGGCGCCACCGCGGCCTTTGACTAGATCGAGATTAGGGTCAACCTCATCAGCGCCGTCAATGGCGAGGTCTATGCTGGGGTGTGTATCAAGGGTTGCCAGAGGAATGTTAAGGGAGGTAGCCTGTTCGAATGTCCGCTTTGAAGTGGGAACGCCGACGATGTCAGTCAACTTCCCAGAGGCGAGTAGTTCACCGAGCTTGGCAACGACGAATGCGGCGGTGGAGCCGGTGCCGAGGCCGAGGACCATGCCGCTGCTGACATACTCCACAGCTTTGTCAGCTGCGAGTTTCTTGAGGTCGTCCTGGGTTAAAGTAGGGGCGGAGAGTGCCTTGATGGTAGACGAAGGGGTGGAACGAAGATGGAGGGAAGGTGAGGTACGGAGGATGACGCGGGCAGTGGGGGAGACATTGTAGTGGGAGTGAGACGGGGAGAGGAGGGACAAGGAAGCGGCGGCTGTGGCCATGGCAGTGGGATAGGACGGTGGTTGGTGCAGATGAAGGAGGACTGAGGAAGAGAGGAGAGGAGTGGGACTTCGGGGGGTGAGTTGTGAAGTGTCATCCACTCCTACGTAATCAATTGATGGTCGTTCTCATTGGTCTTTGATAGTTGTTTTGCCAGCAAGCTCAATTTTGTTTTGCCTTTTTCTTTTTTTCTCTTTTTTATATAATACTCTTTTATTTCAAAATACATATCTCTAAACACTCAATTATTGATTTAACGCAATATTATTCATTTCAATCCTTACTCCCTTTTCTTCTCTTTACGATTCTCCCTAGCCCTTCATTTTAAATTTCAAAAATATCAATACAGACATGTTAAAATCGACCTCGAATCTTTATAAATAAAGATTAACAAATTTAATATTTTAATTTGTTTTAAAAGTTTATGGTGGAAGAGACCATTTGGCCCTGCCCGACAGCTTAGGTAGGGGCTACTGGAAGAAGCCCCTGGCATATGGCAGGCACTATAACCAATAGCCCCTGATTGAATTGTCGAGAGTTGGAGCTAGCACCCCGCAATGGGTTTGTCGACGCCCTTGGGAGTAGCCCCCGAGACAGAGCCTGGGGAAAACTCCCTTGGACCCTGATGGTAGCCTCAGGGTTCCTTTTTTATTTTTTTTTATTTTTTTATTTTTATTTTTTATTTTTTAGATTTAATATAAGTTTCTTTTTTTTTGAAATAATATTTTTGTTTGATTTTTTATTTTTTCTTAGTTTATTGTGAATATGATTATATTTAAGAATTTTTAATATAACTTTATATTTGAATATATAATTTTTAGTAGTTTCGTTTATTATTAATATAATTATATTTTTGTGTAATTTTAATTATAATAACACTTATAATTATAATATATGTGGCAAGGTATACTCATTAGATATTCTTAGTTAGGGAATATAATTTCATGTATTTATTGTTATTATTTAATTTAAAATTTATGATTAGAATTATAATTATTATTTTAATTAGTAGGGTTTAGCTATTCACATACTATATAAAATCGTTTAATTACTTTTTGTTATTGTTATTAGTATTAATTTAGTTAGTTATTTATTATTATTATTATTATTGCAGTAACTTATGTTGTTAACTTCCTTTATTTGTTTTATTCTTTATCAGTATCAACTTTTTTTAATTATGTAATTCTATTATTGAGATACACAATTAAAGTAATAAGCTTCATTTATTATTAATATTATTATGGATCATTACTGTCTCAAATTATTGTTGTGATGATGAATTAATTTTCTTAATTATTTCTTATATTTATATTTCCTATAATAACATATGTGAATGCCCAGTTTAGGAAAATTTAGTAATCTGTTTATTTCTCTTAAGTTAATTTGAAATTCATTATTACTTGCACATTTTATATTGTGTTCATATTATTTGTTTTGTGCAATCACCTTGACTCCACTAATAGATAGCGTACTCCAAAAATAATGTAAATCATGAAGATGAAGTGACTGCTTAAACTTTGCCCGCATATACATCTTGCAACTACATAGTAGGTCTTGTGTTTGTCACGCCCAACATGCACACTGATCTCTCATCATAAATACCCATAATACGCGTTATCTCAGTACGAACAATATTTATCGCCGCTGGACTAATCCTGGTAGTGAAACCAACAACGAGTGTTGTTTGATATTATACTTGTCCTTTAACCTACAAATCTCTAACTCAACCCTGATTTCAACCACCTGGCCCCAAATCACGGAGTCAAATTTCTGGATAATTGAATCCAAACCTCTAAATTGAGTTGTATAAAATTGTAATTAAAATTACATACTAGATATTAGTGTAAGGATCCTCTCATCTAAAATGATCGATAATCAGTTTCGGTTAAACATAACATTTAGTCAAATTTTTTTATTGTGTGCATCTCCTCCTTGGATATCCTCGCAGCCAATGCGTGGCCCTCTAGATATTCTCCCAACTTATGTTTGTGCCTACTATCATATACATTCAATACCTACACACCAGGACCCATTTTCGTACCTTTTATTTGAAATAGACATTCTCACTTTTTCATCCTAATTGGCACCCTAGACTGCTCCTCTTGTGTAATGTTAGTAATTTCTCTATTATATACTCTTTTCTTAGCCCCCGCTCACAAGTTAACAAAGTATAAAAATGACTGTCTTTATCTTTCATTTTTGTCCACGAAATTATTAAAAAGTGTCCCAATTCAAGACCCTTACTCTTTGCCCATAATACTAACTCCTGTTTAGAACCAAATAACTCATCAGTGGCAAAAATATAACTATAGTCTACTACCACTTTCGAAAACTATTCCACATACATGTCACTCTTCTTATGCATATGAAAGCCAGTTGATTATTAGAGTTATTACCTTATTTAAAAGAATTCAAAGAAAACCAAAAAAAAAAAGAAAAACAATGCTCAAACAAAAAAATAAAAAATTTCTCTGCCCCTACTGATTATAACGAGGTGTTGGAAAGAAACCCCTACCATGATCAATGGGGCTTCCTACTGGAGTCCCATATATCATCGGTGGGAACTACAATCATAAGCCCCCGCAGTTTCTAGAGGGGATTCTTAGAAAAACTCCTCTAGCAACGGTGGGTCTTTTTGACAATAGCATGGGTTAGTACATGTCCTGATGTATATATTTGGGGATTACCAAAAACGTTAAAAAAAATACTAAAACAGTGAAATCAATTTTACCTCCAAATCTACTATGTTTGATGGCAAAAGCTCTGAATCTTTGATGAGTTGATCACATTTTACAAAGATGATTGAGAGAATTTAGCATCTTAGAGAGAATAGTAAATTGTTATAATGAAATATAATTGTACTACAATTAGTAAAATAACACGTTGTAGTAAAAAATGCCCATATAATAACCTTAAGCCTTTTTTGGGTAGATAAAATAAGAAAAAAAAATTATATTATATTTTAATTATTTTATTAATATAATACTTTCTCCATTTAGATTATATAAGGTCTTATATATTTTTTTCTTTTTCAAAATATTTATTTTTTATGAATAAGAATTATTTTTTAAAGTTACATTCACTATAAATATAAATTTTTTATTTTTTATTATATCAAGTAATTATTTAAAGATATAGTAAAAAATTTATTTTCTTCTTTCTTAATCTATGAAAGAATGTCAAAAGGCCTTATATTTTAAAATGAATGGAATAAAAATAAAAAAATATTTATGATGGTATTAGTTTTTAAAAATTAATCATTTACAAGTGAAAAATAGCTAACATTTGAAAAATATCCAATTTGGTCCCAAATTTTAAGATTTCGACATTGTTTAATTGAACAAATCTTTTTCAATATTTATAATCATTAAATATTTTATATGCTACCAGAGTGGTCTAATCACAACTCTCCTTGGCGGATATTTGCCAGAAAACAGGACATCTCAAGAGCGTAACTTTTTTTGAAGGCATATTTATCTAATCAATACTAATAATTTTTTTAAAAATGGCCTATATGGTCTTCCAAAGTTAGCAACTTGTTACCTTTTAATCCCACAAGTTTTTTTTTTCAATTTTTATAATGTCTAAACTTCTATACGTGATTTAAATAGTTTTACCATTACTCTCTGTCGCACTTTCCACAAAAAAACAAGTTTGCCATACTTACATGGCATATTTTATGAGGGGTAAAATAGGCAGTTCAACTATTTTCTCTCCAACTGTGCATCTCATGTGAGATTAAATAACAAAAAAATCTACGTAAAAAACTCATCTTCTATCTCCCATGATAACAAATAGGACAATTATCTTGTAAGAGACATATATATTTTTGAATGCAAATTGCAAAGAAACATGAATCTTTGATTTTATGGAAAATGTCTAACATGTTAAGTTCTAAATTTATTTTCTCTTTTCCCATGATTAAGTTTGC
Organism: Rauvolfia tetraphylla; assembly: GCA_030512225.1. Classification (NCBI taxonomy): domain Eukaryota; kingdom Viridiplantae; phylum Streptophyta; class Magnoliopsida; order Gentianales; family Apocynaceae; genus Rauvolfia; species Rauvolfia tetraphylla. The sequence goes on from JAJQKT010000023.1 coordinate 117,650, forward strand.
TACTTCTAACTCCATTCAACATTCTATCTCTAAGCATCATCTTACTTCCATCTCTAGTAGGAGGTGTTCATTTGATTTATCCATTTGGTTGATTGTTTGAAATTTTAGTTTGATTCTGCTTGTAAACTTTTCCATGAAAATCAATTTGAACTAAATTTTCTTTTTTATTTTTGAATTTTTAAAAATAACATTACAAATTATTCAATAAAAACTTATGTAGATTGTTTTGGTTCAATTTTGAACAAAATAGAATCGAACAATAAATTTTAAATTTTAATTTTTCGATTCGATTTGAGTGCAATAATTCAAAATAAAAACCCAAACTGAATTGATATATGTTAATTTTTTTTTGTTGGAAAGTGGAGTAGAAGGTGGTGATCGGATCACCTAGGTCATGCATAAAATGTTTGAGGACCATAAAAGTTTAAACAAACTTATGGGACTAAAATATAAAAAATTGCTAAATTTAGGGTCCAAATATGTAATTTTTTCAAGTTTTTAAATTTTGGTTGGACAAATATGTTCATAAAAATGCCACATGTACTTGCTTATTTTTTGCAAAAGTCTGCCAAAGAAAATGGTGATAGAACTATTTTGGTAATATATAAATATTTAAAGATTTTAAAAATTTAAAATAAAATTTGTGGGATCAAACAATGATAAAGTCTTAACTTTGAAAACCAAATTAGCAATTTTTTCTTTATTCATATGAAAATTATGTTATTATTTATTTCTTTTGTCTTGAATTGAATGTGGATATATGTACTTTTTAAGATGTTCCAAATTACCTTTTTTAACATAATTATATTTTTCATCTAAATTTTGATAATTAACCTCCTTGATTTAACGGAATATCAACTACACATAATCTCTCCTAAAATCACCTCACCTCCTTAAGAGGAATTAGGCTTTTATTAACAGATAAACTCATCACTAATCTCTTTAATTTATCAGCAAAAATTAACTTGATTGAAAGTCAAATTTTCACTTAAATATTTTTGTCGAATTAAGTAAGAGCATTTAGAAATTAACATCTTTGATAATCTTTTAACATATTGCATTTTTTGTTTATTTAGAAATATCAATTTTTTTTATCTAAGAATTAGTTCTGTACTTAAAATTTGTTAAGAAACACATATATTATCTTTTAGTATTATATTCACTTCGAGTTGGAAGAAAATATTTTGCAAAAGGGCCACAAAAAAGGTCTTTCAAAATTTACAAGTAGTTAGTTGGGGTGAAAATTACGAATAAAAGAGGAAGGAATATAGATCGGATGTTAATAAGTCATTTGTGTTGTTTAGTTAAAATATCAATATGAAGTGAAAGTAAAAAGTGGAGGGAAATCTTCATCCCCCTGAAATTGGAGGTGTTGGAAGAAAAAATACTTTAAAGAAAAAAAATGTATTAATAACAAAATTGACATTGTATTTTAATTTTAAAATATAATTAAAAGACATAAATATAGCTAAAATAGTAAATTAAGTAAATTTATTCTCTCCTCTCCTCTTCCTTTCCCTCCTCCTTCCCCACTCTTACCCTTTTCCCCTTCAACCAAACAAAGAAAAGATAAAAAATAGAAAAAAATGACCAATTTGGTCTCTAAAATTAAGACCTTATTATTGTTTGGTCTTATGATTTTTTTCAACTTTTAAATTATCTAAATATTTTACATACTACCAAATAATCCTGTCATCACCTTGTTGGTAGACTTGTGCTAGAAAATACTACGTGTTAAGCATGTAATATTTTTGTAAATGTATATTTGTTCAAAGAATATTAAAAACTTTAAAAAAATAATTTATTTTGTTTCAAATGTTAGTAGTTTGTGACAAAAAAATATCATTTCTGAAGTTGTTTATATTTTTTGGACTAATATACATTCACAAAAATATTATATGCTTAGTACATGCTATTTTTTAAAGGAATTTTTTCAAACAGTTTGATGATGAGACTCCTTTAACATCGCGTAAAAATATTTATTAACTATAAAAATTTTAAAAATAATTCGTGAGACTAAACCATCCCTAACTTTAGAGACTATATTTGCGCTAACCAAACTAAGCCAAATGCACGCTCCCAAGTTTTTTAAAAAATCAGTTCACACTCGAGGACACGTAAAGTTTCTCCCTCTTTAAAGCCTCTGCACTTCCCCAGCAACTATTCGTTTCGCTTTCCCCTTTCTGGACTCAACAATCTGGTGCAATTTTTCTTTGGAATCTTCAAAAGTTGATTAATTTCACCTGGGTATGATTTTTCTACACACTTTCAGTACTTTTTACTCTTTGTCGCTGAAAATTCATCAAATTTCTACATTTGTTGGTTTATTTTGAGTATTTTGGGTTTCATGTGATGATCATACAAGAATTTAAAGTTTTTTTCCCCTGAGTCTGTAGATTCGTGTTGTCATTTGATGCTGCAAGCATGCATGCAAGATCTTATCTTCAAATGAAGGAAAAAACCCATTTCTCTCTCTGTTTGATGCTGCATTCTTGATTTTGGAAGTTCATTCATGATCAACAAGTAATTTTTTATTCTGAAATCTATATATATCTGGACGCCCACGTGGAAACAAGCATGCTTTGCTTCATTCTCTTGAAAACGCTATAGCCATGAAGAAACTAAGCCCATTTGCTGTTTCTTTACCTGAATTTAGCATCTTGGCAAGCATGAGTTCAACTGCTGAAAGCTCGGGAAGCATCTATATCTCCCCCGTTGCAAATAGAATTTCTCCCTTTCACCTCTTCGGAACAGGTAAACTCTCCTTCCATATATGGTGTTTTGTCCGTATGTTATGCATAAAAGAAAATGAAAAAACAAGAAAAATGATTGTGGACGTTTTCTGTGAAAACCTACAATCATAAGTCAAAAGAATATTAGGGGTGGCAAGTCCTGTCTGCATCCTTTACCTCCGACTATCTATTTACCCAAATGATGTATTTTTACTTGGTGTTGGAAATGAATTTTGTTCTTTCTTTGCAATTGGCTCTGTTGATGTAACTGTAAAGTATTTTACACGGTTAACATTTTATTTTCCTGTTGAATTTGTGGGGCTTTGTGTCTATGATTTGAAGTAATTTGTACTGTTGTCTGACAAATTGTTCATTAATACTCTTTGATGTCACCAATAAATGATTCTTCAGGTTTAGGAGAACAGAGAAGAATAAGAGATTCAGAGGGAAGAAATTTTCTTTTTTTTTGGTTTTTGGTCCCGTTCTCATTTTTGCATATGTTGGCCTTCCTCGGTTGGGTAATTTGTATATGAGCTGAATGCAGAAAAATATATAAGCATAAACCAAATGCAAGAGCTTTCCATGAACTTCAAGGCAGGTAAAGGTTTCTCTGGTTGCAGTTAGGCTCATGGTAACCAAGGCATTTGAAAAAACTATCTAAATTAAGCACAAACGTAAACATCTAGATTGATATTTTGTTCTTTCAACTTATAACGGGTTTTGTGGAAAGATCAATTTATGAATTGAGTTATGAGTGATATTATGAGAAACGAGCAAGAGCTTTACATGCAGATACTTGTTTATAATGATGCTACGTGGTTCCCCTACTTATTTCGTGAACAGGTTTGTGGTCTTTTCTGGGGGCACGCGTAGGAATCCTGACATTCTTTTTTATGCATAATTATATGCTGGTTGTGCTCTTTAAAATATTTGAAGCATCTCCATAAAGCAATTGGAATTCCACTTTCTGTTTGATTTGATATATGTTCTTTAGCATACCACACCATCCTAGGATATATATATATATATATATATATATATATATATATATATATATATATATACTTTTCATTCACTTGAAGCCTTGTTTTTGGGGCAGATACAACCACCAAAGCAGTGAAAAGGACGAGCACGATTGTTGTTGAAGACAGAGGAAACGGCTGCGATTGTTCATCTCATGTATGCTGGTGTGATAGGATTGGACAAAAGAGACAAAAGTTCATTCCTAGAGTAGGGAGTCACCCGGATATATTTACCTGTGACAATTTGATAAAAGGGTTGGATCTCAACAAATACGGAAGCGTGACTAAGGACATAGAAGCCTTAATTGCTGAAAGGAAAAGTTATATGATATCAACTCCCACCAATTCCAGTAAGGTGTTGAATGTGAAAAAGAATCCCAGAAATGGAGATCTCAGCCCAGAAAATTCTGCTTTGCCTGATATCATTACTGACGAAGATGAAGATCTCAGTAGTCAGAAAATTTCGTCTGCTCCCCCAGATACTGGTGCAAGAAAGGCTATTGCAGAGATGCTGACAGAGAATGCTGTAAGTTATGTTATGAATGTGTCACTTCATGGAGCCTGTAGAGATAAGGTACAGAGCAAAAGCTGAGTAGCATGAAATATATATGTTTGATTCCATCATTATGTTTCTGATATTTTCCCTCTAACATATTCAAGGTATGATCTCTGAATCCCTTGAATGGCTTGTATTAGCCATACTCTCTTCATTTTATGTGTTTTTACTTTGACATTCTAATTGAATGGTATATCCTTGATTTAGAACTTCATTGGGAAAATAAAAGCTACACTGCCACTAGTGCTAGTACATATGATTTTCATGTCCTGTATTAAAAAGTTTAGAACAAAAAAGAATGGAAAAATAATTTTTGGCTATAAGTGATCCATTAGAAAGAAAATCTATATTCAATTACTTTTATTTTGGTGCAAATCAACATTTTGCATGCTTTTCTTTAAGAACCATTTTTATCCAGGAAAACTACTGAAATCTTTCAACAAATATATTTGATTTAAAAATGTCTTGAAGTCTCTCTCAATGATATTGTCACTTCATGATCAGAAGTGTAAAGATTGGTATCCTTCTTGACATATATACATATACATACATATATATATATATATTAAAGCATGTCAATTATCTAATTGTAACTTCACTCTATGTGGAAAGGCAGAGTCATACCCTGAAACATAGACATTGTAAAATAAAAACTTAGCAACATGTTGAAGTCCTTGCATTGTGTAATGAAGAACATCATGATACATGCAATGTCATGCTTTTTCGTTTTTCTGGTGACTACTCTTTGGATTTGGCTCTTCCAACTATTATTACTTTTCTTTCCCATAATAATTACTTGATTTTGTTGCCATATTTGTAGGATCTAAATTGCGCTCAAGGCCAATGTTGGAGAAAAGAAAATGTTTGCAGTGCTAGAAATACTGAAGTTCAGAAAGAGCAAGATATATATCTTGATGTAGAGGCCAAGGACGAGATGGAGGACATCAGTGAGCAGAATGATGTCAATTTTGATAGTCTCTCTAAGAATGTAGAAGTTAATCAAGATTCAGGATTAAATCTTGGCGTGAAGGGTGAGAATGGAAATGAGGTAGGTAATGCACTAACCGTACTCAGTTGTGAAGATCTAACCAAGATTTCAGAAACTAATGAAGGTATGGATCTTGGTTTAAAGGCAGAAGGTGGAATGGAGGAAGGCAATGGGAAGAGTAGTGCCAACTCTGGAGGACTGCCTAAAGTTTCGGAAGTTTATATGGACAGAGTTGTAGATCTTGATATAGAGGTAGAAAATGGAATGAAGAAAGGCAATAGACATACTAGTTCCAATTATGAACATCTGGCTAAGATTCCTGAAATTGATACATGTAATGCGAATATTGGTTTAGAGGTTAGAGATGTAGTTGAGGAAGACACTGGGCAGAATGTTTATGATTGTGAAGGTCAGGCTAAGATTTCTGAGTCTAACAAAGACAAAGATGTATGTGTCGGCTTCAAGGATGATGAAGAATTAGAGGAAGAAAATGGACAACTTGATTCATCCTTTGATGCTTGCTGGAAGATTTCAAAAATCAATGAAGACAAAGGCGTATATGTTGGAATGGAGGATGATAAACAAGTGGAAGAAGACAATGAACAGCTTGAAGCTGGTTATTATGATATTGCCAATATATGGAATGAGATGGCAATTGCATTAGAATGTTCCAAGGTATACTAATCAACTTGGAAAACCATTTTAATTGATAGATGTGATTTATCACTATTTTAACTGATAGATGTGATTTTATCTCTAACATTATCAGTTACTCTAATTGTCAATAATCTCCAACCCTCCTTCACTTAGCCTTGAACTTAAGTCCTAACTGCTTCTTACAGTACTTGCCACCAAAGCAAAATACTTGCATTAGAATGGGACTATTCTTGCACTTGCACATGGTTTGGTCATTGACTGTCCAGAATAGAAAGGGAATTCAAGATCCTAATCAAGCTGAGATAACAGTCGACAAGCTCGTAAGAAGGAAAATATTGGTCTCATGCAATCTAAAATTTATTAGCATGCTTTTAGGAATAAATTCTCTGTCATTCACATGATTGTCAACTACAGTATAAAGAATGACGGGAGATAGGAATGAAGTTTATAAGATGTTTGATCTCTTAAGATGATTAAACAGGTAATTAGACCTATAGACATATCAATGATGTACTGCACATTCCAATTTCTGAATTTTAACTGAAAACTGGACCCATTTAAACAGTTAAAAAAATGATGAAATGGAAGTTAAAATTGATGCATGGCCTTCCATTAAGGGATATGATTTTGATGTGTTTCATTGCTCAAAGAAGCAACTTTATCTGGGAAGTTCTAAACCATTTATGAGAAAATTATTGTTCTTTCTGTCATTTTGATTTCTCAAAATTAAAGGAATATTAGCTAGTGGATGAAAAACAATATCTAGTCTCATCCTTTCATGCAGGACTTTCAGTTTTGCAATCATCCGTCCGACATTCTTCATTTGAATAAGACCAACTTGTATGGCCAATAGATGCACCTTCTAACTCAACAATTGATGTCATTCTGTTGCTGATAACATGATAACATCAGCTGGCTGTAAAGATCTGCCTATAATGAACAATCTCATTTACAGAACTTATGCTATTGCAGTCTTTTCCAAGCTAAATGTACTTCTTCCTGCTTTAGTCCATTCTGAAATACTGCCTCTGTTATTTTCCAGTTGTGAATTCTATTTTTGTTGTTATAGTCTAGTTGTCAATCCCATAAATCCATAGTGTAATTACTACTTTTATTCCCATATTTACACTCATCATTTTCAATCTCCTTTAATTTCAAGGATAGACAACAGTATAACTTTCAAGACAAGTATCTCGGATGCCAATACTGTGCTAAAAGTTTCAAACTAACTTGTTGAATTTATTCACGTTTCCAAACCTTGAGTATTTGGCTATAGATAAAATCATTACCCTAAATATGGTCAGTTTAGTTATTTTATGTTTTTTGTGAAACTTGAAAATTTCTTAATCTGTGTGCCTTGCCCTAAATTTGCAGCTATAATGTAATGGAGGGAGTGACATCCATTTTAGTGAAAAGGTTCAATAGAGTATTTCTTTAGAAAAAGGATTGTACAGTTAAAAGGTATTGCCAACATATTTCTAATGCTATCTCTGCGAATACCTGTTAACTATTGCAATGACTGCACATGTTCTCTACATTTCTTTAAATTATGACATGTCTTAAGTATTCCTAGATATCCATGCCCTCAAACTAGAACATTTGCAAATGATGAGGACTTCAGAAGACCTTTGCCTTGTCTAAGAATCAGAAAATGTTTATCATGGTGAAGAAACCATGTTGAAGTGAGCATTTCATTTCCGCTGAATAGTTTTGTGTCTACACGCCTCTTACCTGTGCTTGTACTTGTTGTTAGCATAGTTATACTTCTTCAAAAGAGACTGCTTATGTGATAGCCTATGTCAACATTATTGGTCACATTATTACTTTAATCTTAAGTCAATGGTTTTAAATTTGGTTAGTAGCTACTTTCCTCTTTTGACCATTTCAATGTTGTTTTAAAATGTAAACTTGCATGCTGCAAACACTATATTGTTATTTTTTTGCTTTCTTGGTGCCGTTGTACTGCATCATAATCCTCGTCAAAGTTTCCTTGCGACTAACTTGACTCTTTTGCTGTTTCGATAGGATACTGCAGTAGATTCCTTGAATGAGCAGCATGCAATTGAGGATGCAGAAGGATGTGATCATTCTTTTATCTTGAAAGAAGACATTGGTTATGTATGCCGCATCTGTGGATTTGTTCAGAGAGCAATTGAAACAATAATTGAGTTCCAATATGCCAAGGTCTTACTCTTATCAGTTTATGAATTTCTCTTCACCAGGTTCTTAAGCTATAAATCTGTAGCTGGATTAATTTTGTCTCTTCCTATTCCAAATCATTTGTTGAAAGTTAGCTTCAATTGGCAGAAGCGATGAAACTGGCTCTGGGTACATGATGGCCATATCTTGCAGACATGCACATAAATATCTATATGTATATTTGTGTGCGTGTGCATAGTTTGTATATATACATACCAAAACTTACTTATTGTATGGTACAGACTTTCAAGGTTGAATTGTGATGTCATGATGAAGTTGTGTGATGGAACCAGGAGGACTGAGCTTGGTGTTTGTAAACAACCTCTGGTTCATTCATAGGAGTCAGTGTTATTTATATATAATTATTCCTAAGATTATCCCAAATGTGTTGGTTTAGTGCACTAGTCTTTTTTGTGTTCTAATATGTGGATGATGCTGAGATACGCAACATGTATAGCGTGCATTTTTTGTGAGTTGTCTTAAGGTGGAGGTCTAGTGGGATTATTACACTCATTTTGACATATGATGAGGTTCCATCTTCCTTTTCCTTGACACTCATTCTCAAATGTAAAATTGTGATTCCGTTGGTTGCTTTGTTTGCTTAGTGTTGTTGTTGTTGTTTTTGTTTTTTAATATGAATTAACTGTTATTATTAATCATTCTGTCTGGCATACTCAAGTTTGACATGAGATATAGAACTTATCCTCTTTCATTGCTAGCTTCCATTTCATTTTCACCTGTGAGATTATATTTTTAACTGCTGGTCATGTAATTTATGCATGTAGTATGAGCTTTATCAAGTTTTCTGGTACAGGAATTGCTCTTCAAATTAATGGGGATATGATCATGTCTTTTTCTTGTATAATGGACATTCATCGACATATGTTGTTCTATTAGGCCAAAAGGAGTGGAAGAACATACAGATATGAAGGTTCTTCGGGAAAAGACTTGGAGCAGACTAAAGCTCTATCAGGTGTCAAATTGCCTGATCATGATTACTCAGCTTTTGAGCTTGCTATCCATCCTCGGCACAGAAAGCTAATGAAACCCCATCAAGTTGAGGGTTTCAAGTTTTTGCTTAGCAACCTGGTGACAGATAATCCTCGTGGTTGTATCATGGCGCATGCCCCAGGATCAGGGAAAACATTTATGGTCATTAGTTTTCTCCAGAGTTTTATGGCTAAATATCCTGCTGCAAGACCATTGATTGTTCTTCCAAGAGGCATCTTGTCAACTTGGAAGAAGGAGTTTCGAAGATGGCAAGTGGAAGATATACAGCTCTATGACTTCTACTCTTCCAAAGCAGATATTAGATCCCAACAATTGCAGATTTTGCAGCGTTGGGTTAGTGAAAGAAGCATATTGTTTCTGGGCTACAAACAGTTTTCTTCAATTGTATGCGACTCTGATACCAGCAATATAGCATCTGAATGTGAGGAGATCTTGTTAACGTCCCCTTCCATTCTCATCTTGGATGAAGGTCACACTCCAAGGAACCAGGACACAGATATTTTGAAGTCTCTTGAAAAGGTCCAGACACCTCGTAAAGTTGTTCTTTCTGGCACCCTATATCAAAATCATGTTGAAGAAGTCTTTAACATTCTGAATCTTGTTCGACCAAGGTTTCTGAAGCTCGACGGTTCAAAAATGATAAAAAGGCGCATTTTGAGCAGAGTGCAAATATCAGGCAGGAAAAGGTCCCTAAAAAGGTTCTCAAATGATGACTTCTATGATGCAGTGGAGAGCACACTTCTTAAAGACGAGTCTTTCAGCAGGAAGGTGGCTGTCATTCAAGATCTGCGGGAGATGACAAGTAAGGTTCTTCATTACTACAAGGGAGATTCCTTGGACGAACTACCAGGACTTGTTGACTTCACCATCTTTCTTGAACTCAGTCCCAAACAGAAGGCAGAAGTCACAGAGCTGAAGAAAATAAAAAATAGATTCAAAAGAAACTCTGGTGGAAGCAATATTTACGTGCACCCTTTGCTGAAGACTCTCTCTAATTCTGGTATGAAAGAAAGGGTGGACGACCATAAGATTGATCTGATTTTGGAGAAACTAGATGAGAGAGAAGGAGTAAAGACTAAATTCTATCTAAATCTTCTCCATCTTTGTGAATCTAGTGGGGAGAAGTTGCTGGTTTTCAGCCAGTATCTTCTGCCTCTGAAATTCTTGGAAAGATTGACTGTAAAGGTTATGGGTTATAGTCTCGGGAAGGAAATCTTTATGATAACAGGAGATTCAGATTCTGAACTTCGGGATTCTTACATGGAACTATTCAATAACTCTTCAGCTGCTAGAGTTTTCTTTGGATCAATCAGAGCTTGTGGAGAAGGAATATCACTTGTTGGGGCATCACGCATAATCATATTGGATGTGCATTTAAACCCCTCTGTGACTCGCCAAGCAATTGGACGTGCATTCCGACCTGGGCAAGTGAGGAAGGTATACACTTATAGACTGGTTGCCTCTGATTCTCCCGAGGTAGATGACCATTTGACTTGCTTCAGAAAGGAGACAATTTCAAAGATGTGGTTTGAATGGAATGGATGTTTGGGTGAACATGATTTTGAAATGGAGAGAGTGCATGTGAAGGACTCTGGTGATTTGTTTCTGGAAACACCACGGTTGAGTGGAGATGTAATATCCGTCTTCAAAAGGTTAGTGAAACTTGGTGTTTTTCCTCCAAAGATGTAATACTCTGGTAATTGAAACTCCACTGATTACTTCTCTTCTTACAGGTAAATCCCAGCGTAACCTGAGGCTCATAGATTATACCTCACCTTCTCTATGTACCTTGTCCTTCTTGTTAGAAGTTCAGGCCGGTTCCTACATACATTATAGAGTAACAGTATAATAGATGAACACAACTGTGGATATAGAAACCATAGATGCAGCACAGAGATTTCAGAACCTCCAAGATATTGAGTTCGAACTCGTTATTTTGCAACTCCATCTGTAACTTATTATCTTTCTCTGCGGAAAGCTTTCCTGGTGAAATGTACAGCTTGAAATTCTTACAACAATGATGGGTTGTTTTGTTTTTGGTCTTATTTGATCTCAGTCTTTGTTTTAAATGGAGGAAATTAGCTGTTCCTACTGCATGCACCCTATAGCAGTAGGCATTTGGAAATATTTTGCTCTTGGTATATTAACTGTGCTAGTTAGTGGTGGGATGCTTGTTCCATTGCAGGGTGTTAGGGCTCAAACCTCAACTTTTCCTCTCTTACAAATTCGAGTGTGGAAAAATTACAGGAAGAAATTCTTTATCAGCCAGGGGGAGTTTGATCTGATGCTGATTTATACGTTCAATTTTCATGGAATCTGTTAAAATGAAGTACTTAGTTTACATGAATCTGTTCCTTATAACTCTTTCAGTAGATGTGATTCTAATTTTGCCAAGCTACTGTTGCACAATGAAAAGAGGCCTTATTTATCTTATACAATGACAAGGTATGCACATAATTAATGGTGAACAATACCAATACATCACTTTTGTACAATTCAAGGTATCTAAATCATTAGGGGGGGAAAAAACGCTGAGTTTAGACAAACTCTTTGATTTGAAGTTGCTTCATTCATTACTTATATTATAAGGTTCAGTAAAAAATAGTCTAAATTTTGCGTTAGGGGAGAGTCAGCTGCAGTGTAATTTTTTTAGTTTGATTTCATTGCTACAGTTAAAGTTTAACAGATATAACTGTTAGAATATATTTTTACATATCAAAAAAGAATTAAAATTTTTCATTAAAAAAATAAAGTGACATATGATTTGTCCTCTTTTTCCCCGGATTCGAATTTTCATGATTTCCTCCTTTTGATCTTGCACATTTTTTTTAGGCTTAAATCCCTTTTCATTTCTTAAAAAGAATAATAAAGTAAGAGAAATTTGAGTTTAAACTTTAGATACACTATTCTAGAAGTAATTAAAACGTATATTTACTTTAAAAATATGAAATTTATTTTGGCACAATTTAAAATGATTTGATGCTATGAAATATTTTTGGGAGAATTGGAAAAAAAATTATGAATTTTGGCAAAAGAAATATTGTATGGGCACGTAACAAAGATAGGCAACAACAGCTCACAGAAGGCGGCGGAAAATGGATGATGCTGTATGGTGAACCTGTTACTCCTCGTGGAGCAGGTGCCACAGTATCGGTCTTGGACACACTGTCAATAGTCTAAGAATTTACCAAATACCCTTAATAGCCCGCTAGGTTACAGGCCCAATTTACAGGGCCCGCAGCAGTGCTTTTCAGCCCATCAGAATTATTTGTTATAAAAACTCGGTCTATAAGCTCAACGTGGGATTCTGTTCCTCCATCCGTTCCTTCTTCCTCAGACAAAACCAATGCCACGCTCCCCTTAGGGCCGCCACCACCGCCCTACTTCTCCGAAGAAGCAGAGCAACCCATCTTATATTGCCTCAACACAGCGGCAGCCTCCACCCCCGAAAAACTAACAGCCTTCATCGACGGAAATCTGCAGCATTGCACGGGTGAGTATTTTCCTCCGCTATTGCAATTCTAGTTTTAGAAGCCGGTGGCAGTGCTTGCGTTTGTCTATGCAAAATTGAATGTTTGAGGGAACTAACCCTCTTTTATTCAATCTCACATTGCTCTTGCAGGTTAATCTGGTGAACAAGGAATTGGAATTTGGTTTCAATTAAAAAGGTTTTGCATCAGAAATGGCTCGTTTCCGAAACGTAAGTACCAGAATTTCCAAATGTAACTGCTATGCTTCTTTTTTAATTTTTAATATCTTTTAAAGTAAGTTTGAGTTGCATTTTGTTTGGTCAGAAGAAGAGGAAGCCGTTTGTTAAGCCATTTGTAAAGAAGCAGGCTAATGTAGATCACATAACTGGAGACAAGATAGCAAAAAGCTTTGTTTTCTCAAGAGGAAAGTTGCCGGGTTCCCTTAGACAATTGCAAATGGACTTAAGAAAGTTGATGCTCCCCTTTACCGCCCTCAAGCTCAAGGTACATACCACCAATGTTTCATTTCTTTATTCAGAAATTAGCGGAAGATTTTTTTTCTCAGTAGTTGTATCAAGGAAAAAAGCTCACCTTCTAATATATATGAGTTTCCTGGAAATTTCAAATCTGATTCTTTGTGTTTTTTAAATTGGTAAGCCTGTGAAGATGTTATTGTCCTATCGGTATGACTTTCTTATTTGCAACTTGCGAGCATTTGACCACAAAAAAGAAAAGGAAAAAAGCAGCCTTCTAAGTTTGATAAATGTGTTTTCCTTAGAGAGTTAACACTATTTTTCTACATTCTGTACGATGTGAAAGTTGATCTCTTGGTTCATTCTGTGAAAGAGTGTGTACTATTGCCAAGGCACTAATTTGTTGATTGTTTCAATTCTATTTATCATCAAAGCATGAAGGTTAGATGAATTCTTCCTTCTTAACTATTGTGGATAATCCTTATGTTCATACTTATGAAGAGAAATATACGTACTGCCGAATCTTAAACTAGAGTTCTGTATTGTGAAGAGAAAGATACGTACTGCTGAATCTTAAGCTAGAGTTCTGTATTGTGACTATGGAAAGGGTAAGTTCTTTAATATCTTATGCTAATTTTGTATTTATGCAATTGATTTTCGGATTGCAGGAAAAAAGACGTAATAATCTCAAAGATTTTTTGAACGTTGCTGGACCCATGGGTGTTACACATTTCCTCATCTTGTCAAAAACTGATGCTGCACCCTACTTAAGAGTTGCCAGAACTCCTCAGGGGCCAACTCTTACTTTTAAAATACATGAATACTCATTGGCTGCTGATATAGCTCAATCTCAGATACGGCCTAGATGCCCCTCAGATCTTTTCAAGAACTCGCCCTTGGTATATTTCCTTTTAACATACTCACAACTTAAATGACCAAGTAAACACATGAGCCAGCTTCTTCTCCACGTGCAGTTTGAATCATCATGATATCTGTATATATAATCAGTTAACCATGACTTTCTTATTTGGTTAGTTAGGACATTCGTTCACTTGCTAAGTTTGTTTAATTGGATAATGCAGATTGTGCTTTCTGGTTTTGGGACTGGAGAACATCATCTAAAGCTCACAACTATTATGTTCCAGAACATTTTTCCGGCCATAGACATAAACACTGTGGGTATAGGATTAATGAAATTCTAATTTTGATTGTCTTGCTCCTCTCTTACCAATACATGCATTGCAGGTCAAACTTTCATCTTGCCAGAGGATTGTATTAATCAATTACAACAAAGAAACAAAGCTAATGGATTTTCGCCACTATTCAATCAGATTGCAACCAATTGGTGTCTCACGCAGGATTAGAAAATTTGTGCAGCACCATCAAGTGCCTGATTTAAGAAGTCTTCAAGATGTGAGCGATTTTGTGACAAAGTATGTCTCTCTCTCTCTCTCTCTCTGCAGTGGGTGTGTGTGAGGAATTCTAGCAAAATGGGACTGCTGAGGTCCTCCTGCTTAGAGCTTTCTAGTATAGGACCTCCAATTTTTCGTACTAAACCTTTTGGGTCATGATTTGTTTTTGTGATTAGCTTATATACCTTTTGGGTCATTATTTGTTTTCATGACGTAGCTTATGCATTGAATTACAAAATGTCAGCTGGAAGAGGAAACAATTAACACTGGATGCCAATAATTTCTCATTTTCATCTCATTTTTTGAGTACTGGTACTAATTTAGAGAACAAGGATGATATTATTGGTGAAAGCGGAAGTGGTGACACAGTGACACAGTGTCATTGGCAGTATCAGATGCAATTGGCTGAACTAAGATAATGGAAATCCTAACTACTAAGATAATGGAAATCCTAACTCTTGTGCTCCCCCCGGCTCTCTCTCTCTCTCTCTCTCTGGGTTTATTTTTGTGGGGATATGGCAGGGTTGGGCCAAATAAAAAGTAAGAAAATGATGGAGTTATGGCAAGTAAAGATAATTCTTATTAGTAATGCAGTCTTAGAATATTGCATCCTGGTCAACATTCTTATCAGAAAACAGAAAAGAACTGGATTGAATTCTTTATGAATACAAGAACCTAATTTGCCCCTTTCTGTTTTTTAACCAATTTTCCTTTTAATTTTCTTTTTCCTGAAGGGCGGGTTATGGATCAGAGAGTGAGGCAGATGATGATGCAGCAACAGTTAGTCTAGCAACTGATCTTGGTAGAGTTAATCGGGCAGCTTCTAAAAGTGCTGTGAAGCTCCAAGAGATTGGGCCTAGGATGACCCTTGAGCTCATCAAAGTTGAGGAAGGAATGTGTTCTGGTGCAGTCATCTTCAATGCATATGGTACTTAGTCTTTTCCTCTTTTATTAATAAAGTTTGCTGGATGCCCTAGTAGATTATGTTCGTAGCCACACTCCCTCTCACGTGTTTCATTTGGTAAAAACATGTCTTCTCTTTGAGATTGATTGTTGAGATTCCAGAATTTCCTGGTTCTAGTTGTGTGGGTGTAGTCAGCTGATCTCAAGTTTATTGGTTATGCTTGCGTCTACAGTGTTCTGTGCTAGTGAGGTTCTTAATTACTGAAATTAAATATGTTGATGGTTTCATTATGCTTGTTTCTGAGCTTATTTCCTCTCTAATTAAACCTAAGTCTTTGAAATAATTTTCTAAAGCCACTTGGATACTTCGCTAGCAACTAGCTTGATATTGCATTGTCCTCTTGGAGCCTCGAATATGTTTTCATGGTTTAACCCCCTCTCCCATAATGGAAACAAAAGTATGCCATTTCTTACCTAAGTTAGTCATTTTATAGGCACCATCGAGATATTGGAAGGGTTAGAAATTAATAGTTTGGAGCACTTAGCTATGCATTGGGTGAATGAATGGATATGTTATGATCTTTGGATGGGGCTAAGTTGTAGTTATTTATGAATGGACCTTTTCCTTTTGTGTTGCTAAGTACTGTGGCAACATCAGTCAATTGGAATTTGTAAAAGTTGCACTGAAGATGAAGATGATGATTGAATTGTTTTTTGGTGCTGAAAAACCTTGTGTATTTTTTATGAATTTGGCATGGGACAAGATAGACTAAGCTAGAACAGGAAGTGGGATCAGCTGAAGGAAAAAGTATGAAAAGGAAAGAGAAAAAATGGTAGTGGACTATGGGATAACCCAGCAAAGAGCTCTATTCACAGGTCAAGCTATTAAACTTAACTGTAAAGGACAGAGACTGCATAATGATCTATTTCATCATGACAGTTAATAAAGGCTTTTTGGCATTAAAAGACTAGTGGGTGTAGTCCTTGTTTAACTTGGGGAAGAGGCAGTTTGGGAACTTGTTTCCATTGACCTTCTGTAATCTTTCTAATTCTATATAAATCTGAAAGCTGAGAGGAAAATTTTCCTTCTTCTATTTCTGATACTTAATTCTAGGGAACTTCCTGTTTTCAAGGTAGAAGCAAGAATTGTTTCTCTCTAAAAGAGTTTCTCTTTTCAGGCACTAATTACTCTCTCTGATTTTTCCAACCTCCTACTGTTATCCATGAAATTTTTCTCTTGTGGGAAACTGAATTGAAGGACATTGTTACAAACATGTTGGCTATGTTGGACTGAAGCAGGCCTAAGTATCACAATGCAATTGCTCAGCTTCACCTTGCACTTCTAAGCTCCATTATAGGGGGAGGAGCCAGAAATTAACCTATCTGTATATAACTGAGTCAATACATAAGAGAGAGAAATGGCTAATCCAAAACTGTTCCGACTTGTTGAAAAGTGCCCTCTAAAATTTTCCTCTGGTTCCAGTCTTGCATTAAAAGATTTTCCATGCTTGGTGCTTGTACTAAGTTGTCATACTCATCCTGTTCTTTTCACAGGAAATATTGATGCAAAAAAGCAGCAGAAGGAAGAAGAAAAAGAAATTTATGATGATAATGACAAAGGAGGAGCAGGAGGAGGAGGAGGAGTAGGAGAAGAAGATGAAGATGATATTAATGACGGGATGGATCAGGAAGAGGAAGACTAATCCAATTAAGAAAAATCAGTTGGGCTACTCCTTCAATGCAAATATGGAATTAAATTCACGGTAAGAATGGTCAACTCTCCAGTTTGGAGTGCTGTTGTACTTGCCTATGAGGAATGGACATTGCACAACTCCTCGGCTACGAACATGGTGAATTTTTCAGGTTGCCCTGATGATGTCTCGGTAAATGGTAAGAGGAGCAGTTACTTCCTCCTAGTAGTTAGAAAATGACAAAATTTCCCAGATAGTCTTTAACTTTTTCTTTGATGTCTCCGATAAATGGCAAATGGGAGCCGAGGAAAATCAAGAGGTGTTTGTACTACTAGTAATTAAGCCGTATGAGAGAATTTTGTTTTATGCCCCTAATTTTGCTAGCGGTGTTCTTCTATTCCAAATATTTTTTGCTCAGTATATTAGGTCTCTAATACCTCTGAAGATTTCAACAATTTTCAACCCCTGTAATAGTGAATGGTTCGATTTTAACCGAACTACGACACCTTATATGTTTGAGGTAAATAAAATCTGCTAATGTGCTATTTCATCCCAGCTGAGTAATAGAAGATGTGCGCTGCAAATACAACTCCTTAATGGAGAGGTATCAACGTACCAACTTGTTATACCACTTTCTTCCCTCGCAGGCAGCTAAAGGAACACGCACTGCACAAGGATTTTTAGGGGTTTGTTATTGTAGCACGCTAAAAATATGAAAGTTTTTTAAAAAAGCCGGTGCCGTCAGGGGCAGTTGCCAGTAGACCCCGGCGGTTTGCAGCTGGGGAATCAGTTGTCTTTTTGTTTTTTTTTTTGGAACTAGAATATTCTTCTAATTTCGTGCCTTTATTTTTTTGCCTTTTCTTGGGAAGCCTCAATGCATTTTTTTCTTTTTTTCAATTTTTTTATTCTTTGGTTCTGCTTGTTTTTAATTTTTCTGTTTTTTTAGGTTTTTATTGTATACAAAATTCAATTCAAAGTATAGATATTTTGAGATTATTTGAAATAAAATTAAGTGAAATTAGAGATTCTTTGAAATTAGATCTCTAGTTAATATACATTATTTATCATCCATACAATAGATGAATTAAAATATTTTAGAGATTCAATCTTTAAAATACATTTAAATTTTAGAGAAAATGTTAAGAAAATTTTAAAAATTTTTTAAAAATTTTAAATAAATAAAAAATAATCACATTATAATTAATAAATTAGCGCATTGTAGTTTGCAGATGTGTATTTTATTGTACAAGGATAAGAGTATTTTCTTTAAAAAGTTATTTTGCACAATTTTTTCTAGGTTTAAATTACTTCTCATTTTTTTCCAAAGAATAAAATCAGAGAAAAATGAGTTTAGATGCATTATTCTTAAAGTTATTGAAATGTATAATTATTCAAAATTTTGAAAATTTCTTTTGGAAGAATTTAAAAAGTGAAAAATAGTTACAAATACCATTCAATTATTTTCAAACATTAAGAAGTAACAACAATATTTTATTTCATTTATTTAGGGGGCTGCTAAATGCAGTTTTTTTGGACTATATGTAGTGTGAAAATTTTTCATTATTTTATTTTAATTTCGAAGAAATTTTAAAATTCTTTGAAACATTTCGGCGGAAAAACTCAAATCTACGAATAACGACAACGAATTTTCACGTTAAAGTTAGTTTATCAAATTACTCATCATTTTACATTGTTTTACATTAAAAAAAACTTCAAAATCGGCAAGTCGGCCATTGTGTTCATAAATTTTGCCAACAGTTGGCAGAATTTACTAGCAAATTCCGCCCACCTCTTGGCGGAATTTGTTGGTTATTTGTACCTAATTTGGGTATAATTCCATTGTAGAGTTGTACCCAATTAGGTACAATTTGTACCTAATTCCGCCAAAAATATGGCAGAATTCGTTGGCTAAATAACGCTAATTTTTAGCGAAATTCTGGCCGAGAATTTCCCCAGAAATTGGCGAAATTTTTACCAAGAATTTCTCCAACTTTTGGTGTAATTATGAGCAAGAATTCCGGGAGTGAATTTCGTCAATTATGCAAAATTTTTGACTACGTGGCGGAATTTTTTTTTCATGCATACATTTTAAATTAATTTCGTGTATAGTAGATATGATTAAGTTAATTATATCTTAATAATTTCATTATTTCTGAAATTAAACATTTAATTTGCCTCTTCCGGCGACCGACGATGTATGTTTAATTTAATTTATTGCACAGTAGATCTTAGTTGTTTACTTTATCTTAGTTTATATTAATTTAATTTATTGTAGTTTATCATAATTCAATCTTAGTTTACGTTAGTTTAATTAAATTTTAATATATGTTTACTTATTTATCTTAGTTAATGATAGTTTAATTTAACAATATTTGATAGTTGTATAATAACAATATTTGTTCAGTACGTGTTGCAGATGGTGGATCCTTACTGGCGACGGCGCGATGCATCACTAGATTTGGGACCAGTAGCCGACCGTAGCGGTCGATTGTATGGTCGACATCATATTATGGCGTCTGCCAAACACCGAGTGGATGGGGTGAGGCGCAGCACTAGTGACATCCCTGTCAGTACAGCGGACGTCACGCGGGGCATTGATGACGTCACCGGTTCCGGTCGCACCAGGCTATTATTCAGGAGGACCTGCCTACCCAGTGTAGACACATAGCCACCACGCTGATGATGCAGGGCTAGTATTCTACCGGCAGCCATCGGTCTCGGTTACGCCATACAGACATCCAGAGGATTACGATGAGGGATCAGACGTTGCGGAGGTTATGCAGGATGTGGATGATATGGCAATTGATGTGGATTATGATATGGATGCATGTGTGGATATGCAGGAACACATAGCTGATGCAGTGATGCAGGAGGAGGAGACATTTGACCAGGGCAATCCTCTCGAGTAAGGGAGTGTCCCAAGCCTCAACGGCCGGGTGCCGGTAGTGCTGCTACGATGGATGCACCTCGGGTACTGGAAAGCCATCCTCAAGTCGAAACTGCAAACAAGAAAATAGAAAATTTGTTAGACTATATAAAAAAAAGTAAGCGGCGCTGATATTTAAGAATATACTTACGGCGACAAAATGATTGGCATCTTCTAGCAGACCAATAACTAGGATTGTGGTTGTCGTCGCTTTGCGAGTCAAGGGGTAGATAGGTCCACCATTGTGATCGAGACAAGCAGGCGAATCTGACATTGTAGGTAGTCGCGATAACCCAACCCATGTCAGGTAAGGTCAGCCACCGATTGACTGGGGCAGACTGATCGGCGACCCAGTGTTCTAGCTAGTAGTGCAAAAAGGACAAAACCTCTCTGGAGCCGCCTACAATTTCTTCGTACATTGATGAATTTTGGTGCACCTCTCGCCATAGCTTCTGCCTCACTTGAAACCAAGCATTCTCTCTGCCCTACCTCAAATATGCAATAGCTCATAATCCGCAATTACCATCTACTCTAACATCGACCCAATCGTGAATATTGGGAATGATAAACGACGAAAACTGACTACCTCAAGGAAATATGGCCGTCTCCATGTCACCACATCCAGAGGCACCTATGGATGAATCGAATCCGGGCCACTAGATCTCGAGTCCCTGCCTCTTGACCCGTTGTGCCCACGGGACCGTTTGAAGGCACTCCGAGAAACTTAAATATATTCCCAGTGGAACTTATCTTCTTTGGTTGAGTCTTTTTTCGACCGACCTTTAGTCACTCTACTTGCGGGCTCCTACATTCTTAAGAACTCGGGATATAACTTCTGAGACATCTGTACTGCAAAATATCGCCGCTCAGCCGGACCCCTTTTCATCATCAACTTTGCAAAGTCACGAATTGCCCGCATATCATCAAAAGGGTTCGCCTGAAAGATGTGCAGATACTGCGAAAGCAGCCGTGGAGAAGTCGAGCGAGCTCCAAAATGGATGCAAATCGTCAACAACAAACTGCTGGCCAGTGGTCATACGCAGAAGTATTTCGCAGGCACACGGAAGGCCATGAGAGGTCCGTACCCAACATCCACAAAGACTGACATCGTGGTGAATCTTTTTCATGCAATCCCACTCTTTTAATATGATTTGTAGCGCTTTGTTGGACACTTTGTAACACAAAGGACTGAGGATCGGGTGCGTACTGAGGTAGTACTTATCGACATAACGACACTGCTCAAGACTTCCCCTAATCTTGGCTATCTGTGCCTCGATCATTGAATGAACTTTTGACCAGACCGTGTCCAACGCTCCGGATGCCGTCCCTAGGTAGGACTTCATCGCTGCATGAGAGCTCTCTGCCCGATTTGTCGTTTCAGTCCCAAAGTGCATAATCTGCCCTGTCCAGACCCGCACAAACTATTCCCGATGCGGGTCCAACCAAGTCTTATCTATGTAACTCATCAGCTTCCCGAAAGTTGACCATGACGAATGCATATTCGAATATTGAAGTTGAAACTCCTCATCTGTAATGAAATCAACCAAACGTCTCTAGGTACATTTCAAAAACCGTTCAGCTACCACTTTGTCACCACATGCCTTATAGCACATTGCCTCCACGTTCTCCATCAGTAACTGTCTGATTGCTCGGAGCTGATCCAAGCGCCGACAATGAAGAAGTTGCGCTCTATCGGGGTCACGCCGATGATCTCTAAATACGGCATATTGTACCTATTATAATTAATTTTATAAAAACGTATAAGCGAATAGTCTTTTTCATTTGTTTTAATTAAAGAACGTTATGCAAAATCGAAGAGAAATATAATGTAATGAACGTATTAGTCTTGTACTTCGTATCCATTATCAGGACAAATGGATACACACTCGCAACTAATGTCGACTCTTGATGAGCAAAAATAGAATCACTGAGGATTTCGACTCCTGGCTCAACTCTGTGCCAATGGATATATTCATGTTCGGTGAACAACTTGAAGAGTTGTTGCACGACTGTCCGACCTTCCATACTCGCTACTCTTAATTTGTGTCGAGCGTTATACATTGTCTTCGCTCTGCAATACATATAAAAATTATACGACACATTTACAAAATTTAAAACAAGTGAATAAGTGCTCAAGTAAGGAGGATAATATATTTGTTACAGGCAAACATACCTAACAACGGTTCTCGAGTTCTTCCGTTTGAAATAATCCAGAATATGTTTAAGGCTGAACGTGACATTTGCTCATTTCCTCCGTGATTTTCATCTCTCACTCTGTCATGTGGGCAGCGAAGGCATGACCATATTACCGCAAGACTCCACGCCCCCTCATAATGCTCTCTACCCATCAGTTTTAATGGACAATGGTATTTTTTTGTACCCTTCGTTTTTTGTTCCTTGGCTCGTACCTCTGGTTCTACTCCATCCTTCTATGCAGTAATGCATTTTGTGTACGCTCCGCCGCTCTTACACTTAAGCTCGACAAAGCCGTTACCCGTTTCGTCACATTTTCTCGACCGAGCAATTATCAACAAGGTCCTCACCTGTAATGTTGCCGTCTTCGCCCACTTTACTAACTTCTCTTTACTTGAAAATATATCTTGCATGCCTAAATAGCGACTTAGATCCTCCATTTGGTCAAGATCAAAAAATTTTTCAAACGAATCTAACGACGATGACAGGCCTTGGCCATCCTTGTAAAGCGCTCGATGAAATCTAACTTTTCGACCCTTTCGGTGTTCCTGCAATGCGTATATCGCACTTGTCCAATGTCAGTTACTACATTACGTGTATGTTGATTATTTTGAAGATAATAAAAACTGTAACAAAAAAATTATTTACGATGTGTAATGTAACATATAATATAATTACAAAATATATAAAATACAACAATACAACTACATAAGTGATTATCACAAAAAATTTAAAATAATTTATGAAATCTGGCCAATAATTCACCAGAAACTGGAGAAACCATTGGCCAAATTTTGCCAGGTTTTGGCAAAATTATTGGCCGATTATCGCCAAAACCTGGCGAAATTAGTGGTTAAATTTTGGCAAGTTTTGGCGAACTTTTACCAATAATTTTGCCAAATTCTCTCGAAAGTTGTCCAAAAATTTCGCTTGGGTTGGGCAACATTATTGGCTATGTTTCGCCACCTTGAGACGGAACTCTTCGGACAGAGCCACAATTTTCAAAAAACTATACAAACGGTAATTTAATTATAATTTTGTAACTTTTTATCAAACTCGAGAGAATCTTTCGTAGAGTCTTTGCTCATTGCTATATTGCCACACAATTCATTTGTTTTGGTATGAAAAGTGTGATTTTTTTGAAGAAATACTTGAGAGAGTTATGGGAGGAGAGAGAGAGAGAGAGGATTTTAAAAAATAAAAACTTTTCGCACTACATATAGTCTAAAAATAAACTGCATATAGAAACAGCGTTATTTATACCCTTAATGTATTTTTGCTCACTTTATTCTACCCTCTGCCACCTTCAACAGTAGTTTCCAACTGCAACACTAACGTGCGAGGTGTGACACCCATGATTTTTTATTTTTAGGGTTAAAACAATAATTTCACTTGATTCCCTCCAAATTTTGTTTAAAAAAAAACTGAATGGCTTGAGAACAGGCACATCGGTTCTTCCTCTATAGTTTTCTCCTTCACAAAGACATCAAGAATCACATATAGTTTTGCCAGAGATAGAAAAGCTAAACCTTCAACTAATTTCTAGCACAAAGAAACCACTCTCTAGTCCAGCACATAGGAAAAATTAATCCTTGGGAGGCCATAGCCTATCTTTGCAAGCAGCAATCTTAGGAGGCCCTTCTTGCTTTTTTTTCATCAATATCACAGAAAAAATTAACACCTCAATTGAATGAAAAAATTATGGAATAGTTCAATGCTTCAAAGGATTCAAAAAGTAATTTTGATTTAAAAGAAGAAAGGAAAACACCAACCCACACAAATAGTACTGTCAAACGAGCCGATTCACTTTGACAGGATACTCTTTAAATGGGTTGGAACGAGTTGAAAAACCTTTAGCTCATATCTGTCCGCACTAAGTCCACGGGCTCAGTTATTCTTTTTTTAAATTAAATTTTATACTATGCAATTTTTTTTCTCTATCATATATAAGAATATAAATTTATGATTGGAATAAAAAGAATCTTTGACTAATCAATAATATTTTAAAAATAGAATATAGTCATTAATTATATATATCATACCTAATATTAATAGATTTGTACAAAGGAAATATTTAAAATAAAATAAAATTAATTATCCTTAATTGTATGTATGTATAGAATGTTTGATGTAAGAAAATTTAGTATAAAGAATGTTATGTATTCTATTTTTTATAATATTTTTTTTTAAAAAAGAAAAGAATTTGGCTCGTTCTAATCTGTGGGCTAAATAAAGCGAACCAATTCAGCCCACGTTTAAACGGGTTTGGAAATACTAAACCTAAAGCCATGGGCTTGGGACCATTTTACCACCACTACACACAAAGTAACACAACAAAATCTTCATCAACCGAAAAAAAAAAATATTCTCAAATTCAAATGTCTCCTTTGTGGCTATAGATTAGGGTTTCTTTTAACAATCACCCTCCTTAAATTAGAGACACTGCTGTTGTAAAAGTACAACATTAAGAAGAGAAGGAGGAAAGGCAAAGAATGAAAAAGAGGGGGGGGGAGAAAGAGACGGGGGGAGGGGAGGGACTGCTCTTATCGAACAACATCGTGAAGATAGAAACAGGGAAGGGGAAGAAGGATGAAAAAAAGGGCAAAAAGAATATTATCTTATTTATATATTATCTGCATTTTGAAGTATTTGTTTAATGGGTAATTTAAGATAAAACTAAAATTTACTAATAATAATATATTATGAATTTAAATAACTATTTTACCCCCGAAAAGAAAAAATCATGTGCTCCATACGTGAGTATTGCAACCGAAACCACCGTTCAATGTGGCAGAGGATAGAATAAAGTGAATGAAAATATATTGAAGATATAAATAAATGAAAAGAAGGATTGTCGTTCAAAAATAGTTGAATGGCATTTATAGTCATTTTTCCTTTACAAAAAATAATAATATGATTTTTTTTTTTGGTAGCTTGCATCCTCTAACCTTCTCTCTCAGAGATAAAACCTAACCTAAGCCCTAAGGATCTCTTATTTCTTCACCATTGTAATTCTAATGAGATGCTACCACCGGGATCTCGGAGAGCAAGGATGGACACACGTTGTATCTTTTTGAGAAAAAATTAGATATATATTTGTTATGTTGAAAAATATAATAAATATATCAAATGGCTCCCTCAACAAGCAAGTCTCCTTTAATTTAAAAAAAATAGTATTCGGTATGTTTGTTTTATTTTATTCAATGAAAATAAAAATACAAATATACTTGATGAAAATAAAAGAATTAGAAAATAGAGTCTATGTATCATAGATAAATTAATAAATTAAGTTAAATTAGACGCGAAACAATTTCAAAAAATCATAACCAATTCAACATCATAACAAAGAACAAGTATTGAGAAGTAATTCCTCCAAGAAAAAAAAAAGAACAAGTACTAGGAATTAGTTTTTGTCGAAAAATAATTTGTATATCAATTTATCCTCATTGTAGTTATATCCTGTTGAATTATATATGATAAGGGAAATCAAATTTGAAGAATTGAAATTTTTTTTTCTACAAGAGTTTTAATCTAAACATAATCATCAATAGACATATATCAAATGTACAGAAGAAGCTAAGAAAACATCATAAATCATTGAATTTTTTATTCAATAATTTTTAAAAATATTTAAGTATGATAAATTCTATTAAGCTCAGTTAGTAATCTCCAATGAATAGGAACCCCCCACCCCACCCCACCCCACCCCACCCACCCAAAATAGTTGAATCCCATGTCCGCGCTGGTGGAAAGCCTTAGGCAATCAAGGCAGCCGTTTAAAGCCAAACCCAAATGAAGGCTTCCAAATATTTTATAATATTTTTAAGTAATTAAAATTTTAATGAGAGTTAAAAATTTTCTATTTATTTTATAATTTTAGCATAATAAATTGAATTTTTCAATTTAAAAAAAAAGATATTGTGTTAATAGACTATAACCCCTAGCCTTCCAAGCTAACGATGCGGGTTCGATTCCCGCTACCCGCTTTCTATTCTTTTATTCTAAATTATTATATATTTTAGACTTAGTGCATCATTTAATATATAGTTTCCAAAATTATCTCACATATAATATGATTCTTATTTTTCAACTAAGAGTCAAAATACGAAAAAAATCTGAATGAAAAGTGTCAATTGTCTAATGGATAGGACAGAGGTCTTCTAAACCTTTGGTATAGGTTCAAATCCTATTGGACGCAAGGCAAGTGCTTACAATCGTTCATAACTAGATTAAATAAATTGATAATATTATATATTGAGAATGAAATGTTATAATATATTAATCAAAAATTGTAATTCATAAATTTGCAACTCAAAAACTAGAATAATATTAAAAATTAAATTTTATTTAGATTATGCCTGGATGAAGGAAAGAACAGACAACCATAAGGCGGTTTGATTTTCTTGTGGTGTTTCAAAGGTAACTTCTGCTTTATCGTATTTGAAAAATTTTAAAGCTTACATGGATTAAAGCTTCACATAAAGATCCAATGCGGAATTGTGCTGTACATTAACCAGTTTCCATCCAGCTATTGTATATAAGGAAAATTGACTCAAACAAATAAAAATTTAATTGAGCATAACCATAGTCATTGTATATAAGGAAATTTTACCCAAACGAAACCCAACAAGCGGAACAATCGTCATTGTATACAACAACCAATATGATAACTTAATAGTTGTTCACTAATTTTTCACATTGAAATTTAATAATTAAGTCATTAATTTTTACTTTAAATTTTATGAAATCAATTTTTATTAAGTATGTGAGTTCATCACTTTGTACGTGTATTATGAGATTATGGTAGTTGACCCATAATAATTGATCCTGTTAGATTAAATACTCGAATCATTAGAATGATAGTTGGATTTTGATGATCTAGTTAGATTTAGTTCCAAGAGCCTCTCACCCTTTTAAGCAAATGAAACATTCTAGGAAAAATGACCTATTTAATCCCAAAAGATAAGGATTTTTATCTAAATTAGCCTTCTTTTTCAAAAACAAGACTAAAGTGGCTTATTTTTTTGGAGGAGGGCCGCAGACGGCCATAACGCCATTCTCATTGGCGTTATTGCCATAATGGCGTCATTGAACAGCCATAGGATGCCCAGAAAACCATGCCAATAACGCCAACATGGTTCGCATTATTGTTTTTAATAAAACAATAACGCTAACAATGTTGCGTTATTACGTGAGACCAATAACGCTAACACGGTTGGGGTTATTGTTTTTCATAAAGCTATAACGCACTCAAGATGGTGTTATTGTTTCTCCTTCTTCTTCTTCCCCACTGTCCTTCCCAAGTTGCGGAGAAGAACTGAGCTTCTAACTGGCAGAGAAGAAACGACTCTAGACAAAGGTTTGTGCTTCTCATTCTCTCTTCTTTTTTTTTTTTTTCATTTTCTGCTCTTTGGTTTCATTTCCTCTATGTTCATGTGTTTCTTCTTTTTTTTTGCTTTTCTTTCTCAATTTTTGGGTTGCAGCTTTTGTTTATTTTATTTCTTTTGATTTTCTTTGTTGTTTGATCTACTAAGCTTTTTGTTTGTTGTTTCGCTTTATGTTTTTTTATGGTTATTTTGATTTTTTTTTTTGCTTTTCTTGATTGTTAAACTTTTTTAAAATATTAATTTAATTTAAGATTTAAATTTAATGCATAATGTTATTTATTGTTTGTTTACTTTCTATTGCATTATTGTTTCCCTTTGTTTTTTATGGTTTTTTTGATTTTTTTTTGCTTTTCTTGGTTGTTAAAATTTTTTTAAAATCTTAATTTAATTTAAGATTTAAATTTAATGCATAATGTTATTTATTATTTGTTTACTTTCTATTGCATTATTGTTTTGCTTTGTGTTTTTTATGGTTATTTTGATATTTTATTTTTTTGCTTTTCTTGGTTGTTAAATTTTTTAAATATTAATTTACTTTAATATTTAAATTTAATACATAATGTAATTTACTGTTTGTTTACTTTCTGTTGCATTATTCTTCCCTTTATTTTTGATATTTTATTTTTTTGCTTTTTTTGGTTGTTAAATTTTTTTTAATATTTAAAAAGCAACATTTGCTTATTAGAGTATAAAAGCAACATGCAAATGGCTACTAGTGGGGTACCTATACATGTATATTTCTAGCCGATAGATATGAGTTTGCTTAGTACGTAGTCGGAGTATCAATCAGTGTTGATTTTGGAGGGCGATAGGGAGAGTACGGAGGAGTATTTGAGAGTTTGATGTTTTGATCGCATATTTTATGATGCATATAGCGGGCTCTGACTAGGGTTTATAAGTTGATAGATAAAGCATGATTTGAAGCACTAGCCCAATCAGATTCAGATTAGTAGACCACACACTTATTACAATGTTGGTGGAACGGTGGCATCTAGAGACACAAAGCGTTCATTTGACGTGTGGTGAGGCTAGTATTATGTTGAAAGATATAGCAATCCTATAGGATTTGCCTATTGATGGTCTGTCGATTATTAGGCCTTTGTATACCCACTCTAAATCATAGTGCATTGACATCATCAATAGACTTTTGGGTTTTAGACCAATGATCGCTGATGTCGTAGGACATAAGTTGCAAAAAAAAAACACACAACTTGAGGCGTTTATTATAAGACAGCTTGGCGATCATCAATCGGAGCAGGATTGTAGATAATTTACATGGGGGTTGCTGCTTATGTTTTTTGGAGGACATTTGTTCTACGATCACTCAAATAATAAAATATCACTATGTTATTTCCGTTTGCTTGAGGATTTGGATGTTATCAGGTCATATAGTTGATCAGCAGAGTACTAAGGTATTTATATCGGTGCCTCTGTGATTCTTCTTTAGGGGATGCACGCGAAATCCACGGTGTAGTGACCCTTGTGCAGCTGCGGGTTTGAAAGCGTATTCCAATGTTGCAACCAGGCTTTTAGAGTCTAGGGTACCTGTTTCGATAAAGGCTACGTACGGTGGTCGTTGGTCCGTACCGTTTAATGTTACTTCGTTGCCGACGCACGTGCTATGCACTTATCGTGACCAACTGGATTCTATGTCTGTAGAGAAGGTTTGTTTTTCATTCTCAAATATATTGATGCAGATAATTTAATTTATTTATATTCTTTATCACTAATATTAGGTGTGTTGTCTGTCTAATTTACATGGTTATCGTACGTTGCTTCCGGAATTCCTAATGATAGTGTTTGGCGAATAGATGTTTCACTATTTTGTTTTGAGATAGTAGAGTGGCATTTACCAAGTCGAGTGCTAAGGAAGTTTGACATGGAGCAACTGATTCCACTTGCATGTGATAAACGTAGAGATTTACACTGTTACTAGACACATGGCTATGCTAACTGGAATGGCGTTATGACCATTTGTGGCACTCCTCGTAAAAAATAGGTCACTTTAGTCTTGTTTTTAATGAATAGGGCCAATTTGAGTAAAGACCCGAAAGATAAAGTCCCGATATACTATAGTTTCTTAAAATTTTTGTCTATTCCTAAACAACTTAGGTGCCACCAACAATGTCTCGCCAAAAGAAGCCATGCCTAATTTATGTGAATTTTTGAAGGACAAATTTATTTAAACACTTAATTTTCTTTCAAAACTAATATATGTATTCCACCCTAATAAAATTATTCTTAAAAAATCGACACATAGGTCAAGCATGGCTTCTTTTGGCCAAATATGTGGTGGTGCGCAAGTTGTTTAGGTAACATAAAATAAAAAAAAATTTATGGAAAAAAAAGGTTGAAAAACCTTTCTCTCTCTAGTTTTCTCTCCTATCTCTCTACCGACTCTCTGCCTGTGAAATATTTTGGATTCTTCTCCGGCCAGATCTAGTCTCTGGCTTTGGCCAAAGACCAGATCTGGCCGGCCCCCCTCCCCCTCCCCCTCCATCAGCTCCACACGTATTTTGTAAGCTTTTCATTTGCAGTCTCTGACCCAGCACACTGTAAGCTTTTCATGTTTTCCTATTTGCTTTGGTCAACTTTTGGATGCCGACGGAAGGATCAAAGCTACTGTTTATTCCTTCCTCGTTGGTCTGACATGGAGGTTTCGATGGCTACTGTAGCTGGTTTCTCTGTTTTTGTCTTTATTTGCTGTGTTTTCCTTTCTTGTTATTCTTAACCTCTATTTTGTCTGCAAATCATCTTAAATCTTTTTCAACACAATTTTTATCTAGATCTAAGTTACACATACAAGTTTCGCAGATTTATTCTGTAGATTATTTCTTCTGTTTCAGAAGAATCTTTCAACCCGAAATTTATTTGGGCCCTCTTTCAGTTCTCTGTTTATTTCCTATCAATTTTTAAAATTGTTGATTTGCCCATGGTTTTTTAAATTGCTGCTTTTTAAGGATGAGATAGAGACTGAAGTTTGCTTGTCTATGTGTTTCGAAGATAGAGATGCGGTTGAAGCGAAGAAGATTGAAGTGTATTTGTTTATGTCTGTATTTGTAATAGTATTAATCTCCTCACTTTAGATTCCTAGGGTGTAGGATACTCTCTGTTACTATGGTCTTTGTACCAATGTGTAATTTTATATTGTTTGTTGTAATGGATTATCATGGTCTTAAAATTTAACTCTTTTGTAGTATTAGAGTTGAATTTGTAGACTGTATTTAGTTATAATGGTTTACCATTTCACTATTAATGAATAATCTTTTAATTATAAAAAAAAATTTATGGACCATATAATCTTGGGACCCTAACTTCAAGGACTCGTAGGTCATTTTACCAAAATTCAACAATGGTTGAGTTTAGATTTAAAGACAATTCGGTTTTACTATTTTAAAAAAATTAATTTTAAAACTTTTCCTTGTAGTCGAACCAAACTTAATTCTCCTTTAAATCAAATTTCTTTAAGATTGAATCAGACTTGAATTATAGCACTACTCTTACATTACATATTAATTCCTGACTGCGCAATATAGAGATAAACGGTGAGGGTACAGAAGGCAGAAGTAACAAACATACACAATATTGATCTCCCTTCTTCTTCTTCTTCTTCTTCTTCTTCTTCTTCCTCTTTTTCTTTTTCTTCAGCGATTAACTCTCTCTCTCTCTCTCTCTCTCTATTCCCGTCTTCATCCTCGTTTTGGAGCTCTTGGAAATCCATTTCCAGTATATTGAACGATGGAGAAAGGAATTACCGGTGAGCGAGTTGGAAACTCCATTTTGGCAGCCGGGGATGTATCAGCGGACGGTGACGAAGCTTCTGGTACTTTTGACGCACAAGAGCTACGAATCTATTTGCGGTTCAATGTTTCATCTTTCTTTGTTTTTTATATTCTGGCTATGCTGAATTATTTTGTGCTATAATGGATATAGCGAATAGACAGTAGTAGCAGGGGAATAGATAATAGAACTAAAGATTTATGTGCAGTAGTGTGATCTTTTGCAGTTCGGAAATTATCAACATCCAAGGAAGTCAAAGGTTCTTTCTATTTCTATTATGTTTCGTCGATTAGGGTTGTTTTCTTGTTTATATTTTGCTATCTTTCCACCCAATAATTTGGGGTTCTAGTGAAATCTCTAATCAGTATGAAATTGGGAATATCGTGCGTGATACGCTGGGGTGGATCTTTGCTTAAATGAGGGATTGATTTTGATTTTACCATTTGTTGCACGTTGTTGGTATTCATGTTGGTGTTTTTTTACACACATTCTTGTGGTTCTTGTCGTAGTTATTTCTTTGTTTTGCACATCAATCACCTTTCTACTGCTCTTTTGCTTGCATTTTCTTCTACAGGAAAGGACTATTTGACTTTTGACTAGTATACTATGAATCCTGAGGTTGAGAAATGCGTAGCATGAATATTTGTATTTGCAGTAAAATTTTCCCTCCGGCTGAACTGTCTTCTAAGAAATATTGGTTTTTCAACTTTTGAAATTCTCATGCTTCTGCTAAAATTTCTTTTCTCTGTGGCTTGGTCTGTCAACTCATGCTTTTGTTATATTACTTATATTGCAGAGGATGATGTCAAGCAGCAGTGTTTGGATCAAAGAGAAGCCTTGCCTGGTGAACCTCGATGCATGATATGTGGACGATTTGGTGAATATATATGTGATGAGACGGATGATGACATTTGCAGCTTGGAATGTAAAAGGATTCTTCTTGATCGGATTGAGAAATCACAGCTTCCTCTTCAACGCCCATCTCCTGTGAAATTACCTGCAACTGATGAGTGTTTTTATGTTCAAGATAATGATAATAAATCTGGACATCATTCTCTTACCAGTGACCAAACTGAAGTGCTGAGGAGAAATCTTGAAATTTCTGTTAAAGGGGACTGTGTTCCGGCACCCATCTTGTCTTTTGCTTCATGCAATCTTCCTCAGAAGCTTCTTCAGAACCTAGAAGCTGCAGGATATGAAATGCCAACTCCTGTCCAAATGCAAGTGATTCCATGTGCTTTAACTGGGCAGAGTATGCTAGTTGCAGCAGAGACTGGTTCAGGAAAATCTGGTTCTTTTCTTGTTCCTATAGTTTCTTACTGTGCAAGAATTAATACCAGGGAGTCCCATGATCAAAGGAAACCCTTAGCAATGGTTCTCACACCGACTAGGGAGCTCTGCATACAGGTGGAGGAGCAAGCTAAGCTGCTTGGAAAGGGTTTGCCCTTTAAAACTGCACTGGTAGTTGGTGGTGAGGCCATGGCAGGACAAGTCTATCGCATCCAGCAGGGTGTTTCATTGATTGTGGGAACTCCAGGAAGACTCATTGATCTTTTAAGCAAGCATGATATCGACTTAAACAGCATTTCAACTCTTGTTCTAGATGAAGTGGACTGTATTTTAGAAAGGGGATTCCGTGAACAGGTAATGGAGATTTTTAGGGCTTTATCTCAGCCTCAGGTACTAATGTATTCTGCTACGATTTCTAAAGAAGTGGAAAAGATGGGAAACTTGATTGTGAAGAATATGACTGTTATTTCAATTGGAAAGACAAACAAACCTAATGGGGCTGTGAAGCAGCTGGCAATATGGGTGGAGTCAAAGCAAAAGAAGCAAAAGCTCTTTGATATATTGATGAGCAAGCAACACTTTAAGCCTCCAGTTGTTGTATTTGTTGGTTCGAGAGTTGGTGCCAATCTCCTCTCTGAGGCAATAGGAATTACCACTGGGTTAAAATCTTTATCAATTCATGGAGAAAAATCCATGAAAGAGAGAAGAGAAGTTTTGAGATCATTTCTGGTTGGAGAAGTTCCTGTGATTGTGACCACAGGAGTATTGGGCCGAGGGGTTAATTTCTTGTGTGTGAAGCAGGTCATTCTCTTTGACATGCCAAATTCCATCAAGGAGTATGTGCACCAGATTGGAAGGGCATCTAGATTGGGAGAGGAGGGCACAGCAATAATATTTGTGAATGAGGAGAACAAACACTTGTTTTCAGAGTTGGTTCAAATTCTGAAATCATCTGGTGCTGCTGTTCCGCGAGAACTTGCTAATTCACGGTATACAGTTGGTCCTTCCTCGTTTTCTAAGGGTCCAAGGAAAAGAATGCTTGGTCACTGAAGGCCCTCATTATGAGTTTGTCATGTGGTCTTGATCATGTTGTTGAAACAGCTGGTTGTCCCTGCTCAGTCTGTCAAAGGTGCTCTCTTTCTCTAGGTTCTTAATTATGGGTAGTGGATTGCAATTTTGCTGTCTATGTTTCTTAGAACTTCCCTTCATGGCCATTCTCGTACGAACTATACAGCTTATGGTAATGCCCAAAGGGGTATCAACATCATAGGTTGCTAAACTCCTGTGTTCATATTTAAGACTTTCTCATGGTTATATAGACTATGATTTTGTATTTGGATTTTGTTTTAGCCTCAAAAGCTAATACACAAAGAATGACTTCTGAAGAGATATTATTTGGATGGGTAGTATTATTATTACATTTTTTAAGGGGCGCTTTAAAAGAAATTAATTTTCTCCTGATGGATACATCTGAATGTCTGGTCCTCTCTGTCTTCTTCTTATTTCTTAGCTCTCTACGTTTGAGTATATCGAGGTAGCGATTTATCGCCCTACGACCGAATTAATAGCCCTGTGTTACATGGGGTGCCTCAGTACTCAAATTAATTAAGTTATGTTAGTCTGGCTGCCTTACATCAGTAGCTGTGTGTGTATTCTTTGTTAGGTTGATTAAAAAGTAATTACCTTTTATTGTTCCTTGATTACCAGAAAACTTGCTGTTCAACGTGAACTAATTTTTATTCTTATCTAATAAAGTAAAATCTTTTGCTTTATTTCCTGTTTGATGGGTTTTTTGCCTTTTAGTTTTTGATAAAGTAATCTGCATATTACTTTTATTCAGATCACTTGCTCTTGCATACTGCTGGTTGGCACACAAACAGGGACTGCTGCCTTGATGATTGGAAGAATTATTGCATGTTTGTCAAATCCTAGAGGGAAGTAGCCTTTTTCTATTCCATGTGCTGGTTGTTTCAAGAGATATGCGAAATTTCGGGACCTACTCTATTGAGTTCAGGTGTGTCTGAGAGGCCAGCTGTTGGAATGGACATTGTTGTTTCCTGTGGGTGGTTACAAGTTCCAGAATCCACCAAGAAGGCAAGAAAGAAATTCTTATGCTAGATATTTTAAGTTTATTGCAGTGAGTTTGAGGGGAATTCTCTTGATCAACGGTTATATAATATTGGGAGCAGGGAGACATTACATGCTAGCAAAGAAAGGGTGGGGAACGTACTCTTGGCAAGGTGTTAGTGGAGGAGAGGAAGCCAAGGAGAGGAAAAGAAAATAGGGTGGCTTAAGAACATCAGGGAACAAGTCTAACTAACATAGTGAATAAAGGAGAAAGCAGAAGCATTACTCTTAAGCTAGGACAGATAAGAGGACGCAAGGAAAAGGGCAAGGAGAATACACGGTAGTAGAACCTCAGAAAACAAGTTGATACATCCCCACCTGGCTTAGCAGTAACAGGAACTGTTGCTGAAATCAAAGAGAGAAGGATAACATAACATGAAACGTCCTGTTTGAGACAAATTATCTTATTTGCGATTGCAGAGGATGCACGAATTCTCAGAGCAGCTATCCTCTAGAAAGCAGGAAGCTGGAGTGCTGACACCAAATTGATTGGAGGAGAAAAAGAATTCTCGTTTAAGTTCTTCCATCAAAAGTGAAAGGGCAGGCCTGCTGAGGAGTTTCTTTGCAAATATGGAGTCCCTTTCCACCCAAGAAAATATTTTCTTCTTGGTTCGGGAAGCAGCTCATTGAAGCATGCTAACAGGTAAAGAAACAGGAAGGATATAACCTGTTTGGGTGGTGGTAAACTACAGATGAGAAGTGAGGAGGCAAATAACCTTTTGCTTCTATGCCGTGAAATGCTGCCACGGAGTCACTCAGTCTTCCTTACCAACACTGGAGTGACATGCCCAATGTTAAGGTTATCCTACTGAATTGACATACATATAGGCCATGGCTCCATGAAATTTTTGTGAATTTGCCCCTAATGTACAGTCTGGACAGTGGGCACAATGGTCTGAGCAACAGAAAATGACCTCCGATGGAATTCAAGAACTACAGTATAGTTGAAGGCCTGGATAATTCTCTTTGTATTCTTGAACTCCTGTATGCCGGGCTGCGCCTTCTGGTGCCTTGTTAGTGATGGATTCTTCCTTACTGGGGAAAAAAGGAAAAGAAACCCTTTTATTCTCCTCTTTTCCCCTGAATGGACCTTTTTTTTTCGTGTTTGTGTTTTATTTAGTATATCCCCAGTGTTTAGAAGACATAAAAAGTGGTTTTTGATGGAACTGTTCTTTCTAAACCGAAGAGATAAAGGCTTCAAGAATTTATTCCTCTGGCCTCACTTGCGTCTTTTTCCAGTAAGTGAATATCACACCTTCCATCCTCGCAAATCTTCTTCAAAACCCTTGCTATTCCTAACAAACTCTCTCCTAAATGATATTTTCCTAAGAATGCATTGAAACCCGTACTATTTTCTAGTCTGTACCGTGTTAGCAGTCTTTTCTTAATTAATATATAAGTCAATTTTACTTTCGTGTGTCAAAATTAAGAGTTTTTATTAATTAAGTATTATATTTTTTAAAAATATTAATTAAAAATAAATTTTAAATAAAAATTAATTAATTTAATAAAAAATATTTAAATGATCAATTTGTCTTTTAAATAAAAATTTAAATTTAAATTTAAATTTTATTTTTAATTAATTAATTAAAAGTTTTTAATTTAATTTTTAAAAATTATTTATTATTTTTTTAATTTCATCATCATCTCTTTCCTTTCTCTAATTGCCAATCTTGATCAGTAACAATAAATGCTTTCATGACTAGCAATGAGAGGCAACAAAAGATATTTTGTAACATAAGGAGTGGTTGGTTCAAAAAGTAATGTAGTTGTTATTACTAATCAAGGATGCGTTTAAAAAAGAAAGAGATGAAGATGGAGTTTACAAAAAAAATTAATAAATTATTTTTAAAAAATTAAATTAAATTTTTATTTTTTATTAATTAATTGAGTAAAAAGATAAAGTTAAAAATTTAGTTTATATTTAAAGGGTAAATCAATTATTTAAGTAGTTTTCGATCAAATTATTTAGTTATGGGTAAAATTTGTCTTTTAATTAATAATTTTAAAAGATATAGTACTCAATTAATAAAGACTATCAACTTTGAGACACTAAAATAAAATTAACTCAAACAAGATAAAGGACACAAAAGATATTTCATAATTGACCCTTAATTGATAATTTAAATAGATGAGATACTTAATTGACAATACCTCTCCATTTTAAAGTACTAAAGTAAAATTAACCCTTAATATATATTGCAGCTTTTTTGTTAGAAAAGAAAAAGTAATACTTAATTTAGAAATGTAGTCAAAATAAACTCTTAATTCTGTGTGCTGGATCAAAATAGAATATCCACTTTTGAAAGAGATAACATCAATATTTTGCGAAGGAGAATATTAACAGTCAACACAATTATTGTTCTATATCGTCGATGAACATTATGCTATTATAGGAACATTACAACTATTTTAAATGTCCCAGTAGGTTTCTTGAATTTTTATAATTGCACATATTTCATTACCAAATACATCAATTAAAAAAAGATAAACTGCTCGTCTTTGGTTGTAAGGATAAGATTTTTTTTTCCACACAAAAATTCTCTTTTGTTTTCTGATCTTTGAATACTCTTCTTCTCGCTTTTGACTCGAATTCGAAGAACTAAAGATGGCGAAGAGTTGAGATTTTACACGTATTATATAGGATATACTATTGGGATTAGCACTGTCAAAACAGATTTAAACCCGCATATCAGTATGTGAATTGAGCAAAATGGACGAATATGAATTTAGTAATTATAAGTTTGTTTTAACGCGAATTTTTTCAACTCACTCTATTTAGTCAGAGACTAACGTGGGTTGGACATCGACGAGCTCGTATTTTTTTTTTAAAACGATGCAAAATGATGTTGTCTTCTAAGCTCGTTTTTTTTCTTTTTTATTTTTAAACATTTTTTCTCAGAACGATATCATTTTACTCTTTTAATCAAAACTTCGCTTTACAAAAAATCAGTAAATTGACCCGTTTAATCCGCTAACTGACTATCATGAGTTACAAATTGAGAATTTTCAATCCGCAGACTAAACAAGCTAATCTATGTCTATTCATTTCACTGTTCAGCCCACAACAAACCGGAACGAGCTGACCGTCTGCTGTTGCTAGGGCTGTCGGTAAAGCGGTCGAGTTGACACTCACACTACTAATTGGGATTCTTTGCCTAATATTATTATGTTTTCCCACTTTAAGTACATAGAAAAGAATTTACAAGGAAAGCGAGTAGAGCCGGAACACCAATGGATAATTCGACATCGTTTCAACTATTTTAAACATCTTTGTTAACAAAATCTAATACAATTAGCCACTTATATATATATATATATATATATATATATATATATATATATATATATATATATTTTAACGGAAAACATCCAAATAGTCATATGCTTGTTTTTTCGGCTTTGTCAACAAGGATTCGGCTTGGCTTCTTATTTGAAACAGTTATTAATTTGAATGTAAAAGTCCCTAATTTAAATGACCTTTCATTCTTAAAAATTGTCCATATAAACATCACATTTTCTATTTTGTCCTGCACCACTCTCCTTCTCAAAGGGGCAACAGCATTCTCTCCTCCTGAAATATAAGTGTATAGATATATGTATATCTATGATTTTTTAGCAAACAAGAAAAAGGGGGACAATATTTCTTGAATGAAAATTGATAGAACAATGCATATAGAGCTGCACGGAGTTGGAAGCATTGGTGCCCTAGTGAGAGGTCACTATTCATAATGGATGAGTTATCACCTCACTGGCTTAGCGTGCTGCTTCTGTGCAGGCCCGCCTCTTCATCTTGAGGCGTTGGCTGCCTTTTGAAGGGCTTGAATTTCGTTCTCTCCTCTTTCTTTTTCATAAATGGAGACCGATGCACTGGGGTCGGTTAAGAGGGCTGCAGGCACCAGAAGATCTTGCAATGGATGAGAACTTTAAGCAATATAAAACTCTCGAGCACGCATCCACATAGTTGCAGCTTATACATGCGAGTAAAGGGTGGGTGGGGTAGTGCACACACAAAGAAAACAAGAGAAGGGTTTTTTTTTTTTGGGTGGCTGGGCGGGGGGGTTTGATACATAAAACTGAGATTTCTGAGCAACCATTCTAAATTGATCCTCCCAACAGTCCAAGATCCGATCATTGGTTGAATAGCTTGAAATTTGCAGTTTATGGAACCTCATAATCAAGTGAAAAATGTAAACCACCCATTTATAGACAATATAAGTAACACAATCTTTAAGATCTCCGGGGAGAGGGAATACAGTGATTTTTCACCTTCATAGAAGCCGTGGAAAAGCTACCAGGCTATCTCTGAACTAGCAGCAGCCTAAGCCAGGCTGCGAAATCATATGCACCATAAACCATCACCCAGGCAGTGTGTGATCAGATGAAATCAAAATCGATTACTCTACTCCACAATAAATCAAACAACATTGAAGAGATCTCTACACATTTTAATACTATTGGATAACATTCAAATAACAGAGTTCATTAAACTAATCATGAAATTACAAACTTGTACCAAACTCCAGATTAAGTATGGGAACAGAAAGCCAAATGAAATCTGTGTCCTACCTAAAAGCCAGAAATAATAAAGGGAAATAGGGGCGGAACAAAAGTCACCGGAAAAGGAAACATCAGGCCTAACCACTAGAGGTACTTGAAGCAAGGAAGACTAAAGCCCGTTATTAATCTCGTTACATGTCAGCCTAACATAAGCCAAAAAATAAGTCGAGAATTATTTACATCTACAGTTTTTTGCACAAGCTTAGCGTGTTCACAGAGCAACACATGAACAAAAAACTGTTCAAGGAAGAGTCTTACACTGACGAGCACTGACGAGGGACAATTAGACTAAGTCACCTTCGCCAATTGTCTTCTCCAAGCCTTAATTTCGTGCTGCTTCTTCATTAGTCTGGTTTTCTGTCATCATTTCTTTTCCACTTTGCACAACCTCCTGCATAAAATCATCTGTTCCCGCAGATCTATTTTCCGGCGCTTCAGCACAAGCATTATTCTCTTCACCCCTTGTTATTGTTATTATCTTGAGGAGCTTCCAGACTAGCATTATTCTGGCTAGCTACACTACCCCTGAGATCATTATGTTCAACTTCCACATCCTGAACATTGCTGTCATTCTTACTCTCTTCTAGACCTCTAACATCTGCCAAGTTTGGCTCATTTTGGAATTTCCCAGCATCCAAAACTTGATTTTTTCCTCCCCCATCAGCTTCAACATTTTCTTCAAGCATCTCCTCGTTATTGACCTCCATAGAATGTGCATCACCACGGCTCTCACTATCATTTTCAGACTCATTCTCCACCACCTCCTCATTAATGTCCTCACCTCCGTGGCTCTGCCTCTCCAGACACTGCAACCTTCTCCTCAAGTCACCCAACTCCCTCTCCATCAGGAACAGCCTCTCCTTCAGTATCAAGTTTTCATCCTCCAGTTGCGCTATATGGGTGTCCTGATCATCAACTCGATTCTCCAAAACGTTGTTGTACTCAAACCCACCAGCAGTTCCATAACTGGGATAAATCATCTCAAAACGGCTCAGATCATGATCCAACCTCCTCTCTACCTCCACGTGCTCCTCTACATCACTCTCACTGGAACCTCCATCGTCTTCTTCTTCTTCATCATGCCCTTCCACAGGGTCATGTCCTGGAGACCTCAGCCTAATCAACCCCTTCATTGACCCATACCCATCAACTCCCCATTCCTCTTTGGCCATGTCCACTAAAACCTCCCTAGAAGGCGAGAACATAGGTGTTGGCAGAACTGCTGGAGTCACTGGGCATGGTGAAACCAATTCTGCAATCCCACCACTCTTTTTGGCCCGAATTATAAATGAAGTAGTGTTTCTAGGGGCGAATTTCCCCATATTGTGATTATTCTTGTTGTTGTACTTCTTCGGGAAAAATCTCCGAGCCTTCATTCTATTCTGATGCTGCAAGTCATTCAAAGTTGGTGGCTTATATCCACCACCAATACCAGTACCAAGGTTCCCAGGAACACCAGTGCTAGTGCTTCCCCCCATCGGCGGTTTTTCCATCCTCCGACCCAAGTCCAT
The DNA here is from genome assembly GCA_030512225.1 of Rauvolfia tetraphylla. Taxonomy (NCBI): domain Eukaryota; kingdom Viridiplantae; phylum Streptophyta; class Magnoliopsida; order Gentianales; family Apocynaceae; genus Rauvolfia; species Rauvolfia tetraphylla. The sequence continues at coordinate 158,538 of JAJQKT010000023.1, forward strand.
CCGTTTGTCTGGTTTATTTCCCTTTTTACCCTTCCAATTGTTTCGTGGCCCCAGAGGGTGTTTCAATGGCTTTCCACCGGAGACAAAAGCACCTGGTTGATTTTTCATAATAGCGGGGTTAGGGTTTTGGTAATTAAGCTGAAGATCCATTGGCTGCGGCGGCGGACCCCACATACCGTAACTCCGATTCAACATCTGCGGAGGTTGCTGTGATTGAGGTAGGTTCATCAGAATCTGCGAATGAGACTGAGATTTTTGAGACTTGGGAGAACTAAAACCGCTAGATGCTATCACATATTCTGGAGGATTTAGGTAGTTTTTACTGGCACTAAAGTTCATCGCCGACGGAAACGACGGTGCTGATGGAAATTCTGATCGAATGTTTTTCATTACCTGCGGCTGTTGCTGCTGCTGGTGGTGTTGGCTCATCATTTGAGGAGGCGGCGTCTGGCTCATACTAGGGACCATCGGCGGTGGCGGAGGATTCATCATCTGCTGCTGTTGATGTTGATTCATCATCGATGCTTGCTCGTTCATTATTATCTCAAATTATGAACTTTCAAAGCAAAAATCTGAAAAACCACAATAACCTATATATTGAAAATCGAAGGTCGATAAAATTCAGAAACGGGAACGTCTACTTATAATGATACTATCTCAGAAATTACTTCGAATAAGACCAACACCCTTGAGAATTTACAAATTCACCAGCAAAAACCAAAGAAGAAAAAAGATCCGGAACAAATCAAAAACAGAAAAGCGTGCAGACAAATGAATTTCCGTCTCCTTCCACAGAAATTAAAAGGATTTCAAATTTTGGATTGTTAATATTTTGGGATTTCCGATGAGTTTTTAGAAACGGTTCTTTCCTCGCCGAACCTTTCCCCAGATCGAAGACGTAATGGAAGGAACAACAGGCCGGGATGGGACAGTATATAATACCCGTGATGTCGGTGAATGAACGGCTGAGATCTATTGACAGGTGTGCTGACGGTTAGATTGAGGAGACGCGTGGTGAGCAATTATGGAAGTAGGATATGATTAGGTTAGCGATCGTAATCGCCCTAGGATTTGCACAAAAATTACGTAATAAACCATTTGGAGGCCCAAAGTAGAAGGAAAAGGCTCGGCTCCAGCAAATTGGAGAGTTGAGACGTGGGCCGGACCTAATGGTCCAGGACCGCCTGCCCATCTCAAAATCTAGTGACGATGGCAAGACAGTAATTTCAAACTCTTTGTAGCTTTTTCCTTTCTTTTTATTTTCAAAAGATCCTCTTATCGTTCATAAATGACCTACCTATTATCTTTTTTTTTTCTTTGGAAAAACAAATGAAGAGTGATTGTTATTCTAGGGTGTATTTGGATTGTGTTTGGTTGAAAGAGATTTTATTTTGAATTCTGTAAAAGTAAATTTTTTATAAAAGAAAAAGTATAGTCCAATTTTGTATTTGATTAAAAAAAATATAATTCAAATGAACCCTAAAATGTTGAGTGGATTTTGGTATTCTCCTCTTTAGAATAAAAAAAAATGAACCCTAAAAAAATTATAATATCTAAAGACACATCTAAGGAAATATTTCTAAAATATTCTATATGCTCATCTACTCTAAAGTGACAGGAAGAGATAAAAGTAAAATCAATGAGAGTTATCTATTTTTTTCATTTTAATATATATATATATATATTATTTTTATATAAAATAAAAATAAATATTATTTTTTTATTATATAATATTTTTAACTAATTAAGATTAAATATTTTTTAAAAAATAAATTAAAATATATTATATTTTAAAACAGAGAGAATAGTATTTAATATTACAATCTTAATACATGCCACTGATGTTAATATAAGGAAGCATTTAGAATGGATTTGAAACTGATTTTTTATTACTTTTTTTGGAGAAAAATAAAAAATCGTAAAATCTCTTCCTCAAAAAATGAAAATAATTAAAACTAATCAGAATAACTCTCATATTTCCCTTCTAGTCTATTGGTACAGAAAATATCAAATAGTCTGTGGAATGCGGGTATAGTATTATTCCAAAAGAATAATACAAAGGGTGGAAATCAAAGAAATGAATTATTCTGACCAAAAGCTCAGTGAATATTCTTTGTAAGGTTGTGGCGACAAATCCTTCTATCTAATAGTATACGTAAAAGAACTCAAAGCCCAGAAAAAAATGGTCAATAATTAAAGGTTGCAAACACCGCGTGCAGATTACGCGTGGCAGCCAATCCGTGACCCCCAAGATTCACTAGATAGGTCATATACGCATGGACGTTTATTAATTTTATCTTTAATAAAGAAGTCACATAAGTTGCTGATAAAAATAAGGTAAAATAAACGTTTTTTAAAAAAATATGAGAAATGAAACTAAATTAGTCACCTTGTTAAAAAGAATAACTATTTTGTCATATGTGAGTGAGTTTTTTTTTTTTATTCACCTGCTTTGTCTTATTTTTATTGATGAATTCGTAACTGATATAATGAGCATAAATTACTCTTTTCTAATGGATGGATTGATGGAGAAGTAAAGAGTATAACTGGAAGTTATGACAATGAGGTGTTCAACCATTTAAGGAAACCATTATATGTGCCTAAAAAGGAAAGATAAAATAACCTCACGAGTTGGAGGAAAATGAACTTTCTGATTTTGGGCAGTTGAGATCTGCCTGCTAAGCTCTGGCAGAAGCAGGATGGATCGGATGGAGCTTTATTTGAAAATTTTTGTTGTGATCGGTAAATAATGAATTGTTTGCGAGAATATAAAATTAACCTTTGAGTTCCTCGCTCTCTTTACTGGAGCAATAAGAATTTTATTTTTCTCTCTGTTGGGGAGATGGTATTTATGTTTCTATTTTTTAAATTTCGAAAGAATATATTCATTTTACAAGATTGACCCTCCAAAAAAAAAAAAAAAACCAGAAGAAAAAAGGACAAAGGAGACAGGCAAGACAATCACCACAAGAAAGTCGTAACCCAACTGTCTAGTAACACCTTTTATATTTGTATGGACTGCCGTTGTGATAAAGTAAAGAAGCGCATTTTGCACGCCTTTGAATCTGTTTTTACGCCTAAAAAATAAGCAAAATGGGCAGTCATGAATGAGAAAACTTGAAATCACGTGATTTGTCGTCTTCATTAAAAGACAATGTATGTATTCTAAGATTTTGAGCTGAAAGCACCTGTTTGTGGAAATGTCTACATTATCACAAAGCAGAGCCCATCAATAGTAATAAATAGGCAAACCAATTGATATATTACCCTGAGGAAATAGTGATGAGTTTTACATCAAAAATATGCAACGAACAAAATCTAAAAATTTTTTACACTGCACCAAAATTTGCCAAGACATGCATAAGGATGAACACTTCCGAATGTATTACAAAATAACTCTATACTTATCCAAAATACATGTACAATGAATTTGTACTATCAACAGAGAGACAATCATCAGGTTTTTTAAAACAGTATAAATTGTAATAAAATAATAACTTTATAAAAGTATTCCTTATCAAATAATAAGTTCTAATTCATTGTTTTTCCTTGATGTATTGAAAAACAAATAAAATCGGCGTAGAGTCTCCCTATCTTTGTAGTCATTTGTTTATACATATATTTTTTCAATTCTGACTGTTGATGATATGGATGACAGATTTCTGTTCAACGCCACCCCCAACCTCGTCCCTCCCTCTCTCCCTCTTGAAAACGTGAATTTTTGCTTTCCTCTTGAAAACGTATCACAGAGACAGTAGAACTAATAGGACAAATTAAAGTTCGATTCATTCCTCAAATTTCACATAAAATGCCTACTCAATTTACAATGAGTTTACTAATCAAAGTGTCCCAAACATAGATGTCACTGCTAAAATTTGGAAGATAAAGACCTAGAGCATAGTGGTTAGTTATCTATATACAGGATTAACTTACAGTCTCAAAGAAAATCATCATAGACGTGAATTCGGATTGTCTCCCGTAAGGATGAGAGAAATTTCCAGCCCACGGCTGAAAGCTTGGTTGAACATGAGTCGGGTTTGGAATGTTGAAATGAACGGGAACCACGAAAAGAGTGCAATTGGAATGAAAATGATCATCCCCATCCCAGCGTCATATAATCGGGCAATTGAACGGACAGATTTCCACAGTCCTATCTTCTTCACCAAAGGTTTCCATGCTACAGCAATCTGTCAAGATAAAGGAATCATGAATCCACGGCAGCATTCTAGAAAGCATACCCAAATTACATTTCTTTCTCTCTTCTAATTAACTGTAAAGAGAAAACAGATGTGCAAAAGGAAATTTACACACAAAATAATGAAACCATGTCTTCAATAATTGGAGAAATGATAGCACCATACTAACAGGAGACATCTTCAAAGGCAAGCACGCTGAAAGATCGCAAGAGTCAACAAGACAACCTTGCAAAGGAGAAAAGTGCATTCTATGGGGTGGATTTACCGGATACCAAACAATTCTTAGGATTTGATATTCTCGAGGAGAGATCCAGAGCTTGCTTGGTCGACTATCTTTTGTTTTTTGTTAATGTTGTCTTAACTCCTGCCTATCAGCTCCAGGATTCCATAACAAAGAACTGCAGGAGGACCAGAGAACTTCCCTATGAAGTTCTTTCATCTAAGAACTTCCCTGAGAACTTCCCTATGCAAAAATGACTTAAAGAGAAAAATGGGTTTTCCCTGACTCAATCAACGAAGCAGAGTTCAAAAGGTATTGGGTAAACCACTTTTAACTGCATTGATGTGTGACAAAGAAGGTGCGGAACTAAAAGCAGAAAGGTAAAAGAGCTCAAGCCTTTTTTATATGTAAAGATCTGAAATTATCATGATTCTGTTCATCATCAAGTCTCAGATGCTTGGTTCAATTATTTTATCTTGGATTCAGGGCCATACGTGTGCTTAGAAGAATCAGTAATTGTAAATCATGTTCGCCAAGAATCTTTCTTAAAGTTCATAGAACATGATGCAAATAGTGCAACCTATGATTTCGCATCAGTTCTTTTCAGAACTGGAGCTTCTTACGATAAGAATAATGAAATGAAATAGGGAAAGCTCATCATGTCCAGAACACTTACACAGAGAATTCCCCAGCCAGTTGGTAAAAAAGCCAAGATGCAAGCAAATATGTCTGGAATAGACAGTTTTGTAAACACAACTGCAGCAGCTAAACCAGCTAGTGCAAGCAAAAATGAGACACCTTGAACAAAGCGCAGCAGCAGCTGAAAATTAACAGATATCTTCTGACTGAAGGTGAAAACCTGCCCAACAAATAAAAAGGGCTTATTCTAGATCTGCAGTGTGCCAAGCACAGAGGTTGAACCATTGTGAGTTTCAGAACTGAAAGTTGTAAGCAAACCTTGAAAAGGAGGATAATTACTGCAAAAACAATCCATGAAAACCCATAAACCTACAAAAAGGTAGGAGACATTATTGAGGGAATAAAGACAAGATTAGCAGATCAGAGAATACAGTTAAAAACAATCCACAATGAACAGACACCAAGAAAGTTGATCCATGGAGTTGACAAAAATGGTAAATGAGCTGCACTTTCACCAGATTCATGCCTTACTCGTACAGGATAGAAACAATACAGTAGAAACAAAAATACCCAAAAAAAAAAAAGGTTTCAGCATATTGATGTTGTACTTACCGTTAGTGAAGTATTCGACCCTTGTATGTTGAGCTTATATACAATGCCATACTGGAACATAAAGAATCGTAGGCTAAGAATGGTCTCAAGCAACCTTCCTCTTAAGGTTCTAATATGAGCCTGTAAAGGAGGAGGAGAAGGAAAAGGAAAAGAAGAGGAGAAAAGAGAGAGCAGGAGGGAGGGAGAGGGAGGGGGGGGGGGACAGAGAAGAAAACCTCAGTGCAACAAGTGGAAAGTGAATAAAGACAAAAGAGCAGAAGAACTGATAATTTGGTATCACAAGAGTTGATAAAACCGAATTATATTGTATTGAAAAAGTCTGTACGGTACCGCAAGAGTATATAAAACCGAATATATAATATGCTACCACAAGAAAACCGGATTGAAGTATGTTACTCTTACATTGTTCCCAAGGTTTGACAGGAAATGTAAGGTGGAGATGAGCAGTCATGTAAGGAGCATCATATTCACACTAAAAACAGAAAAGAAGAGGGAAAGAAACCCTCACAAATGAACCTCTTCATTACCTTGATCAATACAATACATTTGTTCTAGTATGAATGAATATAAAATGAAAAAAGTTCTGAACACCATTACTTTTGTTTCTTTAATTGTGAAATTCAAGATTAGTCTTTCTAAATACAAGGCACAATTTTTCTTCTCGGATCCCAGTAAAATTGCCATTTCTTTCCTTACCTCAAAAAGACTCACAAATTGTTCAAACATTATCCCAATATTAAAACAAAGACAGAATGAAGTATAACTGGATGATGATGATAATATAACAAATTGGAGACATAAATGTGACTAGAACGCAACAATGCAAAAGCTCATAGAAATCACACAAAGCAGGAAAACAGTACTAACATGTTCCCTCTAGTATCTGCGTTCTAGTTTCACTTTTAAATGTCACATCCAAAAATGTGAATTTGAAAGTTAATTATAACTTTGGTGTGTATCACATATCATTCAAAATGCTGTAATCAAACCCTAAGAGACTCTCCATTTGGTGTCCAATCAACAACACGTGGACAGCCTCCTCTTCCCCTTTTAAGTGGGGCCTTTTCTTTTAATATAAAATAATAATAATAATTGATAAAGTAAAAAGAAAATTTCCAAGTCCCTGTATCCTTCGCCATCATTTTCTGATTTTGGTCATTTTCTATAAATCCAAGAAAAATCGAAAATATACTTTTAAGATTTTCTTCATGTTCTTAAATCTAGGGTTGTTATTGTCATCAATATTATTATAAATTACTTTTTACGTTTGAAAGTTTTAAACATTTATACACTACACTTAAGGTCACAAATGTGTGTGCGTGTGTGCGCGGCGCGTGTTAGATTTTTAATTTTTGCAACTTTCTTTTTCATATTTGTTATTTAATGTTTGAGATTTAAGATATACCATTAAAAATTAAAATGAGTCAGAGCAAATGCACAGGGGAAAAAGCTAGTTATTTCTAAATAGAGGATACCAAGAACTTTGATATTAAAAGTATTTGCACTGTTCACAATCAGTTAATAACCTGACAGGTAAATTTGAAAGGAAAAAGAAGATAAGTGCAAATCAAATTCTATTCCATCTTCCCACAACAGAACAGTTCATAAGACAAAAAGAATATACAGGAATCCGAAATGATCTTTAAAAGAGTGCCAAATACAAGAGCTGCAAGATTTAACTTCTCTCTCTGCAAAAAATAATGACTCAGAGAAATATGGAAAACTGGGAAAATGAGAACTTGTGGAGTAGAAGGAAACTGTCTGATTCTCAAAAAAACTTAACAACCGTACCCAGAAACAAAAAGGAAGGAAACTGTCTGATTCTCAAAACAAGCTTAACAACCGCACCCAGAAACAAGGATATTTACTAATGCAAATAAATAACCAGGTACAAGAAGGAACAATTGCACAAACATAAAATGCCAGGTAGCATTAGTTTCAGAGGAGCATGATCAACTAAGAAATATTTTTCAAAAATAAACCAGAATAAGTCCAACAATTAAGAAACCAATGAAGAATTTCAACAAACATATTCATTCTCAAGCAGATTTCCTACCAGTTCTTCATCCCACCAAGCTTCCCAGCTTTCTTCTCCCTTGACCCCAATTCCACCCCTGTAAAGGAGCCAATTTGTCCAATCTCGGAAGTCCTTTACTGTCCTACACGGGGAAAATGCAAGATTAGTGAAGAGATGAGAGAAAATAGGCAGGTGTTATTCATAAACTAGTACTTACTTCTGCCACTCAAATCCTGATGGATTAAATAAATAAGGCGCGAAAAGCCACGAAATGGCCATGAACCAGCTGCTGACAGTGAGAAGAATGTATCCTATAGCCCCACTTTCATTGTAACCATACGCAAGATATACCACCAACAAAAGCACCACTTCCATTCTGAGACATTATAAGGAGGGAAAATGAAATGGTCACTCAAATTAAGAGGGTGCGTTGTATCTAAGAGAGAGAGAGAGACAGAGAGAGAGAGAGAGAGACCCTTTAACAAAATGACTCCGGGAGTAGAGCCTGTAATTTTCAGAGAATTTGATGTGTCGAACCACGAAGCCCCTACCAGTTGCTTGATACTGTTGAAACATTCAGGAGAGATACTTGGAAGGAAAGTCCTAACCAGATAAAAATAAATCAGCAGTGAGAAAAAGACATACTCTAGCACCACCATGGAGAATAGTCCGGCCAAAGTAGTGCGATTTTGTCCCAAGTGAGAATGTGAAGAAGACAGTGCAGAGCTGAAATTGCATAGTGACAAAACTGACAAGAGCCTGTGGCAACAACAAAGCATTACGGTAAAGAACTAATCAACAGAGTAGAAATCTCCAGTTGACATAACTGAAGTTCTGAATCACTAAAAACAGATGAATGAAGAACCACAAGGACGAGAATGCAGGTGCTTAAACTCTGCTAACCACATATGATACATTAAGCATATAATTGGTCATCTGATGTTAGTTGATCCAAACTGGTTTTAAGCTTACTTGAAAAAAAAATCATCAATATCCAGATAGATTAAAGAATTGGAAAATGATACATTAAGCATAATAAGTCACGTCTTCACAGATCTTATACACGGATTCTGTTACCTGCATTTTGGTGTCCAAACTGGTTTTAAGCTTACTTGAAAAATAATCATCAATATCCTGATAGACTAAAGAATTGGAAAATGATACATTAAGCATAATAAGTCACGTCTTCACCGATCTTATACACGGATTCTGTTACCTGCATTTTTGTGTCCATTTTAGCTTTATATCTCTTTGGCTCATATTAACTAGTAAAATAATTCAGAGAAGATCCCAAGTGGCATCAAGTAAAAACGAGAAGCTATAAATGCATCTGACCATTGGGCATCTAAGTTTATTGATCCTATTTGGATTCTGCATACGTCTAAAAAGTTAGTTTTAGTTTTATAGGAGAATGAATTGCAATTTTAAATCCAATCAAACCAAATTTTGTTTCAAATCAAGTTTAGTCTATGCATGCATTTGTTTTCCCACTTTTTCCTTCTTCTTTTCCATTCTCTTTTGGTGCTTTTTTCTTTTGGAGCTAGAAAGCAGGGTTGTGGTGTTTGCTTAGAAAACATACCCTTAGAAAACCTTGTTCCAAGATGAACCCCAATACCATTGGTACTGCTGTAAAAACACCAATCTGAAACAAAAACTGTGCATTCAGGGCCACACTCAAAGCAGTATTGTCCAATATCCTTGCTCTAACTTGGATAGTTTCACCAACTCCTGATAGTGCCTGAAACCGTTGTGTTCACTTGTAAAACAGACCATCATAAACATCATGAAAATAAGGAAGAGCAAATTATCATGAACATCACAAGATGGATCCTTGCAATGTTACCTTGCTTTTTCTTATCTATGACTTCCTAGTAAACAATGTAAATGGAAAACAAGCAAACAAAAGCTAGAAGAGATTGTCGCAAATAAACTAACCCAGTCACATATATAATTCATATCTATGCCTACCTGAGCAGTTAAAACTACCCAAAAGAAAAATGAATAAAAATTGAGGATTCATATCATAGATGCTTTTGAGTTATTGGATTGGGAGACGTCCTAGAACCATATATAAAGGACTTCTTTCCTAGCTCTTGACCAAGCTATTGCTCAAAGCTTTGCTCCTTGCAAAGGCAGATCAATTATCTGCTCGAACTCTTTCATATGAAAAATATAAGAATATTACTCTTATATATCTTACTACTTACCAGATATGCTCTCCCATAGAGGAAAAAGTATACAGTCAACACCGTCAGCTGCACAGATGTTAGATCAATTAATAGATAATACATGTAACTTCAAATTTGGAAACTGTAACAGCAACTGCTTTACTCATAAATATTTGAGCAGACTCATGACTTACATATTAATGCTAGGTAGACTTGAAATGAGAACAGAGGCAAGAAGAGAATATACAAGAGAGAAGATTTATAAGGACATTAAACAGAAGACGTAAGATAAATAGGGGTTAATAGCCAACTATTCCATACGCAAATGAATCCTCCCATTACAAACTGATATGTAGAAGAAGCAAATAAATCCATTATAGGATCAACTATGTTCTTCCCTCCCTGGTTTAAGAAACCTTGTTCCACGTATAAATGAAAATATAAAGGTAATTCATGGTTTTCAGATCTCTTCCCATAAGTCCAGCTTAATAATTTATGACAACCTTTCACAAAATTGGGCATTTTTTTCTATTCCTGAGAATTTAGCAGCAATTTGGGTTTGTGATCCACAAGAAGCACCTTTTTTTTAGTTCAAAAACCATTATGTCAGTATTGCATATGGTAACATGTATTTGTGAAATGGTGTAATACCAAAAAAAGGAGATGCAACAGGCAAGAAGTAGCCAAATATATTCTCAAAGGGCTGACTAATCTAGTGGCATTAGAATAATTTGGAGAATCATCAACTTATTTATTTCATTATGACCATAGTTCTTACTCCTGAAGCCCTCGTAATCACCAAGTTAACTGGAACCACATGCCTTCACTCTTTCTAACTGATTTAACATATATAAATGACGACTTTTCCAGCCAGCACCATTTTTCTTTTATTTATTACTAAAAAGATTAGTGCTTAAGGAGCAAAATATCTTCACACTTATCTTTAATAGGAGGAGGAGGAGGAGGAGGAGGGAAGGGGGGAATTCCACTTCATTCTGCTCCAACATCTCCTTCAGTTATTCACATGGCCCTGGTTCTTGGAATTTAACCTATCAAGAAGCTAACCGATGGGAGATAGATGAGTCTATTCATCTGTCGGACGTCCTAGATCCTGGCTTTAGATAATTCTGGATCATAGTTGGTCAGTCAATGTTGATGTCTCTTTCAAATTACTTTATCTCAGAGAAAAATCACCCAACATCTACCGGGGTCAAATCAAATAGAATGCAAGGGTACCTCCAAAGTGAAAGCTTTTACCTGGATAAAGATTCTTAATAAAATTAATATCTAAGTTCTTTTGGAGCCCTACACCATTGTTGCAGAAAATATATTTCTGTGCAAGTCTGACAATCAGACTCATATAATCTCTGTCCTCAATATCACCAAGCCAGAAGATTTGAGACAATTTATATTGTTACTTATACCACATCTTTTAAAATATTTCATTTTGTTCAAAAGCAAGCTGACTTAGCAGGAAGGTAGGCAACTCACCAAGGTACAAAAGTAATATCCAACTGTAGTGAAGTAGAATGATAGCATTCTGAAGAAATCAAAGAGTTGTCCAAGCCTGTAGACATCCCTGCTAAGAACTTGCTCGCCATTTCCACCAGACACCTTCCCTTCAAATAAAGCAATCTGATTAAGTCCAACATCTCTGCCCTTGCCAACCTGCAATGATATAAGTTAGATACTTTTATCACCATGTATTTCACTAGTAAAAGAAATAGCAATCCTTACCTGGATGTACTCATGATGGGTAACATTTCCTTGACGCAAGGTTGAATTGAATCCTGCACATTCCTCAGAAATTATATATCACCAAAACAGGAAATTTTAATTCCAATTATGTCATGCCACATGACAAACTGCTTATACTTATCACATTTAAAGAATGCAATGCAAGAAATTAATGTTAAGCATTTTAACATAAATCGACAGAAATTCGCAGGATGGGACATATTCACACACAAAGACTACCTGCACATACAGATGAGAGATGAAACACATCTCTACAAATACAATGAAACTAATACATAAATAAACCTTTTCGGAGAGAACATATTGCAAACCATACTGTTTTGATTAATAGAAAGAACTTCGACCCTGCAAAGACTGCAACTTAAAGAAGACAGTTCATCGATTATATTCTGTTACATTAAAAAACAAACAGTAGATGAAACAACAATTCATTGATTGCTTAAGACAACATCAAAGCGTTGCAGCTCATATATTTGTGATAGGAAGACATCAAATGAAACTAATACATATTGTAAACCATACTGCTTGGATTAATAAAATGAACTTCTACCCTGCAAAGACTGCAACTTAAAGATGACAGTTAATCGATTATATTCTGTTACATTAAAAAAAGAACAGTAGATGAAACAACAATTGCTTCAGACAACATCAAAGCATTGCAGCTCATATATTTGTGATAGGGAGACATCAAATAGAAGTCTGGCTCAAACTTGAGATGACGAATGATTGATGTAGTCATTTTGCATTACGTAATCACTGATTCGAAAGACATATGAACCCAAACTTCTGAGAAGCGCAAAATGATTAAGAACAGATAAGGCCAAATACTACCGTTAAATTTTGTCTCAGACATCGACAAGCACATAACCCAAAACAAGTAAAGGAAAGTTTAGTAGGCTACTTGGAGTAGAATGTGGTTTTTTAATCTGAAATTTTCACTATTGAATTTCAAATCTGTTTTCAAAATCCACCAAATTTGATCCGAAAACCATTTTTCCTCCTCTCTTCCCCCTCCCTCCTCATAGCATGCATTGCATCAATGGCCACCGACAATGCAGCAAGCACACCGCAGCGCTTCCATATTCCATTTGTCTAGTAGATTTGTTATCCAATCTTCCGTTTAGATAAGTATCAGAGATGGCAGGGCTGAAAAACACCATGGCAGCCTTCAAAATCAACCATTAGACATCCAAAAATCCCACCAGAAATCCTCCCATCACCCCAAGGAACTTAAGCGTCGAAATGAACTCTCAAAAAGTTATATTAAAACATAAATCAGGCTAGATCTACTTTATGCCAAGGGAAATGGTTGAACAATAGTACTAAACAACTCCTCTCAAGGAGTAAATGTTAAAATTCTCCAAAGCAAAAGCTCTACCACCACTGACGTTGGTTGGTGGTGATGTTGGTAGCAGCAAAGGGAGAAAAAGTTATAATTATATTGAAGGTATTGAAGGGTAGAAAAGTCTTAAAATTGAAGTTACTTTGTCTAATTATATTGAAGGGTAGAAAAGTCTTTCTCCAACTTGGATCTTACAAGAGTCAAAAGATAAACAGATGGAACCTGACGTTGCCCAACTATTTAGATTATTAAATTCATAGACAAAGTAAAAGGACTATGTGTTATGTAACTTCTGATAAGCAACTACAATAGCTGCCAATGACTATACCCGCAGAACAATTATATCAGCTCAAAACAGAAATGTATAGATGGAAATCATTCTGACAATTCAAATTACATCCATTAGCAGTATAAAAGGTAAATCAAATCTTACATATTGGACTATCAAAATCTGAGTGCACAACACATTTTATACAAGGAGATAGTATGCATCTTAATAATTTTTTTTGCCAGAGCAGGTTGAGAGAAGCTTTTCTCCTAATATGAATTTATCAGAGCAGAAAATAAAATAAATTTTTAAGACACAACAAACATGTCCACTGAAAAAGGTACAAGGACTGGGCTAATAGCTTAACTCGAGACATATTTTCTGGATTCCAAGTTTTACAAGCTTTTGCACTTTTACCTGCATATATGTCTTCACTGATGTTAATTACACGAGATGCTTTGCTGATGCCACCCCGTGTTAAATGGAAAATTCTATCAAAAACATCTGGATGGCCATAATGCATACGCACCCTACATAACTCAAGAATTTAGTGCCAATATTAAAAGTCCACAATGAAATAAAACAAAATTACTTTGCCACAATTATAAAAAATAAAAATAAAAAGTTTGGTAAAGCACAAACTCACTTTAGAGGATTTGAGAGAACACGCTGCCCAAGTGTCACAAAGCTGGTTTCTTGATTAGACATGAAAGATGCTAAAGAAGATACACTGCACACATGAAATTAAAAAATTCACATGCACATCAACAATACAAAGCATAGAAGTACATTATGCAAACTGTGAAATACCTTCCAGTAAAAACATGCTCCCTGACACCAAGAATGGTAGGAGGATGAATCCCATGATCCTGATTGAATTCTTCAAGAAGGTTTCTCATTTTCAAAGCCTCCTCAAAATAGTTGTCCTGTTAAAAACCAGAAATTAAAAAGTTTGCTAAAAATACCACAATAGGGGAAAGAAAGCAAAAAGAAAACCCTTCCACCCCACTACTTTACCCACTTGCCATTGGAATTTGCCAAAATATTTGACACTTACCTGTAAAAGGAAAGCTTTTATAACATGTTATACTTTCAAAAAGGTAGTACTATATTGCTTCACATCTGTTAATGTGACATAAAGGAAGTATTGGCCCACAAGATCCTTCATTTTTATGTTACTATATAACATTTTTAGCTTTCATCATCAACTGACACAAATTTGATGGAGGCAGCAGAGAATTTAGAAATTCAACAGTGCCTAATAGACAGCTCAGTGGGGTCTTCTCCATCTACATCTTGAGTTGCCCCAAGAATTCACAAGCAACTCTTGGCATGAAAGGTAAGTTGTTCAACTATGAAATTGTCATTGAATATAAAGGTCACCTTGTAGCAGTACCGCAAATTTTGCTGTATTGTCTACCTAAATGCCATTTATCTGATTCTACATATTTAATCTATGAGTTGATTTTAATGTATCAAAAGACATCTTAAATGGCATGTTAATGGAAAGTGATCCGAACTTTTCGAACCTAAAAGATTTTGAAATCTTCCTACAGAACCTTTCCTTTGTATAGAAAGTTACCAAGAACCACTGGATTGATTTTAAGAATTTCAAATTCTTCACAAGTCTGTTCAACTTAGAAAACTCAGAATGCAAATGTCAGTCAACAATAAATAAAATCACCTAGTTATCAAGGAAAAACAATTACAGCACACTTGGAAACTAAAACTAGATCTTGATAGGAATATAATGCTCACTTTCCTAGCAAAGCAAATACCTTCATATTCACAAGCATGGTAGCAAAGTGAATATGATATTGCCTGGTCTTTTGCAGCAGACTTTGAGATACAATTTTGCCAAGTTTGTCTACTGGTGTTTTCATAATCTAGAGTTCCAATATAACCAAATGTGGGCAGCGTTTCATCCATCAGGTGCCAAAAAAAATAAAGTGAAACTATATTCTTAAGAGGTTGTTTTACCTGATTCATGTCAATTGTCTGTATTGCGTTTCCACGGGTAAAGATAACAGCATGATTCTGATTTTCAGGTTTTCCTTCACCCAGTTTGGGATTCCCAGGCAATTTTACTGAATATATTTCCTGCATAAAATTTGAGGAAACAAACATATATGAATCTAAATATTTTGAAACTTAATTGGCATTTTTTAATGCCATATAACATCTGAATCAATGAGTCAAGTAGCCAAAAGCCGCCTGACATGAAAAATACTCGGATATCACGAAAGACCTGGAATCATGTCAGTGACAACATGAGTAATTAACCAACAATTAGCCAACAATAGATATTGAGACTGGTGGATCATCAAAACATGACATTGATGATAATTCAAAGATGCCAAAAGGCCCAATGCCCCATCTAAACAGAACATTGACGGATAACATGTAGCACGAGAATTGGCATTCTTAGTGTTCATCTATCATATATACCATTCCCACTTCCCAGTTACGAGCCAAAGAAACTAAGAACCCTAGAGGTAATATCCAATGGAAATGAACTAGAAAACAATTACACCTGTAACATTATTCAAATACAAGAATAAACCCACTGAACTTCTTTTCTTACTCTCTTTTATGAGAAGCAAAACCCAGGTGCTTTCTTTGTTTATTATTTCACTTTCAAATAAATTTTCTAACACTACTTTTTTCTTCAGACACCAATAGAAAGTGAAGTTCAGAGTAAGGCAAAATAATGTTCACTTACAAATGCATAGGGATCAAAGTACTCAAATGCATATTATGCAGAAGTAAAGGAAAAATCAAAACCTGATCTTTCCCATTGATGCCAGCTTTTACAAGCTTCGAGTAATACTCCGTATGTACATTGCCATCCTTTAGAGACTCAACCACGTCAATGAAAGCAACCCGGAGAGCTTCATTTCTACAACAAAATAGCATTGGGACATCATAAAGGAACAAATGAATATGCAAAGTACCAACATATTTCAATTGTATAAATAAGCAGCTCGGAAAAATCTGCAACCAGATGAGACAACACTAGTTGCAGGAGAGGAAAGTCCCAAAAGCCAATATACTTGGGGTCTAACTAACAAGCACTATATAGCACAGACATTAAAACTATTTGACCTTCGCATTAGCAATGCAATATCTGCAGCCTCAGGTTTTCGTTCTTCTTTCTGTTTTCCGTATATTTGACAAGTAACAACATAAGTAAACTTCAAATCCGCCTGAGCTCTTGCTTCGGGAGACAGCTCAAAACCTTCAATATCAGTTACTTCATTCATGGAATTTGCAGCTTCTATATCTGAGCATAACTCATACATATCAGAAAACTCCAGCAACTCAAGCTGAAATAAACAAATGCATAGGTTTTCAGTTGCTAACCTCCAGGAATCATTCTTTCCAGGTAAGTTTGGAGCACAAGAGCTTTTCTGTAGTACATCATTCCCCGAACTGCAGTGGAACAACAGTCATGATACAAAGAAATCAAATAACTAATAGAAGAAAATAAGCAGGAATAAGCTATAAAATTATCGTTCCACTTGCTGAATCTACATCAAATCTATTTGGAAAACCTTTAATAGGAAGAATTTCAATGGCACTCATTCTAAAAATCTATAAAACCTTTGGCATTGCCATGCAAGTTCTCTCAGTTTCAAAGAGATCTTCAGAAATTTCCAAGGAATGTAATTTAATGATCTGGAAGTATAACAATGAAATATCCTCTGAATAGTATTATATTCCCAGTTTACCAATTCATATGGCTGTACACACTTCAAAAAAATGACTAACAAAAAAAATATTCTGTAAGTCAAGCAAGAACGGAACAACCAAATTATTGAGTATACTTCAAGAGATGGATAAAGTCTGTATTATGATCCAAATAAAAATGTATACGGATTTTCGCAAATATCAAGTCCATAGACCCAATAGCAACAATATTTCTTTCGTATTGAATGTTCATTTAGTCAATTCAATTATAGAGGCATTTCAGCATTGGGGTTGGTGGGGTGGGGGGGGGGGAATGAAATGCAAAATAGCTGAAATGCAGAATATTAGTTTGTAAGCTTGATTCGACAGACATATTTCGTACATTTTATTAATAAGATATGCATCTCATTTTAGTCACCAAAAATGAACAGAACAGAGTTATTTTTTAAAAGATAAATAAACATACAGAACATGACACTAGCCAGAAGGCCTAAAGACTTGTAAAGATCTCAGAAAGAGTACATACCTGTTCTAGCCAATGTTTGTCCTCGGTAAGAAGCCCAGAAGCGAAGTTCCAGAATGTCATTTGGATTATCATCATGTTCCAATTCTGATGTATTCTCATCGCGGCCAATCCGAGCAAGAAAATTTTTCCACTCATCTAGGGTGGGAATTTAGTATTTTAAACAAGAAAACAAGAAAACATAAGGGACCTATCTGGAGTTTACAGTTACAGACACAAAAAAAGGTTTAACAATTGGATTCACACAGACACAAGCACTCAATGACTGAACTGGTCTATCATATAAAAGACTTATACAGCAGAGAAAGTATAAATTACGCATCAAGGTTCTCATTTTCCCTTTGTTTTTTTTTTTTTCTTTTGGTTTTGTTTTTGGGGGGAGAGGGTTAAGAAGAAACTGGATAAGCTGATCTTTTCATGTTCCAGTGAGTTCTTACACTGTTCCTGTATTGACAAGAGAGTGTGGGGATATATTAAAAAATAAAAAAATCTACAGACACGAGGACCCTACAATTTTGGCAGAAATACATATATATACTAACGGAAAAGGCAATCAAGGAAATCATAATTGGAAACTCATAGTTCAGACAAGACAAATCAATGCAGAACTCTGGGTACCAGTGCAACTTACAAAGAATGAGCCAAAAAACAGACTACAAACTGAAAGGAGGACCTTAGGGGTGAATTGACACTACATTTGACTAGTAGTCTTTAATCAAGGAAAACCTTATAATGTAAACAGGACAAACATACTTTTGCCAGATCTAGACAGATAATATGATGCTACCATGAAAATTACATTGCCATATGAATCTCATAAGTTCACAACCATAAACATGTAGAGAGAATGATAATAAATATGATGTAAACGCTACTACTCTATTATCGTTCCTAAAAGTCCCATAATCCTAAAAAATTATGTGACAAGATTTCCTTTTGTAATAAGATCACCGAAATCATCCTTTCATCTATCAAATGCAAGAAAGTGCCATACACGAGGTCAAGTCTTGTAAATGGGTGGGGGTAGAGAATATAAGCACCAGGGGTGCCATTTAAGTAAAGGATTGGAGGATACCAGGATATATCTTCTGGAGGTAAAACAAAGTTGAAATACCATCTTCATTTTTCTTAAGTAGTTCAGACATGCTGTAAAGCACAATCTCAGAATAATATGGCGTGAAAACACTGCATAACAAAATATGTGGTTTACTAAGCAGCCCAGCAATTAGAAAAATCAAATGCCAACAAAGAACCAAGAGAAAGAACATTACCTGAAGGACATCATCTCACGGACCGGCTTGGCAATTGGCATATCCATGAAAAGAGAATTTGTAAAGAACTCCAATCTGCGCCGTGCCTCGAGATTTTTGGGGATATTTGCAGCTGAATCTTTGATAGTCAAGAGGGAGTATAACCTCCGAACTTCTGTTCTCTGCATGTAATCAACAATGAAATGCTTGCAGACAGAGAGCCTCCTCTCAGAACGGACACATACAGGAAGGATGTGGAAAGAGGCCCATGATAATGCGGTATAGCTGAAATGTGGGGGGTGGGTAAATACATCAAATGAACATAACTCACCAGCTCAACATCTGTTGGCCACTTCAATTTCTGGAAAAGGCGACCTTCATTCCTTGCTTTTGACAGAACATTCCACGTCTCATAGTTGTCTCTGAAAACAAACATATAGATGAAACATAGAATAATTAAAGGCAGTTGCAACATATAAATTTTGACCACGCAACAAACCTCATGTTGACAAAAAGGACATCATGACGCATAACATCATAAAGATCTTGGACGGCTTTAATAGCACCCCTTTCAAGTTCTGCTGTTTGATCCTCTTTCTACAAAGAATAGCAAGTGAAGACAGCATGATAAGAAATTCAAGAAATAAATAAATTGATATAGGCCTAGCAGGCCTGGTAAAGTAAAATACTATTGGTGCATATAAAAAAGCAACTCAAAGTACACATTAAGAATTTAAGAAAAAAATAAATAAATTTCTTGTGAAACCAAATAGATCTAGGCCTACAGACCATGATAAAGCATATTTGTTGGTGCGTAGAAGGGAAAAAATAATATATATCATGTGTCAATATAAAAATGTTTCACGAAGGTACTTCTCTGTAAAAGGGACAATCCTGCGCGATTCAAACAGGTAGCCTGGTGAAAGTGCACAGTACCACGGATGCTGTTATCATGCGGAGACCCGATTTCAATTTCACAAAACATCTCTAACATGGTTTCTATTTCTCGCCTCATATATTCTCCATTTTTAAACAACAAAAATGGAAAATAGTTATCCAAATGAATTATTTCAGCTGCAGTCGGCATTTTGGAAAAAAACAAAAAACAAAGGATAGGATGAACCAATTCTAATATGCAGAAAACAACTTCTAGTTTTTTACCTACTGTGAGTGAAAGGAAAGGAAAATAACCAGGTAGCCTCTTGAGACTAGTTTGAAGTGCATAATTCCATGGATGCTTTTACCACGCAGAGATCAAATTTCAATTCCACAGAACATCTCTAAAATGTATTCTATATCTCACCCCATATATTTTCCACTTTCAAAGAATAAAAAAGGAAAATAATTTTCCAAATGAATTTTATCAACTGCAGTTCATCTTGTGAGGAAAAAGAATTATGAGGAACCAACACTAATAGGCATGAAATAATTCTTAACCTTTTCCTACAATTAAAGTGACATCAGATGCCTCTTTTTTCAAAAAAGAAAAAAAAAAGGAAGCGACATCAGACTGAATTGAAAATAATAAAGCAGAAAAAATAGAAAATAAAGATAAACTGAAATTTCTCAATGAACAGTCCAACAAAGTAAACACGAACCAGTACTCCCATCAATGCAGTAACTTTCTGAATGACTAGTGAAAGCTTATTTAGTTGAAAATCAACATGAATACTCCTGTTGGCAATGCTCCCTTGAATGTCTTCATATATCCTTTCAACCCTGAAGAACAGACAAAAGCAAACAGGAGATTATCATAGCCAGAATAGGCAGAACAAAGATTAGGACATCCTTGTTAACTAGAAGGTATGAAACACCCATGAAACTTGTTTAAGAATGAGATATACCACTCTAGCCACAAGTATTAAACATGTGAGTTCTCCAGACTTCCAAACTTGAGCCCTTTAAGAGATCATGAATGCCCAGGAAAAGGAAAAGGAAAAGGAAAGAAAAAAGGGGAGAAAAAACATTACATGTGCCAGTAAAAGTCTATTTAGATTGCTGGCAGAAAAATACTTCTATACACACTCCAATTGCCAACAAGTAAAAACAGGTCAAATCAAGTTAAGCATAAAGGTTCAAGAAAACTAAGTTTGTCTAGCGCATGTGTGATTCATATTCACGATTCACCATAATTGACCTAATCCGAATCAAGCATATGTCAATATCATGTAACATTCATTTAAGGCTGTTAAGAAGATGTCAGATTTGCAACACCCAGCATGAAATATTCCATCACTTCCCACTTCCTAGGGGAACATCCTTAATGGAAAACCAGAATCTCTAGGTTCATAAGACCAGGTATTATGATCTAATTGCCAAAAGTGGCCCAAGAAATCAGAGAAAAGTCCTTAATTCATATCTAGAATTACCATTTCTTTCCTTCATCATCTCTTTCATCATCCAAAATTGCGGTCAGTATGAGCTTGATAGCATAGTAGCACTCTTGAACTGCATATTTCATGTAGTCATCCCTGGAGATCCGATCCCATAGCTCTTCTTGTGAATCTCTACTTTCAAGAGCAATATCCTTTGCAAGAAATATCTACAGCAGAGTATAAGGAATGTTTGAGAAGAAGAAGAGAAGAAGGGGAGGAAAAAACCAACTCCAGGTAATACCAAATGATCCTAACAGGAATAAAAAGAAAATAGTACTCAGCACGACCTTGCTAGCCAGTAAAAATAGGGGCCATTGAACCAATGGAATACTTCCAGAATTTTTTGGCATTAGAAGCAACTCCATTTCCCTGCCAAATTTATAAATAAACGGTTAAGATACATTGTGAAATGTGTACCTCCAACTCGAACCAAATTTGTACATCAAAGGAAAACACTCACAAGTTAGAAATGTAGTCTTCCTCCCTCAAATTCTTTACAATTTCATTCCAAAAAGGCGCAAAATGAGCAGCATCTGCTTTGTTTTTCTCCAGAACCTTAAATAAGGTAGCAGCAATTAACTTCCAAAGATAAAACGAAAAGCATGAGACAGCCCAACTTGCCCCAGGCAATTTCAGAAATCAAGCACACACTCATTATTCCCTTTCATATTTTTATTCTTGAGTTCCAAAATAAGAAGGCGGAAGAGTTAAAAAGTAAACAACCTTAAAGCACATGCATTTTAGCATCTTATTCAACTTGGAAAATGTCTCCAGCCATAGCATCTAGTGTTTTTGCAAACTAATCACTGACCATCACAAAGAGACTGGAAGGGCCACATGTAATTCTTCTTTTTCCCCAAAATTAATGTACCTCCTACTATCTAAAAATGTACAAGTACCCAGTAGGCACATTATTGAAGAAATAGTTAGCTGTGTCTCTTCTATCCTATCTAAAAATGTAGAAAAAACCTGATAGGCTCATTCTTGAAGAAACGATTGCTATGCATTTTGCACAACAAGAAGGAAAGAATCCTTGCAAGCATTATAATTTGCTCATTGCATATGAAGATCCTCTTAGCATTGAAAATGAAGTAGAAGGTGAACAGCTCGCACATTCATTTTCAGGTATTCAATATGAATAAACCCCCTTAAAGTTTACCCCAAACATATTTAGCCCCATAGCATTACATTTGTATCAAATTACCGCCGAAGTGTTAGCTTTGACTATTCTTTATGGAGAAGAGGACACTACTACCCCCCCCACCCCAATTTTAATAGTTAAATGCAAACATGTCTTGAGTACACAACAGAGAACCCTATTCCTTCCAATCTTCTCCTCCACCTAGAAGGCGTCTCTATGTAATGCCACCTTAACCATTTGCCAACATCACCTTCATCTCCGTCATCCTCCACTCCTGTCCCACTCCACCATCTTCGTCATACCCCATCAACATCACTGCAGCTACCTCGATACTTTAGTCAAACCTCCAGCTCCACTTCCATCCTTTTAAAGTTGCTCACTGCACATCTTGCATTCAGAATGGCAGAACATATGTGGAAGCATGCTTTGCACAGAGAGTTTTTTTCTGCAAGAGGTTGGAACTATGTTCCCGTAGGCGTCACCAATGCGCTGAATTTGCATCTCCCCACACTCCTGCATTGACAACATAGATGGCCTGGCAATTTGCACTCACCAATGCCAACAACTTGCCAATTTATTATATGACCAATAAATCATGCAAAAGAAATTCCCAATTGCCATTATCTAGCTCTTTAGGGTTCCAAATATCCCTTTAAAAGAAAGAGAGAGGATCATGGTAGAAAAAATTGCTTTGAGCGTGAACAGAAAGAAACAATCCAGTGCTACTTTCCATTCCCATCCACCTCAGTCTCCCAAACCGCCAGCCCCCAACTCCGGTCTCTCTCCTTTTATGCTTCCTATAATCTGTTAGATCTTCCCTCTACTGCCACCTTAGATCAGCCTCTAACCAATTATTCTTTTCTTGCCCCCAAAACAACCAACCGCCAGATGAAACAACAATGGAAATTTGATTCAAAAAAAAAAAGAAAAAAAAAACAATGGCAATGCCAATTGGTGGAATTAGGAGAAGGCAGACCGATATGTGGGCAAGGTTCTAATTTTTTGGCAGTCATACTTTTTATTTTAGGTTAAAAAAAATTCATGAATCAAACTCAAGGACAAGAAAGGTAGTTCTAATATCTTCAATTATTTCTAAATGCAATTGCTGAGGAGGTCCAATGACTGAAGCAAAGTAATACTAAAATAGTGTTATGGAGCATGGTCAAATTTGGGGGTAAATGTTAAAGGGGTAATCATTTGAGTAATAATAGTAAATAATCACACACATATGAGGAGGAAAAAAAGCCTCCATCAATCGCTCAACTTCACCTATGAGATGAGACAAACCTTCCCCTCCAGGGATTATTGTAGACTTTGCAATTAGCCAAACTTCACAAGCCAAAGCAAAAAATAATGGGAAAAGCAAAGTCCAAAGAAGATATGAAAAAGCTCACCTTATCAGCAGGCTGGACAGCAGCCCTGTAAAGCAGAACAGATGCTTAAATGTACCAGGAAATGATTTGTGAAAGATGCCATTCAGAAAAGGCCAGATGAGATAAGCACCTGTTGGGAAGACGTATATGAAGATTATTCATAAAGGCTTCAGGAAAACCCTCAAATAGTTTATGGACAGCATCCAATGACCTAATCTGCAGAGGACAGAGGACCACTTGGATTACTGAAGAAATTCCTGGAGCTATATTTTCAAAATATGAAACTAAAGGATTTCTTATGTGAGAAAAAAGAGTATGGTTAAATAAGTATTTACCTCCCCAAGACGATCTCTAGCACCCAGCAAGAACCCCATAATAGCTGAAATAATCGTGTAAAATATATGGATATCCAAGAGATAGATCTGCAGAACATTAGAGTTCTTATTAGTGAATCTGAACATCATAAAACCCACTCAGCACTCTACTTGGGAACTGAAAATGCCAGCATAATGTCACCATACAGTATACTAGCTGAACCCAGCATATGTGAGGACAAAGCATCTTAGAATTATTAAAGAGAGCTTCAGAATATAATACTTTTGGCCGTCAAGAAATCTAGCATATGATAAATCCATTTTTCCTCCTCACAGAATTTAATCATTGTACATTCATTGTTCACTATCAGCAAGTGCATTTGACAACCAGAATGAGTTATTAACCAGATAAAAATGTTCTACCACTTGACTGAATGTCCGCAATGACTATTAAACATATAGACATATCCTGAAATCAATGGCCTATGGCTTGCTATACGACTGTCAAACATATAAACGCATCAAGAAATAACCTGCAGTTCATGAAACACGGATCAATATCAGCGTTTGGTAAGAAAGATTTTTTGTTTTGGTCAGAAAATTTTGAAAACCAAAGGGACTGTTAATGTGTAGTATTTTTCTTGATTCTTCAAAGACGACATCAAAAGTAGATTTTTAAATCTTACAAAAAGGTAGAACATGAAAGTTAGATACTGAAATGATGAAATAAGGTAAAAGGTGGAAATAAAAAAACATGTCTTTGTCATTTTGTGACAATTAAACTAAACACAACCTTTCAAAAACCTGATTAATCAATAATCCCTGCGTTTCTCATGTTACAACTATGAAATTGATAACATGTTCTTTTCACTTAATTTCCTCAACTGTTCAGAGTATAATCATAACCCTTTATAACTTTAAGTAGATCTGTAGACTTAAATTGCTCTATAGCATCCACAAAAATGCATTGACAGTGAAAAGAATTAAATGCTTGCGTTAAACGAACACTAAGTATACTTGGGAGTAACCAAGCTTAGTGACACCAATCTGTTGTGTCAAGAGCTAGGAACAAGAACAAGAGTATGCTATGATTCAGCAAGCAAATGCACAAAAATAAAAGGGAGAGAACAAAAAGATGGCGCTAAATGCAAATGAAATAACTTTATTTCTTTTCCAATATAACTAACACAAAGAGATCTTGGCACGTGAAAGGCTAGCACCAATTTGTATCTTCAGGACATGGTACATTGACACATCTTCTGTTAAACAGGTGAGTCATATAAATGAACAACCAAATCACAATCTTCGCAAGTAGAACAATCCGGAAATTATCTGGATAGGTTTTGAGGCAGGGAAAAGCTAGGTCAGAAATACAATGCAGGGAATAAGTAAAACATTAGAAAGTGTTGCTTACAGCAAAAACTGGAGCCCATAAGCTTGCAACCGTCAAAGCATTATGATTGTCTGCAGTAAAGGCCAACCACATTAGAAAAAGTGGATAAGTAAGCATTATAGGAATAATAAAAGACATCGAATAGTGCTAATCCTAGACTTGGAGGATTTCCAAAAGTTAGAGGGGAAAAAGGTGGACAAAGGAAAACCCAAACTAAAATGTAAAGGTTATGAGACTTCATAATCAGAAGCAGGCGTGTTGAATAACAAAGGAATAGTCTGATCAATCATTACAAAGCAATGTGCGAAAATCAAACAAAAATAGAATCAAGAAGTTGCTTGCTTACGTTTAGAGACGAGATCATGCCAAGAATATTCCCTAATGTCCATATGTATTATTAGCCTTGTTGGTCCAACCAGGGGTCTAATCTGCAACATGATTTAAAAAATTTAAAAATATTATTTAAAAAAAAAAGACACAGCAATCAACAATTATCCAAGACCATCAACCCAAATACCAGAAAAAAGCTCGAAATGTACCTGAAGGAAGTAGGCAAAGCAAAACTTGCATCCCAGGACAATTAGCCAGAAGATCATGTACCTGCATTATAAGATGTTAATAAATGCAACCAGAAAGCAAGAGGAAAAGAATAAGGAAGGAAAACAAGAGAGGTACTGAAGCTAGATTTTCTGTAACTACACATTTATAAGAACTTTGCTTAAAAAGCATGAATTAATTATAATACAAACATGCATAACTGAAATAAGATTATAACTGAGAAAAAGAAGTAAAAAATCAAGAATGGCATCTTTAATACCAATCACATCATTTTCAAACTGTATACAAATCAGTTTTGCTAGTCTTAACAGCATAGCCTTAAATGAAAATGGAAATATTCAAACCTGCCGCAATACCAAACAAAAGAAGAAATGCACCTATAGAAGTACCAACCTGTCTTATATAGAAATGTCATTCACAAAATAAACAGACTCGGTAAAATTCATGTAAGCGTGCTGTTCTGAGACAGTTAAACCACGTGATACAGCTTCAAACCCAACCAATTTTGAGCAGAGCAGAAGATACTTGTATCCACTCAACCACATTAAAGCCTCACTCTAGTCAGGTTATCGAGTTACTTGGAATGTTTTTGTTTACAGGGAGACAAAAGATTTTAGAAAGCTCAAAAATTTTCATGTATGTTGGTTTTCTTATTACAAAAGATATTCAAATGCCAAAGGAGATGAAATCGTGTGATCTAGTAGACTTTACGCATTTGGTGAGCTACAACATTCAAGTAGAAACCATTCTAAGCCCAAAGCCTTTAAAGTAGATGCAAGGAAGGATACTAAGGCTTTGATGGGAGTTATTGAGACCCCCATATGCCTCCAATGAAATATATAGAATATCTCTATGATAGAGAAGGCTTTGGATTACTACCTCCTAGCAACTCAAGTTTTTGCACTTTGGGAAGGTTATGAAAATAGATAGATGGGCTACTACTCCACTTCATAAGATAAGCGGTGATAATAGAAAATAGCAAGACCAACATGCATCAAATTCCTCTCATTAACTTAACTATATTGTCCATTAAAAATTACTCAATATCTAAAACCGAAAAAAGTACCCTGAATGTAAAACAAGAACAATCCATGAGCAGAAACAACAGGGAACTAGTAATTCCATATTACCACCCAAAAAATGGGATTTTCGGAAAGGAACAGAGTTCACATGATTTGCTAACTCTAGAATCATTTATTTATAGCAAAAAGATACAGATATTTGGAACTGGAGTCCTCAATTCTTTCTCTTGATTGGAAAGATTCTCAATCCAAAAGTTATCCTACTGTTTCTCAAAAATAACTCTGGATCCCACCCCCTCTCTCAGAATAATCAACTGTAGAACCCACACAAAATAGAAAACTTTCAAACAGAAGACGAATGCAAATGCTACCTTATTATTTCATTTTTGTTTTCCTTGGTTCGGATATGGGGCAGTTAAGAAGATTCTTATTTTAATAAGTAGTCATGTAAAGATAGAAAAGACTTAACGCACTAAAAAAGCAACTTTTAAATCTTATGCCTTTTACTGATTGCCAATACATTCCTGGATCCCCCCTAAAGGTAGCATCAAAATAAAGTTACCAGAAGGAAAGCAACAGGAAAATAAATGATCAAAGGTAATGCTTTCACAAAACTAGGACCAAAGTGGCAGAGCTGGAAAAATAACTAGTGGGGAAGCTGGTAGATACGTTCTTTGCATCACAACACAAGAAAAAATGCTGGTGTAAAAAGAATTCATCATAGTATGAAATTGAAGTACTTACTTCAGAAAGTCTGATGTTCTCTCATACATGCCCCGGCCAACATAATAATGTTCCTTAAAAAAATACCAAAAGGCCATTTTCAATCCATCCAAAAAAAGATTGGTTAAAAAAGCATTTAATGCCATTGGCAAACCTGGTGCATCCACTTGATGAAACGAACAAGAGGCCAATTATCACATTGATTACTCATACGATGACAAGCAGGTATGCGCATAAAGGTACTCAAGAGAATCTGCACACCAGCATATACCGCAATAACAATGACATAAATTTTAAAGAGAATTGACTCAGCATTTGGTCTACTATTCTCTACAAGAGCTCTCCTGCAATTAGAGAAGACATAAAAATCCAATAACTAAACACATTACAATTATGAAGAGATGAGGTAAGACAGTGATCAGAAAATTTTAACAAAAAAGAAAATAACTAAGGAAACAGGGGTATACACATAGAGAAAGCATATGAAAACAGAAGCCGCACTGAACCAAAGAAATCGGAGGAAAATTCGGGTAACCGCTAGACGCATTGATGCGGAATAGGCACCATACATCATCAGAATGTCTGAGACACCTACAGTGGAAGATGAAAATACAATTAGAAAACAAGAACATGAATACACAGGGAAGCTGCTCAGCATGCATTAACTTGACTATGCAAATTAAGATAGTTATTGGATCAGAGTAGAATTTTGCAAGACTCAAAAATAACCACATACTCTGGATAAATTTCATCACCATATATGTTGGTCCAAGGCTTAAAAGCTCTCGTAGTGTCTTAGAGTCAAAACGCCCATTAAATGCAATGATGGTAAGTCCCTGGGAGAAAACACAACAGAAAGAGACAGATCAGCAGCAGATTAGCCAAACAGCTGCAGATCCAAGACAAAAAAATGAATTTGTGAAACAAAAATTTCAAAGCAATGAAGGAGGTAAAGATTTCTGTATCGGCTTCTTAACCTGAAACATCATGAAAAGAAATATCCACAGACGATGGAAACTATGATAAAGATGAAGAAATGTCCTGTGTTCCACAAAAGAAGTTTTTCCCTGGCGCTTACTTGGTCCAGACTTTAGAACATTCTGCACAAGAGGCATGGGGAAAAGGTCACAAAATTCATAGATGTAGGCAACAAATAAAAATTACGATCTAAACACAACTTTCTACTTCCTCAGAGATGCCCGTGAAACATAACAAGGCAGAAAAAATTTATCCCTTAGAAATTGTATCCATGGTTGCACACAACCCATATAATGCTGGTTTAAACCACTTACCTAGTCACCCACCCATTTTCCCACAAGAGCATAAACTGAAAAATACAGTTTACACAATTTGCATTTCAAACTTTTTTTTTTCAAAGAAAGTTGGGGGTTGGAGGCGGAAGGGAGTGGGAGCGGGGGTACGGGTAGTACGATTTTTACATTAGAAAACACAAGAAAAGCCCTTCACTTACTTTAAACTCAATGGTCTTCCGGCAAAGAAATAATTTGCTAAAGGACTATTATGATGATGATTAAAGCTCTTTTCCCAGTTTAAAAGGGCAACTATGGAAAAACAAGAACAGCAAGCTATCAAACTCCACCAGGAGAACACACCTAAAAGTGGTTCCCCAGCCCAAAGCAATTAGTGACTAAACATAAGCACTTGTGAGCTTAGCAAACAATTTACAGCAGATTGCTATAATACATGTTTGACTACCCACTCACGTTATCAAGTTGAGTAACAATATTCACATGAAAGCTTTAGGAACCGAGTAAGACAACCTTTAGGAACTTAGTTATGGACAAATATAGTTCTGAAGCAACAGGCAACCAGAGATGTACTAGTTAATAAATGATGGATATTAGAAAAAAAATAACCACTTGTACATACGACAATAAAGAAATAAGGAATCCAGGTACCTTTGACCTTGGTGTTGGCTTCAGGAAGAATGGGGAACTCTTACGCCATGGCCAGCTAAGTTCAAAACAATGAAGCGACCTGGAAAAAAAAAGGGAAAAAATCCTTTTCTTGACAAATGAAGAAATTTTATGAATGAAACAACAAATTCAAGAAATTGGAGGAGGCATCTCATTTCTTTCGGAAAGACGAAAAAAAGCTAGCAGGAAGCAAAAGAAATCTCAAGAAGCATGTGTTGTCCTAGCTTACCAAAAATATTCATTAAAATCATCATAATTTCTCCAGGCTGAATGCGGTGCTCGTCCATTGTCATTGTTTGTTGCTTCCTGCACATCAAAACTAAATATGTACTTCTGCAAGTGACAAGAAATCTTAAAATACGTCTCATCTATCATGAGATCTCTCATCACACAGTGGCTGTGGGTTCTTTTGGCAATGCTTGTTCAGCATTAACAACATAAAGTCAGTGTTTAGTGGAAAGCTCAAAAAGTCATATTTGGCAAACTGACATGACTAGTAACCAAATTGCCATGCCCAATAAGTTCCCTGCTTATTTTCTGAGGGTAAAAACAGTGTTGTAACAGCATTTACAATATAACTTATGTTTGTTGTCATTGCCTAATCCAAGCAAGAAAAAGAAACATACCAGCCCCTTTCCAAGAAGCAAAAGGATTCTTTTCATTCTGAAATTCAAAAGAGAACACAACGATTTGCAAATCATATGAAAAAGAAGATAACCGCAGAATTAAGGCATGTGACTTTGATTCTGGAACTCCTGCAATGTAATCAGTCCACCGCCATAGCTTAAAGTGCTTATGCAGACATTTTTAGATAACAAATTAGAAATCCTCAGCCATCAGTTGTCACCAGTGGAAACTTGAGCTTAAAATCTTCTATTCTAAAATGTCTCAGCACAGCAAGAAAAGAAAAAGTTTGATGACTAAAATCATAAAGTACAATTATTAATATTGCAATGCATTAACCACGTCATGCTACTTTGTCAGTTGCATTTTACCCATAAACGAAGTACCAAAAGTTATGCAATTAGACATTCACTACCATCTGGGTATACACATGCAATAAAATACCATCCGTGTTATTTTTATGCTTCCCGTGCTCACTATATTAAGAACAGTATTCATTCCTTCACTTAATAATAACATAGTCATTTACATTGTTATCTAACCTCACCCTCAATAAGAGCAAAGCAGTTTAGCAACATTCATAAGAAATTCTAAGGAGAGAGAGTTAGAATAAAAGCAAGGGAAAACAGGGGGCATACCGCAGCTATAACATCGTATAATGGGCTTATGACTTGATCCAGAAATGACACACCATTATCTGAAACACAACTGTTTGCTGGTTGTGCAACCTGCTGCCGTAATATTTCTTCGAGTTCCCTTCCCATCTGTTTATAAAGTTCCATGTTTAATAAGACAAAGTAAGAATTTCTGAAAAAAAGTATACGACAATTAACAATAAAATGCAAAGAAAATCAAAGAAGATTCATTGAGATAGATTGAAGGTAGTATAGCAACAGTTAATCAGCGTAATTCCCAATTCCCTATACCCACCCCCATCCCCCACCCCACACCAGCTTCAGTTTTAAAAAATTAAATGGGAAAACACAGAGAGAGAGAGAGAGAGAGTAAAATAAGAAAGAAAATGATTTTATATACATGCACCAAGTCACACGAGGCAGCAAGATGATTGGATACAGGGTGTGGCTTCTCAAAAATTTAGAGCTACAAAAGAACGAATTTCCACCTTCCAAAGGAACTCCCACTCTCTATCCCTCCACAAGAACTTGAAAACCAAAGCCAGCAATAAACATGTAGAAAATGCAACCCAGAAAGATGTTAATATCAAAATCTACCATCTACCAATGTCATTCTAAGAAAGTTATCAAAAGTGTAATACAAAAACATATTATTTAAAAATATACTCATTCAGGAACAAAGTCCATATACACTACCAAAATCTAGAAATATCTTAAGACGACAGAAATGGAAGGGAAGACACTGAAGAACAAGAAGGGCAAACATAATAGTTTTTGCCACTTCACTAGGACTTCAGGGTAAATGATCCTGGTATGCAGCTAAATAATAATGTTAGCTAAGTTCAGATTGCATATCAACATCAAAACAGTAAAATGACTCGTCGCTTCAGAGTGACCTACATGATGAAATATGTAGCACACACATTCTGGAAGAAATCGGACATTGGAGGCTTCACCCCATATCAGAAAGTACAATGAGATGAACAACAACTTCTTTTCCTTGCTTACTGCTTCCAAACTGCCAAGTAAGAAATGAACTCTCAGAATCAAACTTCAATGTGGGCTAAACTACGCATCAAGACATATTTATTCGACATAACAGAAGTATGCAGGTGAAATCAAGATCCTATAGTTTGTGTTATAGCCATGCAAAGGTCATAATAGGCTTCACATACTTGCTCCATACTGGTAAGATTCCCAGATAGTTGCACCACTTAATATAGTTGTCCAGAGACTTCAGAAACACCCTTTGGACAGCAGCCTCATCCAATATCTGAAGCAGAACAGTCATACAGCAATTCAATATAAAGATAGCATTTCGACAAACAGTTACTAATACTTCGAAAGTCCATCACATATTCAATAGGATGATACCATGTGGCCGTGAAACTTCCAAAGATTATAAAAATAAAATAAAATAAAATGTATTATAATCCAAAACAATATTTAAAAATGGAGGACAGAGCAACAGAGAGGAAAACAAATAATGTTAATCCAGGAGTGAGCAAGCTTAAGCGAGGAGCTTAGCCCATAAAAGGATCTTCCCAATGATAAATAAAGAAATGCTACACTGTAAAAGTATTCTACTTATATGCAAAGTCATCCTCATGTTTATCACATTTCTTGACATATAGAGGAAATAGACTTTAATTTATACAAGCGGAATTGTTTTATATTTTAGTTTCTCACAAGAGGATCAAGGAGTGCATGCCGATGTCCCATGACAAGAGAAAGATCTTTAGCTATGGCGTTTCATCAGAGGAGACTTTCCTATGCCCTTTTAGGATAAAGATTGCCCTATGAATTAATACCAAATCAGAATACTACTAGACAATGGGCCCTTTTTCTTTTTGTTCCTTACTTACAAAACTGTGCGCTTATCGTTAATCAAGTATCAGTTTGATGTTTGCAACGCTTAAGAGTCCTGCATATCCCTTTACATTTCAAAAGTCAGCATGACTGGCTAGGCTATTAAAAGTGACTGAAAGAGAGCACATTGGCAGACTGCAAAAGAGGCCAGAAGAATAGCAACACCATCCTTTGATTGGATTGGCTTCAATTTCATGCAGTAAAATTTCATCGCACGATTAAAAGTAAGAAGCAACTTCACTACAACCAAGAGGATGACATAAAACTTACTGGTTCAGTTTCTTCAGGTATTCGAAGCCGGCTCTGCTCATTAGCAAGGAGATGAACAACATGCTCACGCTGATTGGAAACATTATCTTTCTGCCAACAAGCCACAACATCAGATGTTATCAAGTACAAAGACCAGAAGGAAATAAGCTGGAAGAACAAAGATCAAAATAACATCACCTCTAGGGATAGTTGTTAATGACGAAATAAAAATAACAGAGCCAAAAGAAACCTTTTCATGCATGTACAGGATAACTCGGCTAAAATGTCATGCAAGGAATAAATTCTATTCCACTTAAAATGTCATGAAAAAGGATAATTTGTACTCCATTTTCAACAGGAACGATAATGAAAAACAGGCAGCCTGCTCAGTCCCAAATAGAATCTCCACTTTTTCACTTGGCACAAAAATTCAGTAAAGCATTTAACCATGTACTAGTTACCACCTTACCCTTAATAATTACACCAGGACCCAGGTGTCATACTCGGCTAATGTCCATCCTTCTTTTATTACAAGTAGATTAGTGACAGGTGGAAGTTAGATTAGAAAAGACACTTATGTTGGGGAAATGGGTATACTCACCTTTGGACAACCCAGAAAATAGAAAAAGGATATCCAATTAGGGACGAAGGGACTATTTGTTAGACATGTAGGTATAGAGTAACTCATGATGCACATGCAAGAAGGCAATAGTGGAAAGAAGAGATCGGCTCTTTGATAAGACAGTCAGCAGGTTGATATCACTCCACATATGAAGATGGGGCACCAACAAGAAAAGATGACTTATGATGACATAATATAATCAATACACAAAACAGTGCCTGCCTTTTAAATGCAATGCAGCTGGTTAATGATACTCATATATACATCTCAGGTCTAACTTTTCTTCCCTTTTCTTATCAAATTCTTAAAATAACAATGAAATATACAGAACAAGCAAAAAAGTTATATTCTGGGGCTCCTAAACATCCACATTAGGTTTAGCAACTAGAAAAGAACCAACATAAATCTACAAGTATTATATTGATCCATCATTGGATCAACCTGAATGATTATAATGCAATGTGATCATTTAAGCCTTTGGAAAAGCTCAAAAAAAAAAAAAAAACTGCACCAATGAATGAATAGTGACTGGAACTACCATGCGATGTTAGCAGGAACCAACCTGAAAACCAAAAGTAAAATGCAGAAAATCAAATATGTCTACAGTCCTCGTAGCAGGTACAGAAAAACTTGGTGGCAGTTTTGGCAGTCCCCTGAAGTACTTTAGTGCTGAAACTGCTGCTCGAACCTGTGCTCATCCAAATAAATAAGTACTAGCAATCAAACAATAGGCAAGAAATAGATAAGACCAAAGAAAACTGGCTTACCTCAGGAAAAAAAACAATGGCATTTGTTGTTGAAGGAGCATCTAAAGGGATAATGTTATATGCAACAAGATCCTCCGTCATAGCTGCATCTGCTTCCATAACGCGTTTCATCTTGGAAAATAAAGAAAGAACAAGCAGTTTCAGAATCAAAGTTAACAAGCCATCCTCACGAAAAGTATGCGATTGGGCAAAGGGGAGACATATGGATTGAAACAAACAAAAATTAATATATTGCTTGAGAAAGGAATCAACAATAGGTTTGGTGAAAAAGAGAATAACGAAGTAATCCGTTGATAGTTGCTCCAACTTTGGAACAAACTGCTTGCCATCTTTCTGAACCAAGAATCATTTTGCTAACAATCATAGTAGAGTAAAAAGAATTCATGACTTCCAATGTCAACATTTTCCCCCTCAGAACTTAAGGGATCAGAACATTCCTTGCTTCAATTTTCTTTCTATTTTTCTTTTTTTCCCCTTCAAGAAGGTGTTCTTTGGAATGGTTACGTATCCCATGTGCTTTTCAACCTGCACTTTGCATGAACCAGCTTGATTGTTTTCCCTCTAATTTCTTGGCAGCTGCAGATGGGCACATGCCCCTACAGCAATGGCTAAGTATGATGTTTATTTAATGTTAGTTTATTAAACAAAATTGTAACTTTGTCGCAAATTTTTTTTACTACATTAGAAATTATTTTTTAAAAATTCATACACAAGTTTAACATGAATCAAGTGTACCCAGTGAGTAGTCCATAGTATTATTTAGAGTTGCACATCATGATATCTTCCAACAAAAGAGGTACAGCAACAAAAGAATCTGAATAAAATGCAGCATGTGTCAATAAGTATATTCCAAGTGACAAGAAGGAATAAAAACGATTAGGTTATTAATGTCACTGAAGATAATTCCAAAGAAATAAAAGCAGGAAGAGGTGCCTGAATTGAGAGAAAAAAAAAATAGGGAACTAAACAAGAAAATCAAAATTCAGCTTTAAATATCAAACCTCTTCAGGAATCAATCTTTCTGCTTCTTCAGGAGACACTTCCTTTGTCAACTGTTCCAGAACATTCCCTAAAACTTTAAGGGTTGCAAAAACCTTTTTCCTTTTCACAGTTTTGCGCTCCAACCTATTTAAGAAAAAAGGCAAAAAAACAAACTGAACATAAGGATTACAATTAGAAAACGAAGAAAATAATGAAGCATAATTCTCAGCTACATGAAATTCAGTTATCTGCAGCACAAGTCTCAGCTACATGAAATTCAGTTATCTAGATGAGATAACAATGAATAAAAGCACTTTTAAAGTAGTTAAGGGTGACGCAATTTTTTTTCAGGATATTTTGCATAGACGAATTTCCTTCTGCAATTAAAGAATTCATCAATCAGATTAACAAAAAAAAAATGAAACCAAAAAGGAAAAATCCCTTAGACAAAATTACTGAAGATTCTTTTTTCAGAACTGCAAATTTTCGTCTAACTATCCTCAAAAGTAATAACAGCAAGCAAGTTTTCTGTTTAACCCTCAAATAGAATAATGAGAAGCAAAATCACACACATAGAAACATAAGCACTTAATGATCTCACATAGATAAACTAGTAACCACAAAAAAATGAATAAGAGACAAGATAAGACATTTCAATATAATCCTTTAATACAATTAGCTCCAGCATCCAGAATTAATACATACTCTCCAAGGTTACCACTGAAAACTCCCGACTCCCTCAACTTCATTGCTTCTTCCCGCAGCTTGTCAACATTATTCTTCTCTCTATACTGCCTATAGAAGTCTTGTAAACGAGCAATGTCCTGGCTCCTGTCAATGCTTCCACCTTCCCTCTTGGCGAGTTTTTGCTGCAAAATAGACCAGTAGCATTGGTGTTATGATCTACCGCACATTTACTAACTGAAGTAAGCAATGGATTTATCAGAACTAATAATAGTTTAGAAACCGCTGTACTGAAACCATGTTTTACTTTAGGTGAAACCTGAGAAAAAAGAAAAACATTTAATTTGATAGTATAGGAGTACAGTTTTGGCATGGCAACCACATATCCATCCTGCTATCAATGTGCAAGTGAAGCAAAAAGAGATATCTTGAGTAAAAGTTACCTTTATCACAGACATCAAACCAGTTTTGAACTGCAACACACCTCTACCCTCACTATTGGGATCCAGATTTTGAGCCAAAGAATATGCATGCTCACACACTGCAGTGAAAAAAAAAAGAAAAAGAAAAGGTGCCATGATTGGCATCCAACAAAAGGTCTATTAGGTAAACATAATAAATATCAACATGAAGAATTCAGTCAATAATTCTTAAATGAGGCCAGAAATGAAACTATGGGGGGTGACTGAAAATTTTGAGAAGTCCCTTTAAAAAATTTAGATTTTTTGAAATAAGTCCTAATACATTTTGCCTATCGCCCCTACAAAAATATTTTAAAACTTATAATATTATCCTCTACCGCAATCTTTCTTTTGACTTGCCCCCAACTTCAAGTACCTAGTTTCATCCCTAACTGCACCTAAAACAATCATTGGTAGTCTGCAAGTGTGCTTCTATCTGCGAAATGTGAATCCCCAGAAAAGGGTGCAAAAAATTTGCTACTTTGGCCTGCAGAATATGCTTCTTTTCATTTAAAAGAAAAAAAAAGTTGAGAAGAAATCAGCAGCTTCGCCATTTATTGGCCTGATCATTAAAACATTGGAAGAAGCCAGCACACAGCACATCTCTATCCAAGTGAAACAAGAAATAAAAGATATTTTATCTATGAAAAAGTCACCAAAACTTAGATGCATAATCAATCTGAATAATGGTAAGTAGCATCAATTGCATAATAACAAGAAAAAAGTGCAAGAAACGTAGAACCTAAAATAGAAGTGAACAAGACAAGAAAACTGATAATCATTCACAACTCCAAAGGAATATTTTTGCATTGCCGAGCTAACTGCATCAAAAGAAAAAGGTATTCGGTATTATTTGTGCCTTTCATGGTCTTCTCCGCAGAATAGTATGATCCTCTCCATATACATACAAATTTTTGTTTCTTGCCTCTTGCGTGCAAGTTTTGACGGGTCCTGCACTAAGTGTGGTCTATACCAATATTTACACAATCAATTCTATATGTGCAAATAGATCAGTAGGTGAGGAAAAGATCTATTACCTACATTCTCACTTGAAATACAAAGAAATGTGCAGCCAGGTAGCTTTGCCTGAACACAGCTCTATACCAAATTTTGCTAAGCTTCTAGAAGTTAAAAATCCATTAACTTCATTTTTATAGACAGAAGGCAAGCTTATTTATTTATCTGCTTTTTACCTTTACATTTTGTATATTCCATAATTTGGCTACAAGACAACACAAGTAGATGCAGCCTACAATGGCATCATATGAAAGGTTCAGAATTTTCTAGGTGAATCTTTCCTATTTGCTTTTGGGGAACTTTCTTATTTCCTTTCAAGAGTCCTACTGGCGTTAAGAAAAGAGAAATTTCCTGGAGCTTATAA
This sequence comes from Rauvolfia tetraphylla, assembly GCA_030512225.1. Lineage (NCBI taxonomy): Eukaryota > Viridiplantae > Streptophyta > Magnoliopsida > Gentianales > Apocynaceae > Rauvolfia > Rauvolfia tetraphylla. Next base: position 196,330 of record JAJQKT010000023.1, read on the forward strand.
AACAATGTTTATTCTTAATAATTGAGCATTCAGTCACAAATAAAGTTCCTGCAGTTTCCTCTGAGATTGTTCCGCAGAGTTTCATAAAATGCATCCTAAAAGCCTAATGAGACGGAGCTATTATCATAAGAACTAAAGATTGACTTCTTCTGACTTTCTCGAGTTTTCCCTTCTCCTGCTGTTTATAGAAATTCAGGAAAAAAGAACTAAAATAATAGTCAGAAAATGAGTTGAACTTCTTAACTTTCCTTTCTATTTAGGACCTTATATTTTCATCCTAAGTTTCTGAATAGCCAGGCCATAATAACGCACTGTGCTAATCTCATCACAGATAGGCAAAAATGGAAAGAATAACAAGAAAAAACAAATGAAGAGGCAAGCGAAAGACAATCAACACATACAGATTCTTGAAATACTGGGATCTTCATCCTGAATCTCATCAGCAGTTCTTAAAATGTCATCTATGTCCCTGTTATTTGCAAGAGAGGAAGGGACATTTGCTGCAATCCCACCATCTAATCGCCCATAAGCATCACCACCACTCCTCCTTTGCCTCCTTAGTGCTGCACGAACCAATCGTTCCCATAGCTCCTCAGCTCGAGACATCTCCTGCATTAACAAAAGTAAAAGAATTGTTAACAGAAAAAATCAAGTTCATTTCAATAACTAATAAAAACAACTAATACTAGATCAATAAGACCAAAATGAAGCAAGGGAGTGGAGACACTATCACTATTTAGATTTTGCATTATCCCGAGCAATATATGCATCAGAATGTAAAAGACTATGGGCAAGTAACAATACGATTGAGCTTTAGGAATCATTGGTCAAGTTGGAAACGATATAAAAAGCAAAGTAAAACCAGAATTACAAAAATAAAAGATTACAGAGATATTATATACTAAATTACAAGTGAAACAAATAGAATACAATATTTTTTTCACTAGACTTTGCATTTCCATAAGCAGCAAAGAGAATCAATCGATTTATAACGTATGCTTCACCTTCATTTACCTCATGAAAACACGCGGAACTTGATCTGAAAACCAAATAAAATTTTCCCTCTCATTTCCTCTCAGTGAAATTTGCACAAATTATGCATGTTGGTTGGAAAAAGCCAATTCACGGAACTAAGCACATTCCCATATTTAAAACTGGGCAGATATAAACATTCATAGGAAACAAATTGCCTTCCGCATAAGAATTCACACAATCCACCAGTAGTAATGAACAGCCAGCACTGATGAAAACAAAAAAAATCAACAACCATATTGCGGATAGATAAGCTCACCGGATTGGAGATCTCGCCAGAAAATCAAAGGAACCTCCGGGGAGCTGACAATAGCTGTAAAAGAGAGAAGGGGAGAAAGATTGAATAATCAAAACCCTAGAAATGGGGTTGAATTGGAAGGCAGAAAGATTCAAACGAGCCCTGGTGGGGATTTGAAATGGAGGAGAGAGGGGATACACGAATCTAGGATGGTATGTCAGGAGAAGAGGGAAAGGGTGGTGGACTGGTTACCGGGTATAGCCGGTTGACTCCGTGGCGGGGCGTGAGAGGAGGTTTGATTTGTTAACGCGGAGAAGAAAAGCTGTCGGACAAAGCAGTGCGTGTAAACGCAAATAATTTTAAAAACAGCATTATTCTTTTTTTTTTTTAAGAAAAAAGAAAAGCTTTATTTGGAGCATTAAGGCAAAGGCTATTCGGATTGGTTTTATTTAATTGAATTATATTAAAATTTTTAAAATAAATTATTTATAAGAAAATAAATAAAATTTAAAATAAAAATGTAAAATCTTTTTATTTAAAAGTCAATCCAAATACATTATAAAAGTTCATGAGAAAAATTTATGAAAATCAATCTATATATCACCTCAAAAGAACAACTATGAAAAATTTTAAAATTATTATCAAAAATGAGATTTCTTTTTTTTTTTTTTGCTAAATATCATAAACGAGAGTTAAGGATAAAAAATTTGAAACAAATTATTAAAATTTGACAATTTCATGTTATGAGTTAATTAATTTGATCATACTAATATACACATTCTTCAAGAGAAGAACTGTAGTGAGCTCTTGATGGAAAGGTGAAACACTGCAGGGAAGTGGCCTGGAAAATGCAACAAGAATCTATTCACTATTGGTTTTGCAAAGTTGCTTCAATGTGAGAATTGGCAAAGAAACCACCCACATTCAATTACGTAGTGCCTGCATGAGATCTCTATGATCCGATCAAGGATATTGCTGTGGGAAAATTTTCAAGTTTTGGGATTCTCGTGCTTGCGAGTATTTATTGGCTAACCTGTGTGGTAATAGATTTTAAGGAGAAAGATCAACCTTCATTGTACAATAAATAATTATAGTATAAATATGTTATAAAGTATTTACAAATTATTGTATCATAAAACCACTCATTTAATAAAGTATTCAACCTAGTTTAACACAAAATATTTAATATTCAGGGAAACTTTTTATCAAATCCCTACGCATACTTTGGTATAACTAGTTTATCTAGAAATATATGTACCTATAGTTTTCCACCACGACATGTATTTTGTGTCATTACTGGTCGACAGGCTTCTATTCGTCTAGATGTAATTCAAGAGGGTTCAAATGACTGAAGAGCATTTTTATCGAAACAAATTCGATTCGCTCGATAAGTTATTTTCTTTATTATTCCTCTATGTTATTTAAAGAATATAATTCTTTTGAAGTTACAATTGATGGTTGTTTTTTAATTCCATATCTATTGCAAAACTGAACGTTAAAAGTTTCTTCTCATCAAGTTCCTTGCGAATAATAGAAAAAAAGATTTAGAATCTTAATTAATTAAGTAATTAACTAATTATTAGTAAGATATGCATGGGGAGTCGTGGTATTCTCAGAGATGTAATAAATATAAAATATATCTTTTTTAATTTAGTTTTGATTGTGGACTTAATAGCCAATACGTTTTGCATTGTCCTTTCTAAATGATACGGTGAAATAGGCTTAAAACCAACGATTTGTTTCACTGTCAATGGATTCAAGAAGGGAGTGAACTGTATGGCAAATCGGAAAAGAGTATCTATATGCCTTAAGACATTATTTGTTTTTATACACATTAATTCAATTTGAAGAAAATTTAATTTTACTATTTATAAAAACTTATTTTTTTTGATTTTTTCTTGCAATATAACCAAATCTAAATATTATTCAAAGAGAATTTCTCCAAACAATTCAGTTTGGAGAAACCAAAATTCTTTAAATTTGAATTAGACTTGAACTATTCTACTGCCTTTATATATTAAATTATTATTATTATTTTGCACTACCCTTAATTGTTAATTAAATTTGATTTTGAAAAAAAAATTAATTTTTGGAGTAGCATCAAATTGAACATAATTTTTTAAGAAAAAATCAAAACCAAAATTAAATCCTAATTAATTCAGCATGTAAAATTTCTTTAAATATACAAAAAGGTTTTCGGTAGTGGGCCCAAAGAATCCTCTTTGGGGTTTTCATGGAAGATTGCTTGGGCCCAAAAAGTACATAGTATGATGAGAATCTGAATAGAGTTTGTAATAATGGTGCAAATGATTCACAGTGATGTTTAACCTTCAAAATACTGTGTTATTTCCTATATAAATGGAGGAACGCTAATTCAATACATAAACACCTTCAACGCATATGAAGAGTGTTTGAGTTTATTGAATCAGATATGCCAATGCCAAAGCATTCCTCACCATGGACTTTGTAAAACCTTTTCTTGACATATACATACACACGTCCCTTGAGAGGAAAGTATCAACATTATATTTATATTTATTCAAAAAGTATCACACAGTTTTCAGAGCTTAGGACAATAAAACCCTATAAATACACTTATTAGAAACATATGCGTCATTGACTCCAAAATCTATCCATTGGAGCATACATAACTCATTGTGTTTTGCTATACTTGGATAGAGTTTGATTTTGAAATCAAATTCAAAATTTTAAATATGGGATTCATATATTCTCTTACAAATAATTTACCTTTTATAAAACTCAAGACAAAAATTTCAAAACCAAACCCTTCTAATCACACAATGAATATAACCTTAGCTTTTGCAGAAGGCATCCCTTCCATCATACAATCAATAAACCTTTGTCCAAGAATTCACTTATTGGCCAAGGAATGGCAAAGAAAAGCACTTAGTGACATGCATAGTGCACTTTTATTACCCAATTAATAGAGTTTTTTCACTTTTAATCTTACATTTTTTATAAAAGATTTATTTTTTGACATGTAATAAAATTTCTTAAATTGAAACTAAATATAAATGCAGAGTTTGATGAACAAGAATAATAAAAATATGATTCCTATTTCTAAATTTTTAAAAACAGTAGACTTCAATCTCTTTCTTTCTTTTTTCTTTTTTTGCTAAGAGCACTTCCATAATTGGGGCAAAAAACGAATCGATATCTTGATGTGATACAACTCTTTCTATTTTAGTTGGGAAAGAATGGCAAAGTCCATACGAATAGTGTTGTCAAACGGGTCAGCCCGCTCAGGCCCGACCCCGTCACGGGCTGGCTTTGAAACGGACTGGCGCGGGCTGGGACCCCTCATTAAACGGGCCAACCTGCGGGCTTTTCAAAACGATGTCGTTTTGTCAAAAAATATCAAAACGATGTCGTTTCATGGGAAAAAATATTTTAAAAACATCGAAACGACGTTATTTTTTATTTTAAAATTTTTAAAAAAAAATAAAAAGAAAAACGGGCTGGCCCGCGTCCGGCCCGTGGGGCTAAACGAAGCAGGCCAAAAAGACCGTGTTTTAAATGGGCTTGGGCATACTAGACCCAAGCCCATATATACGGGCCAACCTGGGGCTTGGGCCCGTATTGACATTGCTACATACGAACCGTCCAATGAAAGAATAAGAGGAGAGCGAAGCGGCAATGGCACGCGAAGCGCATGCAGAACGGGCACGAAGAAAAAGAAGTGTGGAGGAGACGGAAGATTTCAAAGTCTTATATTTTTAAAAATATTATTAATAAAATAGTTTATGTAATTAGTATATTTTATTTTAATATAATTTTTATGATAGAACTCACTCTAAATTTAAAAAAAATTAAAATAGATACTAACATTGATAATTTTAAAAATTTTACCTCATAATCAAAATAAATTTTTATAGAATTACTAGTTATTATGTTACCTTGGTCAATTTGATACGTTATTTATTGAATTTTCAATTTTAAAAGAAAATAAATATTTAAAAATAATTAATTTTATTTATTTATACGATTAAAAAAATTATATATAATAATATTCAAAGAAACAAGCTACATCATCAAAGACGAAAAGCCGGCCTATCTTCTTCGATATGTAATGTTTAACTTGGACCCAAGACCAAAGCCCAATGTCAACATTTATTTGAATTAGGTCCAAAAAAAGAAGCCCAAAAAACTCCAAACCATTTTGAAAATTACCGTAACCCAACCCACACATGTCCTTCCTCCCTCTTTCTAGGGTTTTAGGAGAAGCGCAAATATATGTATCTTACTCCGATAACCCGTGGGACTTTGGTTGCTCTCGGTTTCAAACACGCGAGGCCGCACTGAGACAACAATGGCGCCGGCGACGGAGAAGAAAGCCAAGGTCTGTAGAAATCCTGAACTTATCAGGGGCGTCGGCAAGTACTCACGCTCCAAGATGTACCACAAGAGAGGTCTTTGGGCCATCAAGGCCAAAAATGGAGGATCTTTTCCCCACCATGATAAGAAGCCCGAGCCAGCTGAGGAGACCGCAGTCGCCGTGAAGCCACTGAAGTTTTACCCCGCTGACGATGTCAAGAAACCACTTGCTAACAAGCGCAAGGCAAACCCCACCAAGCTGAGGTATGCTTCATTTATTTGCATTCTCTACCTTGTTCCTTCTTTATTTGGGTAAAGGTGGAATTTGTTGATGTTTATTGGTTGGATTGCGTTGTAGGGCAAGTATTACAATAGGGACAGTGTTGATACTGTTGGCCGGGAGGTTCAAGGGCAAGAGAGTAGTCTTCTTGAAGCAGCTTTCTTCTGGATTGCTTCTTGTGACTGGTAAGACTCGCTTTACAAATGGATATTCGAATTGGGGGTTGTGTGTGGATGATATTAGTACTTTACCCTATTAATTTGCAAAAGGATTTCAAGGTATGTTCCATGGCTGTATACTGCGCGGGAACTGTAGTTATCTAATTATCTTCATTTTAAGGGACAAAAGAAATGAAATGGTTAGATAATGCCAGAGTTAATCACATTTTGTTTGAAGTTTAAACATGATTAAAATATACTTTTTTGGGTTGTCAAATTTGAACTTGTTATCAAAAGACTTGTATCTATACTGTTTTGTAGAAAAGGATGAAGAGAGTGTTTTATGTGGTAGAGATTTTTTGACTTTGCAACTGGCACTGGTTAAGATTTTATTTTCGTGTTGAAGTTTGGTTCAAGGAATCAGGGGCCAAGGATTGGAAGCTGTGATCATTAAACTCCTTCCATGGAGTGTCACAACGTTTTTATATTACAAGAAAACATTCGGCTGTTTTATGTAGAAGGCAAGCTGAATTATTTGTCGAACTTCTGAGCAATCTATAGCAGAGTTATTGGGTTGAAAGTTTGTTTTCACTTATTGCTTTCCGGATAATGGATGCTTGAAGACTAGGAAGAAAACAAATCTGATTAAAATTTTACTTTTGTTGCCTTGTATACTTCTTTCTAACTTGCATGTTCTTCACCTCTGTACCAAGAAGAGGTTTTGTCTATCTGCTGGTGCATGTTAGCCATATTGTTCGTGAGTGATCATCGTCATCAATTGGTAGGAGTTTTTCTTAGGAAAAGAATGACACTTCCCCACAGACTAGAGCTTAGGGCATGAAAACAATAGTGTAAACCTTTTTCTATTTTAATGTTTTTCTTTTGTTTTATTTTACACCCCCCCCCCCAAAAAAAAACCGGGGGTTTAGCTGCTGTTATCTCCTTTTCCACAACATTTATTTATTATCTACTGCTTTCTTCTGATTCTTCCAACAGGTCCATTCAACGTTAATGGTGTTCCTTTGAGAAGGGTCAATCAGAAATATGTTATTGCCACTTCAACAAAGATTGATATCTCTGGGGTGAACTTGGAAAAGTTTGATGACAAGTATTTTGCTAAGCAAGTGGAGAAGAAGAAGAAGAAGGGAGAGGGCGAGTTCTTTGAGGCAGAGAAAGAGGTTTGTTATTTCTACTATTTCTTGTGTTTCTAAATTGTTATTTTAAAAACTAATTGTTTGTTATCCCTTCTCAAACTCCAGGAGAAGAACCTGCTCCCCCAGGAGAAGAAGGACGACCAAAAAACGGTGGATGCACAGTTGATAAAAGCCATTGAAGGAGTACCTGATTTGAAAGCTTATTTGGGTGCCAGGTTCTCACTAAAGTCAGGCATGAAACCTCATGAGCTCGTCTTCTAGAGGAAGAAGCATTTGCATATCTATTACAAGTGACTTTCCTATTTGTCTCTTTAATTTTGATTTCATTTCTTTTTGGATGGACTTCTAGTGCTTGTGTTTTTTAGCTGGCGTACACAAATTTTGTGCTGCTTTGCATTCTACAGAGATGCATAGTTTCTTTTATAGTTATAGTTTGAAGCATTATACTCTGAACCCAGTTTCTCTCCTTTTTGTTACCCTCATACCGCTACAACTTCATCAAATAGGCTGTCTAGTTTAAAATATGGTTATTTGTCCCCTAAGAGACGAGGATGGAGGAAAATGGTATCTGGACCTTCCCTGGCTGTCAACTCTTGGATAGAGGGAAAGGTGCAGTTAGGCTGCGCATAAACTGAGACTTCGCTGTAATATGCTTTCTAGTCTCAATATTACACTTCAATTTTAATTGACCCATATATCAGGTAACTCGTTTGATTATTTATATGTATCGGAATAGGTGAATGAGATTACTGTATCCATTAAATTTCTTTCTGCTCGGCAGAGTTTTGAAAACCTTTTTGGGTTATTCTTATAAAGATCGATGCATGAAGCTTGATTTAAACTTCAGTTCCAATTTACGTCTTGTATATAACAATCATCTAACAGTTGAGCAGCCACAGCAATCTTGAGAAAATTGAAGGGTAGCGCTTTTGATTTTGCCACTTTCATTGTTGGGTAAGCTTAAAATGTGAGCACAAAGGAAGGGATTAATATTTGCGTGCAATTGTGATCCAAGCCGCCCCATATGACTAGAAAAGTATCACTAGTGATCCTTGGATATCTCACTATATTCTATAAATAAATAAATAGAACAGTATTTTCAATTCCATAAACTAATCCTCAGGAAAAAAAAATGTATCTATCAACTAACATCTTGTAGGCCATCAGCGTTCAGCAATGCTCAAACATTTCATTGTTTAACTTCTGCTTTAATTTTAGAAAATCAGAATTAACATAATTTTGTACTTCGTTGACTTGTTCTTAACCCGATTTTAGCTTTTCCTACCAACTATTTGTTTCTTTTTACATTCTCTAACTACGACAGTTTTTATTGTATGTACTCTTTAGGAACATTGAACTAAGAGAATAGGTATTTTATCCGTACACTCTCATTAAAGATGAAAGATTTGAGACTTTATGATAATCAGCTTATTTTGTTGAGAAGGATGTTGGTATTAAATAAAGGAACTACAAATAGACAGCAATTTAAATAAAGGGTAATTATCTTTTTCTTCCTTGAGATTTGTCCAAACTACGAATATCTCTTTGAGGTTGAGTAAAACTACCGGTTCCCTCTTGAACCAAACAATCCTTTAACAAATCAATCATTCCCTTTTCCCATCTGGTAGAATGTAAACAGACTTAGTAACAATAAAATGTAAGAGTTCCCTCCTAATACCCCATAGCCACCACTTCCTCCATTACCCTTAGCATCACCATTAACAAGAATGAAAGGATTGCTTCGGTGCATCTAATTTGGAGTTTTGCATTACTTGTCAATCTATGGGAGAAAAAACTACACCTGAATAATGGGAACAAATTGACACCCTTTAGAAGACCTTGAGATGGCCCCTGTTTTGGTTTCAAAGGCCAGCAGCATTTACTGGGCTTTTGCAGGGGGGAGCAAGTTTTTTATCAGAAACAACTACGATGTGAAAAATGCTTCGCATATGTAAAGATCAACATGAATGATGGAATTGGGTTTGGGGATAAAATCTAACTTTCTGGTAATACATTAAGAAATAAGGCCCACTAAGAAAATTTACTCCCATTTGAGTTATGAGATGCACAAAAGGTACTTTTTAAATATATTTTACTTTTTTATTTTCACATATTTAATCTTTATAAATTCTCATTATATGTTTTCTTATGCTGATCTTTTTTTATAAATTCATACTGATTTAAGTATCGGAGAGCCTTAGGGGGTCATCCCTACCTCTCCTCATTTTCTTTGTTTCTGTGTTTCGTCTCTTTATTTTGTAGGTATTGAGAACATCTCACCTCTCCTCATCTTATTTATTTCTTTGTTTCGTCTCTTTGCCTTGTAGGTATTGAGACCTCCCTTCTTGGGGGATTGATTCCTCGATACCATCAATTGGCGCCCACTGTGGGGCCTAATTCCCCATTCTATCTTTGCTAATTCTTCTTGCTTTTGCAATATTTCGCAACCTTATATTGAAAGAGAAACAAAAGGGGAGAATTGCAAAAGTTCAATATCGAATCATTGGCTTGTAGAGGATTTGCTTAAGATTGTGATTTTTCGGGTAAAGTAGTCACCTTTTGTGCATTTGGCTGCTTAGCAATTCTTGGTGAAGTTATGAGACCAAGTTTGGTAAAAGCTACTGATCTGATAATATCCATTCAGTTACCTCCTCCATTTACTATAACTTTTATGAGGTAGAACAAAATTATTTTATCTAGAAGTTAGTTTTCAATCATTACTTGTTATGTGTGTATATATATATATACACACCTAAAAAACCCAAAAAAAAAAAAGAAACTATCGCTTCATCTTTGAAAATTAATTATGCTTCGTATATACTTGTTAATATGATATGAAAAATGCCAGAAGGATCTCTATATTTGCTTTTAAAAAATGACCTTACGTTATAGGGGTTTCACGAAAACTTGATTTATTTTCATGGAGGAAGACCCCAGAATTGGATCCCATATTTTCACATAATTTATTATCTCTTTCAATCCTATGTCTACTTTGAAACTAGTACTATTGGATGAGAATTTTTTGTTATCTATCATGCACTGGAAACTCCAAATGAATCTTATTTTAAGTTATATGATTATTATTATTTGTCAAAAAAGGATATCTTTATCTTTGAGAATTAATTATATCTTAACTTCTAGAAGCCATCGGGTTTCATATATAATTATTACTTCAATAAAATTATGACATCTGGTACTCCAATATCACATTATATTAGTTTTTTTCAAATTTGTTGGATCTCATTCTTACCTATTCTTATTTGGAATTTAGATTCTATTTAAGGCCTTTATGGCCAAGTTGATTAGGATATAAATTTTGGATCGCATTACTATTATCTCTCAGAGAAGAGTATCTTTATATTTAAGATTCATTATGTCTATAAGCATCAAGTCTCACACATATTTACAAATTATTATTTGGAAGAAGAATCAATTATTTGGATTTGATTTTCTCGTATTCTACTTATGAAGACTATGATATTAATTGGTAACTCTTGGTTTCTTAGATTTCTTTCTGGATATAGCGAAATTTATTATAATCTTTTAACAACCTATTATTACTGGAAAAAATAAGCCAAAGCATTTGGTTATCTCCTTTTATAAATTTATCTATCCTTTTAGAAGGACTTTCTATTCTCTTTTGGGTGGCTGATCAATTAATATATTCTCATCAGAAGAAGGATGGAATATTATCACAAATATTTTATTTGGATATCTTGGAGTTTTTCTTCGTTATCTTCATTTATATCCTATTGGCAATTCATCTTTATTTATGAATCTTTATTAAAGCTCCTATCAACTATTTGTGGAGATGAAACCAATTTGAATTCAGGAATTTCGAAATATGGCTTCATAACTGAGTAAATACCTAGAATTTGGGATAAGTTTAAATTCACAGTCAATTTATATCTTGATTCGGATATGCTTCTAAGATCGAGAAGCGTCTATCAATAGCTAGAGGAATACTCATAAAAAACTATCTATTTAGAGTATTTGGAATTAGGAAGTCCTATTACAGTCAAGCAATCTATCAAAGCCAATTTACTCCTAATGTAGTTATGACCGAGGCAAAATTTCTGGTTGGAATGTTATCCCGAGGATTACTTTGACATGTCCTAGATAAATATCCTCCTATTATTGGAAGGAGGAAAGAAGAGAATGATTGAACATTACAGAAGGTTCTTTATCATCTTTATTTCTATTAGAACTTCAAAGATTATTTTATTTCATGAAATTATTAACCCTCAAGTGAAGCATTTTGCAGCAAGTAGCAGCTCTTAAAATTGAGAGACAAGTTTTCACCAAATGCAGATAAACACGCCTAAATCGAAGCCAATAGGAAGCTATAATACAATTTCCTGAGTAAAAGTGCCCGACTAAAACTATCGGGAGAAAAAGGTTATGGCATGATTGAAGAAAAAGGCTATGGCATGATTCAAGGTGTTCGATTGAAACCATCCGGAGAAAAAGACTATGCCTCAACAAAAGTGCCCAATTGAAACTCTTGGGAGAAAAATGCTATGATTTGGTTTATAAGTATCAAATAAAAAAAATCCATTCTATAAGTATTACATCAGACGAATTATGCAAATACAAAAGTTTAGAGTGATAAATATGGTCCAGCAGAATTACACAAAAGACTAGGCCACAAGTCAAGGTCCAACAGAAACAAATCAGGCTATAACAAGGCCTACCAAAAATAGAATAAGAGACTAGCTCTTATAAACTAGCTAGCAAAATATAATCTACATAAACTTATTCTATCCCTTCAGGCACAAGGGTAGAAGTTGGAGCAGAAGTAGAAGCAGAACCAGCGGCAGCATCAGAATGAGACCAAGGGTGATGTGAGCAAGAGTATGGATTGTCATAATGAGTTGGACGCGTCTAATAAAGAGCTAATTATACCAGTGGGACTTATGACTAAAGTTAGGGGTAAGGCGCTTCAAGAGGTTTTGTTTGCATATGTAGGCCAACATTTGAAAAGAATAGAGCTAGCCAAAACTATTGGAGGAGAGTTAGTTGGGTCACATCCCAATTTTGTCCATTTGTCTCAAATACTTAGACCGGATGATCTTGACACTTGAAGGCTCTGGAGTGGGCTTAAATCCAAGAGGGAGTAATGTTTTAAATTTAGGCTGCATGTTATTTATCTTAGAATTATTATTCATGTTGGGCTTATACATAAGTATGATATGATGTAAGTAATGATATCATAATAGATTGTGATGTAAATCATGATGTCATAGTATAGTTTGAAGTAAGTAATGATGTGATAGGGTAGTATGATGTAAGCCATGATGTCATAGTATAGTTTGAAGTAAGTAATGATGTCATGTTATATTCTAGAGTCTTCATGAGAGTTCTATATAAACTCCTAACTTGTAAGGTTGAGGGAGAAGATTTTGGTGTCATTTTTAGAGAGGTGTTGCAGTCACCTTGAGAGATTAGAGTTACTCTTATTCGTGTTACTCAAAAAACTACACTTTACTTATCAATTGAGATTTTGTGATTGTGCCGTGTAAGTGTTCTTCTTGCTCATTAAATTCTAATTATCGAGATTACTTAGAATAAGTTTTTAAGAGGTGTCGTAGGGATTTAATTATCTTGTGTATTTAGTCATAAACTTGTTTTTGGAAAGTCATAGACTTTCTTGTTCGAAAATCAAAAAATACTTCCTTTACATTTTTTTTTTCTGCGAAGAGCACATTAAAGGGTAAACTGGCTTGAATATTTAGGGAGCATACAATGACTACATGTACTCTGATAACTTGAAAATACTCAAACCACCTCCCAAACGGACTCGTAAAGGGGGAGGGAGGGAGGGGCGTAGATGATGAAGTTAGGCTTAGGGATAAAACCCAATTTTTTGATAATACATTAAAGAATAAGGCCCAATAAGTTATTAAATGTATAAAAAATATTTTCCAAATATAATTTACTTACTTAGTATCACATATTTGATCTCTATAAATACTTATTATATTTTTCCTTATGTTAATATTTTCTCATAAATCAATACTTATTTAAATATCAGAGGGCCTTAGAAAAATCACCCCCACCTCTTCTCATCTTTATTTCTTGGTTTTGCCTCTTTGCCTTACACGTATTGAGACCCCGATGAATGGATTCCTCTATTCCATCAACGAACGAAAAGTTCTTCTCTTTCCGGGCCCTTCACTTAATCATTGCCCTTCCCCATCTCTGCTCACAATTTTCATATGATTTCTGTTGAGACACAGAAATCCATCCTCTGGTAACAACTAGAAGAGAGATAATCATTTGGTATAGTCATTAACATTTTTTAACAGAAACTAAGGTCAAAGGTCGAAGGGGATAAATAAAACTCAAGGATTTATTTATAGTTTTGATAAACCTCAAGATGGAATTTAAGTAATTAACACTTAAATAAAGGAGACTAAGATGGAATTTAATTAGAACTTGGCATCTGACTATTTTGCATCACTCAAAACTCAGAAGTTAGATACCTCCAAAATCCTGACGATGGGAGAGAAAAAAAAAAGGCTCACCCACATTTCAAGTAGTTAAACGGCCCACCCGAGGAGAAGCATGATTATGACTAGAAACACAAAAAACCAAAGGCAAAACAGAGAGAGAGAGAGAGGGTGGTTTGGTTAACTACGTCAATAGTTTAGATGAAAGAGAAGGAATTCTCTTCATCAACCGGGTTTGAAAACGATTTACATATCACCAGACTTGAAGCCGAAGTTCCAAAAATGCTACCACACATAAATGTAATTTACCAAGGGCAGCTCTACAAAATGAATGACCAAAGATTTCCTAGGCTTCAAGATGCCTATTACTACTACCTTTACGTTACTCCTTACTCGTAGAAGAGCGATCTTTTCTGTGTCCGCCAAGAATACGAGAAATCTGAAGACCTCTACTGAATGCTTGGTTGAACAACATCCGAGTTTGGAATTCGGAAACAAACGGGAACCATGCAAGAAAGGCAACTGGAGTGAAGAGGAGCAAACCCATTATGATTTCATACCCACGGGCAAGTGTCCGAACTGATCCCCAGAATCCTGCTTTCTGAACCAGAGGTTTACAAGCTTGTGCAATCTGGCAACAAGAAGAAAAATATAAGGAGTTACACATTTACCTTTGTAAATGAGACATGGCGGAAAAACGAATCATATCTTTTAAGAGTTCATGAATAGTGGAGCCAGATGCTAGAAATATTTGCCATCAGAAAGAAATTCCAATCACATCTTAAATAATTTGCAATAGATTCATCATGATAAAGGGAAAGTGATCATCAATTACCAGGAGTAAACCCCAACCAGTAGGCATGAAGCCAAGAATGCAGACCACAAAGTCTTGGGCTGACATATGCGCCAGGGCAACTAGTGTTACCAAAATAGCGACAAAGGTGAGAAAGATCAATCCCTTGATCATCCGAAACATAAGCTGGAAGTTTGCACTAAATCTTCGTCGTCCAACAGAAATTGTCTGGGTCACAAGAGCAAACAGTAAGTAACCAGGTCTAGATTCTTAATAAAGATAACATGAAGCAGCAAAGACCTATTTTGTTGGCTGTCAATATAAAATACTATGTACAGGACCGACTCTTAACAATCAAAGACAGACGGCAAACAAAAGTGTAAAATGGAGGGAGAACGAAAAAAGAAAAAGGATCAGATCTGACAAAGTAGCCAAAACTGAAGAGCAGACTCCAGTATGCGCAACAGAAGAGATTCCTTAAACAGAACATGAATAGATCAATTCTTGAAACAGTCAACCAGTACCAGCATTATAAGAACAGAAATAAACTAAACCTTTTTCTTCACCTTTTACCAAAAGAACCTGATTTCTTATTTTCCCTTATGAAATCAGAATCATACTTAAGCTAGAAGAAGCAGGCTTCACAGAGCACTACTAATGATCAATTGGAGCAGATAGGGACTATCTCTCACCTTCATTACAAACAGTATCAGAAAGATCACCAGCCATGATACACCATACACCTGTAATCCATGCCATAAGCATGATTAGTAATGCTCATTATAATGGCATTGTTGAGAAATCAAGGCAAAGGCAATAAAGAGACTCAATCTGCAATATACCAGAAAATTTTTATAGTGCTTCGTCATGTTCAGGTGGTAAACAAGCCCATACTGATAAATGAAAAATCGCAAGGCCAGCAAAATCTCTGCAATAGTGCCCCGAACTCCTGTATGACGAAGATGCTCTTGTTCCTCTTCCCACCATGATTCCCAACTTTTCTCAGGAAGGACACCAATACCACCTCTATTGCTTATCCATTTGTTCCAGTCAGTCCAGTCATCAACAATCTTTTGCCACTCAAAGCCAGAAGGATTGAAGAGAAAGGGAGCAAAGAGCCAAGTGCCCACCATGAACCAGATGGATATCGTGATTAAGATATATGCAACTGTACCCCTATAAGATTGGCCAAAAATTTGATACACAAGTAGCAGTATCATGAGCTCAAGCCCCTTCACAAAGTGGCTACGAGAATAAAACCGATAGTTATCAGCAAATTTTGCATGGAACACCACAAATCCGCGACCTGTAGGCCTGTACTTAGCTCCTCCATGTAGCAATGTCCTTCCATAATAGTGGGTCTTAGTTCCAAGCGAAAATGTAAAGAACACAGGTGCCAATTGTAACTGCATCAGTACAAAGTCACTAAGTGCAGTGCGGAAACCCCTTTCCAGGCCAATTTCCATCATCATGGGCAGGGCCATCAAGAAACCAATTTGCACAAAGGACTGAGAGGCAAGAGCCACTTGAAGAGGCTTGTTGTCTTTAATTGCTGGTTCTTCACTTAGACCTTTTTCAAGTCCACTAAGAACAAGATAAAGGCGGCCATAGAGGAACACATACACAGTGAGCACAGTTATCTGCCAGAAAACCACCAAAAGTTCAGAAAATTTAAAAAAATTACCTGAATCAGATAAATAACATAATAGACTAACTTTCAAACATATACTGTAAGCGAGTAATATGACTGCATACCAAGGTACTGAAGTAGAAACCAATTGTCGTAAAGTAGCAAGACAACATCCGGAAAAAGTCAAAACGGTGCCCAAGTCTATATAAATCCCGACTGAGCGTTTGTTCTCCATTGCCATTGGCTATTTTTGCCTCAAAAAGAGAAATTTGATTAAGACCTACATCCCTTCCTTTCCCCACCTGAATGTATTCGTGGTGGGTAACATTGCCTTCACGAAGCGTAGAATTAAAGCCTGCAGTTGATTGGAGGGTTAGCATGGTAGAAAAAATTCATTTAGCAAAAGTTTTAGAAATCAGCAACCTTAAAGCTATGAAAAAATACCAGCAAAAATGTCTTCACTCAAGTTAATTATCTTGGAAGCTTTGCTAATCCCACCTCTGGTGAGGTGGAATAGCCTGTCAAAAACATCCGGATGGCCATAGTGAAATCGAACCCTATATAAGACACAGAAGTTAGCAATTAAGAAAGAGAAAAGGGGGGGGGGGGGGAGCAATTAGAAAATGAAGAGCATGCTGAATCAAAAGGAATATAGCAATGAAAGGATTTATTGGATAGCCAGACAGTTAGGTAAAGCAAAAAAATATATATATCTATACACCCAGCTTCTCATTTGAAAAAAACAGATAGGTCAGACAAAATCGAAGGACCAATCAAATTCAACTGAAGCCCTGCCTAGATCAGACAGGTTACAGCTAATTGAATCTTTTTCTTCAATACATGTTTTCCATTTCATCTGTTATTGTTACTCTTTAAATTTATGTACATGTCATTTTTGCTTTAATGCTTCCTTCAATTGCATTTCAATAACTTTGGCACAAAGTGCGTCACAAGTTCGCATAACAGTCAATAAAACTATGTTAAATCCGAAATGTAACCGAGTAGGAAACAGTATCATATCAACCACTTAAATGCTGTGATGACTTGCATAGTAGTAACATCTCCACACACAACTGCGAGAGATCTTGTAAGATCTGATACCTGAATCGGGAGCCTCCACTCATAAGAACATGAAAAGCCTTCAGTTAATCATCTGTAATCATAGTCTTGAGATGGCTCTGGGACACTAACTTATTTTCTTAAAACTGTTAAAACCTTTTATCTTTTCAGTCTTGGCACTCCAATGCTTAATGACTGTCATGATCGTACTATACTAAATGCTGATCATCATTCATCATTGAGCCCAATGTATAAATTTATAACTGGAACTGAAACCCAAAATCAGTGCAGATAAATGCACCATCGGAACTAGAAGAAAATTTGCAGTTGTAATAAGCATTCCATTAAAATGAATTAAGAGATTAAGGGAGGACAAAAGGCAAAGAAAATGTTTTAGCACTACCTCAATGGTAATGGTAATACTGCTCCTGAGCTTTGCTAAGGTACTCAGATGAGAGAGAGAGAGAGAGAGAGAGAGAGAGAGATCTTACTTTAGAGGGTTGGCCAACAATCTCTGCCCAATAGTGACAAAACTAGTCTCTTGATTTGACATAAACCAAGCAAGAGAAGAAACACTGCAATATAAATCAACAGAATAACACATATTCACAAAAGAGAAAAATGTAACTGCTGAACCATCCAAAATGCATGAAACCAATAGAAAATCCTACCTTCCAGTGAATATGTGCTCTCTCAGTCCAAGTATCGTAGGGAAGCGCACTCCGTCATGCCTTTTAAGAAATTCTTGAAGCAGGTTCCTCATTTTCAAGGCTTCTTCCATGTAGTTATCCTATGCATAATTTGCTACTTAATTAGGCAGAAAGAGTAGACAGAAGCTCTACCAAGTGTAACAACTGAATACCTGATTCATATCTATTGTTTGCAAACCTTCACCCCTGGTGAAGATTATGGCATGATTCTGATTCTCAGGTTTTCCCTCACCCAAGATAGCCGGTCCTGGAAGTTTTATCCGATAAACTACCTGCAGGTAAGAGTTCTTACAAATTTAATCTGGTATATGAGAATGGAATTTTCTTTGCTATTAAATGTATAGGAAATTTTGCTGATATAACCTGCAAAACTTTTTTGCCAAGTCTGTAAGGAAAAGCTGTAAACAAGGGATGTTTGGGAAGACAAATATAAGAAAAGTGTTATTTGTATGTCTTTTAAGGTGCTATCCCTCTTTCAATCATCTTTCTCTCAACCGCAATGCCCCCACATGAACTATTTGCATTCGTCTACATAATAAGTGTTCCATCCACTAATAATACAGAACTTATAACTAATATTTTGCATAGAGAAGGCTATTGGACAATACAGTCAACCAACATTCTCTTACACCCTTGAGCATTCACAGTTGTGATATCTCAATTACCTGGTCCAAGTTTTGTCCTGGCTCTGAGGAATTTGACTTTGGCAGAGCAGCCTTCACAAGTGTGGAGTAATAGACCTTTTTATTATTCCTGTCTTTGCTTGTTTCTTCAACTTCATCAATAAAAGCTACTCGGAGTGATGGGTACCTGTTAAATAAAGAGAAAGGCAAACAGCTCACAAATTATACCTATTACAATAGCAGGGAGATGAGGGTTAAGATAGAAAAAACCATACATACGTTGTCATGAGTCTCAAAATATCCTGTGCACGGGGATCACCTGACCGCTTGTGAATGCCATATAGTTGACATGATACCACATACGTAAACTTCATATCAGCCACGGCTTGACATTGTGTCCACAGTGATCTTTCCCCCTTCATCTGATCCTCGTTCAACTCAATAGCCTTATAGCCCTCCAATAGATCTGTTTTCAAGTAGTAGATGCACAGCAAGCTCCAGATTACTCATATTATTGTTTACACTGAAGCGTGAAATCAGAAAGCAGTAGAAACAAGTTGTGCATTGTCTGAACATTTGAAATTTGTCCTTCAGCAAGAAATACCTTCATCCTTGGCCATATCAAGAAAGGCTTGAAGTTCAAGAGCTTTCCGGTAGTACATCATGCCTCTTACTGGAAACCATTAAAGCATAATGACATAAAAGTTCAGAAGTGTATGGGCCAAAAAGTTTAAACATCAAGTAGGGAAAAAAAAGCAGGGTTTCTCTTCAGTTCCAGTAGAAAGAGGTCACAGGAACATAAACATAGACATGCCAAACCTCTCCAGCAGTAATCTCTAATGGAACCAAAAAATAATGTTCTAAACAGAAAATTATTTATATGTGCACGTGTATCAGATACCAGTTTTGGTCAGAGTCTGGCCCCTGTATGAAGCCCAGAGGCATAGTTGTTCCTCTAATTCATCAGATCCTCGAAGTTCTTCCTCATTACTGCATTTCACTCGCTCAAGGAAATTGTTCCATTCATCTGCACATTGCCATTTGACATGTGAAAAGGCAAAATGGAAAGAAAACACAAGTACATATCTGTAACTGAAGACTTTACACTAAACCTGGAAAGATTTTTTGCAAGTAAAATCGGATCGAAACTCCATCTTCATTTAGAGCTTCAAGATCAAGCAATGAAAAGAGGACGTCCTCTGTGTAGTATGGAGTCAAAACACTACAAATAAGAAAGTGAAAAGGTTACTAAGAACCCAAACATAATTAATTGCTGGCTCAATCTAAAATGAGCAGAAATGCGTATTCAGGGAAGAAAACTTCAAATCAATAAAAGAAAAGGAAAGAGGACATGTAGCTAGAGAGAAAGACTCAGGAAACCAACAATTGGTGAGATTTCAGAATTTATCCTCCCTCTTGGCAAATAAATAAATAAAAATAAAAATTTGTAATCATGTTCTTAGATTTTACAAAAAGTTAAACTGCCAGTTCCAATGACGTAGCAACTACTTATGGTTGATTTGAGTAGTTATTCTGTGTTTTAAACAAAAGACACCAACAGTTGGCTCTAAAGATTTAGATCCTAGTTCTAATAGGCCTTGTTTGACTAAACATAAGAATCAATAACCATAGTCAATAGAGTAAAGAAATTATGCATACCCATGGGAGTGTCAACAACTGTGATACAGGAGTTACAAAGGATACGCAAGCTGCAAGAAATAAAACCTCAAAAGACTTACGAGAAAGAAAGCATATTGCGGACTTTAGGTGCTGATGGCATATCCATGAACAATGAGTTAGAGAAGAAGGATATTCGCCTTCTAGCTTCTAAGTTGGATGGGACATCCATGGCAGACTCCTTTACAGTGAGCAACAAATACAACCTCTTGATCTGTCAAATGGGAAAAGTGGTATGATGTCGACAGCTATTAGCAAAGCAATATAATTTTGTAAAATAGCAAAATTCCACTCAGCAATCCAAAAAAAAAAAAACTATATGATTCACCTTCTCTTTCCAAGCTTCTGAGTCGGGAGTTGGAAATTTGATGGCTCCAGCAGATGCAAATAATTGATACTGTTGTTCAAGAGGGATCATTCCTTCATGCCCTGAGCCCCCATGAATGGAATCTACCAAGCTGTTCAAAAACAATGTCAGAGTAAAGCAAGGCATCAAAAAGTTAGCAAGAAAGGACCGATCAAAGTAAAAGTTCTGGACCTTGATGTATGATCTTCCATCATTATATCTCGTGTCACTACTTCTAGCATGTCCTGGAAAAGAATGACAACTTGATCTCTATCCTCCTGCTTATTATCAAGCTGCAAAGGGCAAAAAGTTTACTTTTGAGGTTCATCCATAGAATTCAAAGAATGCCTGGTTTCCAATTAGTAAAACAGTGCCCTTTTATTATTGGGCTCCAAGTGCGGTTTTGCAGTGTTTAGCAGAAGCCTTGCTGCACTCTGAAAAACTCACCAAGAACTTGATAAGCTTAATAAATAGTTCGTATAGGCTTGGAAGAGCACTCATATTGTATTCTGCTATCAGATCTCCAGCACTGATGTGCTTGTCAACTTCAGAGAAAATATACTCAATGACCCTGAAAAGACAGTGGAAGATTGAAAAGAGGCAAGCATGCCAAAGAGGGCATCCCTGTAGTAATTCTAAAGATACGCAAAACATCACAATGGCTTACTCCTTCTCACGCTGTCCTCGAACCAGAAACTTGATGATGTTCCGGAATGACTTATAGCACTCGTTAACAGCACAAGACATGTAGTTTTCAGCCTCGATCCTCTTTTTAAGTTCACGATCTTTCCCATTGCTGTCTTTAGCCATATCCACAGCTATTGGAATCTACCATTAGATCCAGAATGTTAATGTAGCTTCTAGAAAATTATTTTTCCAAAAAAAGAAAGAAAAAAGAAATCTGCTATGAATAAAACTATGAAACATGCATTAATTATAAATTCCAGACATCAATTGTAGCTTCCAACATTACATACATTAGGAAAATACAAGGCTGTTAGAGGAAAGAGCTTAAAGAGGAAATCCAACTTATTAGCCATTTAAACTAGCACATAAACATTAGCCTGCATTGCAGCAAATGACGAAAACCATGGTCGTAAAGGCAGGTCATGCATTTGTGACACTTTTTTCCCTAGGAACCCTCTGCATAACCATCCAGAAAGTCTAGACAGAGAGAGCCTTAGTCATTTCCCTCAATTGTCCAAATAATAATAGAGGAAAGAAGAAGACTAAGGGCGTATTTGGATTGGGTTTTTGTTTGAGTTGAGTTGTATTGGGAATCGTAAAAGTGAATTGTTTGTGAGAAGTGAAGTGGGGCTCAAAGTGAAAAAAGTGGAAAAAAATATGAAAATTTTGGATGAAAAGTCAACAGACAGCACAATACCATGCAGAAATACAAATCCACCCAAGTGACTGTATGAATACAAAGGATATTAAGGGCCAAAGATAAAGATGAAAGTCAAACCTTGCTGGCTAGCAAAAATGGAGGCCACTGTATGACATCCAAATCACGGTCAGCCCAATATGGAACAAGCAACAGGTCCATTTCCCTGAAATGAAGAAGGTACAGAATTATTAGAAGAAATGTAATCAATACAGCTTCTAATACTGTCTTCACTTTGTTTAAGTAGCGATAAGATTCCCATAAAAGTATCTTCCCAGTCACCTATTGCTGATTAGATCTTCCTCTCTGAAGCTGGTGATAATTTTGTTCCATAATTGAGCAAATCTTGCAGCTTCTTTCTCCAAAGTCGGTGGGATCTGCAACAATTGCAGTTGGAGATGGTAACTTTTAGTTTATTAATCTTATTCCCTAGACACAAAACTAATAGGACTGGGTAAAGTAGACACCTCGAACTTGCGGGATAAGGTGGCTTTTAGTCCTTTTCTTTTCGCTGGTTCATTCTTCTCCTCTGGTATTAAACATGCATTAAAAGCGCCAGGTAATGCTTGAAACCGGGATCTCAGCATTCCTAAAGTCCTAATCTGGAAAAAGAACAATATATTTCAGAGCAGAGACAACACAACAGAGAGCACTGGGGAATGGTCAAAGAAACACAAGCATACAGAAAAGGGAATGCATATTAAGAAGAGCATTTTGATTACAATAACTGTAACCTGACACAAGACAATGGATCACAATAGCCACTGAAGAACAGCTTCTGAAAAAAAACTCACTCAAATAAACTACAAGTTTGAAAACCAAAAGTTAAAATTGAGGAAATATGTAGAACAAATAAAGTACAAACTTGATGTCTGCCAGTGAATGTAGGATTATTTTTCTACTTCTTGATTTCCTAATCTGTGGACAATTCTTTTTTCCATTTCCTCTATCCTAATTGAGTATCCTAGTTGTGTAAGAAAGCTATCAAATAATACATTGTAGTTTTACCTTAGCATAGATCCCACAAAAAGTCATACTGACAACTAGATTGAACACAAAATTATCTTGAACATACGACAAAATAGAACAGCTCTCGCCCATGCATACATCAGAGCAAAAAGGCTTTTCACTAACCTCTCCCAGGCGACGAAATGCACCGTAAATACCACCGAATAATGTGGAGAAAATAGCATACCAGATCTGAGTATCCATGAAATACACCTAATTGAAGAAGGAAAACATGAATAAAGAGAAGAAAGAAAGAATGTCAAGCTTCAACTATGAAACAAGCTATACTATAGAACTTCCTTGACCAAAAAAGAAAAGGACAGTTCAGATTCTAAAAAATGAACTCACAAGTATAATTGGAGCCCAAAGTGCAATCACCACACCAATATTGTTCCTTGCTGCCAAGAAAAGAATTTTATATTTTTTTAGATAAAAAGAGAACTAATAAGTATAGAAAGAGTTTGAAAAAGATAATGCAAGACTAACTCCAGTTCACATAGCTACGCTCCTTACCACGGGGGAAAAATTCATGCCACTGGTAAGTTGTTATGTGGACCTTCATAATTGCTTTTGTCGGACCTACCAGAGGCTTTATCTGCAATGATGGACTAATAACAATCAAATATCCATGAGAAAATAAATGTAAGGAAGGCAACAACAATCTAGAATCACCGTTTGTACTAAAGTAACAGCAGATGGCATACCCATGTGACATTTTGAATTAAACAGTAAAGGGAAAATGCTTGTTATCCATCCTTTCCATTGGGCCAAAACATCATTAGTTATCCAACCTTATGTCGAAGCCTAGATAACTTTAACGGAACTTAACACGTTCAAGGTCCTTTGTCAGAATTTCAGATACTTTAAGCAAAGAGAGAGTATGGAAACTTTAAGAAGAAAAAGGGTGCACAGAAGACAGCAATTCAATTATCAGATTGATCCCCTCGAGAGATAATCAATGATGGCAAATTAGGCAGAGGAGACAAAGTCCTTTGGTAATAGCTGAGTGGTACTACTCGACTCTTCAAGTGTTCAAAATCAACAACTTGATGCCACTGAAGGATCCATACACTGTTCAATAGATCACAAATGAAGGCAATAAAATCCGTAGAAATTTAAATTCTTGCAAAATTAACAGTAAAATCAAGCATGTTCATCCACTTGGCTTATACACCATAAGCTATTGGATGTTAAGCATGATATTAAACTTCATTTAGCTTTCTTGCATAACTGGAGATATAGATCCTCCAGTATTTCTGAAAACTCTTCTAGCTACTTTTGGTGTAACTATAGCTTCTTTAAACATTTCCAAGGAATATAGACACTATAGAACCATTAAGCTAAGTAATTTTCAAACTCATCATGTACAAGCCTGCATCTACACTATGCCATTATCTCTTGGCTGCATGGCTGAACTTTCTAATCTTTCATTAAAAGACCAACTTCTTGCACAAAGAAGCGCATTAATAAATTAGTGATAGTTGCCAGCTCTCAGGTCCTGAAGGTGCATAAACAAAAGTGGACACAGTTTCTCTAATCATTTTTTGCTAAAGAATACGTCCTTAGCAGTAGACTAAAATATCTCTTTCAAATATGAATTAGAAATGTGGATATTGTTATTACTAATTTACAGTACTGCAATAAACAGAAGCTAATGAGGGAAAATATGCAAGGCACCTCTATGTAGTAACTGAAAGCCAGCTTAGTCAGTATGAGGAGAACCCAGAACATGGTGTACCTGAAAATATAAGGTTTGGATACATCAGCGATCAAACAACTATGTTTTACAATTCACACAATTTATATTTCAACTCTTACTTGAATAGAGAGAATGCACTCTCATGCATTCCCCTGCCAACATAGAGCCGAGGCTGCAAAACCATTTAACTGCTCAGAGATTATGATTTTTGCCTCTACTGATTAGGAAAAAATTATTGCAGAGATACTATGCATACCTGTGACCACCACATCATGAGCATCACAATTCTGTAGTTTGATCTCTCAAGAAATCGGCGAATGAAAGGGAAAAGAAAGAGTAAGGCAGCAAGCATATTTGGTGACAAGTAAATAACAACAGCCAAGACAAACAATGTGGGTGAATTTGAACTGTTGCCAAACCAACTTTGAATGGTTCGAGCAAATCCAGCGGGACTTTCCCATGTATAGGCATAAGTAACTGGGAGAATTACAACCCATGCTGCTGAAGACAAAACTTTCAGAATATACCGAAGCTTAACATAAAATGACATGCTCCTCCTTGCTTTCCAACTGAGAATTACATCAAGAACAGCTGCAAAAAATTTCATAGTTTGACCATCATATCAAAGTAGCTAGAACAGCTACAACATTGAATTAATAAATATAAAGTTTTGCATGGTTGCATATTCTGGAGCAGACGATTTGACCTCAGAATTATACTACATTAAGCTCATGTTTGGGAAAATTACATTTTGACCACCATCATATTTAGAATTATACTTTAGTATTTAACCATCATATCAAAGTAGCCAAAAACAACCATTGCAAATAAAAGGCGGAAGCTACAAAATTAATCAATAACTCTCAACTTTTGCATTGTTATGTGTTGTGAAGCAGAAATCAAAAGCAAATATGAAACTTGTGTTTCAGAATTATACTGCATTAAGCTGTTATTTAAGAAACTTTGAGAGAACGGAGACACTACAAAAGAGTAAAGCACTATGCTTTACATTAACAACTTAAATTTGGAAGATCTTCAGCAGGTAATACGGGAATAAATTTTCACTGGTATTGTTATTATAGAAAGAAAGTGAATCAAAACAAAGCACCAACTTTTGACAAATGCAATAGCAAACCATGCTTCACTTTCTTTTCTTTTTTCTTCTTTAATAGGAAAAGTTATGAAATTCTATAATACAAACACGAATAAATTTAACCTAATTCAACCTGTGCTTCACTCTTTTTCCTGATGGGAAAAGGCACAAAATTGAAGAGAAAACAAAATCCCATAATTCAAATGTCAATAAATTTATTATTGTGAAGAGAAGATGCCACTCACAAACACTTTTAGGTACTATTATCTAATAGTTACTCCCCTAAAACCGAGTACTCCCTCCATATAACACCAAAAAAAAAAAAAGAAAGACAAAGAAAAAGAGAAGGATGCATGTAATGACTTATTCCATTGCTATAAACTAATTCAGCATACCTTGTCCAAGCTTCAATATTGCGGCAGTTATGAAGATGCTCAACACTTGTTTGAAAACATGAGGATCAAAAATTGAACTTGGTTGTCCCGTACCGATCCAAGCAACAATTATCATAGCCTTGAATAGGAATTTAAATTGTCAAATAAAGCAACAAATGTTTACAAGTTTGCTGAAGGCCACAAGCCGGTATAAGCATATGAAAAAGCAATTACCTGTAAGCACAGAATAAAGAAGCTCCACATTCTGTCAAAGCTTCTAAAGATATGCCAATATGATCGTATTTCAACGAAATTGACCTTCCCAAGCCATCGATCTCTAGTAGCCTCACCTTCCTGTATATCAAAATAGTTTGACCTATTAAATTAAAGCATCAATCCTATAGCTCTCAAGGTGATCTTAATTGCAAATACACATTGCCTCTAACATAGAAAGACATTATATGGTAAGTTGCTAATGTGGAAAAATTAAAGAACACAAATGCAGACAGTAAATCAAAGATGAAAATTTGTATAGCATGGAATGTGATTTTAAACTCCTTTCAAGGTTAGGAGAGAATTTTGAAGGTACAGGAACAAGATCACACAAGGATATAGATAGAGACTACCCTATGAAACTACGAAAAGACACAATAACTAATATGACTGTTGCTGGCAACAAGCACGAAATTGACCTTCACAAGCCATCGATCTCTAGCAGGCTCACCTTCTTGTATATCGAAATAGTTTGACCTATTAAATTAAAACATCAATCCTATAGCTTTCAAGGTGATCTTAATTGCAAATACACATAGCCTCTGACATAGAAAGACTTTATATAGTAAGTTGCCAATGTGGAGAAATTAAAGAACACAAATGCAGACAGAAAATCAAAGACGAAAATTTGTATAGCCACACAGGATCTGATATTAAACTCCTTTCAAGGTTAGGAGAGAATTTTGAATGTACAGGAACAAGATCAAGGAAGGATGTAAATAGAGATTACCCTATGAAACTAAGAAAAGACACAATAGCTAATATGACTGTTGCTGGCAATTAGCACGAGCTTCCATGCAAAAGAGAATCTGTTAGCCAAAAGAACAGATCATGGTTCCTCTTTGCTAAAGCAGAGTGTATACCCTCTACATCAAAACTTTGCAAGTTTTCAGGAATATGTAAATGAGTGCTCTGCCCCTTTAATCCAGATAAGCAGAAAATAAAGAAAGAGTAGACTACATGACTGACTTCTGACTAAATAAGAAAAGAAGTCTGATCTTTGTTGGACTGAGTCTTGTCATGACGTGAGGATGTTAAGTGTAGTAAAAAGTTGGAACAAAAACAGACTACATGTATGAGATACCTAACACAGAACATGACCTGGACAAAGGCAAATGGTAAGAGAGGATTGCAAATAAAGCACTAGATCATATACAAGAACTGATCCCTAACTCCAGCTCTTCTCCTGTCCACATTCTCTCCCACCATATTGAAAGATCCTTTAAAGTACTAAACAATTGCAAATGGAATCAATTGAAAGGAAGAAGGGCCAAAAAATTGATAAGAGAGAATAAGAAGATGGAAGAAGATGTATCCCTATTTCACATTATGGACTATCAAACCCAAAAGTCAAGCTTGATCTCAAAGAGAAAGTCCCCAATTTAAGTGAACCACCAAAAAAAGATATCTTTTCTTCTATGCCACAGTTGAAAATCAAGAACGGTTGATATTTACACAATCCTTTTCTGCACTTTACCCCATTTTTATCAAGTCGTAGCTGTTCAATAGGACGGCAAAAGAAATCAGCATCAGCACGCATTGGCCAACCCAATCGGAAACAATCCACGGACCTATTGAAAAGAGAAGACCAATGGTGAACAGAGATAAAACTGTAGAACCCTATAATCTATCAAATGGTAGTAGAGTCTAGTACCAAAAATATTCATTTAAATCGTCATAATTCCTCCATTGAGAGTGTTTTGCTTTTCCCTTTTTGCTTCTATCAGCTTCCTGAAAATGATACATGAGTTTCAAAGAGATTCGAATGCATGAAAACTAAATGGAGAAATATGAAAAAGATGCACGAATGAGATACCCGTCTTATCACTTCATAAATAGGAGTAACAACTTTCCTCAAAAAAGCCTCTTCCTCTCCTCCATAAGCCGGCTTTATATTTTCACCCGTCATGGGACTGACATTGCCAGCAAGCATTCCATAGAGTTCGAAGGCCATCTAGCAAAGATGAAAGTGAAAAGATAGCTAAGAACAATGTGAGTAAGGAATCAGTTTGGTTAACTGTCAAGTTATGGCACATTAACAAGCTTTAACAATTGAAACAATAACGGCAGATGGACAAGCTGTCTTGCACATATATCCCTCAAAATGATACATTATGATCACAATTTGAAAGTGGTAAGGTAAAGTTCAATTGTGTAGTGATTGTGGAGACAAAAAAAAAAAAAAAAGGGAAGCAGTTCATGATGAAAGAACTTGACAGTAGAAGGAGAGCTTTAAAAGAATTTAACATCAAAAAGTTAAACAAAAATCATGACTAGGAAATTTAACTCAAATGAGCTTGATGACCTCAAAGAACACAAGCAGGGGCATGCTGCAGCTTTTAAAAGTAGGCCACGGTGTTGGAATAATTAATATGCAGTTCAAGTGCGTGTGTAACTACACTTAGGGAGATGTAAGCAGCTAGATGTATACATGATGATAGATATAGCAGAGGCATTCTGGCATGAATCGCAAATTTGCAGCTTCCCCCCATATCAGAAGATAAAGCCCCATGTACAATAATTTACGCTGCTGCACTTCCTGTTGTATGGTTGGCAACCTAAAAATACAACACATGAGAAGAAATTATCAAATAAAGCAACAAAAAGGTTTGAGTTGTTAGCTTAGTCATGGCTCAGTCTTTTCTTTCTCATGCCCCAAGGTTTAAGTTGACAACAGAAATCCTCCTCTAATATTGCAAAAAATCCTCTAAGCAAGTCTCTGGAAGTCACAGTTTTGGCTTAATATAGACCTTGACACCTTGAAATGAAGGTCCCTAAGAATTACTCAAATTTGTAGAAGCCTCACCATAGGCTACTTTTCCGGTCCAAATACTTGCACCATTTCTTGTAGTTCTTGAAAAGTTTTTTCATTACTTCATTCAAAGCACGCTCATCCAACTACAAAAGGGGAAAAACAACATGTTATCTTACCCATCAGACTTGAAAAGGGAAATCAACCAAGGAGCATCAATGCAACTGCAGATAATTCCACAGCAAATTAGCCAAATTTCAGTAAAAATCTCAAACCACTTCTTCTAGCAACATGATCATTTTTTAAAAGACAAAAAATTTTGAAGTTTCTATAAAACTGTATTTTGATGAAGTAGATGACGGGAATCATATGATATGAGAACTTGTAAGCAACGGTAACCCTATGGAAGAGCAAAGGGTTCTGTGATTTTCAAGTCCTAACTGCAGTTTCCTTCTTGGTTGAAAGAGAAATTCTACAGGAAAGCAGTTAGTAACTATTGAGTTTATTAGTCTCACATTGCCTTTTTTTTTTTTTTTTGCTGGGTAAGTCTCACATTGGCTAACTTGTGTGCAAATTTGTTCTTTATAAGACTTGGACAATCGTCCACATCCTGAGG
Organism: Rauvolfia tetraphylla; assembly: GCA_030512225.1. Lineage (NCBI taxonomy): Eukaryota > Viridiplantae > Streptophyta > Magnoliopsida > Gentianales > Apocynaceae > Rauvolfia > Rauvolfia tetraphylla. The sequence continues at coordinate 226,016 of JAJQKT010000023.1, forward strand.
TAGCTTTTGGGGGCAGAGTTGGACCCATATCCAAATTTTCAACAGTTAATTTGATGGACCTTTCCTTGGAGAGCAGCCTTTTCAAACCAGAGATCAGGTGCATCCCTCAGATTTTCAGACAATTAAACATAAGTGTTTGTAAATACAAACTATAAGGCACTTACAAATTCAAATAAAACAATAATTAATGAAAAGAAAGTCAATGCATTAGAAGTCATTATACAAGCAAAGCATTAGCACATATTGATCAGGCATTTACTCTTTTGTTGATTCATAGTTTGACAAGCAAATTAACTCCATGGAGAAACACACACACACACACACACAGAGTTGCAGAATCCAAACCTTGGGTTGTTGATCAGGCTTTGGAAATTGTCTTATATGTACATTTGCCAGAAGCAGAATGAGATGCTCTCTCTGGTTGGCAACATTGTCTTTCTGCCAAATGGATAGCAGTCAAAAGCAGTACTTTTAGTAACTTCTGATTACCTTCCTCAAGGTAACTTCTGATTAGTAAACCAATAACATAGTTTTGGCCTCCATCAGATTCGGTAACCATTGCTTTTCATTGATAACAAATACTGAATTCAAGAGGAATGGTGACAAGAACCAACTATATTAAGAGTCTATTCCACCTGAAAGCCAAACATAGACTGAAGCCAATCTAAGATATCTTCGTCCTTCTTCTTTTTGTAATCCTTGGGCCATGGGAGACCTCTTGTATTCCGGAGAGCATAAACAGCTGCTTGAATCTGCAATGCAACCATCATCAATAATAAAATGAATGAAATATAAAACAATGAGAAAGAAATTTACATAGGTACAAACCTCTGGATATTTCATAATCGCCTGATTTGCACTGTCAGGATCGAGAGGAAGAATATTATAGGGGACATAGATTTCTGTCTTCTCTGCAACTTTATCATGTGCTTCCAATATCTATGCAAATGCATTATGTCCGTCAGAGTTCACAAGAAGCCTTGTTATTTTCATGAAAGGTGCATTCATGAACATCAATGATGTATGTACTTCAGATAGCAGTAACAACAATTAAGAGACCATCACATGTTCACCTCACGATCCACTTCCACTGATTGTGTTTGATTGACAGCTTTTAAAACCTCAAAGAGGACATTAGCCGTTTGATATGCTTTTGTGAGCTGCGCACTGAATTTTTTAAGAAATTCATCACCGAATGCTACCAATTGTACAGTAGCAAGAACCAACCAAAACAATCTCTATGTCTTCAACAGTCAATGATAAAGACTCACCGATCTGCTTTATCTGCAGCATTCTGCAAAGCCTGGATATACTTTTTGTAGTAATGCTGATAAAAGCTCTGCATTTCACGTGCATCACTTTTCTTCACTCTTCCCATTAACGTAGGATCGTTCTCCTGAAAGAAAAAAGACACACATCTTTTGAGAAGTAAAAAAGCATGCAGAAGACTGGTATAGAAGTTCAAACTTCATCGAAGAGAAAAGGGAGCAGAAAATGTATGAAAGTTATGAACAAGTAGACTGTGCTTTTGATGAAAAGAGCAGCACCAACTGCTAACTTACAAAGTGATTAATATCAACATCATTCATTCCATAATTAATCCAGGAGATTTCTTTTTGTAAACAAAAGACAAAACACTTTCACATAATATGTATTAGTCTAAAACGATTTGCTGAAAATAGGTAAAAGAAATGAAACATAAACTGGAGACTGAAATATACTAGCAGAAAAGGAATAAAACATAATGAAGGCAGCCAACTAAAAATGACACTGAATGGTTTGGAAAGAAATTTCTCTCTTCCACGAGCTTAAGAGCTGAGCAACATCATAAAGTAAATAGTATACAGAGCACTACCAAAAGTTGAGGGTCATGTACATGTTTCTATAAGTCAGGAAAATTAAAGTAGTAAACACATTTGGCGAGTCATTCAAAGTGAAAAAGCTACCACAAACTCGGAAACTAGTACTCACTCTCTCAAGTCGCTGCAAAAGTGCAGTTTTAAACTGACGAACACCACGTCCACTCGAAGTTGGATCCAACCTGTGAGCTTTCTCAAAAGCATAGAAACGACCTACATTGGCATCCAAATGTAAGACTTTATAATGAAGAGTAAGGTAGATATTTTAAATGAGAGACAAGATCTTAATTATAAGACTAACAAAATGAAAACAAATGTATTACACATTGCCTTGTTATGCTCAAATTTCTCTAGCACTGATTTCTTTTTCTGGTAGACTGTATCTTGAGATAAATTTTTCCAGACATGGAAAATGATAAGGATCAAGCTAGAGTAACAGCATGTTTCCTAATTGTGTAGACCAGGGTAATGGCTACATTGAACAACAATTAAATTGGCTAACATAGACTCCCAATTTTTTCTCTAACTTCAAAGATAAAAAGGCCCCAAATTTTTTATCACCATTGAAAATTTTTCATATTCTTAGCTCCATTTACTAGCTAGTTTTCAAGGCTACAGCCAACGTTTCTCAGCAATGACAAAGGTAACTTTAGCTAGAATCATAAGAATATTGCAAAACCTTGATTTTATTGCTCCTTCAGATGCCCACTTCAGGGATTTTAGTATTTCTAAATCCAGGGACAGAAAATAATAAATGCTTTCACAAAAAGTGAAAAAAGAAGAAGAAGATATCTGATGCCGGTTTCTTAAAAAGATTGCTAAGAAAATGTTGCTTTCAAAGCTCAAGAAAAAATTGAGAAAGAGAGGGAGGGGAGGAGAAAAGGACAACACTTCATACCATTTGTCACTCAAAAAAACGATAGAAATAATCTGTTCTAGACAAATGAGAACATTGTTAAGAAATTTGCACTCTCAAAACTCGGAAAACTTTAAAATTCAAATTTTGAAGTGCTATTACATACATCAACGAGATTTCTTTCCTTCATGTGACTTGGCTAAAGCTAATTGATTAATTGGCTGGATATGTCTATATAAGTTTTTAGGCTTTCAAGGTAAGATCATTTCAATTGAGACTCTTGTTAATGAAATAGGTTTGCTCCAATCCCACTCACCACAGAATTGGATACTCTTCAAAAGTTCTTCACAGAATCAGGCAAAAATACTTACTTCCCACAGTTTTTGCGAATCGAATGATATCTGATAAATAGAAATTTGAGGTCCAAATTCCTGTATTCCTTTTAACCAATCTTCAGGAAGATCTTTTGTATAAGTGGACCGGGAAAGTTTCTCTATTGGCAATCAGAAATTTTACCAAGAATCTGGATCCACGGTATGTTTGTTAGTATTTTCATAGCAAATCAATGAAAATTATCTTCAGCTTCCCCACTTGCCTACTCAAGGATGTGACTGCATGCGATACAAGTATCTTTTATCTAAAACAACTCTAGCTATTAGGGCACAGAACCCCCCATCCCTGGAAGATTAATAAATGTCCAGTGAGTTTTTCCAAGTTCAGGAAGGACTACCCTTTCATGACTATATGTGTATGCATATATCCGCAGACTTCCTCCAGATCAGCCAACTTCAAAAGAAAATTTTTCTTATTTAAAAATTTGATCAGAATAAGATCATATCAAGAGAATACTAATCTGCATAACTATCTACTCCTGAATAAAGGGACTCTCCATGTAAACTAAAATTTGAATAACTAGAAAATTGTCATCGACATCTAAATAATGCTAAAAGAAGTTCACGTTACTACAAAAGAAATGCCGCAAATGTTGAATCTTTTAAAACTTCACAAATCAATTGAACATAAAGTAGGGACACCATTCTCATTCTCCCATTGCCAACTCTAGAAGTTTATCATCATTTTCTACTGTCACACCTCTAAGCAGAACAATTTAGTAGGCATGAAGTACTGAATCGAAGTGATTTACTTCAGGAGCACAAATTTTCAAATTTTACAGTTAAATTTACTCTTATATGACAAAATCAGCTTGAGGCAAGAGACCCAAGCAAAACCGTGAGCACAACCAGAAGGAAGTTGACATTTCAAACGATATTTATCCGAAATGGAGAATGTAGTGCATTAAGTATTTCAGGTATTCTCCACCTCAACTCTACGGAGTCATACATCTTGAATTATCAGCAGACTACAAGAAGGCAACTTTTTAGCAAAGGACTAAAAGGCTTACAAAGATAGGCCACACGGGGATTACTGGGCTCCACTTCATTGGCAACACGCAGAATGGGAGCGATCTCGACGAGCGATGATGGCACCACCTCACTATCAAATATAGACTCCCCAAGATTCCCCACGGTCTGGGTCCTCGTTATCCGCCGTTGCAGCGGCGGTTGAGCGGACGACCCCGCTCTAGACGACATCGTCTTCCCTACTATTTACAACCCAACACCACCACCAGTAGCAGAAATGCCACTGCCGCCACTACCACAAGAACTTCTCTTCACCTCCTCCTCCTCCTCCTCCAGTGTCACCAAATACTCAAAATTCTCGGCCCTATCTTCTCAACAAATACACATCAAAAACTGCCAAAACACAACAACAGAGATACAACATTACAATGAATAAAAAAAATTACACCAAATGCATAAAATACATCAATGAGCAGCTTAAAATGATACTAACATCAACTAAAAATTGAGATCAGCAATTTTGCTAGAAAAATCAGCATAGGAAAACAAAACAAACAAAAAGATCAAGATCTTCTTCGGTTTAAAGATGTCAGTTGCATTTTCACACATGAAGTGCAATGCAGAAACAAAGAAAAAGAAAATGTGAAAGAGATATGAAAGGGAAGAAGGGGATGTACAAGGAGAAAGAGAAAGTGAAAGAGAAACAAACCCTAGAAAAGTAGTGAGAGAGAAAAAGCAGGGAGAAATGGAAGCGTGGTGGGAGAGGAGGTGCTGTGCTGCTACTTTAAGCTACTTAGCAGGAAAGTAAGCAAATGGGCGTGAGAGAAGAGAGAGATAGAGAGAGTGAAGAAGGAGCCTACGGAAGGCGAGTTAAAATTCAAGTGTACGTTCGGACTGTCGTGAGAGGTGACTTGTGTCGGTTGATGTACATACGTACCCCTGAGTTTTGGAGTTCTTACGAGGATGGGTAGTGGGATGGGGAGCAACGGTCTGTTTGGCTAATGCGTAGTTGAACGTTCAGAAATGCCGCTCTGTTCCACGAGGCTACTGTAGTACTGCTTTGTTTAAAGTTTTCATTTCGTACAAAGCAATTCGGCTATAGGTCAGCTATTTTTTATTTTTTAAAGTATTTTAACTTCAAATTCACCGGTCATTTTCTTCAAGAAAAAATTCAGCAGTCATTTGGTTTTGTTTCTAAGCAGAAGTATCATTTATAAGAAAAAATAAATAGATAATCTTTTAGAAAATAAGCTTAATATATTCCAAACTTTACTAGCCATTAAAATCATAAATAGAACAAAATCTTGACTTTAAAGGAAAATAAACTATATAAACAGATTTTTAAAATTATTGTGGAGCTAAATTTGAAATAAATGACTAGAAGTTTAAAAAATTAATAATAATACATATAAAAAGTTTTTTAAAAATATCAAAGTAGCCACCGCCACTATTTCTTTTGGTTCTTATTCAAATTTTAAATATCTAATTTAAAAGGTAACAATTTAGATAATATTGAGATCAGACATTAAATAAAAAAAATTTACATATAATAAAAGACAAATTATGTCAACATATTTATACAAATATTTCCTTTTTATGATTTAAATTCTACAACTTTTTAAAAACTACAACTATTTGAACTAAATTTACTATTGTATTTGACTTGCTTATGAATAATTTAGTTTAAATGAATCAAATTTTCACAAACACTCATTCAATATTTTTCATCTTCTAATTATCAATTGCTTTTGTCATTTGTCATTTCAATTTTAATAAAACTAGGGAAATTGGCTCTGAATGCCACTGAAGAATACACTTACTGCTTGTCTTGCCACTAAATTTTTTTTTTATTATTTCATGCCATTTAACTATTTTTGGATAACTAATTCTACCACTCATCCACCACAAACGGCGTAATTCGGCGGAAAAGAGCATGCTCTACTCACGTGCTGAGAATTTGAGTTTTTTTTATCAATAATTGATTATGAATGCCACTGAAGAATGCACTTACTATTTATTTTACCATTAAACTTTTTTTTTATTCTTTCATGCCATTCAACTATTTTCGGGTGGCTAATTATGCCATTGAAAATTTTAATTTTTTTTAAAAAATAATAAAGGGTATAATGATCAATACAATTATCCTTCCATCAAATTTCTCACTTACTCAAACTAAATCCATTTTTATCCGTTTGAGAATCTAATTTAAAACCTAACAGATTAACTTCATCAAATAGCCACAATGGTTCTTCTTGGGGTGCCATTTGTTGTAATTCTTTACTTGTTGCAGAAGCTAGATTGTTGATTTGAACCTAATTTATCTCGACAGAAACTGAAATTGACACAATAAACTAAGAGTGACACCAACCTTGGCAATGAACGCCAACGGGCCAAAAAAAATTTTTTGGTAAATAAAGATCTTGCTAGTGATCTTCTTGTGTTAGTCATTTTACCGAGGTAAATAAGGCTCAAATTAACAATCTAGCTTAGCCATTTTGATGAAGTTCATCTGTTAAGTTTTAAATTGGGTTCTCAAACAGATAAAAATAGATTTAGTTCAGGTAAGTGAGAAATTGATGGAAGGAGAATTGTATTGATCATTATGTCATTTATTATTTTTTAAAAAAATCAAATTCTTCAATGACAAAATTAGCCACCCGAAAATAGTTGAATGGCATGAAAGAATAAAAAAAGTTTAATGGCAAAATAAATAGTAAGTGCATTCTTCAATGGCATTCATAACTAATTATTGATAAAAAAAAAACTCAAATTCTCAGCACGTGAGTGGAGCATACTCTTTTCCGTCGGATTCCGCCGTTTGTGGCATAATTAACTATCCAAAAATAGTTAAAAGGCATAAAATAATTAAAAAAATTTAGTGGTAAGACAAGCAGTAAGTGTATTCTTCAGTGGCATTCAGAGACAATTTCCCCTTTTTCAAAAATTCTTTCTATGCTCTTTTTTTTATATGTTCTTAGTATTCACAAAGTATCAAGGAACAAATTGTCCTTTTTAAAATGTTATTCAAAGCAAATAATATAAAGGGAATAATATCCTAATGGAACTTAAATTTTTTAAAAATTCATGTTTTGCAATCATATAAACAAACACATTTATTTTGTACTAGAACTATTATTTTGATCAAATCTTCTCTTATGTCCATATACTAACCGTTAGAACTCAGTCTTATTACCCATGTGATGAATACATAATGATTATCGATGATAATATTATTAAATTAACTAATTTTTTTAGAAATATCTAAAAAATCTTAATAGTACAATATATTTTTTATACGATTAAATTTAAATTTTTTTGCTTAACTTTTATTAAAATAATTTATTTGTGAGAAAAATAGGATAAAAATAAAAAATTTTGTATTAAAAAACCAATCTAAATATAGCTTGAAGCATCAAAATACTAAAAAACTTTTTTAAAAAAGAAAAACTGACAGAAGAGATAAATATACATCAAAATTCAAAAAGGGTAAATAATGTCAAAAGAGCTCCAGCATCCGTGAGTGGTATACACGTAAATTACTCCTAAAACTATGGGCACTTCAATTGTGGTATTCGTATTTTGAAAAAGCAGATACGTTAAAATTCTAAAGCAGCGGAAAAACGGAAGAGGTAGCTGTTTTAAAATGAGCAACAAGACCATTTTACACTCCTCATGTGTACTTAATTTCGGCCCTATCCGCACAAAACAATCAACGTCAGGGGCAATTTCAGGAAAGCACAGATTCCAAGACTCCTGTTCCCGAAAATCCATTTTTATCTCTCGATTGGCCTTTTAAGGTCTGCCCTTTTCGTTTTCACTACTTTTACTTAATCACTGTTGAAGTAATTATTCATAAGGGTAATTTGGACGTCAAAGGTACTTCGAATCACTATTGAATATGAGAATGCATGGGCCGATAATCTTTTCGCAAGGAATAAATATTTCCGGTATAGAGTGATCATCAGCTGGTTTGGTTGAATCTCTTATTTGGCTTTTTCACCTTAAGCGGTGGGACCTACTTCGACAGCAGTCGCGCACCCAGACGCACCCCTTTTAGACCTTCTTTACCAATGAGATTTGCGTCCTAAATACTCCCACCTCATCCGCTTTTGCCTCTTTTAGACTTCACTAGTCAAGGTCTCCTGCACACACTAAGATTATAGTGATTAAATTAGTAATTTTATAAATATAATATTTATAATAAAATTATATAATTTTAATTATATTATTATTATTTATAAATTAAAATAAAATTAAAAGATTAATAAAATAAGAGAAATAGATATTAAAAGTATAAATTTAATATTAAAAGATTATTATATGAAATTATTTTATAATATATTATTTAGATCACAAATATATAACTAATTTTTTTATTTTTTAATCAAAAAAATTTAGTATTTAATATGATTCTGCTTCACATTTATTGATGTCAACCTTCTTCGCGTGAGGGGATTAATCAATGAATTGATAAATATAAGGTTAAAATTTGTATGTATAATATGATCAAATAGAATCAAATATTAAAATAAAATTTTATTTGCTCTTTTCTAAAATGAAACAAAGAGTAAGACAAAATAATATCATTTACAATCAAGTTTAATTATAGTTAAAAATTTAGTTAAAATAAAATTATTTACCACAAAGAGGAAATCAGATCAAAACTTTATTAAATTATTTATTATTTTAATTTGTTAATAATTTATATATCAATGAAAGACAAAAACATAAATAAAATTACTCTTTCAAAAAAGAAATATGAGATTAGATAATTTTTAATTTTAAATTTTTTATCTAGAGTTTCGTAAAAATATATTCTATCATTTCACAATTGAATGACTTATTTTAACTTAGTATAAAATTTAAATAGAATTTTTTACTTATTCAATTTACTAACTTTATGCTCATTAACTTCATGATATTTTTATTAATTAAAGAGTACAACCCACATATGAAGCTTAAATCTCTTAAATTAAAGGAATTAAAGAAGTTAGTGCTCATCTAATTTTCTATTTTTTATGATTTAAAACTATTTATGTGTTTCATAGTTGGTTAGAGCCATTGTGGACACTACTTTTCGACAATATGCCGCCAAGCCTACGCTGCTTGGACCAATATGAAAAACAAAAGTAGTTTAAAGTTATAGAAAGAAGAAAAAATAGATTAGGAATTAAAAATGGAAAAAATCTTTTTTTTTCTTCACATATTTATGCATGCATCTTTGTGCGCTATACTTTTATTCATTTACTAGAACGAATGCCTGCGCAATGCGCATGTAATTTATTAATACTAAAATTTAAAATTTATATCTATTATTTTTTAATTATAAAATAAATATATTATAAGTATTTTTATTTTAAAAATATATTATTATGCAATTTTATATGAGTATCCTTAACAAATTGGTCTAATTATCACAAATGATAAAATACTTTCTAATTCTTTTAATCATAACTTACCATAAATTTTTTCTATGTCTTTGATGGTGATATCATGTTGTGCTTCATATGTATTTAAAACAATAATTATAACTTTATGTATTAATTTTATAGTAGATTTATGTATATATCTTATAGCTAGAAACATATATATATATATATATATATATATATATATATATATATATATATATATATATATATATATATATAATAAGTAAATTTATGATAAGTTTAAGATCATTAGTTGTATCCAAAAGTTTAAAATTTTATTATTTAATATTATTTATAGATTGATTGGTTATAGAATTAATTATATATCATCAAAATTAAGATAATTAATAGATTCATGTATTTTAACATAAATTGAAATTTCATATAATTATTGTTTTTTGAATTTATCCAATTGTATTTAAAATTTTGAAGAAAAACATTTTTAAATTCTAATGATTAAATTAAGATCATTTTCAAATTCTATTTTTTCTCAAGGTCTTTTCAATTTTTTTTTTTACTCTCAATCTTTTAATCTTACTTATGTATTTAAAATAATAATTATAAATTTGTGTATTAATTTTATAGTAGATTCATGTATCTATTTTATAGTTAGAGACATATATATCTAACTTATGTATTTAAAACCATAATTATAATTTTATGTATTAATTTTATAGTATATTGATATATCTATCTTATAGTTAGAAAAATATATATAAAATAAGTAGATTTAAGATAAGTTCAAAATCATTAATTGTATTCAAAAGTCTATTGTTTAATATTTTTTATAGATTCATTAGTTGTACAATTAATTATATCATCAATATCAAGGTGATTAGTAGATTCATGTATTTTAACATAAATTAAATTTTACCAAAATTAAGATAATTAGTCCTTTATATGAATTTATATAGGCACATTAATCAATACATTCATAAATACACACAATGCAACTTGGCATAATGAGAATTCAATTAAGCTTAAAATTGTCCATATGTCACCACCTAATGATTCTACCTCAACTTATATATATATATATTGCGCAGGTGATTTATTAATACTAAAATTTAAGATTTATATATATTATTTTTTTATTGTAAGATAAATACATTATAAATATTTTTTATTTTAAAAAATTAAATTATTATGCCATTTTATGTGAATATCCTTAACAAATTAGTTTAATCATCATAAATGATAAAATACTTTCTAATTTTTTAATCATAACACTGCTCACACGAAAAAAAAAAAAGAAACGAAAAGAAGCAAAAATATTGAGCATATGCAGTACCTTGACACCATGCTTGTGAGCAGTGTTAATCCAACAGGGCGGGGGCAGAGTAACTAAATTATGAGAAAAATACACAAATACATCGACCAAATGCCAATGTCATATCGCATAGGCATCGGAATTATCCCCCTTACACTTGCTTATCATTAGTATAACCTCTTTGTATATCGTGACACACCAGAATCCTCGCCCATTAAGGCAAGGCACCGTCAATATGACTGCCAGACTGCAACTTCACCGTAGACTTATTGAATGGGAAGTGGAAGGACTCAAAATACGATCTCGACTCAATCTCTTCTAAAGTTTTCAACGGGGCTAGAGACATATATATATATATATATATATATATATATATATATATATATATATATATATATATAATAAGTAAATTTACGATAAGTTAAAGATCATTAGTTGTACTCAAAAGTTTTAAAATTTATTATTTAATATTGTTTATAGATTGATTGGTTGTAAAATTAATTATATATCATCAAAATTAAAATAATTAGTAGATTAATGTATTTTAATATAAATTGAAATTTCATATAATTATTGTTTCTTAAATTTATCCAAATGTATTTAAAATTTTGAAGAAAAACCTTTTCAACTTCTAATGATTAAATTAAAATTATTTTTAAATTCTATTTTTTCTCAAGGTCTTTTCAACTACTTTTTTTTACTCTTAATTTTTTAATATTACTTAAACTTCTTTTTTTGCTCCGCTATTAGCTCTTTTTTAAAACTTTTGTAATAGAATATATATATATATATATATATATATATATATATTATTACTAATAGATATGGTAATCAATTACTTTATTAAACTTATGTATTTAAAACAATAGTTATAAATTTATGTATTAATTTTATAGTAGATTCATGTATCTATCTTGTAGTTAGAGACATATATATCTAACTTCTGTGTTTAAAATAATAATTATAAATTTTTGTATATATATATATATATATATATATATATATATATATATATATATATATATATATATAGTAGATTCATGTATCTATCTTATAGTTATAGACACACATACACACACACACACACACACACATATATATATATATATATATATATATATATATATATATATATATATATATATATATATATATATATATATATATATATATATATAAGTAGATTTAAGAATAGTTCAAGATCATTAATTGTATTCCAAAGTCTATTGTTTAATATTATTAATAGATTCATTAGTTGTATAATTAATTATATCATCAATATCAAGGTAATTAGTAGACTCATGTATTTTAACATAAATTGAATTTCACCAAAAGAATTTTATCTTAACTCATTGATATTGTGAAATAATTAAAGTCCATCTTCTAATATTTATTTAACTTCATGTTCAATACATAGTTTTCTATTAATGAATGAAGGATATGTATCTCATTCCATTAATTCAATTCATTGTATGTACAATAGTCTTTCATCATAAGAATTAATATGTTGAATCCATTGTATTAAACATACAATTCACTTAATATAGTTTCTAATATTATTTTTAAAAACCATAGATAAGGTGATTAAATATAGATATGAGTTAATGTGGGTACATAAATCAATGAAACAATTAATTCTAAATATCCAACTTAGCATCATTAGAGTTAACTAAAGCTTTTAAAATTCCACATGTCATATTCTCATGATTCAACCTTAACTTTAATATATATATATATATATATATATATATATATATAGATTTCTTCTCCTTATACATCTTTCAACATTTTTTTGCCGAACTCCCAACTCAATAACATTCTAACTAGTAATAAAATTATTTAGAAAATTTTAGTTTAAGTATTGTATTATTCACATATAACTAACAAGTATCATTATTGAAAAGTTTTTTAGCTTTTTTAATATTCTGCCTTTTTTTTTTTCAAACCCTAGGCATTAAATTCCATTCCTAAAACATAAAAAAATATAATTAAATCAAGGATGCAAAAACATTTATGAAAAATAGCCCGTCCCTAATCTATTTTTTGTTTTTTCTATAATATTAAGTTGTTTTTGTTTCTACAAACATTTCTTTCTATAATATTAAGTTGTCACATCGCAGAATGTGACAACATGCCACCAAGCCTAAATGGTTAGAACCAACTATAAAATGTAAAGTATACTTTGTGATTGTAACTTATTAAACATATTATTTTTTTATTTTTTACTCTCTTTTTCTATCTCTTATTCAAAATTCTCTCTACAATTATAAATTAAATTTATTTAGATATTTGATATTTGACATTAGATTTAAATGAAATAAATTTAGTTTCTTAAATCTCATTATTTATTTTATACATATTCATACAAACACTTGAAAACTAATATTTTGTTAAAAAAGTCGATTTGGGTAGGACTCGTATCTTAAATATAAATAAATATTACTAACTATTTGATTATAAATAAGTATTACTAATTTAATTATTATTATTAACTTAATTATGAAGAAGTATTTTAATAATTTAAAAATAAAAATAAAAAAATTAAATCACTAGAAAACTTTTTTTTTAAAAAAAGTTTATCAAGTGTCTTTCCCAAGTTTGAGACACTGACGATACAGATTGAGACAATTGACAGGCCTCAACAAAATGGGTCTTGAACTCAAAGTTTAGGACCACTATTTACTAATTTTTTAAAAAATAAAAATAATACTACAATTATAATTTAGCGTGCTACAGTTAGTAACCCTCAAAGTAAAAATAGTTAGAAGTTTTTTTCAAAAAAAGATATGAATAATTTGAAAAATCAATCTCGTGACTATTTTATTTATCTTAACAATGTTTCATATCTTTAATTTTTATTATTTTAGTCATGCATCTATTTATTTTATAAAAAATCATCCCCATTGCAAGTCCTATAGCAGAATCCAAAATAAGAAATCATGTGCAACTCTCATGTTTTAATTTGAAGGACAAATCTATCATTATAAGCCATTTTCTCTCAAAATAATTATATATTGCCACCATTGTATGTGTAATTAGATACATCCCCAAATCTTTTGCTCATAGTTAATCTCTTTCAATAAACTTTGAATTTTAGGTGAAAGAAAGAAGAAGGGAAAAAACACACTTGCTATATATAATTTTGTAGACTATATACAGCAAAAAACTAATCATTCAAATAGTTTTTTTTCTAGGGGTGAGTTCTGCTAAAAAGTGGCAAAACTCACCCCCAAAATTTTAATTTTAATTTTTTAAATATTGTTAATGTAATATGTAAATTTGATATAATCCACAAAAGATAACGATTGTCAAATGCATCAACTTACAATGCCTTATAAACAAAACATTGTACTGCTTATGAACAAAACTTAAATTTTAAACAATTTGAATACTGCTACGCTATTCGTCATGTTCCTCGGCAGCTGCTGCTAGAGTACACTCCTACTCACGTGCGATTTCATGCATCTTTACTATAAACGCACCATTTTGTTCTGACGTTATCTTGGAAGGGTCATCTTTAATCTCTAGAAGATGATGTTTCATATCTCATATTTGCAATACAAGTCACAAATTATTACATAAATATTGTTTTATTAAAAATGGCCTTAATTTAAAATCGCAAACAAGCAGTACTTACCGCTACGTCCATAATAGGTGCAGCCCTGAGATCTTGGGATGTGTGCAGGGAAGGTACCAATCAACATAATTCAAAACGCACAATGATGGAGGCACAACAAGAGATCTAAGCTATACTGCGCCAAGTATGTAAGAGTTTGGTTGCTCCGAGTACTTGTCCGAGCTATCATATCGCATAACGTATTTCTTGTTGTTACTCCACTCGTAGTCCTCACGTGGTCGGATAGAGTTTTTGGAAATATATTACGTATGCCCAAACTGTCGTAAGATAGGATCCAACATATATGGCTCCAGAATGTTACAGAAGCGCAAATAACTGTAGAAAGCAGAGATCCAATGCGAATCATATGGAGTCCAACAAACTTATCAATATAATATAAAATAAAAGCTAATGGTGATAATGGTATAATGTTTGCGTACCCATATGGAGGACATGTTATACAAGTGCAAATGCACTTTGTGGAGGTTTTCAGATTTCTTTAGAACATTTATGCATTACATGAAGTTGAGTGTGTGAGGACAGGTTTCCCACTAGGCGCGGGATTACTAGGTAGCAAAAATCAAAAAATATAAATAAATTCACGTCTCTAATGACACTATAGCTCCGCCAAGTTGCCTACAATTAACTCTGGAAGCAGTACCTAACTAACGATATCAATATGCAAGGCATCTTGATCCCCATATGTACTTACGCATGGTTTCTACTTCAGCTAAGAGCGGCTAGAAGTGGTATAGTACCCGATCATTACCATTGTTTAGGAATCAGGTAGAGCAAAACAAGTATGTTAGGTATGCCAGAGCATGATCTACCTAGAACAATGATCCTCTAGTGGTAGTTTTATGAAGAACGTTGAATTTTGTACCCCATTATCTAGCTGACTTTGAACAAATACAGACGACAATTGTAGACTACTACACATGTCCACAATAATTTCATCTTTCCCAATACTATGACGAATGATATTACACGAACGCTGATATCATAGGACTATTTAGGTAAGTGAACATATACTTGCACAAGTATCTCAGACTTGAAGCTATGATGATTGTCTTAATCGCAAAGTCTACCGCAACCCACATATCCAGATAACCAGCTCTCTGGTGCACTACGAGAACTAGCCACTCTTACAGGATAATGCATATTATTCACATATCTTGTTTATTTTGCATATTTATTGAAAATGAAGTATAAACAATAACCCATAAACGTACCTTACCACTCCATATGTGGCTAGTTACTTGATCGAAAAATTATGAAATAAGTGACAGGTCTTGGGATCTTCTAGGGGCGACTTCAATGAGGCGCCAGTCATCATATTCGTTGTGACACCCAGTCCCTGCGGCCGAAAGCCTTAGATTACTGCCTACATTCTTCCAGTTGTCTCCCAACATCAAGACCTAGTTGGGTGCTAGAAACAGACGAAATCTCTCTCGTCGATATGGCAGTTACGTTGCATAACGCTTCCTGTGTACGCATGGCATGCATCCAAGGATGAGCAAGCTCATTGGTTAGGCTGCCAACCCCCGCAACAACATGCGCAACAAATTCTCTTCTGGGTTTACTGAAAGAATACGTCAGAGCTATGTCTGGGATCTTGTGCTCAGCCTCAATTTCAACCTCTGCATTTGTTCTCTACCTGAAAATACGGTTGTCTAAGCAACTAGAGGTTTCCTTCTTTTTTAACAATTTTTGGCAATTGGTTGTGAAAATTAAGCTAGTTTGTGCATTTCATGTGAAAAAATTCAAAGCCTTCTCTTGCTCTGAATTGATTTTATTACTTTGTGATGATGAAAATTCAACAGTTAATTATTTTTTCCTTATCTACTACTCTTGGAAATTGAGATTTCCTATTGAAAGTTAAGTCTACTATTGTTGGGTTGCTGGAAAAAGTTGAGAAATATGAGAAGACTTGTCTCTAACACGTTTTGATCGTTTGCAATTTTAGTAACTACCAAAAGTTCAATTTTAAAAACCGCTTTAAGTTTAATCAATCGTAGACGTAGAGAAGGTCCAGTGGATTCCAAATAAGAGTATAGCTTTGACAATGGAGGCAAATTTAGAGTTCTCACTGTTTTTCATTCAAGGTACTCCTTATTCGTAAGGGGGTCAATGCGCAATGTGCAATTATTTTGGAAGGAAATATTTTCCCTTTAAATTTAATACACAAGAGCTCTACTCGAGTCTTTATGCCAGATTCCACCATGGGATTGGGGATGGGAATGGTTTTTTTTGTGCAAAATAAATAGATTTAAATTTAAATTATAAAATTTAAATATATGGGACATTCTTAAGATAAATAACTATTTTTGCAAAGTACTCAAAAAATATATTAAGGACTACAATTGAAAATAAAAAATAGTTGAAGGTTTATCTTTTTGTAATTACTCAAGAAGGAACTACTATTTGAGAAGGAGATAATGATAGATATGGAAGAACATTGAAGCAAAAACCTTTCAATTTGAAGTGCTTAATTGAGTGGTTATTTTGACTCAATATTTAAGACTCACAGAAGTCTTATAAACACAAAATGGAGGAAAATAATCTATTAAAGTTTTGGGACTTTCTAGAGGGAAAAAAGTAGAAGAAATTAGAAATATTAGAGAAAGAAATTTCTTGAGAAGGTGAAAGATGGTAAAAGAAAAGTACTTTGAGTTACTCGTGATTAGTGCCGTCAATCGGGCCGCTCCGCTCTGTCCCGTCGCAAGCTGAACAGTGAAACGGTCCTAGACGGGTTGGCCCATTTGGCCCGCGGACTGGAAACTCTCAATCCGTGGCCCGTTACAGTAAATTTGTAGGTTAAACGGGTCAACCCATGAACTTTACAAAACGACATCGTTTTGTCAAAAACGCATCAAAACGGTGTCGTTTTTGAAAAAAAAATATAAAAAATTTTAAAAGAAAAAATGGACTGGCTTGTGTTCAGCCTGCTCCGGCCCGTGTTAGCTCGCGTTAAAACGAGCCTGTATTTACTAGGTTCATATCCGTCCATATACCTCAACCCACGGACTGGCCCGCAGGCTGAAGCTTGTTTTGACAGTACCACCCATGATAGGAAAAGAAAGGGAAAGAGAACTTTGTGCTCCCAATATGTTCCCACCGCCCTTCTTGTATAGGCTTGATCATGGTTAACCTCAAAAATAAATGACGGGCCAAAATCTTATATTTTTTGAACCCACTTCTCATTTAAGATAATGTTGATTGTTTTCAAATCTCCATGGATAATTTTCAATGTTGAATCTTGTGAAGATAATTGGTCCCTCGTGGTGGCAAGACAGTAATTTAGTTCTAAGGTTTGAACCTCATCTTCCACTCTCGATATGTCACCAAAAGAAAAGAAAAGAAAAGAAAAAAATCTCTAGCATTCCCTTCAATAATAAAAACTCATTGTGTTAAGCCGGTAACTTAGTGGCATGAGCATTTCTTAAAGGCATAAAGTTCTATATTCAAATTACATTCCTCCTCTGATGTTAAAAAAAAAAAACTCCTTTATTCCTACCAAATAAATATTATTTTGACAAATTTAAAAGGTGACAATGAAATAAAACTGGACAAATTAATAAACCACAATTTCAAAACCCCTTGGGCATGATATTGATAGTGGCATAATGTCGCAGTTATGCTTTTGTGGAATAGGAAAGAACCATATTTGAAAACAGAATTTGGATAAACTAAGCAAAAAGATAGGCATCGAAACTTCTATTTTGCACATATTTGCATATTAGAAAATTTCCCCTTTTTCAGCATAGCAGCTGATGAGTCTAACGAGATTTCAAAGTTGGAGTTTGGAAATAGCAAGAACTTCATGCATAAACTCCTCAATCCCTTGACCAGAAGATTTTGAAAGCCTTTTCACCGCTATTGGTATCCATTTCCAGTTGATTGCTATCAAAGAAAATTTTAAAGCCTCAAAAAATTTCAAGTAAGTAGCATGTTTTATATGTCAAATCTTTACAAAAATTGGGTGTCTCTTAATAATTAACTGTGTGCCTTGCTATTATTTTTTACAAAATATATTAATAACTTTTTTAAAGAAGATATTGATACTCAAGTCAAATTATTTCTCTTTTGTACTTGCATCACACTGATGCAAAGATCCTCTATCTCACTCTATGTCAATTTTCTATCCCATTTATAAGATATTACCACGAGTATCATTTTTCCCTTTAGAATTCCTTTATTTATAGATTTTATATTTTTTTAAAAGAAAGAATTAACGTGCAACATTTTAATAATATTAGGATAGCAAAATTGAGTTACAAAATGAGAAAGACAGTCTAGACTTATTGATCATATAAAAATTGATCTCAATTTTGTGTGATCATTTTAAATTAAAGTAATCTCTATATTAGATAAAATTTTATCAGTATCTATCTGTTATTATTATTGTCAGTTTATTATTCGTTTAAAAAATTAAAATATTAAAAAAATAAATCGAATTGAATAGAATTTATTCAATATTATTATTATTTTTATTTATATATATTAAAGAAGATAACGTGAATCAAACTAAAAGTATCATAATAGTACTCCTATTATACTTTGCCATATTATTTAGAAAAGAATAAGAAACATTTCTCTCCTTCCCATAAAGATTGGGCATTGTTTAGCATAACAGGATTAGTTTAAAATAAGCTTTCCTGACTTGCTCCCTCAACAAGGTATATTCCCATTCCTGTTGCTGTTTCCATTATTTATAGGTCGGAGACGTTTAACGTTTTCCTCTCTCACTCTCTCTCTCACGCCTCTTTCACAGACAAATCGCCATCATCCAGTCCATCCTAATTTCAAAAACCCTAAATCAAATCTCTGAAAATTTCAGTTTGATCCGATCGATCCATCGCCCGATCTTAATTTCGAAGTGCAAGCATGGATGAAGAGTACGATGTTATAGTTCTTGGAACTGGTCTCAAAGAATGCATCCTCAGCGGTCTTCTCTCCGTCGATGGCCTTAAGGTTTTCTGAATTTTTTTTTTCAATTTTGAGCTCATTTTTGCATATGAAGTAATAATGCTACCTATATACTTCCGGATTTGACTATTTCTTTTTTAAAATTTTGCTGAATAGGATTTGATGATTCGTTTAGTAAGTGTTGAATTCTTTAATTGGAAATCCGGAGATTCCGAGATTCATTTCACTGGCCACATCAGTCGGAGACGAAAGTTATCTCCAAATAAAGAATTTGTTTTGATAGAAATTAGGCTGAGCGCGAAGTTATGAGTTTATTAATCAGACACAGAATGGCTTTGGATTGTCTTAAATACTATAATAGAAGCTGTAAAAATTCAGGCAAAAACAGTTCTTACTGTGTACTTTTTTTTAAAAAAAATTTAGTGTACTGTTCTTACTTTATAGTGTTTTTTTAAAAAAATTTTAAAGTATACTGTTCTTACTGTATTCAGGCAAATTTTTTTTTAAAAACATTTTTAAGTGTAGTGTTCTTACTATAAAAATTCGGCTAAAAACTCCTTATTTATTGCTAATATGAATTTTCCATTATTGCCTTCCTGATTGCAAGTATAAAAATAGCTTTGAAGATTCACATAATCCCTGGAAAAGACTGGACCCATAAGGGTTATGATTGAACTAGCTGTCTAAAGAGTTCAGCCACCAAGGGTTACAAGATCATTTATGTATAGAAGAATCGGAGGCTTCTATCTGGTGCCTTTTAGAAACAATATGGGTCATGCTGGCCCATATGATTTCTCTAATTCATGTTGGTTTACATATGAATTCATGTGAAAAATAAGGAAAATTCATAAATGCATGCTCTTCGGATTCCAACCTTCGACCAGTTTGGTCAACCAAGTTAGCTGTGAAATAGGTTATGGTCGTTATAATAGTTTTTTGGAAGAGGGATAAAAAGAGGAATAATGATAACGTAGTAGATATGCCTTTTAATTAGAAGTTGAACCGAAAAGGATGACAAAATTAGTGGCGCTGAGGTCCTCTGCTTTTGGATTGATTGTGATTTCAGGAGGGAATAGATTGGGGAATGGATAAAATGCTGTTAAACTGGAGTCTCGTGTGAATAGGAAAAGCAGATGATATAGAGAAATGTTTTGGTTCCTAGAAATGGATCTCCTGTTTCATTTCTGTGCACAGTTTTTTGATCTGTTCACATTTCTCTCTGCAACTATATCTATAAAAAAATGCAGATATCTTTTGAATCTTACTATTTATCTGGAGCATGGCATATTATCTACTAATGATATTTAGTCATGGGACAATATGAGCAGTGACGAGTAACTGTACACATTTGACACAAGAATTCTGTATCCTGCAAATGTCTCTTTGTCTATACTATTTAAGGCATCTTCAGTAGCCACTAAACTCTGGTCATTGAGATTGTTTATTTGCTGGCTCGTGGCATAGTACGGGTTGTTTTGCAATCTGATTATGTGAATCTTCTACCTTTCAGATACCTATTCTTATCATCTGTATGTACAAATTAGGTTGTTCATGTGCATGGAATTTACTTAATGTGCCTTTTCCAGCAACTAATGTTTTGGATGCCTCCCTTAATTTTTTTTGATACTGATGCTTCCTCTCTACTGAGTAGGTCCTGCATATGGATAGGAATGACTACTACGGTGGGGAATCAACTTCACTCAATCTTGTCCAGGTCCTTATCAGAAATATTTTAAGCATCGCTAAGATTGAACTTGTTTCTGACATTGCTGATGATTTTACTTTTTTAATAAATAAATTGAATCCACAGCTTTGGAAGAAGTTCAAAGGAAGTGATAATCCTCCACCGAACTTGGGTTCTAGCAGGGACTACAATGTTGACATGATGCCCAAGGTCTTCATGATTATTCCTTACTGCCTTTGCTTTCTTATGATCATTTTCTTCATCCTTGGTGCTTTCTAAATTTTGTTGCTTACATACTTTTGTGTTTGGTCAGTTCATAATGGCGAATGGTACTCTTGTAAGGGTCCTCATTCATACTGATGTTACAAAATACTTGTACTTCAAGGCTGTTGATGGAAGCTATGTGTTTAATAAAGGAAAGGTATGTTCATGTCTATTGGAGTCCAATTATTTTTCTTGTGCATGCCAGATTTTAATGAGGCTCACCCGTGCTGCAACGGTTGGTATGCCATAGGTGCACAAGGTGCCTGCAACTGACCTGGAGGCCCTTAAATCTCCTCTTATGGGCATTTTTGAGAAGCGCCGTGCTCGCAAGTTCTTCATATATGTCCAAGATTATAATGAAAATGATCCAAAAACACATGATGGAATGGATCTGACCAGAGTTACAACTAGGGAGCTTATCGCGTATGTTCTCATTCTTTAACATCTTCATCAGCATTTAAGAATTAATCAATTGTAGTACCTGAGTTGCCTTGTACAGCTCATCTTGTTTGCTCTTTCTTCTTTTGTGTTTCCTTCAATTCAACAAAATGAATTATGTTTACTCAACTACTCATCTTTCTATGCTAGAGCTGCTCTTTATCACAGTTGCTCAGATTTGGGTGTATACAAGGATGCAATACCATATAAAGGAATTAGT
This sequence comes from Rauvolfia tetraphylla, assembly GCA_030512225.1. Taxonomy (NCBI): domain Eukaryota; kingdom Viridiplantae; phylum Streptophyta; class Magnoliopsida; order Gentianales; family Apocynaceae; genus Rauvolfia; species Rauvolfia tetraphylla. The sequence continues at coordinate 247,945 of JAJQKT010000023.1, forward strand.
AATTTCTTGAAAGCAGAAATAATGAACTTCTTGGATGTTTTCTTGATTTTTCTTCCTACAACAGTTGAGAAGAATTACTTCTTTTAAGAAACTATTTGTAATATTCTTTTTCATGTCCATGTATATAGTTATGATTTTTCTGGTTAAATTCTAATTCTAAGTCGATTACAGCAATGATATTTGTTATTGGGCTATGACGTTTTCACTCGTGCAGGTTTCAGGACTTCCTTTCTGAGAAATTTAATTTAATTTTGATATAATTTTTTGGTATACTGAGCAATTTGTTTTATCATTCTGTGAATCGGCAGAAAATTTGGTCTTGATGACAACACAATAGACTTTATTGGACATGCATTGGCTCTCCAGAGAGATGACCTCTACTTAGATGAACCAGCTCTGGAATCTGTTAAGAGAATAAAGGTGGACTGGAGCCCCATTGGAACTTTCCCCCCTTGGTTTTAACTTGCAATGCTTGCTCTTCTTTTGTGCTCATCTAAGCAAGTGGTTTGCTCTTTGATAGCTTTATTCTGAAAGTCTAGCTCGTTTTGGAGGAGGATCGCCTTACATTTATCCTTTGTATGGATTAGGAGAGCTCCCTCAGGTTAGACCTATCTCATTGAATTTCACTGGTCACTTTGATTTGCCCACACTCTTTTTCCTCTCTTTGTCTCCTTTTTTTTGGACTCTATTGGAAGTATACTTTCTGTTTGGTCAATACCGTGCATTTCTCAATCTCCAGATTATTATGAAATTATTATTATTGAATTGATTATTCAATTTTGTTATTATTCAGGCCTTTGCTCGGTTAAGTGCTGTTTATGGTGGGACTTACATGTTGAACAAACCAGAGTGCAAGGTACTTAATAGCATGATTCTTTGTCATTTCCAATACCTATTGGAGAACAAGAAAATAAATGGAGGGCAGTCCCTTTTCTCCCCATTATACATGGATGAAATTGTCTGTTTCTGCATTTAGTACATCAAAAATAAGTCTTGATATGGTTTCTATTGAACTGCCAGGTAGAGTTTGACGAGGAAGGCAAGGTTATTGGTGTCACATCGGAAGGGGAGACTGCCAAGTGCAAGAAAGTTGTATGCGATCCTTCATACTTGACCAACAAGGTACAGTTCCATTTTGTTGTGGAACTTTTCCGCCTAATTCAATCGCTGGAAATGTCTTCCTGGTGATGTACTAGCTTCAATTTGTGGTACATTCATGTGTTATCCCATTGATGTGCTTGCTTTTTCTAGACTGACGTGTACGTCTATGCATAATTCGTAAGAATGTAATCATTATTTTTCTCTTTTTTCCAATTCAGAAGCAGGATTGTGAAATATTTGCTTAACTTTCATCCAGAAACATGACCCACATCGTGTCATGTTGCAGGTTAGGAAGATTGGCAAGGTTGCTAGAGCAATAGCAATCATGAGCCACCCAATTCCAAACACGAATGATTCTCATTCAGTGCAGATTATTCTCCCCCAGAAACAGTTGGGCCGCCGTTCAGATATGTAAGTCCTCTGCTGATGTCTTAAAAAAATGACACGCTATATATTTGTTTCTTGGTTGCAGTTATTAATGTATGGTTTACGGAACCAAATCCATCTAGGCTAAAATATGATACTTCACCGGGGTTTAAGACTTATAACTCATTTTTTGATGCTGTTGTGGCTAGAAACCTTTACTCAGGCTGGTTATTTAAAAAACACAGAAATCTCTGTAAGATTGCATAATACTCCAAGTGATATGGAGAACTTGGATATAAGCAATAGTTATGGGCTCTAAATAACCTAGGTTAACCATTTTGGGTTGCTAAAGATTTGGTCCATGTAGTGATTTGCAAGACTTGTAACTGGGAGTCAGATCTTTAATATTCGATACTGTTTTTTATACTCTGCATATAGTGTTCTGCTCTATAACTTGTAATTTCTCATGAATGTTTCTTGTCCACACAAATTGATTGCTTAAGAATTTTGGTGCTGTTAGAATGAAACTTGACCTAATATTGCGGTTAGAAATGTGATAAGAGGAAAAGTAAGGAAAAAAACAGGTTGATGAATTACCAGGCCCCTAATTCTTTTGGGTTTCTGTGTCTTATCACTTCTGTTATGCGGCAACAGAGAAAGCATATTTTAGCTTTAATTTTTCGCACAATTATGCAAATGTATAGCATTTAAGATTAGAAATCTTTTGCCATCTTATGCTACTTCTTTGGTCTGCAGGTACGTCTTCTGCTGCTCTTACTCACACAATGTTGCTCCTAAAGGGAAATTTATTGCATTTGTCTCGACGGAGGCTGAGACCGATCATCCCGAGTCCGAACTGAAGCCAGGAATTGATCTTCTTGGGCCTGTGGATGAGATCTTCTTTGATATGTATGACAGATATGCACCAGTCAATGAACCATCTTTGGACAATTGTTTCATATCAACAGTAAGTGGTCTGTGATTGTCATTCTGATAAAGGACTGCTTTAAATAAAAGTTCGCTCACATGGACTACCTATTATTTGAATTCAACAGAGCTATGATGCAACAACTCACTTTGAATCAACTGTTTTGGATGTGCTCAACATGTACGCCTTGATTACTGGAAAGGTATGGAATTAAAATATCAAAGCCTTTTGTTTCTAACTTGTCTTCATTGACTGAGATTGATGATTGCATATTCTCTTCAAGTATTTTTTCCCCATGTTTTTAGTCATGCTAACTGTCATTTTCTTAATATAACCACTTGAATCACGTGATTCTTTCTACCACAAATTGATAATCTGGAATTGGACTTGACTTGCTGTTTTAACTGCAGTTTAAAGGTTCAGTCTGATTCAGACTTATAAGCCTTATGATTTCGTCTAAACTTTGAATTTTTTTCACTGTAACTGCTCCATAATGTTTAATAGAACTGATTCTAGTACTTGAATGATTATTATCTGGTTTTGTTGGGATAAAATGTGAAACTTGTGTAGCCAACCGTGTATATTCTGTTGGGCATGATAGTCTATGTGAGAATATTCCTAGGTTGTACTCTTAGTCGAGCCTTTTCAGATACTAGAAGCATTAATTGCATGAACACAGAGACAGAGAAGCAATTTGCTTCTTGTATGGTATTTGTGAACAATTTCAGATGTTAAGTTTATTTGAACAATTTCTTATTTATACTGCTACTAATGAATCTCTTAGTAGATATTAACAATGTTTCTGATTCAGGTTCTTGACCTCAATGTGGATTTGAGTGCCGCCAGTGCTGCAGAAGAATGAGGCCCGCATCTTGTTTATGGGTTCAAGTGCCTAATCCTCATTTTACCCTTGCCAAATTATTGAGGATACACGATTCTGGCAGGATTGTCTTTGTAAAAGTTGAACATAAAACTTTTCTCTAAAGATAATATTCCGTGATTACTTTTGCCGTTTTAAATCCTTCGTTTCTATGAAGTTAGGGTTGCATTTTGACAACTTCTTTTGTACCTGAAGTGTATCTAATTGGTTTTGTATGGTACTCTAGGTGCTGCAATGGGGCTCCAGTGAGCAACTATTAAGTCTTTGCTCTCCGGTTTTTATTTCTTTTTCTTTTCCTCTTTCCTTTCTTTTGGAGATCAAGATCGGGAAAATTCATGTTTCTCTCCCAGTCGGCAACTGCGCTGTTTGTTAAACTCGTATGGCGAGAAGCGGCCCAAGCGGGGGCCATTTGTAGCCCCTACCTGGTGGCACGCCTTCTACCATTTTAGAAACTACTCTTCCCTTTCTCCTTTTTTGCTTTGGGAGGTAAAAAGTTACTTTTAGTTTTGAAGTTGAAAAACTGCCGTAGTTGCGAATTGGATTTTTAAGATCAATAGACAAAATAGTCAATTGAGTTTGAAATTTAGTTTTTGGTATTATTTTTTTCATAAATAATTTATTTTATGAAATAAAAAATAAAAAATTTTGAATATAAATTTTGTCTAGTTTTTTTTGGGTATATTTATATAGTTTTATTTTAAAAATTAATTACTTTTTAAAAATTTTTTAACCCCCTCTTTTTTCTCTCTTTCCTGAGTGGAAGTGATAGAAGTGTACGTGGACAAATAAAAATGGTAAAAGTTATTATTTTTTTAAAATTTAATTATAATTTTTAATAATTATAAATTAAAATTTTTAATTATATAAGTTATTTTATTAATAATATTTAATAAATAATATTTTAAAAAATAAAGACGGAAGTTCACATGAAGTTCTGTACGGAAGACCATTTATACTACCGCCAACAACCGTCACTTACTGACGAAAGTTTACATTGGGGGAGAGAAAGAGGAGATTTTTTTTTTAAAAAAAATGATGAGTAATTTTTGTATTATATACATTAAAAAAATTTATATATAATTCATGTATTCTCTTTAACAAAAGTGAAACCGTGTCATTGTTATGACTAGACAAATCTACCCTCTGTAGACATTCCATTTAGGAAGTTTGATTGTCGACAATTTTCAAGTAGCTATTCCGATACCAACTAAACAAAGGACTTGCTCATAGTCACGTAGATGATGATTGCCATGAAGTTCACATCTTATTTGAGACCAATTTCTCATATTATCGTCACGTTGAAAAGAAAAAAAAAATAGCAATATATGAAAAGGTTATTCTTCCATTATGCCAAAAAAAAAAAAAAAAAGACAAAGCACTTAGTGAAAATATGGTATAATAATATATAATAATTTGAAGGTATATTTAGATTGAATTTCATGATGCAACTTAATATAAAATTTTGTATAATTTTTTAATAAATAATTTATTTTTATAAAATATAATATAAAAATTTTTAAATTCAAATTTTATAAAAAATACGCCGAGTTACTTAAGTATTGCCATTCGGCTGGAAGAATATCTCCAACTAGTTAACCGTTTGTACCGATGTGTTGTATTTCGGCGTCATTGGTTCTGCTGGCAGACGATTATCCATCATCTGTGTTTCCCTCCTCAGTTCCGTGCCTTTTCTGTTTTTTTTTTTTCAAAAATTCGTTCATGTTCCATTCTTTATCACTCTAACCACCCAAATTTGTCCTACTAATTTTATGTCTCTTGTCTTATAACTCTAATATTATCTCTAATGTAATTTTCTTCTCCATCAATCAATTTCGAGTATCGCCTTTTCAAAAAAATAAAAATAAAAAAGAAAAAATATCGTCTACAGAAACAATTCATTCATATTTAATAAAGGTAAAATACTAGATAGATTCGGTCTTTATTTTAAGGTTACTTTTTCATAAAATTAATCATATACTATTTAGGTATTTAATTTTAAACGAAATAAGTATAATATATATTTCTTCGTTTCAAAATAATAGTTAAATTTGAAAAAAGTCTGCGGACTAAGTTTTGAGAAATTTTTTGTGCAACTAAGTAAAAAGGACCATAATAATCTTAATAAATAAGAAAATGAATATCTTGGAATTGACACAAGACACTTCAAATATTATACAATAACAAAGAGTTTGACATCAAAACTACATAATAGTGAGGGGTAAAAGGAGAAGAAAAATAATATATATATATATATATATATATATATATATATATATAAGGAGAAGAAAAATAATATATATATATATATATATATATATATATATATATATATATATATATATATATATATTTATATGTAGCTCTTTTTTTTATGGCTCTAAACCTCTCATCTTAATTTCTTAGAGTTTTTACTTTTTTAATTAATTTTAAAAAATTTAATTGGTTAGGATCATTTTCAATCTATTAAGATAATTTTAAACTAATTTCTGCATTAATATTAATTTTAAATTATGTATATTAAGTTATTTTAAAAAATTTGAAGATTTTAATTATTACTTTAAAAATTCTTGATTTGTTAGAATTATTTTTAATCTATTAAAATAATTTAAACTAATTTATACATTAATTTTAATTTTAAATTCTGTATATTTAGTTACTTTGTAAAAAAAAGACTTTAATTATTACTTAAAAATTTTTTAATGGTTAGAATCATTTTTAATTTATTAAAATAATTTTAAATAACTTATATATTAATTTGAAATTTTAATTATCGTAATTTCTTAGACTTTTAAATTTTTTCATTAATTTTAAAAAATTTGATTAGTTAGGACCATTTTCAATCTATTAAAATAATTTTAAACTAACTTATACATTAATTTGAATTCAATATATGAAGTTATTTTGTAAAAGTATGATACTTAATTATTAATTTAAAATTTTTGATTGGTTATAATTAATTTTTAGTCTATTAAAATAATTCTAAATTACTTATATATTAACTTAAATTTTAAATTCTTATTTTTTTGATTAAATTGAATTCCTATATTGAGTTACTTTGTAAAAGTAAAAAATTTTAATTATTCAATTTACTTAAAAATTTTTTGATTGGTTCGGATCATTTAAAATCCATTACAATAATTTTAAAAACTTGAATTTTGAATTTCGTATTTTTAAGAAATTAAATTCCATATATTCAGTTACATTGTAAAAGTAAAACTTTAATTATTCAATAGTTGTCAACAAATATAATCTTTTTCCTTTTCACTTTTGTTTAACCTAATCTCTTAATTTAAACTAAATTTATTAAAGCTAAACTACTAATGTCTGTTTATTTCTTCTATATTCAACGCACATCATCATCATCATTCTCTTATACGCATTCTTTTCTTCTTCTCTTCTCTTTCCTAAAATGTAACCACATCTTTCACATTTTTTCTTTTGATTTAATCATCGCTCAAATCTCACCGAATCTAGAAGATCTAACTCTTATATTTTTTCTTTTTAGCATCACTTCTTAATATAATTCTTTCACTTCTTTAATTCTTTTTTCATATGATTTAGGTTTTTTCATAAGCATTTGAGTGTTGTATTTTATACATTCTTTTAGAATTCTTTTATTATTTTTTAAATAATGCCCTACTTTAACTTGATTGGAGTCCCTAAAACCTCATTTGAGATTTTTCTTTTTTCAAATTGAATTTCTTTGCTCGATATCTAATATGTGTTTTATTTTGTAATATAAAATTTAATGATTTCTTTGGTATATTTTATTAATGCATCATTAAGCAATGCAAATGAATCTTATTTATTTATTTGATTATACTAAAATGTGTTTAAACTTATCAGAATTGTTGCATATATGTAGTTTTGTGAACTTGAATTTTGGATATACTTTGTAAGTGGATGTAAGCGCTCTAATTTTTTTTCCTTTCCCTTTGTAAGGTACCAGAGTTGTCTGGTTCATTTGCCTTTGATTACAAGCTTTAAAGCTTAAAATTTCACATTAGGCTTCCTACTCCATTATTTTACCTATTTAGTATTTTTTTTCTTAATATTCTATCTTTTTTTGTTTGGTGGTACTACAATGGCATAACTTATAGTATCTAGGTCTGATATTCTTATAGTTTATTTACTTTTTCTTCTCTTTCATACTTTTCTCCCTATTTTATATTACATTTCGTTCTTGCATCTCCCGATATCTTTTTTTGCTTATTTTTTTTTAAACTGGTATACCAAAGCAATTATCCACTTATTAGAAGAAAACAAACAGAAAAATACTATATAGTAGAATAAATGAATTTTTATTTAAACCCCAATGTCATTAATTTGCTTGAATTTTTATTTGCTTTGATTTACTACCTAAAAAAGGGCCTAAGAAATAAGAAATCATTTGAATACATCAGCTTTCAATTCTATTGTTAAGTAATCAATTGAGATCATATTTTAAATATCCATTACATGACTTAAATGGTTAATTGGAAAAATGACATTACAAATTGTGATCCAAAGTAACTGATAATTATAATTTCTCTTCATTATTGATGAAAGATATAGAGATTTGCAATTAAAGGATTTTTTTCTTTTGAAAAATAGAAAAGAAACCTTTATTAATGAAGTAAATTAGGGAGGTTCTCCAAACTAAATAAGGATTTTGATAAGTTCAATCATTTTTGATATAATAAATAGTACATGATATTTATGTTTTATAATAGAACATCAGTAATATTTGTATGTGAATAAGAGATTTTAAAAAGTTAAAAAGAAGTAGGTTTAACGTAACTAATATTGTTTTTGGTTTTGTATTGAAATGAACAAAAAAGTAGATATCATATGTTAAAAACCTAACGTGGAAAAGAATGTATTTGATGTTTTTGAATGAATAAAATTTTAATATTTTGTGGTATTTAATTTTTTTCCTAAACATATATTTTGAGAGGTAAAAAGTTGTTCTTAGATATTTTTTTTAAAAAAATTTAATTTTTTTTTAAAAATATATCTATGCATCGGATGAGTTTAAACTAATGTATTATAAAGAAACGAGATTGGTAGATATTTTGAAATAATAGAAATAGTAAAAAATTGGTTGCATGGATTGAGGGGAGAGCGGCAGTTGAAATGGTTTAAACTTATACATGGCCTGCAAATGTGTAGACAAGACATACACCCAGGGATGACAAGTTAGTCTATTCAAATCCCTTTTCACTAGTCAACTTCTATGGATGTCACTCGCCTCTGTCCCTAATTGCATTGTTGCCTATTGTAACAATTTCCATCTTTGGAGCCGAGTTTCTTAATAATGTATTATTTGTTTTTTCTATTGTATTCTTTGATTCTTCCATCAAGGGAACCCAATGGACTATCTGAATTTATCATCCTCTGCTTCTTTTCTCTTCCGGGAATATCCTAGAAAACCATTTTCTCATTTTCCTCTTTTTGCTGTTTTCTTCAAAGATCAATCCGAGTGGACGTAGCTGCACACTAAAAGGTGAAAATTTTTCTTGCCATGTTGCTACTTGAGTTGCTCGAATGTTTCTAAAGATAGAAGCTCCGGGTCCGTCATATTCTCATGTTCTTGATTCTATTTTACGGACATTATTTTGCACATGGGACAAAAAGGCATCAATCTAATTGCGTCTTTTTATAGTGCTTTTATTCTGTTTAATAGAATGATCATTCAAGATCGAGGAGCATTTTAAGTTGCAGCAAGAGTGTTTTGGGTTATTCTGGAACTATGATGATGCTGACTAGAAAAAATTTGTAGATTTTTACTGGTACTCTTGGGGGACGATGAGACTAGATGGATATGAGATTTAAAGATTAGTATTGATGTTAACACTTTGAGTTTATAGAATAAACAGAAAAGAAAATTTGAATTCATGTTTAAGGTTTGATCTTGATAATGGAAGTTTGATACTATTGGAAGAGGTTTTCATATTACTAGACTGCATGCAGTTTCGGATAACTGCCAACCTGGTGAATAAGCTTCTGGTGGTGAATATACTTCTGTAAACTTCATTTGATGGATTTATTTTGGTTAAATTAATCTAAATTGTGATGTAAATGTCAATTTTTCTTGCGCGATTTCATGATTGTTCAGTTATTTAGTCCGGAGCTTTAAGTGTACAGAGCAGTATTTTAGCTATTTGACCTGAGGCTTTGGCTTTATCCTTATTTTTCTTTTTCTTTTTCATTTTTTTGTTATTTAAGTCGGGGTTGGGGGTTCTTGATTGTGTGATTCATTATCCTTATTGTCTGATAATATGTTAACTTCTTTGTATTTCTTTTGGATGTAGGCTTTGGCTCTGAAAGTTTCTTAATTCAACTGCCATGGCATCCTTGGAGGAGCTTCTGGCTGAGGAGGGTTTTAATCGGGGAAGATCGAAGATGATGCCCCGAAAATCCACTGGATTAGAAACAAGAAGTATGCCGCTATACCAAGATAATCATCAGCACAAACCTGGTTCTTCATCTGCTGTTAGAAAAACAGAAAGGGCAAAATCTGATCTACCTCATTATCATTTAAGAGGTGAATCTCCAGCAAATGACAAAAATAAAGGAAGGAAGCCAATGGATGACCTTGTCAGACAGGATAGAGAATCAATGAAGGAAAATAGACGGCAACTTGAAAGAAGAATTTTTCAGGGTACAAGGCATGTTGAAAAAGTCAGTGTTGGTTCATCCGAAGATCTGGCAAGCAGTGGAAGTGTTGGGACTGCAAGTGGCGATGAGATTGTTGAGGTTGAAGTGCATGATAACGGGAAGTATAGTGACATATACTCAAATGAAGTGTACAGCGACGAGGAAAGTGAGACCAGGTATGACCGGAATGAGAGACGGAACTTCAGACTGCTGTCAGAGAAGGATAAACACGTGGACAAGAAATATGGTTATAGTTCTAACAAAAATTCATCTTTGCAGAAGAATTTCAATATCTTTTCCAAGAAAAGCATGAAACAACCTGAGATCTTCAATAAAATTTCTCAGAACAGTAACAATTTTGATGAGAGTAAAAGTCGCAAGAAAGCAGATGCTGAACAGCATGTTGCTACTCCTGCACTTGATGAAGCTGCCATCCGAGCCATTATTTCCATCTTGAATGTCTATGTCAAACGTTTCCTCAAAGACGAGGATTTCAGGGCTTCACATCGGCACAGTTGTTTTGCATCCCTGAACTTGACTGGGGTAGAGGAAGGCCCCTATACTGACAGCAAAGTGATTGCCAATCTCGAAGAAGCTATAGAAGTAGTTGAAAGAGCTGCTGAAGAACGTTCTAATGCAAAAGAGTTGAGAAAAGCTTCAGTGCAGCTAAGCGTTGTTACGGGATTGAATTCAAATAATCTAAAGGACTGCTATACTTCTGGAATTCCTAACTACAAATTATCTGCTTGTGCCCATCTTTACCTTGGCGTGATATATAAGCTACAGAAAAAAGACAAAGCAGCAGCAAAACATCTTCTTCAAGTGTTCTACGATTCACCATTCCAGGCACGGATGGCTTTGGTGCCTGATCTGTGGGACCAGATATTTCTCCCTCTTCTTTCGCATGTTAAGGCTTGGTATGACAAAGAAGTTGATTCTCTGGCCAATTCACGAAGTAAGCGAAGGAAACTAAAGCTTCTAGAGAAATTGTATAACGAGATTCTGGATTCTGGCACTTACCAGTTTGCATCTTACTACAAGGACTGGCTAACTGAGGGAACTGAAGCTCCCGTACTACCATCTATCCAGATTCCATCTATACCTGTTCAATTACTTTCACAGGAAGACCTAGATAATCAGTCTTTTAAGGGACGTTGTCCTGTTGGTAATTTGCCATCACAACTAGTAGTCAGTAAAAAACTATATGATACGGTGTTTAGACATTCAGTGAGACCAGGAACTGAAGTGGTAGACTCTGAAGAAGAGAGTTTTGGCATCAGCTCGAGAAGCTCACATTCTGCAGCACTTGATGAGAATTCCACCCTTGAAATAGTTAAATGCACAGTTCATGACGTCAAACCTGATGCAGCCACTTACCTGGTAAGTAGTATACTCTCAATTACTTTTATCCCTAGTTTTAAGTTCCGTTGCTCATTTAAGGGTCCCTGGTCTAATTATGGTGAATCATGATTCTTGAGCTTTCTGATCTTTGACGCTCAACGGAATGGCACTAGCTATCCGTAGGTGCAATAGGCTGTAGAATGCCATGCCTCTCGAGTTCATGGATGGTCTTTTAATTGTCTTCTACTTACATAGTTAGAGCCAGGGTTTTACTTTGGTATTTTATTCTACCTGTGTCACTTCTAACCCAAAAATGAAGTTTTCAAACCTGCTTACCTTTCCTTCTCTTCAAGGAAACAGCAAAGAATTCCCTTTATTATTTTCTTTTACATACATAGAGAAATCCAAAAACAATTAGCTTTCTGAATGTGTAAGTTGTTTAGTCAGACAATTGGTTGCTATTTAACTCAAATAAGGTTATTGCTAAGAAGTATTCCTTGGTTATTAATAGTTGAAGTTCCAATGAATAGATATTGTCTGCTTGAAGGAGAGGATATCTAGATTTCCTCTGTGGTTAAACCTACGTGCCAATCATTGGATGTTAGAGTAGGATTAAATCTCTCTGCTTAAGACATTTTCTTTAACTTCAAGATTCATTTTACTTCTACTTATGATGAGTTGCACTTAAAGCCAAGGGTTTCCGACACATTAGCAGGATCATAGAGTTGAGGAAGCTGAGAGACCGTGCTTGGGACGGTCTCCAGAAAAAGTATGTCGAAGTGAGAACTCTGGTAACTGCCATACGAGGCAAGGAACTTCTGAAAGCCTTCATATGTGTTATGGACGATCAATTGCAAATGCAAATCAATTAATAATCAGGAGGTTAGCAAAAGGAGTTTTTGAACTGCAACAGCCTGAAAAATCTATCAATCATACTATTGCTCATTCACCCAGTGGAGATGTTCTGCTTTCTGACTCAACGGTAATTCATTGTTAGCTTTAGCCTTTATCACTTTAGAGTACCTTACTTTATCTTTTGTCACTTGAGAGCTCTTTCTGATTTTCTCATTCTTTATAATGCAGCCAACAAAACTTGAATCTCCTATTGAAGGTTGGTGAAAGAGATACATTTACTTTTACCTTTTTCTGCAACTAAATATATTACTTACAGGTTAGACTTTAAAACGCAGAGTTGCAGGGGAACTGTGAATATTCTGATGAAGTGAATTCTTTCTATAGTATTCCACAAGATTTTATATGCCCTCTGACCGAACTTGTACTTGAAGATCCTGTGACCCTGGAGACTGGCCAAACATTTGAGCGATCAGCCATTGTGAATTGGTTTGAGAAAGGAAATAGAACATGTCCAGTAACAGGGAAGACATTAGAATGCCAATCTGTTCCTCTCAGAAACTTCATTCTGAAGCGTGTCATTAATAGGTGGAAATTAGAACATCATAGGTGTCTGATGGATTTGACTCGTCAAGTAGAGGGAAATGTGGACTCAAAGGAAGAAATGGCAGTTTTCATTTTGGAGCAGCTTCTTGTCACTTCCACCCAAGAAGAAAGAATAAAAATTGCACAACAACTCATATCTCTTGGAGGTTTGCAGTTCCTCATCAGAAGATTTCAGCGTGGTAACATTGAGGAGAAGACGTGTATCTCAGAATTGCTGTTAAGTTGTATTCTGGTGGATGCAGATAGTAGAAATCATGTTGCCAGGAACATAGACAAGCTGTTTCTGTTGGACCTGCTTCACAGTAAGTCCTTGAAGTTGAGAGCCAACGCAATGTCATTGCTAACTGAGCTGATTTGCCTAAACAGGTACTTAATGTTAAAAAGTTAGATTTCCCAGATGGTTTCTTTGGTTTTTTCATTATGGGGCTTGAACTCTAGTAGTTTGGACAAGAGGTTCTTTCTTTTTCTTTTTTTGACCATACTCAAACTGTGAAGCCCACGTCCTGGGGGAATTCTCTCCAAGAGGGATGTTCTTCTGACAAATAACCGTTTCTCACAACATGAGGTGTAGTTAAGTCTTACTTTTCTGAAATATAAGATAATCAAATACAGAAGTAGCCAGGCAATCCAATTTGTATAATAGCTTAGTACATGGTCTAACATCTCGTTCACAGTTAATGAAAAGAAATGAATCATATTAAGATGAAAAAGGAAAAATTTGAAAAGCAACCTTTCTTGAACACCGTAAGACTTGGCATGCACAAATAAGAATGGTTGCTCGCTTTTTCTTTATCCATCTTTTCTCTGGCTCCGCATCAAATATAAAGAGCTCCTATGCATGCATTACATTAATACTGAGATAATTGTATCCAGTTGATTAGACCTAAAATAAATGGTTATGACAACATGGAAACACTTATTTGCACAACCTTCTGCTCAAAGTAGTCTCATTAGATAAATGGATCTTGAACCTGAACATTTTGCTGTCTCTAGCGCATCCTATTGTTTTCATGCCTCAAAATTTTCTTTCGGTATCAGTCTTGAAATAACAAAAGAAAAATTATGAAGAAAATCATCATTGCCTTCCAAGACAGATTGCAGTAAGCAGTAAATATAAAGATTCTTATTTCAGGCTATAGAAAATCATCATTGCCTTCCAAGACAGCTTGCAGTAAGCAGTAAATATTAGTCCTTCTAGATTTTCTCTTATTCAGTAGTAGCGGCAGAATATTTGGAATGCAGTGACAATTCAGTTGTTCATGCATCAGTACACTATCAAATTGTCATTAACATACAAGGCAAAAGCACCAAAAGTTATGTTTTGGTGTCTTTGATCATTGACGTGATTATTAATCAATTCCTTTTCTTTTGATTGGTTGGAATTTTTAACATGACCACAATATTTGCTTGCTAGGGCCTAACTTCATGACAAGGCCTACGAGTAAATTGCGGCTTATGATTTATTACGAACTCCTTGTTCTAAAACTGACTCTGGTGCAGTTCCCTTGCCTCCTTTCTGGTCAAGATAATCTCAAGTTAAATCGCTCTGTTCTCTCCATATAGGTTTTGGGTGGACTTCCCCTCAGAAATTATTAGCCTTGTGATGAATACATCGAAATTTAGGCCTTGTAGAATGATCAAATTCATGAAACAAGCAAACTTCTAAGAATTTGTTTTTCTGGATGATTTGAGTTTTATAAGTAACCACGTGGGAGTAGTTGCAGAATCAACTTGCTTGCTGTATTAACTGTTGCAACACCTTGGTTTCAGTGGTAATTGATGTTGACTTAGTTTGCTTACCAGTTGTTTGTCCCCTTTTCTTGGTATTTTAGGAGGAAAGATTCAAAAAGGTTCTTAGAGGGCTTGCAAAAGGAAGATATAATGAGCGCTTTGCATACTTTGATGAATTATCTCCAGAGCAGTAGAGATGAACAAAAACCTGAGGTTGCTCTGCTCCTCTTACACTTTGATCTTCTGGTAAGTCTGCAGAATTTCTTTTCTAGTTCCTCCTTACAGAAGTCCTGTGGGATGTGGTAGTGGTAGTGGTAGTTGCCCAAATGTTGCTCCTTTCAGAGCCATTTCGTTTCAAAACATTATCTTGCAATTACTCACTAGTTAAGATATCTATCTACCTATCTATAGCATTTGGTAAAGTAGAATATGATACTAATAAGTATACCTTAGGACAAGTTAGTTATAGTACTTAAAAGTGCTTTTGCATTTGATTCCACCATCTACCTGACTGAAGCTCATTTTGAGGAATGCCCGTAACACGAATTGCAGTTTGTAAATGTTCTTCCGGTTTATCTGAATCATATAATAATTCTTTCCATCTATTGCTGTGCCTTGTGCAGACTCAAAGGCTTATCACAAGCATTATCTGGAACATTTGATTAATATATGACATAGATCTACTCAGAATAATTCATTTAGTTAGAATATATAAATTTTCTTGTCCCAAGTATGAAGAATGGCCCGTTAGGGTAAGATGGATATTGTTCTTATCCTTCTTTGGAAGATAAATTCGGAGATGGTTTAAATTGCAATAACATGTTTTGTCACTCTAAGAAATTCTGGACTTACTTTGTCTTGCTACCTGCAGGTAGAACCTCAAAAGTACACTGTTTACAGAAAGGAGGCTGTCGATGCCATCACAATGGCCCTTGAAAGCAGCTTATATCATCAGAAGGTTCGAGAAAAGTGTTGCAGAGCACTTCTAGTCTTGGGTGGGTACATTTCTTCTGCTGGGAAGATTATGACAGAGGATTGGATTCTAAAACAAGCTGGATTTCTTCATGGCCCAATATCTGATTCTCCTGGTGTTGAAGAAGCATATGCAGTGGTAGATGAAGATACTGCAAGGGTATGTTTCTCTCTGCTGTATATTTATATCTTTAGTGACATTGTCCCCTCAGACCAACATTCGAACAGAAGAGAAATACTAGAGAGGGAAAAAAAAAAAAAAAGAACAGACGCATTTTCTGTGCAGGATGTTTAGATTTCTACTCATTTAGCAATCCTCCATCGATACATATTATTGTTGTTGTTTCGTCAGCCATTTCGTTTTCTTCACCACCTTTCTCTATCAACAGGTGTAGGTAGCACCAAATCCAAAGGTTTGCACTAGATAGTTACTATATGAAACAGGTCTTTGGGAAATGTGATTGGTGTGCTTGAGCTTGTAACATCTGTGACAACTCATCTTCACTACTTCTGGGATCTTTGTATTCTACAAAGAATTTCTGGGTTCCTAGACCAACTAGTTTTCTTACATATTGATTTTCTTCTTTGAGATGTCACCAGATGAACTTTTTCACTCTTTTTATTCGCTCTCCATTATGCAAGGCTGGTGCAACACCAAATGGATTCAAGATTAACAAAATGATTGCCAGTATACCGGCTTTACTCACTAGCATTGAGGGCCAGTTGCACAATCTTCTCAATAGGTGTTGGGAGGTTGGGATAAATAAAACAACACAACGAAAAATAAATTCCAAAATAAATAACACACACTAACATGATTAAAATGACTCTCCCAAAACTCTGGTATTGATAAAGTGAGAATTTATCAATAACCACCTAACAGAAATAAATCTGACAAAAACTTGAAAATATTCTGACACCAAGATTTACGTGGAAAACCCCAAAACGGGTAAAAACCACGGGCCAAATATTGATCAATATTTCCACTATAAAAATGGGGTAATAAATCTTCCTCTAGATATACTAGAAGGTAACACAACTATCTTCACCAAAATAGGTGGATATAAAAAAAAGAGATAAAACACAAACTCACAAAAGAATGATCAAACCTCACTCTTTTATCTCTTCTCTCTTTTCTCTCATTCTTTGGTGCCTTCAATTCTCTCACCAATATCACCAATGACATTCTCT
Source organism: Rauvolfia tetraphylla (assembly GCA_030512225.1). Taxonomy (NCBI): domain Eukaryota; kingdom Viridiplantae; phylum Streptophyta; class Magnoliopsida; order Gentianales; family Apocynaceae; genus Rauvolfia; species Rauvolfia tetraphylla. The sequence goes on from JAJQKT010000023.1 coordinate 264,552, forward strand.
CATTATGCATTGGTATTTATAGGCATATGACATCCACAATTCTTGAATTTAAGTTGTTATTTTTGACTTTGAATTGCCTAATAATTCAATAGTCAATTTTTGAACACTACCTACAATTTTGGACTTCAAATTGTAGCATCAAATTTGGACCAAGTTGAAACCTAACAAATCTCCCCCTTTCAACTTATTGAGAGAGTTCCACCATACCAGCTTCGCTTCTGCAAAAGTCAAACTTTTCTTTTGGTAATGACTTGGTCATCATATCTGCACCATTCTCGTCAGTGTGTATCTTTTCAAGTACTAATTCTTTTGACTCCAAGACATCCCGAATCCAATGATACCGAACATCGATGTGCTTTGAACGAGAATGAAAGGTTGAATTTTTGCAAAGATGAATTGCACTTTAACTATCACAATAAAGTTCATACCTTTGTTGCTTAACTCCCAATTCTTGTAAGAATTTCTTCAACCATAGGATTTCCTTACCTGCTTCAGTAGTGGCTATATACTCTGCTTCTGTAGTAGAAAGAGCAACACATTTTTGTAGTCTGCTTTGCCAAGAAACTGCTGCACCTCCAAACTTCATTAGGTATCCTGACATGGATCTTCTATTATCAATGTCTCCAGCCATGTCTGCATCTGTATAACATTCTAATACAGGTTTTGCATTTTCAAAACACAGACAATATTTTGTTGTACCTTTAAGATACCTGAGTATCCATTTGAGCGCATTCCAATGCTCTCTACCAGGATTAGAGAGAAAACGACTAACTACACCAACTGCATGAGCTATATCTGGCATGGTGCACAGCATAACATACATTGAACTTCTTACTGCTGAAGAATAATGAACCTTCTTCATATCTTCCTTATCTTGCTCACTTTTAGGACATTGCTTCGTACTGAGTTTAAAGTGTCCTGCTAGTGGAGTAGAAACTGCCTTGGCCTTACTCATGTTGAAACGGTCAAGTACTTTCTCAATATACTTCTCTTGAGACAACCAAATTTTACCATTTTGTCTATCTCGAGTGATCCTCATTCCAAGAATCTGCTTTGCTGGCCCTAAGTCTTTCATTGCAAAAGACTTGCTTAACTCATTCTTTAACCTAGCAATTTTGGCAGTATCCTGGCCAACAATTAACATGTCATCAACATAAAGCAAGAGAATAATAAAATCACAATCAGAAAATCTCTTCACGAACACGCAATGATCTGGTGTGGTCCTGCAATAGCCATGTTCTGACATGAAAGAATCAAATTTCTTGTACCACTGTCTTGGTGCTTGCTTCAACCCGTACAAGCTTTTCTTGAGTTGACAAACAAGGTGTTCCTTTCCTTTGACTTTGAACCCCTCCGGCTGCTCCATGTAGATTTCTTCTTCAAGATCTCCATGAAGAAATGCTGTCTTTACGTCAAGTTATTGAATCTCCAAATTCAAGCTAGCTGCTAATCCAAGAACAACTCGAATAGAAGATATTTTAACTACGGGAGAAAATATTTCTTCAAAATCAATACCTTTCTTTTGATAGAAACCTTTTACGACCAACCTGGCCTTGTATCTTGGTTTGGAGATATTTTCTTCTGTCTTCAGCTTGTACACCCATTTGTTCTTCAAGGCTCTTTTCCCTTTCGGAAGTTTTACCAAATCATATGTATGATTGTCATGCAAAGATTTCATCTCTTCTTGCATAGCTTTCAACCACTCATTTTTACTTTCATGGTTTACATCTTCTTCATAAGTTTTTGGTTCTCCCCCATCAGTGAGCAGCACGTACTCTTGAGTACTGTATCTGGTTGAAGACCTCCTTTCTCTGGTGGATCTCCTGGGTTCTGGTTGTGGTTGTGGAACTGGTGGTATTGCTGGCTCAGCTAGTGGAACATCACCATTGTTGTCCTGCTCTGCCTCAACTCCCCCGTGCTCGTCATGATTGATATGTTGAGGTGCTGGGTCTACGTTGACTGGAATTTCTGGATCCGATCTTGGTTTATCATCTTTCTTGATGTCTTCAATGGTTTGATCTTCAAAGAAGACAACATCTCTACTTCTAATCAATTTCTTATCAACAGGATCCCATAGTCTGTATCCGAACTCTTCATATCCATATCCCAAGAAAATACATTGTTTGGCCTTACTATCAAGTTTAGACCTTTCGTCTTTGGGAATGTGAACAAATGTTCTGCAGCCAAAAACTCTCAAATGCTTGTAAGAGATTTCATTACCTGTCCAAACTCTTTGAAGAATATCACCACCCAAAGGAACTGAAGGAGAAAGGTTGATCAAGTGAACTGCCGTTCTCATTGCCTCACCCCAGAAAGGTTTTGGCAGTTTGGCATGAGAGAGCATGCATCTGATGCGTTCTGTAATTGTCCTGTTCATCCTTTCAGTTACACCATTGTGTTGTGGAGTCTTTGGTACACTTTTCTCAAGTCTGATGCCATGACTCCTGCAATATGCTTCAAAAGGGCCTCTGTATTCACCACCATTATCAGCCCTGACACACTTCAATTTTCTTCCTGTTTCACTTTCCTCCTTGACATGGAAGTCTTTGAAAATATCTATAACCTGATCCTTTGACTTCAAAGAAAAACACCATACCTTTCGAGAAAAATCATCAATGAAGGTCACAAAATATAATGCACCACCAAGTGTTCTTTCACCCATATGACATACATCAGTATGAACCAACTCCAAAGGAAATAATTTTCTAGATGGAGGAAATTTCTGAAATGCAACTCTATGTTGTTTTCCAACTAAATAATGAGTGCATGATTTGAGACTTACACCTTTTACATCGGGTAGGAGTTGTTGTTTGGCAAGTCTCTGGAGTCCTTTTTCACTCATGTGGCCAAGTCTTTTGTGCCAAAGATTTGAGCAGGATTCTGAAACTGTATTTATTTCTCCGTTACTCAGCTTTGCTTTCATCACGTAAAGTGAGCTTACTTTTGTACCTTTGGCGATGACAAGATTTCCTTTTGTCAGCTTCCATTTTCCGTTGTTGAATTTGTTTGCATAACCTTCATCATCAAGCTTGCCGGTGGAGATGAGGTTGAGACGAATATCTGGTACATGTCTCACGTTCTTTAAAATTAGTTGACAACCGGTACTGGAATTAAGGTGAATGTCTCCAATACCGATTATTTTGCAAGAGCCATCATTTCCCATTTTTACATGACCAAAATCTCCTGGTGTGTAAGATGAGAAGAATTCCCTGTGAGAAGTAACATGATAAGAAGCTCCTGAGTCAATAACCCAGTCACTGTTGTGACAGACTATGTTAATACTGGAATCATCACAAACAAGTTCGATTTCATCATCGGTTGTTGTGGCAGCTGTCTCTGAAATTTCTTCCTTGGCTTCTCCTTTTGTGTTGGCTCGATCTTTCTTCCATTTTCGGCATTCATTCTTGTAATGCCCCTTCTTATGACAATAGAAGCATTCAATGTCTCTTTTAGACTTGGACTTACCTCTTGATCTGTCATATCTGTTGTGGGGACCTCTGGACTTACTTCTCCCCCTCCGGTGATTCCTTTCAGCAACAAGTGCTTGAGACTCCGAATTTAATCCTTGATCCTTCCTCCTGGTTTCTTCATTGTACAAAGCTTCTTTGACCATCTCCAATGTAACACCACCACTTGGAGCAGAATTTAAGATAGAAACAACAAGTGTTTCCCAACTATCAGGGAGTGAAGTGAATAGTAAGAGTGCTTGTACCTCCTCATCTAGCTTCAGATTTACAGCATCAGTACGGTTTATTAATCCCTGAAAATCATTCAGGTGCTCGGACATATTTGCTCATTCTTTGTACCGCAACCGCGTAATCTGTTTCAATAAAGAAACTTTGTTAAGACCATATTTTCTTTCAAACATGGTCTCTAATTTTTTCCACATCACATCTGCTCTTGTTTCGCCTGAAACATGATTGAACACACTTTGGTCAATCTAACTCCTAATATGACTAATAATTTTTCTATGCATTTTTGCCCATGTAACATCAGTTGTACCCTCTGATTTTGCAACATCACCAAGAATAGGTTCATACATATCTTTACAATATAACAAGTCTTCCATTTTAGGCTTCCAAACAACATAGTTACTAGAAGTCAATTTAATCATGCTACCAGAAGAAGAACAAGTTGACTCCTCCATTTTTCAAAAAAAACTGACCAAAGCTCTGATACCACTTTGTTGGGAGGTTGGGATAAATAAAATAACACAACAAAAAATAAATTCCAAAATAAATAACCCACACTACCAGGATTAAAATGACTCTCCCAAAACTCTGGTATTGATAAAGTGAGAATTTATCAATAACCACCTAACAGAAATAAATCTGACAAAAACTTAAAAATATTCTGACACCAAGATTTACGTGGAAAACCCCAAAACGGGTAAAAACCACGGGCCAAATATTGATCAATATTTCTACTATAAAAATGGGGTAATAAATCTTCCTCTAGATATACTAGAAGGTAACACAACTATCTTCACCAAAATAGGTGGATATAAAAAAAAGAGATAAAACACAAACTCACAAAAGAATGATCAAACCTCACTCTTTTATCTCTTCTCTCTTTTCTCTCATTCTTTGGTGCCTTCAATTCTCTCACCAATATCACCAATGACATTCTCTCATTATGCATTGGTATTTATAGGCATATGACATCCACAATTCTTGAATTTAAGTTGTTATTTTTGACTTTGAATTGCCTAATAATTCAATAGTCAATTTTTGAACACTACCTACAATTTTGGACTTCAAATTGTAGCCTCAAATTTGGACCAAGTTGAAACCTAACAGTAGGCTCTTGCCTACACTTTTTTCTTCATTTATTTATTTTTTTAATGTTAAACTTCTCTGGCATCTGTATGTTTGGATTTTAATTTTCTTTTAGAAATTATTCCCCGGATTCGTTAGAACGCTGAGTATTGTCAATGAATGGGCTTAGCTTTTCACCTTCTGTGTTGCCATCTTCTCCATGTGCTTCTCATCTTACAAGTTTGGGTGCACATTACTTTGGATATTGCATTAATGGAAATGTATTCCAATTTGAACCAAAAAATAATTTGTTTGAGGTAAATCAACAGACACTGGAAATTGATGAAGAAGAGGCTAGGGAAAAGTGGTTGGTGCATCTGTCAACTTCACTTCTTGGGGATGGGAGCAAATCGTTTTTGGAGGCTCTTTCCAGGTGTTTGGTTTCCGGATTCCCAGTTTTGGTGCGGGTGTGTCTAACCACTGTAGCATGGTTGAGCTCTGGAGTAGCTTCATTATCCGGGTTTCAGTTATCTGCCTTTTCAGCTCTCATTTCTGGGCTAAAAGAATGCCTAGAACATGGTGATCTGGTTGAGTACAGGGTTCTTGCTTCTATGTCTCTACTTAATTTCAGCAAATTTCCAGGTCAGTGTCCTTGTCAAGATAACTCTCCTAAAATATGAAATTCAGCACTCTTTAAATTTGTGAAAAGGTGATCTTCCAACAGCCACAAGTGTCTATTCGTTAGCCTCCTTTGGGATGATTATTCAATGAGTTTCAATTGAGTCTAAAGAATCTTTCTTTCCTTTGAACACTGTTTCTTGTTTGTACCCTTATTTCTTTATTTTTCTCATAGTTTGCCTTAGATAGATCTTATAATCTTGGAGTAGCAATTTTTATTAGACTATGGTTCTATATTAGCAATTTTTATTAGACTATGGTTCTATATGCTCTATCTCTCATTGAAATTGGCGAGTCATGAATATACATTAGGATCAAGCATGCTTATAGCTTTTATTCGATCTCTAATTTTCTAATTTTTGGTGATGATTGTAGAATGCAGGCTTTTACTAATGACGATGGCTGAGGAAATTGCCAGTTCTCTTGAAAGCCTAGAGGAAGTAACTTGGACAGCTAAAGAGCTGCAGGCCATGATTTGCACCTAATGCAAGAAAGTTCAGTAGCTACAGACAAATATCATCTAAATGTCTGGTGCGGAGAAAATATCTGTGGTTTTCTTTGTACAGATATATACTTATAATTTTCTTTTAAACTTTTAAATTGAACATAAACATTACTAGAATTGATTTTGGCAGAGCTTTCTTAAGATCGGATGAAAATTAGTAAGTTCTAAAATATGAATCTAATCCTCAAGTGCTCGATTGAAGCACTTTTTTGAGATCATTAAAGCAAAATTAGAGAGAATCGATAGGACTCAATTGAAACTATCTAAATATATGGAGGTTCTTTCAACGGAGAAGGGCTAAACAATCTTTGTGGCAGCGAGAAAGCATCAATTTTGAGTGAATTTTTCCCTTGAAAGTTTGAAAGTCTTGTGCATTTTGAGTACAGGGAATTTTTGGTATGAAATGGGATCTATCGTCATTAGAGTTTGACCGACATGTACAAGAAGAAATACAAAACAGCCCTGCGAATGGCTCCAAAAAATATCATAATGGTCAGTTGGGTGAACAGAGAGTTGATAAGGCAGTTTGGTTTCTATTTTCTTGGATTTTTAAACTTGTCTCCAAGGGATCGACCCTCAACTTGTGGTACTTATTGCTTTCACTCGAATCCTTTTAGGCACATAATGGATGCAATGAGAAACCTAAGTGATGAGAACAATAACATCACTAACTTGTTTCTTGACCAAGAAGAAGTCGGTGTGTTCAATAGTCCCACATCGAAACCCAAGGAAAATGAGAAACCGCCAGTGATATATAAAATGGCACCAGGAAGCAATATGAAACATACTTACCTGGAAGGGGTCGATGGGTAATCATGAAGGCTCATGGCCTGGGTAGGTGACCTCCATTGCACTCGCGAAGGGTGCCTGCCTATGGTCTCCCCAAGAGGGAGAGCCAACGTCATAATTTGTGGTAGGGGGGGCCTGCCATCTTTAAAGTGCTAGTAAAAGTTTCATCGGAAGTAAATTAGCCATCTTTAAAGCAGAGTAAATCTTATATGCATGCCCTCAATTTTTGATATTATACTAGAAACCTACATTTGTAGAAATTTATACTATACGTGGATGAAGATTTAGTTTTTATTTTAGATTGTCTAAAATACTCTTATAAATTATAGACTATATTGGTTATTTTAGACCTTAAAGAGAAAATAAGTAAAACAATAATAGCTTCACAAATGTCCACCAATTTTTTTGAACTCTTTATAATAACAATAATTAATTACATTTGGTTAATGATCCAGTTATGCATATTTTGGAGACAAAGCATATTACTTAAGACAGAGGGGCTTATTCGGTTTTCAATTTGAAATCTTAATTTTTGATTTAATTTTATAAATATTTTTAGAAATTAAACTTAACTAATTTTTTTTAAAATTGAACCAAAATAAATTAATTAGATTCGGTTTCAAACCAAATTCCTAAAGAGGAAAAAAAAGAAAAGATAGGGAAAAAAGAAAAGAATAATAAGAACACATTATGCAAATGAGTTCATGAATGAGAACACATTTCTTTTATGTATTTATCTTAAATTTTCTGTAAAAAAATTCACTAATTGAACACACTTCTGCAATGCATTAATGAATAATTTTTTAAAATATTCAATTTTTTAGTTTAGTTTTCAGTCTAAGCACTAAAATTAAAAATCAAACCGAATTATGTAGAATTTTTATAAACCAAAGCGAATTGAACTGAAATAACAAAAGCCTGAATCAAAATGAGAAATTCAATTCAATTTGATTTTTTGAATTACACTGAATAGTGAACATTCTACTTAAGGGAACTCTAAATGGTTAGTATTCTTTGGTTAGATTTCTGAAAGAAAGCAAAGGAAAATGGTAACTGTTTATGGTGCATATGGTATAAAACTTATTTTTTGACATAACAAAAATCAATTTTCTCAGTTTTTTCCTATCATTGGATGCATGAATATGGTGCATTGCATCATTAATATTTACACTTAATAACATTAGATATCTACCAAAAAATAATTTATTGAAAATAATAATAAATTATATTGAGAAGAGGTGAGAAGTAATTACATTAATATTAGAGTTATAATTCTAATTAGAACAAGTGAGAGTTACATTGATGTGTAATAAAAATTATATGGAGTGTAATAATAGAAGAAATAATTAATTAATTTATTCAATATGTATGTATTTAAAAATGATTATGTATTGTCTTCAACGCAAATAATATTATTTGGAAAAGATATAAATAGTTTAAAGATGATAAAAATAACCTCCTCCAAATAATTTACGTCATTAATAAAATTATATATCTTATTGAAAGATAATCAAAATCAAATTAACTAAAAATTAAAATAATTAAAAAGAAAACATAGTTACTTGATACGAAACTTACTAGTCTGAGAAATAAATGTTCTAATCTTAAGATATCAATAAAATTTACAAGGATATCATATACAGCGGCATCCAATATGGCTAATTAATTATTCTATTTAATTAATAAAAAAAGTATCTTATTGAAATGTCATCAAAATAAAGAGTTCAAAATTCACTCGAGTCCCTATAGCTATATAGATTTAAAGAAGGGGGAAAAGAGAGAGAGAGAGAGTCACTAAAAATATTTAGAGAAGGAAACAAACTATAGAGAGAGAGAGAGAAAAGAACATTGTTATTTTATAAAAAACTAAATCTCTATTAGAAATAATCATGTTAATTAATAATTTTAAATTCCAATATAATTTATGAAAAACTAAAAAAATATAATGGCATAAGATATAAAAATAGAGTTTATAAACTTCATGAAATTATTTAATATAAGTGATAAAAACATGTATATAATTGAAATATCATCAAAATAATAAAATAAAAGGTAAAAAGGTGCACTTGAACCACCAAAATATAATAGAATTTTGAATAAAAAAGGCTATTTAACATCCACAAAATATTTTCTATAAATTAATAAAATATGAATCTTATATGAATATCATAAAAATAATTACATGAATGCTAATCACCATCATTGCAAAAAAAGAATAAATAAAGAGTATATTATTATTTTACAAAAGAAAACTAACGTGATCATGATAAAAAATTAAGCAAATTTAAAATCTCAAATACTAATATTATTTATAAATGGTCCAAAATATAATCGCACATAAGATGAAAAAATATACTTTACAACACTCACAAATTAATTTAGATAATTAGTAAACATATGAACCATATTGAAATATTATTAGAATAATTAAACAAATTATAAAGAATGTGATTTATCCTCTATCTTTATAAAATGATTTTATTAATTTACAAAAATTTAAATGATGCTAGTTTTATCTTAAAAGAGAAAATAATATTGTTAAGAAATTATCAATCCCATATTACAGAAATAGAAACAAATTAAGACACTGCATATTTGGTAATCCATCTTGACGACTTGAAGCATGCTTGCCCCGACCGCTTCGGTGGGCGATCAAGAAGACTTACGGCGTACGTAGGCGACCTCCATTGCACATTGAAGGGATGCCTGGCTATGGTCTCCCTAAGCGGGTGAGTCAAGGTCGTAATATTTTGCACCAATCTCAAGCAAAATATTTTCCATACTCTCTTTCTTTTTCATATCTTTCATTTGAAAAAAATAAAGAATTTGAACTAAAACATCGTTCTTATATTCTGAATGCTCATCAGTATGAAATTTTTAATTAATATTTTATTAGTAGAATTTAGAGTTTAAAGTATAAATGAATTTGTATTTAAGAGGTAAATGTACCCTTAAAAGGTTAGAGTTACACGAATAAGTATTCAACTAAATAAACTTGTAATTGTTAGACTTTTTTGGTGAATATTTAGATGTACTTCCTTTGAATGGAGGACCAGATAATCAGAAGAGGATCTCATGTGCTAAACTAATTGTGGCTTTGTTTTCCACATCATCGGAGAAGCAGGAATGGAGGATAAAGCGGCACAAGCACAAAAGGGTCCGTATCAGCAACGTATAACATACTTACCTGGACGGGGTTGATGGGCGATCAAGGAGGCTCATGGCCTAGGTAGGCGACCTCCATTGCACTTGGAGGGGTGCCTGCGTGTGGTCTCCCTTAATGGGAGAGCCAACGTCGTAATTTGTGGTAGTGGGGGCCTGCGTTCGCGCGGCCCTGCCCAATTCCTTAGTTAAAAGGGGTTCTGACAGTGGATGTTAGTTTTCTCTGATTTTGCATTTCCAAAGATTTAACATCTTCGGAATCCTTTGGCCAAGTCACATTAGCTTAGCTATGTCCTCCTTGTGCATAACTGGAATCACTAAACATTACCCATGAGCTATTGTATCAACGTTTATGGGTGTAAACCGAAAAAAGATTCGTAGTTAGTTATTAATGGTGTGGTGGAGTTGAAGTTACCAAAATTTGAAGGGTCGGTATTAATTTATGCCGAATTGCTCCACCTATAGTTCCTCAGACCACAAACAACATTTTCTAAACGAGAGCCAATCCAAATTGATCTTTAACAGAGGACACGGAGTCGAGTTTTCAATATTTCAACTTTTCAGAAATAAGATAAACATTTAGTTCTCCAAATATCCAAGCATGGTTTATATATCAGAGTAGATGAAGGTTTACAGAACGATTTTAAGCTAACTTGGGAATGTAGGAAAGACAGGTCGAGTTCTTCCTTTACACCTCTAGAAGGTGTGCAGTGATACACGAACAGAGCCTCGCTTGACATGACTAACAGGACAAATTACTAGCTATCTGCAGATCTTAGAACTTGTTTTTGTACCAGAAAACGCCCTTGGCTCCTTCATCTGGCTCAACATAGACGCATTCTTTTGCCTCCCTCCACATTGCCTTGTAGAATGGAGTGCCATCGAACTGGTAATATTCGCCAAGTAGCGGCTTGACTGCCTTAGTTGCTTCCATTGCGTGATAGTGTGGCATTGTTGAAAAGAGATGGTGAGCCACATGTGTGTCAGTGATGTTATGGAACACCTTGTTCAAAATTCCGTAGTCGCGATCAACGGTTGCCAATGCTCCCCTCAGCCAATCCCACTCCGAGGAATCGTAGTGTGGCAATGCTGGGTGAGTGTGCTGCAGCAATGTGATTAAGACAAGGAAACCATTGACAATAAGCAACGGTACCCCATATATGCATATCAGCCATGCTAGGCCTTCCGCCAAAGCAACGCGGTAGAGCAAATAACATGCTGCAAGGATGCCAGCATCAGATACAAAGATCTGGATCCTCTCGCGGTCATTATAAATCGGCCCATAAGGATCATAGTGACAAGCAAAACGATCATAAGGTCTGCCAGAAACGTTTAAGGCCAAGTACAAGGGCCAGCCGAGGGTCAGTGTGATAACTAGAGTCAACACTCTGCCCGGAGGACTGTTCAGGTACTTGGAATACCATGGCATTACGGATTTAGTCTTAGGTACGAAGACTTCATCACGCTCAAGGGACCCTGTGTTGGAGTGGTGGCGGCGATGGCTATATTTCCATGAGAAGTAGGGGACCAGAAGGGCAGAGTGGAGGATAAGGCCAACAGTGTCGTCCACCCACTGATAGTCACTGAATGCATGGTGGCCACATTCATGGGCAATGACCCAGACTCCGGTGCAAACACAGCCTTGAAAAATCCAGTAAATAGGCCAAGCTAGGTAGCAGTATGGAGAGGGAAGGAGAGGGAAGTAATTGGTAGCAATGTAGTAGAAAATATAGACCAAAATGAGGTCATAAACAACATAGGAGAATGAGTGCAGGAGGGATCTCTCAAAGCAGTGGGGTGGAATGGCTTTCTTGATATCACCAAGGGTGAATGGAGGTTTTTGATATGGGACTCTCTCCAAGGAGTTCTTTTTTGGTTCAGCTTGGGTTGTTGGAGCAGACATGCGGCCCCCGGCTCCCATTTTGATAAACCGGTCGTATCTTTAAACTGAAACCCGAAAAGCACAAATGTAAACCAGCTTCAAGCTTGCAAAAAGATTGTGAATTATGCTCAAGAAGCAGAAGCAGAAGCAGAATCAGTCAACAAGTATATTTTTTTATTAAAACAAGTAGAAGAATTTATTCCAAAGAGCAAAAGCAAAACTGCAACTAAAATCCTACAATTTTGGTTTTAATTAGTTATCAAGAGTGGATCACTGCAATTAAAATCTTTGCTTTATATCAATGATATGGCACTAGATTCTGATTTCAACAGATTCATTGGAGACCTGGAGAAATAGAAATTAGCCTTTAAGGAATCAATGCAGTAAGAACTGCTAAAAAACTATCTGCAGTTCTCATCATAGCCTCATGTGAAATCAGCACTTATACAAACTTTGATGTCCTTCATGTAATTCAAGGTTAAAGGAGATCTGATATTTCTATTTCTTTTTTCCCCTTAGTTTTTCCCTCCACATGGGCACATGGGGAGGGGAAGGTGGGAAAGAGAATGGCCAAGGGCCACTATGTACAAGCAAAAATGCAATGCTCCAGTGAACCCAGCCTGAAGAAGGATATGCAGACAAAAAATGCTTAAACCACAATCCCTTGTCAGGCTATGATGATTCAAACTAGTGACCATAGTTTGCCCCTCAGCCTTGTCTCCTACCATGTAACTTAGTCTGATAAGAAAACTAAGGTCCATAAAAGGGCATAACTAATAACCCATATCCTATCAAAAACTTGAGGTCCATACAAGGGAGGTCCACCATACTCTTGCAGTTGAAAATTCACCAGTCATTTTTTTGTTGTTTTGTTTTATACTTATAAAAATCTTCAGCATCTCTATTCCAAATCAGATATGCATATGCTCAAGGTCAAAACCAAAGTGTCAAATCTTTTTCACTGGGACATGTCTCAGCCAACTATTGCACTCTATACTAATGGAGCTTACATATTTGAACTTCTCCACATTCTTATTGGCCCAAAAACAGAGCTCTTATCGTTTCCAGAAAGGCAAATCTGACTATAAGGATGCCATATCTCAATGAGGGCATTTCCCATAATGCTTTCTATGTTCTGAAATTTAGACGAACATGGTATCCTGAAATGTTATATTGGCAAACTATCCAGTGTTCTAAAATCAGAAATCGAGAAACAAATATAATTTTCCTTACCGGGCAAAGAATGCACAACGAATACTTGTTGCCTGACATGAATGCAAGCAAACTACCAGCACTCAGTGCGACATAACTTTTCAACATTGGAGTCTAGCTCAGTTTTTGTGCCTAATAATGGAACTTCTGTACTTGAAGAATACCTACACTAAAGTACTCTGCATCAAACTGAACATGGTGCCTGTCGGTAGACAACTTATCCTGAGCTGGAATCAAGTATTTTGCTATCTTTTGAGTACAAGTATTATCATGTGGTTCAAGTTCTTGAACAAAGAAACAATTCGGGTCAATAAAATTAAATAAATGCCTCATATGTTGATCTTGGAAAATCCTGTGTGCGAAACTGAAAACAAAACTTGTATAATAGAATATGAGAATAAACTACAATGATGTAAATCATGCAGAACGGTCCCTTCCGTTAAGAAATCAAATACTGCTTGCGTATTTGACTTTCGAACAGAAGGGACCAAATGACCAAAAAATTTTTTTAGCAATCCTACGAATGCTCTGCAAAACATTATGCTATGTTCATGAGGATTGAACCAACACTTTCTATCAAGAAAATTCAAAGAAGGCGGGGAAATAGTTCCAACTGCTTAATAGAGAATTTCCGTAGCAGCCACGGAGTTATGATTTCATAAAATGCTAAACCTGACAGCCGCCATCAAGTAATAAACCTAACAGATTTGCAGGATTTCCTCAACCCGGTGAAACAATTCCCTAAAAAAACGTGTTTGGTTGAAAATTCTTTGCTCATCAAATTAGTACCAAACAAGGATGCTTCCTTGAAATTCATACCATGAACGAGTCTCAACATGCGAAGAGAAACATTATTCTTCCATGCATTTTAATGCCATGAAATACCATAACGATTAAAATCAAGAAAGAAAGTCCTTATTGTAGCATATCTCGGGTTTGGTAAACTTTTATCAAATTACTAAATATTAGTTCAATTTTTCCAAATTTTTTGAGTTGCAACTTTTCCAAATTTTAATAGCTAAAATCCCTCTTTTCAATTTTTCTTGGGCTCAAAAAAGCTGGCTTTCTGCACAAAAGCCCAAATAATTTGGTTTAAGTCCTTCAAGGGCAAAAAAAAAATTAAAAATTGTTTATAATCACTAAAACAATTAAAATAACTTAGTGAATGAAAATGGCTAATTTCCACACACAAAAAAAAGAAGTCCAAAATTCACTTGCTAAAAAAGAAAAAGGGAAAAACTATCAGCTTTTTCTGGCTTATACAAAAAATTGATTCTTTTACCATCTCTATCGCTTTTGCCGAAAGAGAAGGAGTCAAACTCTGGAGTAATTTCTCAACGACGTGCTCGGTCAACAAAAGCAGAAGTTCTACATAAGTAACTTGTCAAATGCAATTATTTTAGATGTTGTCAGAAGTTGTTCCACGTTTTGGTTTAGGCTATAAAAGATACATAAAAGCCTTTGTATAGAGCTCACAAAGATTATTTGCCAAACAAAAAAAAAAAAGTTATCGACCAGAGCAAAGCCCTTGAACGAGGGTGGATATTTCTGGTTTTTTATATACTTTCCCTTATAGAGTAAAATATTAATGTTCCCACTGTATTTACAATGCAAAAGGACCCACATGCAACGCTTCAAAGCTAAACAAATCCCAACAAAATCATCAAAATCTCGAAATCTATGCAACAAGCATTGCAAGCTCATTCAGACTGCAAGAACAACGCCACCAGCACACATCAAAACAGAAAAATGCAAACAAAAAATAGAACCTTTTTCTCCCGGCCTCCCCCATTGTCCCCCTCCCCCTCCTCCCTTTCCCCCTAAATTGCAGCGATTGGAATGGGGACCAATTTATAGAGAAGAAAAACACTTGTACCCGTCAAATTTGCCAAGAATCACAGAGGAAAAAGAAACATCAAGATTTCATGAATCCGATGAAGCTATGCAGATCTACCCATCAAAACGATAATGCAGCTATAATCCCAGCAACTATCACAAACTTCAGACAAAACCCAGAAACAAAACGAACTTGCCCATACAATGTGTGGGCGTGTGTTCAGACACCCACATAAATACCCAAAGATTAAGGTGACAACAATGGAGAAGTACCTTAAAAAGGGAGCCCTTTTGCCAAAATCCCGTACTAGAAAATTGCTTTTTCTTCAACCTCTTCTCTTTCTCTTCTTCCTTTTACTCTTTTGAGAATCTAAGAGATAGGAGA
The DNA here is from genome assembly GCA_030512225.1 of Rauvolfia tetraphylla. Taxonomy (NCBI): domain Eukaryota; kingdom Viridiplantae; phylum Streptophyta; class Magnoliopsida; order Gentianales; family Apocynaceae; genus Rauvolfia; species Rauvolfia tetraphylla. The sequence goes on from JAJQKT010000023.1 coordinate 279,758, forward strand.
GATTCTGGTGCTGCTGCTATGGCGTCTTGCGCTTCTCTCATTCACAGGGTGGGGGGGAAAGGCCTCTTAATATAGAGGCTGTTTGGTGGGGCCTCCCTTCATGCATGCTCAAACGTAACTAATCACAGTTTTCCCACCACGCGTCGGAAGTGGTTGGCTCTGATGACACTTGGTCTTATGTAGCGGCTGAGATTATGCCTGAGGGGGTGGGCGTATGATATCTGATGGATATGGATGTAGGAGAAAAAATCTTTGTTGGACAGTCAAATTACCAAATGGGGGTTGAATGAATAGACAAAAGAGTAAAACAGAAAAAATTATAAGTTCCAGTTCCAATATATATATATATATATATATATATATATATATATATATATATATATATATATATATATATATATATATTATTTAGTTCAGCTGAATCGGTTATCAAATACCCTAACAAAAAAAATCCAATTATGCAAATTCAAGAAATACATAATAAAATTTCAGCTTCATAAATTGAGCCATTTAAAATATTGAGAATCAATCTTGATGCTTAACCAACTTATAAATGTCAATAAAAAATATATTTAAATTGAGGTTGAATTTTTATATAAAATTTAATGTAAATTTTTTATTTTTAAAAATAATTTATTCTTAAAAATTTTTAAAATAAAAATTTTAATTCAAACTCTATTAATCACAATTTAAATATTAAAATTATTCAATTTTCTCAAAAAATGATTAAAGAAAATAGACAAAATATACGGAGCGGCAATAGTGGCAAGTAAAAGCACACGCACGTGACCACTCAGTTTGGGTATGGACTCCTCGAAGTTGGTGCTCCAGCTCTTGCAAGTTTGGAATTTACTGAGGACAAATTTTTATTTATTTATTGCTCCAAATAGTTTTGTGGAATATTTCTCTACCACATCGAAGTATCTTCTCTTTGGCTTTGTCTCCTCCACAATTTCTAATGGAGTTAACAGAATATCTTATCGCAGTGATTTTTATTCCCCTCCACCTTGTATGGTTTTCATTAGAGGGAAGAAAGAAAACAGGAGTGTGAGAGTGACTTGTAATTGTCATTTTCTTTAAAAATATAAGATTTATTTAACTCTTTTACGTAAATTAAAAAAATTAAGAGTATTTTTTTTAATAGTGCGACGGATTATTTGTTGAAAGCTTTTCTTATTAAAGAGATTAAATTTCGGACTTATTTATTTGGCTTCTTGTTCGGCCTATTTTTTTTTAAAAGTTGCCAATTTAACTTTGTGTTGTGCATTCATTGATGTCCTTTTTTGGCTTTCTGCCTAATTTCTAAATTTAGCATTATTTTTATCTATTTCAGAACATTCTAAATCCTAATGAATCAATTTGTTTGATTAATTTGAGTATATTGTCTTCAAGATTATAAAGAAAGAAAGGGTGTATTGATGTCCTTTGAAATGCTTCACGAGATTGCTAAAATTTCTTGTTTAAAAGGAAAGCTATGACTTTCACAAATTGCCATATATTAACTTGTAAGAAATGATGCCTCTTATGACTAGCAAATTAGCTTGTATATATTGGTTGGTTCCTTTGGGAATCGTTTTGTATATCAAAAAACACTTTGGTGCTATAGCAATAGGCCGATTTTAGCTTCATAATAATTATGGCTCAAATTTGATATATTTTTCGGTAAAGAAGTGCTCTCCATAAGCACATCCGAAGAGGACTTTTGTGTTAGTTATCATTATTTCTTCTTCTTCTTCTTCTTCTAAGACAGAGAGAGACTAAAGAACACAATTGATTCAACAAGGATTTTGGCTTCAATTAAATGCTTGGACATCTTTATTTTGAAAAAGAAGTAAGAGATAGACCACAAATAAGGCTGCTTCACAAAACTAATCTGGGGTCAACACACAATGTCCTTGGGAAGGGCTTGGCTTCTCCTATTTTTAGACATATAAATGATTACATAAGATTGTGTATAAAAAATACACACACACAATATATATATATATATATATATATATATATATATGTATATGTACATATATTACTGATCCTTACAAGATAGTTATTTCTCATTCATTTCTTATATTTTATGAAAAAAAAAGAGGAAGGTTTTAAACATTTTCTTACTTCTATTATAATAAGATGGAGGATGATGGTCTTTTTGATAGTTTACTAATATATTAGTAAAAGAAATAGTTAAAATTTTAATATAAATTCATAAATGATTTTTGTAACTTGACAATGCATATTTTGACACATTAAATTTCGACCCTTCAATTTTTAATCTTGTGTCTATCCTTAAACATGATATTCTAAAGGTATTTTTGGATAAGATTACCAAAAAAAAAAACATAAAGTTATTTTTAGATAAGAATGTGGTCTATGTTAAGTAGAGTAGGGGTGTGCACTATATGGGGTTGAACCGAAAATTCGAACCAAATTTGGTAATTGGGTTCGATTTTTTATTAATTCGGATCGGTTCGGTTCAGATTGCCCAGTTTTGAAGAAATTCGATTCGATTTTTGATTCCTAATATCAAACCGTAGCCGAACCGAAAAACCGAATTATAAACAAAGAACGCATTTTTATAATGCGTTGAATGGCTATTTGAAAAAAAAAAATTGAATGCATTAGTAGAATGCATTTATTGACGAAAGAAGTAAGGGGAATTAGGGCTTTCGTCTCATTCTCTTCTTGCCGCCACCGATCATTCTCTTCTTTCAGCCACCGATCAGTCTCTTCTTACCGTCTCCACGCTCCACCGATCATTCTCTATTTGCCATCTCCACGCTTCACTAGGGGTGTCAATCAGGCTGAGTGAGTCGGGCTTTGCTAAGTTCGAGTTCGGCCCGATTGACATCGGGCTGGGGAAATGTGAGCCCGAGCTCGGGTAAGCCCTAACCCGATTATATATATATATATATATATATATATATATATATATATATATATATATATATATATATATATATATATATATATATATATATATTACAGGTGAGTGAAATTGGTGATCTTACCTCAACCTGAGCTCGGTCCAAAAAGCTATTCGGACTGAAAAGATCAACCCGAACCCTAATTAATCGGGCAGAACAAGCTAGACTCGGGCCAGCTCGACCCAATTGATAGTCCTACGCTTCACCGATCATTCTCTGCACACTCCGAGGTACTATATATTCTACTTTTTGATATTCTGTTATTTTCATACTTCGACCTGAAAAATAGATCAATATGCCACAACATGGCCAAAGGAAAAGAGAGTTACCATCTTTTAACATTTAAATGTTATTCTGTGTAAGTCTTACTACGAGATTGGGTAATTTTCTGAATTTATGTTAGGTTTTTTTTTGTTTTCTGATAACAATTCGGTTTCTGCCTAGAATTGCTCCTTCTATTTGAGCATGTTGAGTTATTCTATGTTTTGATTTCCTAAATTCTGTTTTTTTCTTTTTTATTTTTTGAAATTCCATGAATCTGATTACTATTTTCTGAATTTATGTTAGGTTTTTTTTTTGTTTTCTGATAACAGTTCGGTTTCTGCATAGAATTGATCCATCAATTTGAGCATGTTGAGTTATTCTATATTCTGCTTTCCTAAATTCTGTTTTTTTTGGATTTTTTATTTTATGAAATTCCATGAATCTGGTTTTCTATTTTCTGAATTTATATTATGTTTTTTTTTTTGTTTTCTGATAACAGTTCGGTTTCTGCCTAAAATTGCACCATCAATTTAAGCATGTTGAGTTATTCTATGTTATGATTTCCTAAATTCTGTTTTATTTTTTACTTTTTTATTTTATGAAATTCCATGAATCTGGTTTTCTATTTTGTGAATTTATGTTAGGCTTTTTTTTTGTTTTCTGATAACAGTTCGGTTTCTGCCTAGAATTGATCCATCAATTTGAGCATGTTGAGTTATTCTATGTTCTACTTTCCTAAATTCTGTTTTTTTTGCTTATTTGTTTTCTGAAATTCCATGAATCTGGTTTTCTATTTTCTAATTTTATGTTCTGCTTTTTTTCTGATATTCTGTTTTTCTGGTTTTCTATTTTTTGCTTTGTTAAATCAAGTTTTTCTGTTTATCTAATTTCTATTTTCTAAAATTATGATGTGTTTTATCTGTTTTCTGAAATTCCATGTTAAATGAATAATTCTATTTGTTTTCTAAAATTATGTTCTGTTTTCTGGTATTGTGATATTCTATTTTTTATTCTCTATTTTTTGAAATTATGTTATGTTTTATTTTTTTTTTGATATTCTGTTATTCTGTTGTTCTGTTATTCTGTTTATAGGATGTCGGATCAAGCGGAAAACTCACCAGTGCCCGTTGGGAATGAGGCACGAAGTTATAATGCCTCTAATATGAGCTTGCTGGCAAGTTGGGAAGGATCGACTGATGCCAATGAAACTCAAAAATCGCCCAAATAAAGAAAACCAATGGCCCCACGATTTGTGGTTTGGTCACATTTCACCAAATTCATAAACGAAAAAGGAGAGAAAAGAGCTAGTTGCAATTACTGTGAGGCATCATATGCGGCCCATAACTCTACACATAGGACTACCACACTAAAAAACCACATGAAAGCCTGTATGAAGAACCCTTTGAACAATGAGACACGTCAGTTACAGGTAAAGAAACAGTCACTCACTTCGGGTTCTGTTGGGATATGGGGTAAGGATGGTTCTATAATAAGTTGGAAATTTAATCAAGAGGAGGCAAGAAAAGCATGTGCATATCTGATAATTAAGGACGAACAACCATTTAGCTTTGTTGAAAAACAGAGATGTCGTCACGTTATGTCTATTGCTTGCCCTACTTTTCAAATTCCTTCTCGTGCTACTGTTTCTAGGGATTGTTACGAGTTATATGCATTAGAAAAACAAAATTTGAGGGAATTTTTGCTGCTTAAAGCTAAAAGGGTTAGTCTTACTATTGATTCTTGGACATCTAAACAAAGAATTAACTACATGTGCCTTATTGCTCATTTTATTGATGATGATTGGGTCTTGGACAAAAAAATATTAAATTTATGCCCAATAGATAGTTATAAAGGTGAAGCTATTGGTAAAAGAGTTTAAAAATGCTTGCTTGACTAGGGGATTGATAAAGTATTTACAATTATTGTTGACAATATAAGTTCAAATGATGTTGCTGTTGGTTATTTGAGGAAAAGGTTGGTGAATTGGGGTACTAGTTTGTTAGGGGGTAAGTATTTACATGTACGATGCATTGCATATATTATAAATCTTATTGTGGTTGACGGTTTGAGAGAAATTTCTGATTCTGTTGATTGTATTAGGGTTGCTGTTCGGTACATTAGGCAGTCAACAAGTAGGTTGAAAAGTTTAAGAGGTTATTGTGCTTAGATGTTCCCACTAGGTGGAATTCAACATACTTAATGTTAGACACTACATTGAGTCTTATGAAGGCTTTTGAAAGGTTTGAAGAAACAGATCCACACTTTAGTTTTGATTTGACTCATGAGGATTGTAGTGGGTTGCCTAGTGAGGAGGATTGGGGTAATATCTCACGGTTTGTTCTGTTTCTGTCGTACTTTTATGATCTTACATTGTGGGTTTCGAGTTTATTATATGTAACTTCTAATCAAGTTCTCCAGGAACTTAGTGATGTAGTGAAATTGTTGAGAGTATGTCAAGACAGTGATGATGTTGAGTTGAGTGAAATGGCAATGAGAATGAAAATGAAATATGATAAGTATTGGGGGAATAATGAAAAGTTGAACCTCATTATTTTTTATGCAGTGATTCTTGATCATCGTTTCAAATTGCATTATGTTGAATGAGTGGTTAGTAGAATGTATCCCCAGAACAGTGATGTTGTTATCAATATAAAAGAAGGGATGTATGCATTATTTGAGGATTATAAGGAATTAGAAGAAAGTCAAGTTCCCGGTGCACCAGGTGGACCGGCTTTGAGTAGTTCAACGTCAAGTGAGCCAAACAAAGAACTAAGTGGACCGGATTTGAAGAGGAGAAATTTGGATTTGAACACTAGACGAGAGTATGATATTTTCATCAATGAGGTTGGAGGTTTTGATAACAAAAATGAGTTGGATAAGTACGTTGGAGAAGAAAAAGAAAGAGATAAGGATGAATTTGACATTTTGAGGTGGTGGAAGTTGAATGCCCCTAGATTTCTTATACTTTCTCAGATGGCTCGGGATATTCTTGCTATTCCTGTTTCCACAGTTGCCTCCGAATCAGCTTTTAGTATAGGAGAGCGTGTTCTTGACACATTTAGGAGTTCTATAACTCATAGGATGATGCAATGCCTCATGTGTGCCAATGATTAGATGAGTAATGAAACTTGTCTTGTTGCTATTAAAGAGGATATGGACACTCTTGAAAAAATAGATTATGGTAATTTTTTTAATTTCTTTTTGGTATATATTATCTAATATTATTTTTTGTTAAAAAAACAAAATTAACTTTTTCTTTGTTTAATTTCGCAGAACTTACAAATTTGGGTCATGAATCAACCATTTTGGACCTGTAAAATTCTTCTAGCACGTTTGATATTTTTCTGGCTGGACATTTTTTTTCTGGGACTACCTTTTATTTTCTTGTTCTGCATTTGATTTCATTTTCTGGCTGAATTTAATATTTTGCTTCTGCCTTTGATTCTGTTTTCTAGGATTGCCTTTCATTTTCTTGTTCTGCATTTGATTTCATTTTCTGCGTCTGCCTTTGATTCTGTTTTCTGGGATTGCTTTTCATTTTTTCTTGTTCTGCATTTGATTTCATTTTCTGCATCTGCCTTTGATTATGTTTTCTGGGATTGCCTTTCATTTTCTTGTTATGCATTTAATTTTATTTTCTGGCTGAATTTAATTTTCTACAACTGCCTTTGATTTTGTTTTCTAGGACTGCCTTTCATTTTCTTGTTCTGCATTTGATTTCATTTTCTGACTGAATTTAATTTTCTGCATCTGCCTTTGATTCTATTTTTTGGGACTGCCTTTCATTTTCTTGTTCTGCATTTGATTTTATTTTATGGATGAATTTCATTTTCTGCATCTGCCTTTGATTCTGTTTTCTGGTTCTGCCATTCCTTTCATTTTTTGCTTCTGCCAGGAAAGCGCATGATTTTTTGCTTCTTGTAATTTTGTTTAAGAAAAGATTACTACCAATAGGCTGTAGTTTTTTGCTGCATTGCTTCATTATTATTGAAATTGGATTCTATAGGATGACATGCATTTAGTGACACTGTCCTTATTCTGAGTTTTAGCATGATACAGTTGGATGTTATTGGTAGTCATCTAATTTAAAAATTTCTTGCTTTAATGGCAGATGTTCGATCTACTTTGTATTATTGAGGGTGTATCATGTATGCGATTTAACCATTCCTGCTTAGGCAAGAAGGATTATGCATGTGAGAGGTGTGATGACTCCACTAATATCTCTATCCTTCTGTACTAGTTGAAATGTAGCCTGCTAAGAGAACTTGGAATTGAAAGTTGAAACTTGAGAAGAATGTGGACTAGAAAACATTGTTTCTTTCATATATATTTAGCTTTTTTAATTTTAATTTGTAAAGATTTTTTTATCTCTCTGAATTTTAGTTTTTTGTTCAACCCGAACCGAACCAAAATGTATAATTCGGTTCGGTTTGGTTTCAGTCAATAATTCGGTTCTGTTTGATTTTCTAAAAAAAAAAACGAACCCAAAACCGAATTACTACACCAAAATCAAATCGTTTCACCGAATGAAAAGCCCTAAAGTAGGGCTATTCACGGTATAAACTGAAACAGTTTTCTCATTTTTTTATTAATTTGAAAATTTTGATTTTAGATTTTTAATTCCTATTCAATCCATTCAAAACCTCAAAACATTCAATCTAGATTACAATTCCAATAGATTCAATTGGATAAAATAGATTGATCGGTATTCTTTATTTGAACAAAAAGCATGCATAAATTATGAGTAAAATACTTTTACTCTCTCTCCTCTCCTAAAAGTCTTGGAATTTTCATTCTTATTTTTTAAAATTTTAAATTTTTTTACTAGATAGAAAATTTATTATTGGTTAAATTTTAATCTTTTAAATTCAAAAATCTCAATTCTTAGTCGTGCTCCCTCCATTAAATCCCCTAATTTATGTTATTCACGTTTATTTTATTCATATTTTCTCTTTCTACATCTTTCATACATTTTTTCCTAATTAGATTATGTACACTAATGTATATTTTTAATTCTTTTAATAGAAAATTAGTAAGTTTTTATTTCTTTGGTAGGTTTTGAAGATTAATGTATTTCAACAACTTCGTTTTTATTACAAAGTTTTTTCTTTTTTTCTTTGCGCAGATAATTTTAGAAATATTTATCAATTTAATCCTTGATATCTATTACTATAATTTCATTCTTAATATACTAAAAATTAAGGACAAAAGTATCTAATTGCCTATTAAAGTATTCTGCATCAGAATATGTATGACTTTGTAGTATATTGAACATGAAATATAATGATTGATGTTTTTGGACTTTTTCTTTTTTGATTTTTTTATCAAGTGGATTGAAAGAAAAAAATATTTTTTATAAAGTATAATAAGTATAATAACACTATAATTTCTTTTTTGGTAGATCAAGAATATTATTTTTTTAAGAAAAAATTTAATCAATGATCTGATAATTTTTTAATTTTGAAAAAAACTTTTTTTGAGGTTTTAAATATAAAATACTAATATTTTTTATTTTGTAAGTTATTTATTTTTTAGGAATGGAGGGAGAAAAGAAAGGTTAGAGGGATTTTAATATTCACCATGATTTTATTACAGATATACTATATTTTTTATTAGTGGAGTTTTATTTAAGAATTAGTATAAGAATATCACAATTAAAATAAGTTTATTTTGAGATTTTTTTAATTTCAAAATTTTTTTTTGAGGGGATGGGATTGGGAACACAAAAGAGTTTGATAAGATTCAGCCAAAAGAAAAAAGATAGGTAAATATGACGTATCAATATAAAATTAGTATTTTATAAATCAGTAATCTCTTTTCAAGAGTTTTTAATAAAAAAGTATCACTAGTTTTATATAAAATAAATAGTTTATATTATTGGATTTGAAAAAAAAAATCTTCTCTTACTAAAATGAATAGTTTATATTGTAATAATTAAATTATAGATGGAGAGAACAGTGTGGAAAAGAAATTGAACTAGATATTACAACAATTTTTTCTATTAAAGATTTGATCATGACAATATTTTAGAAAAATATTGTAATTGAAGTATAATTAATTTTAAGAATTTGATTTATTTTATTTCTGATTTTTATAAGTAATTTTATAAATTAATATTTAAAATTCTTGTGCAGGTATCTTGACCAGGCGAATTCTAAGTTTGTTTTTTTTCTTCAAAAAGCTCATAGTTGTATAAGTGTTTGATTTATTTTATTTCTTATTTTATAAGTAATTTCATAAATTAATACTTAAAATTTTAATTATTTTATCCTTCGTGCAGGCAAGTTGGGGTGTTTCTTAATTAATTCTTTATTTATTTTAAAAAATAAATAAAATTGAGAGTTTATTATTATTTTTAAATATACATAATAATGGTTATGTACAATTATTTTTTACAACTTCTCCCTACTATTGCCTATAATTACTTCTAAGTGAATAAATTTTTTTTATTAAATAGATAAATTACTTCATAATTATAAATTTTTAAAAATATATTTTTGTAATTATTATTAGAAATAAAAAATTTAATACTCGTGCATAGTACGAACTTTTATGCTAGTTCATACATATTTTATATATAGATGGTAAGAAAAAATTTTAATCCAATAAATTCTGGCCGATCTTTTAAAATCCAATCCAAATTCAATATTTTTCAATCCAATCCAATCTAAAATTACAAAATTTGTTTGGATTGGAATGGATTGAATCGGATACTTCAGTTTTAATGCGGTCCTAATTCCTACGAGTTTCTTCTCAATTCACATGCCAATAATTATCTGGTCGAAAATTTTATTTGAGGATTTTGAAAATCAATATTTATTTTTAAAAATATAATTTAATTTTCAATTTAAATAATATGATTTCTATTAATACAGTCCTTATTCAAGATTTCTAGCGTCTCTGGATTAGGTTCCCTACGGAAAATGAAACCACAACAGCTGCTAGCCATACATTCAGTCGAGTGCCTCTAAAAATAATCGTGGCCATGGGTAGTGATTTCGACTAGGGGTGTCAACGAGTCCAAATAGATCCGGGATATCCTGTCCCGGATCTGAATCCAATTGACTCATATCGATACTGGACCAGACCCGTTTACCCAACTGGTCCAAATAAAATGGATTTGGATCCAACCCTATAAGGTATCGAGTCGGATCTGGGTAAATTCGATAAGGAATTATGATATAAATTTACAAATAATTGACTGTTGGATCAAACATATCTAACGATTATAAAAAAATTAAGTATATAAAGTATTTATTATTTAAAATTTATTCGATCCCGGGTCTACTGGGTCTGAAATTTTAGATACCGTACCTGTATCTATTTAAAAGATGTATTATCGGGTCTGGATAAAACTAGACCCATTGACACCTCTAATTTCGACCTTGAAACAGCATAGTTGTACTTCCTTATCTCATCATCGTTGGATGCTCCAAATGTCGTACCAGGCAAGACATAGCAATCAGTCAATTCGGAGTCATAAGGGGGGAGAGAGAGAGATGAGGACCTCGAATTGACTAATTCAACTTTTAAATTTGTCTCACGTGAATAGCACTTGTTTAATTTGGTAAATAGATTCTTTGAAATTCACCGAAAGACTAATAAGTTTGTTCGAAAATAAGTAAGAAATATAAAAAATTAAAATATTTTTATAGGGATTAAACTGTTTAAGAATTAAAATAACTGAAACTAAATTGTGTAATTATCCACAAGTTTTTTGTAACAAGTCAAATATATACATTCAAATTGTACAGTATTCAGTTGTAGGGCGGTACCGTCAGTATTCTGGGAAAATAATTGATTCACATTGGTTAATAAATAATACTTCTGCCATCCAAAATCTATTTGAGATTTTTCAAAATAAATATTAATTTTTCTAAACTTAATATATATATATATATATATATCATCTAAATTTTTACAATAAATTTTCTTTTAATTTTAAGGGATATAATTTCTATTTACATATGTTATCACTAACTTATTTAAATTCTTTAAAATATCTTTTGTAGGGAGTCAAATAATTACATTTAGTCATAATGAAAGATAGTTCAACATCTACCCTCACACAATAACTATAATAGAGGAGAAGCATTTACATATTTTTTCTTTTTTACTTTTTTTAAAGGTAAAAATCAAGAACTTTTATTTTATTAAGGGTGTATTTGGATTGAGTTCCGCTATGAAACTCAATATAATTTTTTTACTTTTAATCTTTTTTTATAAAAAATTTTCTCACAAAATAAAAAAAATAAAATCAAAATAGTGTCGCCAAACCCTATTACATGCAGGAAAAGATGTGAACCAAACCCTATTGCCTGCACATGACTTTGCTGTGCCAAACAATGTGCAGCTTCATCGCCTTTTCGTTTCACAAAAGTCAGCTGATACAGCAGAGAAACAAGATATCCCCACCTTCCTTCATGTCTGCAACAATTAATATCTTCGTTTCCGGGCACAGAAAGCCTCTAGAGATTCTCCCTCTAATTGGTTGCTGGGCAGTTTTGCACTTTCAATAGGGCAATTCTGCAATAGCATCCCCCATGGTAAAAAAGAATTGATCGATAACTTCAGTTCTCGCAATGAGGCAGTAATTTATTTTACCGTGCAGCAGAAGGTCTTGAATTTGATATTTCACACTCCTTCCCTAGATTTGTAAAAAAAAAAATATATATAATTTTGGATTTTTAATCCTACCATACTTGCCCAATTGTAATACCAATAGTTGACTATTGGTAATCGTGTTAAGATAATTTGATTACTCCTCTTTTTAGGTTTATACACAAGAATTAAAATTATTGAAATCAAAATTTTTTTTATCTCTTTTAATAAATATTTATTATATATATTTTAAGTTTACTTATTTTTTATTTTTATTTATTTTTTCTCTCTTTCTCTCTTCATACTCTCTTTATTTATATTTATTAACGGTGTAAAAAGTTTATTACCTCAAAAAAATTTATTTTTTAATCTCTTTTTTTCTAAAATGATTTATATTCTAAAGGGGAAGAGTAAATATTTTTGGGAGTTCTTCAGGTTAACCTCTGACTAAGGCTTCAACAAGTGAGGGGTTTGAATTTGACTTAATTGTCCCCTTTCGCTTTCCTATGAGGAAAATAATAATAAAAAAAAAAAGGATTCACCTAAAAAAGTTTGCTCTTATTAAATATGTTTGACTCCCTCAAGGAAAAATAAATGGTGAAGATACTTATTCCAAATTGAACAATAATCGCATCTTGAAAGCCACCAGAAAACTGTCAACGGCAGCCTTTGAATTCCACTCCAATGTTACTATTACCAAGGATCCTTTTCCTTCACTTCTCCGACAGGACCGACGCTATTGAAACCACCATGTGCCTTCTTATGGCTCACCCTCCCTTATGTTCTCCCATTTTCGGTAAGATTTAATTTTTTTAATTTTTTTCCTCTTAAAAAATTTGTCATATAGTATAGCAGTGGGGAAGGCTGGGAGAAAAGGTAGAGGGAGATGATGTTTTTTTTTTCCTTTTTTCTTCTTATAAGTAAAATCTTCTTTTTCAAATTATATTCAATGTTTAGGGAAAAAAAGAACCAACAACACGTGGTGGAATAAATAATTGGTGGTTGCAAAATGACAGCTCCATTGATTATTAGCAACCATTTGAATGATTCAATTCAATAGCTTTGATTGAAGCATTCCTCTGCATTCGTGGATGTTTGGCTTAAGTTTTAATGATTAAAAGTATTCTCCTAGAAAAGAAAAAATTTAAGCATATACCAATCGAGACAATTTAAGCATCTTATTTTATCAGCTTAATGACTCGCGATATGCACAAAAATTAAATATTTTTATCAGTATTTATCGTCGACGGATAATGATATTTTTTTTTTGAAATTGAATTTGAGTATTGATAAATTTGTATTTAGATGAACTTTTCATCTACTGAAAAACGTTTTTTTTTCTTTTAAATACATCAGAAGAGGGGACGCGAAATGACTGGTAGCTAATTGGTTGTTCTAAGTTTCCATACAAAGTTCAGAGAGGGAAAGGGTCAAATTGCTTGTTGAGAAGTGCTATCATGACAATGTCATATGCAGGCAGCGTTAGCTGTTCTTCCATCAACTTTTGCTACAGAATAAATGTGAATCATTTTCCGTGTTAACATTATTAAAAAAGGCAAACATGTGTACTATCAAAATCAACTCTATGGTCCCAAACCTCAGTTTCCTTGTAAGGATTTGCAGTTTAACCAGAATTTGGAATCTTCCATCATTGCAAAAGAATGTGTTCCACATGTGAAAAATGATTGATTAACTTAATGTTTTTGTTTTAAGCTATGTAATTTTATCACGACAAGTAAGCTGTAATAAGGGAAAAGAAAGCCATGAAATTAATTTTTAAATCAAGTTTCAAATATTAAATTGATAATTTCATATCCTAATTAAACTCTATATGATTTTATATTAAAATTAGAATAGCTCAAATAGTAGTGATGCACATTAATTGTTTGATAGTGAAGAAAAATTCTAGATGCTATATATATATAGAATGGAATATTTAAAAAATAAAGAAAAATGAAAGATAAAATCCCTCTCAAATTCTATAAGGTTTGTGAGATCTCATTCAAGCCCTAATATTGTTGATGGTAAATTGAAAAAGAATTACGTGGGAGGATGAAATTGGAACGATTTTCAAAACTAATTTAAGTTTGGTTTTTTCTTTTAATTTTGCGCTTTCCTTTTCTAAAGTGGACCAAAATGGTCGAAACACATCCAATATATTTCCTGGGCCTTGGAGTTTCTCTAGTTGAGATTGATTTGGGCCAATGGCTCCATAAAAGAGATCCATCTATAATTCGATTAAAATATTAACTTGGAAAATTTTAATTAAAAAAAATTGGCAGAAATCGAAATACTTTTTTTCCCCCTTCCAAATCAAATCAATTTGCATAGAGTTCTGTCTATTCAAATCGGCCCACATGATTCTCCAGATTTACTTCAGAAATTCTGGGGCCTATTACTATCCCTAATCCAAGGAGAACAAAACCGGTCCTTTTGTAACAAATAAAAGCATATGTAAGAGTGGTATTGAATTTGAAATTTTTTATTTTAAATTTTATAAAATAAATTATTTGAGAGAATATGTAAGATTTTGTATTAGGTTTCACACCGAAACTCAATCCAAATACACTCTAATAATTAAGGATCTGGTTAGTTCATAAATCATATTCCCTCAAAAACATTGATAAATTCATACAAAGAATATTCCTATAAATATAATTATTAAACAAGATCCTTGCAAAATAAAATGAATAGATGGATCCCCAAGTAAAGAAGAATTGTGAAATTTTTATTATTTCCCATAGTTTCACATCACAAACACGGAACATAGTCCGAAGATGAAGCTACTAATTCTTGGATATGATTCAATGCCAAGAGTTGTTTTGGTAAAATAGATTGAAGTATTGGTTCACGTAAAACTGCTCTTTCTCTTTCTTCAGAAGTCGCACATATCGAAGTCCACATGCATTGCAAAGCGTCTATAGAAAGAAGAAGAAGGGAAAAAAAAAAAAAATGGTCACATTTAAATCAATTGCCCAATAGAAAACAAAAGAAGAATGATAGAAACAAAACATACTTGGGGGCCATTAGGACCTTTTCTCCACATTGGAGTCTCATCAATTCCACAATCTTTGCATGTTTTGAGGCCATTCTTTGACCTCGCATTTTTCAACTCCAATACGCGCTGAGTTCGAAAGTGTTTCTCATTTGCGTCCTAACAGGAAGAGTTATAGCATATGATATCAAATTAAACTAAGGCAAAAAAATCAAATCAGGTAAAGAAGGAAGAAAGAAATATTACAGCGATCAACTTAAAAGAGTTGACTCATTTTTAACTTAATAATAATTTCCTTAAAAGGGCTTATTGGATATAAGTAATACTCATTTTATTTCTTCTTTTTTTTTTTCATTTTGGCAATTTAATTTTTCCACTAATTTGAGGGCAGAGTTAATTTACCTCAACTCGAGAATCACGAGAAGGTAATCCCAATCGCAGAGTAAGATCAAGTTTCTGATCAACGGTACCACGTGGCGCTCTAGAGAAATAGCTCCCCCAATGTTCCATTCTCTTTTATTAGATATAATTCTATCAAATTTGGTAAGGAAAAAAAAAGGAATATAATAGTAGCTATTTTATGTTCAACAACAAAAAATTTATTAGTTGAATAGATGCTTATGCATGATTAATTAGGAGATCAATTGAGTACAAGATCTTAATTAATCATTTATGGAAGGAACTATCTCACCACCATGTATGATTTCGACATAGATCCAACAATTGAAAACTAAGCATTATTTTGAATTTTTATTTTTCTTAAATTTGAAGAGAAATCTCTTGTGTTCTTTTATTGAAAACGAGTAAATTTCTTTTAAAAATACATTGAAATTACTAAAATCATTACATTACCAAACGACAAAGTCATACATATGTTTGTGTATGTATAGTGCATCATGCGACATAATTAGTAGAATTTAAATATAAATGCAAAGAACATGGAGAAAAATCTACATATGCAACCTATACATACAGGGAGAAATATATACATATAAGTATAAAGAGGGAGAGGGAGGAAAGGAACAAAAATCTTGTAAATGCAGTGAAGAGAAAGGGACAGACCTATGACAACTTATTGTTTTTGATATCTGATAATCAATGAAGAAAACATTATGAAGAACTCCAATTTATATAGGAAATTCTAAGGAGAACTCATTTTTCCCTTTCCTTAAGAGAAATTTTTGCAACTTCACATCTTAGTATGTTTTTTCCATCTAATAATTTGTGAGTTAAGATCATACTATTTCTACTTTTTCCTATTCGATGTTTGAAATTTTTTAATGACATCATGCATGACCAGAGCATTTTTGTATTTATTTTTTATGTTTAATTTGAATATGCAATACATATATATACTAACAAATTTCAACTGGAATTTTCATTCCATATGGCCTATGATTCAAGTATGATGAACCGGGTATATTTTGTAATTCAAGAGGATTGGATACCATCCAATTTCAAAACCAGACTGTATGGGATCTATATTTTCTCTCATAAATAATTTAACTTTTACGAAATCTAAGACAAAAATATCAAAATCAAACCCTATCCAATCACACCAAAATATTTTATTTGTACGGCATGCATCAATGTAATTTAAATTTATATACTTAACTAAATATTTTTTGATTCGAGTATAATTTAAATTTATAGATCATACTTGATTTGTAATAGGCAATCAGAGGGGAAAAAATTTCTTTACAATATATTTATAGCTGTTATTAGTTTTAAAATATTTGTATTAGAATCAGCGGAGTGTTTAAAATTGGAATCAAATTGTTAAGGATCCTCTTGGGTTTGCACTAAATTATTACGAAATAAGGACTAAAATGGGACGTATTTAAATTAATTATTTCGTTTTTAGATATGCTTGTTATACCGATTTTTCCTTTTAGAGATCAAAACTCTAAATACATAATTTGATTGAAAAAGAAAGTAGTAAATGGGATTATCATAATGAATTCAATTCTTTGCTCTTTTGTTTTTCACTTAACATATTAAGAAGAGTTCCAATCGGATTTTAAACTTGGATTGGATTCCGTAGCGGAATCAATGCAATTTTTTTAATCAAACAATTAACCTTTAAAAAATAAAAAATAAAATATTTCAAATCCAAATACTATTCAATATCACTTATTTTAGATTATCATAACACTTAGTCCTGCGTAGATGTATATAGGAGATTGTATAAGGCTCTACATAAAGAAAATGTCTTAATAAAAATATTAAATAAGATGTTTAAATTCGAAAAAAGCTTAATAAATTATGCAAATTCCTGCTTCTTCTCCAACTTACTGTGATAAAATTTTGAATTTTTTATATTTATTATTGTCTTTTATTTTTTAATGTGAGAATCAAAATCACACACATAATTACTCTATATCAACCATTCAATATTATTGATCACTCAATTAAAAAAGTGTATCGTAAATGCTATACCGAAGAAAATTGAACAGCGTAGGCATCTTACGATTAGTCTTCAAGTGTCATAGGAAGAAAATTCAATTATTTGCCTTTGAAACTTCTAGGAAGGTGGCCTTCATCAGAGTATGAATAGCTCTTAACTAGTTAGTTGGTCGTGCGATGCGCGAAAAATTTGTCTTCTAAATTTTGTTCGTGACATATTTTTAGATTTTTATGTATGATATTTAGATATATGATAATTTGGTATTTTTGAACAATGTAATTCTTGCAATATGTTACATTGAGAAAAAATCTTTAATAATTAACGGATACAACAAGCTATTATTTTTACATAACATACTTAAATAAATTTTTTCATAAAATTTATCAAAATCATAACATGCATAGCATATAGCAATTAATCTTATACATAGACATATTGCAAAATTACATATAAATTGAAAATTTTTTAAAATATATATAGTAAAATGTTGACTCACGTATAAAAAATACTATGTATTTTAAAGTTTAACGCGTAAAAAGTTAAAATAATTACATCAATTCAATTCTTATAAAGTGTTATACGAGAAAAAATCTTTAATAACTATTGTAAAATTATATATAAATTAAATACATTTTAAAATATATACTAAAACATTGTCATAGTAAAAAATTAGATCACATATTTTAAAATTAAGGGTACAAAAAGTTAAAATAATTATCACAAAAGAATTCTTACAATGCGTTATATAGTTAACATATGCTATAAAATAGTCAAATGTGTTGTTATAATAATACTCATTTCAAAATATGTGTCATACTTTTCATTCTAATTTATTTGTACGTATACGTATTTTTAAAAATAAAATATTTATTTCTTATTTTAGTTTAAATTTCATCATGGTCTTAAAGTAATTATTATTGAAATTATTTTATTTTAAAAAATTTATCAAAATTTTAACAAACTATTTTTAACACAAATATTTCACGTCAAATTTAAATTTGATAAAGTAAATTATTATTTTTACAAAAAACACATAAATATAAATTTTCATAAAATTTATCAAAATCATAGTATGCATATCGAATAGCAATTAATTTTATATTTATAACAATTACATAATTACATATAAATTGAATTATTTTTAAAATATATAATAAAATATTATCACAAGTATTCATAAATAGATAATATATTCTAAAGTAAAAGCACAAAAAGTCAAAACAATTACACAATGCGATTCTTGTAATTTGTTATACCAAAAAAAAAAAATCTTTAACAACTATTGTAGAGCTACATATAAATTAAATATTTTTCAAAATATATACTAAAACATTGGCATGCAAGCAAAAAAATATATCACATATTTTAAAATAAAGGGCATAAAAAGTCAAAATAATTATTCCAAAAAAAATCTTACAATGCGTTGTATACTTAACATGGGTTATAAAATAGTTAAGTGAGTTTTTATAATAATATTTATTTTAAAATATGTGTTATACTTTTCATTTTAATTTATTTTTACATATACTTATTTTTAAAAATAAAATATTTATTTCTTATTTTATTGTTAATTTTATCATGGTCTCAAAGTAACTATTATTGAAACTATTTTATTTCAAAAATTCATCAAATTTTTAAAAAATAATTTGTAACACAAATATTTAATATTAAATTTAAATTTGATATAGTAACCTATTATTTTTACACAACATACATGAATTAAAATTTTCATAAAATTTATTAAAATTATATAATACGGATAGTGCATAGCAATTAATTTTATACATAGAAAAATTGCATAATTACATGTAAATTGAATTATTTTTAAAATATACAGCAAAACGTTGACACACGTATACAATTTTTTACCAACTATTGTAGAGTTATATATAAAATAAATACCTTTTAAAATATATAGTAAAACATTAAAATTTGTATTAAAAATAAATCATATATTTTGAAATCAAGGTGCGAAAAGTTAAAATAATTACAAGAATGCAATTCTTGCAATGTGTTATACTGAAAAAAAACTTCAATAACTATTATAGAGTTACATATAAATTAAATAACTTTAAAAATATTATATATATCAAAGTGATAAATATATTTTATTATGTATTTTTCTCTTTCTATTTGACCCCCCCCCCACGACATTTATTTTTGCTTGTGTCCCTGATCCTATGATACTTGCCTAAAATCTCTAAATTTCTCTACGTGACAATATTAATACCTTGTCACATAAGTTTAATTTATACTTCGACTTTTGTCTAATAAGTACAAAGAAAATACATAGAATGGAATTCAAGATTTGGTTATCAGAATTTCACTGTAGGTTTTGCGTTTAAAAAGTTGATTCCAGAATAGTTGTTATGCACAACTTGAGAAATATTGGTAATGCCTTGAAGAATCTTTTAATGATTTTGAAAAAGATTTTTTAAATAATAAAAGAGAAATTATGCCATAAATATAAAGAAATTCCTGAAATGAATATGAAAGGGGACATATCTATTTTATTATGTGAATAAAGAATTCTTCAAAAAGTACAAATATTTGCATTAATAATAAAATATAGGCGAATTAAAGTAACAGTAATATCTTGAATTTGAACTAACTATTTTGACCAAACTCACACAGCAGATTTGGAGAACTCCTATTAGTGACTAATTATACATTGATGTTGTAACTTGCGGCCTACAAAGAAAGCCTATAAAGTAGATCAAAAGTCAATAAGTTGAAATCGAAAATGCAAAATTCACACGAAAATATTTGTACTTGTTAAAACTTTGGCATTTCTAGAAGAATTAATTATTTGATTTAAATGAATTGTAATTTGGTAATGAAAGATGCCAAAAAAAAAAAAAAAGATACTACTGCCCTCCAAATTTTATGAGCTCTATAAGGTGTACTTCAGGAGCTGATATGGATGATACTTGGCAAATAGACTTGGATGGATGGATGAAATTTTTATAGTTTTAAATTTTGATTTATAAATTGAGGGATGCAATTGACATTTTGACATATTTTGGAGGACCAAAGGAATTTAATAATTTCCTTTTCGTTTGGGCTCGTTCTGTTTTTAAGTATTCTCAGATTCCTTTTCTCTCCAAATCGGCCCAAATCATTTTGTCATGGTTGTGAGCCCATTTCCAATGGTATTTTGAGTGCAATAAAACCCAATTTAAATGAAAATAAAAAGTAGATGAGCCTTTAATTGAATAATAAATAGTTTTCATACATTTTAAGAATAATTTAAACTTGAAGTTAATTGTATTAGCTGTTGATCAGTTATTGCATTAGGAAATATCAAGTTCTACAATAGAACAAATATCAGAAGGAAAATTTGACAACCAAAGACTTATCTCCAAACACATTGGCTTCCTTAGCCATTAGGTGAGTTAAGGTATTACCTTTTCGCTTCACATGTATTATATAATAGACACAAATTAAAGGAAAGTGAAAATTCCTTTAATAATCGCGATCAAGGCCCCAATTTCTGAGAGGTCTCTATTAGAACTGGAAAGTTTGGAGACCAAAAAGAGCGAATTGCTCTCCAAAATAAGCTTGGGCATTCTCAAAGAGAGTGCAAAGTGAAGGCATTCCATCGCTGCAAAAACTTCAGCATGAAGGGTTGAGTGAGTATTGGGGATGGCCTTCATTTGAGCTGCCACAAGAACCCCAGAATGATCACTAACTACGCTACTAGTCCCACAAGTTCCAGATTTCCAAGCAGCATCAACATTTAATTTTAGGATGCCATGGGGAGGCGGCTTCCATTTCTCCACAAGGATTGGAGGGCGAAAACCTTCACCAGCTCTGGAGCGAAAAGTAGGGACTCATCCGACAATGCATAAATTTGCTGAACAAGAGAAACTGCTACAATGACGGTGCCTTCGAAGATCTGTTTATTCCTCGTAACCCATAAATATCAAACTGCAGAAGCAAAAATAATGATCTCTTCCTTTGTCAATTTATCCAAAACCAGATGCAATAAGTCTTTGAAAAAGCAGATTTGAACCACTAGTTTACCATAGTTACCTTGCAACATATACCATGCTTGAGTTGCCAAAGAGCACTCAAAGAAAATGTGATTATCCGTCTCCCTTTGAGCTCCACAAACCAAGAGAATAACTCACAATTTTGCTGTGGATATTTGCATTACAATGGAGTATATTCCAGCATAACTTCCAAAGTATGGCTTTGATGCTCGGTTGAATGTTTGCCTTCTAGAAACCCCTCAAAAAGCACCCTCCTTAGTAGAAGTAGATGGCTCTTTTGACCCTAGGCTAATCTGCTCAATAGTTCTACACAGATGGTAGCCAGATTTCACAGTGTAGGCGCCCTTAGAAGTGAAATGCCATTGCATTGTATCATCTGGGTACGAGGGATTTATAGGGGTCGAATAGATGGATGCAGCAATATAAGGAGGGAACACTCATCTATCACATCTTCCCTCCTACACCCTTTGTTGAAATCAATAAGCTCTGCAACAGTCGTTTTTGTAGTATCCTCCTGCAAAAAAGACAAAGCTCTAAAAGAGTGCTGCAATGGCAGATTCCACAAATTCAGTGAGAGACCATTCCCAACTCGCCATCGAAGGCCATAGAAAAGAAACTCACGTCCCTTAATGGTACTTCGCTAAATAAACGGAGGACAAAGGCCTATGACAGCTTCCATGAAGGAAGAGGATGAGAAATACTTTGATTTCAAAAATTTTGCCACAACTGAGGAGGGGTTTTTAAGGATTCGCCATGTTTGCTTAGCAAGTAAAGCAATATTAAAACCTTCGAGGTTTCGAAATCATAAACCTCATTCCTTTTTTGGCTTACATAAATAATCCCAAGCCTTCCAACATATTCGTTTAAAGATGTAGCTTACCAAAATTGAATCATCATGGACTTAATAGAATTCCAAATTTTTAGAGGAAGATAAAAACAGGACATGTCATGTGAAGAACATATTAATGAACAAATAGCAAATAGAAATAGAAATGGCAAAAAAAATGAGTAAATGGACACACCATAGATCTCCATGGAAAGAAGAATTGTGTAATTTTTATTATCTTCCATAATTCAACGACACAAACATAATAATCATGATTATTTGATACATATAGTTTAAAGACGAAGATACTAATTCTTCATGATTCAAAGCCAAGACCCTTTTTGGTAACCTCACTTGATGTTGAAGTAGTATTGATTGAAGTAAATTTGCTCCTTCTCTTTCTTGATAAGTCGAGCATATCGAAGACCACATGCATTACAAAGCGTCTGCACAAAACCCCCCCAAAAAAAAAAAAAAAAAATGAAGCAAGAAAAATTTTGTTTAAATTTAATATCAATTATCAAGAAAAATAAAAGAATAATAATGGGAAAGGAAGAAAGAAAATAATAAGCATACCTGTGGACCAGTGGGGCCTTTTCTCCACATCGGAGTCTCGTCAATGCCACAATCTTTGCATGTTTTGGAGCCATTGTTTAAGCTCACATTTTTCGACTGAACAATGCTATCAGTTTGAATTTCTTTTCCATTTGAGTCCTAACACCAAGAACAAATATTACATGTCTGTGTAACATCTAATATCATATACATTAAAATTAAGGAAAATTAACTTCGATAGAAAAGAAAAAGGATCAAAATTACTGAATTAAAAGTAGTTGAGTGGTGTTTAATTTTAGAATTTCATCATAAGATTCTCTTGGATTTAGACCATCTTTCAATTTTAGTTTGACAAATAAATTTGTACATAAGATTACCTGAACTTGAGAATCGTGAAATGGTAATCCCAACCGTAAAGTAAGATCAAGCTTCTGATCAACAGAACCATGAGAAGATCTCGAAAAATAAGGAGTCGAATGTTCCATTCTCCTTTTGTTAGATCTCGCCCTATCAAAATTTGAGGAGAGAAGTACAGGAATGCATTGGTAAGAATATGAATATATAGTTGGTACTAGGGCATTGTCTATTCAGCTAGTGAAATTTTTGGTGCTGAGCTTTTAATAGCTACTATATATATTTTTGCCAAGTAATAATTGTATATAATAGCTATTAAACTAATAGTTTATAGTAGTTCTTAAATGTTCAAAGTAGTTCTTAAATGTTCAAAAACCAAAAATTTATTAATTGAATAGATGCTCATGCAATACTTATCAGTAAGGTCATACAATCATGGTTTTTACCACATCAAAGAAACAAGATGCAAATTGAGAACAAAATCTTCTTCTTTTTTTTTTTTGAATAAAAGTACAAAATCTTCATTGATATGGTATGGATTTATCAAATAACAAGCACAATATATAATAATACAGTTATATGTGACAAGAAATAATTAATGTGGAGTCCAATTAAGCACCTGCCATTGATCTACAAAATGGAGAGATGATGATCATGGGGGGGGGGGGGGGTTTAAACCAATGATCAAGCCTTTTATTGGCATTGATTTGACATCTTATGGAGATTATAAATAGGAGGATTAGTTTAATGATATATAGATGCAATAATTGAAAATTAAGTATTATTTTGAATTTTTTTCTTAAATGTTGAAGACAAAAGAACCTGCGTGTTTCTTTAAATTTCTTTCTCTCTCTCTCTCTCTCTCTCTCTCTCTTTTTTTTTAAAGAGAAAACCACCTCTGATGGGTAGGGGGTTTGGCATGAATGAACCTTTACCAATTTATTAAAGACAAAAGAACATAACACAATACATGAGAAAGACTGAAGGCCTTAGCTCCGAAAGCAGGTGGAAGCAAATTCACTCTACATGATTGAGTGAGATACAATAAAAGAAAGGGGAGAAAAACGGAAAAAGAAATGAAAGTTTGAAGAGAACTAGAAAACCTATAACTAACACAATCTGAGAGAAGGGATGCCAAGCTGATCAAGCATACCTAAACCTCGAGCTTCAACTGGAAGGTATGAATAAGCTCGAAAGGTAATGCTAAGCCTTGTGTCACAACCAAAGAAATTCCGCAAAAAGTCAACTAAAATACCAAAGAAAATTTCATTATCAAAGGACAAAGTCAGACAAAGGCTTACGCTATGTGTAAGCTAGTAGAATTTCATATACATGCCAAAACAAAGAAATTCAAAGAAAGAGAGGAGGAAAAAATTAGAGGAAGAGGAAATGAAACGGGATAGGCATGAATTGCTTTTCCCTGGCATTTTATTTGCTCTTAATATGGAACCACATACACATTTGCCATTGAATTCGTAAAATGGTGGCATGAGGATCACTACTTTGTCTGTTGAAGCAATGATCATTGGACCTTTATTTGCAGTTAATTGAAACATGATGGAGATTCTAGATTGGAGAAGTAGTTTGATCATCATATATAGATGCAGCAACTGAAAAATAAGCATTAATTTCAACTTTTATTTTCTTAGACGTCGAAGAAAAAAATTTTTAATTAAATTTCATAACAAGTAAATTTCTTTCGAACATTGATCTATAGTAGAATCGTGTAGAAGTACCGACCTATATTCATATATATTACTTCATGTGATAAATAAAATACAATGTGCACCCGTATATGTTTAGATAAAATAAAAAAGAATACGCAAACTAATAGAATTTCGTATTCATGTAAAAAAAAAATCAAAGAATATATATGTATCTGCATAGTTACATGGCAATTAAGATGTGCTGCTGCATGGAGTGTGAAGGCGAAGAAGCAGAGCTATTTCGTTGAGAAGGAAACCGAAGACTTTATAGGTCGATTTTGATATATGCAATCGTTTACAAGGGCTGCCTTTGCTTATCCCATGCAAACAGTGAGGGCCGTAGGAGTTTGTATGCGATAGCATGAAATCAGGTTTTGTAATCCAAAAACAAAGGTGTTAAACAGTGGCGGAGTTAAGATTTCAATTTTGAGGAGACTAAACTAAAACTTTATGTATACATACCATTTGATCGTGGCTTTTTTGAGATGTTTTAATCTTTGTTTATATATATAGACACACACATACATTTGATCCTATTTAACAAGTCAACTTCTTAAAGGTAAGTAAAAGACAAAAGTTTTACTAATTTTCATGAATTATGTTTTTCTATATATCCCATTCTTGATTATCACTTGAATGATTTTGGAGAGATAGAATCATAGTAATTCACTGGGAGAATTTTCATTTTCAAGAACACCTTTTACTATTGTCACTATTTCTTCTCTTAAAAATAAAGCGCTAATTGTCTTAGTCAAATCGCAGAAAAGATTTCATTAATTTAATGAAATGAAACTTCAGGAGAAAAAGCAAAGAAGAAACAAGAAAATTTATAAATTATGAAAAAATTAAAATGGAAAACCAAAAAAGAAACTGGAATAAAACAAATAAAACTCATCCAACGACCTTAATTAAGCCATTAACACTGGGCAATAAAAATAAAAGGAATCACAATATGTGTGTGTGTGTGTGTGTACTTACAGAAAGATTTACAAATTAAACCAACAAGGAAAAAGCAACAAAATGCCAATATATAGATAGTTAGGAAGAAGAAAAAGTAAAGATTTGTGTTCCCTCACATTTTTCCGAAGTTAGACATCCCAATATGGAAGGAAATAAGTAGAAAGTACAAAAGAACAAAATCAATATATTTTAAATCTATTTGCATAAAAAAAAGTGCTATCAAAGTCAAGACGAGAAGATGGAAAAACATCAAAATATATCATTGCCACCATTCACCTTACTAAAAAAAACGCATAAAAAAGTTAATGTTGAAATATATTTATTTTGGACGGGCCATAATCCATAGTATTTTGAAAGCTATATGAAAATTAATGTGTAATATATATATATATATATATATATATATATATATATATATATATATATATATATATATATATATATATATATATATATATATATACTCAAAATCTGGGGCCCCTGACTCCAATAAAATTCCACCAGTGGTTTTAGATTTCGGAAAATTAGATACTTTCTTCATTTGAAGTTGAATGTCCTACTTTGATTTGTCATAAAAATTAAAAAAGTATTTTGATTATAAATAAATTACCATAATTTTATTATTAATTAAAAAGTTAGTAATGGGACTCAAATGATAATGAAAATTAAATCTCATAAGTCATGATAGTCAAAGAGATTAATAGTGAGATTATTGTGTTAATGAGATTGAAGCTTAATCCCGTTAAATTAATGTGTTAGTAATAAGAGTTTAGATGAAACACACTCTATCTATTTTAAAATGTAAGTTATTTTGACCTTTGGCATAAGAATTAAGAATTGTGAATACGAGGAAGGTTTTGAGATAAAATGTCTTTTATACCATTCATAAATAGGGAGGGAGAGAGAGATGATAGAATTGAAAAAAAAATGTATTAGTACTCTTTTAAAAGTGTAAAATGACTTATATTATAAAATATTTTTTACCTAAAATGATTTTTTTCAGATATAAGAAAATAGAATTTTGTTTTCATACATTTTAAAAAGAAAATATAAATATTTAATTTTAGATAGAAGAATCATTATTAATCAAATATGCATGGCTAAGTTTGATTAACGTATGATGAATAAGCCGGAGCAGCTATGAGCTCAGGTCTTGAAGGTGGGCAGTAAGGGCTGCTTTGAGAGATTGTAGTTGGTGTTGCATGCAAGAGGACAGCCAGAACTTTTCATTGGAAGCACTGCAAAGCAGCGGAAGAGAAAAAGTGGGGAAGTCATTGGGATTTGCTCTTTCGTACATCAGTATTCAGTAGTACCTTGTGGTGATGAAAGGATATGGGTAAGATAAGATATTATTTTGATTTGATTTTTTTTAATTTTTAAAAGAAAAAATTATTTGTGAGAGAATAAAAAATATTTAAAATGAAAAATTTTTATTGAGAGAATTATTTATGAAAAAATAAGAATAATTTAAAGTGAAATTTTTTTATTGAACTTCGTAGCAGAATGTTGTGTTTCCTGTCCCATTTAGGATATGCACAAAAAAAAAAAGAATTGTATTCAAGATATTGTTTAAGTATTCATTTGTCAATTTAGAAAACAGATTTGTCTCTTACCTTAACAGAACTTTTGCATCTTGACATCTTAACATGTTATTTCCATCTAATGAATTTTTTATTTTTGCTGTTTTAAAATATAAGATTTTTTGATATTTTTTGTATAACTTAAAAAATAAGAAAGTAAGGCATAATTTTTTAATTTTATGTTTAACTAATTTAATTTATTCTCTACTAATATAAGAGATAATATAGAAATTATATTTTTATGTAAATATAACTTTTAAAAAATAATTTTAAAAATTAAATATTAAAAAAAGACTTGAAAAACTTTATATTTTGAAACGGATAGAATACGCTATAATCAAGATGCCACCCTTTCTAATTTTCCTATTTGATGTTCGAAACTATTAATGTCATCATGCATATGTTTATACACTAACAGATACACATTCTTTCATAATTTTTTTGTTTTCTTTTGTTTTACAGTTAAATGTATATAGTGATATTTTTTTATCCGAAATAAATTTATTCCAGCTTCGTTCCGTATTATTAAAAAAATTAATTAAAGAGCCTAAGTTAGGAAGATGAATTTCAAGTGAGTTAAGAGTAAGGGTGTGCATTATTTAGAGAAAATTTAAAAATCGAACCGAACATAAATTTAATTTAGTTTTCAATTCGATTTTTTCAATTTTGATTTGAAAAAAATTTAGTTTTCTATCTCCAAAGTAAACTTCAGTTCGACTTTAGTTTAGACCAAGCCGAATAGAAAAAATTGAATTTTCTTCAAATTAACACTTAAGTATAATTGAAAGGTAATAACCCTATTAAATTAATTCTTAATTAAGATTATTTTAAAATTTAAAATACTTAATTTTTGTATATTTTCAAAAATAATATTCAAAGATTAATAACTCAAACTAAATTAGATTTTAATTAAAATTATAATATTAGAGTATAATGAAAATGTAAAATTTTTAATTTCATATATTTCGATTTTCTACAACCCGAAATATTTCAGTTTGAGAAGGTAAACTAGATGTAGTTTGATTTTGAAAAAAATAAAAAATTTTGATTTTTCTTCAAAGGAACTGAATTTTTGCAAACTGAATCGATGAACATCCCTAGTTCAGAGCAGATATAACTCTAAGGGTTTATTAAAGTGAATTATCCAAATTATTAACATCAACATTGGAAAAGACCTCTATAATGACATTCACAGTTGTTGTTATTTAGATTATTTAGATGATTTATGGTAACTTGGGAAGTGTTCAGAAGTGGAATTGGGTAAGTGAAGTTGTTAGTGGATCTTGGGGTTGCACTAAATTGTTGAGAAGGAGGAAGTGGTATTGAAATCGGTGTAATGAATTATTCTTTTTAGATGTTTGTTCACCCTTTTCCCCTCCTAGGAAACAAAATCTAATAACTTAAGTTAATTTAAAGAACAAAGCTGTAAAGGGATTCTGGTCATATGGATTCAATTCTTCTCTCTCTCTCTTAGCATATTAAAATTAAAATTACCTTAACATCTAGAGTCATGAAAGCTTTTACGCAATACGTAGCACTGTCAAAAACTCATGACTCGATTCATTTATTCACATAAATGAACAGACTTAAATATAGTTTGTTCATTTTTGTTTAAATACTATCCTATTTGGCACACAATTATAAATTTATACAATCTTATATGTAATAAAAAATAAAAAAAAAGATAAAAAGAAAAAAAAATATACACAAAAAAGAAAGGCCTAATCCACAGGCCACCTAAAGTAGGTATGAATTAAGGGTTTCTTAACTCTTGAGAAAATGAGCCCGACTTTCTCCTATCCAGTTTAAAACCAACCTGCGAGGCTGCGACTGGTCGGAGGAGCCGGCCATTTGACAACACTACGATTGAGGTAGTGGTCTAGGGCCTGCCAAAAAAGCACGGTGTCAATAAAGAATATTAAATATTCTTTAAGTTAGTGAAAATGTAATAAAATTATAGGAATTCCTACATCCTCAATCTTTAACATAGTAAAATTTTGAACTTCCTAATTGTATTTATTTTCTTTTCTAAGTAAAAACAAATACTGAGCATATATTTCTCTATGTTGATTGCCTATCATGGAAAATACAATGAAGCCAAGTATTTCCTTCTCGTACCTATAGAATCCTTGCAAAACAACAGCGTTGGCCTCTCAACATCGCTCCTTTTAATGCCATATTGAGAAAAAATTCCTAAGTTGGAAAGAATTGGTAATGTCTTCAAATTTTTTCTTTTTTTAAAAAATAAAAATGCAAGTAACGAAATAAATGTGGAAGAATTCCAAGAGTGGGGGAAACGAATGTAAGAAGAGGACCATAGTATTTTATTATGTAATTATTTCTTTTAAAAAGTATAAATATTCAAATATATATGTATATGTATATATATATATATATATATACCTAATCACCTTAATTTTGATAAAATATAATTTATATTAAAATACATAAATTTACTAATTAATTTAATATTGATAATATGTAATTAATTGTACAATCAATGAATCTTTAAATAATATTAAACAATAAACTTTTAAACTTTTTAGATACAACTAATGATCTTAAATTTATCTTAATTCTTTTCATTAAGTACTGCTTTACATACAATTGATTGAACATTAATATTTCAACATAAACTTTCTAGATTTTTCAAAAAATAAATGAGTTGAGATAGATCTCTTTGATTCATTAATAGAAAAACATGAATTCAATATGAGCTTTGTTAAGATAAAATTAATTTCATTAAACAGTTCATTAATTACCAAATTATGTATACTTCTTGAGTATGAGAACTGTTTTACATACAATGCATTGAATATAAATGAGTTACGATAAATCTCTTAGATACATTAATAGATAATCATTGATCAATAACTGTTGTTCATCTATATAAATCTCTTAGATACCTTAATTAACTAAATCAACTAACTATCATCAATAGTTAATAGAATCATCCATAGTACATAGCTAATTGACGTTTTTCGAAATGATTGATTCTATGAATTAGCAAGGAGCCCCATATTCATTTGGAGGGCTTATGAAAAGGCTTAGATAACTTTCCTCTCATAGGAAACTGTATTTACAGAGCCACCTTCCGTCTGAATCTATATATGCAAATGATAAGGTAAATGTTCTATGAAAAATGTGAAGATCAACCGTGGCTGAATCAAGTGTATTAGAACTGGGTGGGAGGCAAGTATCACATCTTTAATCGGAGTATGCAAAGCCGTGGATGATGGTGTCAATGGAGTAAGCACAAAATTGCAAAAGTATGGTTGAAATCTATTTCTTTTCAATAGATTTTGGTCTTTGATTTTGTGATGTGCAGGCACTGAAGCCCTTAGAGTTCGACCTGTGAAGCCAAGAAGAATGCTCTCTACCCTTGATTTGTTTGAACGCTATGTCAAGGTAAATTTTGACTTCTTTTGAGTTTTAATTTTTTTCCTCCTTTGGAGTAACACCTCCCATCGTTTGAGTCAAATCTTCTTTGCTTATCACTCTTCGTCTTTGCGGATCCCATCACCAAAATCTCCCATATATATTTTTGCCCATTTGAATTCTACTGACAGATTAAAGTTATATAGTATGATACTATCAAATTCAATCTTCTCCGCCACTATATGTGTTTTTCCGTGTGATATTTTGATGATGGAGTTATAGACCTCAATTTACTCTTCAAAGTAGTATTACTGTGGTTGATATTATATATTTGTGCTTCATATAATGATCATTTTGAGCTCACATTTCTGCTAATTTTTTGGTGTTTTAATCATCTTTTACCCTCCCTTTATCTCTTATTTTCTTTAGGTGAGTTTGTTGAAGATTTGGAATTAAATGAAGCAAACAAAGAGATTTTACATAATGAAGAAAAAAAGCGAGAAATGCAGAGAAAAAATAGCCTAGTAGACATATTTCAAGTGGGATTTTTAGCCTTTATACAGATTCCAAATGCAAAAGTAGTATTCTATACAATTATGGAGGACATTCTGAAGTTTTCAGAATGGTAAAATATGTGTCAATCTTTGTTCATTTGCCTACCATGCTTATGCTGCACAATCACCTATTCTGCATTGTGTTCCATTATTGATATAATTTTGTATAATGATCATATCTTGAGTTCTAGATGCCCAATTTCGGTGATTCAAATCTTTGTGGAAAGCTAAGATCCAGATCTACAACTCTTATGAAGATATCAAGACCTAGATCAGTCGATATAATGCTCTGAATTCACCTAGAAATTAAAATAGTGTCACAATCGGGCAGCAGAACCTTGCACCAAAACTTGGGGCAAGCAGCGCCATTTGGTGTGATCCAAGCGGCGCCATTTGCGTTGATCTGAAGCTGCTTTTCTCTCTCTTTTGGGGCAGATTTTAATACCCCTTTAGGGCAGAAACAAGAGGGATGACTGGAGTGGACAGAAAACAGCAAAAACCTACCAAAAACTCACTCAAATCTCATCCCAAATCTTCATCTTTGTAAGAGAAATCAAGAGAGAAGATTGAATCTTTGAAGAAGGAAAACATCCACCTTGAAGATTCATGGAAAAAGCTGCAATTTTCTCAACGCTACAGTGACGAATTTCAACCTTGAAGAAGAGAAGATTTTACACTATGAAAATGAGCAATTCTTACTCTTTTTTTTATTGGTTTATATTCTTTGAATTGTAATATGTTGATGAACTAAACTTTTGAATACTTGGATGGGTATGAACTCTAGCTTTTGCCTATGTGAATGAATTGTTTCCTTGGTTGATTGAATTCGAATTTCTTGTGGATTGTTTGTGGGTTTGAATGGTTGAATTGATTTTGTGGATTATTGATGAATAATCTGGAATTTTTTTCACTTGGAATTGAGAAAGGAAGGGTGATTGACAATTGATTCAAAATCTGAATTTTTTCACTTGGAATTGAGAAAGGATGGGTGAAATAGACCATATATAAACAATGAGGATGATTTAGGTGACTAGAGATAGAAACCTAAACATCTTCTTGATAATTAGAGAAATCTAATTAGAAATTCACAATTCTTAATGCATTCTTGGGTTGAATTGGTTAGAAAGAGATTTCAACTAATTAATCTAAGAGTAGAGAACTTTCATCTAGAGATAGAGTGAGTTCTATCATTGGAATTTCATCAAACATAAGAGGTGAAATTTATCAACCAAGGGACATTTCTATCACATAGGCAATTCTAGGGGGATTAACCATTCAAGTATTTTTTTCTCAATTAAATTCTCTCTTGCAAACAAAAATTAGTTAAGTTGGTTTAATTAGCTAAGTTAAACTTCTATTCCTAGTAGTAATTTCAATCATTTTCACAAACAAATTTGTTAGGCTAAACAATAGAGTAGAAAGTAAGTAATGATATTTAACCATCCCCGTGGATACGATATTTAAACTTACTTGCCATTATACTAATTTAAACGATGGGTGCACTTGCCTTGTATTTGTGTACAAATTGTTGAGGATTGTGATAAAATTAAGTATAAAGGCATAGAAACAAAATATAACAGTGTTGCTCCTGCTTTTCAGAAAAGTTCTCAGGTCTTTGACAAGCTTTACTCTTCTCTTTTGATCGTTATCATCTATTTGAGTTCTTCCTTGTGCTTGATTTACATGAATTGTCTGTATGTTCTGTTTCTATTTGATTCTTGAATTTGTATTTGAATTTGTATAGGGTAGAGGATAGGAGTTAGAATTAAGAAAAGAAGGGATTGCATTAATAGAACTTTTGCATCTTGACATCTTAACATGTTATTTCCATCTAATGAATTTTTTATTTTTGCTGTTTTAAAATATAAGATTTTTTGATATTTTTTGTATAACTTAAAAAATAAGAAAGTAAGGCATAATTTTTTAATTTTATGTTTAACTAATTTAATTTATTCTCTACTAATATAAGAGATAATATAGAAATTATATTTTTATGTAAATATAACTTTTAAAAAATAATTTTAAAAATTAAATATTAAAAAAAGACTTGAAAAACTTTATATTTTGAAACGGATAGAATACGCTATAATCAAGATGCCACCCTTTCTAATTTTCCTATTTGATGTTCGAAACTATTAATGTCATCATGCATATGTTTATACACTAACAGATACACATTCTTTCATAATTTTTTTGTTTTCTTTTGTTTTACAGTTAAATGTATATAGTGATATTTTTTTATCCGAAATAAATTTATTCCAGCTTCGTTCCGTATTATTAAAAAAATTAATTAAAGAGCCTAAGTTAGGAAGATGAATTTCAAGTGAGTTAAGAGTAAGGGTGTGCATTATTTAGAGAAAATTTAAAAATCGAACCGAACATAAATTTAATTTAGTTTTCAATTCGATTTTTCAATTTTGATTTGAAAAAAATTTAGTTTTCTATCTCCAAAGTAAACTTCAGTTCGACTTTAGTTTAGACCAAGCCGAATAGAAAAAATTGAATTTTCTTCAAATTAACACTTAAGTATAATTGAAAGGTAATAACCCTATTAAATTAATTCTTAATTAAGATTATTTTAAAATTTAAAATACTTAATTTTTGTATATTTTCAAAAATAATATTCAAAGATTAATAACTCAAACTAAATTAGATTTTAATTAAAATTATAATATTAGAGTATAATGAAAATGTAAAATTTTTAATTTCATATATTTCGATTTTCTACAACCCGAAATATTTCAGTTTGAGAAGGTAAACTAGATGTAGTTTGATTTTGAAAAAAATAAAAAATTTTGATTTTTCTTCAAAGGAACTGAATTTTTGCAAACTGAATCGATGAACATCCCTAGTTCAGAGCAGATATAACTCTAAGGGTTTATTAAAGTGAATTATCCAAATTATTAACATCAACATTGGAAAAGACCTCTATAATGACATTCACAGTTGTTGTTATTTAGATTATTTAGATGATTTATGGTAACTTGGGAAGTGTTCAGAAGTGGAATTGGGTAAGTGAAGTTGTTAGTGGATCTTGGGGTTGCACTAAATTGTTGAGAAGGAGGAAGTGGTATTGAAATCGGTGTAATGAATTATTCTTTTTAGATGTTTGTTCACCCCTTTTCCCCTCCTAGGAAACAAAATCTAATAACTTAAGTTAATTTAAAGAACAAAGCTGTAAAGGGATTCTGGTCATATGGATTCAATTCTTCTCTCTCTCTCCTTTAGCATATTAAAATTAAAATTACCTTAACATCTAGAGTCATGAAAGCTTTTACGCAATACGTAGCACTGTCAAAACGGATCGTAACTCATGACTCGATTTGTTTATTCACATAAATGGACAGACTTAAATATAATTTGTCCAGTTTTGTTTAAGTACTATCTTATTTGGCACACAATTATAAATTTATACAATCTCAAATGTGATAAAAAAAATAAAAAGAAAGATAAAAAGAAAAAATAATATACACAAAAAAGAAAGGCCTAATCCGCGGCCACCTAAAGTAGATATGAATTAAGGGTTTCTTAACTCTTGAGAAAATGAGCCCGACTTTCTCCTATCCAGTTTAAAACCAACCTGCGAGGCTGCGACTGGTCGGAGGAGCCGGCCATTTGACAACACTACGATTGAGGTAGTGGTCTAGGGCCTGCCAAAAAAGCACGGTGTCAATAAAGAATATTAAATATTCTTTAAGTTAGTGAAAATGTAATAAAATTATAGGAATTCCTACATCCTCAATCTTTAACATAGTAAAATTTTGAACTTCCTAATTGTATTTATTTTCTTTTCTAAGTAAAAACAAATACTGAGCATATATTTCTCTATGTTGATTGCCTATCATGGAAAATACAATGAAGCCAAGTATTTCCTTCTCGTACCTATAGAATCCTTGCAAAACAACAGCGTTGGCCTCTCAACATCGCTCCTTTTAATGCCATATTGAGAAAAAATTCCTAAGTTGGAAAGAATTGGTAATGTCTTCAAATTTTTTCTTTTTTTAAAAAATAAAAATGCAAGTAACGAAATAAATGTGGAAGAATTCCAAGAGTGGGGGAAACGAATGTAAGAAGAGGACCATAGTATTTTATTATGTAATTATTTCTTTAAAAAGTATAAATATTCAAATATATATGTATATGTATATATATATATATATATATACCTAATCACCTTAATTTTGATAAAATATAATTTATATTAAAATACATAAATTTACTAATTAATTTAATATTGATAATATGTAATTAATTGTACAATCAATGAATCTTTAAATAATATTAAACAATAAACTTTTAAACTTTTAGATACAACTAATGATCTTAAATTTATCTTAATTCTTTTCATTAAGTACTGCTTTACATACAATTGATTGAACATTAATATTTCAACATAAACTTTCTAGATTTTTCAAAAAATAAATGAGTTGAGATAGATCTCTTTGATTCATTAATAGAAAAACATGAATTCAATATGAGCTTTGTTAAGATAAAATTAATTTCATTAAACAGTTCATTAATTACCAAATTATGTATACTTCTTGAGTATGAGAACTGTTTTACATACAATGCATTGAATATAAATGAGTTACGATAAATCTCTTAGATACATTAATAGATAATCATTGATCAATAACTGTTGTTCATCTATATAAATCTCTTAGATACCTTAATTAACTAAATCAACTAACTATCATCAATAGTTAATAGAATCATCCATAGTACATAGCTAATTGACGTTTTTCGAAATGATTGATTCTATGAATTAGCAAGGAGCCCCATATTCATTTGGAGGGCTTATGAAAAGGCTTAGATAACTTTTCCTCTCATAGGAAACTGTATTTACAGAGCCACCTTCCGTCTGAATCTATATATGCAAATGATAAGGTAAATGTTCTATGAAAAATGTGAAGATCAACCGTGGCTGAATCAAGTGTATTAGAACTGGGTGGGAGGCAAGTATCACATCTTTAATCGGAGTATGCAAAGCCGTGGATGATGGTGTCAATGGAGTAAGCACAAAATTGCAAAAGTATGGTTGAAATCTATTTCTTTTCAATAGATTTTGGTCTTTGATTTTGTGATGTGCAGGCACTGAAGCCCTTAGAGTTCGACCTGTGAAGCCAAGAAGAATGCTCTCTACCCTTGATTTGTTTGAACGCTATGTCAAGGTAAATTTTGACTTCTTTTGAGTTTTAATTTTTTTCCTCCTTTGGAGTAACACCTCCCATCGTTTGAGTCAAATCTTCTTTGCTTATCACTCTTCGTCTTTGCGGATCCCATCACCAAAATCTCCCATATATATTTTTGCCCATTTGAATTCTACTGACAGATTAAAGTTATATAGTATGATACTATCAAATTCAATCTTCTCCGCCACTATATGTGTTTTTCCGTGTGATATTTTGATGATGGAGTTATAGACCTCAATTTACTCTTCAAAGTAGTATTACTGTGGTTGATATTATATATTTGTGCTTCATATAATGATCATTTTGAGCTCACATTTCTGCTAATTTTTGGTGTTTTAATCATCTTTTACCCTCCCTTTATCTCTTATTTTCTTTAGGTGAGTTTGTTGAAGATTTGGAATTAAATGAAGCAAACAAAGAGATTTTACATAATGAAGAAAAAAACAGAGAAATGCAGAGAAAAATAGCCTAGTAGACATATTTCAAGTGGGATTTTAGCCTTTATACAGATTCCAAATGCAAAAGTAGTATTCTATACAATTATGGAGGACATTCTGAAGTTTTCAGAATGGTAAAATATGTGTCAATCTTTGTTCATTTGCCTACCATGCTTATGCTGCACAATCACCTATTCTGCATTGTGTTCCATTATTGATATAATTTTGTATAATGATCATATCTTGAGTTCTAGATGCCCAATTTCGGTGATTCAAATCTTTGTGGAAAGCTAAGATCCAGATCTACAACTCTTATGAAGATATCAAGACCTAGATCAGTCGATATAATGCTCTGAATTCACCTAGAAATTAAAATAGTGTCACAATCGGGCAGCAGAACCTTGCACCAAAACTTGGGGCAAGCAGCGCCATTTGGTGTGATCCAAGCGGCGCCATTTGCGTTGATCTGAAGCTGCTTTTCTCTCTCTTTTGGGGCAGATTTTAATACCCCTTTAGGGCAGAAACAAGAGGGATGGCTGGAGTGGACAGAAAACAGCAAAAACCTACCAAAAACTCACTCAAATCTCATCCCAAATCTTCATCTTTGTAAGAGAAATCAAGAGAGAAGATTGAATCTTTGAAGAAGGAAAACATCCACCTTGAAGATTCATGAAAAAAGCTGCAATTTTCTCAACGCTACAGTGACGAATTTCAACCTTGAAGAAGAGAAGATTTTACACTATGAAAATGAGCAATTCTTACTCTTTTTTTTATTGGTTTATATTCTTTGAATTGTAATATGTTGATGAACTAAACTTTTGAATACTTGGATGGGTATGAACTCTAGCTTTTGCCTATGTGAATGAATTGTTTCCTTGGTTGATTGAATTCGAATTTCTTGTGGATTGTTTGTGGGTTTGAATGGTTGAATTGATTTTGTGGATTATTGATGAATAATCTGGAATTTTTTTCACTTGGAATTGAGAAAGGAAGGGTGATTGACAATTGATTCAAAATCTGAATTTTTTCACTTGGAATTGAGAAAAGATGGGTGAAATAGACCATATATAAACAATGAGGATGATTTAGGTGACTAGAGATAGAAACCTAAACATCTTCTTGATAATTAGAGAAATCTAATTAGAAATTCACAATTCTTAATGCATTCTTGGGTTGAATTGGTTAGAAAGAGATTTCAACTAATTAATCTAAGAGTAGAGAACTTTCATCTAGAGATAGAGTGAGTTCTATCATTGGAATTTCATCAAACATAAGAGGTGAAATTTATCAACCAAGGGACATTTCTATCACATAGGCAATTCTAGGGGGATTAACCATTCAAATATTTTTTTCTCAATTAAATTCTCTCTTGCAAACAAAAATTAGTTAAGTTGGTTTAATTAGCTAAGTTAAACTTCTATTCCTAGTAGTAATTTCAATCATTTTCACAAACAAATTTGTTAGGCTAAACAATAGAGTAGAAAGTAAGTAATGATATTTAACCATCCCCGTGGATACGATATTTAAACTTACTTGCCATTATACTAATTTAAACGATGGGTGCACTTGCCTTGTATTTGTGTACAAATTGTTGAGGATTGTGATAAAATTAAGTATAAAGGCATAGAAACAAAATATAACAGTGTTGCTCCTGCTTTTCAGAAAAGTTCTCAGGTCTTTGACAAGCTTTACTCCTCTCTTTTGATCGTTATCATCTATTTGAGTTCTTCCTTGTGCTTGATTTACATGAATTGTCTGTATGTTCTGTTTCTATTTGATTCTTGAATTTGTATTTGAATTTGTATAGGGTAGAGGATAGGAGTTAGAATTAAGAAAAGAAGGGATTGCATTAAACCTTATTTATAGCGCATCAGGGGGTCACACAAATATGTAAAAAAAGTCGTGGTTATTTTCTATGATGGCTGTTACCAATTTCGTCTGTCACTGCGCCACATACGAACCATGGAGTAAGTGTTCCTAAAATCGGGATTGATGATATTGGGGGCTTCTGAACGAAAGATATTCTTAACATAATTTTAAATTCTTAAACTTTATTCATTGCCATGATATATGTTATATAGTATTATATTTAAAAATTATTAATAACGTCAATCAAATTTATATATAAATTTAAAAAATAATTAAAACAATCTCGCACATAGCTCAGATTATACACTAGTTAATAATAAAAATAAATATATACAGTAACACATTATACACTAGTTAATAATAAAAGTGGACACATACTGTAACACTTAAAAATTTTCTTTCCAACCGAGATATTACTGAATTCCAATTGGGTGGTATTCAATTTTTTGAGGAATGGGTTCTATTAAAATTATTTCTTTGCTAATGCCTTTTCATCTATTTCCACGTTTGGAAATAACATATTACATTGATTTTCAAAATGGGAAATTTTCATTTCCCAGTGAAAATTAAGCTTGCACATATCTTAGTTAATACTGTTTATATGATATTGCCTTGCGCTACTTTAAATCATAAAATATAACACACACCAATATAATACATGTGATTTACGAAAATTAAATCCACCAAAAAATATCGTAGCTTGCAATATATTGCTATTAAATCCCCTAACGAAAAAAGTTAACTAAATTGAAAGGTTATACCCAAATCTTAAGGTTCAAAGTTTCCAATAATAGTAGTCATCCACCCATGCCACAGAAACTTCAAACGGAAAACCACCACATTGAGCGACTGGATAAAAAATACAAACCCCTAGGCCTAGTAGAGAAGAATACCAAGGATACAACCCTATGGTCTAGCAGACGAGAGAAACAGGAGTTCAGTGTTCTTGCTTGCGCAATTCTTCTGCTCCGTGTGCAAAGTGACACCTTTCTGCAAAAGTACAGGATCCCTTGGCAAAGTTCTCGCACAGTTTCGTCTTGAAATTATTTGCTGGAGTTGAGCTAGAAATCGCAGATTTCTTCATAGGGGGCCCAGAAGCTGCACTCACGTTCACAATAAGCTCTCGCACCATCTGACTGGCTTGCTTGATCTGATCAAATGTGCCCTCCAGTTCAATGTTTCTCAAGTTAGGATCAGACTCATGATCCCTAATGGCAAGCTTAGCTCCCGTAACGCGACAGATTTGCTTTGAATTCACGCCACCTTTTCCAATGATCGCTCCAGCAAGAGAAGCATCCACACTAATCTTAGCTGTAGCAGAGGCACCAAAGCTGCCTGGAGCACCGCCAAGGTTTGGAGGGGTTGGCTCCATGCGACCGCTAAATCTACCCGGCATTGGTCCTGCAGCACGTGGATCTTCATGGGAAGGAAGTGTAGGTTTACCAAGCTCCCACTCGCCATGGGCAAAATGACATTTATCCCCGAATTTACACCCTTCAGCTGTATTGTATTTATTGCACAAACGAGTCTTCACAGGAGGAGGAGATGACCCATCTGGAAAGGAAGGTGGGACGCCAGGGTTCCTAGAGGCTGCTGGAAGAGCTGGATTGCTGCCAAGCATTTGAGTCACAGCTTTGAGGCCACCAGGGACATAGTGCAAAAAGTGGCATTGCTCACCAAACTGACATCCAGAAGTGCTGTACCCGATTTCAAATTAAACTAATTAGGGACATGACACACAACCCATATGCCACAATTATCATTTGAATTAGATCATAATGGTAATAACTTATATTTCGTGACTTATGGTCATTAGTATAACCCAACTCTCACTCCACAACTAGTTCAACAGATATGCACCTCCCAAGAATATTTGCTCAACGTTATATCCTCTATGAAAAGATGTACAGCAACACAGTATTCAAGCTTATGAAGTTTCTTAAAGCAAATCCCAACTAATGAAGCTCCAAGAATGACATCAAAGGCACCTAATTAGGCAATAGACAAGGCCCTCAACACCACACTGCCAATCATAAATTCACTATCTACCTGCTAAGACCATTACAAACAGGGTTCTGTACTTAGATAACATTGGAAGAAATGTATCCACGTCCTTGCATATCCAACTTGAAGAAGAGCGGGCAAAATTCTTAGTCTGGGACTATCTAAACCAGAAATAACAAGATTCAGATTGGAGAAGTATGTGGCTGAAATTTTGATCCTGGTTTCTGAATTAAACATAGCCCAGAATGCAAGATGGAAAAGAGAGAGGGAATAGAAGAAAATAGAATATTGACCACGTTAAAGAAAAGGGAATGCAACCCAAGAAGAAGAATGATTTTCAACACGCAATACTTTCCCTGAGCGGCAGAAAAAGCCCAACTAATATTACCAATCAAACAAAAAAAAAATAAATTATTAACCCACTCATTCAACACAATAGACTACCAACCCATCAGTTATTTTTCATGCCTAAATTTTTAGTTGAACACATATCTCTAAAACTGCAAGGCCATTTCCACAATCTAACATACTTCTGAAAAGATTTCAGTTTAGGGGCAGAAAAGTTTTGAAAAGGGTTGAAGCAGCAAGTTTGAATCCTGTTGACTAAATTTTCAAATGATATGCAACTTTCTGTGCAAATACAGGTATTATAATAAATGTAAACATGGCCCAGAATTCAAGATAGAAAAAGGGACAGAAGGGAGTTGAGGTAAATCAGGTACAGGTAAATATGAGGTCAATGAGCCCAGATATTCAAGAATTTGCACAATGGCAAAAAACCTATTTCCTCAATACCCTCAATAAAATTTCACATAATCATAGTCTTAAGTTCATTTCTACATCCATTTACAGGACTCAAACGAAACACACTTAGAAACTTACATTGACTATGTAAATCTAGATTTAGTGTACACCCTTTGCAATACCCCTCGATTAGTACCTCCCAAAAAGTCAAGACTACAAAGGAACCCCCACCCAAAAAAAAAAAAAAAAGAGAAAAAAAGGAAAAAGGCAAATAAGGCTAAGTAGGAGGAATCTATGTGATTGTGCTGTATCTATGTGATTATGCAGAAAAGTATGTGCATGCACTTCCACCTCCACACTGTAATATGCTGAATCAATATGAGCGGGTCCATGAAGTAAATGAGATACATGAAACTTGAAGAAAAATTTTTCCATCTTATCCCAAAAGAAGGCTCCTTAACCCTGGACATGTCAAAATCTAAATGCATTCCCAAGAAGAAAAACTTGCTCGCAATTTACAAATTGTCACAGTTGTTGAATGACAGTAAATGTAATAAGTCCCAATAGCTGTAGCACTGCATCATATTTTAATCAATTATTCCGGTATCACAACATTTATCCACCAACACCGCAAGAAGTGTCGAAAAAAATGGTTATACTGATTCAGCAGGTAAGCAGGTTTGTATGATTGTGTCAACTGGACAGCTTGAATTATATATATCCCAGCAAGTGGTTAATTCAACATCACTCTCATAAACCAGCATTTCCATTCATGAGTTGTTACCGATTAAACAAAGTTCCTGTATCAAAACTTCAATCCCAATTCATTAGTCAAATAACACCATATTAAATTTCAAGCGACAGCATAAATGATCTTTCT
This sequence comes from Rauvolfia tetraphylla, assembly GCA_030512225.1. Taxonomy (NCBI): domain Eukaryota; kingdom Viridiplantae; phylum Streptophyta; class Magnoliopsida; order Gentianales; family Apocynaceae; genus Rauvolfia; species Rauvolfia tetraphylla. Next base: position 321,977 of record JAJQKT010000023.1, read on the forward strand.
TGCAATTCATCAACATTAGCAAAAAATAAAAATTGCATTTTAATATTCATTTTAAATGAGTTAAGATTAGAACCTGAAAAACTTTGTGCATGGCTTCGATTTGCTTCCTATACCAGTTGAAAAGGTCTCTGTTTCTGTTGCAGAACATTAATCATTTTTCTCAGTTAAACTTCCAGTGAGTTATTAACCTTAGAATTTTGCATATGTTCAAACCATATTATCATCCCTTGCCATTATGAACATCATAATTCCTACTACTTCATTGAGTATGTATATAACAAAGGCAAACATCATTAGTTAAAAATAAGTTCCAAAGCCATTATATGCCACTGTTTTGGCAGCTCATCAGGCCATCATAATGGACCCATCCTATGCTGCCTTTAACAAGTGAGGACCACAAAATATCTTCACTTAATTTAGGCTCTTACTTCAACAAGGTGTTTAGCCACCAATAAATTGAAAATGAGGATGGCCTGTGCCATAAACTCAATCATAACAAAACAAAAACTTTAACTTTGTGGGCGTGAAAATAAAGAAAACCACAATCAATAGCGAAAATCCCAAAGTTAACCACAAAAAGAAAAGAAAATTGCCCCAGACATCCGTAAACACTTTCAGAATATGAGACATCTCAAAACCACAGCATACACAAGACAAGGGAGACATTTCCGGTTGTAACCAGGACACAAGTACATGACCTAGTAATTGAATCAAAAAATAAAAAGAAAAACACCATGGACGGACCCAAATATGCAGCAAGAAAAAAAAATCATAACCCAAAGGCAAAGGACATGGAACGAACAAAATATGCACCACATCCAGAGGGAAAAAAGACGGGCATAAACTCTGGAGCCCGAAAAAAATTTCTGCACAAGAACTCAATTTCCAAAGATTACCCATTCCACATTCTTTTCATAAAGAAAAGAGACAAACAGAACCCTTTGAGAGAAACTAATGAGCAGAGGAAACAGAAGACTGACGAAAAGAATACACCCGGAGATTAAATAATACTCAAGACTCGAACTAACTTGAAAGCGAAAAAAATTCCATATTACGTACAAACATCATGTAGACCCTAGATTCAAAAATTGGAACTTGGAAGAGTAGAAGGACAAAATTAATTTAGAAAGAGGAAAACCTTGCTTGGATTGCTTTAGCCTTCCATGGCCATTGCCATTGAGGGCACCGATTTCCGACCTCCCTCTTTTCCGAGCACCTTCGAACTCCATTTTCCAACGGCAAGCTTTGCAAATCAAAGTCCCTCTGCACTTGTGAGTTCTTACGGAATAAATGAACACAAATTGCGAATCAAAGCCCTAAAAGTTACTGAAGAAGAGCAGCAAAAAAAAAAAAAAACCCTAACAGACTGCGAAGCCTGGGGAGTGGGGGCGGGGGGAGGAGGGGAGAGAGAGAGTGGGGGAGAGAGAGGGCGCAATATGAAAAGAGGGGGAGATTGACGTCAATCGATTACTAATATCCGAAAACACTTCTCTCAAAAAAAAAAAGAAAAAAGAAAAAAACCGAAAACACGTGCTATGATTCGTCATCCTCATCCGTCGTATCCTGTGACTTTCTGGGATTTCAATTTAGAAAATACTTTTTTCTCTTTTTAAGTATATATATATATATATATATATATATATATATATATATATATATATATATATATATATATATATATATATATATATATTACACATTGTGGGAAGGAGACCCAAAAGGTGAAGTCCTTTGTAAATGCCAGCAAAAAGGCTCAACTTGAGCTTGCAGAGGCTGAGCTTGGCTCAAGATTAATGGGAGTCTCAAGCTCAAGATTTCTAGTACTTCTGAATTTCTTTAAAAATGGGAAATCAAATTAAATAAGAATTGAAATAATTTTATTTATCATGATTCAATTAAAAATAATATATTTATTAAATAAGATTTGGGATTCATCTAATTCCCATTCCGAAATGTTTCTTTAAATTTGTATTATATTTATAATTAAAGAAATATAGGAGGAATGAACAAATTCAATTAAAAAATTTTAAATTAGTCATTTTATTTTAAAACACATCAATCACTTTAGAATTAGATTTGCTTATTTAAATGCTAGTAAAATAAAATATTTATATGTTTTTAAATCAAAAATAATTTTTAATTATTTTTAACCACTTAATCACTTTTAATTTTACCTTAAGTATATTGAGAAATATGAATTCTATTAGTATTAATATATCTTACCTACTTTATTTTTTTATAAATATATGATATTATTATATTGAAAGGAGAGAAAATGTGACAAAAAAAATAGGAGAGAGAGGATCCGAAGGTTAAAGGAGGCTCCACTAATAACACTAGTTGCGCTTTCATTGTTGGAGAAACTAAATTGGGCTGAATTTTTAATGGAGCGGATGGAAGCTTCCAGATAATGCTAAAAAAGCCCGTAAGCAAAACCAATAGTTCGTTCGATCCATTGTGCCAGTTATATTTAGGGTTTAAAAGCAAAATTGCACTGTGAAATATAAGTTTATTTGAATTATATTCCTTGTTTTAGAAAATAAGCGATTGTACTCTTTTAAAGTTAAAAAAATTTTAATCATACCCTTTCATTCAAAAAGTAACGGTGGCCCAAATTCTTGTTTGAGGACTTAAATGCAAGAAAGGAAAAGATTTTGAGAGTTTCTGAAAATATATTTTTAATGTCTTTTTTTTTTTTGTCACTAAGTCGAGTTTTGAATTCAAATAAACTTTTTTCGTGTTTTGATAATAAGGAGAAAATTTTCCTCATTTTTTAAAGTCTTACAAGGTTATTGTTGATAAAAAATGAATTAAAAAATATACAAAATTAAATGAATAATTGATTCCTATTTTGCAATAAAACATATGATAAGTACTAAATCAACAAACTCTACAAACTTAAACTTTTAGTTTGATTCATTCTATACTTATAAACAAAAATTAATTGAATTCTAATTAAATATTTGAGAATAAAAATTAGTATATTCAAGAATCAAACTGAAAAGTTAATGAATTGATTCAGTTTATCTTTCAATTTAAACACCCTAGCTTCCTTTCCTCGTTGCCGAAAGAGGAACAAAAGTTAATCTTAATTCAAAACTCCACTCAATGAGCAAAAAATAGAAATTAAAATTATTCTTTACAAACTCCCCAAAAGTTTTCTTTTCTTACAATTTAAGTCCTTCAAAAATAGTCAATTCGAATGTTACCGTTACGTTTTGGATAGAAAGGTAAGATTGAATTTTTTAAAAATTTTAAAAGATATAATTACTTATTTTCTAAAAGAAGGGGTACATTTGCAACTATTTTGCTTATTTTCAAAAGATGTCATTAAGTTTTGAATATAACCTATCCATAATCCAATTTATACCTCATGATCAAACAAAAATCTTTGTTGCTCTTTCTAAAGAAGATTAATAATCGATGCAGCTATTTTCTAACTTTTGGGGGTAGTGATTCCATTTGACCTCTTTAGTTTCCTTTCTAGTTTAAATTTTCTTGTACGGAGCTAGACATTTATTGTATTCGTTTCAAAATATAAGGTATTTTATCTTCTTTTCTATAAATTAAGGAAATAAAAAATAAAGAGTATTTTTTCTATTATATTCTTAACTACTTCTATTAATATAATAGAGAATGAAAAATTATATTTATGGTAAAGATAAATTTTAAAAAATAATCTTTAAAATTTACCAGCTTTAAATATATTGAAAAAATAAAAAATAAATGAAAAGTATTATATTTTAAAACGTATTGAGTATGTCGTTCCATCAATATCACAACTGATGTGGTGATCAACCCTACTATGTTCTACGTGGATTTCTACCCCAGCCATTTCATACTTGTGGCCCCCTATGGAATATATATATATATATAACATTTTTTAGTATGTATTGAATAGATTTCGTTTGTCGAATATTAATGTAACGGTTTAGAGTTCATACGTAGTGAATAATTATTCAAGTTTAAATAAATATGCAACGCATGTACAATAATTATTCTACTTACAATGAATAATTATTTAATTATAAAGTAAAAAATTATTCAAATTTGAAGAATTATTCACAAACGTGTGAATTTTCAATCATCGAATTTTAATTCAATAGCTAAAAATCTATTCAGTATGTACTGATAAAATGTATTATCTACATCATAGCAGATCACTTGTTTTGGTCTTTGTCGATATGCTAAGTTTGAAGTGATCATTTGTATGAGGTTCTTTTTATTTGATGGTCAAGTTTGAGGTTCCAGCATGATTTTGAGTAATCAAAACCATAAAGGGGCTGTTAGGTTAAATATTTGTAAAAGAAGAGAATTCTTTAATTAGAAACACAATGAGATTCCCAGTAAAAGAATAGAAGGATAGTTGAGCAGTTGTTCAACTCTATAATGAGATACTGCAATTGTTACACGGTCAATGTATGTTTAATCATTAATTAGAAGGATGCCTATTCAACTTTTAAAAAATGAAATATTTTTACCAATTCATGTACATTACTTGTCACATAGTCAGTGGTTATCCAGTCCAGAGTGGCGGTTTCATTTTCATGGAATCAATTCAAGAACCTAGGACACTATACTAGATATGACGTTGTGGTTAGTGCAGAAATCTGCAGAAGAAAGCATCTAATTAATGAAATGATGGCATAAGTTTCAAATGAGTTAAGCAGATATTGTAGGCAAACCTTGACCCTCTACCTAACTGATATGTACCCAAGCTTTCATGATCAATAAAAGCTTTTCACCACAAAAACAATAGACAGACAATGGTCTTTGTCATGGATATTTGTCATTGTAAAGTTTGAACCTTGCCAACCCTTCACATTCAAGGGATGGTAAGAGGAAGAGAACGGACACCACAGGAGACGGGGTTACACTAGCTAGGATGATATAATTTGAGCAGCTTCCATGTGTTCCATGATAAACTTGGGCCAAGTGTTGCAAAGGCAAGGTAAAAGGTTATGCCTTGGAAGCATCATTTCAATGGAAATTGGTAAGTGGTTTGGAAGCATGTGTTGCATAGACAAGTCAACTTATCTAAGTTCAAAGTTTCCATCAATACTATGGTGAAATAAGTTCCAGGAATATCCAGTTAGAATATTTCATTTTCAATTTAACAATCCAAACCTAATAGCAATTCTGAGGAGAACTTCTATAGACCATTTCTTCAAAATAAGAAACTTAAAACCAATTAAAAAAAATTTGTTCCACCTTCAAGGATTAAGGTTTTAGTCTCATAATTGAATGCAGCTTATATTCAAAAAGCATCACGCCTGTAAAAACAAATAGGATATTTTTTTGACTCGTCTAATCTAATCAGCTTATTTTTTTCATTGAAAGAATCTTAAAGTATTCAAAATCTATAAATCAAAGACACACACAACCACGAATATTTATGGAAAAGAAGATTAATTCTTGGTTCAGTTCCTCAGACCATCATCCAATTCCAAGGAAAAGAGTTTTTTTTTTTAAAAGGACAAATGTAACAAAGAAAAATGAAAAGAAATATGCAGCTAATGTATAGGGCACATGATAGTAAAAGGAAGGCTGAGATTTTGTAGAATAGGAACAGAAAAAGGAAAGCATATACAATGATGAATTGCCTTATTGCAAATCATGAACTTTTGAAAGTGAAATATTTTTGCAAAATTTGGAGTTTTCTTCGCATGTATCATTATCAATATTGAAATCCCATGTGGTCTTCTTAATATAAAACTTATCATTTATAAAACTTAGATAATTCTCCTTTCTTCGAGTTTCTTTTTTGGTAGTAAACGCTTTTTCTAACTATGAGAATGATGTTGGGCAACTTATGGTTTTTCAGACTTTGCTCCAAATGTCAATCTAGCATATTATGTTCGTATTGAGATCGTTTTAATATAAAAATTAATTATTTATAAGATTTGAATAATTCTATTTTCTTTGAAATACCTTTCTAAGGTGGAGTTTCTAATTTTTTCAACAATCAAAGGCTCGTGTCTCCCACAGGGAGAATGAAAAGAAGCACATATATTTCAAAGGTCAGCAAAGCCCTCCACACCTGAAGCAAGAGTTGTGTGTCGTGTGTTGGTTGGAAAATTCAAGAGCCTATAATATGTTGAGATTATCCCACTTGAAGAAAACTAACAGTTTTATATTGGGTTTGATGCTTGTGGTTTTGCTGGGGGCGGGGGCGAGGGTGGAGGGGGCCTTTTTTATGTCATGTTTGATATTTTTAGGTATCATTTATATACTTTTAAATTTTAAAACAAAATATAATAGTTTTAAAATTTAATATATATAATAATAATTTTGGTATTATTTATACTATACTAAAAGTGTAGATAGGAATCATGATTATTTAAATTTAGTTGTTTATTTCTTTTTTGGATTGCTTAAAACTCTCTTAGAAAAATGAATTATTATTATTTTATTGGATTAACCAAATAGGACAAGAGCACCCTAGGTGTACAAATACAATCTATATATATACTATAGAAATGTAACCCTTTCTTTCTTATGTCTTCAAATCTCTCATTCTAATTTCTTAGAGTTTTTACTTATTTTTAATTAATCTTTAAAAATTTGATTGGTTAAGATCATTTTCAATCTATTAAGATAACTATAAACTAAATTAAGATAATTATAAATTAACTTATACATTAATTTTAATTTTAAATATGTATATTAAGTTGTTTTACAAAAGTAGGAGACTTTAATCATTACTTTAAAAAATTTTAATTGGTTAGAATTATTTTTAATTTATTCAAATAATTTTAAACTAAATTATTTTTAATCTATTAAAATAATATTAAATTAACTTATACATGAATTATAATTTTATATTTTATATTTTAAGTTATTTTTCAAAGTATGAGATTTTAATTATTACTTTAAAATTTTTCGATTGGTTACAATTATTTTTAATTTATTAAAATAATTTTAATTGACTTATATATCAACTTGAATTTTGAATTATCTTAATTTTTAGTTTTTCATTTTTTAATCAGTCTTCAAATTTGATTGGTTGTAATTATTTTTAATATATTAAAATAAATTTAAACTAATTTATACATTAATTTTAATTTCGAACTCTGTATATTAAGTTACTATATAAAAGTATGATACTTTAATTATTACTTTAAAAATTTTAATGGATAGAATCATTTTTAACCCATTAAAATAATTTTAAATGACTTATATTAACTTGAATTTTGAATTATCCTAATTTTTTATTTTTTATTTTTTAATCAGCCTTTAAATTTTGATTTGTTGGAATCATTTTTAATATATTAAAATAAGTTTAAACTAACTTATACATTAATTTTAATTTTAAATTCTGTATATTAAGTTACTGTTAGCAGTGTCAAAATGGGCTTCAACCTGCGGATTGGCCCGCGGGCTGAGCTAAACGGACGGGTTTGGACTTAGAATGTCCAAGCCCGTTTAATCGCGGGCCATACGCGGACTAGCCCGTTTTTCTTTTTTATTTTTTTTTTGAATTTTTTCTCCTCAAAACGACGTCATTTTGATTTTTTAAAATATTAAAAAATATTTTTTTCTCAAAACGACATCGTTTTGATCTTTTTAAAATATCAAAAAATATATTTTTTTCAAAACAACGTCGTTTTACTTATTTTTACAAAACGATATCGTTTTTGTAAAAGCCCGCGGGCTAGTTACTTATTTTTACAAAACGATATCATTTTTGTAAAAGCCGGCGGGCTAGCCCGTTTAACCCGCGGGCTGACTATCGCGAGTCGCGGGTTAGAGGTTTTTAGCCCGCGAGTTAAACGGGTCAGCCTGTTCCAACCCGTTTTAAGGCCAGCCAGCGACGGGCCAGAACGGGCTGGCCCGTTTGACACTACTAGTTACTGTGTAAAAATATGAAACTTTAATTATTACTTTAAAAAATTTTAAATGGATAGAATCATTTTTAACCCGTTAAAATAATTTTAAAATATTTATATATTAACTTAAATTTAGAATTTTATATTTTTTGAAAAATTAAATTCTAAAACTTTAATTATTCAATAGTTGTCAATAAACATAATTTTTATTTTTATAATTTTTGTTTAACTTAATCTTTTAATTTAAACTAAATTCATTAAAGCAAAACTTTGAATGTCTACCAATATTTTCTATACAATGCACATCATCATTATTCTCTTCCGCACATTTTTTTCGTCTTTTCTTCTTTTTCATAAAATGTAAATACCTTTTCCAATTTTTTTTGTTTAATCATCATTCAAATATCATTATATCCAGAACCTCCAATTCTTATACTTTTTCATTTTATCGTCACTTCTTAATGTAATTATTTTGCTTTCTTCATTTTTTTTCATTTGATTTAGGTTTTTTATGAGTATTTGAGTGTTGTATTTTATAAATTCTTTTAGAATCATTTTATTATTTTCTTAAATAATGTTTTTAATTTAATTTGATTGAACTCCCTAAAACCTCATTTCAGGTTTTTCTTTCTTGAGATTGAACTTCTTCACTTGATATCTATTATATGTTTTATTTTGTAATATAAAATTTACTGATTTCTTTGGCATATTTTATTAGTACATCATTAGGCAATGCAAATGAATCTTATTTATTTATTTGATTACACAAAAATATGTTTAAACTTTGGATCTGAGTTATTATCCACATGATAATTTTTCAAACTAGAATTTTACGTGTACTTCATAAGTAGATGTAAGTGCTCTATTTTTTTTCCTTTTTAAAATATCATAGTTTTCTACTCCATTCACCTTTGATCATGGCTTTAAGACTTAAAATTTTACATTACATCTTCTACTCCATTATTTTATCTATTTTATATATTTTTTTAATATTCTGTCTTCTTTTATGTGGTGTTACTACAATGACATGATTCATAATATCTAACTCTGATATTCTTCTAATTTCTTTACTTTTTCTTCTCTTTCATAATTTTTCTCCATTTTATGTAATATTTCGTTCTTGCATCTCCCGACATCTTTCTTCCTTATATTTGTTAAGATATTATACTAAAATACTTATCCACTTATTAGAAGAAAAAACAAATAAAAATTATATAATTTGCGGTGAAATAAATAAACTTTTATTTAAATCTCAATGTTAAACTTTGTTTCAATTTTCATTTGCTTTGATTTACCCCCAATAAAAAGCCTAAGAAATAGGAAAAGAAATATTGATTAATGAAGCAAATAAGGAAACTTCTCGAAACTAAGTAAGAGTTTGAATAAGTTCAATTCTCTTTGATATAATAAATTATACATGTTATTTATATTTCACATAAAGACATTAGTGATATTTGTATGTGAATTAAAGATTTCAAAAAAGTTAAAAAGTAGATTATACGTAACTAATATTACTCTGAATTTTATATTAAATAAAATAAAAGAGGTAAAAATTCTATATTAAGAGCCTAAAAAGATGGAAAAGAATGAATTGGATCTTTTTTAAAAAATAAAATTAATGTTTTATGTTATTCGATTATTTTCTTAAATACATACATTTTGAGAGGTAAAAAATATTTTTTTAGATATATTTTTTAAAAATATAATTTTAATATTTTTTATTTTAAAAATATATCCGTGCATTGCACAGGTTTAAGCTAATTGTTTTATTAAAGTCATCATTGAAACTCTAATTTAATTACAATTATTTGGGAGTTATATAAAGGGTAATAAAAATTAATTTGGAGATTTACAATAACTGTACATGCTAGATATATATTATCAAAAACTTAAAGTTTTAAAGAGAAACTAATGCTTAATTAGTATTAATGAAAAATTAAAAGTACTAAATAGACAAATGAGTTACTAGAAGAAAAACTCTAAATATTAAAGAGACGAATAATCAGTTACTAGAAAAACAATTTAAGGATTGAAAATAAAAATAGCAATTATCTGAAAATAGAACATTAAAGATAATTTTGTAAATAATACATTACTACATATAAAAGAAAAAACATTGAGATTGAGATTTAGAGTGATAAAAATCTATATATATACTATAGAAATGTAACCCTTTCTTTCTTATGTCTTCAAATCTCTCATTCTAATTTCTTAGAGTTTTTACTTATTTTTAATTAATCTTTAAAAATTTGATTGGTTAAGATCATTTTCAATCTATTAAGATAACTATAAACTAAATTAAGATAATTATAAATTAACTTATACATTAATTTTAATTTTAAATATGTATATTAAGTTGTTTTACAAAAGTAGGAGACTTTAATCATTACTTTAAAAAATTTTAATTGGTTAGAATTATTTTTAATTTATTCAAATAATTTTAAACTAAATTATTTTTAATATATTAAAATAATATTAAATTAACTTATACATGAATTATAATTTTATATTTTATATTTTAAGTTATTTTTCAAAGTATGAGATTTTAATTATTACTTTAAAATTTTTTGATTGGTTACAATTATTTTTAATTTATTAAAATAATTTTAATTGACTTATATATCAACTTGAATTTTGAATTATCTTAATTTTTAGTTTTTCATTTTTTAATCAGTCTTCAAATTTGATTGGTTGTAATTATTTTTAATATATTAAAATAAATTTAAACTAATTTATACATTAATTTTAATTTCGAACTCTGTATATTAAGTTACTATATAAAAGTATGATACTTTAATTATTACTTTAAAAATTTTAATGGATAGAATCATTTTTAACCCATTAAAATAATTTTAAATGACTTATATTAACTTGAATTTTGAATTATCCTAATTTTTTATTTTTTATTTTTTAATCAGCCTTTAAATTTTGATTTGTTGGAATCATTTTTAATATATTAAAATAAGTTTAAACTAACTTATACATTAATTTTAATTTTAAATTCTGTATATTAAAGTTACTGTTAGCAGTGTCAAAATGGGCTTCAACCTGCGGATTGGCCCGCGGGCTGAGCTAAACGGACGGGTTTGGACTTAGGATGTCCAAGCCCGTTTAATCGCGGGCCATACGCGGGCTAGCCCGTTTTTCTTTTTTATTTTTTTTTTGAATTTTTTCTCCTCAAAACGACGTCATTTTGATTTTTTAAAATATTAAAAAATATTTTTTTCTCAAAACGACATCGTTTTGATCTTTTTAAAATATCAAAAAAATATTTTTTTCAAAACAACGTCGTTTTACTTATTTTTACAAAACGATATCGTTTTTGTAAAAGCCCGCGGGCTAGTTACTTATTTTTACAAAACGATATCATTTTTGTAAAAGCCGGCGGGCTAGCCCGTTTAACCCGCGGGCTGACTATCGCGAGTCGCGGGTTAGAGGTTTTTAGCCCGCGAGTTAAACGGGTCAGCCTGTTCCAACCCGTTTTAAGGCCAGCCCAGCGACGGGCCGGAACGGGCTGGCCCGTTTGACACTACTAGTTACTGTGTAAAAATATGAAACTTTAATTATTACTTTTAAAAAATTTTAAATGGATAGAATCATTTTTAACCCGTTAAAATAATTTTTAAAATATTTATATATTAACTTAAATTTAGAATTTTATATTTTTTGAAAAATTAAATTCTAAAACTTTAATTATTCAATAGTTGTCAATAAACATAATTTTTATTTTTATAATTTTTGTTTAACTTAATCTTTTAATTTAAACTAAATTCATTAAAGCAAAACTTTGAATGTCTACCAATATTTTCTATACAATGCACATCATCATTATTCTCTTCCGCACATTTTTTTCGTCTTTTCTTCTTTTTCATAAAATGTAAATACCTTTTCCAATTTTTTTTGTTTAATCATCATTCAAATATCATTATATCCAGAACCTCCAATTCTTATACTTTTTCATTTTATCGTCACTTCTAATGTAATTATTTTGCTTTCTTCATTTTTTTTTCATTTGATTTAGGTTTTTTTATGAGTATTTGAGTGTTGTATTTTATAAATTCTTTTAGAATCATTTTATTATTTTCTTAAATAATATTTTTAATTTAATTTGATTGAACTCCCTAAAACCTCATTTCAGGTTTTTCTTTCTTGAGATTGAACTTCTTCACTTGATATCTATTATATGTTTTATTTTGTAATATAAAATTTACTGATTTCTTTGGCATATTTTATTAGTACATCATTAGGCAATGCAAATGAATCTTATTTATTTATTTGATTACACAAAAATATGTTTAAACTTTGGATCTGAGTTATTATCCACATGATAATTTTTCAAACTAGAATTTTACGTGTACTTCATAAGTAGATGTAAGTGCTCTATTTTTTTTTCTTTTTTAAAATATCATAGTTTTCTACTCCATTCACCTTTGATCATGGCTTTAAGACTTAAAATTTTACATTACATCTTCTACTCCATTATTTTATCTATTTTATATATTTTTTTAATATTCTGTCTTCTTTTATCTGGTGTTACTACAATGACATGATTCATAATATCTAACTCTGATATTCTTCTAATTTCTTTACTTTTTCTTCTCTTTCATAATTTTTCTCCATTTTATGTAATATTTCGTTCTTGCATCTCCCGACATCTTTCTTCCTTATATTTGTTAAGATATTATACTAAAATACTTATCCACTTATTAGAAGAAAAAACAAATAAAAATTATATAATTTGCGGTGAAATAAATAAACTTTTATTTAAATCTCAATGTTAAACTTTGTTTCAATTTTCATTTGCTTTGATTTACCCCCAATAAAAAGCCTAAGAAATAGGAAAAGAAATATTGATTAATGAAGCAAATAAGGAAACTTCTCGAAACTAAGTAAGAGTTTGAATAAGTTCAATTCTCTTTGATATAATAAATTATACATGTTATTTATATTTCACATAAAGACATTAGTGATATTTGTATGTGAATTAAAGATTTCAAAAAAGTTAAAAAGTAGATTATACGTAACTAATATTACTCTGAATTTTATATTAAATAAAATAAAAGAGGTAAAAATTCTATATTAAGAGCCTAAAAAGATGGAAAAGAATGAATTGGATCTTTTTTAAAAAATAAAATTAATGTTTTATGTTATTCGATTATTTTCTTAAATACATACATTTTGAGAGGTAAAAAATATTTTTTTAGATATATTTTTTAAAAATATAATTTTAATATTTTTTATTTTAAAAATATATCCGTGCATTGCACAGGTTTAAGCTAATTGTTTTATTAAAGTCATCATTGAAACTCTAATTTAATTACAATTATTTGGGAGTTATATAAAGGGTAATAAAAATTAATTTGGAGATTTACAATAACTGTACATGCTAGATATATATTATCAAAAACTTAAAGTTTTAAAGAGAAACTAATGCTTAATTAGTATTAATGAAAAATTAAAAGTACTAAATAGACAAATGAGTTACTAGAAGAAAAACTCTAAATATTAAAGAGACGAATAATCAGTTACTAGAAAAACAATTTAAGGATTGAAAATAAAAATAGCAATTATCTGAAAATAGAACATTAAAGATAATTTTGTAAATAATACATTACTACATATAAAAGAAAAAACATTGAGATTGAGATTTAGAGTGATAAAAATGAATCATAAAAAAAAATTTGATATATCACTATCTAGCTTTGATTGTTATAAAAAGAAAAGAACCTTGGGATGCCTCAGTAAAATGACTAAACATGTCCTCTAATAATTAGAAACATCAAATATAACTCCTATTATCTCTCATATAATCAAAGGATAATAATTAACTAAAAATATGTGTACACATTAATATTTAAAACTTAATCACGAAAGATGTCTTAGGTTGAAAAATAAATTAGTCCAAGGGCAAAAATAAAGAATTAAACTCTAATTAGTTTCAAAGTTTTTAAAGAAAAAGTATGAGGGTAAAAAATGAACATGAGGATTATAGTTAATTAAAAATTATATTATTTTAAGAGTTTTTAATATCTCTAATTTAATTTAATAAAAATTATTTTAGAGTTATATAGATGATAATAAAAATTATATAAAGTGTGATAGAAAAGCCAATGAATTAATTAGAGATATATTTATAATTTAAAATTATTTTAATCTAAAAAATATAAATTAAAAGAATTTATTTTACAAGATTTTGTCAGTGCATTTGCACATGGACAATGCTAATTTAGAAGAAAGATGCCAATAGTTGGTGTTAATATTTAATATATTAATTGTTGCAACTACATAGTGACTTAAATAAAGAAACATTATAAATTTAACACTCAGATCTTATGATTCAATCCAGCATTTGCTGGAAGCTGGATACTCTGTTTTGTTCTAATTTTGAGGGGTAAAAATCCCAATTGTTATGTTCCTTGATTCACAGAATAGAGGAAATTCAAAATCAATATTCATAAAAGCCAAAATTTTAATACGAATAAACTTAATTTATACAATAGATCAAGCTATTTTCCAAAAACCTATGAGAAAAATACCAAGAACGATAAAAATCTAGAAGCAATCATGCCCTACGCAAATAACAAATGGAAGGGTCTTGCTTCTCCTTATTCTATAAGGCAAGTCCTTAATTACTGGTGAAACTCAAGAGAACAACAACTATCGAGACTCAGAACTTTTCTCCTCAATTTATGAAGCAATTCAAACCTTGTCGAGCATTTGATCTTCATTTTCTTCATTGTTTCGATTCGTTGCTGTGCCATCTTCGAGGTTAATAGATTTGTACCACCTTGCACATATGACGTAGATAACAAAATCAACAGCAGCTAGGGCTGCAATGAGAAAGTAAAATCTGTCCATGCGGCCATCATTCAAGTCCTCAGGAATCCATCCAGGACGGTTTCCTCTTGTTGTGATGTGCATCACCAAGTTCACAAGCATGCTGCTAACGAAATTCCCGAGCGACATCGAAGCCATGCAGAGAGAACTTCCAAAGCTTTTGATTCCATCAGGGGCTTGGCCATTGAAGAACTCAAGTTGTCCTACATACATAAACACTTCTGATGCACCTACAAGAACATATTGTGGAATTTGCCAAAATATGCTCAGAGTGCTCGAGTGTTCATCGTGGAGAACTCTCTTAAGTCTTTCAATCTCGGTGATGCCTGCTGCAATAATTGCTAGCATTCCTATTATTAGGCCAGCCCCCATCCTTTGAAGCTCGGTTAAGCCTTTGGGATTTCTACTTAATCTGCCAGCCAAAGGGACGAGGACGTGCCTATAGATACCTGTGCAAATAAGGACACTGCAGATATCGAAAGCAGACATACTTGCAGCTGGAATTTGAAAGTTTCCAATCTCTCTACTCATAACTGCACCTTGCTCGACAAAAAGCGAAGCCATTTGAGTGAATATAACTGAGTATATGATGGTACAGAGCCAGATAGGCATCATCCTTAAGATACATTTGGCTTCCTCAACTTGAGTGACTGTGCAAAGACTCCATGGATTTGTTGGACCGCGCCTGTCTTCTTCTACTATCACAGCTGCCTTGTCCAGACAACTAACAATTCCAAGAAACACAATAAGATGATTATGTAATACGCAATGCAAGAAGAAATCGCAAACCAAGTGAAAAACTTGGGTATGTATGTAATTAAGCTTCAAATACTCACTAAAACTCATCAGTGTGAAGAATTTTTCTGCTTCCTTTAATTGCGGATAGTGATCCTTCAACCTCGTAGAGTTCATGAGCAGGAGGAAGGGGTATATTCCATTTCTGGGCTGCAGCAACAAACACTTGTGCAACTCTTGGCAGTGGGTTGCCACACGGTTTAATATATCGATAACCAGGAGAGCCTAGCAAGAACGAGACCAAGGCTATTGCAGCAGCACCTGCTGACACCCAAAATCCTAGCGTCCATCCACCGTTATCCTCATAGTAGACCAATACAGTATTCGAGAACAGTGATCCAACATTCAGAGCAAAGTAGAAGTAGGCAAAAAAGGCAACTTTGGGTGATTTCTGTTTCTCATTTGACTCGTCGAATTGATCTGATCCAAAGGTTGCAATTGTTGGTTGGTGTCCACCATATCCGAAAGCCACCAGATATATTGCCAAGTAAAAAATTGCAGTGCCGAGGACTGAAGTGGGGACACAGATACTTTCTCCATCACCACAGCCCGAAGGTTTAACCAGCAAAAGCCAAGACGACATGGAAAGAATCACCAGGCCCTGAATTGATCAACAAAACTTTTGCTTAGCGATCCCATGTAAGTAAAAAATGTTGCCTTACGAAGTAATGAAAAATTCTTGAATTACCACAACAAGAATAACTTGAAAGACTGCACATGTTAGGTATCGGCCCCAATAAGAATCACTGAGGAATGCTCCTATTAACGAGCAGAGATAGACGGTTCCGGTCCATTTGCTGACGTTGTTGGCTGCCGAAGCATTATCCTGGTCCAGAACTCTTGTTAAGAACAAAACCAGGTTTACACTGACACCAAAAAAGGCTAGTGTTGCCAGACCTTGATTTGCTGGATAAGGGGAAATCAAGTAAAAGACATCAAACAATGTATTAACTACGAAGAACTTGATCGATGGAAATTAGGAATACCGAGTAGGAGAAATGCAGAACTCCAGCCTCCTGAGCCATTTCTTTTAGTGCGGTTTCCAAAAAAGAAAAAAAATATCTTTTTCTGATTGTTTTTAGCAGAATGTGCAGTCAATTCTTGTTCTCCAGAACCATAATTCTGTTCCTCAACCTGTTCCTGAATGGTAAAAAGCAAGAAGTTCAATCTGTCAAAATTTGTATACAGGAAATATTTGCCATTACATGTCAAATATTGTGTCTAACAGCTGGGGTATTATAAGCTGATTAGTCATTTTCTGCTACAATTTGCAATAACAAAGACCAGAAGAGTTTTGAGCTGAACCAGGGAATCAGCAAGTGAGAATTACTTGCTCATATAAAGACAGCTCAATCCCATCCGGGACTGCAATTTGGACACAGTTTGGTTCACAGAGAAAATTGGTGGATGACAATCAAGCTAGAAGACACAACCACGCTAAAATTGGCTCCAAACTCTTATGAAAATATAATTGGGAAATTGACCTTCGCTCGACAAATATCAGTTATATTTCATTTTACAATGTGCAGGGCAGGGCATGAACTAAAAGAGAAGGAAGACAATTTGTTAAACCTTTTGTGCAGCCCTGTTAGGGAAGTCCATTGCGGCCATTTCAGATACTCTCTGCAAAATTAACATCAAAAAATGATAAGCAAGAGGCCAATATATTGATGAACACTCAAGTTTAAGATGCCAAAACAATGCATAAATGACAAAGAAGGAACCCGCAGAAGATGATACTAATATTAAGTGGCAAAAGCAAATACAAGATAAGAAATGAGAAGTTTGTAACGCAGTGAAGTACTTGTGCAAGAACTGATGCCCTTAAGAGAACTTGGGACAATGCCTACTGGGAGGAAGCTGGGGACTTGGCTAGAAAACAAGAAAAGCTTGATGAAACTTCAGCCAGAAATCGCAGAATATATAGGTAAAGCAAGGAGAGATGGTGAGAGCGACAGGGATGGTGGGACATTTCCAAATTGTCTTTGGTGACAAATACTGGTAGAAAAGATGCAGAAAGAACTGCAGGTTTGAGTTTGAGGCCCAAATGGTCATCGATTCATTGAACAAACACGTTTTTAGAGTCTATGAAAATGATTGTCTTCTTGCAGATATAGAGTATGTCCTCTGCTTTCCTCCTGTAATGTTTCTGATCAACTTAGCTTTGGTTCATTCCAATCACAATTAAGGTTATACTTTTGCTAATTCTAAGAATTCACGCTTCATATATCACAAGAAACAGCTCTTCTAGAAGATTCTTAACTTTTCTTTCTGTGGCAGGGGGGCAGGGGTGGGGATTGAGATCACAAACGTCATAGTTGCTATTGGAGTTGAGAAGAAACAGACTTTATAGCTTAATTGTTGAAAATTTATTTAAGTCTGATATGATAGAAATATGCACGTCGGACTAATAAACTCAACAATGTTGCGGCAAGTGTTGAGGCCTTCAATTTTTTGGTTTAAGAGTTAGACTCTTTTATAGTGTAAGATTTACCTTTCTTTTTATGGGCAACTAAAAATGTGTTAGAGAATAATTTGGTTATCTTTAATAATAGTAGTACCTCCATAAAATTAAACGTGGTGGCATTTTTATTGAAAAACAAACAGCGATAATAGGCGACTAAGCTACGTTTACCATCACAGTACGAGTAATTCTTCAGAACTGAGAAAGAAAGAATGTCAAAATTCCGAACCTTTTAGGGAATAGGTTGGCGAGTGAGAGAACAATGAGCTCCGGAGCAGTTTCCGACTCCGGGGAGGGGGAAGAACGCGTGTCCACTAACAAATACGGCGGTGCAGGTCGGAAATTCACTCTTCCACTCACCGGAAAGATACCAAAGCCAGTGAAACTTGTTGTCATTTATGGGGAGAAAGCTAAAAACTTCCTCTTCTGATCAAATTTCCAATATCTTTTACCTTTTTGTGTCTCTGAAAAAATCCTATAGCAACATATAACTTATCAAATCCCCATTAAATTATCAATCTTTCAGTAACCCAGAACTGATCTTCAGCAAGAAAATCAAATGAGATACAAGAACATGCAAATCTTGATGAAGCTGTGTATCAGATCAGATAGATACATAGATATGCGTGTATGTATATATATGTATATATATATATATATATATATATATATATATATAGAAGCGGTGGAATCAGTCTCGGCGGAGTTGCATTAATGTGTAACAAACATCTCCTGAAATGAGGCATGGAATTCTCAATGGCCAGAAGGAATTCGGGTTGCACTTGGACTCCTGAAGAGTTTGAATTTTTTCAAAACAATTTATATTTCTGGTATTTTTTTTCTTTTTATGTTTGTTTTAGACATTTGTTCAAACATTTGAAGTTTTCATGTGTATATGTTTGAGACATTGTTCAAACGTCAAACAACATTAGGAGTATGATGCATGCAGATGTATATGAGCGCTTATCAAAGTGAAAAAAAAAGGGGGGAAAAGACAGAGAAATATTTAATGGCAATAAAGATCTGACGATCAGGAATCAGAAAGTGATGAAACCTCAATGACGTGATAGAGATTACCCTTACAATGATTATCAAGGGAAGTCCTTCAAACATTACATACCCCTTTTACTTTTTCTTTTTTTTTTTTTGAAGAATTATTAGAAAACGTTTTTGGGTTTCCACTTCAGCACTTAACAAAGGTCTTATGACGGGTTTCCAAAAAATAAAAAAAAAGGGAAAGACCTTATTACCCTTCTGATTGTTAAGTACAAAATGATTTTATTGATATAAGATGATTTTTAATAATTTTAACTTTTTATAATTTTTTATAATAAATTAATAAATATTATTTTACTAATTTTGATTTCTAAATTTGTAGTTATTATTTAAAATTTTTATTAGAATTTAGAATTATATTTCACTTACAATCGTTTCAAATAAATTAAAATTTTGATTATCATTTATTATATTTTAAAAATAAAAAAATAAGTGTTACGTAAAAAATTTTGAGATATTATGAAATGTTTAAAGGACAAATACGTCAATATTATGTAAAAAATTTATATATTATTAAAATCATTATATATTTAGCATTTATGTAAAGAAAAACATTTAAGATTTTGAGAAGTTCTTTTGTAATTCTTTAAACAAAAATCAATCTCTAATAAACGAAGGAGCAAAGTATAAAAATTCTATTACACCTGATGATACGCTAGAGAAGGCATGTAGAATGAATGTACAAGATTTTGTGTACCCTTTTTTTAAAAAAAAAAATTTGTCCAATTTTATCTTTGAAGAAACAGTCAAACATCAATTCGAATCCCCTAAAACAGCATATTGGATGTACGAACTCTAGCCACATAGACTTTTCCGTTTGATACAATTGAATAGAAAGTAAAGATTACTTTCTTCATTTCAAAATATAAATATTTTTTACTCTTTTTAAATAAATTAAGAAAGAAAAATATAAAAGATATTTTTTAATTAATTTTATTAATGTAATATAGAATGAGAGAATCATATTTGTAGTAAGATAAACTTTATAAAAATAATTTTTAAAATTCGTAAAGATCAAATACTTTGAAAAGAGATAAAATGTCTTTTATTTTAAATGCGAAGAAGTAATTACTTTTGATAGCAAAATGTAGAGTCTAAGTGTGATAGATGAGGTTATGCTAAATTGGTAGAAGTAAGAGGATTCTTTCATCAGCGCTTAAAAAGCAAAAAAAAAAAAAAAAAAATCTCATGC
Source organism: Rauvolfia tetraphylla (assembly GCA_030512225.1). Lineage (NCBI taxonomy): Eukaryota > Viridiplantae > Streptophyta > Magnoliopsida > Gentianales > Apocynaceae > Rauvolfia > Rauvolfia tetraphylla. Next base: position 342,150 of record JAJQKT010000023.1, read on the forward strand.
GGGAAACCTTTTGTTCTAGGTCGTCTTTCTTCCTTTTTCTTTTGATTTATATATATATAAGTCACTAGAGTTTGATCTTCCTCCTGAATTAGAAATTAAAGACCATTAATTAGGTTTATTAAATATACGACACAAATCATTTCGTTCTTATCATTTCATTTTCCCCTGATAGCATCAATAAGACAATTATCAATTGGAAACCTCTAGTTCTCCTACAAAAAAGGAAAAAAAATATATTTTATATTATGAATAAGAAAATTATAATGGAAACAATTGAGAGAAACTTATAAGAAGAAAATATAGAGAATTAAAATTTTATTGAGAATTTTTCGCTATACATACTCTTACAAGCTACTCCATGTGATTATATTTATAAAGTTAAAAGTGATCATTTCTATTATAAATCGTTAATAAGCTTCTTTATAATTATATTACTCACCTCTCATATTCTCTAAAATAATTGAGATAATAAGGATAGTAATTCATAATATTTCATAATACCCCTCTTAGATGTCCATTGTGTAAAGAATATGTCTCACTAGAATCTTACCAGATGAAAAAACTCAGTGAAAAATACTCTAATGAAGGAAAAATAGTACACTATTCTTTAATATTATTACTCCCCTTAATGAAATAATCTCTTAAGATTTCTTAATCAACACATTCCAATCAAATATTATTGCCAATAAGGTCTTAGTGAATAGATTCATCAAGTAATCACATGATCGAATTTATTACACATCAATATCATCGATAGTAGCATTATTACTATTAGCAACATAATTTAGAGAAGTAAAACAATACTTTTCATTCTTTTTAATCAATACTTACTAGAGATTCATAACATATTTGACATACTATATGTATATGTCGCATCAATAACATGTTAAAATTATTATTTCTCTTTTCCTTTCTCATTATTTCATCATTTCTAGTGAATATTTATACATTAAGAATTTAATGAATTATTCTTATAACATAAAAACAAAGTGCCTTTCTACGAAAATTATGGTCATGACCAAAATTTCTTTCATAAATAAATTATATGTCCTAATGACATTCACTTCCGGAAATAACATAAAATCAATTGATCGGGCTTCAAAATATTTATTAGTGACTTATTTAGTCTTAGAAGATATAAGTTTAAAATACTTCTAATTTTTTTTTTTTTGATATTGCTACTACATGAGCATATTATCAAGGTATGAGAAAAAAATATTTTCTTTAGCACATTACTACAATATTTCTCCTTATTACATTAATTGAGATGAAATTCTAAACGCGATAAAATTTTACATATTGACAGACATAAAATCTTGTAACTGCACTTATAATAAATCACGACTAACCTTTACATAACAACCATCTTCCAGTGGTTGCACATTTCTTTCAAAATCAGTATTCAAGTTGCTTTGATACTTTAATATTTTCTAAATGATGTCTTTAGAACTCATTATATCTGGAGAAATTTTAGCATCATGTATATCTTGGCATTATAGGATTTGCTTATGTAAAATTTTAGCATCATGTTTATGTAATATTTTCTGGTAGTATAGAATTGACAGAAAGTTGTGCTGATAATTTATTATGAATTTATTAGTGTGTAGTAGTCATCGATATAAAGAACTCAAAATAATAAATAAGAAAACTATAATGAAAGAAAATAGAGAGAAATTTGTGGAGAGAAAATAATAGAACTAGAATTTTATTAAGAGTTTTTAACTGTACATACTCTTACAAGCTACTTTATATGATCTTATTTATAGAGTTAAAAATGACACTTCCTATCATAAGTCATTAATATGTTCATTTATAACATATATAACTTACCTTCTATGTTCTCTAAGTCTTTAAAATAATAAAAGTAATAAGAATAGTAACTTTAGTTGTTACCACTAACTTTTCATATTTCATAACTTAGATAAATTATCTCTTATAATAATAGACATTTATAATATTTTATAATACTTTAGTTATTTTACATTGATTCTATACTCAAAATTGCTATAGAGGGGAAAAAAAACTTTGCATAAGTCTAGAACCATCTAATTGGACATTGATTTGTCATTCTTTAGATAATCAAGAAGTACACAACTTCATTCCATTTAGGGGAAAGCAAAGAGAAACCAATGCCCGATCTAGGAGGCAGGGTGGAGCAACCACCTTTCCCTGGGACTCATGAAACCTTGTACACTGGTCTCTTTTTCAATATATATATATATATATATATTAGAAATAGAAAGATGAACTAAATTTAAAATTATCGTCTAATAAAAAAATCTTAATCAATTAAGTTATTATCTAATCTTCTACTACTTTAGATGGAATATCAGTCGTTTACATTTTAATTGCCTTTAATCTTCGGCATGGAAACCTCCACTTCCAGGGTATTTTAATTTGAATGTCGACGGGGCTTGGTGTGATGGATTGGCTGTAGACTCAAAAGGAGTACTACGTTCTTAGCGTGAAGAGATTTCAGCCACTCTTCCTAGACTCAATCTTACAAAGGAATTTGGGTACACATATTTCAGAGTAAGAGTGATTCCCTTCATTTGGTACAATAGTTGAAATCCACGGAACTTCATTACCCTCTTTCTTCAACTATTCCTCTCCCCAAAGAGGGAACTGGGGGAGGGCGGGGCGAGACAAGGATGATTTCTTAGGAAAAAACGCGATTTTGTTGACTGAATGCATAGATGCATTCATTTCAAATTGCCCCTTTTTGAGAAAAAAGAAGAAAAAAATGAAGATAATGGGTACACTATTTTCTAGTGGAAATTAAATGCATCAATTGTAGGATATATAGTATAAAAGTACCATTTCGCTGTTTGCAAATTGAACCTAGCCTCCAGTTATGGCCCGAGGATGAGCTAATTTGGCATCACACACCCACTGGAATTTATTTAGTTAAATCGGGATACAAGGCTGGTAGGGACTTCATGGAAAGTACTTCAAGTAGCCCAAGATATTCATCACTGTTAAGAGGAGATAAAGTCCTGGAAGACTGTTTCTGATCTCTCCGTACATCCGAAGGTGGATCGCTGTTGTTAATGATCCTTGCTGCCGGTATGGATTTTGGCCAGAGAGTGATAGACATGCTCTCTAAAAGGTCTAGCTTTTGCTTCCAGTGGGTTCAAAGTGGCTGAGGCGACCTGCTGCTTCTTTTAAGCACCTATTTTATTGTTTGGTTACCATAGAGTTAATGACTGCTCTTGCTTTGTTTGCTGTCACTACATGGCTCACTAGTTTTCTAAAAATCACTTCTTGCATGATAGAACCAGCGAGTCGCCACACACAAATGATTACGCAGACGGTTTTATTCCTTGTGAACGAATTCCAACACGTGCCTTCATATTTTTTTCCCCTTTATCCTTTAAATTTATATCTAACGTCAACTTATATATAATACAATGAAAGGCTACCGCTCTATACTCAGATCATAATTTATGAAATTTAAAATAATATCTCATAGATATATAGGCTCTCGGGTTTTCTCTTTTTTCCTATTTTTGTTTGGATTTTTAGCGCCAATTCTGTGACGTGTCCCATGGTAGCAAATCCGAATCATAGTTAGAAAGAAAATTGATACCAATAAAAGTAAAGATAGCTGTAATCCACATTTCCTACCCAAAGGGGTCAATGCTCTATTACCCTTTGGGATGTCCAGAGCTTGGCTGAAATGGGGGGAGGGAAATGGTTTGAGCCTCAGAGATATACTTCCTCCGTTTAGAAGTATATGTTATATATTTTTTAATTTATTTTTTAAAAATAAATTTTTTATTAATAAAAATTTATTTATTATTTTATTTTTAATTTTACTATTATTTTTTATAATTATTTAAATATTTTTTAAAAAAATATTAATTTTTTAATTAATTATTTAAAATACTATTTTTAATATTAAATTAAAATTTTATAAATTAATTTATTATTTTATTTTAATTTTTTATAAAATTTATTGAAACTTAATTATTATATAAAAATAAATTATATATTTTGACACGGATTAAATATTTATTAGATTAAAAAAAGGAGCCACAAAGATATGAATGAATGAAACAAAATTGAGAATAGTAATTTCCTGTCAATTCCTCGATATCCATTGAAGAAAAGATTAGTGAAATCAATTGAGGAATAAGTTGAAATTTGTTCAGGTAGTGCGGATCACGAATGAAAGGAGAAAAAAAGGAGGAAGACATATGGCTTATATGATATGATAAGGATGATTCCAGATTGCACTGTTCATTGACTTATCAAATCAAACGTCGAAAGGGTCATTTTCTAACCAATTTATCGCAAGATACGCTGTCTTCCACTTTTATTTAACTCCTTTTCCGCGCACAATTTGTCTATTTGGATCGGTCAATGGTGTATTTTGAAGAAAAAGACAAACACAACCAACCTTTGACTTATTCAAAATGAAGAGGTAAAATTTTTTCACAAGTGGTAAAATGTATTGGGAAATTGTTTCAGACAAAAAAAATTTAGGGGTGCGTATTATTTGAATCAAACTAAATCTCTAATCCAAATTTATAAATATCATTTAAAATTTTTAGAAATATAATTAATTTGATTTACATATTCAAAAATTTTATATAATTCAATTCAGTTTTTTGTACTCGTTACTTAAAACCAAACTTACCAAACAAAAATCGCATTTCTTTCCTTTTTTTAATTGAATTTCAACTATAGTAATATTAGATATAGGTTAGGTTATGGTTAGTTAGTCTAATTAAAACTAAGGGTATCATTATTCTACTCAAACTAAAAAATCGAATCGAATCTCTAATTTTGATTCGATTTTTTGGTTATTTGGTTCTATTCGATTCGATTTATAAAAAATCTATATAATTTAGTTTGACTTTGGTATATGAAAAATCGAATCGAAAAGGAGAAATATTTTATTATTTTTTATTTATTATTTTTCTTAGATTTTTTTACTAGATCCTTAGAAATTGTGTTTGAAACCAAACAAAATTAATTTATTTAGGTAGGATTTAGTTTTAAAGGAAATTCAATTCTATTCAATTTTCATAAAATTTTTGCAAAATTGAATTTTTAAATTGAAAACGAAATAAACACCCGTAATTAGAACTTAGAAATTTTGACCCCCCGAATTCATCTTTATCTCACTTTCTTCTCTGATTCTCCCCCGAATTCATTTCTCTCTCTCTGGCTTTGCTTAAGGAGATCATTGTGTTTCAATATGACTGAGATATAATTTTATGAACTTGTATGCTTATAGAGTTTCAATTCCATAATGTCAATTTCACTTTTAGTTTCATTTCCATAATATAATGGTTCTCATGTGACTTTGGTTGGTTGCTGGTTTTTTGGAGTCTAATTTACCTGTTGTGTTAGGAAATTTTCTTTCAAAAAAAGAGAACATTAAGAATTTTGGATTGATCCAAACTGAATTGAACCAAACCAAAATAATTTTAAATTGAATAATCAAAATTTTTAGGTATTTAGGTTCACTTTTGATTCTAAAAAAATCTCAAAAATAAAAAGAAATTAAATTACAAAATCAAAAGTCGAATAAACACTAATTATACTGTTTATCTAATACATAATTCACTTTTACGATTATAAAGATACAAAATTTTAAATCAAAATTTAATTCAAATACACAATAAACAAGCTGTGTAATTGACACTAATCAAACTTCAAATCTTTTGGCTCAAACCTTTTACCTAAATGATGTGACTTTACTTTTTCTGTTCTTATATACAAGTTTGTATTCCTCTGAGGCAACACCAAAATCTCATTACCAATCAATATTTTTCCTTTTTTTTTTCTTGACTTTTTTGAGGAACATGAACCAATTAGGTTTATGCATGGTGGGGAAAATCCAATATAATTCAAAATCCAGAATTGGGCCAAGAAATGTTTTATTGATGTGATTTGACCACAGATAGGCATCCATCTGATAAAAATGGTTCAATTGGTCACTCTCCTTCGAAGGTGGGCGACAAGTGTGTCCAAAGTCTTCCGTTTTATAGGCTTTTTCATTCATGAAGCCCACATTTATTTTTCAGTTTCTTCAAGACGATAGTTTTTGTTCGATACTTTAGATTTAGATTTATATGAATTGAGTTTTATTTTAAAATTTAGCACAAAAAATTTTATAAGTAATTTATTTTTTTTCACAAATAATTTATTTTTATAAAAATAAAAGAAAAAAATCTTTAAAATAGAACTTGAAACCCAATACACCCTAAATATTAAAGGGTTTAGAAATAGTTTTTCCCCTAAAAAGTGAATTTGTTGATCTATTCAATTTTAAACAAAATAAGAATGCATTCTAGAAATAAAAGATGGGAACCAATAACCTCATAATTATCCATTAATAAAAAAAAGATTTGTTTGCCACACTTTATTTTCATATCAAAGGCCTACTACTATTTTTTTTTATATTTTTAAAATGGCCTCATTAGTACTATAATTTTTGTTTGAGGAAAATATAAATTTATTACTATTTTGTTATCCATAGTTACGATTTTTTGAGAAGTGAAAATGGTAACCTTCCTTTTTAAAAAAAGGATTTTTAGAATTTATTTGAATAAAATTCACTGTATATGTATAAGCACAATTTTTAACTTACCAACCATACTTAGACGTGGAAAATTAAATATTCTCTTAAAAATTAGATTTCAAGAGAATTTGAAATAGTTCTAATATTGGAGGGATCTCAAATCATGCTGTTTTTCTTCAGCATATTAGTATAGAATACGTGAATAGAATCTATAACCTATTATCTAATAAAATGTATTTTTAATTTAGTGATCCCGATATCTTGTTATAAGATTTTGAGCGCATTATTCTTCGCAGTATACTTATATAAAAAGAGTATAATAAATTTATACAAAATATTAATAATATTTTTCATAGCTTTAAAATTGACTATTATACGATTTTTACTTTTATCAATGCATAGACAGGAAAAAAAAAGTCTTGTTGTCAGTCCATAATCTCTTTTCAATAGTATTTTGTTTAAAACAAATTCAAACAAAAAAAAAATTTGTCTTAGAAAAATTTCTAGAATATGATTTTCAAGCCCACAGAAGTTGATGTCAATGCAAGTTACCAAGCCCAACGGACCTCTTTTTTAGTTCTTAGCCCAATAAAAATGATTCCGACTCCCTCACTGTCCTCTCTTTCTTTCTCTCTCATGATCTCGACACTAGACGAATGCTGAAGTTGAACTACTGAACTGCTACTCCTTAAAACCCTCCGAACGCAGAAACTACCAAAAGACCTTCGATTTCTTCGAAGCCCAACCTCTTTGCTATATCTCTCCCGCAAAGAGTAGAGAAGAAGTCTGCAGCATTGGCTTTTCCAATCATTTCGAGGTCTCTCTCTTTCCCTTTCCCTCATATTTTCAATTGATAATGCATCTTTCTTGCACCTTTTGTACTGAGTTTTGATCTTGGTTTTGTTAGTTAAGGATTTTAATTTTACTGTAAGTGTCTTAACTCCCGGTTGCTTTCTGGAGGAAATTTGGGTGCATTATGGTTAGGTTGAGTGGGTTTATGTTTTGAAGTTCAGTATTGGCTTTGAATTAGCATAACTTTCTGCTTTGTTGCAAATCTTTAGTTTTCCGAAGTTTTTCATTGTGTGTCTGTACTCTGGATGGAAAATTAATCCAGAAAAAGGAGGAAAAATTGGACTTTGATACTCATTTTTGGTTTGCAGGAGTAACTTGAGATTGATATTTGTTTAATTCCGTGCCTAAATAAGCTGCTGTCAAGATATAGAAAAACCATTTGCAAGAAAAGAATGAGATTATGAAGTAAAGTAGCTTTGGGTTTTATTTTTATTCACTAAAATAGTTGCCTAAACGTACTGGTACTTCCTCATTTAAACAACAGAAGAAGATGGGAACCGGCTTTTCCATGTAAGAAGAGAGGCAAATGTCATGGCACATTGAATGGAATCTCTAGTTTTAACATTAAAGTTCTGAATTTTGTATGAGGGGCAATAATAAACCAGGAAAGATTTCCGACCGAGGCATCTAAACTACAAGGGGTTCAAAGGAAACTTTCCCGTTTGTAGAAAATGGAGTGTCTGGAAAATTCACTTTAGGACTAATGTATAGAGTCGAGTTACTCATCCCTTATAGTATGAAAGTCTATAGTTTCAGGAGACATCCAAAGAGCATCGAAATTTGTTATATTGAAAGGTTTGGTTATTAGTACAAGCCATAACGTTTTTAATTCAAGTAACTAAATATTATACAGAAGAAAGAGAAAAGATAACCTCACACAAATAGCTCTGGTATTCTTCACAAGAGAGTGATTCTTGTTTAATTTGATAATTCCTCAATTTTAAACTTTTTGCAATCAAGTGATTGCTTGATCAGTTTTTGTTGAGGATCTTGTGTCCACTTGTAATAATTGGAACTTGTTTCACAGATCTCTTATATCTTAGCATGCCATGTTTAGTCACCTTCAAGAGGGCCCTGCTAACTGGACCATGTTCACAGGTCCCATTTCTTCTGTGCAAGATTCTGCTTATTGAAAATGGCAGTAACTGCAACTTCCAACTTGCAAATTGCTGCAGCCCGGCCTTCTATTTTCTCAACTCGGAAAATGCTAGGGACTGCTATTACTAGTGTTGGCTCAGAACCAAATGGGGCATCATGGTTTAAACTTTTAAGTGGTTGTCATATATCCTCTATACAACGATTCCAACATAGCTTCATGTCATCTCCTCCAAAATTTGACAGAGTGGTTATCAAGGCAATGTCTGAAGCTGGAGAAAAGCAACCTTCATCAGGGTTATCAATTAATTTAAAAGGTTTGCTTTCGAGTCTATCAAAATCCTTTTTAGATTTATTTGTTTATTTTTATAATTTGCTTTAAAGCGTGTGTGCACTTCCATGATGCAATTTTGTATAAGAATCAATTACAAGAAGTGGAAAGAAAGAATGTGTGTTTTTGAGTGTGCCTGTGCATGTACATATACAAGAATGAAGTATACATCAAAGGAACCTTCTATTGAACTAATAACTGATGAAAGGATGTTGAAGAGGAAGTATGCAGTCCCTGTTGATTGGTTAATCATTGGTCAGTGTTTGGAAGTCTTTTGGAACAAAAGGTTAGATATCACACAATACAAGTCTTTTTTAGTTGAGATTTTGACACTCTTAGTTGTGCTCATGTAACTTTCTGGGCTTAGATGTTTACTTTCAGATACAAATATGGGGAATTTTGATACTTGAATCTTTGGGCCTGAAGATACTTGTATGCTAGTGTTGCTGTCATGGACTGTATTTATGTTTACTCGAATGATTAGAGAGATCAAAAGTTTCTCATTCAAGTGCTTGTTTAAGTAAAGAGCAGCCTGAGCATTTTATGGTCTAATTCTTTATAATGTGCTCTGGTGCAAGTACTTTCTTTTCTAACACTAATGTTTTCTTATAGGTAAAAGAGCTTTTATAGCTGGAGTGGCAGATGACAATGGATATGGCTGGGCTATTGCAAAATCTCTAGCTGCTGCAGGTGCTGAAATTCTTGTTGGCACCTGGGTGCCTGTGAGTGGAAAAGCCAAAATCTTATTAGCATTATTATTATTATTATTTTGATTTTCATTTTCTAAAAATCAGTTTCACAATCTTTTCGATTGAATTGACTGATTGTACAGGCTTTGAACATCTTTGAAACAAGTCTGCAACGGGGGAAATTTGATGAATCACGGGTGTAAGATGTTAAACTCATGTTTCTCCCTACTTTTCCTGCACCAATAATCAAGAGTAGTATCTGATGACTGAGTTTAGCTAATACATACAATACTTCAGGTTGCCAGATGGTTCTTTGATGGAGATTACAAAAGTCTATCCCCTAGATGCTGTTTTTGATACCCCTGAGGATGTACCTGAAGATGTAATGTCAAAGCATATAGTTCCAGTTTTCTTTTCTGTCAATAAACATTCTAAATCATCCTTGCATGTTTCTTTTGCTGCTTCATGCAGATAAAAACAAACAAGCGATATGCTGGATCTAGTAATTGGACTGTCAAGGTACAGAACAATATATTCCACCAGACAATGCTTCTTGCAGATCTAAGCGAACAACATCCTGCTTTAGTATCAGATTCTCATTTAGAACCAATTAAGATTTTAATTCTGATATTATACAACATGTGAACATATAAACCTTTAGATTAATTTACTTGGTCTTTCACTTGTACAAAACCAATAATTTTGCATGCTTGCATGACCATTGAGTTATTAATAGCCTTTTTCAATAGTTCATGAATTTGGCTTCAGCCTACTGGATGTCAAGTTAGAAATATAAAAGGGAAGACTCTTGAGATTTTGCTATAAAAGAAAAGAGAACTCACATTCCTTGTTTATCTTGTTATCTTCTTGCCATGTCATCTCAAAGTTGGTAGCTACCCCGATCATTCTTCTTTGAAAGGTTTAAAATTTTGTTGGTTAATTTTTGAATTTAAGAAGTTGATTTTGTTGGATATCAATCTCTCTTCTTTTCTACATCACATGTTGGTAGCTTTTACTAATCTTTAGCGGAGTTGAATAAACAAGGGAACTGTTCATTCATATTGGGAATGTTTACAGGAAGTTGCAGAATCTGTAAAACAGGACTTTGGCACCATTGACATTCTTGTGCACTCCCTTGCTAATGGACCAGAGGTAAGGTCCTCAAGTGTTTCTTAAAGCTCCAAACCACATGTCATATGAACTTATGAAATTCATACTTATTACTAGGTAACTAAACCTCTGCTGGAGACTTCAAGGAACGGATATCTTGCAGCAATCTCGGCATCTAGTTATTCCTATGTTTCGTTGCTAAAGCATTTTCTGCCAATTATGAACCCAGGCATGCTTCTCACAGTGTTACGTTAGACATGCTTCTTGACATGTCTGCTTGGCAGTTCTAATACATTGCTCATCTGAGATTTTCTGTTTAAGTTCATGACTGGCTGTTGTTGTTAACAGGCGGTTCTTCTATTTCTCTGACATATATTGCTTCCGAGAGGATCATTCCAGGGTATGTATACTCTTTCTTGTTGATTGAGGACCCATGGATTTTATTGCTAAATCTTAAAGGCTGCATAGGTATGGAGGAGGGATGAGTTCAGCAAAGGCAGCACTTGAGAGTGATACAAGAGTGAGTTCTTAGATCTAAGCCACAGTTTGTATTTTGTCCTTAACTTCACTGCCATTCTGCGCTGAACTAGTTTATTTGGTGAATCAGGTACTTGCTTTTGAAGCAGGAAGGAAACATAAAATTAGGGTGAACACGATATCTGCTGGTACTTTATCCTTTTCCCCTGTACTTAGTTACTGGTTCTGCATTTGAATTGTCCCTAAGGCTAGAAGATGTAGTTGTATGATTCCAGGCAACCCATATGTGCCATCATCAGAGTTTATTGAAATATTATATTGTAAAGGTTCACATTTGAGCTTAGTTGTTAGAAATTTCAATTTTTGTGTAGATATATTTAAGATGGAGCCTATAAAGTATATCTTTCCCATAAGCTTCTAGGATTTTCTACATTGAGGATAAGAGGCAAATTATATTGGAATGCATGGAATTTTTATTATTTTGTGAAATTAAGTCCTTATCCTACTATATGTTTTCTTGACAATTTTCGATTGTTTATTTTGGCTGTAAAGCTTTAATATGTAACTTTTTGTTTTTTTTTAACTGAATACAACTCATGCCGCTAATGCAGCTTAAACTCAAGTAGCTGAATAAACTGCTATTCTTGTATACATTACAGCCTTGAGATTTGATTAATATGTCATTTGATGAGGATAATGCTGCAGAAGCATGCTGTTGCATGCTTATATGCTTCATCTTTGGAACTTCAAGAACACCAGCAGTGCATACATCATCTTCAAAGTAAAGACAGTTCAAACAGCTTATGACTCTTGCTGCTGCGTCAAACTCTTCCGCTTGTTTTTCTCAGATGTTACTGCTTTTATTGGTTACTTATATGCTACCATACACCTGTAGTTGTCTTATTACTGGCTTTTCTTTGACTTAGTGGAATTGTTTAGAAATTTAAAGTTCAACACTGAAACTTTTAGCTAACTCAGAGGTTTATTGGCTCCAGGTCCATTGAGGAGTCGAGCTGCTAAAGCTATTGGATTCATTGATATGATGATTGATTACTCCTTAGCCAATGCACCCCTTCAGAAAGAATTATCTGCAGGTGAATCTTCGATCATGTAAATTTACCATTTGTCCTTATTCTATCATATTCAATACTTAACCTGGGGAAAAAAAATGAAACAGATGAGGTGGGAAATACTGCCGCCTTCCTAGCTTCCCCTCTGGCTTCTGCTGTTACTGGTGCTGTTGTATATGTAGACAACGGTCTGAATGCAATGGGTGTGGGAGTTGACAGCCCTATATTCGAAAAACTTGACATCCCTAAGGGCACTTGACTGATGTGAAATCATGACAGAAAGCAGGTTTTGTAGATGATGCAGCTAGAAGAGTTAGAATGGTTTCTTTCGGCCTCATTTATACATTTCTATTCGCAAACCAAAAATGGCTTAGCTTGCGGTTTTCATCTGAGATTGAGACTTTTATCTATTTGTCGGAGATTGCAACTTCACATCAAAGATTCAAGATTTGGGAATTATTGATTGTAAGGTGTTAAATTATTGATTGTAACTTCTTTTTTTTGTTTTTTTTTTATGTTGAGCGGGACACTTAGGAATTCCTAGCCTCCTAAAATATATATATTTTTTAAATTTTATTTTTAAAAAAATTTTAAACTACTTATTTATAATCAAATAAATTAGTGATATTTATTTATATTTAAGTTATGAGTTTTGTTCAAATAATTTTTTTGGCAAAAAGTTAATTTTCAAAATTTTATATGAATATGTATAAAATAGACAAAGAAGATTAAGAAATTAAATGTAAAATATTAAATATTTAAAAAATTAATTTATAAGTGTAAAGAAAATTTAGAATTAGAGAGAAAAAATGTAAAAAATGAAAAGGTAATTTATCACAGTTTGTAATTTAATAGGTGGGAATTGCAATATTCATTCCTCCTAAGAGCTGAGAAAACGCGAGACAGAAAAAGGATTTTAGGCTGCGTCTTCGCATTGAACTTTTACATTCATAATATGAACAAATACCATAGCCCATCTTCAGGGTCACAAAGGAAAAGAGCAAAGCTGCCAAACACTAATGCCCCGACCAAAAAATTAGCTCCAGCGACTCTTCAGATTGATCTTTTAGTGACCCAAATCAGTAACTAGAGGATCGTCAAAAGCTACAGCCAGTTGAAAAAAGAAGGGCTCAGGACCTTCAGACCTCCTAGAAAGGAGCTCAAAATTATAATGCCTGGACCAAGACGTTGCTTTTGGTGATTCTTCTTGATAACCTTTTACCTACTACAGACCAAAATCAGCATCCAGAGGATGCAGCTAAAGCTAGAGCCATTTGGACAAGAAGGTCTCCGGACCTCTAGGCCTCAGACAAAAAGCTTTCTCTTGCATTTAGGAGTTGCGGAGGCGGCACCACCATTCTCGTGTGCATCTTTGGCCATTATATTTTCTTCTGGTATGTCTCTGTGAAGTACGTCAACTGGTGTAGACAGAGGTACTGGTTCTCCTCGAAAGATGTCCGAGTAGTTGAAGGGTTTCCTGTGTGGCATCAGCTCTTCTCTCTCGGGCACTAGACTGACCATTTTCTAGAAGAATATACCAAACTTATACACTTTGAAGAAGAATAAATCAACTGGAAAGAAGTTATAACATAGATTCCGAGATTGAGAAATACGATCTTTGAGAGTATCACGAAAAGCTAGCCAAACAGTCCCAGAATGGCTATTCAAAAGCATGATCAACTAATGACGGGCATGCCATCATCAATGCTCAGATAAGACTGCAGAGAAACACGGAAACAACTGTATATTTTCTTGAATATTTATATTTCTAACCTTCCAATCATTGAAATCGAGTCTGAAGATGAACTGGCTGTTTTTGACCTCCCTTGGCATATGTAGCCTGGAAGGAGGAGGATCATTTGGAGCTGGAAAAAGGAACGACGTTAATAAAACAACAATTGAAACTGTATTCTAAATGGAAAAGATGGAACTCTAGTCTAAGTTGAATATATAATAGCAAATTCTTACAAATGAAATGGCTCCCAGTTTCATCAATGCATATAGCAACTTGACCACCTTTAACTAAGAAGGATAGGGCAAACAAATTTTCCACTGTCTGGGAGAAGGAATGCCTGTTTAATATAAGATGTTCAAGCTTAACAGGATACTTGTGCTTCAGGATCTCAAGCATAACGTAGATGTTCTTCTCGGTGTCTGTTTGGATTACTACCGCATTATTAACCTGTTGCACAAGAGAATGGAAAAAATTAGATTATGATTTTAGAAGAACAAGGAGATTATAGTGTTAATGAGTATATTTTCACAGAGGGAACTTCTATCATTCAAGTTACGAGGAATGCTTACTTTCAAGCAAGACTAAATATAGAAATAATTTCCACTCAGTTGATGCAGTGTAATGGCCTTCAAAGGCTTGAAGTATAGTAGATTAGGCAAACAACATATAAAAGCAGATCACAACTGATCTTTTTCTTGTATGCACTTCTCCATCAAGCAACCTCTACTCTGAAGATGCTGTCAAGTTTTGCGATTCACCTTAAGTGTTATAAGAAGAGATGGACCCAGAATAGGAAAATCTCAAAAAAGGACATCCACTGATTGTGGGAGAAATATTTTGACAGGTTTTATTGGGCAGAAGTTTATACTTACAAGGTCTTTAATAGGTGAAATCATCAATTCAAACGTCTTAGGAAGGTGACTACCACAGCCCCTCTCGTTTTTATGTCAACCCTGATATAACCTTATATCAGGAAACAGCTGCTATGCAGTAAAGTCTAATGAGTGAATGAAACTCAGCCTTTTGGAGGAATTAAGATTCTTGAGAAGTTATTTCAATTTTGCCTTATCCAGCTACATAGTCCATCACCATTCAACAATGCAAGAGTTCTTTCTCCACTAGAAAGAGTAACTAAGAATAGGATTCTTTGGGATTGAATGATAAGCAGGAAAAAGGAAACCACACCTTCTTTGGTCGGACTTTGGCACCTAACCAGGCACGTGTTCTTCTACGAACTGCAACCTTCTGTCGCTTAATTTGGATATCCATTTGGTCGGCCCTTAAAGAACAGGATATTAAAATTTAACAAACAGGTCAGATACACATTTTACTAGTAGAGACTAAAATTAAGGAGAAACTTTTTACATGGTAAAACATCCTTTGCCATTCTTGAAAATGTGTGCAACATCAACCCCAATATCTCTCCAAAGAAGTAAATTTGCACCATTTCCAGGCAGCCAAGATCGATTTGGCACTCCGAAATTTCTGAACAGGGAAAAAACAAAGTCTGATGGGCTAATACCACCAGAAATATGTAATTTAGCAGAGTCCACCAATGTGCTAGAAAGATCAAGCAAAGCCTCTGCATCAGCAACTTGCTTCCTTGGCATCTTAACTGAAAATCCAAAAGGTCATACAAGTACAATAGCAAATTTAAACATTCAGCAACTTTGATTGTCATTCAGCCGGAGTTTTAAGTACAGATGAATCTTTTCTGCATTGGGCAAAAGCCTTACAGACTAACTCTAATTGAGGAAACTCAACTTCAGGGTGCCAATAACGTTTCTTTACGATATCAAAAGTCTATCCTTATAAGATACTTGTTTACACTAATTCATGCAAAAGAAAGGAAATCTACACAGGATGAAGCTACATTTTTGGGCAAGATGACAGAAGAACATCTCTATTTTTTAGTACAACTTATGCCTTTGAAATTATAAGGGAAAAAAAAAACCATATGCAGTAAGTGACAACCCTGATTGCAGTACTTTTCTTTGTGTGGTAGGCACTCCATTTAATATCACAACATGAATTCCTCCGTACTCCACTCTGTGCTTGTGACATAGCCTACAGGAAAGGTTCAAAAGAGAAATTACCATGCTGATGCAAATTTTCAACTTCATTGACGACGCCAATGAATTTCGCTGATTCTGCTATTTCATGTCTGCTATCTGCATCACCATAGCACAACAGAGTCGATTTAAAAGTAGAAGCATATAGCACCACAGTTACTAGTAAACAATGGACCATATTTTAAATCAAGAAACTCAACCATCAACCAAGAATTGACATCCACTCCATATAACGCGGATGTTAGATGTAATTACATAACACCCTCCAGTGATATTGCTAATGAATAAAGAAAAGGGAAAATAGATATTGAATAATAGTAAACTGAACTAAAAAGTTCTTCGGTTTCTCTTTTGGGAGATCTAACATTGTTACAAGATGAACTTTTTTTTTTTTTTTTTTTTGTGGTTATGGGCAGTATGAATATGTTTTTGTAGCTTTAGGGACTGAGCAATTATCTTTTATTCAAATGAACTCAAATCTGCATCAAAACAACATAATCTGAAAGACTTGAAAGACCAATATATATCTATATAGAACTAAAGAAATAAAAATCACCATAAACACGGATACGGATTTCTAAATATTTAGCACGAAAAAGCCTGCGTTGAGCTTCTTTCTTCTTTATCGTCTCTACTGAGTCTTTTCTTCCCATTGATCTTCAAAGTCTATGATGCTCTGCTAGAGACTTTTCTTCCCATTGATCTTCAACGTCTATGATGCTCTGCTGCATCTTTCTTAAGCTGCCCCCTCCTCCCCTCCTCGAGAAGGAAAAGTTTCCCGCCCTTTTTTCAGAACTTACTGGGAGTTACCGCCCTTAACCCAGCTGATGTGGGCCATCGTCCCTAAGCTACATATATAGGTACATCGACTTTCTTTTTTCTTTCTTTTTCTTTTTGGTATCATACACATTTATGTAGGTATTCAGAACAAAAAAAAAAAAAAGAAATTCCTGTGTACAGGTTAATTGGGAGAAAGGTTATTTAAAAAGAAGAAGAAAAGGCAGTTCACTGTATTTTTTGCTGCACATGCAAAATTAGATTCCAACCGTTTGATCAAATTTGAAATTTGATCTAACAATTGTGAAAATTTATAAAACTTTTTAAAAATACTTTTAAGGATAAAAAATCTCTTCCTTTCTTTCTTTCTTTTTTTTTTTTTTGCTGGCTAAATAAATCTTCCCTTAAACTCTTATAATAATCAACTCTATTTCACTTGTTCGAGGAGAACCAAAAAATAATAATAATAAACTCTATACTCCATAGAAAGTATCCAAGTAAACAATATTTTTATTCGATTTATATTTTCATCCAACTAGTTTGGGCATATTACTCATAATTAGTTTATCAAATTATTCATAATTTTACATCGATTTGACATAAAAAACTTAAAAATCAGCCTCAAAATGGTTGATTTTAAAATCGGCCAAAAAAATTTTAAATTTCGCCAACTGAGTGGCGGAATTCTTCTTATTTTTAAGTTTTTTATGTCTAAATCGATGTAAAATTATGAATAATTTGATAAACTAACATTTTTTCGAGAAGATTTTTCGTCGTTGTTCTTAAATTTGAATTTTTTTGTGCGAATGCTTTAGATAATTTTAGAAACTCTTCGAAATTAAAACGAAATAATGAAAATTTTTCGCACTACATATAGTCAAAAAAAAACTGTATATAGTTGCCCCCTTATCATATACATTTTCTTTTTGACTATATACCATGTGAAAAAATTTTATTATTCACTATTCAATTTTAAGAATTCTTAAGTTTCTCTAAAACTTTTGAAGTATCAAAACTCAAATCTGTCAATAAAAATTATATTTTTTTCAAAAATAAATGTTAATTTATCAAATTATATTCAATTTTACGTCGTTTTACATATTCAATTACTGGCAGAACTTGTACACGAGTTCCGCCAGCAACTGGTGAAACTTGCACAAAAGTTCCACCAGCAACTGCTGGAACTCACACACAAGTTTCGCCAATTGGTAGTGAAACTTGTGAAACATTGTTGAGTTCCGTCACGTTTTGGCGGAACTCAACAATACAGTAGAGAGAGAGAGAGAGAGAGAGAGAGAGAGAGAGAGAGAGAGAGGAGAGAAAATATTTTGAAAAAATATATATTTTTTGCACTGTATATAGTCAAAAAAATTACATATAGAAATGGCGATTCTTTTTCACCCCTCTCCCATCCTTCATTTTTTCTCAACGCTAGAAAAAGTTTGCTACGCCGTGTAAAAATTTGCTACGTTTAACAATTATGATTACACTAGTTTAGTCGCCCGCACTATGTGCGGAAATATTTATCAATGATCTCGTTTATTTTTCTTATTTATTATTATTTTAAAATTTAGATACTAAATATAAAATAAATTTAAATAACTAATATATGAGTTATAGATTATTGAAATAGAAAAATATAACTGAAACTTCAAATCAATACGTATTTTGTCATTACACAAATCGAAATTTCTGAATAAGAAATAAAAGTGAATTGTCTAAAAAATTTTATTTTTGAATGTTATATTTGGTCTAAGTCAAATAAGAGTACAATACTATAAAGATGACATTCTGAGTAGTAGAGCAACAAACAATGTTTTAAGTATCGAAGTGGTCATTTAGGTTCTCAACAGAAAGTGTGCATACCATAGAAGTGAATAAAAAGTTTTAGTTTGACTATGATCTATCTTGATATAGCTTTTCAGAGCAATTGCTTTAATCAAAATAGATAAGTAATTAAACATTAAATATCGTGCAAGTAAAAATACTAGAAGAAACAATAATAGAACATTGAGTCTCTCTTGACCTATACCTCCGATGACTTCGGTTTACAATTGTGTTGAAAGTTGAATTTATAGAAAAAAGTCAATTTGCCAACTTTTTTATCTTTGTTTGCATGTTGCTATGTTTTCAGCAAGAGTTGTTTCATAAATATCAACTATAATTAGGAACTCAAATTAATATACTACAACGAATGATTAATAAAACTCAAAAAAATTGACTCATAAATTCTGTATTGAGTTTGGAAGTGATGCATACAAACCTAAAACAAACCGATAATCATAACCTTACATTACATGATAAAATCCTAAATAAGGTTTTATCATGTATTTGCTATTATATAGTTTAAGTTAAAAGAAAGAACACCCAACGTGAATATAGATTCAAGATTTCTAATTCAGTAAACCTGCTCAAAGCAATACATAAAAGATATGTCAGTCAAAATAATACTTTAACTACAGCTATAGTATAAGACAGACACTATAAGAATGGCAAAGAAAAGGGATTGAGCAGCAAGAAAGAGAAATGAGAAGACCTTTTGGAATGCTCTAACCACCAATGAACAAAACGTGGAATTTGTTTTGGAACCTTCCCATAAACAACAAATTTAGACCATCAATTTTCTTTTAAAGAAAAAAAAATGGGATAGTCAAGTTGATGCCAACAAAAAAAAAAAAAATCTTACTTGAATGCTTAATGACAATGCGTTACCAATGTTGTATGCATTAATGTAATGCGTTTTATTGTAAAACTAAATCTCAACCATCAATTATAGTGAAAAAATAAAAAAAGAATAGTATTACGATAAACGATCTAAAGTTAGGTCTACAAAAACATTATATGCAACATAATAATGTGTCCATATGAGCACATCACCGTAATACGACCATTTGAGTAAAATGTTCAAAAGGTGTAGATATCAAACACTAGTTGAATATATTATCGTAATGCGTTCATTAATGAATTGTGACGGTAATGCTTCTTTATAGTGCAAAAGTCAAAAGAAGTGGAGAACGCACGGCGATAGTACGTTGAACGACAAAAAATAGGCATCTAGCAATATTTGAACGCATTATCTTAATACGTCTTTAAAGAACGCATTACGGTAATGCTTTCATAGATGAAAATTTTTCAATGAGCAAAAGATTCATGTGTCAATAGTTCATGAATGCATTATAGTAATGCAGTCATTGTGAATGCATTAAGATAATATGTACTTAAGGCGCAAAAGTAAAAAAAAAAAAAATAAAGGTGGAGAACGGTAATGTGTTGTATGATGAAAAATACCGCTTAGTAATATCATTTAGATAACTATATTGTTTAACAAAATTAATTAGAGAATGTG
This sequence comes from Rauvolfia tetraphylla, assembly GCA_030512225.1. NCBI lineage: Eukaryota > Viridiplantae > Streptophyta > Magnoliopsida > Gentianales > Apocynaceae > Rauvolfia > Rauvolfia tetraphylla. The sequence continues at coordinate 362,239 of JAJQKT010000023.1, forward strand.
GGGAAACCATGCAAAGCTTGTGGGACAATCACAACCGTGCGATGTTAAAAAATTTTTGTAGGTAATACTCTTAAATTAGAACACATCTACTCACATTTTCATTTGAAATGTTTTATTGCTTTCTTGTCATATTACAAACATTGTATAATTAGATTTCCTTTTATGTTATGTGTTCGTACGAAGTCATTGGGGCCCCTCGAAAATTCTCAAAGCCGACTGGCAATTCCAAATTTGCTTTTAAGTTTGAATTGATGAAAGAGAGGGGAGGAAATAAGATTAGTGCTGTAAAATCTAATATTTTGAGATAAGTTTCAATATTTTGAAATGAAAAAACTAATAAAATGCTTTATATCTTAAAATATATGGAATAGTATTATGAAATTAATATTGTGGATGTCAATTATCTGATATCAAAGAGGTAATCCAATATCAGAGTTATAATGATAATTCAACTATCCAAAAGATAGATGGTAGAGTTCTATCACATCTTTAATTAGTGATAGGATTTGTCTTTTGATTTCTCTCTACATCTTCTTATTGATATGTACCCTTGAATCTTATAAATAGGGCTTTAGACTGATGCATTGAATACACACTCCTTGATTCATTCATTTACTCCCAGAGAATCAATAAAAACTCTTGTGTTCTCTCTCTCTTTATTTTCTTTCTAGTTTCTCTTTATATTCTTCATTATAGTTTTCCTATTCAATTCTCTATATTGCTATTACGATTTCGTTGTGCCGACGACGACAAATTCATAACACGTTATCAGTACGAGTCTCTGCCACAAAGTTGAGAGCTTAATCAGGAGAAAAATAGGTATTTTTCTATCTTTGAATTCTCATGGAAAACTTTTCAAAACTTGTTTTTTACTCTTGATATTTATAGAAAGAACTATATATAATAAACACTAGATTCTCAAATTTATCGAGATGTAATGGGTCTGACAAACACCATTGTTGAAAATAATACATCATCATCTGAAAATCGCAGAAAAGCCATGATCATTCACCGCCATCATTTCCATGAGCATCTAAAAGCAGAATATCTTACCGTGAGAGATCCACTTTTTTTGTAGAAAGATCTAAAAGAAAGATTTGACCACCAGAAGATGATCATTCTACTAAAAAATACAGTTTATTTTAAATTTGTAAGTGAATACATTAGAACCAATGGTTATGGCCTTGGAAGAGGTCGTAGTCATGGTCGAAGCCGTTGACATAGACGCAGATATGGTAAGAATAATCCATATAATCATGATGATCATAATATATGCATCTAGATATAATGGGTCCTGAAGATACCATTTAAGAAATACAAAGTATCAAAGCCACTTGATTACTAGTAAATTGTGAATGAAATATACAATCACTAGAAGATAATTGTTATATAAATGTTAGTTATGATTTGTTATAAGTGTGCCTAAAATATTGTATGTCTATCAGTATGCAAAATTTTATTGCATTTAAAATTTCTCCTCAATTAAATTTATAAGGGAAATATCACTAGTAATGTGATGAATAAAAGATTTTTCCTTTCTCATATCTCTAACATGCTCCTGTAGTAGTAATATCGAGAAAAACTTTTTCAAAAGTATTTTGAATTTATATCTTCTGAGACTAAATAAAATATTTTGATCGATGCTGGACCAAATGCTTTTGTGTCATTCCCTGAAGTGAATGACATTATAAATTATAATATATTTATGTACGAGATTTTGGTCGCAACCAGTAGAAATACACTTTGTTCTTATACTATAAGAATGACAAATTATTGGATCTCAACATGATTGAGAACTACTGGAACCGCACAAGTATATGACTTTGAAGATATTAATGTACATAATATATTGATTCAGAATGAGAATTTCTAAATAGAGGTCTGCAGACTCGAAATAATAAAGTTTGCACGAGAAATATGAAAAGTTTAAACTATTCATAAGTACACTTAAAGTGTACATGTATTCCCAGTAGGAATTATACGCTTGAAGTGTAATCCCAAAGAGATAGCAATTAATATTTATTTATAAAATACAAACTATAAAAGTAAATATTTGCCATGGTTTATGGCGTATGATTCTTCGTAAGACCTGGCGCTGATCACAAAGAAATATATTTCTAGTGGTAGATATAATATTGCATGATAACAATTAATATGTGTTTATCTTTATTATCATTTGATAATAGTACTTATATTTGAAGTCTCTGATGGACTTGATATGCTTGAAGCATACAATTATTCATATAGAACATAATGAGATTGTCTTAGTGAATTTTTATTAAAAGCATGATCGAGCATGTCCATATATAAAGAAATTCTATACGTAATTATACTTACTATATGTATTTCTATCAGAAAATATCCTCATTGTACAATCTATTAATTGGCATAGTGTTCTCCATATTAGGGGGAAAAACTCATCAATTAAAAGAGGATATCATTTATGACTTTTATTATCTTGATCTATGCATAAGCATTAATGAACTGGAAGTTGAAAATATTATTTATTTGCATAATATTACATATTGATTGTTTGTTTGACTCCTATAAAATTAGTTAATATAACATTATATTTATAGATATTCCCATTTGGATAAATGTCCCAACATGACAAATATATGAATTTTATAGCCATATGACTTTGATGTACACATGAAGCGTGATTGATCTCTTGATTTTGAAAATAAAATCCTCAAAAGAGAAAAGGATTTGATGATCAAGATATTTTTCTTGAAGAATTTAGAGGTGCAAGTATTGTGATCAACATTTTGAAAATTTAATATTTTATTTTGATTGAACATCCTGAAGATGTTTCACATGAACATAGCACATCAATTGTTATTGGGTTATTATATGTGAGATCTTTTATATCTATTAAAGGATAATGAAGAACTATTTGGTTTTGAATTATCACAATTCTGTAATTGAGTGCATAAATGGTCTTGAATTACAACAATTCTGTAATTGAGTGCATAAATACACTTGTCCATGTACAAGTAGATATCTATTATAGTTCTTCTCTAACCAATGAATTTTGAGACGCCATTAATCTTACTTTTTGATATCTCCTTGAGATAGTTTATCTTAAATATTGAAAAAATCCAACTCCTGTTGAGATGGATATGCAAAGTATAAGTTAGCTATATGATCCATAAACCATGCATTTATAGGCATGTGTTGATTATAATAGTCACATCTTTAACTCATGTTGAAGAAATAGAAATTCATGATGTTGGTCGAGAATTTGTGTGATCATGATTAATGTATTCGAGATAAATCTATATCCTCTAATAAGGATTTCTAACTGTACTGTTGGATGATAATAAAGTTTGAAATATATCTAAGCAGATATGATAAAGTATATTTTTAATCACGAGCTTCAGAAGAGATGTAATATTGATGTGCAATGAATTTGATTATTTGATTATTTGACAAATCTATGCACTAAGACCTTACCGATAGCAATATTTGATTAGAAAGTATCGGTGTTTTCTCTCTCTCTCTATTTTCTTTCTATTTTCTCTTTATATTCTTCATTATAGTTTTTCCATTCAATTCTTTATATTACTATTACGATTTCATTGTGCCGACGATGACTACGCGCCAACAAATTCATAACAAATACCACTTGTTAATTAATATTTGAGCCTTAGAGATCAAGATTCGATTTAGCTAATATGCTGATAGGGTACATCTTTTAGCATATGCAAAATCATTTCTAGAGTTATTGAATCAAAATCTTTTGATCTAATAGTTAAGAGCGAGTAAAGGTTTTTTAGAGACAAAATATTTTATATTCCCACCTAAAAAGTATTTTCAGTCCAAAATTAATCGAAACTCCTTAAATTCTCTCTTTCTCTCTCTCTCTCTCTCTCTCTCTCTCGCCCCATCCTATCTATCCTCATCACTATTGTTCTTTTTATAATAATGCCCAGCATCGACGAAAATGAAAGATGTTGTGTGAAAGATCCATTGATCAATATTCATAAACTATTCATTACAGTTGTACGTATTATAAATGTGGTTTATGATATTTCTAGAGGTTATGTTGTCGAGAAGAATGAGCTATCAAAAAGAGTGATGGTTTGATAGATCTAAATAGTAAAGACAAAAAATCTATTAATATTGTTGGATAAATATTATTATATTAGTTATTATCTTTTTTCGATCCCTTCTATTTAGCTTCAAAAGGTATATTTTTTATAGTAAAAAAATAGTTATGGTGATAGAAGTTTGTGTTGAATCTAAATATGATGTTACGTTGGTAAGAAAATTGAAAGGTAGTGATCATATTGATAATGGTGATGATGAGGATAAAAGAATGATGAAATACCTATTTTTGTTAAAAATTTTATGTATATATTAGAGTTTTATTCAATAGAAGCTAGAGTTTAAATTTATGTAACTAGTATGTATTATTCTCTCATTTGTACTAATGCTCAACTTTGTTCAATGCAAAAAATTTTATTAACTTTAGTGGAATATCATTTATAAATGGATGAAAAATTGTACCAAAAGTAAAAGATTGACTGCAATGGAGACAATTTCTACTTCAAATTATTATGGTGGAATAATATTATATTTATTCAGTCCAGATGTGTGAATAATTATTTACGTTGTGATAGATAATTATTCATGTAGTCTTCAATTATTATTCATAGAGGTTTGAATAATTATTCACCAGACATATACGTGTCATGCTATATTTTTTAATGAATTTACAATTATAAATAAGTTAAAAATTGTATTAAAAGTAAAAATTATACTGCAATAAGATGATTTTTACTCCAAATTATCATGATGGTTAGATATTATATTCATTCAATATAAAAGTTTGTTATTCACAAATGTATGAATAATTATTCACTCTATAAAAATAATTATTAATGATAGAGGTTTGAATAATTATTCACGCAGTAGTGAATAATTATTCACTACATAATATTTTCTCTTAAATAATTAATCTTTAAAACAATGAGAATTAATATCTAGATTTGTATAGTGATTAGTGAATGAGTATTTAATAAGGGATTCAAAAAATCAAAAATTTTATTATTCTCTCCTTTGTTTCCTTTTACTTTAATTTATCCTTTATTTTATTTAGTTTTGAATAATAATTCATAGGGATGTAAATAATTATTTATATAGTCATGAATAGTTATGTATAGAGATTTGAATAATTATTCACCACATAATATTTTTCTTAAATAATTAATCTTTTAAAAAATAAGAATTACTATTTAAATCTATGTGGTAAATAATTATTCACATAATGGTGAATAATTAATCACCATACTAATTTATCTTTTGAATAATTAATCTTTAAAATTGTTAGTGTCATTGCTCAAAACAATAAGAATCATTACATAAAAATTAAAGTAGCTATGAATTTTTTTAAATTTTAAAAAATGGTCAAATACTGAAATTTTCCACTTTCAAAATTGTTCTCTCAAGTCTTGAGAGTATTCCAATACTAAAATTGTTCCCTTATGTCATAAAAATCAACACAATTTTACCCCTGCTTGTTGACCACTAAATATCCTAATAAATCTCGTGCTTGAATGAAGATTTCTACACTTTTAAAGCCACAAAATAGCTTAACAAAAACTCATAATACCTAATTTTGTTTTGGCTAAGTGAATTCGAGAAAATAAGTTTTAATCTTAACAGAAAACTATAAGGCTCATTGAAACTATCAAACAAAAAGAGAAGAATTTGAGAAGTATGAATTATTTTGTTCTTTAATATTTGAAAAGATTTAAAGTCAGAGAAAAAAGAAAAGACAAAAAGAAGTTAGAGTTATTATAGAGAGAAAATTTGGTAGAAAAAGTTGAAAAAAATTACAATTTTAAATTGTTTTTAGACTAAAATACTCTTTAGGCGAAAAATAAAAATTTTTCTATTTCAAAAATACTCTTGATAAATATTTTTTTTCCTGAATCTCTTGATAAATCTTAACTACTAGATTAAAAAAATCAATTTAATGATTGTACGTAGTGAAATTAACATGTGCTGAAAAAAGTATCCGTCAAACCGCAACGTGATCTATAAAGACCATGTCGTAAAAGAGGAGCCGATAAAGTTTCAACGGGAAAGAAAGTTATCCATAAAAAGAAGGGGCTTTAGTTAAACGGGAATACATGTTCAACTCATATCCCGGGACACTTCTACCTTTTACCTGCTCACTCCTGCCTTCATCCTAAGGTGTTTTTCGGTTTGGTTTTTGATTATACTGTTCATTTTTTGGTTTGATTTTTTATTTAAAAATAAGAACGGAACCGAACCGTTTTATTGTTAAAACCGAACCGAACCGAACCAAACTATATCAATTCGGTTCGATTCGATTCGATTTTAACCGAAAAAAAAAGAATGAAAATAGATGAATTTAATAACGTGCTTCTAACCTACTGCATTTAAATTGAAGTCAAATACGTGAACCATTCAAACATTATCCTTCAAATAACATCCTTCAAATTCAAGAATGAACACCAAATAAAAAAACCTTTGTCTTGAACAAATCTTGATCTTCAAAGATCCAAAATGGTTGAGTCATGAGCAAAGCTTGTAAACTCTGACAAAGAAGTGAAAGAGAAAATCAAATAATATTGCAAAATATAAAATAAGAAAGCAAAATAATATTTACGAGAAGAATGTAAACAAAGAAATGGTAGATAACAAGAAATTAGCAGAATCCATTCTTTCAAGAGTATGAATATCTTCTTCAATGGTAACTGGATTGGCTTCATTCCTCAACCAATCTTTGGCACACATGAGACACTGTACCATCCTAGGGGTCAAAGAACTCCTAAATGTATTGAGAATACGCTCTCCCATACTAAAAGCTGATTTGGAAGCGATTGTGGACACGGGAATAGCAAGAATATCACGAGCCATTTGAGAAATTATAGGAAATCTTGGAGCGTTGAACTTCTACTACTTCAAAATGTCAAATCCATCATCATCCCTTTCATTTTCTTCTCCAATGTACTTATCTAATTCATTCTTGTTGTCAACACCTCCAACTTCAGTAATGAAAATATCATACTCACGTCTCGTGTCCATATCAAAATTTCTCCTCTTCAATGGTGGTCCAGTTAAGTCTTTGTTATGATGAGTAGAAATTGAAGCAAAAGATGTACTTGAAGTCAAATATAATGATGATGTTTCGGGTACTTGACTTATGTTTAATTTCTTGTACTCATCAAATAATTCATAAATTCCTTCCTTTACCTTTCTCCACACAACTAAACAGCTGTTCATCCATAACTATCATATATGCACATGCTTTCCTAGCTTCCTCTTGATTAAATCTCCAAGTAAGTATAGAACCAGCTCGAACCCCCAACCCACCATGAGCAGAAATTTGAGTTTGTTGTTTTACCTTTACTTGGGATGTCTCATTGTTGAATGGATTCTTTAGACAACCTTTCAGGTGGTTTCTCAATGCTGTGGTTCCATCTGTAGAGCTATTGGCAGCATACGATGCATCGCAATAGTTACAATGTGCTTTCTTCTCTCCTCTTTCAGTTGTAAACTTGATAAAATACTACCAAATCGGGGAACGAGGGACTCTTTCTTTTCCTTTCTTGGGCTGCTGTTGAGTGACATTGCCATCACTGGATCCTTCCCAACTTGGCAGCAAACTCATATCATCTCGTTCAGTGCTTTGTCGCTCACTTTCAATATCCACCGATGAACTCTACGCATGATCTGACATTCCTGCAAAGCAGGAAATTCGAATCAATTGCTGTCGACTTCAAGAGAAATGCATATGGAATCTAGAAATAGACTTTCATGTTTGGTAAACAATAGGCCATTACTGGTACTAATAGAGTAGGAATTAGTCCTTATCATAACACAACATTTAGGGCCTCTATAATACTATGAGAATTAACTATAGTAAGTAGTGATGCCTGTTCCATGATTCATGACTAGTAACAAGTAACTTAATAATCTAAGTAGGATGCTGCAAAAGATTCTAATATTTTACAAAGATACTTCTTGTAAATCATTATTAAATCGTCATGTTTTTAAAGCTTATCCGAAGGTGCATATTAGAGAATTACTTTATTTTCTTAGTGTTTGACCGATCAATGTCATTACTACAAGATTAATACGGATTACATGTAAAAGCATATAGTTGGAGAGTGCTAATTGTATATGGTTAGTCCAGTGGCAATAGGTAAGTACTAACGTGGGGGAGAACATTTAATAATGTTATCTTTGGAGCAAAGACAGTGGAAGTATGAGAATTGATGACTGTCACCTCAAATAGGATGTTAAATCTAGTGCGCTTTATTGGTTAGCAAACTCTCAATTGAATGTCACTACTGTTGAACAACAAATTGCATAGAGTCAGTAGCTTAAAATAAACCTTTCACTAGGCAGTATCAAATAATATTCATATGGTTACACTGCAAAGTTAGAGATCTCATATTTTTAGGCAGAACCAAATCATACAGCATGAGGCCCAAAATTCTAGCAACAGAGACAGGATAGATCTTAATCATGCAAAGATATCAGTAATGCCATAACATAGAGGTCAGCTAAGCAATAAGCGAGCTACATCTATGAGAATTAGAGAGGAAAATTCAATGGCACCTCAATAGCATCAGCAAGCCCAGGTATTGGTGACACATTGCCGCCAATTACTTTAAGTGTGAAATCCAGTTTTTTCTGCAAATTAGAGAAGCTCAATCTTGCCGTTACTAACACAAGCGTTGCGCGATTCGGAAGCTTGGCTCTTGACATTACCATCATTGCTGAGGTAATTAGCTTCTCTCTATCCAATTAAATTTCCTATTTTAATTGAATATTTCTTTAGTCAAATTTAAATCAATATTTTTACCAAATGGAGAAAGAATCCAACATAACCATGAAAGGAATGATTCAAACTCTTCGGTCAGCTCTACAGCGCGAAAAATAGGAAGATTGAGTTCTAAACATAACCATGAAAGAGCTCCAATTTCGTTCTCAAAATACGGCTTTAACATCAAAATTAGACTTCTTCAGGAAAAAAAAACATCAAAATCCGTCTATCACTAAAGCAATTCAAACCCATTACCATAAATGAGTAATTACCGGAAGAAGGTAGGAACATCCTCATAAAAATACCTCTTGTATGCATATTGCAGAGTCTTCTTTTCCACTTGGAAATTCTTGTTCCCCAATCCAAAGAGAATGTTGATTGAAAACCGAAACCGTAAAGCTTCTTCCCTAGAGCCCAATCGAGAGAAAGAAAGTGCAAAAAATACCAGATTTTGTAGGAGAGGAAAATTAAGAAGTAGAAAATACCGTGTGCGGTGTGTCGTTTATCTTTCAATAATGAGTTCTTTTCAAAAAAAAAAATCCCAATTGATCTTTTGATTTCTACAACCGAAAACTGAACCGAAAGTTTTATAATTATTAAAAACTGAACCGAACCGAATTGTATACATAAAAAACTGAACCGAAATACAAAAAATGGTTATTCCTTTTTTTATTATCTTTTTAACTAATAGATTATTTATTAATATAAAAATAAATATAATAATTATAATTAAAATAATACTTAAACATTTCTCCCTACATAGTAAAAGATGACAGTTAAGAGATTTGAATAATTTTAAAACTAAAAAGATAAAAAGTTATTAAAATAATATATCACACTCTGATAATTTTAAATAAATAATAGATATTAATATTAATAAAATAAATAAATATATAATTTTTTTTAACAATTCTATCACAATTCTTTAATCACATCGATTAGATAAGAGAGATTTAGTTTTAATATCTTTATAAAAATTAATAACTTAAAAGGCTATGAATATATTAATAATTTTGAAAGTTTTACAAAACAAAATAAAAATTGACATAGAACTTACAAGAAAAAAGTAATGATAAATGAGATTTTGCGAAGATCGAAGCCCAGGTCGAGGCTTTTGCTCGAATATGGCCGCTTCTAGAGGATAAACTGTGAGTAGCGGCAAGAAAGAAGAGTAGCAGTGTCAAAATGGGCTTCAGCCCGCGGGCCAATCGGCGGGCTGAGCTAAACGAACGGGCTTGGACTTAGGATGTTCAAGCCCGTTTAATCGCGGATTTTTTTAACCCGCTCCATCTAGTCTGCGGGCTAACGCGGGCCGGAGAGGGCTGACCCGTTTTTCTTTTAATTTTTTTTGAATTTTTTTCTCCTCAAAACGAAGTTGTTTTGATCTTTTCAAAATATTAAAAAATATTTTTTTCTCAAAACGATATATTTTGATCTTTTTAAAATATCAAAAAAAAAATTTTTTTTTCAAAACGACATCGTTTTACTTATTTTTACAAAACGACGTCGTTTTTGTGAAAGCCCGCGGGCTGCGAGTTATGGGTTTCCAACCCGCGGGCTAAATGGGTCAGTCCGTTCCAGTTTGTTTTAAGGCCAGTCCGCAACGGGCCGGGCTGGGCCTGAGCGGACCAGCCCGTTTGACACTAAGAGAGGAGAAGGAGAAATAGTTGAGAATTGATTGGAGCTTGCAATCCGATCTTGAGCCCCTAACGTGACTTCCTTTCACACCTATCTTTCTTTGTCCGCCTATCTTTTGGTGCGAAAAGAGCTTTCATTGATTAAAAAGAGACAAATAAGTCAATGGTTGACCGCTTAGCTAGTAAGGATTTTGGCTCTTAACCTAAAGGTTGATGGTTTAAATTTTATTAGAGGCATTAAAGTTTCTTCGGGACATATGCAACCTGTTAGAATAATCAATAATACTCTTGTTACTAGCAGAAGGGTGGGGGGTTCGACTCTTGTTGGGAATTTGAGAGCTATATTTGAGAGATATAGTGGAACAATTAATTTAGAACGGAGTTATATTTGGAAAATATAGTGGAACAATCAGTTTGGAGCAGGTACCTTGTGTGCAGTAGTTGTACAGTGACCTTGAGAACTTGGGAGACAGTTTGTGCACATCTCGCAATTTACATACTCCATTACTTAGGGATATAGTTATAGGGTCCAAAAGTAGTTAGACATAACTTAAATACTTAGATTATAAAAAAAAAAAAGAGAGACAAATAAGAGGTTTGGTACAGGTCCCTTGGCATCCATAGCCACCAGTTGTCTCATAGAATTAAGGTCTAAAGGTAAACAAATCAATGGAGATTCATGCAGCTCTGTACAGTCTAATTTGTTGTTTAAAAAATTAAAATTTAAATCTTGACAATTTAAGGTTCTATTTTCACAATATATCATTCTATATAATCAAACTCAAAATTTTAAGTATAGGATATACATCTCTTCTTATAAATAATTTAACTTTTACGAAACTAAAATAAAAATTTTAAAATCAAACTCTATCCAATCATACTCTAAAAAAAGAAGTCTAACATTACTCTTCATAACTAGTACAAAATTAACAATAATTAGGATTGGAAAAATCTTTCCAATTACTCACCAATTGTGTATAGAAACCTCATTATATTAAAAAATTTTAGCTTTATTTTCTTGTATCATTACATTATTTTTGTATTTCTTTTCTTGAATTATCACTTACTATCTTGATGGTTTTCGAAATGAAAAGCATGTATATTTTCTATAATTATCTACGAACTGCTTATGAAAATCTTATTACAACAACTAACTATTTAGTAGTCTCTCATTATAATTAAAAACTCATCAGAAACCTCTGTAACAGTTGACGATGTTCGATAAATTGATATTCCCTCCTACCCATTTTATTTAACAGTATTTAACCAGACAAGTAGTTTTATACAAAAGTTTGAATTGTATTATAAAAATAATATAGTATAATAAAAAGTAAAAAATATGTGTGTCAGTGGATACTTTATATCAAATTTAAATATATAAAAGTAATATATAGTAATGTTAGCAGTTGATTGATAATATAAAATATATTAAAATATTTTTTATAAAAAATATTAATTATTTTAAAACATTTTAATATAATAAAAAAGTCAAATGAAATGGGGACGAAGGAAATACATAATTTTAGTTTATAGAATAAAAAATAAAAATATAAAATATAAAAGAATAAAACTCTGATAAAGAATTTCATGGTATTTATTAGGGTCATTAGAATAATTAACTAATTTTAAACTTAATTTACGAATTATAGAAGATTATGATTCTAATCAAGTTCCAAATTTCATCTACCTGTCTATTTTAGGACACTATGCTCTGTAGCGTCACTAATGATGCAAGATAGAAAAGACAAAGTGCAATAGCGACAAACTGCCCGTCTGTCCCCACCAAAAAACACAAAATTGCCCTACGTAATTTAACATTATCTTGGCAAAATCTACCAGAGAAGAGCACAAAATGCTCTCTATATAGACTGATCTTGGCATTCTTATTTTTGCCAAATTCTTGAATGAAAATTCGCACACAAACAAATCTCACTTCTTTCCACATACAATATGGACCCTATCCTCAACTTCACTCTACTCTTGATAACTATCACCATTGTTATCTTTTCTCTAAAGTTTCTGAAGCAGAAGGAGGAACAATTGCCACCAAGTCCACCAGCTTTTCCAATTATCGGCCATCTCCACCTCCTGAAAGGTCAGCGCCACCGCGACCTGCAGGCTCTTTCCGGAAAGTATGGCCCCGTTATGTACATCCGATTCGGAAGCCGTCCCACGGTGGTCGTTTCCTCTCCATCCATTGCAGAGGAATGCATGACCAAGAACGATATTATCTTAGCAAACAGGCCTAATTTCCTATTTACTAAACACTTTTCTTATAATAGATCTACCATTGGAGCAGCACCCTATGGAGATCTTTGGCGCAATCTTCGTCGTGTCAGCGCCATCCACATCTTTTCCTCTTTTAGTGTTCAGCATTCCTCGGCTATCTGGACCGAGGAAATCCGGTCGAATGTGCAAAAACTGTGCTTGAACTCGAATTCTGAGTCCTGGAATGAAGTGAACCTGACCTGTTTGTTCCAAGATATAGTACGAGATGCGGTGATGAGGATGGTTTGTGGAAATAGATGGTCTAGTGTCGCTGATGTCTTTAAGATGTTTAGCTCACTCATGAACATTTGCGATTATATTCCAATCTTGAGGTGGATTGGTTTCGGAGGGATAGAGAAGCAAATAATCAATTTGCAGGCACAGAGGGATAAGTTCCTCCAGGGTCTAGTCGATCAGGGCCAGAGAAACAGAGCCACTTCGTGTACAAATGATAAGCAAAAGCAGACAATTCTTCAAGTATTGTTGTCTCTTCAAGAAGCTGATCCCGAAAATTACCCAGATAACGTTGTCAAAGCCATGATACTGGTAAATCTTCTTTTCATATCTGAAAATCAATTTGTTTTTGAGGTATTTGCCGAAGGGCTGATGGAAATCATCTTGCTTGCTAGTTTCTTACTTTTGCTTCTTTGTTCTTTGTTTTGCGTAGACTATGTTTACAGCCGGAACAGACACTTCAACTCTAAGTATGCAATGGGCCATGTCCCTTTTATTAAATCATCCGGAGGTCTTGGAGAAGGCAAGAAACGAAATAGACAAGCAGATTGGACATGAACGTCTCATAGAGGATTCGGACTTTCCCAAATTACATTATCTACGAAGTATAATCAACGAGACACTTCGACTTTTCCCTGTTGCACCGCTTCTGGTGCCTCACTTTTCATCTGAAGATTGCACAATAAGTGGCTACAAGATTCCTAAACATACAACTTTGATGATCAATGCTTGGGCTATTCACAGAGACCCTAAGGTGTGGGAAGAGCCAACCAAGTTTAAGCCAGAAAGATTTGAGGGAATCGAAGTGGGACGTGAAGGGTTCAGGTTCATTCCGTTCGGAAAGGGAAGGAGAAGCTGCCCGGGCAATACTATGGCTATGAGGTTCGTGGCATTGGCATTAGGCACTTTGATTCAATGCTTTGAGTGGAAAAGGTTGGGACCTGAGCTGGTGGACTTGGAAGAAAGAGGTGGATTAACCATTCAAAAAGTCAAGCCTTTGGATGCATTATATAGGCCACGCCCAGCCATGATCAACTTCGTCTTTCAAACATAAAACCTTTGAAAATAGAATGTTCCCTCAAAATAGCAAAGGAAAGTATAATGTTCAAACTCGATGTATGAGACTTCTTTTTCCTTTTTTTTTCTTGTGAAAATATTTGAACTTTTTTTTATTTAGCCGAAAATATATTTGCCACGAGTAATTTGAGTATATATAGCTCGAAATTCAATCTCAAAATAATTTGATTTCTTTTTACCTGTCACTTTTTTGTTTCATAAAAGTTAGAAATAGATCTTGATAATTAAAAAAAAATTATAATTTATCACTTTGAGTTACAATTAAGATAAAACCTTATTTTCTCTATTATTCCTATAGACTGCAAACCAAAATTTGAAAGAGAAACGATACTGGGATTGGGTTTTCTTTTGAAGAAATTTTTACTTTTTCTAAAAAGTCAACTCTAAATTCTTACTTTTTAAAAAAGAATAAATAATTTTTTAAAATAAAAATCAACCCCAATTAAACCCTAAAGTGTGTCTGCATGTCTAGGTAAAAGTTGAGATCATCTATTCAAGTGCTTGCTTCCGGCTATGTTTCAGTACTCATCCCACACGATTCCCCTGCCGATTTACAAAATTTTGTATAAAAAATAATTAGTTATGAATGTCATTAAAGACCGGACCAACAATTTATTTTACTATTAAATTTTTTTTCTTTTTATATTATTAAATAATTATATTATTTCATTACTAAATACAGTGAAGTCTAGTAAAAAAATAATATGTGTAGATTATTATACTCTTTATAGATATATTATGTAATTTAACATATTATTTTTTAACGACAAAACAGCATAATTTATTATAAATTAATTATTTAATAATATAAATAATAATAAATATAAATTAATTATTTAATAATATAAATAATAATAAATTCAAATGGCAAAACAAGTCATTAGCTTTTGACAGGGGCATTTACAGTTAATTTTTCAAAAAGTACACATCAGTGGGTAAACTCCAATGTCCTTTTTCTCCATTCCCTTTCTTGCCCTTCCTCTTCCGTCAGCTCTAACGTGAGTGTATTTGGATTAAATTTAAAAATTTTTATTTTAAAAATCATAAAATAAATTATTTTTTAAAATATTAAAATTAAAATGGAGATGGGACGTGTAAAATGAAAGAAATGGATTTATTAGGCGACCGGCTAGAATTGATGTTCATTTGTCTATACTGTATTATTATGTTTTACCGGTTCGAATATTCTTTAACATTTATCTTGTAATATTTATAATAAAATTAAATAGTATTTTTATTTTAAAATTTTAAGTTTTGTGTTTTATGTTAGAAAATTATTTATAAAAAAATAAGACTAAAATTAAAAATTTTATATTGAATTTTATAGTAAAATACTATCTAAATATAATTTGATATTTTTATTTTAAATTTTATAAAAAATATTTTTATAAAAAAAGAATTGATATTAAAAGTAAAAAAAATATTTATTATTTTATAATAATATGTTGTCTAAAATTTATATTTTAAAATTAACTTTTAGATTACCCGAAGTGGTGTCGTACGTGGGTATAGATAATTTGAAAACAGTTTCCCAAGTTGAAATTTGCGTCATTGAGTTACCTGCTCTTTTGTCTTTTTTCTTGTTTTAGTTTTAACGTGCTAGTCTATGTGGTTGCGTCACCAATGATGCGAGATTGAAATATCGTGGAGGAGAAGTCGAACTTGACGCATCGCTATGACATGATATTCTTGGCTTTTAGGAAGAAAAGTAAAACACGGACAACGATTTATTTTTTAAATTTCTGTACTGACAGAATGACAAATTTGTTAAATAATGTAATTTGGATATTTAAATATCTTTTCTTTCCAGTTTAAGTGACAAAATTACCCACCCTTTGGAGTCCTGAAAGTTATCAAGAATCTTTCTTTCCGTCTTTGACTTTAACTTTGACTTTGTATTTAAATTGTGTTATTTAATATTTTAAATTTTTTTATAAATAATTTATTTTTATAAAATTAAAGATAAAAATTTTTAAATTCAAAATTTTATATATTTTTATTAACACAAAAGATTAATAACTAATTGATAAAAGAGAGGGTGTTATTATTTTTAATGGAATTCTTTCTTTGTTAATCACACCCCACTATTATTTATTTTTATCGTAAAAGAATTCTTTCTTTGTTAATCACACTCCACTATTATTTATTTTTATCGTAAAAGGACAATAACACCCTCTCTTTTATCAATTAGTTATTAATCTTTTGTGTTAGACTGAAGATAAGACAAAATACGCTTGACTCTGTAACAGTCCAAAGGTAGTGGCTGAGCGGGTGAGATAAGATCAAATCCAAAACCAATAATTAGAAAACTCTGTCAGCACAACACAACGGCTTAAGTCCAAGTACAACACCCTTTGAAGTCATGAGGTTTAAATATAAGTTTAAATTTTTATTTGTGTTAGTGGATGATATTGAATAGTATTTTAATCGGGAAGTTTAAAGCATATGGTTGACAAACTCCGATGACTTAGGGGTATGTGGGATTCAGCCAAAAACAAATTGATCTGTGCACATAGGCTCATGTTTCAGCAGCCTTATCTTGACCACTTCCAGTGCATCTTTCTCGTCACTTGAACATGGAAGTATTCTACTGCACTGTAATCTTGATTGTCTCCATCTTCGTAGTTCTGAAACATTTGCAGCAAAAGAAGAATCAATTGCCACCAGGTCCACCGGCTCTTCCAATTCTAGGCCATTTCCACATCCTGAAAGGTCCACAGCACCGCTCTCTAAGTTCTCTCTCCGACAAGTATGGTCCGATCATTTACCTCAGATTCGGAAACCGGCCTACGGTAGTTGTTTCATCGGTATCTATTGCAGAGGAATGCTTCACCAAGAACGACATCGTCCTCGCAGACCGGCCTCAGTTCCTCCTCACCGACATATTCTCTTATAATAACAACAGTCTTCCTTTCTCCCGCTATGGGGAGCGCTGGCGCAATCTTCGTCGCGTTACCACAATCCATGTCTTTTCTTCCCTGAGCCTGCAACAATCTGCATCTATTCGAGCTGAGGAAATCAGATTTAATGTTCAAAAGCTGTTATCAAGCTCTACTGATGGGAAGTGGACTGAGCTGAACTTGATTTCTTTTTTTCGGGAACTGGTACAAGATGTTATAATGAAGATGGTTTGCGGAAAAAGATGGTGTAATTCAGCTAATCTTTTCAGGCAGCTTGGCTCATTATCCAATGCTTCTGATTATATTTCGATCTTGAGGTGGATTGATTTCCGAGGCGCAAAGAAGAAGGCGATTAGTCTGAGGAAGCAGTCAGACAAGTTCTTGCAGGATCTAATTGATGAGGGTCGGAAAAGCGGAAGCTGTTTGAGTTCAATTGATCAGCAGAGGAAGACAATTGTCCAAGCATATTTGTCTCTACAAGTAGCTGAACCTGAATACTACACTGATAGCGTTGTCAAAGCAATGATTCAAGTAAATCAGTATCTTTTTCTTGATGATTTCTGAAATCTATACTTGATCTCTTGCTTGCTAATTCTGATATGCTTCTTTTTCTTCTTTTGTAGTTCATGTTTACGGCTGGAACCGATACTTCAGCTCTGACTATGCAGTGGGCGATGGCTCATTTGTTGAATCACCCGGAGGTGTTGGAGAAGGCGAGAAATGAAATAGACAACCATATCCCTCCAGGGCGTTTGATAGAGGATTCAGATCTTCCTAAATTGCCCTACCTGCGATGCATAGTCAATGAGACACTTAGACTCTGTCCTCCTGCCCCGCTTCTTCTGCCCCATCTTTCATCAGAAGATTGCACCATAGAAGGCTACAAGATCCCAAGAGGCACAACTGTGTTGATCAATGCGTGGGCCATTCATAGAGACCCTAGTATTTGGGAAGAGCCAACAAAGTTTAAACCAGAAAGATTTGAGGGAATTGAAGTGGGATGTGAAGGGTTCAAATTTCTGCCCTTTGGAAAGGGGAGGAGAAGCTGTCCTGGGAATAACATGGCTTTGAGGATTGTGGAATTGGCATTCGGCGCATTGATTCAATGCTTTGAGTGGAAGAGAACGGGACCTGAGATGGTGGACTTCGATGAAAAGTATATTGGGCTAACCATTCGCAAGGTTAATCCTTTAGAAGGCTTATACAGACCCCGCCAGAAAACCACTGGTCTCTTTTCTCAGCTCTGAGTTGAATAATTTAGAAAACGACTAGAAGTAAGCACGCGTGGTCATGTAATAGCATTTCGATAAATTATTGCATTATTTGCAAGTAATTATTTCATATGCTTGTTTTAAGTAGTAACCTCTGGGGTGAAGGCCTCCGACTAGTAAAAGTTGAAACCTTGTAATCAAAATGTGAGAGTTCAATCCTTATCTAATATAGAATTTATTGTCTATCTTTATAGGAATTTATTACTTCACTTTTTTGGAATAATTCTCCATTTGTATATATAGGTTTAATTGTTATAATATATTGTACTTTAATTCCATGATAAATGTAGCTTTTCTAAATAGTATTACACTTCTTATTCTTAGAAGTGTCAATCGGATTGAGTGAGTTAAGTTTTACTAAGTTCGAGCTCAGCTTAATTATTTCAGACTGGCAAAATATGAGTCCTAGCTCGGCTCTCTAGGGCTCGGGCTGACTCTAACCTGATTTTTAAAATTTTTTTATATAATAATAATATTTTTTAATAATATAATAATAATATTATTATATATATATATATATATATATATATATATATATATATATATATATATGTTTATATATATATTTTACGAGTCGAACTGAAATTAAGCTAAGTTTCTCTTAGCTCGAGCTCGACCCGAAAAGTTATTTAGACTGAAAATCTCAATCCGAGTTCGTAATTAAGCGGGTCGAACGAGCCGGGCTTGAGCTAACCCGACCCAATTGACAGTCTTAAAAGAAATAGTAATCTTTAGCATAAAATTTATGATATCTCATGTTTATATAGCAAGTTTTCGTTGCTTATCAAAATGCCAATTACTAATTCTCAAAATTAACCATTTTATACTGGATTTCTTGCTATATTTGATCAGAAATAACCTTTTGAATTTCAGAAATGTGAATTCTATTCGCTCATCGGTCATATTAGAAGCATTTTTAATCAATATATAAAAGAATGGAATAACTTATTTGTGGCCCAATATTCTCGTAGAAGTTTTTATGCTAGCTCAAGATAAGACCTTGCATTTTAGATGGGTGAAATATTGTCATTTATTGAGTAGCGACTATCAACATGAAACTGTTAAAATTTGCAAATAATATAAGTTTTCTTTGTTTATCAAGCTAATTATTAATTCCCGAAGTTGACCATATGGGTTGGATTTCTTACGGGATTTTATGTAAAAATTAGTATTACTCTCTCCATTTAAATTAAATATTTATATTTATTTAAAAATAAATATTAGTTTAAAAATAAATTTATTTTCTTCTTAAACATTTATAATTAATTTTTTATTTAAAAATTTTTAATTATACTAATATATGAAGCATACCGTTAACTTTTTTAACTAATAAAGATATTATAGTAAAACTACTCTCCTTAAATTACAAAACAAGTCGAAAGAGGATTCTTGACATAAGGAGTATTATATACTTCATCCATTTCAAAATATATGACATAATTTATTGTTTACACATAAATTAAAGTTTCAAAAAATTTGAGCAAATGTTTAGAATGTCTTTATTTAAAAATTTATATTTTTGATAAGCGTAGCGAATTTTTTGCATGCTCGGTGAATATATTTCCTATTTTATCCTTTTATACAAACATAATCATTTCTTTCTCAAGTCTTTTATTCAAAACATTAAATTAGAAACAATTTTGAAAGGCTTTTTTGACAAATCTTAGGTCTTCAGTTGCATTATTTTCTAACTCTTCATAATGTAAAATTTTAAAATAAATTCATAAGATAATTAAATTGAAAAACTTAAATTCTTAATTTGAATAATGAACTTATAAATAAAAAATAAAATTTATGAAAAAAGATTGGATGGAACTTTGTCAGATATCGGTGAAACTCCAATTAGAGGTCCAACAAAGCCTGGTAAAACTCGCTTTGGAGGTCCCCCAAGGCTTGATGAAGCTTCAATTGGAGTTTTACAAGCATTTGGTGAAACTCTCTTTGGAACTTCACTAGGGTTTGGCAAAGGATCCTTTAAAGCTTTGCCAGATTTTGGTGAAGTTCTAAAAAGAGTTTTGGCAGACTCTCTAGTAAAACTTCATTAAAGTCAATAAATTATACTCATATTACATTAAAAAATTAATTTAAAATTTATCAAATTTAGATTAAATGGAGAATCAATTATGACTTTTTGAATTACAGTAAGTTTCAACTCAAAGTAGAATGAAGAAAATAGAGAACACTTTTTTTTTGGAGAGAGAAATATGTAAGTTTATGGCTAAAGTGGAATATGTTTACTAGACTTACAAAAAACTTGTTGCACTTATCAATCATAAAAAATTATTATTAAGTGTGTCAAATTAAAATCTAACATTGAAAGCTGGCATTTTAAATGGTTGATTAGAAGACTAATAATTTTGAGAAAATCAAAGTATTTAAATGATTACTTAAGATAAGGATAAAGTTTTAAAAAATAATAAATGAAACCTTAATATAAAAAATATTTATATATTTTGAAATGGAAAAAAATTAGGTCATATATTTTAAAATGGGGAAGTATTAAGTAGTAACCGGTAGTAAAAATTGGTGAAGACATGCCCCTAAAATGGCAATTTTTCTTTGTCTATAAAATCACTAACTCATAATTGTGTTGACATCTTACTACATGACCATTTATTACCCTTGATTGACGCCCATTTCTTCTTCCTGTCCAGAAATAATTATCATTGTTTAGAATTTATACAAACAAAACGGCTTTTAATGATCATTAGAATATATAACTTAACTAGCAAAAAGACTCTTGCACTCTATGAGTTTTTATACTCAATTACGGTTAATATATTTTTTAAATAATTATGAACCAAATTTATAAAGTTAACACTAAAAGGTCAACTTAATCATTATAATTTTACTCTAAAATTAACGTCTTAATTTAAATTAAGTCCCTCTTGTGTTAAAAAGAAAAATAAAATCAAATAATATATTTTAAAAACTATTAGAATAATTAGGGAAACAATCTCAACTATAAAAGTATATTCAAATATATTCAAGTTCATAAAATTAAAATTAATTTATTAATTAAATTTTCATGAAAATTTAGAGATTAAAGAATAAAACTTCATATAAACGACATATGTTTACTTAAAAAAAATAAACAAATATTATTATAACAACGACGTTGCTCTAATAATTATTAAAAATGTGCCACTCAATTTTTACTGGCACTGCTTTCTTTTCCCTCCCTCCGCAGGACCATCCCCTTCCACGAATAATGTTAAACATCACTGTATCAAGAAAAACAATCTTTAAAATATTTGGATGATTTTACAATTTCACTTGCCTCTGCTCAAGAACGAACGTAAATCATATTAGTCTATAAAACTAGCTAAAAATGTATTATGAAAAGAGAAGTAATTATTAGCTTCTAATTAAAGTAATTAACTAATAATAATGTAAGAATTATAAAAATATAAATTGTTGGTTATAACTAATAATAATATAATGATGCTTGCAATCACATTTGCCAACTGTTTTGGGTTGAAAGAGAGAGAAATGGAATTCTCATTGAAAGACCTAAGAGGGGGGTGAATTAGGTCTTTGGCTAATTATCAAAAATCTTTTCACTTTTTGCAAATCCTTTGTCGTAATAAAAGTTTTTCTTCAATTCACAAGCTCTAAATTTATATGTGATTTAATGGTTCAGACAATATGATCAAATAATAACACCACAACCAATCAATCAACAATTAAGAACAAACAATATTAACACAAGTATGTAAACAAGTAAATCTATAAACAAGTGAACACACGATTTATAGTGGTTCGATCTTTCCAAGATCTACATCCACTACCTTGAGTCCACACTCAAGGATTTCAACCAATTCACTATATGCTTAATCCAAGCAATTACACAAGAGGCTCACCCTTCAATGGGTTTTACCACAACAACCTCTTTTTAATATAATAAACAAGGTTCACTCTTATCACTAAGAGTTTTATGTCACTAGACAACCTAGACCAATCTAATCCAAAGGCTCACCCTCACCAATGGGTTTTACACAAACAACCTTGATTAATCTAGTCTATGGCTCACCCTCCACAAGGGTTTTATGTCTCTTGACAACCTTGTATCAATCACAACAATAATATAAAGATAGAGTTTAGATGTTACCAACATTTCTTGGTGGATGAATACAATTGATAGTACCACTTCACTTCTTGCCTTTGGAATCTTAAATTTCAATCTTTGAGCACAAGGCAATTTGAGAGCTTTTGATATAATTTTGATGTAAAACAAGTTAGAGCTTCAAGGATTTTGAATGTTCAAAAGTTGTTTCAAAAATATGGAGTTTGTGGCTTTTATAGATTTGAAAATTTAGCTTTAACAGTCATAAAACGGCTAGTAACGGCTAGTTTCAACAAAATTCGGTCGACCGAATTTTTGGTCGAAAATTTTCGGACGCACTGTTCACTACTGTTCACTATGCAGGGGGAAATTCAGACGACTGAATTTTCCCAGTTGCGTCCGAATCTTCTTCCGAATTTCTCTGGAAAAATAGTATCACTGTTCATTTGTACAGTACTGTTCACAAAGAAAAATTCGGACGACCGAATTTGCGTCCGAATGTCCTTACTCCTTAAGCATGAAGCACGTGATATGGGAAATAAGTACATATTATATTATAAATTGTAGATGAGTAGGTGAAGAAGCGAAAGGTATTGGTCAAATTGAAATTAATACTCAAAACTTCAATGCAAGATGCCCAATAAAAGACCTTAAAAGGAACAAGATTGAATTCGAAGATTATGTAGTTTAAGGTGCTACAAGTAATACTTTTGCTTCTAAATATAACTGAATATATTTACAATGCGTTTGATGCATATGAATAGAATAGAATAATTTTTTTAATTTCTCATTCTATTTCAATATTTAATATAAAAATTATAAATATAAAAAGTCTTTTTATAAGAAAATTAATTTTAAAAAATAAAAAAGATTTTTTTGCACAAAAATCTAAAGAAAGGCCTTTTCAAGAGAAGTAAGAATTAATCTTAAAATTGTGTATAAATTTATGGAAAGCTACCTATTCACATATTAAATTTATGTGAGTTTTTAGATATAATAAGACTCCAATAAATAATTAAATAGCCTAAAAAGATTCGTGCAATGCATGAGGACTAAAATATTTTAGAAATAAAATATTATAAATTTATTTATTCAAATAAAAAATATTTAATAATTATTACAATTAAATATATCATGTAGTCTCTCCTTCTCTAACTTTCCCTTCTTAAGATAGAAAAAAAAGTATAAGACTAAAGATATTAACATTTTATATAATTAGAATCTCAAAAAATTTTGAAAAGTTTCTTCCATTTTTATTTAACAGAAAAAGAGAATATATTAAAAAAATATTCCATTTTATGATGAAGTTGTTCTTGATGATACTTTTAACCCAAAAACTATATAATCCAAACAATTTTATGTTTTGATATATTCAAGTAGTAATATATTTGTTAATTCAAAAAAGAATTGAACCCATCAAAACCTTTATTTTGACAATTTTACTTATTAATAAAAGTTTCTTTTCATTTTACTCCCTTTTTCCTACACTCCACCCTACCAAAAAAAAAAAAAAGAGTTTCTTCTCCCCCCAAAAAGGAAATAAAAAACATTTTTAAGACATTTCTTTCCCCATATCTCCCAAAAATTAAAGAATAAGTTCTCAAAAATAATTTATGTAAAGAGAAAAAGAAAATAAAGGAGTTTAAAAGGAATCTTATATATTGGAATTGAAGTATTGTAGTAATATTTATTTATCTAAATAATTTGAATTTAAATGAAAATAAAAATTATGATATCATATAAGTTATCAAATTAATAAAGTTTTCTTGACCAATTAAAACTTTTGAAATTATTTAGAATTAGAAAAATTTTTAAAAAATAGAATAAAAAATTTGGAAGTCATATAATAAATATGTTATATTTCTATAATATATGTATATATATATATAAATATAACAAAACTCCCACAAATAATTGGTAGGTAAAAAGAAGAAATACGTAGTTCCTCCAATTTTATAAACCACTATAGATTGGTGGCGGTGATCCAAGAAAACAAATATAAAATTGTTGCAATAATAAAGAAAATAAGGGTGAATAATTAAATTTAAAAATTTAAGTATAAAATTCATATTTTTTTAAAAATAATTTAATTTTTATAAAATTTAAAATAAATATTTTTAAATTAAACTCTATCTGTCATCAAAATTAAAAATTTCGACACACCTAAACTTCAGCCAAATATTTAATAAATAATTATAAGAAACATTTGATTGTAGACTGTATTATATATATATACAGCCCTAAACAAGTAGTATATTCCACACCCATCGAAACTACAGTGCCAAGCATTTCTTTCTCTCTCTTTCTTTCGATGGAGTTTCTCTACTGCGCTCTGGCGTTGATCATCTCCATATTCTTTACTAGAATATACTTACTCAAGCACCAGAAGGACGAATTGCCCCCAAGCCCACCAGCTCTTCCGCTCTTAGGCCATCTCCACCTCCTGAAAGGTGTCCTCCACCGCTCTCTCCAATCCATCTCCCGTAAGTACGGTCCCATCGTCTTCCTCCGGTTAGGGGTTCGTCGTTACCTTGTCGTCTCTTCTCCGGCCATCGCCGAGGAATGCTTCACCAAGAATGATATTGTATTTGCAAACCGGCCTTTGTCCCTTTCCAGCAAGCACCTTTCTTACAATGGCACCACCGTCGGATTCGCGCCCTACGGAGACTACTGGCGCAATCTCCGCCGTGTCTCCGCCATCAATATCTTTTCACCCCTCAGCCTGCACAACTCCTCATATATCCGGATTGAGGAAACCCAGCTAACCATCAAAAGATTGTTGTCGAAATCGAATACCGAGACTTGGACGGAACTGGACCTGACTTCTCTGTTCAAAGAATTGGTGGACGACACGATCATGAGGATGACTTGTGGAAAAAGATGGTTCAAATCAGCTGATGTGTTTAAGCAGATTCTCCCTCTGACGAACAACTTTGATTATTTCCCAATTTTGGAGTGGATAGGTTTTGGGGGATACTTGAAGAAGTTGAAGCATTTGCAGAGGGAGAGAGACAGGGTCTTGCAGGATATAATTGAAGATTGCCGGAGAAAGGGAGAAGCTTCAAGTTCCATTGATAAGCAGAAGAGGACGATTGTTGAAGCGCTGCTGTCTGCACAAGAAGCTGAACCTGAGCACTATACCGATGATGTCCTCAAAGGGTTGATCCTGGTAAATTCTCATTCTTTATTTTTATTTAACTTCTAATTCTTTTCTTTTTTCTTTTTCTTCTCTGTGGTATTGGTTACGGGGAAGGGGTTTGTTGGGCCAATATATGCCATCCAAAAATGGTTCATTATTTATATAAAAACTGTTTTATATATAATTTAAAAAATTAAATATGTTTTAATTATATAAATGCTTCCCCTAAAAACAATAAACCGGGTCTTGACCCGAGGCGCTCTTCTTAGTCTCCTTTGTGGACTTCATAACCTCTCCAGGGAAAAAAAAAAAAAAAAGATTGTCGCATACACAATATCTGGAATGCATTCACGGGGCACAAATGTGTTCTGGAGAGGTCAACTTGTGCGGTTGTAGACTTCTAGTGAGTGATAAATAACTAGTCTAGTTGGATTCGAATTCTCCGGCCCTTAATCTATGGTCCACTCCCACCCCTCTCTTTTTTAATGCATTTTTTTTAAAAAATAATATTTTTATTCTCATTTCTTTTACTTCTCTTTTCTTTCTTTTATAGATACAAAAATTTTAATATTTATAATAATAAAATTAATTGATCCAACGCATTATCAATCTAACTCAATTTCCTTTCTTTTCTTACGGCATTGGTGACGCTAACCATCGTAAAAAAGTCAATTATTTATATAAAAATATTTCGATCACATAATTTTTTATATATTTAAAAATTTATAAGAAATTATCGTAAAATTTCTCTATTTAGATCTATTACGAGATATTATTTCATTTTCATTTTACAACTTTTTTTAGTGACTATTAGTTTTTAGAGCGAGTAACATATGTGTGGAAAAGGTAATAATAAATCCATGCGGGCCCACCACCCCCAACAAAAGAAAAATGAAAAAAAAAAGGAATTAGCCTCCTATCAACATTAATATATCCTTAGAATTTTTTAAGACCAACACGGTAAAAGGTTAGGAAAGGAAAATTAGTATTATAGTTAAACTAATAATTTTTGCTTAATATTTTTATAATATGCACTTCATTAATACTAAGATAATTTTGAGTCATTAATTAATTATTTTTGAAGCTAGTATTTTTAATATTTTTCAATAATAAGATATAAAGTTACACATGTTATGAATTTGTTGACGCGCAAATCGTTATCGCCACAACAAAATAGTAATACTAATGTAGAGAGTTTAATAAAGAAATTATAATGTAGAGAATATGAGAAAACTATAGAGAGAAAATAGAGAGAAAGAACAAGAGATCTTTATTAATTCTGTGAGAGTAAATCAATCAATGAATGAGTGCATACAACACCTCAGTCTAGAGCCTTATTTATAGGGTTCAGAGGTACATCTAAGTCAGAATAGGTATAGGGTAATCAGAAGATAAATCCTGTCACTAATCAAAGATATGATAGAACTCTACCATCTATTTTCTGGATAGTTGGAGTATCTCTATAACTCTGATAATGTACATCCATAATAATATTAATTTCATAACACTCTCCCTTGGATGTCCATTGTATAAGAGTATGATTGAGGAAAAACCCAGTGGAAAAAAACTCTAGTGAAGGAAAAAGAGTACACTACTCTTTATGCCATATTTACTCCCCCTGATGAGATAATCCTTTAAGGTTTCTTAACCGCCGCATTCCAATTTTGTTCACTAATTTCTCAAATGTTGCGGCTGGTAATACTTTAGTGAATAAATTTGTCAGATTGTCACATGATTGAATTTGTTACACATCAAAATCACCACTCTTCAAAAGCACATGAGTAAAGAAAAATTTTATCATATCTCCTTATATATATTTCAAACTTTATTATCATCTAACAATACAGTTAGAATTCATTCTTAGATGATATAGATATATCTCGAATACATTAATCATGATCACACATATTCTCAACCAACATCATTAACTTCTATTTCTTCAACATGAGTTAAAGATGTAGCTGTTATAATCAACACATATTTATATGCATAGTTTATGTGGATCATATAGGTAACTTATACCTTGCATATCCATCTCAACAGGAGTTGAATTTTTTCAATATTCGAGATAAACTATCTCAATGAGATTTAAAAGACAAGTTTAATGTCATATCAAAATTCATTGGGTAGAGAAGAACTAGAATATATATCTGCTTGCATACAAATAAGTGTATTTATGCTCTAAATTGCAGAGTTATGGTACTTCAGGACCAAAGAGTTGTTCAATAGTCTTTAATAGATATAAAGGATCTCACATATAATAACCCAATAACTATTGATGTGCTATGTCCATGTGAAACATCTTCAGGATGTTCAATCAAAACAAAATGTTGGCTTTTCAAAACGTTGATCACAATATTTGCTCCTCTAATTTTTTCAGAAAAAATATCTTGATTATTAAATCATTTTCTCTTTTCAAAATCAAGAGATCAATCACGCTTCAGGCGTGTATCAAAATCATATAGTTATAGAATTCATATATTTGTCCTGCTAGGACATTTATCCAAATAGGAATATCTATAAGTATAATATTATATTGATTAACTCTACAGGAGTCAGATAAACAATCAATATGCAATATTATGCAAATAAATAATATTTTGAACTTTTAGTTCATTAATACTTATGCATAGATCAAGATAATAACAGTCATAAATGATATCTTCTTTAATTGAAGTTTTTCTCCCCCTAATGTGGAGAACACTATGTCAATCAATAGATTGTACAATGAGAATATCTTCTAATAAAGAAATACATATAGCAAGTATAGCTATGTATAGAATTTCTTCATATATGGACATACTCAATCATTCTTTCAATAGAAATTCACTAAGACAATCTCTTTATGTTCTACAGGAATAATTATATGCTTCAAGCACATCGAGTCCATCAGAGACTTCAAATATAAGCTTTATTATCAAATGATAACAAATATAAACACATATTAAGTGTTATCATGCACTATTATACCCACCACTATAAATATATTTTTTCGTTATCAGTGTCAGATTTTACGAAGAATCATACGCCATAACTCATGGCAATATTCACTTTTGTGGTTCGTATTTTATAAGCAAATATTAATTGCTATCTCTTTGGATTACACTTCAACTGTATAATTCCTGATGGGAATACATGTACACTTCAAGTGTACTTGTGAATAGTTTAAACTTTTTATATTTCTCATGCGAACTTTATCGTTTCAAATCTGCAGACCTTGATTTGAAAATCCTCAACATATTATGCGCATTAATATCTTTAAAGTTATATACTTGTTCGATTCTAATAATTCCCAATCATGTTGAGATCTCATCATTTATCATAGTTTTCAAGTACCTGAATTTCTTCTAGAAATAATATATCAATGATGTTTGGAGGAAAATTTTGCTGGAATTTAAATCTCCTCAACTTAATATATATGACCATCTTAAGCCTTTGCTCCAATGAGGAGTTTGTATCTTTGGAAACCGACTTATCTATCACATTTCAGTTATGTCTCAAATTTATTTTTAGTTGTAGATTATCCTTCAGGGATATCAAATAGGAACATTCTTTGCTGGATGTTGGTCAATTAATATACATGACTGTATAAATTATCCTTTGAACTTCTGGTTCAAGGTATCTTCTATGAGGATTAAAATAGAAGATCAAAATGAAACACATACTAATATCTTTATCCAAACTCATAATTTCTCCTCTTTATGTTAGGGGCAACATATTCAAAAATTAACAAAATAAGAATCTCTCCATTGAGATTTGTTCCCAACATATTTAATAATCTCTTTGAGAACCCATCTCATTACCTTTGTGGTGGAGCAACATACACAGTGTATCTCTAAATTTAAGATGGAAAATATTTAGTTTCTGATCACAAACCAACTACTCTGAGGAGAATTACAATGTGTTGGCAAAATACGAAATAAGTGCTAATATATCACAGCCATAAACATTCTGCAGGATGTTCAATATCTATCTCAATACAACCAGTATTATTAGGACAAATTATGTCTTTGGGAGAATGTTAAAACATGAGCTCATTATCAATAAATTGTGCAAATTACAGGTTGCAAAACAACAATATGCATAAGACTATTTGTTTATGCATCAACTAATAATTTCTTCATATTCATCCCAAAATAACACATTCAACCCCAAGTAATACTAGCAACTTTTAAATAAAACAAGTAGCACATATAAATTCGTCATATTGGGAAACTTCTGGTTCTATAATAAATTCATAATCATTCTTCGTATTTTAATGATTCGGGATGGTTCAACCGGTCATGCCAACTAATAAATTATTTATCAGTAAACTTCAAGTTTACTCAATATTGCATCTCAATTTCATAATTTTATACAATATAACTCAGGAGAGATAAATAGTGGTATTTATAATTGACATATATTTCATGTCATAATGATAATGCATATATCTCAAAAGTTCATTCATCTAATGTCTCGATATACTGATAATATAATCAATGCTCAAAAAGTTTTACGAGACTATATAGAGAATGATGCATTATAATCATTGACCATTAGGTGAAGATCTGGTAGCTCTTCTGGAGCTTTTAATCAATTAACTCTTCTAGAGTTATTTGATTAATTAATTCTTCAAGAACCTTGGCATTATCATTTATAATTTGGACATATATTTTAAATTTTGTCTAAATAAACAACAAATATTGTTTAGACAAATTGTATCTTCACCATTCTTGATTCAAAATAAACTAAAATAACATAAGAAAAGTAGCAATTCGATAATTTAAAATTTTGATTAACATTCAAAATACTAAAAACTCTTTCTGGATATTCAAAAGAATTGGCTACGTTCACATATGCCATATTAATATTTTCGACATAAGCATCATTACTATCAGTAGCATGATTTAGGAAAGTAAAGCAATATCAATAATTAATAGATATTCATAACATGCTTGACGTACTACAGGTACGTGACAAACTTTCATATTGCATCAATAACATGTTAGAATTTTTACTTTCCCTTTTTCTTTCTAATTATTTTCTCACTTCTGGTGAGTATCTATTCGTTGGGGATTTAATGAGTCATTCTTATAGTATAAGAACAAAGTGTATTTCTACTAGTTGCGACCAAAATCTCGTATATAAATATACTATAATTTCTGATGTCATTCATTCAGGGAATGATATAAAAATATTTGGTTGAGTATCAAAATATTTTATCAATGACTCATTTAGTCTCACAAGATATAAATTCAAAATACTTTTGAAAAACTTTTTCTAGATATTGCTACTACAGGAGCATGTTAGAAATATGAGAAAGGAAAAGTCTTTCATCCATCACATTACTAGTGATATTTCTCCTTATAACTTTAATTGATGAGAAATTCTAAATGTAATAAAATTTTGCATACTGATAGACATACAATATTATAGGCACATATTTAAGTGGCTTTGATGCTTTTATTTCTTAAATGGTGTCTTCAGGACCCACAATATCAAGATGCATATATTCTAATTGTCATGATTATATGGATGATTTTTATCATATCCGTGTTTCTGTTGTCCACGGTTTCGACCATGACCACGACCTCTTCTAGGGTCATAACCATGATTTTTAATACATTCACTCACAGATTTAAAGTAAACTGTGTTTTTGATAGAATGACAATCTTCTGGTAGTCAAATATTTCTTTTAGATCATTCCACAAAAAAATGGATATTTCACAATAAGTTATTCCGCCTCTAGATCATCATGAAAATTATGGCGGAAAAAAATCATGTCTTTTATGCGATTTTGAGATGATGATGCATTATTTTCAACAATGGTGTCTGCCAGACCCATTACATCTCAATAAATTTAAGCATATACTGTCTATGACATATAATTCTTTTTATAAATATCAAGAATAAAAAATATGAGTTTTGAAAAGTTTGCCATGAGAATTCAAAGATGGAAAAAAAATACCTCTTTTTCTCTTGATTAAACTCTCAACTTCGGTGGCAGAGACTCGTGCTGATAACGTGTTATGAATTTGTTGACGCGCAATCGTTGTCGGCACAACAAAATAATAATACTAATGTAGAGAGTTTAATAAAGAAATTATAATGTAGAGAATAGGAAAAAACTATATAGAGAAAATAGAGAGAAAGAACAAGAGATCTTTATTAATTCTGTGAGAGTAAATCAATCAATGAATGATTGCATACAACACCTCAGTCTAGAGCCCTATTTATAGGGTTCAGGGGTACATCCAAGTCAGAATAGGTATAGGGTAATCAGAAGATAAATCCTATCACTAATCAAAGATATGATAGAACTCTACCATCTATCTTCTGGATAGTTAGAGTATCTCTATAACTCTGATAATGGACATCCATAATAATATTAATTTCATAACAACACATTTGATTTAGTATTAAAAGGTGATATAAGTTTTAATATCTTTTGGAAAGAGAAAATATTTGTTGATACCCATGTGAAATAACTAGGGGCATACAAGGAAATTAATAAATGAACTATTTTTTATAAAGAGAAATAGTTCTATAATTTGGAATGGAAGAAAAAGGAAAGTAAACTTATCTATATAAAACGGATAGAGTATTAGATATGTATACAGGTGTGTATTTTTTCACATGAAAGATTAATACTATTACTCAGACAAAAAATCGTGAACAGAGTAGAGAGTATTTTAGTCACAGAAGGGGAAATATAAAGGAAGGAAATAGAATGACTCTATATTAAAATCATTCTTATACTACTATCTCAATGCCAGACCAGACTCATTGCACAGAATGAAATCCCCATCTTGATCCAAATGATTAAGCATCAGATCCTTGGCTCTTTTCTAGTTTAGTCGATCTTTTACTACAACCGATGTGGAACTTCAGTTTTTGACTAATATTATTAGTCTGTTTGAGCAGCTTATGTTTACAGCAGGAACGGATACCACCAGTCTGACCATGCAATGGGCAATGGCCCTCTTGTTGGATCATCCGGAGGTGCTGGAGAAGGCAAAGATGGAGTTGGAAAACAATACTGCACTAGGTCATCTGATAGAGGAGGCTGATCTTGCTAAATTGCCTTACTTATCTTGCATAATCAATGAAACATTGAGACTTTTCCCAGCTGCACCGCTTCTGCTGCCTCATTTTTCTTCAGAAGATTGCACCGTAAGTGGCTACAGGGTTCCTAAGGATACAACCTTGTTTGTCAATGTTTGGGCTATTCACAGAGACCCTAATGTATGGGAAGAGCCTACAACATTCAAGCCTGAACGGTTCGAGGGACTTGAAGTGGGATCTGAAGAGTTCAAATTTTTTCCATTCGGAAAGGGGAGAAGAGCTTGTCCAGGAAATACCTTAGCCCTGAGGTTTGTGGGTTTGGTACTGGGCACATTGATCCAGTGGTTTGATTGGAAAAGATTGGGATCTGAGATGGTGGACCTAGAGGAAAAAGCTAGTGGACTCACTATACATAAGGCCAAACCTTTGAAGGCATTGTACAGGCCACGCCAACCCACGGTCAATTCCCTTACACCTTCTTTGAGTTACTGCAGCCGTTATAGAACTTCATAACAAGATAAAGCTAATGCTGAGTTGAAACTCGAGTGGAGTTGAAAGTGCCATATGAAAGAACACGACAGTCCTAAAGGACAATTGATTGAGTTGGAATCGCAAATTTCAGGCTTGTCTCTAGCCCTTTGACTTTAAATGTAGGACTAGGCCAAATCTTTGGGACAACATATTTGCTCGTTTTGTATTCAATGCTGTTGGAGAATCCTTTGTACAAGTTCCACCGTTAATTGAAGAAAGACATAAAATACACAGAAGAATCATTTACTTTCATCTTCATTGGCTAGGAATGCTTTCTTTCAGGGGCAGAATTGGCATTGCAGTATAAGCTACAAGAAAAAGGTAATAATAAAGGAGATTTTGGCAAGATCTGAGCGCAAACGGAGGCTTTGCACCTATACTTTTCGCCCCCCTATCTTTCGCTGCGAAAAGGAGCTTTCATCGATTAAAAAGCGTCGCAAATTAGAGGCTTGATACAGGCCCCTTGGTATCCAACGCCACTAGTTGGCTCATAATTAAGGTCTAAAGGTCAACAAATCAATGGAGATTCATGAAGCTCTTCACCGTGGAGTGTCTAATTCGTAGTTTAAGAAATTATGTGTTAAATCTTTACAATTAAAAAAAAAAGTCAAATGTTACTCTTCATAACTAGTACAAAAATTAAAAATAATTAGGATCAGTAAAATCTTTTTAGTTTCTTACTAATTATTTACAAAAATATCATTATATTTAAAAAATTAGCATTACTTTATTGTATAATTATTTTATTTTTGTATTTCTTTTTTTAAAATTATCACCCACGTGATGGTTTCCGATAATGGAAGGCATGTATATTTTCTATAATTATTTACTAAATATTTACAACAATTTTATTACAACTATTAATTATTTAGTAAAGTTTTATTATAGTTAAGAACTTATCAGAAATTATCGTATAAGTGACCGTATTCAATAACTTGATACATGTATAATTTTAATTCAAAAGAGTTAACAATTAAAATAAAAAAGAAAAGAATAAAACTCAGATAAACAGTTTCAAGGTATTTATTAATATTATTAGAATAATTATAACTAACTTTAAACTTAATTTATGAATTCTAGAAGATTATGAGTCTTAACAAAGTTCAAAATTTCATGTACCTGTCTATTTTAGGACACATGCTCCGTAGCGTCACTAATGATGCAAGATTGGAAAGACAAAATGCAATAGTGACAGACTGCACGTCAGCCCCCACGAAAGAACACAAAATTGCCTGATGTAATACAAACATTATCTAGGCAAAATTTATCAGAGAGGAACACACAATGCTCCCTATATAACCTGATCTTGGCATTCTTATTTTTGCCAAATTCTTGAATGAGAATTCCCACACAAACAAATCTCACTTCTTTCTTTCAACATACAATATGGACCCTATCCTCAACTTCACTCTACTTTTGATAACTATCACCATTGTTATCTTTTCTCTAAAGTTTCTGCAGCAGAAGAAGGAACAATTGCCACCAAGTCCACCAGCTTTTCCAATTATCGGCCATCTCCACCTCCTGAAAGGTCAGCTCCACCGCGACCTTCAGGCTCTTTCCTGCAAGTATGGCGCCCTTATGTACCTCCGATTCGGAAGCCGTCCCACGGTGGTCGTTTCCTCTCCGTCCATTGTAGAGGAATGCATGACCAAGAACGATATTATCTTAGCAAACAGGCCTAATTTCCTATCTTCCAAACACTTTGCTTATAATAGATCTACCATTCCAGCCGCCCCCTATGGAGATCATTGGCGCAATCTTCGTCGTGTCGGCACCATCCACATCTTTTCCTCTCTTAGTGTTCAGCATTCCTCGGCTATCTGGACCGAGGAAATCCGTTCGACTATGCAAAAACTGTGCTCGAACTCTAATTCTGAGCCCTGGAATGAAGTGAACCTGACTTGTTTGTTCCAAGATATAGTACGAGATGCGGTGATGAGGATAGTTTGTGGAAATAGGTGGTCTCGTGCCGCTGATGTCTTTAAGATGATTAGCTCACTCATGAACATTTGTGATTATATTCCAATCATGAGGTGGATAGGTTTCGGAGGCATAGAGAAGCAAATAATCAATTTGCAGGCACAGAGAGATAAGTTCCTCCAGGGTCTAGTCGATCAGGGCCGGAGAAACAGAGCCACTTCGTGTACAAATGATAAGCAAAAGCAGACAATTGTTCAAGTGTTGTTGTCTCTTCAAGAAGCAGATCCCGAAAATTACCCAGATAACGTTGTCAAAGCCATGATACTGGTAAGTCTCTTTTCATATCTGAAAATCCTTTTTTTTTTTTTTTTGAGCTATTTGCCCAAAGGCTGATGGAAATCATCTTGCTTGCTAGTTTCTTACTTTTGCTTCTTTGTTCTTTGTTTTGCGTAGACTATGTTTACAGCCGGAACAGACACTTCAACTCTAACTATGCAATGGGCCATGTCCCTTTTATTAAATCATCCGGAGGTCTTGGAGAAGGCAAGAAACGAAATAGACAAGCAGATTGGACATGAACGTCTCATAGAGGATTCGGACTTTCCCAAATTACATTATCTACGAAGTATAATCAACGAGACACTTCGACTTTTCCCTGTTGCACCGCTTCTGGTGCCTCACTTTTCATCCGAAGATTGCACAATAAGTGGCTACAAGATTCCTAAACATACAACTTTGATGATCAATGCTTGGGCTATTCACAGAGACCCTAAGGTGTGGGAAGAGCCAACCAAGTTTAAGCCAGAAAGATTTGAAGGAATCGAAGTGGGATGTGAAGGGTTCAGGTTCATTCCGTTCGGAAAGGGAAGGAGAAGCTGCCCGGGCAATACTATGGCTCTGAGGTTCGTGGCATTGGCATTAGGCACTTTAATTCAATGCTTTGAGTGGAAAAGGTTGGGATCTGAGCTGGTAGACTTGGAAGAAAGAAGTGGAGTAACCATGCACAAAGTCAAGCCGTTGAATGCATTATATAGGCCACGCCCAGCCATCATCAACTTTGTCTCTCAAACTTAAACCTTCTGAAAATAGAATGTTCCCTCAAAATAGAAAAGAAAAATGTAATGTTCAAACTCGATGTATGAGCCTTTTTCTTGTGAAAATGTTTGAACTTTTTTTATTTCACCAAATATATATTTAGCTTGAAATTCAATCTCTACATAATTTTATTTCTTGTTTACCTCTCATTTTTTTCGTTTTATAAAAGTTAAAGATGGATTCTGCTAATTTAAAAAAAAAAAGTTTATAATTTATCACATTGAGTTGCAATTCGGATAAAACCATATTTTCTCTATTAGTCCTATAGATTGTAAACCAAAATTTGAAAGAGAAGCGATACTCCGATTGGGTTTTCTTTTGAGGAAATTTTTACTTTTTCTAAAAAATAAACTCTAAATTCTTACTTTTTTTTAACAATAAATGATTTTTTAAAATAAAAATCAACCCAACTAGAAATCAACTCTAAAGTCTAAAGTGTGTCTACATGTCCTAAATAAAAGTTAAGATTCCTGCGCGGATTCTTGACTTTCCTCTTTCCTTCAGCGCTAGCGTTATTGTATTTGGATTAAATTTTGATTTAAGAATATTATTTTAAAAATTATAAAAATAAATTTTTTATAAAAAAGATGAAAATTAAATATAGATGGGACTTCAAATGAAAGAAGTGGATAGAAGGACTTTGAGATAAAAGAACGACCCAATCCATAAAGCTTTTGGGTGTATTTGAATTTATTTATTTGAGTTGTATTAAAAATCATAAAAATGAATTAATTATAAGAAGAAAAGTGAGGTTCGGAATCAAAAATGTAAAAGAAAGAAGTATTTTTTTAATTTGAAAACTAATCTAAATACACCCCATACAGTGCATTCATTTTAAAGAAAAGGACCATACGATGTATTTATTAGGCGACCCAGTTGAATTGATGTTTATTTATCTATATTGTATTATTATGTTGTACTTGTTCAAATATTTGTAACACTTATCTTGTAATATTTATTTTATTTATAAAATTAAAATTATAAAAAATAAGTTCTAAGTTTTTAAGAATAATTTTTAAATGAAAAATATTACAGAATTACAAAAAGAATTACGGATCATTGAAGTGGTGTGTCGGTAGGCATTGATAATTTGAAGCAGTTTCCCAACTTGAATTTTGCGACATTGAGTTACCTGCTAGTCAATGTAGTGGCGTCACCAGTGATGCGAGATTGAAATATAGTGGCCGAAGTCCAACACGACGCATCATTGTGATTATTTTTTAATTAAAATAAGTTGGAATATTATCGAGTTTAGTAAAACACGAGTAACGATTTATTTTTTACTATACATATAATTGCTTTTAAGGTCTGAATGACAAAAGTACTTAAATAATGTTATGAATTTAAGTATTACTAATACTGAAGTAAATAAAGTAAAAGTGTAATTCAGTATGTTTGGAGAATAAAAATATAAAATTTTAAAAAATAGAAAATAGAATATAGAGAGAGAAAGTAAAATTTAAAAATTAAAACTAATTAATCAAAAAATATGTACTATGCACGATAATATATATATTTTTAAATATAACTATTGTAGTAATATGTCTAGTAAAATTAAAAATCAATTATAAATAAACTTCAAACTTCTTTTTAATTAATAAATTAAATCATCAAATTGCTAAATCATTACAATCAATCTAATAAATAAAATAATTAATTAAAATTTGATATCTAGTATAAAAGTTTTAATAAATGCTATTGGTAATTTTTTCAATCGAAAAAAAATAAAAAAATAAATACCATGATTAATAATACATAGTAGAGAGACATAAATGTATTATTAAAAGATAATTTTACAAATGAATATGTTATATTGTGATTCTTTTTTGCATATGAGAACATTCTTCAAATTGACACGTAAAATAAATGTTATTTGTGGTGAATTTATATAATTTTGACATCATGTAATACTCGAATAATGAATGTAAACGTACGACCTTTCAATGAATTGATTTGCTTATGAAAATTTTCTAATCCATTCTTCTGATATACAAATATTATAGTTTAGAGTTGAATATATAAAATTAAAAAATATCTAAGTAATCACATAACCTTTTAATGTGCTAAAAAAAATTGTTAGAAGTATGAATATACCAATACTAATCTTTGCATTTCATTAGTTGATCAGCTGAACACCTTAGTACAAATTTTGCATGCCTATCTTTGAGAGTAATATTCATTTATGCACTTTAATCTTTTATGATCATATTGACAATCTAAATATTGTTTAATCTCATTAACAATTCGATATCGTTATTGGTCATTATTTGATATATTGACATTTACTTTAAGAATAACATGTTCTCTATCAACTCCTTTGGTCATGTACTTGTACAAATATTTGACGACACTCTTAAATTTTACTTTCTCAATATTTATGTGAGTATTCATCAATAGCAACAAATTTCTCAGATGAGGAAATAACTTATATATTATCGAAAGTAAAACCATTTATTGCAACTCTTTTACTTGAATTATTTCGGCGTTTGTATTTTACATACCCATCATTTTCTATTGTTGTAGCATCACAGAATTATTTTGGGTAGTGCTTTGAATATTTATCATTTACCATACATGGAGCATTTGAGAAATTAGATCAATTTCTTTGTCTAGTATTTCAGCTGATATAATTTCATCTATTGAATCTGATGTATTTGGCTTATCTCATAGTGCCAAAGTTAAAGTTAAATGTGTATATGGAAGACCTCATTTTTTAAATTAAATTACTGATATATATATATATATATATATATATATATATATATATATATATATATATACATATATATTTGAGAAATAAAGAAAATTTAAGGATGTAGATTTATTATTTATAGAGGTAGAAAAGTAATACCTGCAAATACTCTACCGAAGAAATTATTCTTCTTAAAATAATCCATAAGATTTTTTTACTTTATACAGAAGACTCATGCAACAATATTTGGTTTGTCTTCAATATGCTGATGTGATATTCTTATTAACTCCTGAAATTATAGGTAAACGTAATGAAAAGGTCTAGAGGACTAAATACGTACATATTGCCATCGCATCTTGATAGTATTGAATCATATTTCATGGTCCTCCTATAAATGATGAAGGTAACACAAATCTTCTACCTACAGTCAAGGAATCAATATCTCCAACAGCTATTGCATATTGTAAACCTTAGTATAGATATGCACGTAAATCTAATTGGTGGGGGGTCCTTATATAATTCAATTTATTATACTCAATTCACGCATAACAATCTATACAAAATTATTAAAATAGTCAGATCCCTTGTAAAAGTACATTTCCTTCAGATTCACGACTTTGAATTCTAAATACATAGAATTTCTTCATGAATATAAATCTTCGATGCTACATTTTAGTAATTGGAGAAAAAATTTATCATAATGCACCACCCATCTATATAGCATACGAAAAAAATAATGGATATTGAAGTGTCATATAAGACAGATGTATCTCATTGATACGTCTCAAGTTTTCATCTCTTACAAATAGCACAATATGTTATTGATGACTCTTAAATACTTTGACATCAATCCAATGTCAATGTTGATCTGTTCAAATTTTTGAATATCAGTAGCATGATCGTTTTTTTTTTGAATGAGTATGTGCCTCATTCTCTGTAGTCTTGCTAGCTTAGAATTAAATTTTTTCTTAGTATGATCTGACATACTCAAGCTCATATTATAAAGAAAAGTTTTAAAAAATGAATCTTGTTCAATAAAGTAAATAAAATGTTAAAATTAATTAACCATTCATAAATGTAGTAACAATGCATATGCTTGACCATAATTGTACTTTTATAAATGCTTTAGAATACATTAGAAACATGTAATAATGTAATAATTTAAATAGGTAAATAGGAATAAAAGGATTGGAGAATAAAAAATAAAAAATATTACAGAAAATAATTGAAAGAATTATTATCTTTTATGCAATAATTAAAGTTTCTGAAACAATTGCAAGTGGCAGAAATTTTTAAAAAAATAAAAAATTACAGAACAAAAGTAACATCACAGAAAAATAATTAAAGAACAAAAAATAAAAAATTACAGAAAATTGATAGAATTATTACTTTTTACCAGAATTGCAACAATTACAAATGGAGACAATTAAAGAATAAAAAATAAAAAATAAAAAATAATTATAGATGAAATTGATGGAATTATTACCTTTTAGTACAATTGCAACAATTACAAGTGGAAGCAATTAAAAAACTTAAAAATATTATAGAACAAAAAAATTAAAGAAAAAATAATCAAAGAACAAAAAACTAAAAAAAATGCAGAAAATTTTATCTTTTTTTTTTCTCATTTTTTGTGATTGGGCGATAAAAATGTCCAACTTATGATGTCTCTTGGGCTATTAATAATATGTCTTTTTTTTTTAGTTTTTGGTTTTAACCCAATTAAAATGTTGAACAGTATAATTTTGTTTCTTGCTGATGGTTTCTCTTATAGATACTAACTAAAGGGTTTGCAATGATTGATCGCATGAGAAAGATATGGCATGTTAATGTATCTTTCTTCATTAGATTAATTGTGTATGTGTGTCATATCTAGTGACGCACATACAGAAATATTACAAAAAATAATTAAAGAATAAAAAATTTAAAAAATTACAAAAAATAATTGAATTAATTATTACCTTTTACTAGCATTGTGACAATTACAAGTTGCGGTAATTAAAGAATAAAAAATTTAAAATATTATAAAACAAAAAAATTACATAAAATAATTGAAGAAATTATTATCTTTTGCCGAAGTTATAACAATTGCAAGTGCCGATAATTAAAGAATAAAAAATTAAAAACATTAGAGAAAAAATAATTAAAGAACAAAAAATAAAAAAATTACAGAAATGACTTGAAAAAATTATTATATTTTACCAGAATTGCAACAATTGCAAGGTTCTAGAATGATTGCAAATGGTGGTAATTAAAAAATAAAAAATTAAAATATATTACACAAAAGAATTGAAGGAGTTTAGGTGACAATTGTAAGTTTGTGAAACAAAAGAATTGAGTGATATATTTTCACAAACAAATGAGTATGATAGATTTCAGTGTTAAAAAATAAATAAAATTTATGAAAATAATTAAGAAAGATTTTTATTAAATTAGGAGATTTATTAAATAGTAATAATTTATTGAGTTTTATTAAGTATAGACTTCTACTCTATAATAAATAGGATTTATGAAGATAACTTTAGAATTGAAAGTTGATATGTAGTATCCACCAATGAAATATTTTTGAACATATTTTAAAAATTAAAAAATCAAAAAAATAAGGATGAGATATTTGGAGCCATAGCAAAGAAAGGGTAACATTTCTATAATATATATATATATATATATATATATATATATATATATATATATATATATATATATATATATATATATATATATATATATATATATATATATATATATGTATATCTTATTAATGTCATCATATGACCCCATGTATAGGCATATAATACAAGAGTTTGTGGAAACCCAAAATTTAATAGGGAAAGGAATCAAATCTGATTAGGAGTCATATTTTGAAAGTTTAGTTCTCTTCAAGAAACTGACTAATATGAACGTCCACATATTATTTCATAACACTCCCCATAGGATGTTCATAACATAAATAATACACCTCATTAAAACTTTACTAGATAAAAACTCAGTGGAAAAAAAAAAACTCTAGTGAAGGAAAATGAGTATATTATTCTTTATGTCATTATTATTCCTCCGGATAAGAAAATCTTTGAGATTTCTTAACTGATATATTTTTTCAATCAAATGTTGCTATCGGTAAGGTCTTAGTGAATAGATTTGTCAAATAATCAAATGTTCAAATTCATTGCACATCAACATTACATCTCTTCTGAAGCTTATGAGTAAAAATATACTTTATTATACCTCCTTAGATATATTCTAAACTTTATTATCATCCAATAGTACGACTGGCATTCCTTTTTAGAGGATATAGATTTATCTCGAATACATTAATCATGATCGCATATATTCTCAACCAATATCATGAATTTCTATTTCTTCAACATGAGTTGAAGGTGTGACTGTTCTAATCAACACATGCATATAAATGCATAGTTTATGTGAATCATATATGTAACTTATACTTTGCATATCCATTTCAACAAGGTTGAATTTTTTCAATATTCGAGATAAACTATCTTAAGGAGATATCAAAAGGAAAGCTTAATGCAGTCTCAAAATTCAGTGGATAGAAAAATACTAGAGTAGATATCTACTTTCACGTAGACAAGTATATTCATGCACTCAATTGCAGAATTGTGGTACTTCAAGACTAAAGAGTTCTTTAATATTTTTTAATAGATATAAAAGATCTCACTATAAAAACTCAATGACCATTGATGTGCTATGTCCATGTGAAACATCTTCAGGATGTTCAATCACACTAAAATGTTAACTTTTCAAAACATTGATCATAATACTTGCTCCTCTAAATTCTTCAAGAAAAATATCTTGATCATCAAATCATTTTCTCTTTTGAGCATTTTATTTTCAAAATCAAGAGATCAATCATGCTTCAAGCATGTATCAAAATTATATAACTATAGAATTTATATATTTGTCATACTGGGACATCTATCCAAATAAGAATACATATAACTAGAATATTATATTGACTTATTCTACAGAAGTTAGTCAAATAATCAATTTGTAATTTTATGCAAATAAGATTTTTTTTGAACTTCCAGTTCATTAAAAATTGCAATGGAGAGAAGTAGAAAATTGAGTGAGGGCTCAGTTCAAGTTCGAGTTGAAAGATTTCTTTAGCGAAAATAGAGAAAATGCCTCAATCTCAAAGGATCAGAGAAAAATCTCGCATTTGAGTTTTGAATCTTGAAAAAATATGTATGGAAAGAAATCTATAATGATTTGTGACAAAAAAAAAAAAAGAGATGGGAAAACTCAAA
Source organism: Rauvolfia tetraphylla (assembly GCA_030512225.1). Lineage (NCBI taxonomy): Eukaryota > Viridiplantae > Streptophyta > Magnoliopsida > Gentianales > Apocynaceae > Rauvolfia > Rauvolfia tetraphylla. Next base: position 405,196 of record JAJQKT010000023.1, read on the forward strand.
ACTAGTAAAAGGCCAGCCAACAGCCGAAGCATTTGGCCAGGGATGTTGTCTGAAAGAGAGAAGAAACACAGGGCTTTAGAGAGAAGGAGGAGAGAATAAGGTTAGAGAGAGAAAGAAGACTTGAAGATGATTCTCCTTAAATTTTATTCAAAGTTGAAATAGGATATTTAATTGTGGACAAAAAGAATATTATATTATTTGCAAGTAATTATTTCATATGCTTGTTTTATGCAATAACCTTTTTATGCAGTAACCTTTACGCCCAAGTCCGACTGGTAAGAGTAGAGAGCTTGTAATCAGAGGGTTAGAGTTCAATTTCTATTTTAGGAATTTATTATCTTAATTTCTAGAAACAATTATCTACTTATATATATGTTTAATTGTTACGACGTACTGTATTCTAATTCAATGATATAGGTAGATTTTTAGCTCCGACAATTTTTTTAATTTTTATATTAGAAACATTATTAAAAAATAGAATGTATAGCAATCTTGATACCAAATTTGCATACATCACACATTCTAATTATACATACGATTAAGGTTAATTAATTAAATTTAATTTTAAATAATTCTTATATAAATTTATTCATATTAGGTATGATATATATAATTAATGATTATTTTTATTTTAAAAAAATTGGTGATTGATCAAAAATTCTTTTTATCTCAGTCATAAATTTATATTCTCATATATGATAAAGAGAGAAAAAGAGAGAAAAAATGTATAATATAAAATTTAATTAAAAAGTTAATTAGAGAGAGAGAGAGAGAGAATAGGTCGCGGGCCTAGTATGGACAGGTATTAGCTACGAGGTTCTCAACCCGTCAAAAAAAGAGTCAGTCCACTCCGCTCCGTGTAAGAGGTAGCATATGACGGGGAGCGGATCGACCAGCTTGACAATACTATACTCCATCTGTTTCAAAATATATGATCTAATTCAGTTTTGCACAAAAATCAATATTTTGATAAATTTCACACCCAGTCCCTTCTGTTTTAATTTAAAATCTAGAACCCTTTTTATGAACTCAATTGAATTGCTGTCGACTTTTCCTCATTATTCCTACTTGCATAACCTATTCTTCAATTGATTCTCTCGATAGTGAAGGGAGAAGATGGAAGGGGCAGAAAATGGTTGGGAGAGAGAGAGATATTAGAAGCAAATCTGCGTATGGTGGTAGAGGAAGAGGAAGAAAATGAAGAGAAGAGGAAGAAAGCGATAAAGAGTGGAATATTGGTAGGTGGACGTGGGAGTGGGCATGCTAGATGCTACTGCAATTGCCGTCTGGAAAAGTGAAGGAAAATGAAGGAGAAGAAAAGAAAAAAAAAATACTCTATAGGAAAGAAAGAAAGTAAACAAAATAATCCTAGCAAAGGAAAATAAAGATGACGAGAATAACGTCAAAATAAATCACATGTTCAAATTCTGTTAGATATAGACCGTAAAGTTTAAGGGAAGGACAGACACTGTTGGTTTTAATAATTGGAGGGCAACACCTAATTATTGTTTAATTGAAGTATAAAATCTAGACTTTTGAAAAAAAGGATGGTGTAGATTTTTTGCCCTTTACTTATTTATTTTATATAAAAAATAGGTATTCAATTTGAGTATATAAAAAGATTCTTAATAATCACCATTAATTATTATAAATTGTCAAAAACTGAAACTACAATGCAATTGCAGATGAAGACAGAGAGCAAAACAAGGGAGAACAATGCTTAGAGAGAGAAAGTCATTTGTGTACTGAAGAAAATTCTGGAAAATCTCATTACTTAGAAATGAATACATGAAGTATTTATATATACATTCTGTCAACTAACTAACATATACAAAATAAATAGTCAACTTCTCTGAAAACAAAGAAAAAATCTGTGTTTGTTTAGCTGTCTAACCTCCACATCAGCCATATCAACTAACTGCCACATCAGCCAAATCAACAGAGGAACTGCCAGCTCTAATGCCAAATCAACTGAACAGCTCTGATGCCAATCCAACTGAAGAACTTTGATGCTGCATTTTCAACAGCCCCCCTCAAGTTGGACCAGTAAACATATTTTGTAATCCCAAACTAGTAAGAAGAGCAGAAAACCGAGGAGAAGACAAGGATTTAGTAAATACATCTGCAACTTGTTACTGAGAAGCTATAGGTAAGGGTTTAACCAGGTCAGGTTGAAATTTTTCTCTCACAAAATGACAATCCAATTTAATGTGCTTAGTTCTTTAATGAAAAGCTAGATTTTCAACTATATGAATGGCTACTTGATTATCACAATAGAGAGGAATGGCAATGGAAAGGGAAAGATGCAAATCATGTAAGAGATAAGATAACCATTGCAGCTTACACATAGTAGAAGCCAAGGCTCGATGCTTAGCTTCTGTTGGACTCCTAGACACAGTAGTTTGCTTCTTAGAATGCCAAGAAATCAAAGCCCATCCTAAGAAAATGCAAAATCCTGTAACTGTCCTCCTTGTTTCAAGACAACCAGCCCAATCTGAATCTGCAAATGTTGTAATTTGCAAATTAGAAGATGTGGGAAAGAACAACCCCTCACTTGGTGTTCATATCAGATATCTCAAAATTCTGTGTGCCGCTTTAATGTGATTTTCAGTAGACTTGTCCAAGAACTGACTAAGTTGCTGAACAGCGAAACTAATGTCTGGTCTATTGATGGTTAAGTAAAGCAATTTTCCAATTAAAATTCTGTAAGGAGAACTATCAGGCAACAAATGGGAATATCCATGCTCAAATTTAGCATTAGCTTAGGAGTAGAAATTGGTTTGCATCCAAGAAAATCAAATTCAGCAAGCAAATCCACAGTATATTTTCTTTGAGACAAATTCAAACCTTTATGGCTCCTTGCAACTTCTAACCCCAGAAAATACTTAAGCTCACCCAAATTTTTAATTTTGAACTGTGTGAAAAGATAATCTTTAACTTCTTGAATAGCTGACAAATTGTTATTGGTTAATACCACATCATCAACATACACTAACAAAGCAATGAAAGTAGTTGAATCAACTTTAACAAACAGTGAGTAATCACTCTTAGACTGTTGAAAACCCAGGCTGATCAAAGTAGAATTAAGTTTAGCATTCCATTGCTGGCTACCTTGTTTTAAACTATAAAGAGATTTCTGTAACTTACACAGCAAGGAAGAATCTGTATTGCCAAAACTAGAATGTGGTGTCATATACACTTCTTTTTCAAGATCTCCATGCAAGAAGGCATTATTAACACCACACTGATGTAAATACTAACCCTTTGCTACTGCTACAGCCAACACGGTCCGGATTGTAGTCATTTTTGCCACAGGAGAAAAAGTCTCCAAATAGTCCACCCCAGGCTACTGAGTATACCCTTTAGCCACAAGTCTAGTTTTGTACCTATCCACAGTACCACCAGAGTGAAACTTAACCTTGTAAACCCATTTGCAGCCTATAGGACATTTTCCAGGGGGTAAGGAACCAAAATCCAAGTTTTAGTATGTTCTAATGCCTCAATTTCATTTCTCACTGCATCCTGCCAAATAGATATTCTGGCAGCCTTCTCATAACACTTTGGTTCTTCAGTTAATGAAACTTTCATTACAAAGGTTTTTTAAGTAGGTGTTAACTAATCATAACTCAAGATTTTATTTATGGAATGTGGAGTAGTAAGAGTTTGAATACAAACCTAGTCTTGTAAATATGCTGGTTGAGTTCTAAGTCTACTAGACCGTCTAGGAGAAGTTTTGGCAACTGGAATCATATTAGGATTAGAAGAAGAAACTAATGGAGATGGTATTTCAGATGGAAAAGAAGAAGAGTGATAAGATATTTTAGTAGAAGAATTATGGGAAGACATGTCCTCTGAAGCAAACTCTAAAATAAAAGTTGGAGTTGAAGGACTAAAACTAGAAGGAAACACCGGTAAAGTAGAATGACCAGTGGTTGAAGGAGAATGAATATGATTAGAAGACTGGAAAGGAAAAATATCTTCATAAAAAAGAACATTTCTGGAAACAAAAATGTGTCTGGAATGCAAGTCTAACAAAATATAGCCCTTATTGCTATGGGATATTCTCAGTAAAATTGCTTTCGTAGCTCTGAGATCAAATTTGGATCTTTCTTGTTCAAGTGTGGAAGCAAAAGAAAAACATCCAAACACTCTGAGGTTGGTAAAAGAAGGATATATACCATAAAGCAAAAAATATGGGGTTTTGTTATGCAAAACAGGTGTAGGTAGTCTATTAATGAGATAGAATACATGTTGAACTAAAAAACCCCAATATGAAATAGACAAATTGGACTGTAGTTTAAGTGCTCTACCAACATTGAGGATATGCTGGTATTTTCGTTCTACTAATCCATTTTGTTGAGGAGATTCTACACAAGATTTCTAATGTAAAATACCTTTGATTGATAGAAAAATGGCATATGAAATTCAGGACCATTATTTGTCTTGATAACTTGAACAGGTTTAGAGAATTGAGTCTCAACAAAAGTATAGAAATCTTGAACCAATTTCCTAACCTCAAATTTTTCTTTAAACAAGAAAATCCAGGTATAGCTAGTATAATTATCAACAACACTACGAAAATATCTTTGACCATAAACAGTTTCTTGCTTATAAGGACCTCATATATCCGTGTGCAGTAACTCAAAACATCTGGAGGAAGAAGACTGCCTCAAAGGATATGAAAGCTTTCTTTGTTTAGCTAAAGGACAAACACTATATTTGCAATCAAGAGGAACAAAAATTTCAAGCCAAATGCCTTTGAGCAATTGTAATCTTTGCATAGAAGGATGTTCTAATCTAAAATGCCAAGTTACTCCAGTAACATAATTTGAAGCAGGAAATTGTAAACTAGAATTGAAAACTTTAGTAGAAGAAGTAACAGCATTATTGAAAGAATTCGAAATACCAGAATGAGGAATAAAACAGAATGGAGGAGTGTCTAGATGATAGAGGCCATTGCAACACTTAGCTGATCCAATCTTCCTCAATCTTGCAATGTCTTGTATGAATCAACCAATAGAATGAAACACTACTTGCAATGATTCTGTTGAATCAACTTATCAACAGAAATGAGATTGTATAGGAGAGTAGGAACAAATAGAACATCTTTTAAAACTAACTGTTCAGATAAAAGAACTTGTTCTTTGTGAGTGACTGATACAGAATGATTATTAGGAAGCTTGATAAAAGTATTCTGAACAGAATGAAAAGTAATAAAAGAAGTCAAAGAGCACATTATATGATATGTTGCATTTGAATCCAAAATCCAATACCTTGAAAGTTTAGAAGGTTGGTTACCTGTGTAATCAGATGACTTCTCAAAATTTGCTGTTAGAGTAGTAATCTAATTCACTGTAGAAGAAGAAATAGCAACAACCTACGAACCTTGCAACTGGACATCTTTCAACATCTGCATTAACCTCTAATATTTTTCTTGTGTAATTCCTATATTGGAATTGACTGTCACTGCATTTTGATTAGTAGGTTTATCTTGAATGCCAATCCCTTGTGTGATTTCATATCCTGTAGACTAATTCACTATCATAGCCCTCTTATTTCCAGCATTATAACCAGCCTCTCTTGTCTAAAATTTGAAATTTGGTGAAAAACCATGATTCATGTAGCATTTGTCAATTGTATGCCCATTTTTTCTATAAAAAGTACACAACAGATTCTTTTGACTAAAGTTTCTTCTATTATTTCCTGCAACTGCATTAGCCTTGTAAACTAAGCTCTCATTAGACTATATATTTGACAACTTTCCCCCAGCAGACTCATTAAAATCATCGGATATACTAGTATTTGTATGCTGATCTGTAAACACATTAGCAGGTTTTGCAAATATGACATGCATCTCTTGTGCTTGATTTGATGTATAATTGAGTTGTCTTTCATGCTTGATGGCCATAGAAAAAACTTGATTGATCAAAGCCAAAGGATCCATAACCAAAACTTGTGATTTAATACTGTTAAAATGCTCATTTAAGCCTTTCAGAAACTGAATGACACAGTCTTTATCATAATAGTCCTTGATTTTTTTAATAGCTCCACATTTATAATTAGGTTCACAGGTGCATATAGGTAGGAGCCTCAATACACGCAATTCATCCTAAAGAATTTTAAGCTGTGTATAGTACTCATTAGCAGTTTTACTTTCTTGCTTCACAATATGAAGTTCTTCAATTAAATCCGATAAATGATAGGAATCTCCACTAGAATACCTATTATATAAATCTTCCCAAACCTCCTTAGCCGTGTCAAGCTACATCACACTTTGTGCAATAGAAGAACTCATAGAATTCACAATCCGAAAAAGTACTATAGTATTAACTTGCTGCCAAAGAGTAAAGTTTCAAGTACCTCTTTGTGGCTCAATTGTACTGTCTATAAAACCTAGCTTATTATTTGAGATCAACACCATCCTCATTGCTCTGTTTCAGGAATGATAATTCTTCTCTGTATAAATCGGTTGAACCAATGGTTGTGTAGAACTATCGTTCGGATTCAAGTATAAAGGATTGGTTGATACTGGTTCTACATTGATTGCCATAGGTAGAATTTAACCAGAAAACACCGAAGAAGATGAATTCTAAAACCAGAATGAAATTTCAAATTCAGAGTCAGCACAATCAACTGATGAAAGATCGCAGCAAAATGAGAAGCACAATGCAATGCTCTGATACCATGTCAAAAACTGAAACTGCAATGTAGTTGCAGGAGAAGACAGAGAGTAAAATAAGAGAGAACAATGCTTAAAGAGAGAGAGTCATTTGCGTGCTCAAGAAAATTCTGAAAAATCCCATTACTCAGAAATGAATACATGAAATATTTATATATACATTCCATCAACTACTTAACATATACAAAATAAATAGTCAACTTCTCTGAAAACAAAGAAAAACTCTGTGTTTGTCTAGCTGTCTAACCTCCACATCAGCCAAATCAACTAAGGAACTGCCAGCTCTGATGCCAAATCAACTTAACAGCTCTGATGCCAACTCAACTGAAGAACTCTGATGCTGCATTTTCAACATAAACAGTCTTAACGATTCGAAATTGAAAACCCAACCCGCTATAACCAATCATCTTAGGTGATCGCTGCACTATTTCAGATATTTAGTTAATTCAGATAAGGCTGAAGATGTTTAGTTAATTACCAGCTAACCAACTGCATGCCAAGACGCATTAGTCCAAGATTATCACCCTTAAGCATCAATCACGTGTTATATAAAATAAGTGCTATATATTCTATTATAAAATTTTTTATTTTAAATTTCACATCCTCCCTCATAAATAAATTTATTTTTATAATTTTTAATAAAATTTTTAATATAATCAAATTCTAATTAATGAGTAATTATAAGAATTCTTGCATTGCATACTACATTTTATATATGTACAGCCCTAAACAAGTCTGTATTCCCCACCCATCTGAAACTATATTTCCAAGCATTTCTTTCTCTCTCTTTCTTTGCAATGGAGTTTCTCTACTGCACTCTAGCGTTGATCATCTCCATATTCTTTACTAGAAGGTACATACTCAAGCACAAGAAGGACAAATTGCCCCCAAGCCCACCAGCTCTTCCGCTCTTAGGCCATCTCCACCTCCTGAAAGGTGTCCTCCACCGCTCGCTCCAATCCATCTCCAGTAAGTACGGTCCCATCGTCTTCCTCCTGTTAGAGGTTCGTCGTTACCTTGTCGTCTCTTCTCCGGCCATCGCCGAGGAATGCTTCACCAAGAACGATATTGTATTTGCAAACCGGCCTGTGTCCCTTGCCACCAAGTACCTTTATTACAACGGCACCATCACCGGATTCGCACCCTAAGGAGACTACTGGCGCAATCTCCGCCGTGTCTCCGCCATCAATATCTTTTCACCCCTAAGCCTGCACAACTCCTCATATATCCGGGCTGAGGAAACCCTGCTCACCGCCAAAAGATTGTTTCCGGAATCGAATATCGAGACGTGGACGGAACTGGACTTGACTTCTCTGTTCAAAGAATTGGTGGACGACGCGATGATGAGGATGACTTGTGGAAAAAGATGGTTCAAATCAGCTGATGTGTTTAAGCAGATTCTCCCTCTGACGAACAACTTTGATTATTTCCCAATTCTGGAGTGGATAGGTTTTGGGGGGTACTTGAAGAAGTTGAAGCATTTGCAGAGGGAGAGAGACAGGGTCTTGCAGGATATAATTGAAGATTGCCGGAGAAAGGGAGAAGCTTCAAGTTCCATTGATAAGCAGAAGAGGACGATTGTTGAAGCGCTGCTGTCTGCACAAGAAGCTGAACCTGAGCACTATACAGATGACGTCATCAAAGGGTTGATCCTGGTAAATTCTCGTTCATTATTTCTTTTTATTTTTAACTTCTTATTCTTTTTTTTTCTTTTCTTTTCTTTTTCTTCTCTGCGATTTTGGTTACGTAGGATTGACACTATCGGGTCATATCTATTTATTTGTTTAAATGAACTAGAATATGGATAGGCTCTTATTTTATTAAAAATATAAGATATTTTAATTATTTTATTTTTTAAAAAATATTTAAAATTTTTATAAATTTTTAAATTTTTTTTATTAAAATTACCTTTATTCAAAAAAATAATTTATTTTTTATTATACAAATAATATTATTTAAAAATATAATTAAAAATTATTAATTAATTTTTAATTTATATAAAAAAAATAGTTAGTAGCTAAATGTAATAATTTTTTTTTAATTTTTTAGTAGCAGGGAAGCATAGGTAACAATAATTCGATTAGAGCATATAAGTGGAAGTGGGTATGTCTCTCAATCGACGTACAAAAAATGAAAAAAGAAAAGGGGAAATAACATAACAGAATCCTATCCAATTATTTGGACGAACAAAATTGGGAACGTTTTTTTTTTTTTTTTTGAGATCATATATTGTTTTTTTTTCTGAAGGACATATACGGTTGGACCTTCTTTTCGTTTCCTTGGATCATAAATTAGATTTTTCACTTCCCCTTTTGGGTAATGTATCGTAGAATATAAAATTTTGATTTTTATTTCACTCCTCGTTTATTTTTTTAATATTTTATATATAATAAGATGATAAGTGAATGGATTATAGAATTCTAAATGCTTTCTCTAGAAACAATTAACCATCCCCCACAAAAAAAAAAGGGAATTAGCCTCCTATCAGCGTATATCCTTAGAATATTTTACGACTAACACTGTAAAAAACAATAATAATATAGGGAAAATTAATATTTAAAACTTTACTACTCTTTCCGTACCATAAAGATAAAATTACTTTTATTTTCACATGAAGATTAGTTAATGTAGTTAAAATAATAATTTTTTCTTAATATTTTTCCTATATGTCTTTTATTAAAACAAAGATGATTTTGACTCATATCAATTAATCATTTTTGAAGTTAGTATTCTTTATATTTTTTAATATTTATTTTTGAAGTTAGTATTCTTTATATTTTTTAATATTAAGATATGGAGTTATATATTTGATTTAATATTAAAAAATGATGTAAGTTTTAATATTTTTTAGAAAGAGAATATTTGTTGATACTCATGCTCGATAATTAGGGAATATAAGGAAATTAATTAATTAACTACTCTTTCTAAAGATAAATAATTCTATAATTTTGGGGCGGAAGAAAAAGGCAAGTGAGGATATCTTTATGGCATGGATGAAGTATCAGATATGTATACAGGTGTGGAAATTTTCACATGAAAGATTAGTGCTATTACTGAATTTTTTTTAAAAAAAAATCTGAATAAAGTGGAGAGCATTTTAGTCACAGAAGGGGAAATTTAAAGGAAGAAAATAGAATGACTCTCTATGAAAATCATTCTTATACTACTATCTCAATGCCGGACCAGACTCGATGCACAGAATGAAATCCCCATCTTGATCCAAATGATTAAACCTTCAGATCCTTAGTTTTGTCGATCTTTTACTACAACCGATGTGGAACTGCAGTTTTTGACTAATGTTATTGGTCTGTTTGAGCAGCTTATGTTTACAGCAGGAACGGAAACCATCAGTCTGACCATGCAATGGGCAATGGCCCTCTTGTTGGATCATCCGGAGGTGCTAGAGAAGGCAAAGATGGAGTTGGAAAACAATACTGCACCAGGTCATTTGATAGAGGATGCTGATCTTGCTAAATTGCCTTACTTGTCTTGCATAATCAATGAAACGTTGAGACTTTTCCCAGCTGCACCGCTTCTGCTGCCTCATTTTTCTTCAGAGGATTGCACTGTAAGTGGCTACAGGGTTCCTAAAGATACAACCTTGTTTGTCAATGTTTGGGCTATTCACAGAGCCCCTAATTTATGGGAAGAGCCTTCAAAGTTCAAGCCTGAACGGTTTGAGGGGATTGAAGTGGAATCTGAAGGGTTCAAATTTCTTCCATTTGGAAAGGGGAGAAGAGCTTGTCCAGGAAACACCTTAGCCCTGAGGTTTGTGGGATTGGTACTGGGAACATTGATCCGGTGGTTTGATTGGAAAAGGTTGGGACCTGAGATGGAAGACTCAGAGGAAAAAGTTGGACTCACTATACATATGACCAAACCTTTGAAGGCATTATACAGGCCGCGCCAAGCCACGATCAATTCCCTTACCTCTCTTCTTTGAGTTACTGCTGCTGTTATAGAACCTCATAACAAGATAGAGCAAATGCTGAGTTGAAACTCAAGAGGAGTTGAAAGTGCCATACCAAAGAAGATAATATTATTGAAGGATATCACAGCTTACATCATAATATATTATGAGGTTACTGTTTATATCATAACATACTATAATATCACTGTTCACATTATAACATATTATAATTTCACTGCTTATATCATAATACACTATTAACTTTAATCAGATATAAAGTAAAAATGATATGACAGCATACGGCTGTCTCCAGTCCTTCGACTTTAAATGTAGGACTTGGCCAAATCTTTGGGACAACATATTTGCTGGTTTTGTATTCAATGCTGTTGGAGAATCCTTTGATACAAATTCCACCGTTAATTGCAAAAATAAACAGACTTGGGGGCAGATCTGAAGAAAGATATAAACTACAAATAAGAATCATTTACTTACATCTTCATTGGCTAGGAATGCTTTTCTTTCTGGGGAAGAATTGGCATTGCACTATAAGCTACTTACCTCTGCATCTTTTCTAAATAAAGTAGTTGCTCCAGTTGATTCTCATTCTTGGATGGATATGGTTGAACCTCTGAGTAATGAGTTTGTATACTCTAGAATACCAATATAGTGTCACAAATAATGCCCAAACGCCTAATTTCTTGACCAACACATTATACTGTTGAACGGGCAAACTGAGATAATTATGGAAGCGAAGTTTGACCAAAATGCCCTCACGAATGGTCATGCGATGGTCACATGATCTACTTCCGTCAAGCGCTAACGGTGGAAATGGAGAAAATGCTACTTGTCAGACTTTTTCTAAGTTGCAGGGCAAAAACCTGAAAGAAAAAAAGCGTGAGAGCAAAATCCTGAATTACAAAGAAGTTTAAGGGTTACTAGAACTTTTTACCGTCTTTTCAAGGGATATTTTTGTACTGGAGAAACTGTTTTTTCAATTGATCACAGATACCCACTATGATTAGGAGAACAAGGCATGTTTTAACTCTCTAGTTTCTCTCCAGTCATCTATCTGCTACTCCCCCTGTATGAGAGGCGGCCTCTCCAGCGGTGGCCTAATCCGCCACCCACTCTTAACTGAAGAAGCAGACCTACTTGGATGGAAAGTCAAAAGGACCAAATGGAAGACTCAAAATCGACTACCCGACTGACGATAATGAGGAGCCTGAGCAGAACTCTAGAAGGACCCTCCAGAAACAACCTTCAATGGCTGGAGGATTACAAGCTATTTGCAGAAGTGATCAAAGAAACAACCTCCACACTACCCTTCTACATGAGTGAAGACGAGGAAGACAATGATAAGTGCATGGAACAGGCTAACCCACAGGAAATGGGACAATCATCTAACTGGCCGAACATACCGGTTTCCTCTGAAGAATGTCAATAGTGGAGTAAACTTACTGGAGAGTCTTGGTTCTAAGCTTCTAGACGCAATATATCCCTTAAAGTCTTGGACCAGAGAATGCAAGGCCTACGGAACTTGCAGTAGGGCTTTGAAATGCTGGATATGGATCGGGGCATTTTTGTGGTTCGCTTCCATTCAAGAGAAGACTAGTACATGTTCTTGAGGGAGGTCCACAGATTGTGTTTGGGCATTACCTCACCGTGAGCAAATGGCACCCGAATTTCCGTCCATCAGTAGAGGAGATAACATCGCCCATGATTTGGGTAAGACTTCCGGAACTCACAACTGGGTTCTTCAATGCTCATGGGAAGAAATTGGAACTATCTTAGCAAATCAGTGCGAATTGACCAGATCACTATGTCGGCTACCAGAGGCAGATTTGGCCACCTGTGCGTTCAAGTAGATCTGCAAAAGCCTTTGATCCCAGTGGTGCATATCCTGGGGCTCAACCAGAAAGTGAAATGTTAAGGAATATATGTGGTGTGCTTTGACTGTGGCTAATATGGCTGCAAGACAGAATTTTGTCCCAAGAAATCTCCGGTGCCACCTGACCAATACCCATCAAATGACCAAGCTACAGGACAATCCTAACAGGGAAGAGGTGCAACAACAGATGAAACCCATCCATATGGCCCATGAATGCTAGTTACCCCTTGCTGCTGACGCAATTTGACCAGCAGAGGAAATCGGAAACAGGAGGAAACAAATGTGAGAGAAAAGAATTTTGGTTCAAGTATCAACCTGGTTGCAATGCGACTAAAATGTCCTCAAAAAGAATAATATGATTGGTGTCTACCAGAAGTCAACGTCCAAAATGGACGGAAGTGTAAAATTAAGGAATAGGTTGGGTAGAGTTTGAATTTCGTAAAAATAAAATTTTTTGTAGTAGAGAATATGAGTCTTATACAGTTTGATTTTAAGATTAGATGGTATTCAATTACATCGTAAATAATTTTTTAAAATTTAAATGTTAAAAATATTAATTTTTTAATTAGAGTATTAAATTTGTCAAAGTTGAAGGGTGAAGGGTGGTGGTACTTTTGCCCACAGTTTTTCTTTTTTTTTTTTTCAAAAAGAGTCAACTCTTGACTTTTTATTTTTGAGATCACAAAAATAAAAAAATTCAAAACAAATTGCCGCCGGGGTAGAGCTTATACACTCATTCGGAGGAGCGCGTGTTTGTAAAGTTACAATGGGCACTCGGGATTGTAAATGTTGTTTCTGGAACCGATTGGGAATATGAGAAATAGCAGTGGTTAGCCTAGCCTGTTATATATGAGCCGGTCCCGACCTCGTAAGTTTAGTCTCCTTTAAATGTGGGCTTAATCAGTCCACTCCATTAAGCCAACAGATCATCGTGGGCCGAAGTGGGATGGAGCACGCTAACCCGCCATCTTTTTTTTTTTTTTTTTTGCTTTTTTGTGTTAAAATTAAATTAAATTTTGAATTTTTACTGTTTCTCAAATATCTAATACAACTCTAACCATGTCAAATGTTTCGGCACTGTGTTAAAGGTGTAATTTTTCTTAAAAAATTTTAATTTTATATTAAAGAGGTTAGTGGAGTTTTGATGAAAATGTTTAGAATAAGTGAAATGTTAATCTCCAATTTTAATTTTGAGATTAAAGAAACTGTGGTTCCCCTTGTTTTCATATTTTTCAATTTTATTTTTCCTTTTTTCTCCTTTTTAAGATTTTGTTTTTATTTTATATTAATTAATAGATTAAAAGGTTTTTAAGAAAATTGTTAACGGTTTAGGCCTTTGAGATAATTTTAGAATTTTAGAAAAAAATTAATAAATAAAAATATTAATGCTTCAGCCAGTAGGTGTATTTTTTAAAGATCAACATTGTAAAAAACAATATTTACGTAGAAAAAACTAGTATTATAAAACGTTATCGACTTTTTTTTAGAATTGAATGTTTATATTTCTTTTTAGAATATATAGAATTAAATATTTACTTTATTAAAATAGTCATATATTTTACTTAAACTTTCATTGTTAACCTCATTAATTTTTAAAGAATTAAACTCTACTACCCAGTAATTTTGCAATCAACTTCTTTGATTTTTTTAATTTAAGAGATTTAAATTTTACTAATATATGAATCCTACCGTTAATAAGGATGCTATAGCAATTTATTTGTAATCCAACTACTCTCCTTATATCAAGTCAGAACAAGATGTTCAATTCCAAATAGAGAGGGTACTAAAGATGTATACACGTGCTGTAATTTGTCACATAAATGATTAGTAATTTAGTATTATCACTCAGAAAATTAAGGGAAAAAAATTTAACGGAGTAGAGGGCATTTTAGTCACAAAAAGGGGGAAATTTAAGGGAAGAAAATAGAATGATTCTTTTTTTTTCTTTTTTTTTTTTTTTGAAAACTGGCTGTAGCTCAAATGAGAACATGCGGGAAAGAGGTGGTTTAAGAAGCCCGAGCGAGTCCTGTAGACCTGATTATCTTCAGAAGAAGGCGAAGCTTCTATACCTGCAGGAGGAGGTTGATAATACTTCCGGTGATCTAGTTTACTGTTCGAAGTTGGTGCAATATTTTGCATAATTACAGTAAATCAGTTATTTTCCTTCCAGCTTGGAGGAATGCTGTATATATTCCTTTCTAGTTATTGTGAACTGATCTAGCTTCATTCTTGAGGATATCATTGCGTGATTTACTGTTTGTGTTTTAGGAAGGGTAGTCTACCTAATCAAGAAATTATATTTGTTTGTGCTAGTCTAGTATGGCTATAGATGTTGCATTGTACCCTTACTTCCCAGTGGAAGATTAACAATAGAAATAAAAGAGGAATTTGGAATAATGGAAACAAGTTCCGAAGTTACCAAATATACTATTGATATATTTGTCGATTAATTTTTTTGTGAAATAGGAGTAATTATTTTGGAATGCATGTATGACAGTCTGTAAAACTTGCACGAGAGGCATGTGGCATTTTGATTTTATGAGAACTCAGTACTCTTGTGTAGGCTACGGTCATAAACTATTATTAGGTTTAAGTTTAAATTGATCTTGAAATGTAATGTTTTTGTTTCTCATAGCCAAAGTTCAATTCAGAATGTGCATGTTTGCATGTATGTTCAATGCTTTTTTAATGGAAACTGATTACGTTTTACCTCTTTCTGCACCAATGAAGATAATATTTGATTGATACTTAACATCCTCTTTCCTTTCTCTCTTTCCTGAGATTAAGCCTTGTTTCACTATGTTTTAGTTTCGATAAGCTAATTACATATTCATTTAGAGCTGGTGATATAAGATAAGTTTTGATCTTAATTGAAGGGTCTGAGAAATCGAAGTGTACACGTCACTTTATTATCCATGTAGTTTCTATTCTATAGAAGTATAGGGTGCTTGGGACCTTCTCCTTTTTGTGTTGTTCATGATTAGATTGACTTGTACCTCGCATTGTCTCTGAGGCTTTGTTGAATCTTGGACCAATAATATTTATGGACCAGGAAGAGTACAAAAGGCAGCTACCACAGGCTTCCTTCGCTTATTAAGCTTTACCTTTTATTGAAACTATGATACCAGGAAGGAGAGATCACTTAGCACAATTCCATTGAGTTTTTTTTTGTTTTAAATAATTTGCAATATATACACATCTGTGTGTGTGCGTGTTTAGTGGTTCGTTATTTGATTAAATGAAACCTATTATAACATTATGAACACAAGATTTGCGAACTTGTACAACTTTGACATGATGATGTTGCTCTGATTATTAGAAATCAAGTGAATTCTGATGATGTGTGGTCTCCATGGTTTGAATGGTTGTTGATAAAAGATTTGAACCAATGTTGTGCCCTATCCTGAAAGGATATGCTTTTGTTAGGCACATTGAAGGTTATTTCTTCTTAGACGTGTTTATTGTGCCTTGATTCCTAACTTGCTGTTGTAGGTGTGTCATCACACCGGTAGGCTTGATTCTTTTCTCCTAATGAGTGGCTTTGTGCTGTCCTCTTTAACACATCTAGTACTACAACAGAGTTTATGTAATGCTGCATGGAGAGTAGTTTCCGAATTATGGTTATAATTTATTTATTTATTTTTTGGTTTTGGTGGAAAGGTATGCAGAAGGTATAAACATTATCATCAGTAGATGCAAATGGTGGTTTCTTCGTTTGAGACAGTGGCTGCTCTTAGTTCAGCAACCCCTTATATATCTTTGGCTCTCAAGACAGTTTCAAGACATTTCCGTTGCCTAGAAAATGCCATTTCAGACCAGCTAAAGAATGTAAAGAAGCTTTGGGAGAAGACTTGTCATCACTTACAACTGGCACAAACAGCAGCAAAGGGGATACTAGTTCATCAAGACAGAAATTGATTGATCAGACCTTTCAAAAGTAGAAAGCTGTTGGTGGCAATCTAGGATTTTTTGAGCCTCAACAGCATGTCTGGAGGCCGCAGAGGGGTTTTACCGAACGTGCTGTGGCTATTCTTACGGCTTGGCTCTTTGATCACTTCCTTCATCCGCTTGTTCTTACCTGACTCTCACAGATATCCAGTCATGAACGCATGCCTTAACTGGCCTTGCAATCTTATTGGCAGTGAATTTATGTGAATTTACTTCATTATTGTAGGTATCCCACCGATGCAGACAAGCATATGTTATCCACTCAAACTGGGTTAACTCGCAACCAGGTATGATCATCTTTTTGTGTTCATTGAAAATGGTTGAGAAAAACAAATTAATGTATGATTTTGAGATGGAAGTGCTAGAAGATGTAGATCTAGAGTTAGATAAGCTAACTCCTTATCTAACCAAAAAGCAGAAAAAGAGAAAAAATATATATGACAAGAGGACCAGTAAGTTGTGCTTCTTGAGCTCTCATTGTGCATATGCCTTTTGTTCATAAATTCTAATCACTTGTAGAGAATGTTTTTAGTTATGATCTTCTGCAACTGAAAATCAATTCCAATCAAACTTTTGTTCCCCCGTAAATTCTATTCTTGGTTCATCTTCTGTGATGCAAGTTTGGGGCTTTAGAAAATAGTTTGGTACCTAGGAATCTGAAGCAGTGTTTGGCACTTAAGTTTCTCTGATTTGTAACTCGCTGTTTCCCGTTATGGGACAATAAGATTTAAAGGAGTGTCTTCTGGACGATTGAACTAATTAGATGGCATTTGATCATGTATTTGGCATGTCCAATGCTATGATTAGTGTGGCTTTTAGAAAAGCCTCATTTATCTGTTTCTGTTTCTTTCTGGAAGTTGTTTATTAGAATTTATGCATCTCTGGTTATTATAGACAAGGGCTTGTGTAATCCTGAACATAGTTCAGGTTTCAAATTGGTTCATCAATGCTCGTGTTTGCGTGTGGAAACCCATGGTGGAGGAAATACATACACTGGAAACTAAAAGCTGCGGCAGAAACAGGCTCTGGTGCAGGAAAGATGGAGGGAAAAGCTGCAGCTGAGGGCTGTAGCCGAGCAAATGATAGTCAAGCTTTGAATAGGTTGAGCACTAGTGATTATTAGATAAGTAAACAGAATGCTCTGTGATTGGCTCATCGGTGTTCATTGGGAACCGGATGAACGCAGATACATGGAACCACGAAAAGCCGCCGAGGATTGAATGTAGCATTCCTGGAAGCATGGATGATTCATTGGTGGGTTCTATGCCATACCA
Source organism: Rauvolfia tetraphylla (assembly GCA_030512225.1). Classification (NCBI taxonomy): domain Eukaryota; kingdom Viridiplantae; phylum Streptophyta; class Magnoliopsida; order Gentianales; family Apocynaceae; genus Rauvolfia; species Rauvolfia tetraphylla. The sequence continues at coordinate 422,895 of JAJQKT010000023.1, forward strand.
GCAAAGTGGCATTCACGTCGGAGGGCTTGGAGCGGTGTCGTTGACTCTCGGGCTGAGACAAAATGTGGATGGGGTTCCACATGAAAATCAGCTTAGGGGGCATTTTGACGATCACATAATTTATGACTTCGTGGGTTGATGGTTTCTAGTTCAAATGGTTGATTAGATGGAAATAAAGAGCTTCAAGTGAAAGCTTTTCTAGTGGTGGATTAATCATCAAATTAAGGATTGTGTAGCAGAAGAAAAAATTTCAAAGCAATACATTGATGATGGATTATGCGTCTTATTAATTGATGGGTAGGATCATAACTAAGACGATTAATGTACGACGTTTTATCGAAAGGTAAATGCTGCAAAAAGCTGGCCAAACAGTTCCCGGGTTTTACAAAAATGAAGGGCCAAAAGCCATCTATACTATTTTCCTGCTACTCTTTGGCATTCTTCTTCTACATGTGGCAAGTTATTTGATTCTTTTTTTGGCAATGTAGTCTTTTGGCCTCTTATGAGATAAGGCGATATGATTAGATTGGATTCACATACAAATATCTCATAACTGAGTTGCTGCCATCGGACAATGGCACCACGAAATAAGAAATTAGCAAGTTAATGTGGTTCCGCCAATGAATCAAACACTTTTATGTTATAAAAGTTGCTACTAGTTTTTAAGATTGACTTATGTTGACATTCATTGAAATTAATGAAGAAGATAAACGACTGAAAATTAATATAAGCCTTTCTTCTAATTTCGAAGATGAAGATGAAGCTTACTGTTTCCATGCACTTCTCATGGAATTTAACTACTTTTCGAACGCATCAGGGGAATCAGTTATCTCTTGACAAGGGATGCTGCTAGTACTTCTTGGTGAGTCGCTTTGTGCCGGGCAATTCAAGTGGTCTTGATCCAACTTTTCATGTTATGAATCAGTTAGCCCATTTAGATATGTTATAGTCGGTAGGGGTGTATAATATTAATTTAAAAAAAGTAATAAATTTAATTCAAATATTACATAATATTAATTTTTAACAAAGTTTAAAAACTTCAACTTCAATATTTAAAACAATAATATTGTTGAAGTAAAAATATGTCCTTAAAAAAATTAAATATTCGTTGGCATAGTGAAATTCTAAATAAATTGAGAACTAAAGACATACAAAGCAAGTATGATAAACCTAAATAAGCCTTGAAAAGAATGGTTTCAAGAACTGCAAGTAATAATATTGAGAAACTGATCAAAGAAAGAAAACTTATAATATGATATAGTTTTATAATTGTTGTTTTTCTTCCTCCTCTTCATCAAGTCCATTAGATTCCTCTTGAAAAAAAAAGAATAAAAAATTATACACAATGTTATGAAATTAATATTATTATAGATGTCCATTATCAGAGTTATAAAGATACTCCAACTATCCAGAAGATAGATGGTAGAGTTCTATCATATATTTGATTAGTGATAGGATTTGTCTTCTGATTACCCTATACCTATTCTGATTTGGAGGTACCCCTGAACCTTATAAATAGGGCTCTAGACTGAGTTGTTGTATACACTTATTCATTGATCAATTTACTCCCAGAGAATCAATAAAGATCTCTTGTTCTCTCTCTCTCTATAGTTTTCTCCTATTCTATATATTATAATTTTTTTATTAAGTTCTCTACATTAGTATTATGATTTTGCTGTGTCGACGACGACTGCGCATCAATAAATTCATAACACGTTATCAGCACGAGTCTCTACCACCGAAGTTGAGAGTTTAATCAAGAGAAAAAGAGGTATTTTTTTCTATCTTTGAATTCTAATTTTTCAAAACTCATTTTTTTTACTCTTGATATTTATAAAAAGAATTATATGTCATAGACATTAGATGCTTAAATTTATTGAGATATAATGGGTCTGGCATACACCATCTCAAAATTATATAAAAGTCATGATTTTTTTTTCCGCCATAATTTCTATGAGGATCTAGAGGCGGAATATCTTATTGTGAAAGATCCATTTTTTTTGTGGAAGGATCTAAAGAAATATTTGACTACCAGAAGATGGTCATTCTATCAAAAACACAGTTTACTTTAAAGCTGTGAGTGAATGCATTATAACCAATAGTTATGACCCTAGAAGATGTCGTAATCATGGTCGAAGCCGTCGACATAGATGCGGATATGGTAAGAATAATCTATATAATCATGGCGACTAGAATATATGCATCTGGATATTGTGGGTCCTGAACACACCATTTAAGAAATACAAAGAATCAGAGCCACTTGATTACTAGCAAATTGTGAACGAAATATATAATCACCAGAAGATGATTGTTATATAAATGCTAGTTATGATTTGTTATAAGTGTGCCTATAATATTGTATGTCTATCAGTATGCAAAATTTTATTGCATTTAGAATTTCTCCTCAATTAAAGTTATAAGGAGAAATATCACTAGTAATGTGATGGATAAAAGATTTTTCCTTTCTCATATTTCTAACATGCTCCTGTAGTAGCAATATCTAGAAAAAGTTTTTCAAAAGTATTTTGAATTTATATCTTATGAAACTAAATGAGTCATTGATAAAATATTTTGACGCTCGACCAAATATTTTTATATCATTCCCTGAAGTGAATGACATTAGAAATTATAATATATTTATATACGAGATTTTGGTCACAGCTAGTAGAAATACACTTTGTTCTTATACTATAAGAATGACTCATTAAATCCCCAGTGAATAGATACTCACCAGAAGTGAGAAAATAATGAGAAAGAAAAAGGAAAAGTAATAATTCTAACATGTTATTGATGCAATATGAAAGTTTGTCACGTACCTGTAGTACGTCAAACATGTTATGAATCTCTATTAATTATTGATATTGCTTTATTTCCCTAAATCATGCTACTGATAGTAATGATGCTTATGTCGAAAATATTAACATGGCATATGTGAACGTAAATTCTTTTGAATATCCAGAAAGAGTTTTTAGCATCTTTAATGTCAATTAAAATTTTAAATTATCGAATTGCTACTTTTCTATGTTATTTTAGTTTATTTTGGATCAAGAATGGTGAATATACAATTTGTCTAAACAATATTTGTGTTTATTTGGACAAAATTTAAAATATATAAATGGTAGTGCAAGGTTCCTGAAGAACTAATTGATCAAATAACTCTAGAAGAGTTAATTGCTTAAAAGCTCTAGAAGAGCTTCTAAATCTTCAACTAATGGTCAATTGTTGTAATATATCATTCTATGTATAGTCTCATAAAGCTTTTTGAGCTTTGATTATATTATCAGTATATCGAGACATTAGATGAATGAAATTTTGAGACATATGCATTATCATTATGATATGAAATATATGTCAATTATAAATACCATCATTCATCTCTCCTGATTTATATTGTATAGAATTATAAAATTGAGATGCAATATTGAGTAAATTTGAAGTTTACTGATAAATAATTTATTTGTTGGCATGATTGGTTGGACCATCCCGGATCATTAAAATATGAATTATGATTATGAATTTATTATGGAACCAGAAGTTTCCTAATATGATGAATTTATATGTGCTACTTGTTTTATTTAAAAGTTGCTAGTATTACTTGGGGTTGAATGTGTTATTTTGGGATGAATATTGAGAAATTATTAGTTGATGCATCAACAAATAGTCTTATGAATATTTTTGTTTTTGCAACCCGTAGTTTGCACAATTTATTGATAATGAGATCATATTTTAAAATTCTCCCAAAGACATAATTTGTCCTAATAATACTGGTTGTATTGAGATAAATATTAAACATCCTGTAGAATGTTTATGACTGTGATATATTAGCACTTATTTCGTATTTTGTCAGCACATTGTAATTCTCCTCTTAGTAGTTGGTTTGTGGTTAGAAACCAAATATTTCCTGTCTTAAATTTAGAGATGCACTATATATGTTGCTCCACCACAAATGTAATGAGATGGGGGTTCTCAAAGAGATTATTAAATATGTTGGGAGCAAATCTCAATGGAGAGATCCGTATTTTGTTAATTTTGAATATGTTGCCGCAACATAAAGAGGAGAAATTATGAGGTTGGATAAAGATATTAGTATGTATCTCATCTTGATCTTCTATTTTGATGCTCATAGAAGATACCTTGAACCAGAAGTTCAAATGATAATTTATATAGCCAGGTATATTAATTGACCAATATCCGGCAAAGAATGCTCCTATTTGATATCCCTGAAGGATAATTTACCACTACAAATAAATTTGAGACACAATTAAAATATGGTAGAAAAGTCGATTCCAAAGATACAAACACCTTACTGGAGCAAAGGTTTAAGATGGTCATATATGTTAAATCGAGGAGATGTAAATTCCAGCAGAATTTTTCTCCCAAAACATGATTGATAAATTATTTCCAGAAGAAATTCAGGTACCTGAAAACTATGATAAATGATGAGATCTCAACATGATTGGGAACTATTGGAATCGCACAAGTATATGACTTTAAAGATATTAATGAGCATAATATATTGAGGATTTCCAAATCGAGGTCTGCAGACTCGAAATGATAAAGTTCGCATGAGAAATATGAAAAGTTTAAACTATTCACAAGTACACTTGAAGTGTACATGTATTCCCAGCAGGAATTATATACTTGAAGTGTAATCTCAAAGAGATAGCAATTAATATTTACTTATAAAATGCGAACTACAAAAGTGAATATTACCATGAGTTATGGCGTATGATTCTTCGTAAAACCTGGCACTGATGATGAAGAAATATATTTCTAGTGGTGGATATAATGGTGAATGATGACACTTAATATGTGTTTATATTTATTATCATTTGATAATAGAGTTTATATCTGAAGTCCCTGATGGACTCAATATGCTTGAAGCATATAATTGTTCTTGTAGAACATAATGAGATTGTCTTAGTGAAGTTTTATTGAAAGAATGATTGAATATGTCCACATATGAAGAAATTCTATACATAGCTATACTTGCTATATGTATTTCTTTATCAGAATATATCCTCATTGTACAATCTATTGATTAACATAGTATTCTCCACATTAGGGGGAGAAAAACTTCAATTAAAGAGGATATCATTTATGACTTTTATTATCTTGATATATGCACAAGTATTAATGAACTAGAAGTTCAAAATATTGTTTATTTGCATAATATTGCTTATTGATTATTTGTCTGACTCCTGTAGAGTTAGTCAATATAACATTATACTTATAGATATTCCTAATTGGATAAATGTCCTAGCAGGACAAATATATGAATTCTATAACTATATGATTTTGATACACGCCTGAAGCGTGATTGATCTCTTGATTTTGAAAGAGAAAATTATTTGATAATCAAGATATTTTTCCTGAAGAATTTAGAGGAGCAAGTATTGTGATCAACATTTTGTTTTGATTGAACATCCTGAAGATGTTTCACATGGACATAGCACATCAATTGTTATTGGGTTATTATATGCGAGATTCTTTATATCTATTGAAGAATATTGAAGAACTATTTGGTCTTGAAGTACCACAATTTTGCAATTGAGTACATGAATGCACTTGTCCACGTGCAAGTAGATATCTATTGTAGTTCTTCTCTACCCAATGAATTTTTAGATGGCACTAAGCTTACCTATTGATATCTCCTTGAGATAGTTTATCTTGAATATTGAAAAAATCCAACTCCTGTTGAGATGGATATGCAAGGTATAAGTTATCTATATGATTCACATAAATCATGCATTTATATGCATGTGTTGATTATAACAGTCACATCTTCAACTCATGTTGAAGTAATAGAAATTCATGATGTTGGTTGAGAATATATTTGATCATGATTAATGTATCGAGATAAATCTATATCCTCTAAGGAGGAATTCCAACTTTGTTGTTGGATGATAATAAAGTTTGGAATATATCTAACGAGATATGATAAAATTTTTTCTTTACTCATGTGCTCCTGAAAAGTGGTGATTTTGATGTGCAACAAATTCAATCATGTGACAATCTGACAGATTTATTCACTAAGGTATTACTAGCCGCAACATTTGAGAAATTGGTGAACAAAATTAGAATGCGGTGGTTAAGAAATCTTAAAGGATTATCTCATCAGGGGGAGTAAATATGGCATAAATAGTAGTGTACTCTTTTTCCTTCACTAAAGTTTTTCCCACTGGGTTTTTTATCTAGTAAGGTTTTAACGAGGCATACTCTTATGCAATGGACATCCAAGGGGGAGTGTTATGAAATTAATATTATTATGAATGTCCATTATCAGAGTTATAAAGATACTCCAACTATCCAGAAGATAGATGGTAGAGTTCTATCATATATTTGATTAGTGATAGGATTTGTCTTCTGATTACCCTATATCTATTCTGATTTAGAGGTACCCCTGAACCCTATAAATAGGGCTCTAGACTGAGTTGTTGTATACACTCATTCATTGATCAATTTACTCTCATAGAATCAATAAAGATCTCTTGTTCTCTCTCTCTCTATAATTTTCTCCTATTCTATATATTATAATTTCTTTATTAAGTTCTCTACATTAGTATTATGATTTTGCTGTGTCGACGACGACTGCGCATCAATAAATTCATAACACACAACATGACTAATAACAAACGAAAAAAGATAGTGCATAAACAAATGAAAAATAATATGCTAAAACTGCAATACCTTCTATAGAGTCTTCATTCTTATAATGAAACTGCCAAACAAACCTAGGAGACTTACAATGATGCTAAGCAAATCTACCAGTCCAAACACTGAAAATATGGAGCATGTAAATTAGTTTAAATATCAAATCTGAACCTACCATATAAGAAATATTTATAAATTGTTATATAAGTAATACGTTACATGATAAATAAATATTAAACTTTAAAAAAGAAAAGATGTTAGTAACTAAAAAAATTTTTGAACCTTTGATAAGCATAAGAGAAAGAACTCATAAGACAATTCATAAATCATAAACTAAAGAACTGTTTTGGATCTTCTGATATAATAACATAAATTAGGGATGGAGTTTCAAGTATTTTGGAGGAGAAAAAAGAGTAATATATATATTTCAATATTACTCACAATCGAAGAAGTAGTCGTTAAAGAAATAGATGAAAGGTAGTCATATTTTTTTCTCCTTTCAGATGAAAGTTCCCTCCCCCAACAAGAAAGAGTAATTCTTAATAGGGCCATGCATTAGGTGAATATGAAGCAAAGACTCCGTGAATTTTGTATTTCTTCATCTGGAGGATAGCAATAAGCAATTGTTTCAAGACTGGTTTACTTCAGAAAAAGCCCCAAAACATCATATCCATTGACATCAGACCTATCTTCTTATCTAGTAAGAACACCAATTGAAGAAATTTTGTAGCTTAAATATGCACGTCTATTAGCATTACATGAGAATTTTGCTCATAAGTTTATTCAGAATTTGATTTGATAAAACCATGTATTGCACCTTCACCATGAAGATAAAGTAAATTAAATAACAAAAAAAAACCATAAGAACACATTACCACCACTCTCGTTCCCCAAGAGTCTTTCCAATGTCACAACTAATGAATTTGGAACTGAAAAGGCTACATCTCCTGCCTAGATAAACAAAAAACTTTGTCAAAAGAATTGCACGCGCTACGCTAATATACAAGACCAACAATATAATCATAACTTGTTGAATCGAACCTGAAGATCCTCACTGGCAGCAACATAGTGAATCAGACTATGTTTAGCATTGTGAGATGGCCTGCCCCTAAGAACAACCTTGCTTGGAGGAAGCCCATTCTTGTGCACCCAAGATTTCAAGTCCCTATACTCATCCTCTCTCTTACTAACATCACTGGCTGTAGTTAAAAAAAAAAGAAATTATGAAATAAAAAAATTAAAAGTTTCTCACAATGCTAATTTTTACCATGTTTAAACAAAAGTAAATGTTTTTGTTTCTTCTTTGTTGCTATCTTAGATTCATTGATAGGAGGAATGGTCATCATCCATCTTTTTAACTTCTAAATTAACAACTTTCATGAAAAACATAATCAATGAAATAGTAGTTAAATTTAAGTAGGATAAAGAGTAATTAGAATTACCTAAAACTAATATAAGACGTGGAGAAGTTGCTAAAAGTTTGGGAAGTTAAGATTTTAAATTTCAAATGGGAGAGATTTTGATTAGTTCCAACTATTGAGAGAGAGAGAGAGAGAGTGTGTGTGTGTGTGTGTGTGTGTGTGTCTTGGCATCAAGACTATTCTCAGGGCATAGTTTTCCTTCGAGTTAGCAACGATTCCCAGGGCGAGCAATTACCTATCTGGCTCGTAAATTGGTTTTGGGCCGGGAGTACAAAGGTGCGAGGCAGTATGGTTGCCTAAACCCACTATTAGTCACGACATAAACAGCTTGGTCCAATAGTCTGAATTTTCAAATTTGTTTTGTTTATGTATTTCACTTTTAATTTCTTTTGTTTCTGAAGTCGGTAATTTTCTTTACATAAATGCTAAACATAGAATAATTTTATTGATACATAATAATTTTTACATAATATTAATATTTTTATCTTTTAAATATGTATTTTAATTAATTTTTAAAAACATGAGTGGGGCAAATTTTTGTGTACTTCAAGGTGGTGGCACCTAAAATTTTGTGCCCCACCCAATCTCATTCCTTTTTTTTGTAATTTTTAATTTTTAATTTTATTTATTTTAAGTTTTAAATTATATTATAAATTTTAGTTATTCAAATTATATTATAAATTTGATTTGTTTTAAGTTTCAAAAATATTTTAACATAGATGATCAAGTTACTATTAAACAAGTTTTACATGAACAGATAACAAATGTTAATAGTTCTTTGATCTTATTAATTAATTTTTAATATTTATAATTAAATTTTTAATTAATTTTAAATAATTATAATTAAATTATAATTCTATATTGTAATACAAAATTAAAAATTTTAAAAAATTAATAACTATAATCTAAAATAAATAATTAATAAAATACTATTTATTAATAATTAAATTATTATTCTTTAAAACAAAACAAAAAATATTTGATCCCTTAAAAAAAAGAAAAAACGAATGTGTGGTGCGTGAACTAGGCGCCACACACTCTTGGATGTGCGTCCAAGTGGGGCGCCTTCTATTTTTGTACTAATTATTTTAAAAAATTAAAATTTATTAAACATAATATTCAGTAATTCTCATTTTCTTTAATTATTGAGTAAAAATTTGAGTAATCTTTTGGTGGTTACTTATCGAGTCATTCACCGTGGGATATACAGAAGTTATCATCCTTTTATATATATATATATATGAGCACGTTACAACTTCCTGATCTATGGTTTCCCTTAGCATCCATATCCAATCTATCAGGCATTTTGTTTTTTTCCTTCGTGGATCTTGAGGAGGTCGACCAAGGGAAAGCAAAGATCAGGAAGTAAAAGCAAAAGCAAAGCCAGGAGATGACTTTTAAAAGCAAAAGCAAAGCCAGGGCCCAGGGGATGAGATAAACAAAAGAAAGAATTTGACATTTAACTCGGAAGAGAAAGAGAAGAATGAGGGCCGGGGAGTAATCAAAGAGTTCAACTCTTTTATTGGAAAATGTGGACCAAGACCGGTAGAGCGGTCTAACCAAAGTTTTCCACCAGAGTTGATCAGGGTGGGGTCTGGCATAGCCTATAAAATGCCACCAGAGGCCTGACTCGGTGCCTGGTGAGGCCAGGTTTTTCTTCCATGTCCACAGGTCCCAAGATACAACGGAAGTGATAAAGTACTAAGTACAAGACTCTTTACCCGTGGAATTTGAACAAGCTAACTAAAAATACCAAGTAAAATATTTGCCCCTTCTGATAAATGTGCTCAGGTTGAATAGGATGTTTGTGTCCTAAGATACAACAAAAGTGATTCACTCGTTGAATTTAAACAGGCTAATCAAGAATACCAAAATAGAATATGTTTCTGAAAATAAGTAAAAAAAAAGAAAATTTTTTTATTAGTCATCTGTAAAAAAGAATAGTAGGTACTTATTTATAAACTAGATAAAATAGTATGAATTTAAATTTGGTATTAAATTATAATAGAATTCTAAATAAAATTTTTAGAATAATTATTTAGAATTCTTAGTAATTAGCCGTTATGCATGTATTCTGGTTACATATATTTTCTTAGATATTTATCTAAATATAATTAATGTTTAAGTATTCATGTAACGCTTTAATGAATGAATTTATATTATCTAATTAAGATACATTCAATTATTACTATTTAAAATAAGTACATATCGTACTTTACATTTTTAATAAATGATGCATTGAAACTATTTTTTTCATTCAACCATTCGTACCAGTTTTCAACATCTTTGCCGCAGACAGCGTTTCTCTGTATCCGCGAAGAGTCTTGAGTGTAATTCTTTTTTTTTTCTTTTGATAGATAATTACACGGGAAAGGGAAGAGACAGACCACATGGAAAGCCGGACGCAGCGGAGCACAGAGGAGAAAGAGAGGCAAGACCAAGAGGGACCCACACTCTCACACCATCCAGGCAATTGCTGACTGGAAATGGAGGTGTGGACTCTTATGAATTGCTTCTCAATTCTACTCTGAGTCCAATGTGGGACTGTCTCAGGGACCGACCAAAGTTTTTTTCTTTTGATAGATAATTACACGGAGAAGGGAAGAGACAGATCACATGGACAGCCGGACGCAACTTGAGTGCAATTCGTTCTCTGGTAATCGTGAACAATTTTTTGGGTTAGTCTCATCATTGATTTGCTTACTTCATTTCATTTGTTCTTAGGGTGCATTTCATTTTGCAGGACAGATTTGAAGCCGCAATCAAATGTTAATTGGCTATTGAATGCTTCTACTACTTCATTACCGAATATATGAGAGATATATTTTATACTCTTTTTGTTTCAAATTATAAGCTGTTTTTGCACTTTTGTATATATTAAGAAAGAGGAAAGTAAGAAGTATTTTTCTTCTTTTATCTTTAATTAATTTAACTATTCTCTATTAGCATGAGGATAAGTGTAAAAAAAATTTTAAATTTATAAAAAGTTAAATATTTTTAAAAGAAAAAAAAATAATCTAATACTCTATATTTTGAAACTGAACGAGTAGTTCGTACACAATAAAAAGCACGTATACACCATGCAATATAACAACATGTTACTTCCTTCACTTATAATTGGATGGTCTATTTGTACTTGACACAAAAATCAAATAAAGTAATTTGATTATAAATAAATTATTGTAATTTTTTAATTAAATAAAAGTGTTAGAGATGGACCTATGAGTTCATGAAGGTTGTATTTGGATTGCTTCCTATCTAAATACTATTGTACTTTTTTTTATTTCTTTAATTTTGAATTCCACAACTTTTTTTTTAAAAAAAATCAAAGATATATTACATGAAAACGTAAAAACTTTTAAAATTTTTTAATTTTAATTACAATCTAAATAAACTAACTTGAATCAGGAGAATTAAAGAGATAAGGCATATAGAATATTGTAATTGTGAATTTTAATTTTTTTAAATTAAAAAATTAAATATAAGACTGTTTCAAGATTAATTTCAAGAAAGCATATCAATGTAAACATATGTAGACGTCCCAACCGTCCACGTGTTGTAGTGCGGCGGATCGTGGAGGACTTTTGACCGTATAAAAGCAGATCTACGGAATCCAGTGCGTAACAAGGATACGAGAACAAGCTTGAAAAAGGAAGGCAGCAATCTGAGCCATTAATTATGAGAATCTCTAGCACATGCCCATTCCAACGTTCGACCCCATAGTCAACCTTTTCTAGTCCTTTAGGGTTTAGGGGTCTCCACCTCTGCAGATCAGTCGAGGCAGCAACCGATTTCTGTTCTTTCTGGCGGCATGCCATTTTTGTATGAATCAAGTTACAAGAAGTAGAAATGACTCATAGCTTAAAAAATTTAGATCTATAAAAAAAATCTTTAAATTAAAATGTTACAAGTGGTCATCCCCTCTGCCCTCTTAATTCGACGTCATTGCTCTAAATGAAAGGCAAATAATTGTTGACTCCTTCCGGTAAGGAATGAGTATCCTTCATGTTAACGTGGTACTACTAATAAATAACTTGATAAAAAATTATAAAATTTAATAAGAAAATTATTAGTATTTTTATTATTATTAATTTTGTTTAAAACTTATTATTCTCATCGAGTCATTCATCGTGGGATATAAATAAACTTATTATTATCCTTCCAAGTTCAATTTTTTCACTCAAAGCATTCACATGAGGCTGCCCAAAGCAAATCCTACAGACCTCATTACTGGTCTGTTTTTACTATAATTTATCAAGAACAACATTTCACATGCAACCTACAACGGAGAAACAATCATAGTGAACCCTTACATAAAAAAGTATGACTTATTTTCCATGGGATGCAACGGAGTTGATCAGGTTGGGGTCTGGCATGGCCTATAAAATGCCACCAGAGGCTTGACTCTGTGCATGGTGAGGCCAGGTTTCTCTTCCATGTCCACCAGCTCAGGTCCCAACCTTTTCCAATCAAAGCTTTGGATTAGTATCCCAATTGTCAAGGTAATGAACCTCACAGCCAAGACTGAGCCAGGACAAGACCTTTTCCCTTTCCCAAATGTAACAAATTTGAACCCTTCACTTCCCACTTCAATTCCCTCAAATCTTTCTGGCTTAAACTTTGTTGGCTCCTCCCAGACATCAGGGTCTCTCTGAATGGCCCAAGTATTGATCAACACAGTTGTTCCTCTTGGAATCTTGTAGCCGTTTACGGTGCAATCTTCCGATGTGAAATGAGGCAGAAGAAGTGGTGCGGGAGGAAAAATTCTCAGGGTTTCATTGATTATGCAACGTAGATAAGGCAAGTTGGGAAGATCCGAATCCTGGACCAATTTGCCTCGACCAATTTGATTGTCTATTTCGGCCTTGGCCTTCTTTAGTACGTCTGGATGATTTAACAAAAGGGACATTGCCCACTGCATTGCCGCAGCAGAAATGTCTGTTCCTGCTGTAAACATAATCTTCAAATTGCAAGAAAAAAACTGTCAAACCTATAATAAAATAATCAATATTATCGTTTTTTTTTAAAACTCCCAATGTTATCTGGCCTCAATGCTTCATGACAGACCCCATGTGTAATAGAATCTTATATGCTCCATTTAAGATACTAGACAATTTGTCAATGTTATCCATAAGTATTTTTATGTAAGATACTAGACCAGATAATATTTTGGCATCTTTTGCAAAATTTAATTGTACAGAGTCATATAAATAAAGGGGTTAGTTCAATTTCGTAATTTAATATTTAAAGGAATTTACATCAAATTAAAGACATCAATTAGGACCTATCATCTAATAAATGGTATTCCCTTTGAGTTACCACCTAATTTATTCATGTCTAGTTAACATCCTTTGGTTGTTTAAGATATCTACATATATATTTTGTTCGACAAAATTTTAGACTCAATCCGCAACCCTCTATAAATGTCTAAGAAAACATTAACGAATTCTCTGTTGTCTGATTAATGCATTTCCATAAGCTTCAAAATGTGTATGATCTCTTAGAGAAGCAACAACATCAAACGAGATAAAAGGACAATTTTGCATTACATGCATGACAATTGATAAGAGGTTTTAATTATACCTGTATCATCCCTTTGATGATTTCATCTGTGTAGTATTCAGGATCAGCTTCTTGCAGAGACAACAGCGACTGAACAACTGTCTTTCTTTCCTCATCAACTGAACATGAATTACTTCGATGTTTCCGACCTTCATCAATCAGATCCTGCAAGAACTTGTCTCTCTCGTCCTGCAAACTCCTCATCTTCTTCTCATATTTATACCCACGATAGCCAATCCATTTCAAGATTGGAATGTAATCGTAGGTGTCTATCAATGTGTTGACAACCTTGAAGGAATCAGCTGACTTAGACCATCTTTTTCCGGCAGCCATTCTCATCATCACATTGTATACCAGTTCATGGAACAAGTCAGTCAGGTTTAGTTCTGTCCATGTTTGCGCTTTGGAGCTGAAGAACAGTTCTCGGCCAGAAAATCCAATCTCCTCGGCCCAGATTACCGAAGATTGGAGGATGTTAAGGGAGGAGAAGATGTGGACGGTGGCTAAACGGCGGAGATTCCTCCAGTGATCTCCATAAGGGGAGAATCCTAGAGTCGTGTAGTTATACTGGAGGAGTTTGAGGGCGATGGATCGGGGCCGATTTGCGAAGGCAACGTCGTTTCTGGTGAAGATTTCCTCTACGACGGTCGGAGAGGAAACGATAAGGGTAGGACGGACTCCGAACTGGAGTAACATGATCGGACCGTACTTGTTGGAGAGAGCTTGAAGGGTGCGGTGGAGTGGAGGTTTTAGGAGGTGGAGATGTCCCAGAATTGGCAGTCCCGGTGGACTTGGAGGGAAATTTTTCTTCCTCTTGTGCAGCTGAAGTTTCAGAATCAAGAATATGGAGATAAACAAGGGAAGAGTGCAGTAGAAAATCTCCATTTTCAAGTCTCAGCAAGGAAGAACCGAGCAAATTATGGTTTCTAGGTTTTACTTCACATTCACGCAGAGTTCCTCTATGGCTTATCGGACTTGTCTATATATAGTAATTAGTTTGAGATTCTGAGGTCGGTGTCGTAGTGCGTAGTAGGCCGGCAGAACTCTTATCTTGTCGTTTTGAGGGTGAGATTGGACAAATTCATTTAACAGTTAATGTTTTTTTTATAAATAATTTAATTTTTATAAAATTTAAGATAAAAATTTCAAAATTAAACTATATCCAATCACAGCTTGAGTATTAAACACATTGCGTGCATTCGGAAAAGGGTTAAAAAAAAAAAGAACTGCTCGCTTGAGAAAGTACTCTTTACTGGATAATCTTTTTCTTTTTTTCTAAATTCTGAAAATATTGGTTCCATAATTATTGGATCCTTACAAATTAAAATAAAAAAAAAATTAGTTCAAGTTGAGAATAATAGCACAAGTTACCGGTATAATTGAATTGTATTTGAATTCAAAATTTTTTATATTAAATTTTATAAAAATAAAAATTTTCATAAAAAATAAAATTATGTCATATTTTAAATGAAACTCAAACCAAAATACACCCAGCCATATCCTACCAACAAAAACCAAAGAAATGGAACCGTGAGCCAAAGTTACTAGTCACGGTCCAAGATCCTTTTTTCTATCTGGGAAATGTCAGGAAACCCGACAGCCTTAACCGGGTCATGCCCTGTCCATTCCAGACCCGTCTGATTTTCAAAAAGATCCAAGCCATTCTCGGTCGGAGCCAGAAGGGATGCTTGAAAATATTCAAACCGCATCAACTCGCACCAATTTTACAGTTTTATTGGTACAAATGTGATCTGGATTATCTTCAAATTGTAAATTTGGTGTGATTTGAAAAATTTTTTTAATCCACACCAAATCGGACCGCATATATTATATATTTAAAGTATATATATAATTAACCAAAGAATTCTTTTGAAAAGAAAAAACAAATTGGAAAATTTATTTGCAACAATTTTAAATTTATTAATTGAAAAGTAATCAAATCAATTGAAGTTTCTATTTCAATAATACCCATCAATGGCTTAATTTTTCAATAACTTATTTTGAAGTCATTTTATTTGAGATTAAAACCAAGTTTTTTTTTTCCAAGTTAGTAATTTCATCGGTAAAAAGTATGTAAAAGACTGGATAGATTGGATCATTAGAACAGTTGATGATAAACAAGGACATCTAGAACACTGGCATATTTTATTTCTTATAATAAATCAGGACATCTTGAATACCAACATATTTTATTTTTTATTGTTATTTTTATTTTTGAAGAAAGTGTTTCTTTCGTCTAGTACACTATAGAATTTTTAAAAAAATTTCGTAAATTTCGTGAATTTTGCTTTCAAATAATATTCTCTAAAGCTCTTTGAGTTTGGATTTGTTAATTTGTATTTGATTTTTTCTTTAACTAGTAAAGATCATGATTTTTCATTAAAAAATCAAGTATTTTTAAACGAATCATTAATTTGTTAGATTTGTTATATGAAATAACTTTAGAATGTTTGAAAGTATTCACTTTCTTTTCTTATACTAATTAGCAACAAATATATGAAATTTTAGATTTTTTTTTCACAATTTTATTGATACAATCTAATATGTATAGAAAATACATCAATCCATATATTTCTAGCTACAAAATCGCACCAAATCACCATACTGCAGTATGTAGTTTGACAGTTTTTATGATTTAGTGCAATTTTAAATTTTTTTAAACCGTAATTTGTAGGGCAGATTGAAAACCTGACAAAACTGCATCGTCTCACAGAATGGTAAAAGGACTAGTAGTACTCAATTTCAACCGTTAAATCAGATCTTGATTGTAAAAATTTATTAAAATTTATATATATATATATATATATATATATATATATATATATATATATATATATATATATATATATATATATATATATATATATATAATCTAATCAGTTGAATCAAATTTCAAATATGATATAACGAGGTCAAATTTGATTCTGCATATACGGGCAAACACTACATGCATGACATTAACTTTGGTCCCATCTCACAGCATGAACACCCCGACCAGCGGCAATCCGCTTACACCCAATTGTAGACACACTAATCGAAGATTATCATCCTTAAGCATGAATCCCGTGATATGGGAAATAAAATATATTCTATTATAAAGTGTAGATGAGTATATATATATATATATATATATATATATATATATATATATATATATATATATATAATCTAATCCGTTGAATCAAATTTCAAATATGATATAACAGGTCAAATTTGATTCTGCATATACGGGCAAACACTACATGCATGACATTAACTTTGGTCCCATCTCACAGCATGAACACCCCGACCAGCGGCAATCCGCTTACACCCAATTGTAGACACACTAATCGAAGATTATCATCCTTAAGCATGAATCCCGTGATATGGGAAATAAAATATATTCTATTATAAAGTGTAGATGAGTACGTGAAGAAGCAAAAGATATTGGTCAAATTAAAATTATTATTCAAAACTCCCACGCAAGATGCCTACCGAGTGAAGTGGTGGGGAGAAAGTAGGAAGTAGTACATAAAATAATTCAAATAATAACAATTAATTCTTATAATAAACAATCAAACGATTTGGAATCGAAAACTCAACCCCACCACAACTAATCATCTTTTGGATTTGAAGACCATGGAGAATTTAGTAAGGAATTTAGGAGGTCTTTACAATTATTTAATATATTTAGAATGTATTTGGATTGAGTTTTTTATTTGAATTAAATTGTATTAAAAATTATAAAAATAAATTATTTGTGTCGGGAGGAATGAAACTCAAAATAAAAAAATTTAAAAAATGAGGTATTTTTTGTTAAAAAACTCATTCAGGTACACCCGGGTGATCAGACTTTTAATTTTTTTATTTGAAAGCACGTTCTATAACACAATGTGTACGTTGAAGATCGAAGAGAGAATATGAATGACAAAACATACACAATTAAAAATACTTTCCTAGTTTAAAATTTAAATATTCACTTTAACAAAATGTATTTTTATAAACTTGTTATACTTAATGCACCATATAATATATTCCTTTAATCCGAAGTTGAATGTTTAATTCAGATAGGGGTGGAAATGAGTTGGAATAAAATGAGTTAAAGGTTAATTCAAGCTTGACTCGTTTAAATTTGACTCAATTTATATTCAATGTGAGCTAATTTTCTAAGCTCAAGTTCAATTCATGCATAACTCAGCAGTAGCTCAATAACGCATTTGCGAACTAAAGTATAAACCAAATATACAAAACATCTAAAATGGTCCCCCAACTTCACAAAATGGAAACCTTTTTCTTTTGTTCCATTTCTAATTCGATCCTCTCTTTTTATATCCAAAGAAAAAAGAAGTAATGTTGTTTCTCATTTGATCTTCCTATTTCACCAACCAGATTTTACTACTAATAATATGATACAAAGGATGCAATATAAAGAACTTTCATCGTGTGATGCAACTTTCACATTTTAAAAGAATATCAACTTTATCTGATTTGTCTGGATAATTGATGAGGTTAAGGAAATTCAATATTTTTCAACTTGTATAACTCCTATTCTTACTCTTCCTGCTTTTAAAGCTATTGTAGAGTAATCATTCTCAAAAATAAAAACAGTCAATAAAAAACTTCCTAACAATATTATTTTTTTTTATGTTTACAGATAATATATATTAAAAAAATGTTGAAAATTTTAATATAAATTCATTTATAGATGACTATTCTGACTTGCAAGAACGAACAACAACGTATATCTTAATATACATAAAAATCAAGCTTTTAAAAGAATTTTGAAATTCATTTAAGGAAGTTTTTAGAAGGTGAAAAGACTAATAGTTGTAAGATTCTAGTTTTTCTTCTTTTTCGTTCTCAAAAATAATTATTGTCCGTGTTCATAGTTGTGTTTTGGACCTCATATAACCAATCATATTTTGCAAATAATACTTATTTATAAATATATTATTATGAAATTAATATTATAAATGCCTATTATCAGAGTTATAGATATACTCCAACTATCCAGGAGATAGATGGTAGAGTTCTATCATATATTTAATTAGCTATATGATTTGTCTTTTCATTACTCTCTACCTCTTCTTATTGGGATGTACCATAAAACTCTATAAATAGAGCTCTAGATTGAGGTATTGTGATTCACTCATTCATTTATTGATTTACTCTCAGAGAATCAATAAAAACTCTTGTGTTCTTTCTCTTTATTTTCTCTCTATAGTTTTCTCATATTCTCTATATTGTAGTTTCTTTATTAAATTATCTACATTAGTATTACGATTTCGTTGTGCCGATGGCTACTACCCACCAATAAATTCATAACATATTATCATCACAAGTCTCTGCCACTGGAGTTTAGAGATTAATCAAGATAAAAAGAGCTGTTTTTCTACCTTTGAATTCTCATGGCAAAACTTGCCAAAGTCGATTTTTTTGCTCTTGACATTTCTGGGAAGAACTATTTGTCATGGATACTAGATGCTCAAATTCATCTAGTTACAAATGCGTCGAGGAGACACCATTGTAGAAAATAATGTGTTATCATCTCAAAATCGTACAAAAGTCATGATCTTTCTCCGCCTCTATCTCCATGAGAATTTAAAGGCGGAATATTTTACTTGGCGAGATCCACTTGTTTTGTGGAAGGATCTGAAAGAAAGATTTGACCACCAGAAGATGTTCATTCTATCAAAAGTATGGTATGATTGGATGCACTTACAGTTACAAGACTTTAAATCTATAAGTGAATATAACTATGCGATGTTTAGAATTATTTCTCAATTAAAATTATGCGGAGAAAATATCACTGACGTTGATATGTTAGAGAAAATATTTTCTACTTTTCATGCCTCGAACATTATCCTGCAACAACAATATCGAGAGAAAGGTTTTAAGAAATATGCTGAATTAATTTCTTGCCTTTTTGTGGCGGAGCAAAACAATGAGCTGTTAATGAAAAATCATGAAGCTCGACCAACAGGTTCTACTCCACTCCCTGAAGTGAATACAATTAGAACCCGAGGATATGGTCCTGGAAGAGGTCGTGGTCATGGTCGAAACCGAGGACACAAACGCGATCGTGGTAGAAATCATTCATATAATCATGGCGAACAGAATAGAATATCGGGTGTGAAAAATAACAAAACCCACCAGAAGTGGACCAAAAACAATGAGAAAAGAAAATAGAAGGAAGTGGATCTAGAAGATCACGGAGGTAAATACTATCGGTGTGGTATGCAAGGCCATTGGTCCCATACCTATCGTACGACAAAGTACATTGTTAAGCTTTGTCAAGCATCAATTAAGAAGAAGAGCAAAAGTCCTAAAGCAAACTTTACTTCCCAAAGTTTCATTCACGATGATGGTGATAACAATAATCTTAATGATGCCATTGTTGATTTAACTCATCTACATGTGGCTAATTTTTTTGAGCATTCAGAAGAAAAAATTGATCATTTGATTGGTGATGGAAGTGTTCAAAAGAAATGAGTGTTCTTTCTAATTTTTAGTTTAATTCACGATTAGTTATATTTCTTTTGTAATAATCCTTAGTGATCTACTTCAAATTTTCTTTGTAATAAAACTTTATTTAAATATTTAAACTTTATATTTTTATGTATTCATATGACTCTTATTTCTCTTGTTTGAATATGGGAGAAACAAATGTTTACACTATAAATGGCAGTGCAAAACTGATTGAAGGTTCCAAAAGAGCTAGTATTTTGTTGCCTGGAGGCACAATAATTGCCATCAATAAGGCATTATTTTCCTCAAAATCTAGAAGAAACTTGTTGAATTTTAAAGATATCCGTCAAAATGGATATCATGTTGAAACAATGGAGGAAAATAAATTAGAGTACCTTTACATTATTCAAACTGTCTCCGGAAAGAAATCTATCTTAGAGAGATTTTCATCTCTTTCTTCTGGCCTATATTATGCAAAGATTAATAGTGTTGAAATGCATTATTTAGTAAACCAAAAGTTTACTAATCTTGTTACATTTAGTATTTGACATGACCGTTTGGGTCACCCAAGATTAATTATGATGCGACAAATAATTGAGAATACACATGGACCCCCATTGAAAGATCAAAGTGTATTGAATAAATTTTTATGTGCTACTTGTTCTCAAGGAAAATTGACTATTAGACCATCCCAAGCAAAAGTGGGAATTGAGTCTCCTACATTTCTAGAATAGATTCATGGTGATATATGCGGGCCTATTCTCCCACTATGTGGGCAATTTAGACATTTCATGATGTTAATTAATGCATTGACTCGATGGTTGCATATTTGTTTATTATCTACTCGTAACGATATTACTTGCCTAAATAATTTGGTTCAGAGTGCAATTCCTGCTTTTAAAGCTATTGTAGAGTAATCATTCTCACAAATAAAAACAGTCAATGCAAAACTCCATAACGAAATTATTTTTTTAATGTTTGCTAATAATATATATTGAAAAAATGTTGAAAATTTTAATATAAATTCACTTATAGATGATTATTCTGACTTGAAAGAACGAACAACAATGTATATCTTAATTAACCACATCAATGTTTGATTAATTACATTTTAAATTCTGGCTCCCCAGGTTTTCAATTTTGCTTCTGCCCCTAATTATGCTTTTATATGCAATACTAAAAATCAAGCTTTTAAAAGAATTTTGTTATGAATATATCAATTAGATAGATGTTCATTATCTCAAGTATTAATCAATGTTTGAGGTTATGGAATATGAAAGGTTAGGGAGTTACAATCAAAGTTGTAACACCCATCCTTTATACACCAGTAACCTCATTACCTCTATTATTATAGAAAACATAGAATGTAAGTTATGTAAGTTATAGAGAATGCCTCTAATGACCTATGATGAGAAATGTCACTTCTAACTCTATAAATAGAACCATATGAAATACCTTGTAAAATGATATGTGGTGAAAAACTCTCGATAAAATTCTAGTTTCTATATTTCTTGTGTTCTCTCTTTCTCTCTTTTACTATAATTCAAAGTTTTCTTTGTTGTCATTTCATAATTAGTTTTTTGTATCTATTGCGATCGAATTTTATAACAAATTTTGAAATTCATTTAAGGAAGTTTTCAGAAGTTGAAAAGACTAATAGCTGTAAGATTCTAGTTTTTCTTCTTTTTCGTTCTCAAAAATAATTATTGTCCTTGTTCATAGTTTTGTTTTGGACCTCATCTAACCAATCATATTTTGCAAGTAATATTTATTTATATATATACTTATATATCATTTATTTATATTGAGCCAACTCAAGAGCCAAATGAAATGAATTCTATTTAGCTCAAGACTGACTCGTATTTTAGTTGAACAACAAATCATAGCTCATGTATCGATCATTGGGCTTATAAACCTAAACTCATGGAACCAAATATTGAATTGAATTGAGTTAGTAATGAATTTACTCAACTCATTTCTACGTCTAATAAATTTGGAGAATCTAATTTTATATACGTACACCTTGTCTCTAACAAAGTATCTATATTCCATTAAACCCACCCATGTGATATTAGCTTCCAAGCATTTCTTTCTCTTTCTTGAAATGATGTTTTTCTATTTTAATTTTTGTAAAAATAAAATTTTTATAAGAGTTAGAAAAAACTCAATCGGATCGAATTTTAGATGAAACTTAATCCAAATATACCAATATTTAAAAAATGTTGATCTTACCAATAGAAAACAAAGATATGAAACAAATTTCTGTTTATCCTTTTTTCTTTTAATGAACCAAAAATTAATAGTCACAGTTCAAGATCCTTTTTCCCTATGATCTTTAATTAAACCTTTCTAATATTATTTTCTTGGTAAATGTAGGACAAAAGCTTTTATAATATACGTGTATTAGAGGTATCGGCAACCTGTGAATTGTACAAACCGTACAATTCACATATCATGTACCATTAGTGCCTGCTTCTTGCCAACTGCCCACATGAATTCCCTTCTTTTGTTAAATATTTTTGTCCCTTTCAAATTTATTAGTCTGAGTTTTAATTGCTCTTTGCTATTTAAATTATTAAGCGTAGGAAGGTTTTTTTGATATAAAATAATTTTTAATAAATTTAACCTTTTATAATTTTTATTTTTATATTTTTTTAAAGTTTCAGTATGACCGTCGGGCTAAGGATGCCCAAACTTGGTGCCATTCACAAAAGGAGGCACCCAAGTTTTTCTCTTTTTTTCTGTTTTCTGTTTTTTGTTTCTTTTATATGTTTATTTTTAAAAAAATAATAATAATTTATTTCTTAATAAATATTATTTTATTTTTTAAAAAAATGTTGTTATTATTTTGTCAATTTTTAAGTTTTTAAAATTTTATATTAGAATTTTAGAATCATAATTTAATTACAATCATTCTAAATCAATTAAAATTTTGATTATAATCAATCCTAATTTGAAAAATGAATAAATAAGTGTCGCTTAAGAAATTTAGAGATCTTATAAAATATTTGAACGACAAAAACGTTAACATTAGATAAGATCATCTTATATCAGTAAAAGTGTCCTACGTTCAATATTCTTATAAATTTAATATTTAACATTTCATTAATAAACTTACTTAATGAAAGTTATGGATATGGAACCTTACCAACATATATATCTTTCTGGTCTCCCTTTTTTTTTTTTTTTTGTTTAGTCTCTCCAACTATGTAAATATTCATTCTTTGAGATTATTAAATTTTTAATTTAATATCTAATAAGAGCCTTGGTTAAATAAAAATTATGATGATTTAAGCAATAAATTCGAGTCATAAATTATGAAAAAACGAATTAAATAAAAAAATATAAATATGGAACCTTGTCGCTGGAGAAGTCTCAAACTATTATCATTTAATATTAAGTGCAACTAATAAAGTTGCTTCTATCTCATTTTTTAAATAATGAATATTAGATTTATAGAACCACAAATTAGTCAGGCCAAAGTTTACTGAGATCTTGATTTGAATTTCCCAAGGATCAATCCAAAATCTTAAAACAGTGAACATAAACACTAAACCACATTAGTTAAGCAAACCTTAAAAAAGAAACGGATCCTCTGAAAAAATAGAAAAAGAAAAGAAGAATAGAGAAAAATGGTCGGACTTGAGAAACTTTAAGGGGATACTATTCTGGGTCAAGGATTTCCGTTCGGATATCTTTGACAACATGAAGGGATTGCCATAGATATTCATGAATTTGAACTCTATTTTCTTAATACATGAGTTGTCTTCAAGAAACCAACTCATAATAAACTAATTTGGATGAAGAATTTTTTAATTAATTTTGTAGGTATCAAATCCCATTACTTGTCGGGATGTGCTTTCTCTATAAAACAATTGTATAGTCAAACCGGGTCGTTACGGGCCACTCTTTAAACAGAGTAGGCTGGTCTATTTTTTAGTGGGTTAGAAAATTCTCAATTCGTACCCATCAGTACTAGGTCCATGAGTTTAATCTTATTATTTTATTTTTTAAAATTAAATTTTATACTATATATTTTTTCTATCTATCATATTTGAGAATATAAATTTATGATTGAGATAAAAAAATTTTTAACCAATCACTAATATTTTTAAAATAAAAATAATTATTAATTATATATATTATACCTAATATGAATAAATTTATATAAAAATATTTAAAATTAAATTAAATTAATTAACCTTAATTGTAAGTATGATTATAGTGTGTGATGTAGATAAATTTTATATCAAGATTGCTATATATTATATTTTATATAATGCTTCTAATACAAAAGTAAAAACAAAAAAGAATCTAGCTCGCTCCAGCCGGCAGGCTAAAACAGAGCACGCCAATTCGGCCCGTATTTAAACGGGCTTGAAAAATTAAATCTAAGCCCGTCTATATTAAGGGGCAAACGGGCCAGCCAGCAAGCTAATGCCATTTTTTACACCACTATAAAACAACAATACGAATCAATAATATATGAAGGGCTGCACCTAACCAAAGAAAATAATCCACTTAAAGAGTGAAAGGGGTAACTCACCATAGAAGATGGGCTACAAGGAGTTTCTAATGGGAAGCATTTTGTTGATGGAGGTGTAAATAGATTCTTCAAATGGACAATTTTGCCCTTGAGAAATTGATGATAGAATTTGTATTATATTGTAAAATTTGATTATAACAGATACAAAGCTAACAATAAAACAATAATAAACAAGACTTTAAATATAACAAAAGAGAGAAAGAGATAACTCAAGAAATATAAAATTTAAAAATTTATTGAAAATTTTTCACAATACATTCACACCCTCATAAGTCACTTCATATGATCCTATTAAGGGAGTTAGAAGTGACTTTTCTCATTATAGCTTATTAGTAGACTTCCCTATAACTTATATAATTTAGCTCCTATGTTTTCTAAGATAATTGAGGTAATGTAGATAGCGGTTTATAAAATATAAATATTACAATTTTGGTTGTAACCCTAACCTTTCATATTTTATAATTTAAATAAATTATCTCTTAGAATAATAAACAAACTTTCTTATCAAATTTAAATAAATATATATTTAATCAAACATCCTCATCAAATTTAAACAAAAATGAAAAAATACACATTTTTTACAAATAAAAAAGAATGGATGGAGTATTAGATTATTACTTAAATAGTCAATTATATTCTTGTCTAAGAGTATTTCATTTTATACCCTCAAAGTCAGGGATTGATTAAATCTGAGATAGTGGCGTTTGATGCTCGTGATGGTGGTTGTTGTCTTGCTGGTCATCGGTACCAACTTAACAAACACGTCCTAGCTTCTCTTGGATAGAACTTTGGTTTTGTCCTAGTATGAAGGTTGAAAGTGATGAAGTGCAAGCGTCTTTTGCTTTTCTTTGATGATTCACATACATTTGAGAGAGAAGAGGTACAAGATTAGGAGGGAATTTGATCGTGGTAAAAATTTTACCCCTAAAAATATTCCTTGTAATTGAAGTATGCTTAATTTGGTCAAGACTAGGATGGGAAGTGTTAGTGGTACTTATTTATGTCACTCGAAAATGCAATGAAAACTATTTTACTATAAAAAATTTAGAAGATGTAAAATGATTTTATTCAATACTTTAGAGACTTTGAGTAAATTATTTTTCGAAACCTTGATAAAGAACATGAGTGTCAGTTTATTGTGAATGAACCAAATCACAAAGTACCTGCTTCTCATGTTTATTAGTACTGTCAAACGGGTTAATCCGCTCCGTCCCATCATGGGCTACCCTTGAAACGGGACGGAGCGGGCTGTAAAATCTCAATCCGCGGCTAGCGGACTTTACAAAACGACGTCATTTTGAAAATTTTTTTAAATATTTTAAAAAATATCAAAACGACGTCGTTTTAAAAAAATTAAAAATTAAAATAAAACAGACTAACCCGCGAACTAAACGGAGCAAGTCAAAAAAATTCACGTTTAAATATACTTAGATATATTAAGTCCAAACTCGCTTATACGAGCCAGCCCGCGGACTTTGGCCCGTATTGACAGTGATTGTTTTGTTGCCATATTAAATGCTTGATTTATCCTAGGTATGGGACTCAGGAATGATTTGTGATTTAACAATTGCATGCTCATCATTTAGTCTTTTTTTTTTTTCGGCTTAATCACCATTGCATCCTTTAGTAATCTGCATCACATACTCTTCATCAAAATAGTCCTTAATTATTCTCTATGCAATGGTGATTAAGCCGATCAACAGAAGAGGAGAGTAGCAATAGGAGGGGGAGAAACGTAGTAGCGGCTAGGATTTTGAAGAAGAAGAAAAAAAAAGAAAGGACGAGTTATGGAGAAGAGGAGAAGAGGAGAAGAGAAGGGGAAGGGTAGCAATGGGCTAACGGGCGATGAGGAGACGAAGAAAAGGGATAGTAAAGAAAACAAAATAAAGAAGAAAAAATATTTATCAAGAAGAAAATCGATTATGTCTTTTTTCAACAAGAAGGAATAAATAAATTTTATCAAAGGACTCTTATGCCCTTTTGATGTGTAGGATTCAAGTGTTTTCTAATAGAATAATTTGATCACTGGTCTAGTTGGTATTTTAATTGTTAATTTTAAACTATATAATACTTTATTAGCAAATTCTCGTAAGTTTGGATACCAAGTTAGAATTAATCCAAAATAATTACCAAACGTCCCTCAAATTTAATTTGATCTCATTTTTCGCTCTTGCCGGACCTTCCTGCCATCCAAACGAAATACCCCTTCTTGTATCAGAAAGATGTCTTCGAACTGCACAGTGGAATCCTATACAGTCGAAACTAGCGATGGAATCAAGCTCCATACAAGAATCTTCGAACGGAGAGAAGGAGATGAAGATAATGATGGAGAAGAAGAAGAAGAAGAGGAGGAGGAGGAGGAGGAAGAAACAAGCAGTACAAATGACAATCTTGTGGTTGTTTTGGTGCACCCATATTCCTTAATGGGTGGTAGTCAAGGACTCCTAGGAGGGATTGCAAGAGGGTTGGCAAGCAGAGGTTATAAAGCTGTGACCTTTGATATGAGAGGAGTTGGAAGATCCACTGGGAAGCCTTCTCTCACTGGCTTCAAAGAAATCAATGACGTTGTTGCTGTCTGCAAATGGGCCTCTGAGAACTTCTCTACTAATCGGATCTTGCTGGCGGGTTCTTCTGCGGGTACTCTGCTTCTTTCTTCTTTTTCTTTTATGGGAATGCGATTGGTGGTTACATTTACTTCGACGTTCCTATAAGGGGAATCTTTGTATCAATGTAGGATAAGTAGTTTCATTGTCTTCCTTGAAGGGTTTCAGCTAAGTTGTTACGTTTTATTAGAGCGTTTGAGTAGTCTTTGTAAGCATGTTGTTGTTGGAAAATGATCCTCAAAACAACTTTTTCTTATTTTGGGTTAAGCAAATTTCTGTGTCTAGATGGTGGGATCAAATCCATTTTGATGCTCTCTGGAGCATTCTCTCTTTTGGGATTTCTATTTGGCATCATGCCTGCAGAGTTCCCCTCTTACTTGCTCGAATTCTTCAATGGTCTAAGATATCTAATTGTAAAAGAAACGTGCTTCCCTTTGATTTCAAGTTTCTGATTATGCTAGAAGTAATTACCTATTTGTTTGTTGGAAGTCAGGGTGCATAGAGAGGAATTTGTATACTGGGGTTGGTTTTTGATGATATATAATGCAGTTTACAGTCAAATGCTAGAGGATGTATACAGCTTTGTTCTTCCTTCTTCTTTTCCCCCCAGTTTTACAATTATGATGAGAAGTTCAACAGTGTGCTTTTAGTTTCCACCTTGACTGAATATTTTGGCCGGACCTTACTAATTCTCATGAATGGCTATCATTTAGTCCCATTTTTCTGCTAGTACAGGGTAGACTAGCAAAATGTTGCAAATTTACATGCAGAAAAGATCTGCTTATTTGGATCGAAGTGAGTAATTGTGCTTTGAAATGAAAAAAGTACATGGGGAAGGAAAGAGTCTTTATATAAGTATGATTTTACCGTCTAAACAATCTTCAAATCAAATCATGAAGAGTACGCAGATCAGGTGCTGTACTTGGACTAATTCCTTTGTTTGAAAAGATGGTGAAGAATGGGTTTTTCTTTCTATTTACTTGGACATAGATTCCACTCTTAATATAAGCTCATTTCCAGTGCTGATGGTAAACAAATTAGCTTGTTTCTGGAATAGTTTTACCTGTCATCTCATGGCTGGGAGTTGAGCTTCCTTTTCTTGTTGATGGCATTGAGGAGCCATATTTCCTAGAGTAACTACCCCAGAACTGGTTGGCTGCCTTGGCTTTTTGTGCTGAAGTAAAGGATGCCATGAATGTATATAAATGGTACTCTCATACCTATATAGAGAGACTTGCTGTTGTCCATCGCCCCATGAGAGAAGAGGACAAAGTCTCTGGAAGGTGCAGAAAGAGAGGAGAAAGATGTTCCAGTCCAGAACTAGTTTTATTTCTTTCAGGTGTGTGAGGCTAATCATCTCTTTGCATGGCTGAAATGAAAAAGGGTACCATTTCTCAGGCAAAATCTTTAAGATTCCTGTAGGAGTAACCTTAAAGAATCTTGTGCAACTGGAGGAATTTTTGCTTTCTATTTCACCTTGCAATTGAAGGACTTTCACCAGGATTACTTAACTACATA
This sequence comes from Rauvolfia tetraphylla, assembly GCA_030512225.1. Lineage (NCBI taxonomy): Eukaryota > Viridiplantae > Streptophyta > Magnoliopsida > Gentianales > Apocynaceae > Rauvolfia > Rauvolfia tetraphylla. The sequence continues at coordinate 451,646 of JAJQKT010000023.1, forward strand.
TAATTTTTCAGTTTTACTGGAGTTCGATACATATAGTAGCATTAATCAATCTAACTTGGATGATCAAAGTAAAGCAGAAAATCAAATAATTTAGCAGATATTCCATTTAAATAATATATATAAATTTACGGATCGCTCACACCTAGAAGGTTAAGACACACGACAAGCAAGAAAAGCCTGGACAATCTTTAATGTCAAGGTCAGATTACCTTAGCAGGACAAACAAAAAGCAGAATACGACGGGAGAAAAAGAAACTAGGGTAGAGAAAAGTCTTTGTTGTTTGGAGAGTGCTTATAGCTGCTCAAAATTATATATGGTTATGTACAAAAAAATAGGTCTAGTGTCTCATCTTCATAGCTACTTAACTTATTACAGTGGAAACTAGGGTAGAGAAAAGTCTGTTGTTTGGAAGAGTGCTTAAAACTGCTCAAAATTATATATGGCTATGTACAAAAAAATAGGTCTAGTGTCTCATCTTCATATCTACTTAACTTATTACAGTAGAAACTAGGGTAGAGAAAAGTCTGTTGTTTGGAAGAGTGCTTACAACTGCTCAAAATTATATATGGTTATGTACAAAAAAATAGGTCTAGTGTCTCATCTTCATATCTACTTAACTTATTACAGTGGAACTTTGGAATTTTTTTTTTCTGGAGTCTAGGAGCTATATTTACAACATATTCAAAGCAGTCAAAAGATGTTCTTTTGGTAGAGTCAGGTTCTTGCTGTACTCTGTCCCAGATTTAGAGCTTAGTTTTTGACAGACACCTTAGAAGATAATAACTACTCTTTGCATCGTATGAGAAGAGAACTTTGACTTACTGAATTCATATTTTGCTAAAGGCTAGATTCATGTCATTTACAGGAAGAAATATATTAGATTCAATATTCTGTGTTCCTTTCTTCACCACATAATCTGGCTTCCACTGTTATGACCTCTATAACAATGCAGCAAAAGACTGCTCTGAAGTTTGGTAAAATCTCGTGTCATTGCTGATGTCAAAGCAAACCTTCACAGTTCACACCCTTGAATCCTGCGTTACTAGAGATTTATAATGTGGATGTTACTCCCTTGAAATTCAGTTTCTTTTGCTTTTGGAAGAAATCTAACTAGCATCCTTCTGCTACCTGGATTACTTGATGTTTCTACACACGCATAAGGCTGTAAAGTTGTTATGTACCCATTTCTTTTGGCGTGATAAGACCTTTCTGATGTTCTTATCTGCGTATAAAAAAGTCTGTTCTGTGTTATGCTATTGCTACTTGTTTGTTCAGCTGAAACTGCATGCTATATTAGTGGTAATGTTAAGGCTTTTATGCTTTTTCGGAGTGTAAGCCTTCAAAAAAGGTACATACAATTCCCAAGAAATGTATACAAGGTTAAAAGGAAAAACCTATATCAAGTGAGGAATGATACTGAATCGTAGAACTTTCACGAAATACATTAAACATTACCAAGTTTGACGGGATCCAAATGGATAGGTCCCTTGTTTTGATTTTCTTAACTGGGATTTCCCTGAACCTTCATGAAAAATGGAGCGAGTAATCCAAAAATGTTAGCCTTTTGGATGCCTTTATTCTTGTTATCTTAAGAATAGTAAACCAGAACTAACAAAATATTAGGTTTGACATGTTGAAGTTGTCCTCATGCCAATATTTCTGAATTCAGAAAATTAATTTGCAATTATATATATAGGATGCTAGAATTTTGCTTGATGCTTCAGAGATTTATCCTATCTTATAATATTTACAAATTATGCCATTTGCTTGGTGGCTTTCCTTTTCTCATTACATGGATCTTAACACTGGTTAACACCTTCTGGGACAGGTGCACCAATTGCAGGCTCTGCTGTTGACAAGGTTCAAGAAGTGGTGTGCTACGTGAGCATAGGATACCCTTTTGGTTGCTTAGCGTCTATCCTTTTTGGACAACATCACAAAGCAATTCTAGAATCACCAAAACCAAAACTATTCATAATGGGAACACAGGATGGTTTTACAAGTGTTAAGCAGTTGAAGAACAAGCTTAAGTCCGCTGCAGGCCGCATAGAAACTCATCTTATTGAGGGTGTAGGCCACTTTGAGATGGAAGGACCTGCTTATGACTGTGAAATGGTGAATTTAATCCTGGAATTTACTACATCGTTGTAGATTTACCAGGCGGATGAGACTATAATTTTAGTGACACCCTACAGAACAAAAAAAGAAATATCTTTGCCAGGAAAGTTCCTTTCAAAGAGCTCAAGCATTCTCTTGATGCTCTAATGATTGCTGCAGTTGTACGGCTGTATATGATTTTCAAGACCCAAAAATGCTTTGTGCCATTAGAACTGTTCATTCATTAACAAAACCCCGGGGCACTCTTGACCCAGACAAGAAGTGCGTGCTGCAGGTAACGTAGCCTCCGACATTCTTATGGTCTTTAATTCAATAGGGCGAGAGACCTGAACCACGTGACGGTTTAGTTGATGCACCCGCAAAGTCTCACCCCGTGTATGCATATACATAGACAGAAGGAAGACTCTGGTGAGGAAGCCATTCTTTACAAGGTTTAAGATTTTGTTTATTATATATGCAACAACTTACATAAGTTTATCTCATGTGATTCATGATCACGAAAGAATTACAAGGTGCTTCTGTTAGTACATGTTCAATTATATACACGGCCAGATACCCAGCATCCCCTATTCTGAATATTAAAGCAGTACTTTTCATCTGACTGAAAATAATCTGTTAGCAATACTTACAATTGGGATTCTCCAAGGCAACTAGAACTACCCCCGTACACAAATCATTACCCAGTTACTTGGGAGGCCAAAATTTTGCTGTGTTTTAAATCTTCTTTCTCATGCAAAAGTTGAATTCCTCCACGCTTGTTACTTCTTTGAGACGTCATCACGCAGGCTCTTTTCCAGTTGACCTTTCAAGACTCGATGCGCTTCCTTGTCTGTTTCAAATGATTAATAAAGAAAAACACGGGCACTGCTTATAAGATGCACAAGTTTCTATTTTGTGTAGGTTTGGATGAATAGATATGCTGTGAATAGCAAAACTCCAAGAATTATGGGCTTATGGGTTGAAGGAGGAAGGAACGCAAGCAAATAAAGATGTAAATTTGGGCATTTTGATGCTTCCATTAAGTGAAAAAAGTTTTAGAAATTGAGTACCCTCAACTTAAAACACACCTATGACCAAATAAAGAGTAAGAGAAAACAAGTGCCTTCATGTTTCAATTGTAGTACCATTCTAGTACTAGAAAGGTATTAAAGACATGTTTGAAGTCTCATTTGAGACAGAAATGGAAAGAAGGCATAGATAGAGAAGGCATCAATTTGATGCTCTTTTATTCTTGTTATCCTCTTGAAATTGACTACTTTTCACAAGACCGCTATAGGTATCTAAACATAAAAATGTCTATCACAGTACAACACCCAAAAAATCTTTGCATCATCTTATATTGTGTGGTTATGTGCAGTCAATTATTACCACTTTCACCATCTGATGCATCTTCAAGCCTTGCGATTGCATCAACAAGGTCTTGTTCATGGTCCTGGATGGCAAAGAAAATATCAAAGTCACTTGTCTGTAAGTTGTTGCTCAACAGAAAAAGAAAGGAAAAAAGTGAAGTTAATCATACTTTGAGAACTTTCTTTGCTTTCTCTATTTCAACAGGATCTGGAGAGTTTATACTGAAGATTCTCTTAACCTATTAGCATTTGTCATTGGAGGGAAAATGTTACAATCAAATATAGGACATTGATAGATTTCCAGTCTCAGAAATTACCTCCTTTATTAGAGTACCAGTGTGGAGCATCTCAATATCCCCAAGAGATGTCCTCCTGGTGCCATTTTTTGATGAAGCAAATTCGATCCTGGAGACACCCTTTATAAGCACCCCTCTTCCAGCACTGGCAACACCAGCAGCATGAGACATAGACTTCTTAGATCCAACGCCTGCTCTATTCCTTCCAGTTTCAGGAATAATTCCAGGATTCTGACCTTCCCACCTTATGTCTCCTCTGGATATCTAAGAAACAATTGGAAGGATGATAAGTAGGAAGTCCACTGTTATAAATTATAAAGCACATTATAACAAGATAGAAAGACTATATCAACACAAGGAATAAGCAAAGCACGATCTTTCTTTTGCAAGCTCTAAGTGTGTTAAATATGCTGATTATCTCATTCAAAATTATTTTATAGTTGAACGGAAGTTGAAATTTGGAGAATTCTAGATCTGCTTAATTGTAGTTGTAGTCAAACTCAGGAGGTATTCTTTTGTCAACATTAAGGGAATACAAGGAATAATCAGTCTGGTAGAGCATTTTATATTCAGCTCTGGGGAATGGAAACAAACAATGGATGTATTGAAGGTCAAGATAGCTAGTAAGGGGATCCACAGATGTAAGAAGCCCCTTACTCAAAAAGCCTCTCATATACACTAAAGAACCATAGGGGCGATTCACTCAAAGGGAATAGTTGTGCTATTCCTAAAGCTGATGCATCATTAGGAAAGGAACGAAGCTCTTCATGAAATTGATGGCTCAGCCCTGCTGTCGCATGAATCAATCAGGAGTATATGTTAACCAGTCCTATTACTTTATACCAAACCTAAAGCAACAAAAAATGGTATAGATTCTAACTAGTGCAGATTCCTTTTCAGTGGGGAGGGAAAGCAAAAGTAATACATCAAGAATATTTTCCTGAAATATAATCACATTCTTCAGACAGGAATCAGCACAATTTTAGACAATGATATAGGCCACATAACCATAACCACAAATAGGTCAACGATAAGTTTCTCCCTCACATTTCTTCAATTTGTCCAATTCAACAGAACACATTCATTTCCAAGCACAACCGCACGCAACAAATATCTTGTATATCAATAAGGACTTCATCTGCTTCTCACACACAGCTATTACCAGCATGAATCCTCACACACAAGTCTGAGAAAATCATCTTCATACTTAAGTATCTACTGCAATAATGACCCTTCATCCTATCAGAAGTATTACATGTCTTTTTCCTTAAATTCTGGAACGTGCAATTCTAAAAGACACAGAAAGGGCAATCCCTAACATTTTTCTCAATTCCATTACTTTTTTTAATCTTCAGATAGTTTCATCCATACATACCCACATATAGAGCAAGCAAACAATTGCACCATTGACATTCCTGTCTTTATGTACAGCAATGCACCTCTTTTAGTCTGATGGCTGGTATTATAGAACCAGAAAACAACTCTTAAGTATCTCATAATTGATATGTTATGGTACAGGAATACTTCCACTCTTTTGCTTGACTCCAGTATTAAACAATTTACATGGAAAAACAAAAGTCAACTTTTTTGGGACACATTGACCAAGTAAGCACTTGCATTGCGGCAGCCTAATTCCTCTGTTTCCAAGTAATCATATTAACTTGTTTCAAATTTTGAATCTTTATGCTTCAAATGACAAAGTAAAAAGAGAATCCAACATATTCCGGTATTCTGTTACTTTCCCGTGTTGTATTTTGTTACTTTCCCGTGTTGAGAGATCTTCAACTTCTACTGCCTTCTATGATTGGAAATTAATTTCCCCTAAGAGCATATCTGGAAGGTTCCAATTAACGGTGACTGGTATACTCAAAAACCAGGACTTGACTGTATGAGTACTTTTCTGTTCAATTTGTATAGTAGCAGATCTTCTACTTTATTAAAAGTGCTATTATGAGTTTCAGTTTACCAGTTGATTAGATATTTATTTATGTTTAATGCTACCAAATTTTCATATCCACATGTGCAATCATCCGGTGCCCTAGCATTCCTAGGATAGTTTCATCCACAATATCTCAATAGCATCCATCTACTTTCTTTTACACTGTTATTTCCCTATAACCCATATGCTAATAATCTAGTGCTATAAAATATCCTTTTCCAGGCAACAAGTTCTTTATTTCCCATATCTCTTCTTTCTATTCATTCCTAGAGAGAAAGAGAGTACTTTTGAAAATCTATCCACCATTCCCACCTTATTTGTCAATAATGGTCAAACAAGAGAAGTCCATAGACGTTTACAAAATCAAATTGGCAGAGAACGAAACCAGCACTAAACCTTGCGGAAGAGTTGCAGATACAATCTGCTCTTATTGAAAAAGAAAGAAGCCCAACTAATTGGGAACAAAGAAATGCTGGAAAAATCTAGCAACCATACAAATAAAAATGCATTGCAAATTTTAGGATAAATCTGATCCAAAAAAACTGGCTACAAGTTCCAATCTTAAAAGACATTTAAAGATTCTATGAGTTAAAAAGCTTTTTCAAGGTATCTTCAGCCATTATTGAACAACAAATGTCAGTGAAAGAAAAGAGAAAACCAAATTAGATTCAAGAGCAGAAACATAGTGATTCATCCTTACTTCTTTAAGATTTACCCATTCCAGTGCTTCATTTGATGTATCGATGTGATAAACTAGAGCATGCAGACCCTGGCAATGGTTTTCAGAATAGATTAATTCCCAGTTCAACATGTAAAGGCACATAAAAGTGACAAATTGGGAGCAAACCTCAACAGGATTATAATCACTTATTACAGCCTCATAGAAGTTATTGTCCTCTGGCCACCTAGTCCAAACTTTCCTCCCAATTAGTTGATCAAATTTTCCTGCTCCAGGATGTCCATTTGCAGCAAAGGTACCAGAAGAACCCCGAGTAGGAAGCTCCGGCTTTCCAGTGGATCCTGCAGAAGAGCAGTGCAAAAATGTCAAAAATAGCAACAGATATTTTCACCTTTAAAAACAAAAATTGGTATTGGAACAAGAAGGTATCAATATGATTTCTTCAGCGAGAAAATTTTGAGCTTATGAGAAAATGCAACCTTTTAATTTCTTCCCTTTCCTACTTGCTCCTGAGAAATGACTTTGTTGCAGCACCGATAATGATTGCTGGATTGGTGTCTGCCATGTTGGGGATGTTGCTCCCAATGACATCGAACCAGCAGATTGCAATGTCTTCTGTTTCTTACATGATGTTGACACTGTAGGACTAGATGTCAGGTGATCCTGAGCCGGCTGGCTAACACTGACTGTGCCTGGACGAAATCCACTAGTCTTTCTCCACTCCCTAAACACAAATTAACAACATAAGCACATATTTCATGTATATCAATCTAGCAGAATATTTCAATATGAGAGTGATTTAGTTCATGCAACATCAGACCTTATTTCTCGGATGATGTCGTCGGCATTAACCCTGGATAAAAGTACTCTGTGTTCCTCATCTGAGACCCTGAGCTCTTTCCTCAATTCCGTGATCAAACTTTCTTTTTCCTGAATAATCCTCACAAAAAGGCTTCTTAATATAGTTATATTCTTTGAAAGTTGGATATCATGAATTTATTTTACCATTATAGTGCATACCCAAGTAATTGCATCTGACTGTGCTTTAAAGGCACGCAAGACAGAAGTGTATGCCTCTTGCTCTACATGGTGTATCTGGGTCTCCATGTCACTATGCCTAAGTGGGAGCTGACTGGTACCTGTAACCAAAAATCTTCTATGAATAAAACCACGGCCTCCACCAGGAAATCTCTTTGGGTGTCCACCACAGGGGTGATCATTTCTGCCTGCAGTAACATCAACCATAACATTTCATCACTTCAGTGTCTGCTTGCACAAACTAGTAAAAAAAACAAATATCTCTGTGCTTTGAAGTATTTAGACACATTCCCAGCTGCAATTTTATCATCAAGAGAATTGATATAATGAAGTTGTAACATTTGCACTTGATGGGGAAAGGGGAAAGAGTATTGACCAATCTGACAGTTTTCCACATCCAAGGCAACAAAATGGCAAAATTTAATCCATGCTGAAAAGAAAATTGGTGAAACTTGGTCCTAACTTTTAAATAATAGAGAAAGAAAGAAATTAACAGTATCCAGTGCAATGGTGCTTACATCTGGTAGAGTAATTAATTCTACGCAATTTAAATGTCTAAGATCACACAGATCATTAAAAAAATTGCAAATTATGATCCATTCACATACTGAAATATAACATAAAGTTCTACTTTATCTACATCAGATAGGTAGAGATAAAACTTCATAATCAAAATGAATTATACAGCAGATCATGATGACAAGCCAACATACAAGTGCAATAGATTCATCGATTTTTCACTTTTTTGATAATTCCAATTCTAGCTAATTAATTCAGATTCAAAAATAAACTAAAATAAAAGATGCAGGAACATGTACAGCTCGATTTCTTGTAGAAGAACCTGCATTTTTCAGATAAAGAGATAATTTCTTCCCCCGGACACAGTTCAGTATGTATAATCACTAAAGTCTTGAATAGCAAAAGACATACCATATAAAATGGAAAAGAATTTTCACCAACACGGTTTTTCCTGACTATTCTTCAGAATTTATGAAGCTAATTTTGGATGGCACAGTAGATGTATAGGATAGAACAAGTCAATCTCATGTCTAATCATTTTTTGCCATACTTGGCTAATAACCAGTTCCAGTGTTTAAGAATTCATGCTTCAGATTAACTTCAGCTTAGAAAATCAACCTCTTAGTTTTGAACATAACAATATCGAGGAACCAATCAAATGGAATCATGTGCAGAGCTACCTGAGCCATTTGGATGTCAATAAACGGCTGTGCGAAGTAGAAAATTCTTATACAGTTCTGGAATGGACTGGTTTTATCCATAGGAAAAGCAGAAAGAAATTTCGAAAAGTGGGAGTGAATCTTGGGTCATGATTATTATCAGCTTCATGGTAATAAAGGATGAAAAGAAGATCAAGCAGAAAGCTTCTTTCTACACTAACTTTACAATTAAGATTACCACCCATGTAACATCATGTTAGGGTTTTGATAAATTTTGCTAGTAATAATCAGCACCTCACTCAATCATGCATTCTTTGAAGAAAGCAATTCATTAATCTGAAAATTCAACAAAACTCTTGTTTGTGAATTGACATTAATCAACTTCAAGTACTAAATAAATTAGTTTCAGTTACCCTCATATTTAACTAACATCAGGATCAAGCATTTCCTGTCCAGGTACCAGATGAAGTAACGAATAATATATTTTCCAAAATACACCTATGAGGTACTTAAGCAGCACTAGGTATAATGCCAACAAAACAGATACATAATGAACCAAAGGCACACTCTCATGATGAATGATGAACTAGTTATGCTAAAAGTAATCGAAACCAAGTGGCCTTGCTGCTGAAGGATCTCTATATCAGTTCTTGCTGCGTGATTATGATTCCCAAGAACCTAAAGAAATCAAATTTTGGAATAAGAAGCTCAAAGCTAACATATTCACTTAATGCCATTTCAATCTATATTAAAACAACAATAATGCAATAGAAGGGCTCCTAAACTCAATGCTATAGCATTTGGCTGTAGATCAACTAGAATCGGCTTGATCCTGGTTTAATCCCCAATCGATGACCACTGACAATACCCTCCTTTTAGCTACATGTTTGATATCAATCCCAGGTCCCAAACGCCCCCACCCATCCTGAAACCCGTCGTGCTTTCCGTCCCTTCTACTAAAAGAAAAAGAAAAAGAAAAAAAAGGAAACACAATCACTTGAAAAAGATTGACGACATTTGAAAAATCTGTTTACTTCTACAATATAATGCTGAAAGCAAGTAATCTTGGGAGATCATTATAACTCATCGAAATGGCAAATATATACATTGAAAAACAGAACATAATTGCAGAAAGGAAAATTTCAACCAAATATGATTTTCAACATGCATGTAACTGCTTCGAGATAGAAGAATATTTCTTACATAACCTGAAAAAATGATTACACCATGTACTACATTTCAGAACTCTCCAAGTTTTAGTTTAAATGAATTTCAGACAAATTCCGTACTAACTCATTCCAAGTGTTACCAAGCATAACATCAATTTATTTCCGTTTATTAGCACATTCAACAAAAGTTATCTTTAAATTCCTTTCAGAGCGGCTTAATTAACTAACTAATCAATTAAAAAATCTTAACATTCTACGTCGGATTACAGAGTACAATGGAGCTGATATTAACAGAACCAAAAATTAGGGGGAAAATTGCTTATCAATAACAGAGGAAAAAATTAAAAACGAAATGAAAGAAGAATTTTACTTTCGTGCCAACTGCAGGAAAAATTTTTTAAAAAAAACCAAAATAAAGGAAAAATAAGTTAATTTATTTTTAAAAAAAAAAACTCACCGTTGCTATCAGGGAGGCCGTAGTCCATTAACTAAAAAAAACAGAATTTTTTTGCAATGGAGAATTCTTTTTGAATCGCAGCTGCAGCAACATCATTGGAACTGCAAGAAATATATTTTGAAAGATTAACAACTATTTACCAAAACAAAAGAATAATAACTATTTAAAGTTACAGGAAAAAATAATTCTAAAATTTCTTTCAATTCAATAGAAATCTATGTACCTGGAAATTTATTAAGAAAATAGAAACTTGGCAGTGTTTTTTGTGGTCGCGAAATCTGGGTCTGGTCTTCGTTGTACTTCGGTCTGGGTCGGGGCCAGAGGAGTGTGACATCCGGTAATTTCAGCGGCAGATGAATCGATGGATGAAAGAGAGGAAGGGGAAGGATGGCTGTAGGTGAGATAATTACTTATGTATTAAAGGAAAATTGGCTGTAATTACTCATGTATTATAAAATATTAGTACAAATGTTCGTGTAATTTATTAATACTAAAATTTAAAATTTATATTTATTATTTTTTAATTATAAAAATAGTAATTTATTAATATTAAAATTTTAAATTTAAATTTATTATTTTTTAATTATAAATAAATATATTATAAGTATTTTTTATTTTAAAAATCATATTATTATGTCATTTTATATGAGTATCCTTAACAAATTGGTCTAATCATCACAAATGATAAAATACTTTCTAATTCTTTTAATCATAACTTACCATAAATTTTTTCTATGTCTTTGATGGTGATATCATGTTGTGTTTCATATGTATTTAAAACAATAATTATAACTTTATGTATTAATTTTATAGTACATTTATGTATCTATCTTATATCTAGAAACATATATATATATATATATATATATATATATATATATAATAAGTAAATTTATGATAAGTTTAAGATTATTAGTTGTATCTAAAAGTTTAAAATTTTATTATTTAATATTATTTATAGATTGATTGGTTATAGAATTAATTATATATCATCAAAATTAAGATAATTAATAGATTCATGTATTTTAACATAAATTGAAATTTTATATAATTATTGTTTTTTGAATTTATCCAAATGTATTTAAAATTTTGAAGAAAAACCTTTTCAAATTCTAATGATTAAATTAAGATCATTTTCTAATTCTATTTTTTCTCAAGGTCTTTTCAACTACTTTTTTTTTTTACTCTCAATCTTTTAATCTTACTTATGTATTTAAAATAATAATTATAAATTTATGTATTAATTTTATAGTAGATTCATTATCTATTTTATAGTTAGAGACATATATATCTAACTTATGTATTTAAAATCATAATTATAATTTTATATATTAATTTTATAGTATATTGATATATCTATCTTATAGTTAGAGAAATATATATAAAATAAGTAGATTTAAGATAAGTTCAAAATCATTAATTGTATTCAAAAGTCTATTGTTTAATATTTTTTATAGATTCATTAGTTGTACAATTAATTATATCATCAATATCAATGTGATTAGTAGATTCATGTATTTAACATAAATTAAATTTTACCAAAATTAAGATAATTAGTTCTTTATATGAATTTATGTAGGCACATTAATCAATACATTCATAAATACACACAATGCAACTTGGCATAATGAGAATTCAATTAAGCTTAAAATTGTCCACATGTCACCACCTAATGATTCTACCTCAACTTATATATATATATATATATATATATATATATATATATATATATATATATATATATATATATATATATATATATATATGCAGGTGATTTATTAATACTAAAATTTAAGATTTATATATATTATTTTTTTATTGTAAGATAAATACATTATAAATATTTTTTATTTTAAAAAATTAAATTATTATGCCATTTTATGTGAATATCCTTAACAAATTAGTTTAATCATCATAAATGATAAAATACTTTTTAATTTTTTTAATCATAACACTGCTCACACACACAAAAAAAAAGAAACGAAAAGAAGCAAAAATATTGAGCATACGCAGTACCTTGACACCATGCTTGTGACCAGTGTTAATCCAATAGGGCGGAGGCAGAGTAACTAAATTATGAGAAAAATACACGAATACATCGACCAAATGCCAATGCCATATCGCATTGGCATCGGGATTATCCTCCTTACACCCGCTTATCATTAGTATAACCTCTTTGCATATCGTGACACACCAGAATCCTTGCCCATTAAGGCAAGGCACCGTCAGTGTGCCTGCCAGACTGCAACTTCACCGTAGACTTATTGAACGAGAAGTGGAAGGACTCAAAATACGACCTCGACTCAAACTCTTCTAAAGTTTTCAACCGGGCTAGAGACATATATATATAATAATAATAATAATAATAATAAGTAAATTTACGATAAGTTAAAGATCATTAGTTGTACTCAAAAGTTTTAAAATTTATTATTTAATATTGTTTATAGATTGATTGGTTGTAAAATTAATTATATATTATCAAAATTAAAATAATTAGTAGATTAATATATTTTAATATAAATTAAAATTTCATATAATTATTTTTTCTTGAATTTATCCAAATGTATTTAAAATTTTAAAGAAGAACCTTTTCAACTTCTAATGATTAAATTAAAATTATTTTTAAATTCTATTTTTTATCAAGGTCTTTTCAACTACTTTTTTTTTACTCTTAATTTTTTAATCTTACTTAAACTTCTTTTTTTGCTCCACTATTAGCTCTTTTTAAAATTTTTGTAATAGAATATATATATATATATATATATATATATATATATATATATATATATATATATATATATATATATATATATATATATATATATATTATTACTAATAGATATGGTAATCAATTACTTTATTAAACTTATGTATTTAAAACAATAGTTATAAATTTATGTATTAATTTTATAGTAGATTCATGTATCTATCTTGTAGTTAGAGACATATATATATAACTTCTGTGTTTAAAATAATAATTATAAATTTTTGTATATATATATATATAGTAGATTCATGTATCTATCTTATAGTTAGAGACATATATATATATATATATATATATATATATATATATATATATATATATATATATATATATAATAAGTAAATTTAAGATAAGTTCAAGATCATTAATTATATTCAAAAGTCTATTGTTTAATATTATTGATAGATTCATTAGTTGTATAATTAATTATATCATCAATATCAAGGTAATTAGTAGACTCATGTATTTTAATATAAATTGAATTTCACCAAAAGAATTTTATCTTAACTCATTGATATTGTGAAATAATTAAAGTCTATCTTCTAATATTTATTTAACTTCATGTTCAATGCATAGTTTTCTATTAATGAATGAAGGATATGTATTTCATTCCATTAATTCAATTTATTGTATGTACAATAGTCTTTAATCATCAGAATTAATATGTTGAATCCATTGTATTAAACATACAATTCACTTAATATAGTATCTAATATTATTTTTAAAAACCATAGATAAGGTGATTAAATATAGATATGAGTTAATGTGGGTACATAAATCAATGAAGCAATTAATTCTAAACATCCAACTTGACATCATTAGAGTTAACTAAAGCTTTAAAAATTCCACATGTCACATTCTCATGATTCAACCTTAACTTTAATATATATATATATATATATATATATATATATATATATATATATATATATATATATGAATATTTATTATTTCAAGAGCTAATTAATTAAAATTATGAAATATAAAATATTAAAAAATTATAATTAAAATTGTCACATCTATCATTTATAAATTATTGTTTTCATTATCTCAATTATTTTAGAAAATTAAGAAGTAAGTTATGTAAGTTATAAAGAAAACTATTATAACTTATGATTTGAAGCGTTAATTCTAACTCTATAAATTAGAATTCGTAAGAATATAAATATATTGCGAAAAGTTTTGAATAAAATTATAGTTTCTATATTTTTTATGCTCTCTCTTTCTCTCTTTCACTATAATTTAAAATCTTCTCATTGTTATTTTATTGTTAGTTATTGTATTTGTTGCAACTGAATTTTACAACATGTTATCAACAAGAGTCTTTGCTATTAGAGTTTTAAAGTTTATTCAAAATAGAAAAAAAATATTTATTTATCTCTAAATTTCCATGCCAAACTTTACAAAACTCGAATTTTTTAGTCTTTATATTTTTAGAAAGATCTATCTTTTATGGACACTAGATACTTATCTAGATGTAATGGTCTGGTAGACACCATTATAGAAAATAATGTCATTATAGAAAATTATGTAAAAGTCATGATCTTTCTCCGCCATCATTTCCATTAAGGTCTAAAACAGAATATCTTACCATTTAAGATTTATTTATTTTGTAAAATTATCTAAATGAAAATTTTAACTACTAGAAAATGGTTATTCTACTAAAAGTACGGTATGATTGGATGCACTTACGGTTACAAATACTTTAAATATGTAAGTGAGTACAACTCTACAATATTTAAATCGCCTCTCAATTAAAATTATGCGGTGAAAATATCACTAATGTTGATATGTTAGAGAAAACATTCTCTACTTTTCATATCTCGAATATTATCCTGTAGCAACAATATTAAGAGAAGGGTTTTAAGAAATATGCTGACTTAATTTCTTATCTTCTTTTGACTGAGCAAAACAATGAGTTATTGATATAAAACCATGAACCTCGACCATTAAGTTCTACTCTACTTTCTGAAGTGAATATAGTTAGAAATCATGATTATAACATCGGAAGAGGTTGTGGTCGAGGTCGTGGATATAGACGTGGTTGTAGTAGAAATTATCTATATAATTATGACAATCATAATAGAGCATTAGGTGCAAAAATTAATAAAAATCATCAGAAGCGGGCCAAAAATAATGAGAAAGGAAAATGGAAGAAAGTTGATCCGAAATATTGTGAATATAAATGCAATTGATGCGGTATACAAGGTTATTGTCTCATACACATCGTACCGCAAAGCACTTTATTGAACTTTACCTAGCATCGATTAAGAAGAAAGACAAAAGTCTTGAAGTAAAATTTTACTATAAAAAATTCAACTCCTTATGATGATGATGATAATAGTATTTATGATGCCATTATTAATGTAGCTCACAGGATGTGGCTGGTTTCTTTGAGTATCCAAAAGGAAGAGTTGACCATTTGATTGATGATGGAAGTGTCCAAAATAAATAAGAATTTTGTTCAATGTTTTTTCTAGTTTTTTTCTTAGTTAAGTTTTATGTTTAGTTATATTCTCTTTGTAATAATACTTGGTGATTTATTTCAAATTTTCTTTGCAATAGAATTTTATTTAGTTAAGTACTTAAATTTATATTTTAATGTATTCAGATGGCTCATATTCTTTATTATGATTCTAAAGGTGTCACCAAGGATTTTTGCCTCATCAATAGTAGAACTACGCACATTATACTTAAAAGTGAGAAATTTCTCTTATTTGAATATGGAAGAAACAAATATTTATACTATAAATGGTAGTACAAAATTGATTGAAAGCTTTGAAAGAGTTAGTATTTTACTACCTGAAGGCACAATAATTGCCATCAATAAGGCATTATTTTTCTCAAAATCTCGAAGAAACTTATTGAGTTTTAATGATATTTACTTAAATAAATATTATATTGAAACAATGGAGAGAAATAACTTTGAGTATCTTTGTATTATTCACTTTATTTTGGAGAAAAATCAATCTTAGAAAAATTACAATCTCTTTCTTCCAACCTATATTGTGCAAAAATTAATATAGTTGAAGTGTATCATTTAGTAAATTAGAAGTTTATTAATCTTGTTACATTTAGTATTTGGTATGATCGTTTAGGTCATCCTTGATTAATTATGATGAGAAAAATAATTAAAAAAGCATATGGTCACCTATTGAAAAGTTAAAGGGTATTGATAAGTATTCATGTATTGTTTGTTTTCAATGAAAATTGGTCATTAGACCATCACAAGTAAAAGTGGGAGTTGAATCTCCCTCATTTTTAGAACGAATTTATGGTGATATGTGTGAGCCTATTCACCCACTACGTGGACAATTTAGATATTTTATGATATTAATTAATGATTGATCTGATAGTCGCATGTTTGTTTGTTATCAACTCACAACTTGTCGTTTGCAATATTACTTGCCCAAATAATTTGTCTGAGCGCGCAATTTCGAAATTACCCTATTAAAAGGATCCATATAGATAATGCAATTGAATATTGTTCTCAGACATTTGATGCTTATTGCATGTCAATTGGCATTACTATTAAACATCTCATAGAACATGTTCACACTCAAAATGGTTTAGTTGAGTCATTTATTAAGAGATTACAATTAATTGTAAGATCGCTTTTAATGAGAATAAATCTTCCTATATTGGTTTGAGGACATGCAATTTTGTATGCGGCAATTTTAAATAGTACTGTGAACAATACTGTACAATAAACAGTACCACTAGTTTTCTAAAGAAATTCGAACGCAAATTCGGACGCGGGATGAAAATTCAGTCGTCCGAATTTTCCCTGCATTGTGAACAGTACACTGTCCATTTGAACAGTAACGTCCGAAAAATTCGACCAAAAATTCGGTCGTCCGAATTTTCTGAAACTAGCCGTTGCTAGCCGTTTTATGACTGTTAAAGCCAATTTTTCAAATCTATAAAAACAAAAAACTCCAAAATTTTGAAAGAACTTTTGAACATTCAAAATCCTTCAAGCTCTAATTTGTTTTACATTAAAATTATTTGAAAAAGCTCTCAAATTGCCTTGTGCTCAAAGGTTAAAATTCAAGATTCCAAAGGCAAGAAGTGAAGTGATACTAGCAATTGTATTCATCCACCAAGAAATGTTGGTAACATTCAAACTTTTTCTTTACATTATTGTTGTGATTAATACAAGGTTGTCAAGAGATTTAAAACCCTTGTGGAGGGTGAGGCATAGATTAGATTAATCAAGGTTGTTGTGTAAAACCCATTGGTGATGGTGAGCCTTGGATTAGATTGGTCTAGGTTGTCTAGTGATATAAAACTCTTAGTGATAAGAATGAACCTTGTCTATTAGATTGAAAAGAGGTTGTTGTGGTACAACCTATTGAAATGCGAGCCTCTTGTGTAATTGCTTGGATTAAGCATATAGTGAATTGGTTGAAATCCTTAAGTGTGGACTCAAGGTAGTTGATGTAGATATTGGAAAGATCGAACCACTATAAATCGTGTGTTCATTTATTTATAACTTTACTTATTTACATACTTGTGTTATTATTGTTTGTTCTTAGTTGTTGATTAATTGGTTGTGGTTTTATTATTTGATCATCTTGTCTTAACCATTAAATCACATATAAATTTAGAGCTTGTGAATTTGAAGAAGAGCTTTTATTACGGCAAAGGATTTGCAAAAAGAAAAAAGATTTTTGATAATTAGCCAAAGACCTAATTACCCCCCCCTCTTAGGTCTTACAATTTGTAATTCAATTTCTTAACACTGCAAACATGTAAGGGGAAATTCTACCTCTTGAAAAAAAGATAAGAGTTAACCGTCACACTACTCATTGAAAAAAAATTAAGATAAATGTGAACTGAGAAAATAGTAAATGGTTAAATTATACTAAAGCTAGCTAGTAAACAATTTGCAAATTTATTTTTTTAAAACCCCCTAAAGGGTAAATTTCTGAACTTAATTGATCATTAAAATCTCGTATGTTACAAATACCTAAATGCAATTAGTTTCAAATCTAACAAAAGTTTAATTAAACGGTTAATACTAAACAAAGAATAATACTTCACTCATAGCTTTAAGATGCTACATTCCTATTGTTCTATTACTTTGAATTTTAATGAAGTGATTTTTTTGTATTATGAGAAGGTAGTAATATATAATATTTATGGCCCATAAATAGGACTGTCAATTGGACCGGACTAGCCCGAGCTCGGCTCGGCTCGGCCCGTTTTTTGAGGGCTGAGCTTTTTTCGGGTTAAGGATGAGCCGGGTTAGAGCCTGAATTTTCGGCCCGTTTGTGAATCGGGCCGAGCTCGGGCTTGGCTAAGCTCGGCCCGTTATAAGCTCGGCCCGATCATATATCTAAGAATAATTTATAATTATATATTATAATTTCTTGATATAATAGAAATTTTTTGTGTATAATACTATATTAATGTCATCATAACTATATAGATTAAAATTTTATGTGTTTTGATATAAATAAATTTGTTTATATTTCACTTTCAAAAAAATTTAGTGGGTAAAGTTTTCACTTCCAACACTTTAAAATTATATTTTAGAAAAGCAATGTGGTTTAATAGTTTTAATTCTTAGCAGATTTGGCAACAATATGCATGCTATTCAATCATAGAGTCTATTTATGAGATTGTAACTACTTATTGAGCTTATCATAATTCTAAGGATATTAAGTATTAACACAGTAAATGCGTAGGTATGAATATTATTACATTTACTAACACGAGAAATATAAATCATATGAAAGAAGAAGATAAGATCTTAGCATAGTCTTCCAATTGATTTTTGCACTTGTAATTTAGAATATTCCAAAGTAAATATTTAGTTTTATAAAATAATATATTCTACATATTCACTTTCGTAATTAATATATTTAACTAATTTCACAAAATATAATTTTTTTCACTTCTCAACATAAATTTAGAAAGAGAAGAGAAAAATTTATCAATTACTTAATGGTTAATACTTATATTATATAACTTATAAGGTGATTAGTAAAGTGATTAGTAAACTTTAGTATTAGCCCAATATCTTTTTAAAAAATCAATATTTATTATTAGGGCACATTAGAAGATTGTTTTTTGTGTATTAATAACTTAATATGCATTCAAAATATTAAACTGCTTACTATACAACAAACTCGAGTGGTGTATCTTTCTAAATTTGGTTGATTACATATACAACAAACACGATGGTGGTGTGTTTTAATGCTTTGGTGCTTTAGTTTCATCGTTGGAAATTCACCGATTTACGGAGTTATAGGATCATTCTTCCTCTTTTTCTAGGTTACTTCATATTGAAGACGACATACCGATTATTAAATTTTTAATGCATTATATATCTCTGTTTAAATATCCATTTGAAGGGTTCTTGATCAATAAATTCTCAGACTATGGTAGTTTGGTGCTCCACTTTTGTTGATTTGTCTTGGTTGGAATTTAATATGGTTGAGATATTGCTACAATACTTTATTTTCTCTATGGTAGTTTATTTTTGTTGATTTTCGGATAGACGTTTACTTGGTTTCAGAGATATTGTTTAATAATATATGCAAATTAGTTGAAAGTCATTGTTAGACAAGTATTAAGACATTAATTTGTGAAGGCAATCATAATTTATAATGAGAGGATAATTTGTGAGAACAATAAAAAATGAATATGCATAACAATAAAAAATGAATATGCATATTTCGAGCCAAATTTCGAGCTCACTCCGAGCTCATAAGAGCCGAGCTCGGGCTCAACATTTGTGAGCCCGTTAGGGCTGAGCCCGAGCTCGAGCTCAATATGATGTTACTCGAGTGTGCAAGCTCGAAATCAGGCTCACTGTGGTAGGGCTCGATTGATGAGCCTACCCATAAAGCATTGTCTTAGTGGTAAGAGTTAAAACTTTTAAAGCGTGAGACTGATGGTCTAATTCATTTCCGATGGAAGATTTTACTATTCTTCTTTTATCTAATTTTTTGTATCTTTTAAAGGGATATTTTTTATTTCTTTAAGATTTTATTATTCCTCGATTATATATTTTTTATAATAGTGTGTCACCTCTTGTATTTAAAAAATATATAATCTTTATGGTTATAATAAATATTTCTAACTCAAATCGTAATATATAATATTTATGGCCCATAAAGTATTGCCTTAGAGATAAAAATTAAAACTTTTAAATCGTGAGATTGATGGTTTAATTTCTTTCCGATATAAGATTTTATTATTTTCTTTTTATATAATAATAATATCTATATAAAAAAATTCAAAAAATAATAATATCTAGTCAGGGTTTTCATTTTTGGTCCCCATGTAAATTCTTACTAATCCAAGAATAACATTTTCACAAAAGAAAACAAAATGAAAGAATCACATTTTCAAACCGACCAATAGTAGCATATTACAAAATAATTATAAGATGACACGTGTCTCCATCGGAATATAGACACAAGAAAATTAGAAAGCGATGGTCGCTGCAGTCAATCAAAACTAAATTAATACTCTGAAAATTAAGTGCTAAAAAAATAAAAAATGTTTTCCCACATTTCAGCTTCTTCCACCACCGCTCTCTTCTGCAATCTTCGCTCCTCCCTCTTTTCTTCTGCTTATTCTTCAGCAAAATTATTCAGACCTAACTTCCACCTTTACCCGTCATTTCCGTTGATATCACGGCAGCGCCATTCCAACTTCTCCCTTCGCGACTCCATGGATTCTCCTTCCTCCACCGTCGCTTTGGACTCCGTCACCGATGATCTCAGAAAACAGACCTTGGAGTCGAATGATGCCGGTGAGAAGAAGAATGATAGTAGTAGTAGTACAAGGCCGAAGTTGAAGCTG
The DNA here is from genome assembly GCA_030512225.1 of Rauvolfia tetraphylla. Lineage (NCBI taxonomy): Eukaryota > Viridiplantae > Streptophyta > Magnoliopsida > Gentianales > Apocynaceae > Rauvolfia > Rauvolfia tetraphylla. The sequence continues at coordinate 472,458 of JAJQKT010000023.1, forward strand.
GAGGAACTTAATTGGGACCATTCGTTTGTTCGAGAGCTGCCTGGTGATCCAAGAACTGATATAATCTCGCGAGAGGTTCTTTAATCAGTTTATTTATATATGTTTTTAACTGTTTCATTGCTTTTATGTGATTTTACTGGTGGAGTAACAGTTTTTGATTAATGCTTAAATTTTTTGCCTTAGATTTTACTTTTCAAGTGATTTTTTCCTTTTTTCCCCCCATTTTGGGATGAGTGTAGAAAGAAATGCTTGGTTTGGTTCAAGTTGATTTTTTGGTCTAAAGGGAATTCTGGATTAAAGATGTCATTTTTAATGTTATTGTTACTTATGGTACTTATATGAGGGCTCATGTTGTGAAACCTGTTGGCTGAAAGAAATTCTTTGTAGTGCATGCAGAAAGTGGCACACAGATGAAGTTATGTATCTTTCTGCTTATTTTTAAACATGAAGAAGTGTGCATGAATATGCATGTTTATACAGATAAATAAATGTATGGTATTAGAAAAACAAAGGTGAAAGAAAATGGTTCGCATATAGTAGTTTCTGGATGATTATTTGCCGTCGTGGAAGTACATTCTGGTTAACTTTCTAATGCTATTGGTTTGATGTTGATATGTAGGTATTGCATGCTTGTTACAGCAAAGTGTCACCGTCAGGTCAGGTGGAGAATCCTCAGTTAGTTGCGTGGTCAGAGTCTGTTGCTGAATTACTTGATTTGGATCCTAAAGAGTGAGTGCATTGCAATCTCTTTCTTGTCTTTACATGCATAGATTTATATCGTGATGGTGAGGTTTTTATGAAGCATTTTTATCAAATAGATGGAAGTTCTTCAATAGGGAACCAGTCCATGTTTTGCCATTTTGCTAAACAACACAAGGAGTAATGGAGAATGTCCATTTGCTTTTTAATGCTATTCAGATTGTAGGATGTGTATCAAGGGAATTAATTTTAGATGGATTTGAAAGCCATAATTGACCTCATCGATGTGTTTAACCAAGGATTTGTAATTCCTTATTATTAGAACTGTAAAAATGGAATGAAGGATTTGAAGTACTAGATCCTCTAGGTCAAGATTCTAACGTGGATATCATGAATCTTTGATCATCCCTAGTTTTTTGTTTACTCAGCAAGGCAGAATAATACTTCCCCAGTAAAGAAAGGTAATATTTTTTTCCATTCTTTCCGTAATCAGAATCTTTAGACGGAATTTATCTCTTTACTTTCCATTTTAGCTCAATCAGAAGTTTACGACAGTTGGATGCTATCTATAAATTGTTTCATATTTCCTAGCAGTGCATTACCTTTTTATTGGCTATTAAGAAGCATTAATGGTTTTTCCTTCCCAGCACCCCCAACCCCACCCAAAAAAAAAAAAAAAAAGGAAAAGAAAAGAAAAGAGAAGCATTTATGGTGGCCAGTTACAGATGTGACATCTCACTACTGATTAGAAATGACAGTATTTTTGAGGAAAAGGATATAAGATATCCCAGACTTGTTGAGTAAAGAACATAAATTCCAAATTGTTTCTTTGTGCTTGTTTAGTTGTATGCTTGCAGGATATTAAATGTTTAATTCTATATAAGCAATAAATTTCTCACTTCTGTTAATGGGGGGGTTTAATGGAGATGCTCGTAGAAGGGTTTTGTGACCAATCCGATGGTCCCTTAAGATGCTCAATATGCTACAGACCATTGTTGTAGCCAATGATCTCTTGTTCTATTATCTTGAAGAGGGCAAATCCAGACAAGCCTAAGCTTTTGGAGGTGGGGCTTTCCTGGGATGGCAAGTTCCTTTGTAATGAAATTAGGAAGGTCATGTTTGTAATGGAAAAGACCTACTGCTAGAAAAGATTTCTAAGGGGGAAGAAGGCTTAATGCACTGGCTGCAACTATCTCATTGTCCTATAGGTGAATTTAATTGTTGATTGCTTATTGTGCCGAGGCATTTTGGCACCTGATTAGTATCTGAGCGTAAATCTAAAATGAGTTCTCTGCAATATTCTCAAGTATAAAGGGATTAAGCTCCAAATGCACTCCAGCAATCTGGTGTTCATAATTGCCCTATGAAAAGATTATAAGAGATGCAACTTTTCCAATTATGTTACATCCTCAGCACTATTTATTACTGTGATGCTAATTGTTCGAATCTGTTTGGTGTTTATAACGTCTAGATTTCAACCATATACTGCTAAAGTAACATCAGTCTTTGTCTGAGTATGCCCGAATGAGTTGGCAGCAGAAATGTATCTTTTGCTGATGTGTGGGTTGTCTTGAGAGTTTGCTTACCAGAGAATGCTACTCCCTGCTAGCCATGTGGGTTGTTAATTTAGCGATGCTCCTGTAGACTACAAGCTTTCTTTGAAGCTCCTTTCCATGTATTAGATGCTCGATGAAGGAGAAGGTGTTTACTTACACTAATTGTTTACGATATGATGGGAAGCTTACTTTTATGAGATAATGCCATATAAGTCTGTGGCGAGAGAGAAGATTTCTTATTGGCACATACATACAAGTATAAATACCTTGGTTTTTGTAGGGATGTAGAGTCATAGACTCTAAAGGGGTAGTTAATGCAGCTATTGAGTAACTGGATTGAAGTGGGTTCATTATTTGGGAATTTTTCCTAACTTTTGACATTAGGGTTTTGTAGCTTTCTCATGGTAAGGTCCAGTATGGTTTTGTCTCTCGTTCTAGAATCTAGGGAAGTTGAAAGTATGTGTTCTTCTCTTCGTCTAAACCTTTATCAATGTCCAAGATCTAAATTGCTACAGTTAAGTCTCAGAGGAGTTTCTTTTCCCATTATCCATTGTTACTTTTTGAGTGCACGAGAATAATGGGGCTTGCCTTTGCTATCTCAATCTCTTTTTCCATTTCTTCGCTTTAGAGGTTTTCATGTTGTATTGTTTCCCAATGGGTGAATGATTTACCTCTTTCGTTGCTTGAGAATCATATTGCTTGGTACAAGCCGAAGTTCTACTACTGCAACAGTGTATACTGTGAATGATATAAATTACTTAGTCCCGTGACATCCTCTCCCTTCCTCAGTCTCTCTTCTCTTTTTGCTTTGAATCATGCGTGTCTAGTTGAAATGTCATAATTTCTTGTTTGTGAATTTTCTTGCTGTTTCAGGTTTGAGAGATCTGATTTCCCGCTTTTATTTTCTGGGGCCTCTCCTTTGATTGGAACGTAAGTGCCATTTCCAGCAAATGGTGTTATCACTAGACGCTTTCTTCTGTTTTTTAACAATATTTATTTCTATATTTGTTTTTTTACAGAGTCTCCTATGCTCAGTGTTATGGAGGACACCAGTTTGGTATGTGGGCTGGTCAGTTAGGTGATGGACGGGCAATAACTCTTGGGGAGGTTCTAAACGCACTGTCTGGTAGGTGGGAGCTGCAGCTAAAAGGTGCCGGAAGGACACCTTACAGTCGGTTTGCAGATGGTCTTGCAGTATTACGTAGTAGCATCCGGGAATTTCTTTGTAGTGAAGCTATGCATTTTCTGGGCATACCAACAACTCGTGCACTGTGTCTTGTGACAACTGGAAAATTGGTAACCAGAGATATGTTTTATGAGTAAGTTCTCAAGAGCTGTTCTCTTTGTTTTGTCTACTAATAGATGGAGGAACTTTGGTGATTCTTTTTGCTATGCTAAAGAAAATAGACGGTAACACTTACGGCTTTGCTCATTTACATGTCTTCCAACTTTCCATGTTATTCTATTGTTTTTATTAATGATGTTTAACTAATATCGGCACCTCTACTGAGGGATATGTTTCTTATGCTGCGTGCTGATGGTTATGAACATCATACGGATACAGTCATACAGACATGGGACCTGGTGAATAATGTGTCTCTAATACATCCGCTTGTTACCATACAGTGGCAATCCAAAGGAAGAGCCTGGTGCCGTTGTTTGCAGGGTTGCCCAATCATTTTTGCGGTTTGGTTCATACCAAATACATGCTTCAAGAGGGAAAGAGGATATTGATATTGTTCATACTCTAGCTGACTACACAATTAAGCATCACTTCGTCCATTTGGAAAACATGAGTAAGAGTGAAAGTGTATCTTTCAGCACTGGAGAAGATGGCAATGAAGTCGTTGATCTCACTTCAAACAAATATGCAGGTTTGTTATTGGTGTATGTATATATGTTAAATATATCAATGATACATGTTGCAGATCTGTCTCTTTCCTGCCTGTGTTTTAGTACAAATTACCAACAAGTATTTCAGGTTTCCCTGACCCCAGGTTAGTTCTCCCTTGGGTTTGTATTCATTTACCAGCAGGGGGCCAAGTGAATCCGAGGGATTAGAAGTCAGGAGGATGCCCCTCTGGGTGACCAGAGCAACATGATTCACCACCAGATGTTTTTGTCATATGCTTTCAGTTTTGGTCATCTTGTCTTCTTTTATTTTTATTTTTTCTTTTTATAGATTTCTGAAGATATGGTTGTAGTTCACTTGTAAGGTTTTCTCCTAATTTTTATTTGTTTTTATTCATATTCAGAAGGAAAGGATAGCATCCGTCTACTTGTTTTCTGTGACTCCTCACTCCTTTTCCTATTCAGTAACAAAAGGAGTGGGAAAGAACTTTAGTTTTGCATATTGAATTTGATTTGGTGTGGTTTGCAGCTTGGGCTGTAGAAGTTGCTGAGCGTACAGCTTCCTTGGTTGCTAGGTGGCAGGGTGTTGGTTTTACGCATGGTGTCCTGAACACTGATAACATGAGTGTGCTGGGGCTTACCATCGACTATGGTCCTTTTGGTTTCTTGGATGCTTTTGATCCCAGTTACACACCAAACACCACTGATCTTCCTGGGAGACGATATTGCTTTGCAAATCAACCTGATATTGGGCTGTGGAATATTGCTCAGTTTGTCACAACTCTCTCTGCTGCTAAGTTGGTTAATGAGAAAGAGGCAAACTATGCTATGGAAAGGTTTTCTCACTGGCATAAAATCCTGAAAACATTTGTCAGGTGGAATATATCTTTAAGTTCACTGTCTTTGATTTGTGCAGATATGGAACCAAGTTTATGGATGATTATCAAGCTATAATGACTCGCAAACTTGGTCTGCCAAAGTACAACAAACAATTGACGAGTAAGCTTCTCAACAATATGGCAGTCGACAAAGTTGATTACACAAATTTTTTTCGGGCGCTATCGAATATCAAAGCTGATCCTACCATTCCGAAAGAGGAATTGTTGATTCCATTGAAGGCAGTACTACTGGATATTGGCAAGGAGCGTAAAGAGGCATGGACAAGCTGGGTACAGGCTTACATCCAAGAGGTAATTTAATATTTTATTTCAATGTGGAGAAATGTAACACAAGAAGTATAATGAGAATTACTACTAGTTAATATTATCAATACTATCATATGATATTTCTGAGGTTTTTGTTTGTTAAAAGAAAACTGGTCGGACTTGACTTGTGTAGTCGGCTTTAACATATTTGCTAAGTCTGAGATTTAATAGCATTATTGTTCTGATTAGAGTGAGAATTGCTGTATAATCTGTGGTTAGTATTATTAGAAAGTATGGACATTGGAGAGAGAAGATACTAACGTAGAAGAATCTTGGATATTTTGAATTTCTTAAGTTCTACATAAGGTCAAATTGTGTGTGTGTGTGTAGTCAGTCCATGGTCAGCGTAATTTGAGTCTTCTTCTTGATGTTGTTGAATGTGAAGTTGTGATCAGATTAGCATTAAAGTGGTCTTGTTTAATGAAAGTCATCTTTGGATTCTGCTTGAGCGGCCTTCTCTCTCTCAGTTAGGGCAAAGGTAGTTTGGTGAGCCTTGGTAATCTAGTATATCGAAACGTTAGGCCTGTCTCTATTCCTGGGCTAAGTGTCCATAGACTGGACTTGGTGCAGTGAGGTAGCTTAGGATGATGAGACCATACCTGGTGACTCTTGGACTTTCTTGCTGGACCAAATTCTATATCATCAAGTGTTCAACAACTCAAGTTGCTCATAATTGTCCTTTGCTATATTGTTTTGGAACAGTTGTACTAGCAGAAAATTTACTGTAATTGAAATTGACGCTTTAAGAGCTGTGTACATTATTAGATGCGGTAGCATGTTTGTTTCTGTTTAGACATCCTTTTAAAAAATGAGCAGTATTTGGGAGAAGAGTAATAGTATCTGCAATTCATTTAAAACATATTCCAGTAACGCTTGTTACAATAAAATTTATAGTTTCTCAGTAATTTATTCATCATTGTCAACCTGTTTGCTTCTATAGCTCTCTTCCAGTGGTATTTCAGACGAGGAGAGAAAAGCCTCGATGAATTCTGTAAATCCCAAATACGTTCTCAGGAACTATTTGTGTCAATCTGCTATTGATGCTGCTGAGATGGGTGATTTTGAAGAGGTTCGTAGGTTATTGAAAGTTATGGAACGTCCATATGATGATCAACTGGGAATGGAAAAGTATGCCCGTTTGCCTCCCGCTTGGGCTTATCGTCCGGGCGTGTGCATGCTCTCTTGTTCTTCATAAGAAATTTGTGGCGCTGCATACACATCGACATTGGAAGAAGTAATTTGTATATGATAATCATATAGAATTTTGCTCTGGTAATAGTTTGTAGGATTATGATGCTGTGTTTTTGGTCTTGTACAATGTTGCTACTAATGTGAATCATGGATGTGTATTCATGATCATCATTTCCATGCAACACATAATTTTGCAGGCATATATTTTTCTGTTCCTGCATCTCAACATTATGTCCGTAATTGGCACTGTTTTTATTTTTATTATTTTTAAATGTTTTCTTGATCTACAAGCGGAATAGCTCACCTCCAAACTTAAGTTTTACCAACTTTTTTGATTGTAAGATTCTGTTGTGAACCAAAGGTGTGTGGGTTACAAAGTTTAGACAACTAGTTATGTGCACGGCAAGTTGCTGTTCTTCTCAGAATCGAGCTTGGAACAATTTAAAGTTGGGAGATAAAAATTTGTTAACTAAATGTACCAACTCATTTCTAACCTAAGGAAGGATTTGATTTTTTACATTTCAGTATTTTGCTTTCGTTTCAAGAATTGAAGGTCGGCATCTTACTTCTTCTAACTAGAAATATTAGATCCGAACATTCATATTACGAGTTTTACATTATAATTTGTGATAGAAAATATTTGCTCCATCAATATGTCTCAGACAACTAGACAAGGCAGTAAAAATTCTTTTAATGAGTAACCCTATCAAAATATGTACATAATCACTAAAGGTTGGAACACTAAAAAATTTGCAACTTTTGCACCACTATTTCTTTTTACAATTCTCATGTGAATCTACTAGTTTCAGTAAGACTGGCTTTTGCATTTTAGAATAGCTACTACTGGGTGGAAACATGCCAATGAGTATGAAGAGAGAAGAGAATGCTATAACTTTATTTTATTTCTTTTTAATAGATCAGCCTCTTTAATTTCTTATTTGCATAGAGTGTTAACGATATTTCTTAAAATTTTCAATTAAATGAGAAATTTAAAATTACTAATATTAATTGAAAGATGGAAAATATAAGAAATTAGATATTTCACACAATGGTACCTTCTGAGTAATGGTGTCAAAACGGATTCCAGTTCGCGAGATGACTTATTTGACACGTAATATAGATGGGTTTGAGTTTAATTTTCTAAATCTATTTAAATGCGAACTAAATTGACCAACTCCGTTTACCCTGCAAGCTATAGTGGGCTAAATTCTTTTGTTTTTCCACATTTGTATTAAAAATATTATAAAAAAAGAATCTATAACAATCTTGACGCTAAATTTGCTTGCATCACATATTCTAATCATACTTATAATTGATGTTAATTAATTTAATTATATTCTAATTATACTTACAATTAATGTTAATTAATTTAATTTAATTTTAAATGTTTTTATTATATAATTTTATTCATATTATGAATGATATATATAATTAATGATTATTTTTTATTTTAAAATATTAGTGATTGACCAAATATTCTTTTTATCTTAGTTATAAACTTATATTTTTATATATAATAGAGAGAAAAAAAGAAGAAAAAAGTATATTACAAAATTAATTTTTTTAAGAAAAAGAGATTAGGCCTGCAAATTGGCTCATTTTGCCCACGAGCCTAATACGAATAGATATAGGCTGCTCAGCCGTAAGAAAACAAGTTAGCTTACTGTGCTTGTTTAAGGAGTGGGTCGTGTCGGGTTGGAGCAAGCCAACCTATTTGACAGTGCTACTTCTGAAGTAGGAGAAAATGGGAGGGGTAATAGTACTGTTAGATGGAACAATCTAGTTTTGTTCGCCACAATTGGAGAAACCACAGTCCGTATTTGCCTTAGTAGGCTGGCTTGTTCTAAATTTTTTTTAGTTTCTTTTGAAGTAAATTTTTTTAGTTTGTTGAATTTAGATATTCTATCATATATTCATATCACTACAAAAAACTTAATGTCAATGAAATACTTATCACTATAAAAGTCCTCATGTCAATGAAATATTTATACTAAATTACTAATTAATTTGTCGAAACATCATGGAGAAGAAATTAATAATTATAAAAAAAAATTGTACAGGCTAGCTTTGACTCGCAAGCTAAAACAAAGTGGGTTGAATAGACCCATATCTAAATGGAGCGTTATTTCTATATGTAGTTTTTTTATTATATATAGTGCAAAAAAATTTTATTATTCACTATTTACTTTTAATAATTCTTAAGTTTTTCTGAAATCTTTTAAATACTAAAACTCAGATCTATCAACAAAACTATATTTTTTTACAAATAAAGTTTAATTTGTCAAATGATATCTAATTTTATATCATTTTACATATAAAAAAATTTAAAATCGATATCAAAACAATTGATTTTGAAGATGAAAAACCAAGACGCAAGTGACACAATTTTCACACAATTTGTGCCCAAAAATGGAAAAAATTGCCGCCAATTTTTAGCAGAAATTGAACACAAATTTCATCAATTTTTAGTAGAAATTGTGTAATTGCTTTCAATTTTTGGCAAAAATTATCCACAATTTTTGCCAATTTGTTGGTAGAAATTGTGCACAGCGGAAATTGTGCCCAGCTTTTTCGAGAAATTGACAGAAATTGGGTGTAATTAAAAAATTATATGGGTTGCTTCAAAATTGACAATCAATTATTTGAATGGGTAACATAGATTATGTAAATTGTTAAGAATGTTGTTTTTAAATTTATTTTTATTAGCATAACATATGTTACCTATTTAAATAATTGATTACTAATTTCGAGACAACCCATGTGATTTTTTAATTGAGCCTAATTTCTGCTAATTTTTGGCAAAAATTACGCACAATTTTTGCTGGACAATTGGCAAAAATTGTGTGCAAATTTTGTCAAAAATTAGCAAAAATTGGACACAATTTCTGCCAATTTTAGATAGAAATTATGCACAAATTATGTTACTTGCGCCTTGGTATTTTATTTTCAAAATCGATTGTTTTGATGTTAATTTTGAAGTTTTTATATATAAAAAGATATAAATTAAACTTTATTTATAAAATAACATAGTTATTATTGACAAATCTAAATTTTAGTATTTAAAAAAATTAAAAAATTTTATACTATATATAATTTAAAAAATACATCGGTTTAGACGAACGAAGTCCAAATCTATTTATATGTACGGGTTTAACATTTAGCCCCCGTCCATTTTGACGGTATTCAGCTTTATTCAAAATGTATGATGGCATAATCGTCAATTTCAAAATCTCAAGGGCTATGGATAGTAATATCCATTATCCAGTTTCAACGGTCCCATTTTGCGGTTGCTGACCCGCGAGATCATCAACTGATTAAAGAATGTTCATTAATTCAAAAATTCAAAATTTTTAATTTGGCTGGGCTGTTTAGTTCTGAAAGTTAAGTGTTTAATATATTATGCTTCATAATATTTTATTATTATTTTAAATTTAAAAGTTAGATATTTAACATATTATTATTTTTAATATTTTTTCCTGCCATTCTTGACATTATAATCTCAAAAAAGTACTAGAGGCAAAAAGTATCACAGACACTCGAACTTTGTCATATTATCGACTTTAGCACTCAAACTAAAAAACGGAAGGTTTTGACACTCGAACTTTAAATCGTGATTGACGTTGGCCCTTCCGTCCCACATGACCTTTAAATCTCAAACGCTGTCTATCACATGCTTAACTTGGAGGCTATTTTTGTCCAACAACATAGGTGATGTAATGGCGCCAATATTTCCCTCTACTATCTTGATCACATGCCAAGCACGTCTTAAAAATATTTTGCCACCAAAATTCAACATTCTACCTAACCCCAAGTTTTTACATCTTTTTCTTTTCATTTTCCACCAATTCCAATCGAGTTTGCAGGGATGCCAAGTTCCTCAACAAAGTTTTTGCTACCCAACTGTTACTGTGGAAGGATCTGTGCACTGAGGACTTCTTGGACCAATAAAAACCCTTCTAGAAGATTTGCAAGTTGTGGATATTCCCAAGTAAGCTTTTTATTTCTCCTCGTTAGTTTGAATCATGTGAATGATAATTTTGAGGGAATTGTTTGGGTAAATTGCCGTGTTATTTGGTTGATTTTTGAAGGGCGAGAGATGCAGTTTTTTCCAGTGGCTGGATCCAGAAATGTGCGACAGATCTTTGGAAGTAATACCTGGACTATTAAAGCGAATTGACAGAGTGGAGCGTGAGCTTGAGGCAGCTATTGAAGATAGGAAAAAATTTGAAGAAGAGATTGAGAAGCTGAGGAACAAAAAACAAGAAATTGAAGTCGAAGTGCACAAGTTAAGATGTAGATTTAGATGGGTTGCTGTTACCTTTGTGATTCTCTGGACGGTAGTCTACTGGATTTAGTCCATGTGCTTCTGGGATGGGGATTAGTAAGGCCAGTGTTAGTAGGCCCTCTTTTTCTTTTTTTTTTAGCATTTGGTTCTATCTTTTTTGCTAATTTTGTGGTTGAAGATAGAAAACTTCCATGACAATTGCTTCCAAATGTGTTGTGGTGAATGTAAATTTGTGAACTTCTATGTACATTATAGGCACAGAGCTTTTGTCTGAGAGCTAACTTGTTAGTTTCAGACTGTGTTTCATATTCCAAAAATGTTTGCACATGAGGCCAGGTTCCAATGCAATAAAAAATGAAACTGTCCTAAAAATATTGCCATTGAACATGCACCAAAGCCAAGCCAAGGAAAAACAAGGTTTACATTGATATAAACAAGGCAAAAGCAGTCAAAATACGCCGCCCCATAAACAAAAGATTCATTTATTTAACATGTGACAGAATATTTCAACTACAGATCCACAATACATCCACATAAGTCCAAAGCCATAAGGCATCTACTGCTAAAACTAATAATCTATTTCTTCACTGTCTCAGATCTTTTATTTGCTCTCTTTGGTCTTGGAAGTGGCCTATCAGAGGAATGTGTTGTTCTTCTGGTAGGAGCCTGCAAGGAAAATTAGAATTAGTAATGTTCCACAACAGTCTAGAATGGAATTAGTTTCCTTCTCACTAACCTTTCTCCGGTTTGGCTGTTCATCATCGCCAGCTATGTTTTGGTGCTCCACATCTGCATTTTCAGGGATATTGTTTTTGCAACTTCTAGAATTATGGCCAGATTTCTTGCATCTTTTGCAGTGTATGACAATTCTCCTCCTTATCCTTACGTAACTTTCCTCAATTTCTTTCACTGACCGTCTTCTAGCCTTTTTTGGCCGTCCAGGTTGTTTGCAGGCCCTCGGGGGGTCCAATAATACCCCATCACTTACTGGCCACTGATTTTTCCCATTGATTGGCTCAAGAACATGGTCATATAACTTCATAAAGTTATCTGTTCTATAACAGACATCCACATAGTCATCGGAGTTTACTCCTCTCTTATGCATTGCAGCAATAGCATGAGGGCATGGGATTCCAGATATTTTCCACGACATGCAGCTGCAGATCTTCTTACCTAAGTCAACAATGAATTGCATTTTCCTTGGTCCAGCCACTTGATAGCCATCTACTCCATTCCATAGAGGTTTCCACTGCCTGCTATCAATTACATTTTTATCTACAAGCTCCCTGATTTTTGGGCATATCTGCATATCTTGTTTCTTGAGCATCCAGATTCTTCTGTTCTCTATCCTGCCCATTAGCATCATTCTAATTGTCTCTACCATGGTTATTAGGGGCTGGTCTCTTGCTTCCATAACATAAGAGTTAAAAGACTCGCATAAATTGTTGCATAGCATATCAGATTTCGTCTGATCTGAAAAGAATGCCCTGCACCAATGCTTTGGGTCTGGGCCATTTACAAGCCATCTATGTGCATCTTGATCATAGTCTTCTAACTCTTTCATAGCTACGGCATATAGTTGTTCATTGCTACATCTTGCAATTGACCTCTATACAAACCTTTGGTATAGCAGCCATCAACTCCAATAAGAGGCCTACAATATGACATGAATCCTTTTTTCAGTGGCCCTAGACACACATACATTCTCATGAACCTAGGCTGCCCACCTGCTTCCCTGAAGGGTTCATGAACTATCTCAACTGAGGTGCCAATATGTGTCCTTTTTAACTCAGCTGCATATCTCCAAACTGTTGCATACTGATTTTCATTTGAACCAGAAATTATTTCCCTAGCTATTCTTCTTGCAGCGTATGCCTTGTACTTGCTTATCTCAGCCTTGTACTCTTCGTCAATGCATTGTCTGATTGCAGCCACAGAGATTTTAGTGTGGACTCTAACTCGTTCTAAGAATCTCTCTGCAATCCATCTAGCAGTGATGTGCTTACTCTGCCACTCATGGGAGCAATTAGTATGCTTCAATCTCATAGATTTTATCACTAAATCTTTGCACTTGGTTGCCCTCTCAACAGAAGCAAAAACAAACCAGCCACAAGCCTCATTTTTGCAAGATGCTCTGACCCGCTCCTTTTCATTTGGTCTGAACTTCCCAGCCTTTCCCTCATTGATCAAATAGTTTCTAACTGCTTCTCTAAACTCATATGCATCTTTAAAACGTAACCCTACCTCAAATAGAAGTCTCCTCATATCCTTCTCGGAATTGAAATATTTGTACCTGCCTCTAAATTGCTCACCTTCAGAATCCGAGCAATCAGATTTTCCATCAGAAAGATGCTCCTCCATGTCATCTTCAGCTAGTGCATCCTGGCTTTCTTGCATTGTCTCTTGAGAAGCCTCTCTAGTTTTTTGTTTTGCCTTACCCCCATTTTTCTGACCTACCATCTCTGTAGCAAGATCATCATCAACCACCTCATCATCCATGCAATACGAATCATCATCATTGAATTGTTCAATCTCGTAATCTGCATCAGAACTGTCATCAAATTCTGAGGACTCTTGCTCTATTACCGCATCAGCTTGATGGCCATCAACTTGCTCCCCTACACCCTCATCCATTACCCCTTGAGCATTATCTCCCTCATCCATTACCCCTTGAGCATTATCTCCCCCATGGAAGAAATTGTCAAGAACTTCGTCATTTACGGCAATGCCCTCTTCACCCACAACGTCAACTTCTTCCTCAACATTACTTAACGGTTGACTTGGCTGCATACATTATGGCATATTAACAGACATCTGGCTTGCAGCAACAAGATCAACACCTTGAACCATTGTACTTGTATCATAGGTTTGAGATTTATGACAGTTAGAAGCATCAGCATGGGCCTCAGTTTCGTGTGTGTTTTCATCTTCAATTTCCTCAATCACAACACTGCATTTTCTTTGCTCACTCTTAAACTCTGGAAGTTGCATCAACAATTCAATTATCTCCTCCCTTTTCCTAATGTCAACATATAATTCAATGATTTTAACCCTCTCTATAAGAGCACACATCATTAGAACTTCATTGTCACATTGCACTAAAATTAGCCCATTCTTCATATCTCCGGAAGGCTCCAAATAGTAATACAACATTGTCTGATCTTGGTAACCCAATTGTTTTAACATAGCATCAATTTCATGCATTGACATCCTATCTACGCTGCAAAAATCAACATAATATATTTCACCATCTTCATACCACCTATACTCTTCCCCAGTAAAGTGTCCACCATGATGTAATTTTATAGTAAAATACTCACAATTGTCTTCTGCAAATACATGTATGCGATGTCAATACACATAAAATAATAAATGATTATCTTCTGCAACTACATTTCAAAGTCAATTAAACATAGTTAACAAAAAATTTCACCAAGCAAGTTTCATCACAGAAAAACACACAGCTCGCATTACTTCAACAAATATGAAATCTTGGAGTAGAAAAAACATGAAAAACCCATCAAGGTTCACAACTTCTAAACAAAAAGAGGGAACCCATAACAGTAAGGCCACAGAAAACTAATTTTTGCAAGATGAGTGCGAATGGAGATAGAACCCAGTTCACTTACGTTAAACCATATACGGATCGAGATATTCATCTCTGCATCTGATGACCCAACTCATTCCGCTTCCGCCAAAGAGTACTTCTAACCTTGCGTGGAGCTTTAATGTGAGGATGCAGATTCTGAATGTCAAAACTATGTATAAACTGCAATGGAAAAAAATATTTCTTGAACCCAAGAGCGACGGTTGTAGATTTTGAATCAGTTTATTGGAAGACGTTAGAGAGACTAAATGGCAATATGTAATTAGACAGAAATACCCCCAATATTGGTCACGTGGATGGGCATGTGATAGACAACGTTTGAGATTTAACAATCATATGGGATGAAAGGGCTAACGTCAATCACGATTTAAAGTTCGAGTGTCAAAACCGTCCGTTTTTTAGTTTGAGTACTAAAGTCGATAATATGACAAAGTTCGAGTGTCTGTGGCATTTTTTGCCCTTATTCAAAATGTATGATGGCATAATCGTCAATTTCAAAATCTCAAGGGCTATGGATAGTAATATCCATTATCCAGTTTCAACGGTCCCATTTTGCGGTTGCTGACCCGCGAGATCATCAACTGATTAAAGAATGTTCATTAATTCAAAAATTCAAAAATTTTAAGGGCTGCTTAGTTCTGAAAGTTAAGTGTTTAATATATTATGCTTCATAATATTTTATTATTATTTTAAATTTAAAAGTTAGATATTTAACATATTATTATTTTTAATATTTTTTTCCTGTCATTCTTGACATTATAATCTCAAAAAAAATTTTAAGTTGTCAACAAATTCCTATAACAATTGTAGTCATTAACGTTTTAGTTTTTAATAGCAACTGGTGATCAGACTTTATTGGTAATTTAGAATTTTTTTTAAATTATAATAATAAAAAAATATTAAGAACTATAATATGTTAAATACATAATTTTTAAGACTAAATTGCTTATTTTTTCAATTTGGTTGATTTTTTAATTTTAAATAATTAGGTTTAATTTTAGATTTTACTTTTTAGGTTGGAAAATCAAATTTTTATTTATGTAATGCGTTCTATGCAGTTTTTTTTTTTAAAAAAAAGATTATTTCGTCCGCCGAGTCTACTCTCAGGCTCTCCTCGTCAATCACCGCCGCTGCTCAGCATAACAAAGCCGTTGCTTCTCATACTTGACCTCATCACCGCTGCTCAAGCCTGGCCTTCGCTGCTGGAAGGTTTTAGGTAATACAACTCTGAAATAATGCTAAAGTGCTTCTTGTTTTATATTTGCTTTTGTTGTCGTGTTCTATGTACTTGAGCTGAAGAGAGCTGCCATTTTATATTTGGTTTAACTTTATTGCTACTGTAATTTGAGTATCACCATCAAAGACACGCTGCTGCTTAGCTTTGCTGTACATTGTACTTTAAAAGTTCAGTTAACAAGTAGACTGAAGAGACTGGAAGATATAGGTAAATTGAAGAAGAAGAGAAGTTTTATCTTGTAAATTTATAATTTATATTTATTACATAATTATATAATTATTAATAAAAATAATTTATAAATAAAAAATTTTACATAAATAATTTATTTTTTTAATGAATCGATATTTTTTATTCATATTAATAATTATATAACGTATATGATAAATATAAATTTTAAAGTTACCGAAGCTAACATAATAAAACTAAATGTTTGAACGACCAAAATTGATGCAGAGTGGTGACAAAAGCAAGTATTCGAATCTATGTTTTATAATTGGATCAGAAACTTAACTATTAATTGCAGTTACTATAGTCCCCTGATTTGAATAATGGTCCAAAACTACAGTAGCTTTCAAAGAAATGGGCCCCCGCAGTCGGTGGCCTGAGTATGCTGCACAGATCCCCCCAGGCGGTGGCATGGATCAGTGACTCCACGAGTTCTTCTTAAGAATCGCAAAAATATAAAAAATTTATAAAAAAATATATGTATTTTAATTTTTTTATATTTTATCACATACATATTGCTTCAATGTATTTTTAAAAATTTTGAGTCATTAAAACATTATTTATATTTTCAAAATATGTATAAAAATAAAAATATAAATGTGCTATAATCAACAAAAGCAAAACCCTAATATAATGAGAGAAATCAATTGCCAAACTAGAAGCCCATATAAGTGGAGTTCGATTTTGGAGAAACCGCCTTGGCGTTCAGAAAAGCTGCTGTAGTTGAGTTGATTATTCAAGTGGTGACCCCACCAGTGGAAGACGGACCAGTCTCTCTACCTCTAGTACTTTTGTGCTGGTAGATGTCTAAACTGCACAATCCCGCATCTGTATATATACCATTTTCAAACCAAAATTTGGTTTGTGATTTTGAAATCTTGACATAACTCTAATTTTCTGGGTTTTTCTTAGAAAGTGATTTTTGGAGTTCTTTGTTCTTTTGAGGTAATAACAGCTGCCCCTTCATTCTTTTCTTGATGTGTTTGTGTTCAAATCATGAAAATGTGTTATTTTGATTGTTAATCTGCTTTGTTTCTTGAATTCGGTATCAAATTGCTGTTTGTTTGCTAAAGTTCAGTCTTGTTTGACTGTAGCTTTGATAAATTTTGGGTACTATTTTTAATTGACGAGAATTCTGCTCTCATATCTGTTTTTTAACCAAAATGTTTTCTTGTAACCATTCTCATTTTGATGGTCGTACGTTGGCCTCTCTTTTCTGTGTGATTTGTTGGATCTGGAATTTCTGATGCTATCATTTTCTTTGGTGGGTTTCTTTTGTGTGCTCTCCTTTTTTGCTTATTATTTTGCTCTGATCCTTCGTATTTGAATGTTGTTTTGCTTGCTTAATTTTCTTTGAGAAACAGCATAGATTTTACGTATTTAGTTGGTTTTTCAGGAATTTAATCTACCATCTTCTTGACTTGGTATTCTTCAGTGGATCTACTGCTGGCATTGGGACCAGATAGAAAAAAGAAAGGTCAGCTACCTATAACAGGATTGTAAAAAATTGTAAAATGTGACAGTCTTGGTTCTGTCCCAGGATTGATCAGTCTGCTGAGGCTTATTGTTATTTCCTATTACTGTAGTTTTTTTTTTTAATTTAATTAAGTTGGAAAACTGTGTTTACTTCTGCATATTCTAATCTCCGTAGAAGCGGAAAGACAAGGAAGAGATGGCATTTAACTTCATTCATTGTGAGCGGAATGAATTTATTAAAGCTTTGATTTATTCTAAATACATGTAGAAGAGACTACCTAATCAATGCATTTATTAAAGCTTTGGTTTATGCTGCATGTAGAAGAGCCCCAGAGAGTCTTATAAATGACCGTGCATGCATAAATGCAGGCATCTAGCTTTGCTTTTCCTTTGTACTGATAGTTGACACAAAATTAATCTCATATGATATCCTTCTCTTATTGTTCTTAACATTCTAAACTTATATCTGAAGTGTTTTTCCGGGAGATAGCTGAGTTGGTTTTTTTTTCCCTTTTTAAAAATTATATCTATTACTTGGTTGTTGTTGATATCTATTAACTATTTTTCTGAATAAGGAAAATTACATTGAGGACTAATAACTTTGACAGGGAAAGGAAATGGCTACACCAATGAGAATTGGCCTTTGTAGTCTTGCTATGATGGGCCAAAATCTTGCACTGAATATTGCTGAAATGGGTTTCCTGATATCTGTTTACAACTGAACCACTTCAAAAGTTGACGAGACAGGGTTTCCTGATATCTGTTAACACCCTCATTCCAAATGTATTTATATGTACGGGTTTAACAAGTTAGCCCGCACCCATTTTGACACTACTGGAAAACAGGCTAGGGCCAACCAGATTTATTCAAAATGTATGGTGGCGTAATTGTAAATTTCAAAATCCCAAGGGTATGGATAATAATATCCAGTTTCAACGGTCCCATTTTGTGGTTTTGACTGTTGAGATCGTCAAACTGAGGGTGTTTACTTGTTGAACGCATTGTCGGTCACTCTGTTACTTCGTGGTTCAGGTCACAGAAAAAGATTTGTATGAACGCATTTTAAAATCAGTTGTTGCGGTTAGCTAATGTGTCCAGGCTATTTTCGAGCACCAACTTTATCAATCTTTGTTTCAAAACAGGATGAGATAGGTCAAGAAATCAGCCATTTTGCTCCAAAATTTATTGGAGCCCAAAGCAGGCAATTTAAACCTTGTATATAGCAGCTTCAAATTCTTCCAAAAGCTGTCGAAGTTTCCAATCCAGCTTTCTTCTTAGCTGATAAAGACTGAGACTGCTTGTTATGTTTGGAAAGAGGAATTGTGATGCTAGATTTATTGCACTTTGCTTCATGGGATTACGTGATTCTTCTTGTATACTGTTTGGTGAAATGCCTATGTTTAACTGCTTGGGATATGTTCTTGTAGTGTACTTAGTGAATGGATTCTTGCAGATGTTTGAAATGTTTGTGCTCTCATTCTTGTAGATGTTTGAAATGTTTTGTGCTCTATAGATATGTTTAAAAATGTTCCACTTTTGTTTTCTGTTTCTGTTAGATTTCTTGAAACTTTTGTTTTCATTTTGGGAGTTGAATTTGCTTTGCATTTCTGTCATCTTTATTTAAAAGTGCTAGAATTTACATTCCACAAGTTATTTTAAGTAATTGAGGGTGTGGGGTGGAAGAAATGAGTTACTGTTATATTTGTAGAATGTTTGTGCTATTTTCTGAACTTTGGGTCGGAGGGTAGCTTTTACCTGGAGAGACTGCAAAATCCTAAGTTTTTCTAGAAGTAAAGCCTGCTAAATTAGAATTAGTTTCATTGTGCTGCTCTTATCTTAGTGGCTTGGGTGGGTGGGAGCCCTCTGGTCATATTTGACTTACTTTCAGGACCTGTAGTTCAGTTTAGAGAAGATATCAGAGTTACCTTTCTAGAAATGTTACTAAACATGTTTAAGAGGTTTATCACTGCTGATCACCTTGGGCACCAACATGTGTAGCTCTCAACTAAATTAACTTGCTGTTACTGAATATACTTTGCAAATATAACTTATAAGTTTAGACAAGTTACTGCAA
The DNA here is from genome assembly GCA_030512225.1 of Rauvolfia tetraphylla. NCBI lineage: Eukaryota > Viridiplantae > Streptophyta > Magnoliopsida > Gentianales > Apocynaceae > Rauvolfia > Rauvolfia tetraphylla. The sequence goes on from JAJQKT010000023.1 coordinate 491,864, forward strand.
CTGTAATTTAATTAGCAAGTTTAATAAGGAACATATGACATACTTTCTTGGGATCATCCTCTAACTAATTTAACAACAATAGTTTGAGGGTTCAGTTGAAGTATATGAACTTTTTCATAGAGAAGCTAGCATATGAGACTGCTTTAAAAATTCTAACAATAAGAAAGGACAGTTCAGATACCAAGCCCATCAGGCTGAGTATTTTTCAATTTAGCTGTGGTCTGAGCATATTAGCTTAGCATGCTATTATCTAGGTGAGGGAGGAAAAGAACAAAGCTTAGGACATTCAGAAAATGGTAGCGGATTAGAAAGAGAATTAGAATGAGAAAAGTTGCATTTTTATTTTGTATAAAACTGGATAAGCAAAAAAGTATCCTGACTTGGGTTTCTCTTAGATCGTTTTTGCTGTAAAATGAGCAAACCTACATGTGTCCTTTAAAAATGTTGAAAAGCAAATGGCTACCTATAAATGAGTGCTCTTGCGTGAACTGGAGCTATAAAATACAGGATTGTCTTAATTAGTTGAGTCTTACTGCATTCTTGTATTATGTTTGTGAGAACACTTGGATATATTGCTAAATTTCCTCAAATTTGGAAGAAAAAATAGTGTTTCATGATATCCAGTTCTGGCCGGATATAGCTTTCTGGCAATCTCACTTAATCAAATATCATAGAGTAGAAGAGGAGAAAAAGGTTCACGTAGCCGCATATTATGAATTTGACTCACACAGTGTGAGTTTGTTTTCTAGCATTTTACAACCTCATTAGACAAAATATTTTCTTTTGCTGAAATTTTATCTTTATGATTTAGGAACTCTGTTTCAATTGACTACATTAAATGAGAGTAAGAACCTTGGAGGTTTGGAGGATGGGCACTGTCAATTACCTAGAGGCCCTTAAGTTGCAGGAGAGGCTTGCTTCTGATAGAAAGGCTGGGAACATATGTGACGTTCTGCTGTCCTTACAACATCCACCCACATATACCCTTGGTAAAAGGCGCACTACTCATAATCTACTAGTTTCCGAGTCAGAACTCAAAGGCATGGGGGCAGCACTCTACTACACGGAACGAGGAGGTGATATTACTTTTCATGGTCCGCACCAAGCTATTTTATATCCCATTATTAACTTGAGAGATATTGGACTTGGGGCTCGTAAGTATGTAGAGAACCTTGAATTAACCATGATCCATTTAGCCTCTCAGTACGGTGTACTAGTTCGTGCTGGAGAAAAAGGAGAAACAGGGGTTTGGGTTGGGGAAAGAAAGATTGGTGCTATTGGTGTTCGCATTTCATCTGGAATTACCTCCCATGGGTTGGCATTTAATATTGATCCTGATTTAACCTACTTCAAGCATATTGTGCCGTGTGGAATTGCAGATAAAGAAGTTACTTCATTGAAAAAGGAGGTAGACATAGATCTTCCTGCTGAAGAAGTCATTCACGAACAGCTAGTTTCATGTTTTGCAAGATTGTTTGGCTATAGTAGCATTACTTGGAAAGATAATGGATTAGGATTGCTGGATGACCAGCAAAACTGAGGATATGTGCATATTTGTAACACCATATTGTATCCATGGTTCACTTCATTGTATTTATCGGTTTCAATTTTTCTTTTTTTATTTTGCAATCCATTTGGATACTCGAAGATGGTGTCTTATATGCTCGTGAGCTTAGCTGACTGGCAGGCAAGATGTCTAATGTGGAAACATATTGCTTCAGCGCTTAATATCATAGTAAGAGTATCATAGTAAGAAAAAGAAAAGTTTAACTGTTGGCACTTAAATTTTATTTCCAGAGAAGTATTTATAAGGTAGTGAAGTCTAGGACTTCTCAAAAAGGAGGAAAAAAAGAAAATGAAAACAATTGTAGTACAAGTCTAGGAGAAATCTGGTTGCACAACCTAAGCCATAGTAAGACAACAATAGTTGTGTTTTATGTACTTACAAGCCTGGGATTTTATGAATACTGACTTGGAGAATTTCTAAGCCAATAGCAATGTGCTTCCTGGTGAAAGTTTTCACGCGGAGCTTTTCTTGGCCATTCTCATGCTGTATACTTATAGTGTTACAAATCTTGTAGTTCATATCCTCCGTAATATTTGTACTAGATCGTATTTCCTTTGTCATTTGAACTGTCTATTACTAAATCCAAGGGAAATGGATATAAGATCTTTGCATGCCAAGAAAATTGTTTCTTTCTGAGCTTGCAACAAATTGTTAGCATTAATCTGCTTCAACTCTATTGCTTCGAGAGAGTAACTATTTCCTTGGCTTCCAAGTAAGCAGAATTCTTTAATGCCATTATCATTATTTATTCTACTTCTACAACAGAATAGGAATCTACTTAAGAGTTTATGTTCCGGGAAGATTCAGAGTTCACTAAGTAGCACAGAGTTTTGCTGATTGCTGATGTAAACCATGTATTTGTGGTACACAAAATTTGGCTGCATTTGGTTATTCAATAGTTTTGCTCGTCATTGTTACTAGTTAGAACTTTTCTGGGGCCATTTCTTTATTGCAAGTAAGACACAAGTCACCTGATCAACCATAACTTTAAGAGGGTTCTTATTGAATCTTTTATACATCAAGTTGTTTAAAACACGTTCCAAGATTGATATTTCAAATCAAGAAGAAACAAGTTGCTTAAGAAATGCTGTCCTAGATTTTATTTTATTAGCCTCGTTTTAGATTTATAAGCAGGATATGTTGAAGTCTGTTCTATGAGGTTTCTACAATACTTCTTTGGTATGTTAAGCTGCTGATAACACAGACATTTGCACAATTATACTTTGGCACAAACTTTATTAGAAGTACAGATATTGCCAATGTAATGGTAAAGATTTGTAGTTGATCTCTTTTGCCTTCTCATAGAAATATTGGACTATTTTTTTTTTACTTTATAGAAAAGGTTAGAACACTGGTAGTATTGGCAAGGGTTAACCAACGAACTTTAGCTGTTTTTATTGCCCTTATTAGACATGCTAAAACTATAATTATTATGGGGAAGGACAGAAAAGAAGGTGATTAACATGGTGCCCTGTGATCAGTCACATGAGCCATGTTCTTTAATCTCTGAATATTTACATTGAAGTAAGAGATTCATATTAGTCAAATCAGCATCACATGGTCACCTGCTCTCAAGTTCCAACCTATTAAAATACTTGATAAATGCATCCTTTTGGTACAACTTTGTATAATTTATGTTTGTAACATTAGTAAGGGTTAGGGCTAGTCAAATCAAAGCATGGACAAACATTTCTATCCACAGTGTAGGACTAGGAAGAAAACTTGACATTGTTGACTTAATCTCAGACTGCACATTACCCTGAAAAAGTCCTTCCCTTTACTGAATATCTATAGAAAACACACGTTCTGTCAGGCCTAAGAAGAAACTTCAGCCCACAATCATGCAATTCCATCTTCATAATTAGACCCTTATAAAAGCAAACTCAAGCTTTCAGAGTTAGCCGACATTCTTTCATTTTGCCTTGGAGTAAAACACAGTATGAAATTCCCTCACAAAGCTTTCACTATTCTGTTAGTGTTTGTTCTTTCTCAATTCCTGTTGTGTTGTTCGGCTATGTCTCTCCCAGATGCTAACAACTCGGCTCAACATGGCAGAAGGCTGTCAAGAAGATTGGTAATATCTCAGAATTTGTTTGCTGCTAAAGTAGACAAGCTGACAGGAGCAACGGTAGAGCCTGAGAAGGCTGTGGAAAATGGTCTGAGGAGGCGACCGCCGAGTTCTTCGAATCCCATCCAAAATAAATGATGTGTATATGATTCTTTTTGTGCTCTTCCTTTTGCTATTAGTAGAAAGAAGAAAGAGAAATCTAATCCTTTTCTCTTCCTACATTTTTGCAGTGACTCTGTTTCTTTTTGTTTCCGCGGATAGAATGTAACATAGACATATACAGTTCTTTCTTGTGTTATTGTACTTGTGCTGATTCTGTTTTCATTCTTTTATTCAGATCTGTAGAATTAGGAGTTGAGGAAAATTTGTATCTAAAGCACAGCCCTAGATAACTGTTGGAAATAGCAGCGATTTCTTTCAGCAAAAGCATCCATTTTCTTCCTTTTGATACCTGAGAAAAATCCTTGTGGAATTAGTCTTTCTTCATTGTCTGCAATGTTGAAGATGACTCTTCCTTTTGACGTGCATTTCTTATATCATTCCATCTTACTACTTGTTTCTTGAGTTCATTTTCTTTTCTGTCCTCTATGCCTCAATAAGGGTTAGAATGTCATGTATTGCAAAGAATGTCTCGGTGTGCAGTTAATCAACAATTAGGAAGTAACTTCTGCACTGTTCTTTGAATTTTGAGGCGTAGATCTTTTATCATGTAACCATCGGATAGGGGTAAATATTTGCTTAAAAAGAAGTTTGTGATGCATCAATAGCGCGGCAGCATAACTTGAAAAGAAATTCGTGTTATGCAAGGTAGAAAGAGACGGCGAACTTGTTTGAGAGGAGATGCATGAACCGGAACCAGGATTATCATGGATATAGAAGAAGCACATGCTTCATCCGACAAAACCAATAATGGAAAAGAGTTTTGTTATCTGCTAGCCACTTTACAGCGAAATGCATCTGCTTTTGCCTTTGTTTTCTCTGTACTTGGATCGAAGGAGTTGGAAAGGAAGGAGAGGAGAACAGAGGAGAGGAACCGAAATTAGGAGTTTGGATTTTAGAATGGGAGAAAAGTGAAGGGAAAATGAATAAAGGATGAGTTTTTTTTTTTTTTTCAAAAAGTTGTACAAGGAAATAGAGGTTAAAAAACAGAGAAAAGTTTAATGAATCTTTTGATACTAGACCTCGTACTCTCAATTTATAATACTTTTGCATACCTAACTCAATAGTTTAGTAGTATAAAAATTATTTATCAGATAAAAAGTTTATGAGTTTGATTCACATCTCTTCATTTAATGTATATAAAAAATATATTTTTATTTTATAATTATTTTTTACCCTCTTTTTGGGCAATCCAAGACATTAAATTATGTTGAACAAGAAAAAAATATCGACAATAATTTTTTATGAATAAAAGAATTATTTATTAATAGTAAAATAATTAAAGTTATTCTTAAATTTTTTTTCAATACATCAAAAGAGAGGAATTAGAATAATCTAAACATAAAAATAATAAAAATTAGAATAATAAAAAAATATTACACATTCTAAATACTTTAAGATCGACAGTAGGTAGCTATGGTGCTAGCTTATCGATTCATTCGTCGTAGAGTTTAGGAGTATTTCCACACCCAAAGTTGCTGACAATTTCACGGCCCATATCTATTTGGGTTGGGTGAGTTTGCGGTCCCTTGGACCTGGACCCAATGAAGCATTAGGAGGCCCATAACTGCCTCTAAAGACCACGTAATGAGGGACCTGAAAGGAGAGAAGGAGAAGAGCAAATTGTTTTTCAAGATATCGGTATATATGTGCAAGCGTCCAAATTCATATGATTAATAAGAAAAGAAATAAAAGATGTTCAAATACCTATTGTACTACTTGCTTTTAAATTTAGTATCCTTAAAATATAAGCAAGGATTAAAATTATGACGCTAAATTGATAAAACACTCATTATCGAATCAAAAGATCATAGGCTTGATGTTTATTAGGTGCATGCCCATTCATTTTTACTATTTTCTTTGTAATAATGTAAGCCATGATTTCCGGACGAGGAATTTCGCCTTTTTGATATCAGTAAAAAGAAAAAGCAAGAGAAGAGAAAAGAGAAATAACCCATATCTAAAGCTAGTGTCTCTGTGTCATGGGGGGTGTCTCTGTGTGTGTGTGTGGAACATCCCAATGCTTTCCTCACCAGGAAAAAAAAAAAAAAGAGAAAAAGGGAACAGTCAATGCTTTCATCTGGTGACTAATTTGAGGGGAAAGGCTCTTATGAAAAGGACAGCAACTACAGAATACAATCGAAAGGCGAGGGCTAGCCGGCTAGGGGTGGGGTCAGTTGGGTATTTAAGAAGGATCTAGATGGACAACTGTATTTTACTAATTTTCCTTATCAATGAAAATGATGCATGAATCCATCCCCTTTTCTTTGGAAAAAGAGAGCTATGGCAGTGTTGGCATTTGTAAAAGGAGGACAAAAGTCACAGAACTAATAGTGCCCTCTAACCACAAGTGCATCACGCTAGAAGAGCACAAATACCTCCCTTTGAAAATGACTAGCAAAATTAAGCCACACACTCTTTTTCAAAGACAATTGAAGAATCAACTGCTTTACAATGCTTAGATCATAAATGCACTACAGGAGAAGATATTCCCTAGCTGTTCCGCAAAGAGGAAACCACAAATAAGACCATCTTTGATGCAGACTACCACAAACATATAGAACAATAGTTTCAGTTCATGACAGCCATGCATGATTCAAAATCTGCCATATAATCTTTAAAGACTTGCCCAATGACGAAAGATAATCCGTATTCGAATTCCAGAAAGTTATATTCCGTCATCAATCAACCCTGAAAGAGAATCTCTAAGAAATGCCATTTTCTTTTTGGCATCAGGAAATAGTGCTTGATGAAGCTTTAGGCTGCTCTATTTAAGGACTGGAGCCCTTTGAGTTGTAGGCAACAAAATCCCCAGGGGTTTTATGAAAGGTGTAGTTTGGTGAGTCCATGGTTAGTGCAACTTGGCCGTTCATGGTGCAAATGAGGACGCTGTGATTGCTGTCTCCGAAGCACATCTCGGCGTCCTCTTTGCACCATGGTTGGTCCAAAGTTGCTTCACCGACAGGGAGGATAAGGCTATTGTTTCTCAACTTGTTCTGTTCTCAATTTTGCTCCGATGAAGTTTTTAGTTTCTGGAAATCTATGCGAAGTTATAGCTTCCTGGTACTCCAGTTGATCATCTCATTATGTTTTCTGATTTTTCCTGGTTTTGAAGTTTCAGAGCTGACAAGCACCTGAAAATTTTCTGTTTACCAGACATCCATGGAGAAATTATGGTAAGCCCGAATTTGATTTTGATTCGAAATGCTGTTGAAATTTTCAACTGTAATATTCTTACTTTATCAATGAAAGGAATTAAAATGTAATTCTAGCAAGTCTAAGGTACGATGAATTGGTTTCCAAATGCAAAAGTGTTCAAATAAACTGCAGTCTGAAGAGCGCCATTAACGAAAATAATTAAGCTTTGTCCGTCCGTTAATATCATTATCAATATGTTTGTGGAACTATGAAAACTAATTTAACAGATACGGAGAATAATTTAGGTCATAAGATTCTTATAACTAAGTTAATTTTAACTTTTTTAATCTAAAAATAAATTTTGAAACTACTTATTAATTCCCATTTAGTTTCAATAATAAGTTAAAAAAGTTATTGAGTTATACTTTGTAAAATATCTTTTGCTTATTGAAGTAGTTAAAAATAATTTTTTTTTCTAACAATTTAAAGCAAACTTCAGCAATTGAAAATAGGGCCACCAAGGAGTTTTGGATTATGTAATTTGTCAGCTAATGTTTATCTTTTTAAAATATTTTTTCCTTACATCAGTGCAGGATTTCAGTAGAGAAATGAAGGCACAAATTCTTATAAATGGAGAAAAAATTCATATAAAGGGAGAAATAAAGGCTAAAAATTAGTCATCTAAAATAATAATGTTCATTAATTTAGGGATGTACTATTTGTACAGATTATTACTTAATCAATCAATAAATAATATTTTTTAGATAAAAATACATATATACATATAAAAAATATTCCTATAAAGGGAGAAAAATATTTATATAAAGGGAGAATAATAAATCTTAAAGATCTTACTTATTGAAAGTAATTGTACTATGCGTCCTTCTTTACAAACTAAGAATTGAGTTTGGATTTTTGCAATATTTTATGTTGTATATATAAGTTTTGCTATTTAGGTAATGCTTTAATTAGGATCAAGTGAGAAGACTAAAAATGAAATATGACAACATGAAAAATAAAAATAAAAAATAAAAAGAATTAAATTGAGTGTAAATTTTTAAATCTAACAATATTAACTATAAAATCTCAAAACCTAGCCAGTGTTTACTTTTGGAAAATTTATCATTTTTTTTAACTTAATAAAAGGATAATTCATTTTAGGAACGAGTAAATCAAAGTGTAATTTTATCAATCATTATTCATTAGTAGATTAGACTCAAAAAGATAAAACAAAATCTTATTAGTCAAATTCAACGAGTGCCGGCACGGTTTTTCTTTTCCAAGTATAATACAATATCCAATTCACATTACATGCAATATAAAAATATCAATTCAATATAACTAAATTAATGAAATGGATCCTGGTCCTGGTTCGGACTTCGGAACCCTATATCTGGGGGCCAGACTTGTTTTAGCAACTAAAATGGATTTGGGTAAACATGTACTATATCATTTAGAACGAGTCCGAATATAGGGTGCGATTGTATAGAGTTTGGTTTTAAGATTTTTTGTTTTTAATTTTGGGAGAGAGAAATTTTTGTGAGAAAAAAAGTAAAATGTGATATGAGAAATTTGCATTGGGTTCCGTGTGAAACCCAATCCAATTAAGTCCAAGTTTTATCTATTTGAAGAACATAAAACTTCATTAAATTTAATCAACATCTTATTAAAAATAATTGTTAGTATATCTAAATTTAAATTTAACATTAAGAATTGGTATTTTAAGTGGTTAGTTTAAAAATTAATTGTTTTTAAAAAATAAAAGTATTTAAATAATTAGTAAGAAATAAGAAAAAAGTTAAAAACAAAATAATAAATAAATCCTTTATATAGAAAGAAGACAAATATTTTAAAACAAATTAAAAAGAAATGTGTGATATATATTTTGAATTGGAGAAACTACTATTTACTTAAGTTAGTGAATTAAAATAATTCCTTAACTAAACAAACAATTACATAGTAAAACAAATAAACTAATTCCTTAAATGCACAGTTAAATAGTTTCTTAGATGATTAAATTAATAGAATGCACAATTAAACTAAATAAAAATTTTTAAATAATTAAAATAAAATAAAATAAAAATAAGAAGAAAAAATAGAAGTACAACACACAAAAAAAAAGCCGAAGAAATAAAATAATTAAATAAAGCAACTTCCGGCACTGGTGACAAAAACTTTCGCCAGGTTTCGGTTTAATTTACGGAACCCAGCGGCAATTGTCGCCACGGGTTCCAAAAATTGTAATGAAGTTTCATCATCGCCCCAAGAGGGATTTCACCCTCTGGGGCGGAAGTTGAACGAAGGAAAATTTGTCTCTAACATCCGTCGTGTCGGACGGAAGTTTGTAGCGTCTTCCGTCCCAGACAACGAAACACATTGTAGAAATAAATGTTTTGTAAATTTCGCCATTCTAGAGCCAAATTTGGCAAATATTTTGTGTATAAAAGATGAAAAATCACGTATAATTTAAAATAAAATTTTTACACAGTATATAATATAACTTAAATTTTATATATCATTCTCTTAATTAATAAGAGTAAAACAATAATTTATTTATAATCAAATAAATAATTTTTTAATTTTTATATTATATTAAAATAAGATGGATAATTTCAAATGAAGAAAGTAAAAAATATCTCTAATTTTATATTTTAAATTTTTTTTGTTATAAACTTCATCTTTTTTTCTAGCAAAAGTCAATCATATACCTCATTAAAACTTAAACTCCATCCCATTTCTATTAATAATATTTTACCAAATACAGAGTTTTATTTAGAAGTTTAAATTGTATTATAAAAGTAATATGATATAATAAAAAATAAAAAATAAAAAATAAAAAATAAAAAATATAAAATAACAAATAAAAGATGAAAAATCACGTATAATTTAAAATAAAATTTTTACACTATATATAATAAAATTTAAATTTTATAAAGCACTCCCTTATCCCTAAAATTAACGATCGAAAGAATAAGAAAAAAAAAACCCTAAACTTTTCCTTATGAACCTTGGTTGATTTCCAATTTTACGAAATGAAGAGGAAGCGACGGTGATCGACAAACTGAGCAGGCCTCGTCTTCCCAAGCTGTACAAATTTCCCAGGTTCTCTCTGTATATCACTTCCGGATTATATTCGTTCGGTGAAATTTATGTATGATTGTTATTTTCAACCGCCCATCAAGAAGCAAGGAAAGCTCATGATACACAGTCAAACAGTGCATGGTTTTTAATTCATATATTTAACGTAGCAAATGAGTCCAAAGTTCAACTTTGCTAAAGGGACTCCATGAATGGAAGAGTATATGCAAGTCCTGGCTTTTAAGAATTATTAGCACAATGTACGTAATATTTATATGTATTAAATATTTTAAAAGTTATATTATTATTGAAATTTTTATTTAATATAATTATTTTTTATATTTATTTTATTTTTAATAAAATATCAATATTTTTATTTTTATTTTTGTGTTATTATATTATTTATTTTTTATTATTTATATTTCCATTTGAATTTTAGTAATCATATTTTTTCTTTCTTCTTCTTCTTGTTCTTGCAAAAGTAAAAGTTAAAGTACATTTATCTACTCTTAATTTTTTTATTTGCATAATATTTCAATAATACTATTAATTATATAATTAATTTTATAAAGGTTAAATGATCCATTTATATTTTTTACTACATTATGCTTTTGAATTAGAAAAAAATTGAAGTTAAACTAATATTACTTAATAGTTAAGAACCTAGTTAAAGATTTTTCTTTTAATTCTTTATGTACAATTGTCATTTTTTATTTACCTATCTTTAACTCATGTAACTCTCAAATAGCTCTTATGATTTAAATTTTAATAAAAATAACAAAAAAATAATAACAATAAACTAATAAAGTACTCTTCTTTTTCACAAAAGAAGAGTACTTTTCTTCAACTAAATTAACTCCCAAATAGCTCTTACTAATCTTTCAGTAATTAATTAATTAACTAACTAATCAATAGTATTATAACAGTATTTTCATAATTTATTTCTTGTTACAATAACTTTTTTGTTTATTATATATGGATTTGGATTTCAATGAGCATAATTATTTCTTATGATTATTTTATTTGTATAAAGTAATAGTATTTTCTTTTTCTCTTTATTTTATTTTTATAATGCTATAGGTTAAATAGCATTTTTCATGTTAGATTTTTTTTTGTAATATTATTTTACTGTTATTTGCTCTGATATTAGTTATTTTATGGAAGTTAGATAGATGTCTATTTTTATATCCCATCATATTATATATATTTTAGGGTTAAAAGACATGCAACTTAAGTGAGATAGTTAATTTAATTATTGTTTAGTAGTTACAAAGCTTCTATTAATTTTTTATATACACTTGTTATTTTTTTATTTGTGATTCTTTATTTAATGTAACTCCCAAATAACTTTTACTTTATTTTTTATACTTATTAATTAATTAATTAATTAATATGATAGTGACTAGTTAAATTTGAATAGTATTTTAGACCATTCAAAAAAAGAAGAAATACATTAAGTTTAAATCCCTATGACCCCCTATCCATACTTTTATAACATATAAAGTTGAAATCTATATAACCTCAATCTATACTTTTCATATTTTATTTCTTGTTATAATAACTTTTTTGTTTATTTTATATGGATTTAGATTTTAATAAGCATAATTATATGATTATTTTATTTTTATAAAGTAATAGTATTCTTTTTTTCCTTTTATCTTACTTTTATAATGTTAAAGAGGTTAGATAGTATTTTTCATGCTAGATTTTTTATAATATTCCTTTACTGTTATTTGCTCTTGATATTAGTTATTTTATGGATGGTATATATCCATTTTTATATCCATTACATTATAGTTTTGGATTAAAAGATATATAATTTAAGTGGAGTAGTTAATATAATTATTGTTTAATAGGTACACAACTTTCTATTGATTTTATATGTGCAATTTTTATTTTTTTATTTGTAATTCTTTGACTAATGTTACTCCCAAATAACTCTTACTTAATTTTCTATAGTTATTAATTAATTAACTAAATAATATGATGGTGGCTAGTTAAATTCGAAGAGTATTTTAAACTATCTAAAAAAGGAAGAAGCACATAAAGTTTAAATCCCCATAATCCCTATCTATACTTTTATAACATAAAGTTTACATTTCTATGATCCCTATTCATATTTTTATAAGAGCATTTTTTATGTTAGATTTTTTATAATATTATTTTACTATTATTTGTTCTTGATATTAGTTATTTTATGGAGGTTAGATGTCTATTTTGATATCTCATTATATTATCTTTTGGAGTTATAAAATGTGTAACTTAAGTAGAGGTAGTTAATATACTTATTGTTTAATAATTACAAAGCTTTTTATTAATTTTTATATGTAACTATTATTTTTATTTATAATCTTTAACTAATGTAACTCCCAAATAATTCTCACTTAATTTTATATAGTTATTAATTAAATAATTAATTAAATAATATAATAGTATCTAATTAAATTCAAGGGTATATTAAACCATAAAAAAATACAATTTTAAATCTCCTTAACCCTATCTATATTTTTATAATAGTATAGATTAAATGCATAAAAAACTTTGATACTTGAAGAAGTCCTTAGTATCCATTTCACTGTTAAGGTCAGAGGAGAAATATGACTTGACCATCCTTGAAGAAGTACTTAATATCCATTTCACTGTTAAGGTCAGAGGAGAAATATAACTTGACCAATTTAAGATTCAATCATGTGGAAAAGTAGAGCAGACCCAGAGTCTTGGATGTTCACAAGAAAATCTGCCATTACTTGTTCTATAACCGGTCATGTTTGGACGTTCATTGATGAGGCCAAAGCTCTCTCCTGCAATGGCTTATTGCTATTTTCATTTAGTAATGGTCATATTTCTCCTCCCATTTTATGTTGTGGCACAAAATAATGGTACTGTCTCTGTAGGTAGTACTCTGACCGCAAATGGAACTTCGAGGCCATGGCTTTCCCCTTCTAGTGATTATGCATTCGGGTTTCGGCAAGTTCAAGATCAGGATCTGTTCATGCTATCCTTATGGTATGAGAGGATACCAAAAACCATTGTTTGGTTTAATAACACACTTGATCCAGTTCCGCGAGGATCAACTGTTCAACTTGCGCAAACTGGACTGGTGCTCCGAGACCCTCAAGGAAGATTACTTTGGAGGACTCAAGACTTTGCTGATGATGTTGATCGTGGTTTTATGAATGACACGGGCAACTTTATCATCATGAGAAGTGATAATCTCAGGCTGTGGCAGAGCTTTGATTTTCCAGCTGATACAATATTACCATTGCAGGACTTGTTGCCTGGTAATGTGCTGATATCTCTAAAATCAGAAACTAACTTCTCCAGAGGAAGATTCTATCTCCGGTTTCTTGAGAATGGGAATCTGGTGCTTAGAACACGAAGTGTGCCAACAAATGGTGATGATGATGATGAATACTATAGCAGTCAGACTTCTGATGAGGCTAACAATGGATCAGCTTCTGGTGTTCGAGTAATCTTTGATGAGAGGGGGTCACCAGACCTTACACCGCTCTCAACACCATTCTTCAAAAAATTATTTCAGTGCAACTTTGAGTTTTGATGGTGTCTTCACCTACTATTATCATCCAAGGAATTTTTCTAGCACGTCAAGCTGGACACCTGTTTGGTGGGAACCACAGAATATATGTCTTATTGACGATGACAGGTAGGGGTGTTCACTATATGGGTTGATCCGAAAATCAGAACCGATCCGAACCGAATTTGGTAATTTGGTTCGGTTTTTTAATAATTCGGATAGGTTCGGTTTGAATTTTTTAATTTTGAATAAATTCGGTTCGATTTTCGGTTCCTAAGATCAAACAGAAAACCGAACCGAAAATCCGAAATATAGACAAAGAACGCATATCTGACATGCGTTCAATGCCTGGCTGTAGGAAAAAAAAAGGACGCATTAATGGAATACGTTTTTTTGCGGGAGAAGTAAGACGAATTAGGGCATTCGTCTCATTCTCAACTGCTCTTCGCCTCTTCCCCGTCCCATTCCCTTCTTGCCGCCAGCGATTTTCTGTCAGTTGCCGTCCCCGTCCCATTCCCACTACCGCTGCTTGACGTCTCCTTGCTTCACCGGTCAGATAAAGGCGTTGGCGTTGCTGGGTCTGCCGCGGCGCACAGTCTTGGCAAGGTAAATCTAAAAAATTTCTTTCTTGATTTCTATGCTTTCTGTTTAACGGTCACGATTATGGACGGTGATATTTTAAGATCTGAGGTTGTTTTTGTAACAAATTCTCTTGAATTTTCTGGTTTGCTTTAATCTTGAATTTTCTACACTTGTAGCAGTTTAATATTTGTAGCAGTTTAATCACGATTATGGACGAATTACACTTGTAGCAGTTTAATATTTGGCAATTGAAATTATATAGAACTCAATTGCGAAAAATGTCCTTGATTAATGGTTATTTTTGCCAACGTTTCTGTTTTTATGGTTTGCTTGATATTTGCTTGATTTCCTTTCCTGAAATGCAAGTATTTGGTGCTAGATTCTGTAAATTTTGATGGTGGAAACAAGTTTAGAATTTCTTCCTTTAATTTAAGCAACCATGAAATTTCATTCAACAATGAATGCAATGGAGATCAATATGGTTAAGTCTGCCTCTGTGAATGACTTTGTCAGATTAATGTCAAGCTTTTCTGTTGCGAGTGTTTGGCCTGCTGAGTTGGAAATTTTCCTTGTACCATAATGTCATAAATGATCAAGTATTCCATTTCATGTTATCGGGTGACATTAAAAATTCTATTTTTTTTGTCTTGGTTGGTTCATTTTCTGTTATAGGGAGAGTGACATCAGATTTCCTGTTACTAGTGACATGGGAATTGTAATCCAGTGATGGCATGTTGTGGTGCCTTTAATTTCCAAATGGAGAGACCTTAATGACAATGGTCAAGGAATAAAATGTAATTAATTGGTCTTCATTTAGATATTGCACATCCGAAGTTAGAGAGCAGTAATCTTATTAATGCAAGTGTTATTCAGAAATTTAATAACAATAATGCTGCCAATTTCTTTTGGTAGCTTCAGGTATCCATTATTAAGTGCTTTTCTGAAAGTGGTTGCATAAAGTGTCACATTTAGTATATCTATGACTAAATGCTTTTCTGAAAGTGTTTGTACTTTTGAAATAAATGCAAATTTTTTTCCCATTTACTTCCTGGTTGCCATTGTAGGTTGTAGGCCTTGTATAAACTTATCTTTGATTATGTACTCATCATAAATTCTGTTTTTTTTGTCTTGGTTGGTTCATTTTCACATTTTTCTGGTTTCTAGTTTATAGGATGTCGGATCAAATGGAAAGTTCACCAATGCCTGCTGCCTCTGATATGAGTTTGCTGCCAAGTTGGGAAGGATCGACTGATGCTAATGAAACTCACAAACAGCCCAAGCAGAGAAAACCAATGGCCCCTCGAAAAAGGAGAGAAGAGAGCTCGTTGCAATTACTGTGACGCATCGTATGCTGCCCACAGTTCTACAAATAGAACTACCACGCTGAAAAACCACATGAAAGCCTGTATGAAGAATCCTTACAACATTGAGGCCCGTCAGTTACAGGTAACACAACAGTCACTCACTTCTAGTTCTGCTGGGATAGGGGGTAAGGCTGGTTCCATAATAAGTTGGAGGTTTAATCAAGAGGCGGCAAGAAAAACATGTGCATATATGATAATTGTGGATGAACAACCATTTAGTTTTGTTGAAAAACAGGGATTTCGCCACTTTATGTCTGTTGCTTGCCCTACTCTTCAAATTCCTTCTCGTGCAACTGTTAGTAGGGATTGTTATGACTTATATGTATCAGAAAAACAAAAGTTGAGAGATTTTTTGCGACGTAAAGCTAAAAGAGTTAGTCTTACTACTGATTCTTGGACATCTGAACAGAGAATTAACTACATGTGCCTAACTGCTCATTTTATTGATGATGATTGGGTCTTGAACAAAAAAATATTAAATTTTTGCCCAATAGATAGTCATAAAGGTGAAGATATTGGTAAAGGAGTTGAAAAATGCTTGCTGGACTGGGTTTGGACACTAGAAGAGAGTATGATATTTTCATCAATGAGGTTGGGGGCTTTGATAATAAAAGTGAGTTGGATAAGTACGTTGGAGAAGAAAGAGAAAGAGATAGGGATGGATTTGACATTTTGAAGTGGTGAAAGTTGAATGCCCCTATATTTCCTATACTTTCTCAGATGGCTCGGGATATTCTTGCCATTCCTGTTTCTACAGTTGCCTCCGAATATGCTTTTAGCATGGGAGGGCGTGTTCTTGACACATTTAGGAGTTCTTTAACTCCTAGGATGGTGCAATGCCTTATGTGTGCCAAGGATTGGATGAGGAATGAAACCTGTGCTGTTGCTATTGAAGAGGATATTGACACTCTTGAAAAAATGGAATCTGGTAATTTTCTTTAATTTCTCTTTTGTATATATTATCTTATACTATTTTTCTTATTGGAATACTAATTGCATTCTTCTTTGTTTAATTTCGCAGAACTTACAAATTTGGGGCATGAATCAACCATCTTGGACCTGTAATGAGGAGGATTAAGCATTTGAGATTAGGTAATAATGTGGCCTTATGACTCTACTTGTACCCATTTATGCACTGGTTGAGCAATATCAACTCTCTACTTATAGTTGTATGTTATGAATTCCCTACAAATTCTTTGATGAAGACCTTTAGGACTTAAGTATATGCAGATATTTATTAGATATGCTGCAATCTCTTGTTTTACTACTCTTCTGTTTGTTCATTTTCATCTGTTTTTCTTTTCTTCTGTTTTTCTGTTTTTTTCTTCTGATTTTTCTTTTTTTTTTGGTTTCTGGTTTTGCATTTGATTTTATGGCAGTTGTTCGATGTAAACACTTATTCAAGCAAGAAGATTATGCATTTCAGAGAAACCAATGACAGTGGTTGTTTCTTGCATTATTTTATTTTTCAAAAGGTTATTTTAGTATGCAAAAAAGAGCAGAAACATGATATGGAATATTTAGTTAATTGTGTCTTTTCCTTTCTGGAATTTCTTTTGGCTTTACTAATTTGAGTAAGGAACTTTGTACTGTGGATTGCCTGATGTAGTGAAATTGGAATTGAAATTTAAAACTGTGATGATACTCCATGCTTTACAGGTCTTAACATTGTTTGCGGCTTCTCTTTTGGAGAAGCAAATTGCTTTTCAATTCAAATTTGGAAGGGAAATTTATAATTCGGTTCGGTTCGGTTCGGTTGATGTTTATAATTTGGTTCGGTTCGGTTTTCTTTAAAAAAATTAAAACCGAACCGAAAACTGAATTTCTGCACCGAACCCGAACCGTTTCACCGAATGCACAGCCCTAATGACAGGGGCAGTGGGGCTTGCGGCTATAACAGTGTCTGCAGAGTTGGTAGTTTTGGAAAACCATTGTGTAAATGTCCACAGGGCTACAGTTGTGCGATCCAAATGACGAGTACGGCAGCTGCAGGCCGAATTTTGGGTTTTTACTCACTCTCGTCTCTTTCTAAAAGGAATGGACTGTGGTGGATCAGAAACGGTAGGAGAAGTACTATAATGGATATAACATCATCGCTTTTGGCGTTATGTTTGCACTATAACGCCATCTGTAAAGGGGTTATACCTTTTCTATAACGCCATCACGGATGGCGTTATAGGACTCTATAACGCCATCCATGATGGCGTTATAGGACTCCTATAACGCCATCATCTTCTCCCACTCGACCCACACATTCCAGCCCCCCGCCGCAAGCCCCACTCTGCCCGACTTCTCTCCACCGCCGACAGCCAATATCGACCAAGTTTGGCTTCTATCTCTCCCTATTTTCTTTTGTTGCTGCTCCTCCCCCCATTCTTTCTGCTCCCCCCTCCCCTTCCCTTCCCTTCCCTCCCGTTCCCTCCCCCTGTACCTGCCGCAGCCCCATCAACATCTTCCTTCCCCCACCCTTTTTAATATGTTTTCTTATTTTGTTTAGTTCTAGGGTTTTAATTATTTTTATAATTTTAATTTTTTGTTAATAATATAAATTTTATTATTCTATTTTTTCTTAACGTTTTATTTTATGCATAATTAATTTTTTTATATATTTACTTATTTATTTTATGTAATGCATCATAGTATATTTTTTATATTTATATATACATATTATTTAATATAATATTAATATTTTTAATTAACACTAAATTCTTATTTAGATAATAATAAGTAGTAAATTAGTTTTTAAATTTTATTACTACTTTATTGTTATTAGTTTAAAAAAGTGTTTCATTAATTACGTATTATAAATAATTTTTTATTAATGATAGTTAGAAAATGTGAGGCACAGTTATTATTTAATATAATATTAATAATATTTAGTTGATATTAATTGTTAGTTCGGTTATAATATGTTGTACAAACATATAAAATATATGATTTTGCCCAATAAATTTAAAAGATCTTGGATGGAATAATTGTAGATGGATGTTAGTAGAGTTCCTGTAGTTATTCATCTTGGATCGGTAGATCCGAGTTTACTGGTTACAGTCAGAGCATCGGTCAGCATTAGTGTGGGAGGGATATAGGGAGACTTTAGAGGAACCTCTGCGAGTACGCCGCTTTAACCGTATATTTTATGATGCATACGGTGCGGCCCCTGCTAGAGTTCATGAGATGATAGACAGACTCGGGTTTGGAGGGCTCGCTCGAGTAGGGTATAGGTCCGTTGATCACACGCTTATCACAGCGTTGGTCAACGTGTGGTGAGACTACCATTACGTTGCAGGATGTAGCGATCTTGTGGGGGTTGCCAGTTGACGGTAATCCGGTGATCGGCCTTCCATACACTAATTCTAAATCTGAGTGGATTGAGATGATTGAGAGACTGCTCAGATTTAGGATTATGCCATCTGACATCGTGGGACACAAGTTGCGCAAGGAACCTCTGGAGGCATTTATTATGAGACCAGCTGGTGATCATCCATCGGAGCAGGACTGTGTGCGGTTGACACGTGGGCTGCTACTCATGCTCATGGGAGGTCATTTATTCTCAGACCACTCGAATAATCAGATACCACTACGTTATCTCCGTCTTCTAGAGGATATCAACGAGGCCGGATCTTTTAGTTGGGGCAGTGCAGTTCTCGGCTACTTGTATCGGTGCCTATGTGCTACCTCGTTAAGAGATGTACGGGAGATTCATGGGCCTGTTACCCTAGTACAATTATGGGCGTGGAGAGGACCCCATTATTACGGCCTGCCAGACTTCAGCCCCGTGTACCTATCTCTCCAGATGCTGCATACGGTTCTCGCTGGTCTGTACCATTTGATGCCAGCCTATTGCTGATACATATGCTACTAACATACCGGGATTAGTTAGATGCGATGTTTGATCAACAGGTACATAGTTATTTCAATAAATTATTACTCAAAATTATATGATGTCATTGATTAATTTCTGATATAAAATTATATATATTTTTCCTGTAGTTTGCATGATTGCCATATGCTGTCGGATCTGCCCCAGTAGATGATATCTGGCGGTCAGAGGTCCCGCTTGTTTGCTTTGAGATTATAGAGTTGCACCTTCCCCAGCGTGTGATGAGGCAGTTCTGCATGGAGCAGTTTATACCTCCGGACTGTGACACTCGTAGAGATTTACATCGTTATGGCACACGCGGGACCAGTGGACATGACTAGCGTAGATTGCATTCATCGTTCATCAACATTTGGGCTAGCCGCAGGGACTGCCTGGTCGATGGTGTTCTCATAGCTGACGTCGGTGTCGCCCCGACCAGATTACATGGAGTGGTATCGTGTCCGATCGAGATTATTAGTAGGGAACCCCATTCATCGTCGGAGGAATGTAGATGGATATTGTACCACTGGCTCTACGTCTACCATTCTGGTAGGGTCGTTTAACTTCTCTCGAGATATTTTTATATCAAATTTAAACGAAATATTTTGCGTAGGTAATTGGTTTATGTTTGGTAACCTTGCAGGGTTCGACGTTACAGCAGTGTATGACAGTGGCCTCCGACGCCTTGTCTTCAGCACCTCCGCACTCCCGGTTCATATTTCAACGAATAATGGAGCTATGTAGTAGAGGCTTGGCAGCAGTTGGCTACGTTATAGGTTGCGGACCTGTACACTGCGGTGTAGATGCTGCTATTCTGCCAGCTAGGCGACGACCGAGTGATCGGATTCCCAAGCGCGGGGCAGCAGGGGTCTGCCGAGGCGGTAGGAGACAGATTGAGCGACGAGGGCAGAGACAGCCTGTTGGAGAGGTGTTTGATACTGCATCCGATCCTACTGATCCAGTAGACCTACCTGCGGATACAACAGCGCAGCCCGAGGAGACAGCCGAGCATCTCGAGGCTGTTTCTTCCTGTCTTCCGCCACCCGACACTAGCTTGACACTAGAGACACTATCGTTAGAGTATTACCCACTATTCGGAGATCCGATCACCGATGTTGCTGGTCCATCAGGAACTGCATATGTTCCTAACGATGAGACATTTATGTCGCAGCTGTTTGGCGAGGACCTGACCCCGGAGATGCAGTTACGTAAGTCGACGCGTACCCATTTCGGCCGTAACATGTACACCCCATCCGATTGGCAGTAGGACCATTACAGCAGTTGTGTATTTTTGATCTATTATCATTTCACTCTCTATTACTGTTGCTGAACTGTTTGAGTTGACTATATGTAGACTTAAATAATTTCAGTGTACTGTATGTAGCTTTAAATAATTTAGTGGGCAAACACAGCAGTTGCAAAGAACTAATTCAAGCAAATAATTTCGAAGCAGAAATAGTACATAAGCGTAAACGCATAAAAATTTAAACATAGTAGTGCTAAACATTACTAGGGCCAGCGGGGGCATTAGCTGGACAATTTCGTCTGTTATGTCCAACTTGGTGGTAGAGCCTGCATCTAGGAGGGGAGTCTGAGTTACGGTAATCAATGTCGGAGCGGAACCTCGATATTCTGAGCCGGCCGTGGTTGTTTTTCATATTCGGGAGATAAAAGCACATATGAAACGGTGCATCTGGCCAGAATGTCTCGTTTGCGACCAGGTAGAAGTTGTCATCGTATGTCCTCTTGTAGGCTTCCGGCGCGTATATCAGCAATACAAACTCCCCACCGTTCCATCCTTTTTTCGGGCAAACAGCCAGAGCATGCGAACAAGGTAGCCCATATAGGTGCTATTTTCCACAAGTGCATTTCCCGTCTCCCATATGAACTGTGTAGACGTGGTTACCCCTACCATCGCCTCTTATAGCTGATTGCATTTTGTATAGTCCTGTTTGAGCATTATATTGCACGACCTGGTGTGACCTGGATTTTCCTTCGTTCGCAGCGTACTTGTCCCAAATTAGTTTCGGAAAAGGATGTCTACCACTGTGAGCTTCTTCCCGGTATTGGTTGAAGTACTCAACCATTTTGTGAAAAATCATCTCCACGAGTGCTTTCAGCGGCAGTGCTCGTGACTTCTTCAAGACACTATTCAGCGACTCCGATAAGTTTGTTGTCATTACTCCGTAGCGGTAGCCACCATCATGTATCAACGTCCACTTTTCAAATGGAATTACTGCAAGCCAGTTGAATGCATCCGGACGTCTATTTTTAATTTCATTCATGAAGTAATTAAACTTCGACACTTTAGTTGCCGTCCCGGCCTGCCACATTAAACTTTTAAGCTCCATGTTCTTGAATTTAATGTTGAAATTAGCCCGAACGTGACGCAGGCAAAATCGATGCTGGGCATAAGGAGGTTGCCATTGTTGCTGCTGGCAAATTGCATTCAGAATGCCCTTGCGCCGATCAGATATCAGGCATATGGGTCGGGTGTCAATAACTTGTTCCCGAAGAAGGCCGAGGAACCAATTCCAACTCGCCGAAGACTCTTCGTCGACAATTGCAAATGCTAGAGGATAAACGTGATTATTGGCGTCCCACCCGCTGGCAATTAACAGAACTCCCTTATATACACCGCGCAAGTGAGTTCCGTCAACTGATATGACTGGTCGACAATGCTTAAAACCTGCAATTGAAGGTTCAGATGCCCAAAATAAAAAATGGAACACATACCGTTCGGGTGTACTAGAACAATGGTGTAACCATCTAACAATTGTGCCCAAATTACTATCTTGAATTGCTTGCATATACCTTGGAAGAACGGAAAACGTTGAGTTCCAATCTCCAAACAGCATTTCGACTGCGGCTTTCCTAGCATACCAACCTTTCTTGTAACTGCATCCTATTTGAAACAGCACTTGAACCTCCTCTGTAATCCGTTTCACCGGTGTTTTTGGATGGACCCGTATGAGATGGGTAATGTGTCTCCCAATGTACCGACTGGACATGTTCCGGTGGTTGTTGTCTACCGCATGTGCCAAGCAAGTGTGTTCTGCATTGTATACAGTTATCTGCCACATACCGTGCGTAGCTTTTTTTATTATGCGAATATACCACGAACATATATTCTCGTCGCTTGATTGTGAGCACTTCGTCGTCCATTGGTCCACTTACTCCGCACAACTTTAAAGGCACGACCTACCCGAATAGACCACTTTTGAACGGCATACACAGCTTCTTCCTTGTCTCGAAATCGCATGCCCCGTCTGAGGTCATGTATTGACTCGTTCTAATCATCTAATTCAACTGCATCATCGCATGCCGAATCGTTTAACTGTGCTCCCGATCCTATATCTTGGAAGCACTCGTACATCTGGCGGTCTTCAACGGTTTGGCTGCTAGATCCTAGACGTGGAATTGCAGTTGAATAATATGGTGTGATTGGTGGATGTAATGTCTGTGTCTGAAAAATTGGGTGTTCTTCATCATCGTATGAACTTTCAGCCTCGTCCGCAACTGGGACTTCTGACTCAGGATCGCCATCTACGTCGGAAGTTGGGCCTAGTGAGTCTGCAACAGCCGCTCCGTACAATATTGTCGGTTCGGATGCCACTAACTCAGTCACTTGGGTCGTTGGATTCTCTATCAATGATTCGTTTATGGTATGAGTTTGGGGATAATCAACAGATTCATGCCCGTCAAAATAACTATATGTATTGGCACCAATTTTCCCATGCTGTTGATCTTGAACCTGCTTCGGTTGAAAATCTACAAGAATGTGCACACCAGCTCGACCGAACTCAGATTGAATTTCCCATATTAGATCCATTTGATCTTCATCGTCCAGGGCAATAGCGTTGTAGAACACTTGATTGAATTCTGGCAAAAAATATGGCCACCGTAGAACCATGCGAACACATCAGAATCCGGATCCATATTTCTAATGCCGCATATCTTTTGCACCAACTCATTGTAGGGGACTTTGTGCCTAAGGATCCAACTTTTTTGTGCTGCTCCAGAAAAGTATGCTCCGTGATTATTGTGCTGAATTTCAGTATCCCAAAATAGAAATATTCTAATTGGATTCGAGAGAGCCATTGAATTAGAAAAAATTGATGCCTAAAATTTCAAGAATTCTGCAAGATGATATGCAGAAGAGAAAAGGATAAGAAAGAGGAGGAGTTGGGAGTATTGCATTCATCGAAGAATCCGACCTTTTATAGTTCAACCATTTATAAATTGATAAATTTAAAACAATATTATACAGTGACGTAATTGAAATTTTGCGATGATTTATTGATAGCGTATCTGTCAGACGGATTCGATCGAACGCAAAAAGATGGTTCGGGAGTTGGATTTAAGCGTATAACGCCATTATGGAATGCGTTATTTGTCATTATAACGCCATCACAAATGGCGTTATACAAAAAGTTGCCCCCTCACGGGCGGCAATACTATAGAACCACGCTATAACGCCATCGCGCTATGCGTTATAGCCTTCTATAACGCCATCTCTAATAGCATTATAGAAAAGGCTATAACGCTTGGGAGATGGCGTTATAGAAGTGGATCCCCGAATTTTACTGAGAGTTGTAGTGACGTTCAGCAGGCCCCTGGAGAAGATTTATATGGTTTTGCTGTGTTGAACGGTACAGACTGGCCAGGGAATGACTATCAGCTGTTGAACCCTGCTACTGAAACTGGGTGCAGGCAAGCCTGCTTGGAGGATTGTTTCTGTGCTGTTGCCATTTTCCGAAGCCCGGGTTGTTGGAAGAAGAAGTTGCCACTGTCAAATGGGAGGACGGAGATGAGTGGCAATACAATTGCTTTCCTAAAATACAGGAGAAGAAATATTCCTGACCTGAGTCCGGAAACTCCTGTTCCAGAAGGTCAGGAACCGGAAACAAGAGCAAAAGAAAATAGAACTTTTATAATTGTGGCTTCTGTTCTCCTTGGTTGCTCTATTTTCATTAATCTTGCATTCATCGCCGCTGCTTGTTGCAGATTTCACCTTACGTACGGAGCAAAGAAGGCAAAACGTCATCCCGCTAATGATGTGGAAACAAATGTGTGCTGTTTTACATACCAGGAACTTGCAGAAGCTACAGATGGATTCGAGGAAGAAATTGGCAGGGGTTCTTTTGGAATTGTATATAAAGGAGTCACAAAAACGGGTTCAAGGAGTACCGTTGCAGTGAAGAAGTTAGATCGAGTCGCTCAAGATAAAGAGAAGGAATTCCGGGCTGAAGTAAAAGCAATAGGGCAGACTCATCACAAGAATTTGGTCCGCTTGATTGGATTCTGCGATGATGGACAAAATCGTTTGTTGGTGTACGAGTACATGAGTAACGGCACTCTTTCAAGCCTCCTTTTCAATAACCCAAAAGCAAGTTGGAGCGTAAGGAGCCAAATTGCAATTGGGATAGCGAGGGGGCTCACTTATCTGCATGAGGAATGTAGCAGTCAGATTATCCACTGCGACATAAAGCCTCGAAACATTCTGCTGGATGATTATTACAATGCTCGGATTTCTGACTTTGGCTTGGCGAAACTCTTGGTTCTTAATCAAAGTAGAACAAATACTGATATCAGAGGAACTAAGGGGTACTAAGCCCGAGAATGGTTCAGGAGCTCGCAAGTAACATCAAAGGTAGATGTTTACAGCTTTGGCGTGCTGTTATCATTTCTTGCCGAAGATGTGTGGGAGTAGCTGAAATTGAAGAAGGAGAGAATCCAATTCTGACCGAGTGGGTTTGGGACTGCTTCCAAGAAGGAAGATTGGATAGTTTGGTCGAAGATGATTTTGAGGCCTTAGATGAGAGGAAAAAACTCGAAAGATTTGTTAAGGTTGGCATATGGTGCATTCAAGAGGATGTATCTCTTAGGTAAACAATGAGGAAGGTAAGCCAGATGCTTGAAGGAGTTGTAGAAGTTATGGCAACCTCATGTCCATATCCTTATGCCTGATCTGCAGCGTGGGCAGGTCTCTGTTCCTTTGCGCAGAGAACCTTGCTTATTAGCTATTTTGTAGTTTTCATCTTGTTGTAAACCTATTTTATTTATACATCTTAATGTTCTATTATGCCATATCATGTGTTCCAAAATAAAGTTGTTTTTTTTCTTTTTTAATATTTTAGAAGAAAAAAAGTGAATTAAACCTAACTTTTGTCAGCATAATAAAACGTTGATTCTCCGTTTAGCAAAAAAAAAAAAAAAAAAAAAAGGCACTTCCTGGAACCACACTTATTGAACTTTATATTTTGTCTGGACAAAGGATAAGTTGACAAGACTGGTTCCACCACCTTGCAACAATCAAACTGTTCCACCTTTTTTTATTAATTTTATTTTTTTATTTATAATTTTAATATTTAAATTAAAAATGTAAATGTTCTTAATATTCGAAGTCTTTTATTGACAGCAAAGAAATTTCAACTAAAAAAAGTTTATTTTTAGTTTTTTTAAATTTCACATAAAAAATCACACTTTTAAATAAAAATTTAATTTATTAACTATGTGTTCAAGATTTTTGAAAAAATCATTTAAATTTGTTGGTAATTTGATATTTTGAATGAGTAGTTCAGACGGAATAGGAACGAGAGAGAAAGAATTATGTTTGTATAAAAAGTCAAAACAAGTTTATATTCTTCACGCTGCTTATCAAAGATCAAATTTTGTTGTGGAATTTAATTGTGGAGATGCGTGTATAGCCACATTGTTTGAATTGTACAGGTTGCCTCAAAGTCTTCCAATGGACCTAAAAAAATTCAACATCTAGCCATTAATATGTTGTCTACACTTTTATCTTTTCGTCCGTTTGATTTTTGAGGAACCAATATTCTCAGGGGCAGATCTTGACTTTTTGAATTAGTGGCGAGAATTTATATAAAACTTTTAATAATTTTTTTTCAGTGGTATAGCACTTCTTATATTAAAAAAAAACTTTTAAAATAAGTTTAATATAAAAATATTCTTATAATAAAAAAATTATAGGATGTAATAAAATCTCATGTGCATTCTTCACTTGTTAAGACAGTTCATATAGATGCGCCCTTTTTGACGTTTTGAGAAGGCAAAAAACTCCATTACAAGAAGATATGATATAGTTAAAGTCTTAATTAAGTACTCACTGTATTTATGTGTCTTTAATCATCCATTTTTAGCACCTCTTAATTACAAGATTATTGAGATATCATAACAAACATTGCTAAAAACGTTTCACACGACCAAATGGCCCAAATGTAATATCAATACTTTAGAGTAGGCTTGTAAACGTGCCCAATCGGGTCCAGACCCTTATGTCCCATATCCGGACCAATTTACCCAAACTCAGTTTGTTTACCCCACGAGTCTTAGATATTATAATATTATCTGGACCTATGGAGTCCCAAGTAGCTGTATCAAATGAGTCAATCCGTTCCGGCCTGATCTGACCCTGTGTGGGCTGCTCTTGAAATAGGATGAAGAGGATTGATCTGTTTTTTTCGTAGGCTGAAAAACCTCAATCCGTAGACCGTTACATTAAGCCCGCGAGTTTTATAAAACGACGTCGTTTTGATAAAAAAATTTTAAAAGAAAAAATGAACTGGCCCACGAACTAAACGAAGCGGGTTAAAAAAGTCCGTAATTAAATAAGATTAGGCATACTATATCCAAACCCGCATATACAGACCAGCCCGTATTGACAATATTGGTCCCAAGTCAAATCTAGGTATATCTAATTTGGTAGCATTATTATTAGTTTCGTTTTTTTTAGAAATCTTATATGCTTACAAGTATCACAACACAAAATATCAATCCAAATTACAAATTTGCATCAAATATAAAAACATTATCAATTCATCTTAATACAAATTACAATAATCATAAAAATTCTAATACAAATACTAAAATCTCTTCAAATATTCAATAATTTTTTATCTCTTCAAATATTCAATAATTTTTTAACACTAATTGTCAATCTTTTGTCAAATATGCAAGCTGCAACACCAAATATTAAACTATTATGTCTTTATTTCCCTATCTCTAATTGTATCCTCATTTGTCATTCTTCGACTGAATCTCCAAGATAATCATAAACTTACTCAAGAAAACACAAAAGAAAAATATATTATATAAGTTAAAACAAGAAAAAGTTCTCAAAAGTAAAAATAATTTCTCTAACCATTAGATTAAAATTCATCCAACGGTAAAGATTTAATGTGTGCTATATATATATATATATAATATTATTTGATGTATAAAAACAAGTAAATAGGTCTAGTATAGCTAATTTGCAGGACTCGTCCCATTTATTCTATAAGGTAAATGGGTCTGGGTACAAAAATGAATTTACTAGACTCAATTCATTTATGCTGAATCCGAGTATATTCCAAGTATACCTGATCCATTGGCAAGCCTATTTTAAAGTGTATGAGGACAATATCTTAATTTATTAAAAGTCTAGTAAATCTTAAGATCTTTTTGAAGGAATTGTTGAATTGTATAACATAATTAATGATCTTATCATAAACGAATTGATGGTAAATATTTTCTTATCCCATTCCATTTTAGATAGTACTAAAATTTCAAAATATATATTCAGTGCAATTATAAAGAGATAGGAAAAGGAAAATAGAGGAAGAAGAAAGAATAGTTTTACAACTTTGAATCGGGAAACAATAGTGAAAATGTGGACAAGTTTTTATAAAATTTTTAAATATATGGACTAATTATTAAAAATTTTAAAATATTATAGGGTGAATTTTAACTTATTTTATTTACATTGGGGGCCAAAGTTCCAAAAAATTTACTCCTACAAAGGAGTTTGGGATGGGGCCCTAGATCCGCCTTTAAATATTGTCTCTTACAATGGCCTAGGAGTCTAATATTTTACTTGAAACTAATAATAGTAGGTTCAAGTAGAAAGATTTTGATATTCCTTAAAGAAAGTATTGGATTCAAAACTGTCCATAGAAAAAAGTTTTGTTGGGAACTCTCTACCATAAGCGGTTCCACCTGTAGGAATAGATTTGATTAATCATGGATTGTGAGAAAGATATTGTTACTAATTATATATATATATCTTTTAAGATTTTAGGATTGACATTGTTATACTTACAAATTCATCCTCAATTGAACAAATAAGATGGCAATGAGAACAATATGGTTCTTCTCTATTTCTTTTTTTTTTTTCTTTGAGAGTTACATTAGTTAAAGAATTACAAATAAAAAAAATTACAGTTATACATAAGAAATTAATAGAAAGCTTTGTAACTATTAAATAATAATTATATTAACTACCCCACTTAAGTTACACATTTTGTAACTCTAAAGACATCTAACGTCCATAAAATAGCTAATATCAAGATCAAATAATAGTAAATAATATTACCAAAAATCTAACATAAAAAATGCTCTTATAAAAGCATGAATAGGGATCATAGGAATGTAAACTTTATGTTATAAAAGTATGGATAGAGATCACGGGGATTTAAAATTTATGTATTTCTTCTTTTTTAAGATTCAAATTTAACTAGCCACTATCATATTATTTAGTTAATTAATTAATAACTATACAAAATAAAGTACGAGTTATTTGGGAGTTAGGTTAGTTAAAGAATAAAAAATAAAAAAATAACAATTGTATATTAAAAAATTAATAGAAAGCTTTGTAACTACTAAACAATAATTATATTTACTACCCCACTTAAGTTACATATCTTTTAACCTTAAAATATAATGTAATGGATATAAAAATAGACATATAACCTTCACAAAATAACTAATATTAAGAGCAAATAATAGTAAAAAATATTATTAAAAAATCTAATATGAAAAATGCTCTCTAACCTCTCTAAAATTATAAACATAAGATAAAGGGAAAAAAAGAATACTATTACTTTATAAAAATAAAATAAACATAAGAAATAATTATACTCATTAAAATCCAAATCTATATAAAATAAACAAAAAAGTTATTATAAAAATAAATAAAATATGAAAAGTATGGATTGATGTTATGGAGATTTAAACTTTATATATTTCTTCCTTTTTTGGATAGTGTAAAATACCCTTCAAATTTAACTAGTCACTATCATATTATTTATTTAATTAATTAATGACTATAAAAAATTAAGTAAGAGTTATTTGGGAGTTACATTAGTTAAAGAATCATAAATAAAAAATAACAATTGTATATAAAAATTAATAGAAAGCTTTGTAACTACTAAACAATAATTGTATTAACCATCCCACTTAAGTAACTACTAAACAATAAT
This sequence comes from Rauvolfia tetraphylla, assembly GCA_030512225.1. NCBI lineage: Eukaryota > Viridiplantae > Streptophyta > Magnoliopsida > Gentianales > Apocynaceae > Rauvolfia > Rauvolfia tetraphylla. Next base: position 521,473 of record JAJQKT010000023.1, read on the forward strand.
TGTATTAACCACCCCACTTAAGACCTAAAATATATATAATGCAATGAGATATAAAAATAGACATTTAACCTCCATAAAATAAGTAATATCAAGAGAAAATAACAGTAAAAGAATATTACAAAAAAACCTAACATGTAAAATGTTCTTTAACATTATAAAAATAAGATAAAGGGAAAAAGTACTATTACTTATAAAAATAAAATAATCATAAGAAATAATTGTGCTCATTGAAATCCAAATCCATATATAATAAACAAAAAGTTATTATAACAATAAATAAAATATGAAAATATTTTTATAATACTATTATATTAGTTAATTAATTAATTAATTAATTAATCACTGAAAGATTAGTAAGAGCTGTTTGGGAGTTAAATTAGTTGAAGAAGAGTACTTTTTTTTAAGAAAAGAAAAGTACTTTATTGTTTTTATTGTTTTTTTGTTTTTTTTGTTAGTTTTATTATTATTATAGTTTTTATTAAAAATTTAAATCATAAGTGCTATTTATGAGTTGCAAATTATACATAAAGAATTAAAAGAAAAATCCTTAACTAGGTTATTAACCACTTAGTAATAATATTTTAACTTTAATTTTTTTAATTCAAAAGTATAATGTAGTGAAAGATATAAATGGACAATATAACCTTTACAGAATAGATTATATAACTAATACTTTTGTTGAAATATTATACAAATAAAAAAATTAAGAGTAGATAAATTTATTTTAACATCTACCTTTGCAAGAACAAGAAGAAGGAGAAAGAAAAAATATTGTTATCTTACAATAAAAACAAAATAAGGAATAATTATGATAAATAAAATTCAAATGCAAATACAAAAAATAAAAATAAAAATATATAACAACATGAAAATAAAAATATTGGCATTTTATTAAAAATTAAATAAATACAAGAAATAAGTATATTAAATAAAAATCATAATTACAATATAACTTTTAAAACGCTTAACACGTGCAAATATTACACGTGCTTTGTGCTACTATTATACTAAAAGTGTGGGAAAGGGTCAAGAAGATTTAAACTTATTTTATTTCATTCTTTCTCGAATGGTAAAGAAAATGCCATTTGTTGGATAAATTATTTTGATTTTGGTTGTCCAAATGCCTAAAAGTTACACATAAAATTTAGACACTTGATCTTAGTGCTCTAAATGTCCAAAAATAAATCTAAAATTGAGATAATACTCTTATAATACCCCCACTAACTACCAATTTATTTTAAAATTAATAAAAAATTTTGTAATTACTTAATAATAATAAGTAAACTAACTCTTGCACTTCAGTTACATACTATTAAGTATATATAATGCAATGGAATACATAAAAACAAACTATCTAACCTCTATAAAAATAAAAATCATTACTATTTAGAAAAACTAAAAATACTTGAGAAATAATTATATTAATTAAATATCTTAAATAGCATTATAATTGATAAAAAGTTCAAAATATAACAATATTACAAAAATAGACTAAGTAATTTATGTGAAAGAATTTCTACAATTATTAAAAATATTTATCTTATTGAAATAAAGTAATTAGTAAAGGGAGAAAAGTAAACAACTCTGGTTTCTTAGAATAACTAAAAGAACTATAGAAATAACTATGAGAATTTTAAATTTTAAATATTAATATAATTTATGAAAAAGTTAAAAATATAATAACATGAGACACAACAAAGAGATTATTTAACTTTTCATGACAAAACAAAATATGTATCTTATTTGAACATTATGAGAATAATTAAAAAAAGGGTAAAAATGTACTTCAATCTTTAACATTGCAAAAAGGAAAAAACTAAAATAGTATTAAAAGATTTAAAATGATCATGAGAATTTATTATGTTAATTAAAAATATCAAATACTAATATTATTTAATAAAAAAATATAATGGCAGAAGATGTAAAAATAAAATTCATAACTTTGATAAAATAGTTTACATAATTAATAAAAATATTTATCTTGTTGAAATACTATAAAAATAATTAAATAATAAATGGCAAGTACCATTTAACTCATATTACTGAAAAAAATAAAGAAAAAAATTATTTTATAAACTAAATTAAATAAAATATTTAATACGTATAATTACACATACAAAGTTCTAATCAATATAAATTTCCCTTAGACTACTGAGTTGCTCAAGAGCTTGTGGTGCATTGTACACAAATTATCCGCTATACCGTAAATTTCTTGTCAGGCCTCGTCTTCTCAAGTTGAACAATTTTTGTAGGTTCTTTCTGTATCTGAATCTTTCACTTGCGCTTTATGTTCTTCCGGTGAAATTTATGTATAATTGTCATTTTCAACTGCCCATCAAGACGCCACAAGAATTCACATGATCTGTCAAAGAATGCATATTTTTCAATTCATTGCATTCCGAGTCAAACTCTCTCTCTCTCTTCTCTCTGCGCGGTGAAGATCTCTGCGTCTCTTTTCCGGTTACACCGGCCAACGGCGTTGGCCGGCAATCGGATTTTGGCCAAATCCTTTTGCTTTCTGTCTTTTTTATTTGTGACCTCATTGGATGTTTTAATGCATTGAAGGAAAATTTTGAGAATTGATCTTGTAATAATTTTAATTATTTTATTATTAATAAATAATTTTTTATTTTTTAAAAAAATGAATTGCTTTCCGTGATCATTTGACTATCGCCACACTGTTCTCCATTTCCACACTTCGTTTCACAGTTTCGGATTCCTGTGGCTTATCCACCAGATTGGAAAGAGCTACAAAAGAAAATTCCGCAGTAACGCATTCGCCAAATTGGGGAAAGTAAAATCAACGGTCACGATTTATACGTATCATTGAGCTCGAAAATTGAGGCAGTTTTCCCTTCTTCTTATTATTATGATCTAAGTATACTGGAAGGCTTTGTTTGGTCAATATGGGGCAAAATTATCCCACCAGCGAAAAAAAAAAAAAAATCATCGCAACTTTCCAAAGTGATGTAGACGGGGCAAAATAATAATGGACATGATATAGGGGTTGGGATAAATGCACAATACGTGGAAGATGGGAGTCGACGAAATGGAAATTGATGATATTGTTGAAGATGACATTCGATTCAATATAGGAAATTTGACGGTGAGATTGGATTAATTTTTTTATTAAGTTATATTAAAAATTATAAGAATATATTATTTATAAGGAAGGAAATAGAGTTTAAAATAAAAAAGTAAAGAAAATAATAAATATTTTATTAAAAAATCAACTCAAGAACGTTTTAAAATTTTAGGTATGAAAGTTTAAAAGGAAAATATATTTATTTTTTAAAAAAGTAAAAATTTATTTTAAAAAATTTAAAAAATAAATATTTTATTTTCTATTTTGACTTTCCAAATACTCAAATTGGTGGTTTTCCAAGGGAAAAAAATAGTTGATCCTGATGTTTTTTCGTCCAGCATCTTCTCAGTAATTTTGCCACTGCTTCTCCCCTCAATTTCTCCTGCTACTTTGCCGGACGCAATAATACTGTGCAATTTTCGTTTTACAGCCGACTTCCTTATTACTTCCTCAATTTCAAAATATATATAATACTTTTTACTTTAATTTATTTTAAAATATAATTTTTTTCTATATAAAAATTTATTTATTACTTTATTTTTAATTTTATCATTATTTTCAATTACTTATTTAAATACTTTTATCTTTTAAAAATCATTAATTTTCCATCCAACCACCATAAACTCTAATATTTAATGTTAAATTTAAATTTGATATACTAATCAAGAGTTTTTCAATTGGGGTATTTTAGACATTTATTAAATTTTTTTAATAAAATTTTTCAAAACTTTTATTTATGTATAAAAGATAAATATATCATATATTTTGAAATGAAATGAGTAACTTCTTTGACCCCCATGATAGAAGTTACGGTGCATTTGGTATACTGAAATAAAAAAAAAATTCACCCAAAATCTTTTTCTATCAAGAATAAGTGTGGAATTATTTTTTTATTTCATTATTTGGAAGGAAAAGTCAGAACAGAATCTTGATTCCATACCTATGATTGGTAAAAATATCATTAGTGTCAGAATAGAATAAATTTTTATAAGATATGACTATAATGCCCTTCTAGTAATGTGGTGTTAATAAAGTATTAAATATATGTCATCCACAAATTTATCAATTAGCTATAAGTTAGCTATAAGTTAAATTGGTCTTGATCCAATTAAAGAAAAAGGAAAACAGTCAAGAGTTTTTAGTTCTATGCTTATACATCTATTTGGGATTTAGAAAAGCTTTTGTCCTCACATGACTTATTTTATAGAAGTGATCAGATTCAAAGATAAAAGTAATATAAGCAAAAGATAAAACCAAAGCATGATATTGAGTTGAGTTTCATAAGCATTATATCACACTAGTTTAATAAAAAATTTAAATTTTACCACAAAAAAAGCCTATGTGTCTAGGTAATGATTAAATTTGAATTCACAACAAAAATAATTTCACTACCTTACTACTAGTATAATATGAATTCATAATTTCACCAAAACAATAATCACCCCTAAAATATTCAAAGTCGACCTATAAAATAAAAACATCTAATCAAGACATAAAAATACTATAAAAATATAAACAAAGAGAAAAGAAAAAATTTTTATATTTTATTTAAAAATTATTTTTTATGAATTAAAACTCGCACCTTAGTTAGAAACTATTTTTTTACTAATAAAATTTATGATTGAGTTGAATTTTTTATTATTGAACATTATCAAGGGTATAATAGTCACAAAAATTTATTTTTAGTTTTTTATTTTTCCTGAAAAGAAATTTTCTTAGATTTTAATATGAAAATATCTTTTTTACTTTTTTCTGAAATAAACTTTTCATAAAAAAATATTTCAATTTTAATTTTACTTACCAAATATTAAAATAAAAAATTAAAAAATTATTTTATTCTATTGTATTTCAACGTACAAAATGCAAGATTAGGGGATTGGCAATTTAATGACGATGGAGATCCCTTTCCTCCAACTGTAAGGGCACCAAAAGCTGGTCACTATGTCAAAAACTCCTCTCTATCCCTCTTCCTTTTGCAGCTTTTTCCCCCCTCTCTTCCTTCACTCCGGACGTTCCGGTGGGGACTGGGTGGGTGGAGTAATTAGTAGTGCAGGACGTGCGACCCACTGAATGCAATGATAGGTACGTTTTGGCGTAACAGGCCTACTTCATTTGCCGTTTTCCCTTCTTTGGGGGCAGTATACTTGTTTTTTCCCAATCCAGCAGATGGAGTTTAGATTTTTTCTCACCATATTGACATTGCACCTCGTGGAAAAATATTTCCTTTTTTTCAGTGGTAATTTTACTTTTTTATAAATAATTTATTTATATATTTTTATAAAAAATTTAAATTAAAATTCAATCTAATCTGCTATAACATAATTTTGCTACGGCAGCAAAATACAGCAAATTCTGCACTCTAGAAGTGTCCCAATTAAAAAGGATTATTGGATCAAATCTTGACCACCCCACTAACGTTGAAAACTATAAGTTTTCAAACCTTAAAACTATAGACATAATTCTATAGTGTTTAGTCTAACTAACTGTATAATTAAAATTTATTTTTTATAAAAAATTATTTTAATAAAATTTAAAATATTAATTATTTTAATTAAATAAAATTTAAATACGCCCTATAAGTTTTAAATTATTCAAATGCAAAAACGAGAGGTTTTGAAGTGCCAACACAATTAGACAAATTTGGTAATTAATAAAAATTGAGATAAATATTCGCACAATCATACAAAATTGTTTAGAAATGACGATTGTTTAGAGTCTATTCTCTAGGTGTTCTATATTTCATCATGTTTAGCTCATTGACGAGGCCAAAGTTCTCTCCTGCAATGGCTCATTCCTTTTTTCATTTCGTGGTGGTCATGTTTCTCTTACCATTTTATGCTTTGGCTCAAAATAATGGTACTGTGTCAGTAGGTAGCACTCTGACTGCAGAGGGAACTTCCAGGCCATGGCTTTCCCCTTCTGGTCATTTTGCATTCGGGTTTCGGCAACTTCAAGATCAGGATCTGTTCATGCTTTCCATATGGTATGACAAGATACCAGATACCATTGTTTGGTTTAATAATACACTGGATCCTGTTCCGCGAGGATCAACTGTTCAACTTGCTCAAACTGGACTGGTGCTCCGAGACCCTCAAGGAAGATTACTTTGGAGGAATCAAGACTTGGCTGATGATGTTGATCATGGTTTTATGAATGATACAGGCAACTTTATCATCATGAGAAGTGATAATCTCAAGCTGTGGCAAACCTTTGATTTTCCAGCTGATACAATATTACCATTGCAGGACTTGTTGCCTGGTAGTGTGCTCATATCGAGAAAATCAGAAACTAACTTCTCAAGAGGAAGATTCTATTTCCGGTTTCTTGAGAATGGGAATCTAGTGCTTAGGACACGAAGTGTGCCAACAAATCGTGAGGATGATTATGAATACTATAACAGTCAGACTTCTGCTGAAGCGAACTATGGACAGGCTGCTAGTGTTCAAGTAATCTTTGACGAGAGGGGGTCGATTCACGTATTGAGAAGAAACAATCAAAGGGCAGAGCTTACTCCGCTCTCCATACCATCAGCTTCGGAAAATTACTTCAGGGCAACTTTGAGTTTTGATGGCGTCTTCACCCATTATTATCATCCCCGGACTTTTTCTGGCGAGCCAAGCTGGACAGCTCTTTGGTGGCAACCAGATAATATATGTATCAATATTGACGGTGACAAGGGTAGTGGAGCTTGTGGCTATAACAATGTTTGCAGAGTCGGTAGTTTTGGAAGACCAATTTGTAATTGTCCAAATGGCTATCAATTGCTCGATCCAAATGACGAGTACGGCAGCTGCAGGTCAAATTTTACTGAGAGTTGTAGTGAAGTTCAGCAGGACTCTGGAGAAGATTTATACGATTTTGTGCTGCTTAAGGACACAGATTGGCCGAAGTCTGACTTTCAGCAGTTGTGGCCTTCTAGTTTAACTGAGTGCAGGCAAGCCTGTTTGGAAGATTGCTTCTGCGCTGTTGCCATTTTCAGAGACAATAGCTGCTGGAAGAAGAAGCTTCCTTTGTCAAATGGGAGGATAGACACAAATCTCAGATCAACTGCTTTCCTGAAATACAGGAAAAGAGATATTCCTTACCTGAGTCCAGATTCTCCGGATCCAAAAGGTAAGATACCGAAACCAAAGCCAGAAGAAAACAGAGCTTTGATAGCTGCAGGATCAGTTCTCCATGGTGGCTCTGTTTTCATTAATTTTGTGTTGATTACTGCTGCTTGTTGTGGGTTTTACCTTATCTATGGAGCAAAGAAACTACGACTTCATCCGAAGAATAATGTTATAGAAACAAATGTGCATTGTTTCACCTACAAGGAGCTTGCAAAAGCTACAAATGGATTCCAGGAAGAAATTGGCAGGGGTTCATTTGGAACTGTTTATAGAGGCGTGGTGAAAACGTGTTCAAGGAGCACTGTTGCAGTAAAGAAGTTAGATCCAGTCGCTCAAGACACAGAGAAGGAATTTCGTGCATAAGTAGAAGCAATAGGGAAGACTCATCACAAGAACTTGGCGCCCTTGCTTGGATTCTGTGATGATGGACAACATCGTTTGTTGGTGTATGAGTACACGAGTAACGGCACTCTTTCAAGCCTCCTTTTCAATAACCCAAAAGCAAGTTGGAGCATAAGGAGCCAAATTGCAATTGGGATCGCTAGGGGGCTCACTTATCTGCATGAAGAATGCAGCAGTCAGATTATCCACTGCGACATAAAGCCCCAAAACATTCTGCTGGATGATAATTACAATGCTCGGATTTCTGACTTTGGCTTGGCGAAACTCTTGGTTCTTAATCAAAGTAGAACAAATACTGATATCAGAGGAACTAAGGGGTACGTAGCCCCAGAATGGTTCAGGAGCTCGCAAGCAACATCAAAGGTGGATGTTTACAGCTTTGGCGTGCTGTTACTGGAGATCATTTCTTGCCGAAGATGTGTGGGAGTAGCTGAAATTGAAGGAGGAGAGAATCCAATTCTGACCGCCTGGGTTTGGGACTGCTTCCAAGAAGGAAGATTGGATAGTTTGGTCAAAGATGATTTTGAGGCCTTAGATGACAGGGAAAAACTCGAAAGATTTGTTAAGGTTGGCATTTGGTGCATTCAAGAGGACGCATCTCTTAGGCCAACAATGAGGAAGGTGAGCCAGATGCTTGAAGGAGTTGTAGAAGTTATGACACCCTCATGTCCATATCCTTATGCCTGATCTGCAGCCTGCGCAGGTTTCCGTTCCTGTGACCAGAGAACCTTATTTGCTATTTTGTAGTCTTCATCTTGTTGCAAGTCTACTTATATTTCATAGTTGACACTGCCTACCATTCATCGCGATCCATCTTAATGTTCTTTTATGCCTCATCCTGTATTCCAGCTCTTCTGCTGCATATGAAGTATTCTCTAGTCAGTAATTTTTTATACTTTAATCGATGAATAGTGTGCTATGCATGTGTGGTGTATCACACGCTGCCACAAATCTAGCAATTATCATCTTAAACAAGCTTGCTATATAGAGGGGAAAAATGTAAATTGAACCTAGCTTAAGTCGGGGTAAAAACGTGGACTCTTAAACAAGTTTTTCCATCCAATGATACGGCCAGGTGACAAATGTGCTCTGCTCAGAATTGTCAACCCTTGGGAAATTTCTTCATGATCAACATGTGGCAGATGCAGAGCATTTCCTGGAACCACACTTATTGAACTTTATCTTTCGTTTGGACAAAGGACAAGACTCATTTTTTGACTGTGTTGTTGTAATTTGACTTGAAATTAATAAGAGGAAAGATTGTGATGTATCTTAAACAATATCTTATATCTAAAACTTTGTACAAAGAAAAAAGTTGTGCTGAGAACTCTTCACTGTAAGAAGTTCGACCAACACAATGATGGTAATTAGACTTGAGACCTCACTAAAACAAGTTATTTGACTAGAAATTTAAGAAATTAGAGAATCATATATTGGCTACTCATTAAAAAAGGAAAATAAATAGACAGAGAACCAAATTGCTCTCATTGCCATCTTATTTATTCAATTGAGGATAAGTTTGTAAGTCTAACAATGTTATAACCATAAAATCTTAAAAACTAGTAACTACTTTTGGACAAAATTTAACAATTGTTTTAACTTCGTTTAGGAACAATTAAATAAAAAAGTTTACTAAGTGAAAAGGTACTCCGAACACTGTATTCAGCCTAATCTACTAATGGTTGGTTGATAAATCTACCAATTGAGAATGGGGAAGGACAACAACACCAAATGAAGGGCAATAACTCAAACTTGTTTGGAAGGCGCAGTTTGTTCATTTATGTTTCACATCCTTTTTTTTTATCTAAGAGTAATAAATGTCAACAACTCTCAAAAGAAAGAAAGTGAGATCAACAAAAGGGGAATTAAAGTAGGAAAAATAACAAACACAAAAATTTATAATGATTCGATCTTTTTAAGATCTATATATATCTACTACATTGAGACATATTTAAGGATTTCAACCAAATTAACTAAAAACACAATCTACACAAATACACAAGAGGTTCACCCTACAATGTTTTATATCGCAACTTCTTTTGTAAATCAAGAATTATGGTTCACCCTCTCCAAACGAGTTTTATGTCCTCAAGACAATCTTGAATAAACAAAGAGATGATAAGATAAGGAAAGAGTTTACCAACAAATTTCGTGAATAATTACAAATGTTAGCACTACTTCACATTTACTTTTAGAATATTGAATAATCACATGTAGCACAATATAAACGAGAGCTTTTTGATGTTCAATAATAATGGAGTGAAAAGCTATTCAATGTGTGAAAATTTATGAAAAATTTGAAGTTAATTGCAATGTTCAAACAACGATTGGTAGCAGTGTAATTTGGTCCACCAAATCGAGCTTATTGGGTTTGAATTGGTCGTCCTAACTTTCTATACACTAGACTACCAAGGATAATTCGGTTGATCGAATTTGGACCTTTGTGTTTGAATTTAACTAGAAATTTAGTAGCCATGTTACTATTTGGACTTCTGAATTAATGTTTGAACTTTTTCAAACTTTGTCAAATTATTTGAAACTTAATCATAATAAATTTGAAATTATTTTGGATTAAAAGATAAGTCATTTAAAAGCTTTTGAACGCTAAGTCATCATCAAATACTTAGTATTTCAAGGAATGATCAAAATCTTTTAGGCTAATAACCAAGTTTAGAAAAGGTTTGTGCTATCACATGTATTTTATAGATTTTAAATACGAGGAGTGTAGAGTTTGCAAAGTTTTATCTATGAAGCAAAAGCAATCATATAATAAAGTGTCTTCAAAGCCCTCAACCACTTGGACATACTTTTCATCCTTTAACTGTTTGAGCTTGTTTGAGATGTCTTTAACACTATAACCGCAAGGCAATGAGGTCACTTAACTTCTTTAACAAAAAATTATATCACACAATCAATATTTAAGTTAGCCAACATCAATGCTTATTATTAATCAAAACTACAAGATTTGCCCTTAGGCTAACAATCTTCTCTTTTTTGATAATGATGAACTTTGATGTAAAATATGATGGATTCAAATAGTGTATCATAAAGAAGCAAAAAAGTCATAAAGGATAGATAAACTATTAAGCATAACTACAATATAATGGCTCATGAAGAGCCTATGACCCAACTAACCTCTATATGTCTCATTCCTTCCAACATGATAGAAGATATAGAATTTAAGCATCAAGAATACTTCAAAGGGACATTTTAAAGATAGTAAAGAGCTAACAAAGCTCCCCCTTAGATTGTATTCATTTTTGAAGGGTTTTAAGTCCGAATTATAAAATATATAAGGTAATGACTATATTTTTTTGGCAAATAAGCTTTCTTAAGTTTGTCCAATCCCCGGCAACGGCGCCAAAAACTTGATGTGAAATTTGCAAGTGCACAAATATCGAACAAGTAATAAAGTAGTGAGTACAAGTCGTCCCAACGAGGATTGCTACCTAACTGCAAAATTCTTTTACTTCTAACCTAACTTAAACCAAAATAAATGTGATTTTATCTAAAATTTAATTACTAATAAAAATAATTAACAATAATAATAAACACAAAAATCAATAATTATATTAATTAAAAATCAATGGCAATGAATAGACTAAGACACTCCAAATCCAGCTTACTCCTCTTACGACAAATAATTAATTTCTTCAAATTAATTCTCGACTTGGTTAATGGTAGAATTCCCAATTATAAGCTAGACCCAATCTCTTGGTGAAAAGCTCCTAACTTTAATTAATAAACCAATCGTATATCTACGTGATTTTAATTATCAAAGCCGCAAACACCTCTATGTAATTCCCTAAATTTTGTTTCCTACTCGCTAGAAACTACACAAAGAAACTGAATCTATCTCTAGTCAGTTTTACGATGTGTTGTTATTACCATGATCCAATTTAAACTAGTACTTCTCAGACACTAGAATAAATTTAAAGGCATGCAAAAATTGGCCAGAAAATTGCAAGCATTAAAAACAATAATAACAATTAACCAAAATCGAGATTAAAGAAACAATCTTTAATTGAAATAAGTTAAATTCATAAGAGTTTTAGCCTTCATTGAAGGTCTTAGTCACAAAAGATTTAGTTATTCATGATTCGAATATTCAAAGCCATAAATCTAATTAACATAAAATAAATTCAGAAAGAAAAAAATAAAGAATAAAAGAATAGAAGGGCTTCTCTATTTTCAAATTTCCTGCTACTGTTTTTGCTCCATTCTTTCCTCGGTCACACCTTTTGTCCTTTGTCAAAATTGATTCTCACGATTTGTGTCTCCCTTCTACTTCTTGTCCAATTGATTCTTTTTCTCCTTGGCTTGCCCGATTTTCTCTCCAATTGGCTGCCCTAATTTCTTGGCTTTTTGCTGCCCTTAATTTCTCTCCTTCCTTTTTCTCCCGAATTCTCCTCCCTTTGTGTATTAGGAATTTCAATCCATTCCAAATCCTATTTCAAACCAAAGTCAATTTTAGAATATTCCTTTTTCTTCTCTAAATTAAATCCTTATAAATTTTGGAATGGCATGGTGAATTTTTATTTTCCTTTCCTAGCCAAGTCTTCTTTCATATTTTCTTTTCTTGACATTACCATTTTGCCCCTGCATCAATAATTAGTAAAATTAGTGAATTAAAGTGTACTTTATAAATAAAATCATCTTAATTAATTCATACTAAGTACATTAATATTTAATTCACCAAAACAAATCAAAGTAATAAGATTTACATCAATTAGCCCTTAAATAAGTGAGAAATTAATTCTAAATAATGATTAAAATATGATCTCATCACTCCCCCTTAGATTGTATTCATTTTTGAAGGGTTTTAAGTCCGAATTGTAAAATATATAAGGTAATGACTATATTTTTTTTTGGCAAATAAGCTTTCTTAAGTTTGTCCAATCATGGAGAAAAGTTTGAAGAAGGTTTTGCATAGTTTGACAGTAAATAAATACATTTTGGTGAGAAAATTGGACTAAGTTCGAATTGAACTGTATGCATACGAATTTAAGTTTGAATTTGAGTCCAAATTTGAAAAGTTGAATTATTCAAGTTCAAGTCAACCTCACAAGTGCAAAAATATCCATGATGCATTTTGACCACATTTGCACTCATATTTGCACTACAAATAATTTATCCAATACTACATTTTGCAATACTCAACCACAACTCACAATTCAAGATATACATTTTGTAGTCAATATACTCAATCCCCCTTCTATCATCAATCAAATTGGGGTGTTAATAGTGAATTAGAACAAAAAAAAAAAACAAAATATATGAGCTTAAAAGAAGTACATTGACTAAACCATACATAGAAGCATAGAAGCATAGAAATACGTAGGCTATACCAAATACATAGACTAAAGGCCAATATAAGTCATGAAATGAAGTTCATAAGTTAAAATCATGATAGATGAGACAAGGATGACAGATGCATATTCTTGAATTTTCTTCATGGTCTTCACTTCATATTGGTTGGTGGTGATAGCCATGTTCCCTTTGAGCTCTATGTGAAGTGGACAGTGACTAGGACGTTCTTTGCCATAGTAATTTAGCTTTGGAGTCATAACCATTCAAGAAAACCTTCTTGAGCTGTTCTTTCTTACAACATGCTTCTCTCTTTTTCTTCCAAATGGAGTGGTGGATGGGAAAGTTATTTTAGTTTTTTCAATCAAGTCCCCTTCCTTACTAGCCTCCTCTTGGATGCCTTTCCCATCTCCACTTCCTAGTTTTTGTTCATCTCTCTTATCATTCTCTTTTTGTTAGCCTTTATTGCCTTCTTCTTCTTCCCTTTTTCCATTTCCTCTAGAGACTAGTTCAAAGTTATTTCCATCATTATTTCCATCCTTGCTATTATTGCCATCATTGTTTTTTTATTCTCCTTCATCATTTCCCTCATTCTCTTCATCTTCTTGAGCCTTAGAGGTTCCTTCTCCATGAGAGTTTTTCTTCAATAGATCCTCAATTTTCTTCACTCTCTCTTCTAGTCCATCAAGTTTCCCAAGTACCATGGGAGCAAAGGTTTCAAAGAACTTGTACATCTTCTCCGTTTCCTTGGCATGGTTGTTGAGGACCTCTTGGAAGACTTTGGCAACAACGATGTCTCCACAAATGATCCTCTCATCAATAAAGTCATTCACCTTAATTGGAGTGGGGTTGAGGATTTGCTCTTCTTAAAATAGCCTCCTCTTGGAGGGAGGTTGCTTCCCCTCACTCGGTGACTCATTTCTTCTTTTCTTTTTCTTTCTTTCCCTCGCTTGCATTCCTTCCTTATCCTCCTCTTCTTTGATCTTAATTTCTTCACTCTCTTCTTGCTTTTCTTTCTTTGATGGAGTCTCCTTCTTGGTTCTCCAAGTTCAATCTTCATCAAGAGTTAATAATATTCTCTTAAAAGATTCATTGGTGTAAACACTTCCACTTTTGACAGTCAATCCTCTCTTGGGAAGTTAAAATTGGAAGTGGATGAAGAGCTTCGTAGATAGTCTTCCATATGGTAATGCCTCAGTTTTCCTTCACTCATTGTGTGTCCCAAGGTAATGTAACTGAAATTCATCTTCTTATATTCATGAAATGCAAGCATCCCTACCATATGTACATTACCCACTGAGAACTTATGACCGAAGTAAGGGATGATCAATGTGGTGCAAAACATGACCCTAGCATCTATTGCCTTAAATCTCCTTATCCTTCACTATTCTAAATCTACCTCCATTTGTAAATGTATCTTCAAATGTCTCATAAATGAAGGGTTTATAAATGTAACCATGTTGTCCCAAAAAGTAGTATCTAATTACATCATCAACTACCCCACAAATACAGTTTAATAAACCATCATTAAATTCAAACTCAATTTGAGATATTCAAGATGAGTACCACTGCATAATCTCATGTCCAACATGTTCTATCCTTTCTTTCTTAAGATTAGAATAAAACTCATATACAAGAGAAAGGCAGTAATCATCATCTACAACTAAAAGGCTACTCCAACCAAGAGCACTAAAGAGGGATAGTACATTATCCATACCGGTGAACTTCTCCAATCTACTTTGTGTCTGGGGATGATTTTTCGATTCCTCTTGGTCCAATCTTCAAACTCAACCCTATCCCTGCTTGAGATGAATCTATCTATTCCAGAGGATGCTTTGAGGTACTTGAATCCTCCTTGTTTCGTTGATGATCAATCCACTATCAACTTGCTTCCCGTTGCCCTTTGCTTTGCTAATGCTTGCTCACTTTGATCTTACCATGTTGAGTTTTGTGAAATGAAGTGGGTTTGAGATGAAATCTAGGGTGTATAGCATGAAAATAGGGAAGATTTCAAGAGAAAATGATGAAATGGGGATGAAATTTGAGTTTGGATGTATGAGTATTTATGGCTTTTGAGAGGGGAGAGAATCGGATGTGAGGAATGTGAAGGGAATGAGAGAAAATGTTGTTTAGTCTTCTTAAAAACTGCTAAAATCACTCAATTCGGACAAATAAATTTTCTGTTGTGTGTTCAAACTGCCCAAAACTATCTCAGCTTCAACAAATTCGGATGATTCAATTTTGGGTCATGCATCCGAACTTGTGCCCGAATTCTTGTATATGGAATTATCGTAGATCCAACTTAGATGACTGAATTTTAAGGCATGCGTCTGAACTTCATATTTGAATTTTATCCATTTTTCCTATACTTGAATACACATATTAGTAATGGAATTTTGATATTCCTAAGCTTCTCCTTAGATAGCAAAACATTTCCTCAGTCAATGGCTTAGTAAAATTGTCAGCAATTTACTCATTTGTGCAAATATAATCTAAACACAAATCACTTTTAGTAACATGATTACGAATAAAATGATGTTTGATTTCAATATGCTTAGTTCTAGAATGTTGTATGTGATTAATTGTTAAGTTTATAGCACTAGTCTTATCACACAAAATAGACATACATTTGAAATCTAGAACAAAATAAAGTAAAGTGTGCTTCATCCAAATCACTTGAGCATAACAACTATCGACGGCAATATATTTGACCTCGATAGTAGATAATTAAACACAAGATTGTTTTTAGCTATACCAAGAGACAAGACAACTACCAAGAAATTGACAATTATTACTAGTACTTTTGCGCTTAACCTTGCATTCGGCGTAGTCGGCATCCATATAAGTAATAAGTTTAAAACAAGAAGATTTTGTACACAATAACCTATAGTCATGTGTATCAATAAAATAACACATCATACTTTAATTGCAATGAAGTGAGATTATTTTGGACATATTGAAATCTAGCATTATAAGCACACGACAAACATAATATTGGGTCTACTAGTGGTTAGATAGAGTAAACTACCAATTATATATCTATATACCTTTTTATGAACATTTTTACGTTTCTTTTCTTTATCAAGCTTGGTTGATGAATTCATAGGATTACTAATTCCTTTAGCTTTATCCATTCCAAACCTCTTTAATAGCTCTTTGGTGTATTTTGCTTGATTGATGAATATGTGATCCTTGGTTTGCTTGATTTGAAGGCCAAGAAAGAAGTTGAGTTCTCCCATTATGCTCATTTCAAATTCACTTTTCATCACCTTAGCAAACTCATCACAAAGAGATATATTAGTAGCACAAAAAGTAATATCATCTACATAGATTTGTACAAGTAGGAGATCATTGTTACAAGAGATTTTTATAAAAAATGTTGTGCCAATATTTCTCTTGAAAATCCTTTTGAAAGTAAAAATCTGCTTAGTCTTTTATACCAAGCTCTAGGAGCTTGTTTCAAACCATATAAAGCTTTTGAGAGTTTGAAATTATGATTTGAAAGTTTTTCTCGAGTACAAGTGGGAAGTTGTTCCACATATACTTCTTTATCAATAAACCATTTAGAAAGACATTTTGACTTACATTTAAAACAAGCAAATGCCAAAAGCATTCTTATGGATTCAAGTCTAGCTATCGGAGCAAAAATTTCAACATAATCAATGCCCTCTTCTTGATTGAATCCTTGGGCAACAAGTCCAACTTTATTTCTCACAACTTCTCTGGATTTATTTAATTTGTTTCTAAAAATTCATTGTGTACTAATAAAGGGGTGATCATGGGGCCTAGAGACAAGGTTCCAAACTTTATATATTTCAAATTAGTTCAGTTCATCTTGCATAGCAACAATCCAAAAATCATCGCCCAAGGCATCTTCAATGTTTTTTAGGCTAAATATCACATAAAAGAGTAAGGTTATCAATTAAGTACCACTTTGTTTAAACTCTTTGAGAAACATCACCAATAATTTGCTCCTTATGGTGGCCTCTTGCGTATCTTAATTCCTTTGAGAACACTTGGTCACCCCTAGGTTTGCTGTCTTATTCTTGTTCAATCATTTCTTCCTCATTGGTATGATCTTCCAAAGTTAGTGCTTGAAGATAAGTTTGATCATCATTCATTGAGCTACCTACATCATCTACATCTCTTCTTTTAAATGGTTTCTTCAACACATAAAATTCTTGTATTATAGACTCTATAGGCTTTTTTGTTTGAAGAATAGCAAAGAAAGATGCCTTTATTCAATTTTCTATCAAATTTACCTAGGTTATCACGAGTATTCAAGATGAAGTATTTATAACCAAACACTTCAACGTATGCAATTGATGGAGTTCTACCAAAAAGAAGTTCAAATGGTGTTTTTCTTGGAAATGGTCTTAAAAAGACTCTATTTATCACATAGCATGGTCTTAAAAATATTTTGGTAAAGAATTTTCTCTAAGCATAGATCTAGCCATTTCTTACAAAGTTTGATTTTTCCTTTCAATAGCACCATTTTATTGTGATGTTTTGGCAGTCGAAAAGTTACCTGAAATACCATTTTCATAACAAAATTTTGTTAGTTCTAATAGAAATCAATTTGCAATCAAGAAAGGCTTGAACCTTATTGAAAAGTCTCACAAAGTCATGTAAGGTTTCATCTTTTTAAACAAGAAAGAGTACCCATGTGAATCTTGAAAAGTCATCAACAATTACAGAAACATACATTTTACCACAAAGACTAGTGGTCTTCATAGGTTCAAATAAATCCATATAAACAAGTTCAAGAGGTTTTGAGATAGAAACTATTTTCTTGGGTTTGAAAGAGGTTTTTGTTTATTTTCCATATTGACAAGCATCACAATGACTATTTTCTCAAAAGTATTTCGGTAAATCTCTAACTTATTCTTGAGAAGAAAGTTTGTTTAACAAATCCATACTCACATGACCTAATCTTCTATGGCATAAATAACCATCATTATCATAACGGTAGGACATTTAACATCACTTACAACAAGCCCATTAAGATATAGCACATATGCATTTCCAACTCTATTTGTGACAAAAATAATTTTACCAATTACACTATCAAGAATGGTACATATATCACTTTCAAATTCAACTTTGCATCCATTGTCACACAATTGGATAATGCTAAGTGTTAGCCCTAAGGGCAAATCATGAAGTTTTAATTAAGTTTTGAATAATGACAAACATTGTTGTGGACTAATTGTTATGTCAATTGTGTGATAGGATTGTTGGATTAAAGAAGCATGAAGTCTTGTTGCCTTGAAGCTACAATGCAAGAACAACTTCAATAAGTCAAGGTAATTGAAGATTGAAGAATTTTGTTCAAAGATGATTAAAGGCATTAAAGACTTGAAGTGTAGGTCAAATATGCTTAACAGGTATATTCTTTTGTAAACCCTACACTTGTGTGTCTTGGAATCTATTGAATGCATAAGAGAGCAACAAAAACTTGTTTTGAATCTTAAATGGTTTTAAATGAACTTTTGAATAACAAGTATGTTTTTGAACCTCAAATGATCTTGAGCAAACTTCGTATGATCCAAGTGTTTTAGTAACGGTTTTTGAGTTTGATAATATTTAAATGATTTACCTATTTATACAAAATATTTTCAATGTTATTAAGATTGATTTTCAAATGATTTGACAATATTTGATCAGTTCGGATGCAAGAGATAAAGTTCGGATGTCCAAACTTTCTCTGATAGCATGGTTACTATTTTTCTAGAGAAATTTGGACGAATGTTTGAACGCATAAGGAAAAATTCGGACGTCCGAACTTTTCCAAATAACTTGGCACAGTAAAGTTCGGACGAAAGTTCAAACGTATAGGAGAAAGTTCGGACGCCGAACTTCTCTGAAACTAGCTGTTAGTAGCCGTTGAAACTGATTTTTGAAATCTATAAAAGCTATAAACTCAAAAATTTTTGTAAGTTTTGAATCTCTGAGAAATCTTAACATTCCAAACTCTTTAGCAAACATCAAAGCTCTCTTTTGTCTTGTGCTTTCAATTGATCATTCAAGATTCCAAAGACTTTAAAGTGAAGATGTGCAACATTGTTTAATTATCTACCAAGAAAGTGGTAACATCGTACTCATTCACCATTCTTCATTTAATTGTGTTTTCTACTAGCTCATTACAATATTTTCTTGTAAACATAAAATCCTTTAGATAAGGGTGATCCTTGAGACATTGATTCAAGGTTGTTTGTAGATATAAAATCCTTTGGTAGGGTGAACCTTATTTATGGATTTGCAAAAGAGGTTGTGAGTGTAAAACTATTGTGTGGTGAGCCTCTTATGTAATTGTTGAACTTAAGCATATAGTAGATTGATTGAAATCCTTGAAGGTAGACTCAAGGTAGTGGACGTAGATCTTGAAGAGATCGAACCACTATAAATTACTTGTGTTTATTGATCTTAAATTGTTTATTGCTTTGACATTGATTTGTATATTCTCTCATTGAAACAAGTACACATAATCTACTCTAGCTAAACTTGTAAAAGGAAATAGTTTTTGAAAATTAGCCAAATATCTAATTCACCCCCCCTTAGGTCTTTCAATTGGTATCAGAGCAAGGGCTTCTTAGCGTGGTTTTACAACCTAGAAGTTAAGATCTTATGGCTAATATTTCAAACTTACCTTATCTAGAAGGATCTTACACAAATAGACCATCTTTGTTTGATGGAACAAATTATACATTTTGAAAATCTAGAGTTAAGATATATATTTGTTCTATTAATTTTGATTTGTGGAACATTGTTGAGAAATGTCCTTACATACCAATGAAAATGAGAGCTGATGGAGTGACTTTAGAACCAAAGTCTACAGAATAATTTGATGAAAATGATTCAAAGAAAATGACATTAAATTATCAGGCAATGAACATTTTAAGTTGTGCATTAGATGTAACTGAATACAATAGAGTTAGTGGATGTGACACTGCTCATGATATGTGAAAATTACTTCAAATAATACATGAAGGTACAAACCAGGTTAAAGAGTTAAAGCTTGCCATGCTAGTAAGGGACTATGAGCTATTCACCATGAAGTAAGGTGAGAATGTTAGTGATATGTTTACAAGATTTACTAAAATTTTCAGTGGTTTAAAAGCTTATGGGAAGAGCTATGCAATTGGAGAGCAAAACAGAAAGATATTGGATGCTCTACCAAATTATTGGCAACCGAAAACACTTGCTATTGAGGAATCAAAGGATTTAAAAACTCTCCCACTTGAAGAGCTCATTGGATCACTGCTTACGCATGAGATGAAGATGAAAAGACTAAATGACATAGAAATGAAGAGAAGGGAAGAAAAGGAGTTGTACTCAAAACTTCAAATCACTTGAGTGAACAAGAAAAATTATCAAGTGAAGAAGATGGAAATAGTGGAGAAGAGAAGATAGCCATGGCTGTAAGAAAATTCAAAAGATTCTACAAAAAGGAATTTCTCAAGAAAAGGAGAAAGTCAACTAAGAAGAGTGGACAGTCATCATCCATCAAACCTCAATGTTTTGAATGCAAAAGCACAGAACATCTTGTTGTTGATTGTCCTAAGGTTTTGGAAAGGGAAAGAGATAACAAATTAAAAAAGAAATCTGCCAAGAAGGGAAAAGGATTGGTTGGAACTTGGGATCAACAAGAAAGTGAAGATGACAGTGAAGGAAAGACCAACATATGCTTTATGGCAATTGATGATGAGGTACAATCTACTCATTCTATTTCTAATTACTATGATGATGATGTTGATCCTAGCGATTTACTTGTTGAAATGTATGAAAAACTGAAAAAAGCTTCTAAAAGGAATAAAGAAATTAAAACCAAAATTAATGAGTTATTAAAAGAGAATTCAAAGTTATGTTTTGAAAATGGGAAACTTCTTGAGACCATTAATTGCCTAAACATTGAAAAAGAAGTTTTAAATGTAACCATACAAAACATATCTCTTGAAAATAAAGAGCTTAGCACAAAAGTCATTTCTCTTGAAACAATGCTTAATGATCATGAGATATTAAAAAAGAAAGTTAATGATCTTAAATTATGCATTGACCAAGTGATTCATCCCACTCAAATTTCAATCCAACATCTGTAGTATTTTGAAGATACTTTAGAATCCATTTCACAACTAGCCAATAACCCTTACCTAGATCATGCATGTATCTGCTCACAATATTAACAGCTTGTGAAATATCTGGTCTCGTACACACCATTGCATACATCAAGCTTCCAACTGCATTTGCATATGAGACTCTCGCCATGTATTCTTGCTCTTCATCTATTGTTGGAGATAACCGGCTACTAAGTTTCAAATAAGGAGCAAGTGGGCTACTTACAAGTTTTGTATCTTCACGCAAACCAAAACGTTGTAAT
The DNA here is from genome assembly GCA_030512225.1 of Rauvolfia tetraphylla. Classification (NCBI taxonomy): domain Eukaryota; kingdom Viridiplantae; phylum Streptophyta; class Magnoliopsida; order Gentianales; family Apocynaceae; genus Rauvolfia; species Rauvolfia tetraphylla. The sequence goes on from JAJQKT010000023.1 coordinate 542,756, forward strand.
ACCTTCTTTAAATATTGCTTCTGTGTCAGCCAAAGCTTGCTTCTCTCTTTGTCCCTGTTTATCTCCATGCCGAGAATCTTCTTGGCTCCTTCCAAATCCTTTATCTCAAACTCCTTACTCAACTGACCCTTCAATCAGTCAATCTCAACTTAGCTCTTTGCTGCTATCAGCATATCATCAACATATAATAGTAAGTAGATGCAGGAACCATCTTGAAGCCTACGCAAATACACACAATGATCGTATTTGCTCCTTGTGTACTTCTGACCCTTCATAAACCTGTAAAATTGCTTGTACTATTACCTTGGAGATTGTTTGAGTCCGTACAATGATTTACTTAGATTGCAAACCCAATTCTCCTTACCAGCAACCTTGTAACCATCTGGCTGAGTCATATAGATTTCCTCTTTCATTTCAAGTTGAGCTGGCTCCAAATTCAACTGTTCTACCAAAACCAACAAAATTCTAATGAAGGAATGCTTAACAACCGGAGAAAATATCTCATTATAATCAATTTCCACCAACCTTGCCTTTTAACGAACTCCATCTTTATCAGGAAATTCTTTTTCTTTGCAAATACCCATTTGCATCAAATAGCCTTCCTGTCCTTTGGTAGTTGTGTTAGCTTCCACGTCTTGTTCTCCTCGAGAGATTGCAATTCTTCTTCCATTGCACATGCCCATCTACCACTTTGTGAACATCGGATGACTTCTGGGTAGGTGGATGAAACATCATCAACAATTGGTAGCGGCTACCATGTTAGTAAAATAAGTATGTTTTTGAATCTCTCGTCTTGTTCTTCTAACGGCGATTGGGTCTGATTGTTGTAGAGGTTCTTGGGTCGAAACCTCTTCCTCATCTAATTCTTCTTCTGCCCTCGGAGAGTCACTAGTGGTGCTATTTTCTGAGATCACCACTGTCTGCTCAAACTCCACATGCTGCGGAATGCCATCAACCTCTGTTGGATTTACCTTACTTAAAATGGCAGATTCATCAAAGGTAACATTCCTACTAATTATCTTCTTCTTTGTCTCTAGAAACCACAAATGGTATCGCTTAATTCCAGCATTGAAGCCCATAAATAAAGCATTCTTTACCCGTAGATTCAACTTTGATTCATTCACATGATAATATGCAGTATAACAAAAAACACGCAAAGTATCATAATCAGCAGTAGGTTTTTCGGACCATGCCTCTAAAGGAGTTTTTCCATCTATAGTAGATGATGATAAACGATTGACGAGATGTTGAGCATAAGTTATAGTCTCAGCCCAAAATTTTTTGCCTAACCCAACATTAGACAACATATAACGAACTTTCTCTACTAGTGTCCTGTTCATACACTCTGACACCCCATTCTACTGCGGTATTTTTCTGACTGTGAAGTACCGTCTTATGCCACAATCTTGGCATACCTTCAAGAATGGATCGTTCTTGTATTCTCCACCATTATCTATTCAGAGAACCTTGATCTTCTTCCCTGTCTGGCTTTCAACTTCAGCTTTCCACTTAAGGAAAACTCCAAGCACATCATCCTTGTTCTTTATAGTAAACACCCAAACTCTTCTAGAAAAATCATCAACGAAAGTGACAAAATAATGCCTACCACTGATTGACGAAGTCTTGGCAGGTCCCCACACATCTGAGTGCACATAATCCAGAATGCCTTTGGTATTGTGGATTGTAGTGTCAAATTTCACTCTTCGTTGTTTTCCCAAAACACAATGCTCACAAAATTCTAATTTGCAAGTCTTTGTACCTTTTAACAATCCCTGCTTGGTAAGAATTTGCAAGGATTTCTCACAAGCATGTCGTAATCGCAGATACCACAGCTTCGTTGCTTCGGCATCCTTCTTGCTACTTGAAGTTGCAGCTGCACTGTTCCCACAGCTGTACTACCTTGGTAGTAATAAAAATTATTTTTTCTTAAGCCTTTCAACATCATCAGTGCCCCTAAAGTTGCTTTAAGAACTCCATCTCACATCGTCACAACTAGGCCTTTTGATTCTAAAGCCCCCAATGAGATGAGATTCTTCTTCAATTTTAGCACGTACCGCATATCCCGTAAAATTTTGATGGATCCATCATGATTTCTCAACCTAATAGAACATATCCCAGTTGTTTTACATGGATTATCACTGTCCATGTAAACAACCCCGCCATCGAGTTCCTGAAATTCAAAGAACCACTCCCTAATAGGACACATATGATAGGTGCAACCTGAATCCAATATCCATTCATCTGGATGCAATGTTGAAAGTGAAACCACAAGAGAAATTTCTGAGTCCGCATCACTCTTTCATTCTGCAACATTTGCATCTTATGGAGTGTTCCCTTTCTTCTTCAGTTTTGGACAGTATTTCTTCCAATGCCCATTCTCATGATAGAAAGCACATTCATCTTTGGGAACGGCTAGACCTTTTGATTTGGACCTTCCTCTCCTCCTCTTTGACTGGCTTTGCTGACGACCTCTTGCCACCAATGCTTCTTCTGATGTCGTTCATTAGTTTTCATCTTATCCTACTTTCTCAATTCATGACTATACAAAGTAGAACACACATCATCTAACAACGCATTCTCCTTCCCATGAAGTAATGTAGTCTCTAAATGTTCAAATTCATCGGGAAGTGAGGATAACAATATCAAAGCCAAATCTTTATCCCTAAATTTCATATCTAAATTCAACAGGTCTGCTACTAATTGATTAAACATAGAGATGTGTTCATTTATAGTTGTAACTGGTTAGTAATCAAATCGGAATAGCCTTTTCTTCATATGGAGCTTATCTTGACCACTCTTCTTCAGAAATTTGTCCTCCAATGTTTTCCATAATTTGTGCACAGAAGTCTTGTTCTTGAAAGCATATTTCTGCTTTCTGGACAGGCATGACCTAATTGTTCCGCATGCCAATCTATTTATAATATTCCAATCCTTATCTTCAACATCTTTCGATTTCTTTTCTACAATGACAATGTCAAGACCCTATTGGAAAAGGAAGTCCAAGACTTCCCCTTGCCACATGCCGAAATGGCAAGTACCGTTAAATATTTCTACTGCCAATTTCGAACTAGATACCGGAATCCTCGACCATGATGAAGAAGAAATTGATGTCTCTAGTTCTACATTTGTAGTAGATGCCATTATAGAATTAAAATATAGTATTCAATATTTCAAAACACTAAGCATTGTACCGATAATTATTCCAAGAAAATTTCTAAGAAAGATTGGAGGGTCACAAGTGGACCGCTTAAATGCTAACCTCCTTAGACAAAATTTCCTAGATAATTAAAACTACAATACCCAACAATGACTATTTCAAGAGAAACAAACAAGCCAAGGATGAACCTTCGGCTCTGATACCACTTGTTGGGAATTTAGGATAATAATTTCCTCTAAAACAAACTTCTAATGAATAAAAAAATACAAAACGCTACGAATATACCTGAAAAATAATATTGAATACTTTAATCTGAAAGAAACAATAATAATAAATAAATGCGAAATAAAACAAATAAGGAAAGAACACACCTGAAACATTTTGATAACGGAGTTTGTCAAAAATTTACCTAATATCTGAATATCACTCAAGCAGCCTGCTTATATTTATATGTAGGAGAAGAGCACAAATTGGGATGCCATAAATGTGAGGGGAGAGTCTCCGTTTCTAAGGATTAAATCTCTTCACAATTTCATCACCTACCAATGTGGGATCTGAAATTGAACCCAAAGTCAACAGTGCAATCGAAAGTCTTCAGCTCTGAAAGCGAAAACTTTTGCTGCCCTAGAAGGAATGCTCTTCGCACTTGGATTGGGCTATAATGACACTATATTGGAAAGTGATTCATAGATTGTCATCGCTAAAGTCTCTTCCCATGAAGCAGATCATTTTGTAGCATTCTAATTTAGTTCCATTTCCTTTACTCATGCGAAGCAAAATAGGAATACCTCGGCGCACTTATTTGCCCAAGAAGCCTCTGTGCTTGGGCATCAAGTTTGGATTTTGGATTTCTTCCTAACATTTATACTGCTATTTGGGTTTATTTTGATTAATAATACTCTTTTTTCCCTAAAAAAAGAAGAAGATCCCATTCCAGACAAAAAATAGAGCTGCAATCTAAATTCACCCTAAACTTAACGATCAAAAGAAGAAAAAAAACTACCCCAAACTTTTCCACATGAACCTTCGTTGATTTTGAATTTTACGAACTTAAAAGAAAGCGACAGTGATGGACAAACTGAGCAGGCCTCGTCTTCCCAAGCTGTATAATTTTTTCTAGGTTCTCTCTGTATATGAATCTTCAAAATCACTTCCGGATTATGTTTGTTCGATGAAATTTATGTATGATTGCAATTTTTAAAGAAGATAAATCAAGAAAAGATTCTAATCTGTAAATCTTCTTAGATTATTTATGTCTTGTTATATTCTCTTAAATTTATCTTCTACATAGATTGGATTTTGGGTTAATCTGTAAACATCTATAAACCATGTACAATATGCATATATATGTATCACAATACGGAGAGATGTTCATCTCATCCATTTATTTCAGAATCCTTTTCTTGTTTCTTGTGTTTTTCTTCAATTTTCAACTGCCCATCAAGAAGCAAGAAAAGCCCATATACTCTGTCAACCAACGCATGTTTTTTATTTCATTGCCATAGTGCAGTCGTTGTACTCTCACTCTGTTCTCCCTTTTCACATCTGCAATCACAGTTTCAGTTTCACTAAAATAAATTCTAGTTATTGTTTTAATATTCGTATTAAATCATCACTTTCCGACAAAGCCAAAGCAAATGACAAAGTCAGCAAATAACAGCAAAGCACCAGCAGTCCTACAGCCTGGAATAGTTAGCTTTAGTTAGAAGCAGTAATCCAACCCAGTTCATTAAACTGGTTTGCTTATTTATTGAACTGTATATAAACTTCATTTTTCCTTCTTGTAAATTCAGTTGAATGAATGAATGTTCCAAAAATATATTTCTTCATGGTATCAGAGTATTGAGTTCTTCCTACGCATCATTTTTTTCCATTCTCTTTCAATTGTTCAATTTGATTCGTCTTTGATCCAGCTTTTGTGTTTGTCATTGTTCTTCAAAACCTTAATTCAGTTTGATTATCAATTCTGCCGCTTTCAAATCCTTTTCCTTTAGCTTCGAATCAAAATCCTTCATCGATTCTGGTTTCACCATAACTTGATGGATCCAATTATCATTCATGGAGTCATGCCATGAAAATGGTTGTAACATCCCATTCTTTAAACAATTTTTATGTATTTATTTTGTGATAGAATATATAATTTTAGCAACAATAAATTAGGTCTGAGATATTTCGAATTTTTATTAAAAAAATATAAATAAATAAATATAAAATCACCATCAAGTGACACGTCACCACTTAATTGATAATTCACAAGTTTTCAATCGGTGACCGACTTAAATTCATGCATATATATAATTGTTTAACCTTTCCACTTTTCTCTCTTCCCTTTCTTTATTTCTTTCTTTTCTCCTTTCTTTTTTTTCTCTTCTTCTTCTTTGCTATCGGATTACTCATTTTTCCTCTTGGTTTAAATTCGCTTAGCAATTTAAGGTACGAAATCCTTTCATTTTCTTTGATTTAAAAGTTTCCTTGGTTGGTTTATAATTTCTTTAGATTTATAGTACAAACTGTTTATTTAGTAAAAGTTGTTTATTTTATTATTTATAGTATAAATTGTTATCGTATAAATATCTATCTATTTTAGAATTTGAAATAGATTCAATATTTGTGAAATTATGATATTTAATAATTGAGAAAATTTGATATTTGTGAAATTTTATTAAATATATAGATATTTGAATATAGTTGATATTTATGAAATTTTTTATATTTGGTATTTGAGAAATTTTAAGAAATTTAATATTTGTGATTTTTGTGAAATTTTATTAAATACATAATATATTTGAAGATATGCTAGAAGTACTATTTTATTAGGCTATTATAATAATGGAAAAACATTTGTAGTATAAATTTATAAATATATAAAAATAAGATCATGATATATTTGTATTTTTATAATTTTATTATTTTTTTGTAATCATGGTAAATAATTATTTTATTATGATTTATATATAAAAATAAAATCATAATATGTTTGATTATATTTGACTCTAAGTATATATATATATAGATTATCTGATAAGTATGTCTTTTATTTATGCCTAGAGTAGTCTAGAAAGCTGCACTCGGTAAATTAGAATTTATCAATTTTTTTAGAAATTTTGATTAAGATTTAGTCATTTGAATTTGTAGAAAATTTGCACACTTCTATAGGCAGCGAGTAGCCTATATATCTATCTATATATTGATCAAGTGAGTTTATAAATCTCAAACTCGCTATATTTTTAATGTTATCAAATTTACTATTTGCAAGTAGAAACATATTATTTTGAGGATTTTCTTTTGCTAATTTTTTTAAATTACAGAGGTTCTCCAAGAAAATTACTTTAATTACTTGTTTTAAATTAGAAAGGTTCTCCACCATATATTTTTACTTGTGCATTAGTAATATTTCGAAGCGGTGCTCCAAATAGATATTTATTTGATTGGAAATATTTTATTGTGTATTTTCAAAAAGTCATGTGCATTTTCATGACATATTTGGAAAACTTGTATTTACATGTTTGGACTGGCCGACGGTTGTTATTTTGAAACTATGTTGAAATTTGATTTGGTTATGATTTTTGGAATCATTTAGATAGCTACTTGAGTGGCATTTATGTTTGAAAATGTGCATAAAAGCTCCGTCCCGATATAATATGATTTGGATATGATGGGACTGGATATGATCTGAGCCTGAAGCACATGACTTTTGCTAATTGTTTTAAATTACAGAGGTTCTCCACGAAAATTATTTTAATTACTTGTTTTAAATTGGAAAGGTTCTCCACCATATATTTTCACTTGTGCATTAATAATATTTTAGAGTGGTGCTCCAAATAGATATTTATTTGATTGAAAATATTTTATTATGTATTTTTGAAAAGTCATGTGCATTTTTATGATATATTTGGAAAACTTGTATTTACATGTTTGGACTGGCGGACGGTTGTTATTTTGAAACTATGTTAAAATTTGATTTGGTTATGAATTGGGAATCATTTGGATGGTTACTTGAGTGGCCTTTATGTTTGAAAAGGTGCAAAAAAACTCCATCCCGACCAGATATGATTTGGATATGATGGGACTAGATATGATCTGAGCCTGAAGCGTCAGTGGATTGCACTGTACGTGGCTAATCTCCCGTACTAGGGCCTCTTCTGCTAGCGTGGAACGCACAAATTGTGTATTGTGGATTCACTTGAAAGGGAGCTCAGTATGTCAGGAATGGCGTGGCTCAACTGATACTGCGTTTATCTGTTTGAGGTCACCTAACAGTGAGTCAATAATGGCTCAATATTAAAGTTGATTACCATGGTTGGACTAGTAGGTGCCCCAGATCCTTAGCCTGATTTCTGTCTGAGGAGCCATAAGGTAGTTTGTAAACCGAATATTCGTACTAGTGTATGGCTGGTATTGATTACGGGATGCCGAGATTTGTTTCCTGATGACACCGTTATTGGCTCTGTAGTTCTACTGTTGAGCTAGAATCTAAATAGTCATGTGTGAGAAATTTTAGTATGAGGAGTTATGCTGATGTGCCTTGATTTGCTCAGATTTTCCAGCTAAGTCCAAAACCCGATCATAAGATTTGTGCATTATTGTGCCCAAACCTGATCATGAGATTTGTGCATTATTTTGGAACAAGAAAACTTATATAAATATAAAACACTTTTAAACTATTGTCCATATATATATACTCTCACATTTGTGAAAATATCATATTTTGAAAATACACGGGCACACACATGAACTCACTGAGCTTTTTAGCTCACACATATTTTTAATGCTTCTTTCCAGATAACTTAAACCAGGGATTAGAGTAGTGATTCTTTGATTCGCTTCAAAGTTAACTCGTGGAAGGGTCCATATATGTGTTTTATCGATTTATACCTTTTTTGTTATCTCTCGCCAGATAGAAAGAGAGAAGTATGTTGTACAACTATCTAATAAATAAAGGTTAAATTTGAATAATATAAGATACAAGACCTACCTATGTATTTATGTATTTCGACCGATATTTCCTATTATTGTATTATATTTAATATATGTAAATTTTTCTCCCTTTTTCTCCGAATGCGATTCTTATTTGTACACATCAGTGCCGAGAGGTACGCTAGTACCTTACTCAGCCTCAATGGAACCTAGCGGAGGAGGTGGAGATATCACAATGGTCCTTATCTCGAAGAACAAACTAGATTTTATTGATGGTTTAATCGTAACTCTAGCAAATGATGCAGCACGTTACAAGTAATGGGAGCAAGCAAACAACATGGTGTTATTATTTATTACACGAGTTGTTTCTTCGTCAATCAAGCAAAGCATCCTTTGGATGGACTCAACATATGAAGTTTGGCAGGATTCGCATGATCGGCTTTTAGATGGAGATTCTTATCATCTCTCTACTCTCATGAAGAAATTCATGCACTGAAACAAGGTAACAAGTCTGTGAATGAGTATTTTGCTCAACTTAAGGTACTGTGGGAAGAAATACTTATGCTTAGGCCAATAAATAATTTTACTTATATGCCAACTTGTAGTTGTGGTGCTTTTAAGGCTGTGAGAGAGTATTTTGATGCAGATTATGTGATACGTTTTTTGAAAGGATTGAATTTTTCTTTTGATACTGTCAAATAGCAAGTTTTGATGCAGACACCACTTTCTTCTGTTAAAAAGACTTTTAATATGGCTATGTAACAAAGGCAACTACATTTTAATTCACTACAAGCACATAGTACAGAGGTTCAGATTATGTTTAATAAACGTGTTTATGGTAATTCACTACAAGCACCTAATAACACTCCAGTTTATTTTCATGGTAGTAGAAATGTTGATTATGTTAATGCTGCCTATGGTTCTCAATCTGTTGGTAATGCAATTTCCTTAAAGAAAGGTGGTGTAGGGAATTCAAAGAAGCAATATATTTGCAGTTTTTGTGGTAAAACAGGACATATTGTTGATAGGTATTGATGAGTCCCACATCGACTAGGGAGTAATTCCTGGGCAGTGTATAAGGTTGGGTTCAACCCTTCCCCTCCGAGCGCGCTTTTGAGGAGAAGTTAGGTGCTCAATGTGGGACTCATCAGGTATTATAAAATGTTTGGTTATCCTCAACATTTCAAAAAAAAAAAAACATTAGAGAACAGGGTGATTATGTTAATGTTCTGAGTAAGTAAAAGTTTGCAAATATGTCAGTTCAAGGTCCTAACAGTTTTCCATAAGGGAGTTTAACAAATCAGATTTTTGAACCTCATGATCGTGGTTTTCCTTCACGTTCTGCACAATCTAGTTCATCCAAGGTTGCTTATGGTGTTAATCAAAGTGGAATCACTCGAGATCAATTTCAGCATTTGATAAAATTGTTGCAAGGTATACAGGTACATTCAAAAAGCTCATCTGCAACTCCACAAATTAATCAAGCAGTAGTTATGTGATATTCCATATTTGTGCTCTATATAATTATCATTTTGAGCTTAAATTTATGTTAAATTTTAGTGTTTTAATCACCATTTACACTCCATTTATCTCTTATTTGCTTTAGGTGAGATTATTGAAGATTTGGAATTAAATGAAGCAAACAAGGAGATTTTATACAATGAAGAAAAACAGAGAAATGCAGAGAAAAATAGATTGGTAGAGAATGTTCAAGGAGATTTTACACTCCCAGCCTTCACGTACGAAACAACTATGTTTTTCACCATTTTTGGTGTTTGGTGGTTTGATGTGGCGTTCTTCTGCAGTTTATGTTATATATTTATCTTTATGCAATCTTTTGTTTATCTATCTCCCAACATTGCGGACAATGTTGTTTTAAGTGTGGGGGAGTTGGCTTTAGTAGTACAGGCTATTTTCATGATTTTTGTTGAATTTGCTTGTTTTTATTTTTAGAATCTTCAAGGTGCTTCAAGACTTGCGTATTTTATATTTTCTCAAAAAGTAGTTATACAAGCATTCTAAAGGTCATTACTAGTACCTTAAACTTAGATTAAGTAAGTACCCCTTGTATTCCTTGCTTGTATGGAATTTATCGTTTAAGCACATTCCACTTTGCTTTTGTTGTGATGATTATGGAGTTGAATCTTGTGTTATTGGCTTTAGAATTCAACGTAACTTTTACCCTAAAACCCGCATTCACTTGCCTTGAGGCGAAATGAGTAAGTAACCTTAGTTTGATCTTGAAATGATGGTAATAGGGATTCTTTGTCTTGATTGAGTCTTTCTAGCCTTCGCTCTTTATTTTATCCATAATATCTTTTCTTGAAGCCTTTGTGCAAAAATTTTTCCAATATATATTCTAAATTTTTCCTACTTTCAAATTTTAAATTTATATTTAACCCTTCTTTGTGAGAGCTAAATGCATTTTTACCCTTAAGTTAGTAAAGAGTATTGTGGAAATTGGAACAAATGATGGAATGGAAGATGATAGGAAAAATAGGTTTCATGGGTAGAAAAAAATATGGTGAGATGACCTTATATGATCGGGAATTGGATTAAACCTCAATCGAAAAAAAAGAGAAAAAAATTTATTTGTCTATTATTGAGAAGGCTTCTTACATTTCTTGATGCCTTCAAGATGTATATATGTTTTCATTGTTATTATTGTGAATTTTGTCATGATTGAGGTTAAATTTATAGGTTGACAAAGATAGTGATAATGGACAAGTTCTGAGTTCAAGCATAATGTGTGCAAGTGGTTGAATTCAAAGTGAGGGGATTTTGTAGAGAATGGGAGTTTGTGGTTGAATGTAGGGGAATGGTGATATTCTTTGTGGCTAATAAGGGTTATTACTTTTATTATTTTATGTCTCATTCCTTTCTCTTTAGCTCTCATTTCTTTGACTTTGAATTCCGTACCTTTCTTTTGGCACCCTAAACTTTCCCTGAGCCTAATTTTACAAGCATAAAAGTCCTCCCTTTATCTATTATTTGCTTTAGGTGAGATTATTGAAGATTTGGAATTAAATGAAGCAAACAATAAGATTTTATACAATGAAGAAAAACAGAGAAATGCAGAGAAAAATAGACTAGTAAAGAATGTTCAAGTGTAATTTTGACCTCTATACAGATTTCAAATACAAAAGTGGTATTCTAGACAATAAATTTGTGTCAATCGGAGTTCATTTGCCTACCCTGCTTATGCTACAAATTCACCTATCCTGCATTGTGTTCCAGTTTTGACACAGTTTTGGTAGAATGATCATATCTTGAGTTCTAGATGCCCAATTGAGGTGATTCAAATCTCTGTTGAAATTTAAGATCCTAATCTACAATTTCATAAAGACATCAAGACCTATATTAGCTGATTTAATGCTCTGAATTCATCTAAAAATCAAAACTACTGTCACAATCTTGTAACAGAACAATGCACCAAAACTGGGAGCAAGCGGCGAATAAATACCCTTTTAGGGCAAAAATAAGGCACGGCTGGAGGGGGAAGAAAATGCTGCAAAACACCAAGAAAACTCACTCAAATCCCATCCCAAATCTTCATTTTTGCAAGAGAAATCAAGAGAGAAGATTGGATCCTTGAAGAAGGAGAACATCCTCCTTGAAGATTCATGGAAAAAGCTGCAATTCTCTCAACGCTACAGTGATGAATTTCAAACCTTGAAGAAGAGAAGATTTTACATCATGAAAATGAGCAATTCTTACTCTTTCTTTATTGGTTTATATTCTTTGAATTGTAATATGGTGATGAACTAAAATTTTGAATACTTGGATGGGTATGAACCCTAGATTTTGCCTATGTGATTGAAGTGTTTCATTGGTTGATTGAATTTGAATTTCTTATGAATTGTTTGTGGGTTGGAATGGTTGAATTGATTAAGTGGATTATTGATGCATAATCTGGAATTTTGTTCACTTGGAATTGAGAAAGGAAGGATAATTGACAACTTATTCATAATCTAGAAATTTTTACTTGGAATTGAGAAAGGAAGGGTGAAATAGACCATACACAAATAATGGGGATGATTTAGGTGACTAGAGATAGAGACCTCAACATCTTCTTGGTAATTAGAGAAATATAATTAGAAATTCACAAACCTTAATGCATTCTTGGATTAAATTGGTTAGAAAGAGATTTCAACTAATTAAATTGAGAATAGAGAACTTTCATCTAGAGATAGAGTGAGTTCTAATTAAGGAATTTCATCAAACATAAAAGGGCAATTCATCAACCAAGGGACTTTCTATCACATAGGTAATTCTAGGAGGATTTTCCATCCGAGTATTGTTTTCTCTATTGAATTCTCTATTGCAAGCAAGATTGCTTAAGTTGGTTTTTAGTTAAGTTAGATTTCTTTTCCTAGTAGTTATTCCAATCATTTTCACAAACAAATTTGTTAGGCTAAACAATAGAGTAGAAAGTAAGTAATGATATTTAACCATCCCCGTGGATACGATATTTAAGTTTGCTTGCCATTATACTAATTTAAAAGATGGGTGCACTTGCCTTATGTTTGTGTGTAAATTGTTGAGGATTGTGAAAAAATTGAGTATAAAGGCATAGACAACAAAACACAACACTATGTCAGCAAATTTTGATAATCCAGATTTGACAGCAACTTCAGGTAAATTTCCTAGTAATAATTCAAAGTATTGGATTTTAGATTATGGTGCATCTGATCATGTTGCATGTTCTCTTTCTTTTTTCCTATCTTGCACTCTAGTTTCCAATATTTTTGTTACCTTACCTAATAGAGTTTCAGTTCCTGTTACTCAAAAAGGCTCTATTTCTTTGAATCCTCACCTAATTCTTCATGAAGTTCTTTATGTACCATCTTTCAATTTTAATCTCATTTCTGTTAGTAAGCTTTGTATGCAAAATCATTGTTCATCACTTTTTATTCAACCAAATGCCTGCTTCATGACATTGCAACTATAACGATAATTGGATTAGCTGAAGGTTGCAGTAGCCTGTATTTTCTTCTTGCAGTTTCTGCTTCAGCAACTTCTGTTTCTACTAAGTCAGGCTGCACTTTGTCTGTTCCTACTTTTAATAATACTTCTTCTACTTTTTCTAATTCTGTTTCTGTTTCCAATGTTTCCGTTGAACTTGATTCTTTGTTATGGCACTATAGACTTGGCCATTTATCTCCTCAAAGACAACATTTGCTTGGTTCTGCATATAATTCATCTAGTAATTCTTCTAAATCTGTTTGTTCTATTTGTCCTATTGAAAAACAGGAGAAAAATCCTTTCCCTTTGAGGACTTCTCAAATAACTAAATGCTTTAAACTTGTCCATATGGATATTTGGGGACCATATAAGCAAAAGACTATTTATGGTCACAAATATTCTCACTGTTATTGATGATTATAGTAGATATACTTAGATTTTTCTTCTCAAAGAAAAATCAAAAGTTAGCCTACAAATACAGGCATTCTATTCCTTTATTCATACACAATTTTCTCAGTCCATTTAGATCATTAGATCAGACAATGGTCCTAAATTTCACCTTACCGATTTTTATCTTGCATATGGCATTCTTCATCAAAGATCTTGTGTAGCAACTCCTCAGCAGAATGGCTTAGTAGAACGTAAACATCAACACAGTCTTAATGTAGCTAGAGCCTTAAAGTTTCAATCTCATTTACCCCTAATTTACTGGGGTTTCTGTATGCAATATATTGTATACCTTATCAATCTTCTCCCCACTTCAGTTCTTCATAATTCCAGTCCTTTTGAATTTCTTTTTCATAAACCTCCTGAGTATTCACATTTGAAGATTTTTGGTTGCTTATCTTTTGCTTGTACCCTGGAACACAACTGGGGAAAGTTTGATCCTAGAGCTAGAAAATCAGTGTTCCTGGGTTACTCTACCAAAAGGAAAGGTTATTTTCTTTTGAATTTTCATACAAGGGGTATTTTTTTGTTTCTAGAAATGTTCAATTCTATGAACACATTTTTCCATTTTCTTCTATTTCATCTGATTCTTCTTCTTCTTGTTTCCCGTCAAAGGATTCTTCATTTCTGTTCCTTCCTATACTCCGCCATTTTCTGATAGCAATCTAGAACAATATACTTCCCCTGCTATTTTTACTGATACTCAATTAGCTAAACAACATTCTAACTATGTTGATCCTTCTTTTAACTCAACATCATCTGTTTCATCCCCAAGTAGATCAACTACACAAAAACATCCACCTGCTTATTTGAAAGATTATGTTTGTAATATTCTTCCTACGTCACCTCATTCTTTGTCTGACGTTCTTTCATATGAAAAGCTTGCACCACATTATAAAAATTTTACTTTGAATGTTACTATGGATGTTGAACCTAAAAGCTATGCAGAAGCTATTAAACATCAAGAATATAGGAATGCTATGCGGACTGAAATACTTTACAAGCCACCAAAATATACAAGTTAGTCCTTTTACCCCCAAATAAACATGTGATAGGGTGTAAATGGATTTATAGAATCAAGAGGAAGTCTAATAGTTCTATTGAAAGATATAAAGCCAGGTCAGTAGCTAAAGGTTATACACAACAAGCTAGCACTGATTATTTAGAGACTTTTTCACCAGTTATTAAAATGACAACTGTGAGAATGGTTTTAACTATAGCTGTTGCTAAAGGATTATATTTGCATCAATTAGATGTGACTAATGCCTTTTCATGTAGGGAACTGGATGAAGAAGTATATATGAGTACACCACTTGGTTTTCAATGTTCTGATAACAACATGGTGTGTAAGTTGGAAAAGTCTTTGTATGGCTTAAAACAGGCAAGTAGGCAATAGAATGCAAAGCTGGTTTCAACTTTACTTTCTCTTGGGTTCAAGCTATCTTACTATGATTATAGTTTATTTGTCAAGTCTGATGCTGCCCAGTTTACTGCTGTTCTGGTTTCTGTGGATGATTTGATTATTGCAAGCAATGATTTGAATACAGTTCAAACACTTAAAACTACACTGCATGATCAGTTCAAAATTAAAGATTTGAGAGCGTTGAAATATTTTCTTGGCTTAGAAGTTGCAAGAAGTCATATTGGTTTGAATTTGTCACAGAGAAAATATACCATTGATTTGCTTAAGGAAACAGAATTCCTTAGTTGTAAACCAGTAAGTACTCCTATGGATCCTAGTATCAAATTTTCACATGCAGATTCTCCAGCTTTAGCAGACAATCGAAATTACATAAGCATAGTTGGAAAGCTTCTTTATCTTACACTTAGCAGACCTGATATTTCTTTTGTTACTCAACAATTTAGTTTATTGATGCACCAACACAGCTACATTTAAAGACAGTTCACAGATTGTTGAGATATTTGAAAGGCACTGTGGGTCAAGGGTTATTCTTTCCAGCAGCAAATGAACTGACTCTTAAGGCATTTTCAGATTCTAATTGGCCAGGTTGTGAGGATTGTATCAGTTACTATATATTGTATTTTCTTGGGTAAATCTTTAGTTTCCTGGAAAACGAAGAAGCAATCTACTATTTCAATAAGTTCAGCAGAAGCTGAATATCGTGCCCTGACACTTATAGCTTGTGAATTGCAGTGGATTACATATTTGATGCATGATTTATGTATTCCATTATCTGGTGCAATTCCAAAATTTTGTGACAATCAAGCTGCACTTTATATAGTGAAAAATCTTGTGTTCCATGGGCACACCAAACATATTGAAATTGATTGTCATTTTGTTCGAGAGAAGTATCAAATGGGATTGATCAAGCCTCTTCTTGTGTCTTCATGTTTGCAATTAGCAGATTTGTTAACTAAAGCTTTGTATGCTCCTTTTTATCAGTTGTTATCAGCTTATGGGGTTCAAAATGTTTACACCAAGTTCTACTTGAGGGGGCGGGGGGGTGTTACAAATCAGGAATACAAGTCAACAGAAGAAGTTAGTAAAATTCTGTAGAGGTGTAGAGGTGAAGATGACAAAGTCAACAGATGACAGCAAAGCACCAGTAATGCTACAGCCTGGATGATCCGGTTCAAGTTAGGAATAGTTAGCTTTAGTTAGAAGCAGTAGTCCAACTCGGTTAATTAAACTGGTTTGCTTATTTATTGAACTGTATATAAACTTCATTTTTCCTTCTTGTAAACTCAATTGAATGAATGAATATTCCAGAAATACATTTCTTCAACAGCGGTTCTAATGGTTACTGGCAGATATAGTACCTGAGAAGAAACATGCCATTAGACTTACGGTGAAGGAAAAGAAATACAGGGAGAGAACCAAATATATATTTAACGTAGCAAATGAGTCCAAATTTGAACTTTGCTAAAGGGACTCCATGAATGGAAGAGTATATGCAAGTCTTGGCTTCTAAGAATTATTAAATGCTCAAAATCAGACTTTGATCCTTGAAGAAGTCCTTAATATCCATTTCACTATTAAGGTCAGAGGAGAAATATGACTTGACCATCCTTGAAGAAGTCCTTAATATCCATTTCACTATTAAGGCCAGAGGAGAAATATGACTTGACCAGTTCAAGTTTCGATCACGCGGAGAAGTAGAGCAGACCAAGAGTCTTGGATAGACTCACAAGACAATCTACCATTGCTTGTTCTATAACCGGTCATGTTTGGACGTTCATTGATGAGGCCAGAGCTCTCTCCTGCAATGGGTTATTGCTATTTTCATTTCGTACTGGTCATATTTCTCCTCCCATTTTATGCTTTGGCACAAAATAATGGTACTCTTTCCGTAGGTAGCACTCTGACTGCAAATGGAACTTCCAGGCCATGGCTTTCCCCTTCTGGTCATTTTGCATTCGGGTTTCGGCAAGTTCAAGATCAGGATCTGTTCATGCTATCCATATGGTTTGAGAGGATACCAGAAACCATTGTTTGGTTTAATAACACACTGGATCCAGTCCACGAGGATCAACTGTTCAACTTGCTCAAACTGGACTGGTGCTCTGAGACCCTCAAGGAAGATTACTTTGGAGGACTCAAGACTTTGCTGATGATGTTGATCATGGTTTTATGAATGACACGGGCAACTTTATCATCATGAGGAGTGATAATCTCAGGCTGTGGCAGAGCTTTGATTTTCCAACTGATACAAAATTACCATTGCAGAACTTGTTGCCTGGTAGTGTGCTTACATCTCGAAAATCAGAAACTAACTTCTCAAGAGGAAGATTCTATCTCCGGTTTCTTGAGAATGGGAATCTGGTGCTCAGAACACGAAGTGTGCCAACAAATGGTGATGATGATGATGAATACTACAACAGTCAGACTTCTGATGAGGCTAACAATGGATCGGCTTCTGGTGTTCGAGTAATCTTTGATCAGAGGGGGTCGCTGCATATATTGAGAAGAAACAATCAAAGAGCAGACCTTACACCGCTCTCGACAGCATTAGCTTCAGAAAATTAATTCAGGGCAACTTTGAGTTTTGATGGTGTCTTCACCTACTATTATCATCCAAGGAATTTTTCTGGCACGTCAAGCTGGACACCTGTTTGGTGGGAACCAGATAATATATGTCTTATTGACGGTGACAGGGGCAGTGGGGCTTGTGGCTATAACAGTGTCTGCAGAGTTGGTAGTTTTGGAAGACCAGTATGTGAATGTTCACAGGGCTTTCAGTTGCTCGATCCAAATGACGAGTACGGCAGCTGCAGGCCGAATTTTACTGAGAGTTGTAGTGACGTTCAGCCGGCCTCTGGAGACGATTTATATGATTTTGTTCGGCTGCCCAGCATCAACTGGACAAAGTCTGACTATCAGTTGTTGAACCCTTCTACTAAAACTGAGTGCAGGCAAGCGTGCATGGAGGATTGTTTCTGTGTCGTTGCCATTTTCGGAAGCCCGGGTTGTTGGAAGAAGAAGTTGCCACTATCAAATGGGAGGACGGAGATGAGTGGCAATACAATTGCTTTCCTAAAATACAGGAGAAGAGATTTTCCTGACCTGAGTCCGGAAACTCCTGTTCCAAAAGTTCAGGAACCGGATACAAGAGCAAAAGAAAATAAAACTTTGATAATTGTGGCTTCTGTTCTCCTTGGTGGCTCTGTTTTCATTAATCTTGCATTCATTACCGCTGCTTGTTGCAGATTTCACCTAATGTATGGACCAAAGAAGGTAAACCTTCATCCCGCTAATGATGTTGTGGAAACAAATGTGCGTTGTTTTACATACCAGGAACTTGCAGAAGCTACAAATGGATTCGAGGAAGAAATTGGCAGGGGTTCTTTTGGAATTGTATATAAAGATGTCACAAAAACGGGTTCAAGGAGCACCGTTGCAGTGAAGAAGTTAGATCGAGTCGCTCAAGAAACAGAGAAGGAATTTCGTGCTGAAGTAAAAGCAATAGGGCAGACTCATCACAAGAACTTGGTCCGCTTAATTGGATTCTGCGATGAGGGACAAAATCGTTTGTTGGTGTACGAGTACATGAGTAACGGCACTCTTTCAAGCCTCCTTTTCAATAACCCAAAAGCAAGTTGGAGCATAAGGAGCCAAATTGCAATTGGGATCGCGAGGGGGCTCACTTATCTGCATGAAGAATGCAGCAGTCAGATTATCCACTGCGACATAAAGCCCCAAAACATTCTGCTGGATGATTATTACAATGCTCGGATTTCTGACTTTGGCTTGGCGAAACTCTTGGTTCTTAATCAAAGTAGAACAAATACTGATATTAGAGGAACTAAGGGGTACGTAGCCCCAGAATGGTTCAGGAGCTCGCAAGTAACATCAAAGGTAGATGTTTACAGCTTTGGCGTGCTGTTACTGGAGATCATTTCTTGCCGAAGATGTGTGGGAGTAGCTGAAATTGAAGGAGGAGAGAATCCAATTCTGACCGCCTGGGTTTGGGACTGCTTCCAAGAAGGAAGATTGGATAGTTTGGTCGAAGATGATTTTGAGGACTTAGATGACAGGAAAAAACTCGAAAGATTTGTTAAGGTTGGCATATGGTGCATTCAAGAGGATGTATCTCTTAGGCCAACAATGAGGAAGGTGAGCCAGATGCTTGAAGGAGTTGTAGAAGTTAAGACACCCTCATGTCCATCGCCTTATGCCTGATCTGTAGCCTGGGCAGGTTTCTGTTCCTTTGCGCAGAGAACCTTGCTTATTAGGTATTTTGTAGATTTCATTTTGTTGTAAATCTATTCATATTTCATAGTTGACACTGTCTACCGTTGATCAAGATACATCTTAATGTTCTATTATGCCATATCTTGTATTCCAAAATAAAGTTGTTTTTGTTATGAATTTAAGTGTTGGCAACGCAGAATTAAAGCAAAAGCGTCGCTCATTATATTTGGAGAATAATATAAAACTAAAGAAAAAGAAGAGAATATAGAGAGAGAAAGTATAACTCAATAATCAAGACAAAAATCTACATTTCATTAATGTCATCATATGGCCCTATATATAGGCTCATAATACAAGAGTTTATGAAAACTCAAATTCTAATGGAGAAAGGAAATCAAATCTGATTAGGAGTCATATTTGGGAGTTCAGTTCTCTTCAGAAAACTGATTAATATGAACATCCACATATTATTTCATAACACTCCCCTTGGATGTTCATAACATAAAGAATATGCCTCGTTAAAACCTTACTAGATAAAAACCCAGTGGGAAAAAAACTCTAGTGGAGGAAAAAGAGTACATTATTCTTTATGTCTTTATTACTCACCCTGATAAGAAAATCTTTTAAGATTTCTTAACCGATACTTTCCAATCAAATGTTGCTATCGTTAAAGTCTTAGTGAATAGATTTGTCAAATAATCAAATGATCAAATTCATTACACACCAATATCACATCTCTTCTGGAGTTTATGATTAAAAATATACTTTATCATATCTCCTTAGATATATTTCAAACTTTATTATCATTCAACAGTACATATATAATTCCATCTTGGAGGATATAGATTTATCTCGAATACATTAATCATGATCACATATATTCTCAACCAACATCATAAATTTCTATAAGCTGAAGATGTGGCTGTTATAATCAACACATGCCTATAAATGCATAGTGTATGTGAATCATATAGGTAATTTATATCTTACATATCCATCTCAACAGGAGTTGGTTTTTCTCAATATTCGAAATAAATTATCTCAAGGAGATAACAAAAGGCAGCTTAATGCCAACTCAAAATTCATTGGGTAGAGAAGAACTAGAATAGATATCTACTTGCACGTGGACAAGTGAATTCATGCACTCAATTGCAGAATTGTGGTACTTCAAGACCAAATAGTTCTTCAATATTCTTCAATAGATATAAAGGATCTCACATATAATAACCCAATAACAATTGATGTGCTATGTCCATGTGAAACATCTTCAGGATGTTCAATCAAAACAAAATGTTGGCTTTTCAAAACGTTGATCACAATACTTGCTCCTCTAATTTCTTCAGGAAAAATATCTTGATTATCAAATCATTTTCTCTTTTCAAAATCAAGAGATCAATCACGCTTCAGACATGTATCAAAATCATATGACTATAGAATTCATATATTTGTCCTGTTGGGACATTTATCCAAATAGAAATATCTATAAATAGAATATTATATTGACTAACTATGCAGGAGTCAGACAAACAATCAATATGCAATATTATGCAAATAAACAATATTTTGAACTTCTAGTTCATTAATATTTGTGCATAGATCAAGATAATAAAAGTCATAAATGATATCCTCTTTAATTGATGATTTTCTCCCCCTTAATGTGGGGAACACTATACCAATCAGTAGATTGTATAATGAGGATATATTCTGATAAAGAAATACATATAGCAAGTATAGCTACGTATAGAATTTCTTTATATATGGACTTACTCAATCATTCTTTCAATAAAAATTTACTAAGACATTCTCATTATCTTCTACAGGAACAATTATATGCTTCAAGCATATTGAGTCCATCAGGGACTTCAAATATAAGCTCTATTATCAAATGATAACAAATATAAACACATATTAAGTGTTATCATGCACTATTATATCCATCACTATAAATATATTTCTTCGTTATCAGTGTCAGGTTTTACGAAAAATCATATATCATAACTCATGGCAATATTCACTTTTGTGGTTCGCATTTTATAAGAAAATATTAATTGCTATCTCTTTGAGATTACACTTCAAGTTATAATTCCTACTGGGAATACATGTACAGTTCAAGTGTACTTGTGACTAGTTTAAAACTTTTCATATTTCTCATGCGAACTTTATCATTTCGAGTCTGCAAACCTCGATTTGAAAATCCTCAACATATTATGCGCATTAATATCTTTAAAGTCATATACTTGTACGATTCCAATAGTTCCCAATCATGTTGAGATCTCATCATTTATCATAGTTTTCAGGTACCTTAATTTCTTCTGGAAATAATTTATCAATCATGTTTTGGGAGAAAAATTCTGCTGGAATTTAAATCTTCTCGATTTAACATATATAATTATCTTAAGCCTTTGCTTCAGTGAGGAGTTTGTATCTTTGGAATCGACTTATCTACCACATTTCAGTTGTGTATCAAATTTATTTGTAGTGGTAGATTATCCTTCAGGGATATCAAATAGGAGCATTCTTTACTGGATATTGGACAATTTATATTCAATTAATATACCTGACTATATAAATTGTCCTTTGAACATCTGGTTCAAGGTATCTTCTATGATGATCAAAATACAATATCAAGATGAGACACATACTAATATCTTTATCCAACCTCATGATTTCTCCTCTTTATGTTGGGGCAACATATTCAAAATTAACAAAATACGAATCTCTCCATTGAGATTTGCTCCCAACATATTTAATAATCTCTTTGAGAACCCATCTCATTATCTTTGTGGTGGAGCAACATACATAGTGCATCTCTAAATTTAAGATGAGAAATATTTAGTTTTTTACCACAAACCAACTACTATGAGGATAATTACAATGTGTTGATAAAATACGAAATAAGTGCTAATATATCATAGTCATAAATATTCTGCAGGATGTTTAATATTTATCTCAATACAATCAGTATTATTAGGACAAATTATGTCTTTGGGAGAATCATAAAGCATGAGCTCATTATTAATAAATTGTGCAAACTACAGGTTGCAAAAATAATAATATTCATAAGATTATTTGTTGATGCATCAACTAAAAATTTCTCCATATTCATCCCAAAATAACATATTCAACCCGAAGTAATACTCACAACTTTTAAATAAAACAAGTAGCACATATAAATTCGTCATATTAGGAAACTTCTTGTTCCATAATAAATTCATAATCATTCTTCGTATTTTAATGATCCGGGATGGTTCAACCGGCCATACCAACAAATAAATTATTTATCATTAAACTTCAAGTTTACTCAATATTGCATCTCAATTTTATAATTCTATGCAATATAAATCAGGAGAGATAAATAGTTGTAAATATAATTGACGTATATTTTATGTCATAATAGTAATACATATGCCTCAAAAGTTTATTCATCCAATATCTCGATATAATGATAATATAATCAAAGTTAAAAAGGCTTTATGAGACTATATGGAGAATAATGCATTACAATCATTGATCATTATGTGAAGATCTGGTAACTCTTCTAAAGTTTTTAATCACTCTTCTGGAGTTTTTAATCAATTAACTCTTCTAAAGTTATTTGATCAATTAGTTCTTCAACAACCTTGGCATTACCATTTATACTTTGGACACATATTTTAAATATTGTCCAAATAAATAACAAATATTGTTTAGACAAATTGTATCTTCACCATTCTTGATTCAAAATAAACTAAAATAACATAGAAAAGTAACAATTCGATAATTTAAAATTTTGATTGATATTCAAAATGTTAAAAAAACTCTTTCTGGATAATTTAAAAAAATTATCTACATACACATGTGCCATATTAATATTTTCGATACAAGCATCATTACTATCAGTAGTATGATTTAGGGAAGTAAAGCAATATCAATAATTAATAGAGATTCATAACATGCTTGACGTACTACAGGTACGTGACAAACTTTCATATTGCATCAATAACATGTTAGAATTATTACTTTTCCTTTTTCTTTCTCATTATTTTCTCACTTCTGGTGAGTATCTATTCACCGGGGATTTAATGAGTCATTCTTATAGTACAAGAACAAAGTGTATTTCTACTAGCTATGACCAAAATCTCATATATAAATATATTATAATTTTTAATGTCATTCACTTCAGGGAATGATATAAAAATATTTGGTCGAGCGTCAAAATATTTTATCAATGACTCATTTAGTCTTAAAAGATATAAATTCAAAATACTTCTGAAAAACTTCTTTTCAATATTGCTACTACAGGAGCATGTTAGATATATGAAAAAGAAAAATTCTTTTATTCATCACATTACTAGTGATATTTCTCCTTATAACTTTAATTGAGGAGAAATTCTAAAAGTAATAAAATTTTTGCATACTGATAGATAAAAATCTTTTAGGCACATTTATAACAAATCATAACTACCATTTATATACAAATCATCTTCTGGTGATTGTATATTTCGTTCACAATTTGTTAGTAATCAAGTGGTTTTGATACTTTGTATTTCTTAAATGGTGTCTTCAGGACCCACAATATCCAGATGCATATATTCTAATTGTCATTATTATATGGATGATTTTTATCATATCTGCATTTTTGTCAACGGTTTCGACCATGACTACGACCTCTTCCAGGGTCATAACCATTAATTCTAATACATTCACTCACAGATTTAAAGTAAACTGTGTTTTTGATAGAATGACAATCTTCTGGTAGTCAAATATTTCTTTTAGATCCTTCCACAAAAAAAATGAATCTTTCACAATAAGATATTCCGCCTCTAGATCCTCATAGAAATTATGGCGGAGAAAAATCATGACTTTTATATGATTTTGAGATGGTGTTTGTTAGACCCATTATATCCAATAAATTTGAGCATCTAATGTCTATGATATATAATTCTTTTTATAAATATCAAGAGTAAAAAACATGAGTTTTGAAAAGTTTGCCATGAGAATTCAAAGATGGAAAAAATACCTCTTTTTCTCTTGATTAATCTCTCAACTTCGGTGGCAGAGACTCGTGCTGATAACGTGTTATGAATCTAAGTGTTGGCAATGCAGAATTAAAGCAAAAGCGTCGCTCAATATATTTGGAGAATAATATAAAACTAAAGAAAAAGAAGAGAATATAGAGAGAGAAAGTAGAACTCAATAATCAAGATAAAAATCTATATTTCATTAATGTCATCACATGGCCCTATATATAGGCTCATAATACAAGAGTTTATGAAAACTCAAATTCTAATGGATCAAGAAAATCAAATCTGATTAGGAGTCATATTTGGGAGTTCAGTTCTCTTCAGAAAACTGATTAATATGAACATCTACATATTATTTCATAACAGTTTTTTTCTTTTTTAATATTTTAAAAGAAAAAAAGTGAATTAAATCTAACGTATGTCGATATAGTAAAACGTTGATTGATTCTCCGTTTAGCAACCAAAAAAAAAAAAAAAAAAAGCACTTCCTGGACCAGTTTAGCCCAAATGTAATATCAATACTTTAGAGTGGGCTTGTAAATGTGCCCAATCAATTCCAGACCCTTACGTCCCAGATCTGAACCAGTTTACCACTTAATGGTCCCAAACTCAGTTTGTTTACCCGAGGGTCTTAGATATCACAATATATTGACTCCCAAGTCGAGTATGGATATATCTGATTTGGTAGCATTATTATCCGGTGGTTGGTTGACTGTTGTCCTTTGCGTGGAGCTCTAACAGTGTAACCTATTGCCTACGATAGAAAACAGCAGCTCATCAAAATTTCTTCGGCCACAACAAAAAAAGTCTTCCCTAGGTAGAGCTAATTATTATTAATTTATTATTATTTTTTAATAAATCTTTGAAATGTCTGTGAATGATTATAAATTTTATTCTAATTAATCAGATATATATTATAGCTAATTATATTAACTATTTAGTAAAGATTATATTCCACCACGCCAGTATGTTTCAACTCAAAGAATTTTGCAAATTATTAGGAACTTAGTGGATTTTTTTTTTGACTAATGAATATATTTATTAAAATTTTTCCCATTAAAGAAAGTAACTATTGTTATTATATGATTTTTCTTGTGTTATGACATATTTTATTGTTTATTTGAATATGAAAAGTAAACAAAAATTTTACATTTGTTTCCTTTTAATTCAATTATTCAACTTTAAATAATTGTAGAGGTCAAATTTGTCCATCCAAGAAAAGGAAAAAAATTCAACAATAAATAAGCATATTCCCATTTCACATAATTATTATTTCTGTCCATTTTAACTTTTTATAAAAATAATAATTATTCTTTTTCTCTCTTTTTTTTGTAATTATCGAGATTGAAATGCATTTTTCTCGCTTATAGAAATTATTTTTAAAGTTTTATACTCTATTCTTACATTACATGGCATTATATTTTAGAATAACAAATTACAATTACAAATAACTAATGAATTAATGCATTTAATATTTAGCGATTACAACTCTTTCCATTAACTCTCTTGTTGTAACAATTGTTGTGTTATTATTTTATCAATACTAAGATACATTTAACAATTATCAAAGAATCTTAATAAATTTACCTTTTTACAACTATCAATACTTTTATAATACTATAGATTAAGGGCTGACAATGTGAATTGAACCTAATTTAAGTCGGAATTCTGAAACAAGTTTTCCCATCTAGTGTCACCGTCAGCTAACAAATTTGACCTGGTCAGAATTGTCCCACACTTGGGAAATTTCATCATGATCAACATAGGGCTAATATGCTTCCTGGGAAATTTTTGTTTGGACAAAGGGCAAGTTGACAAAAATTTAGGTGTGGAATTTATTGCAGAGAAGCGTGTATAAAGACATTGTTTGAAATGTACATTTTGACCTCAAAGTGTTCGACTGCACCCGAAAACCACTCAAGAGCGTTAATCTCATGTTATCTGCACTTTTGTTTTTTCTTCTTTCTGATTTGTTGATGAAAACCAATATTCTCTCTAGCAATGGCCCATTCTTCTGTTCATATCTCGTTGATCATATTTCTCCTTCCATTTTGTGCTTTGGCCCAAAACAATGGTACTGTGCCAACAGGCAGCAGGCTCACTGCAGGTGAAACATCCAGGCCATGGCTTTCACCTTCTGGTGATTTTGCTTTCGGGTTTCGACAAACTCAAGATGCGGAGCTTTTTGTGCTCTCCGTATGCTACAACAACATTCCAGATCAAACCATCTCTTGGTTTCCGAATTCAATCGATCCAGTGCCACGGGGATCAACTCTGGAGCTCAATGCTGTAACCGGGTTAGTGCTCCGTGGTCCTCAAGGAGGACTGCTTTGGAGGTCTGAAGGCATTGCTGATGAGGTTCATCACGGATTTATGAATGACACCGGGAATTTCATCCTTAAGCGAAGAGATTTTAACTGGCTATGGGAAACCTTCCAACTTGCAGCTGATACAATATTGCCGTTGCAGGAACTGGTTTATGGAAGTGAGCTTATTTCAAGAAAGTCGGAAACTAACTTCTCCAGAGGAAGATTCTATCTCCGCTTCCTGAATAGTGGAAATCTGGTGCTTGCTACCCGAAGTTCGCCTAATTCAGAAGATGATGATGTGTACTACGACAGTCACACTTCCGATACTTCGATTAATGGATCAGCATCTGGTGCCCGAGTAATCTTTGAGGAAAGAGGTTCCATTTATATAAGGAGAAGAAATAATCAAACAGAGGTACTTACTCCGCGATCATTGCCTACAGCTTCAGCAAATTATTTCAGGGCAACTATAAATTTCGATGGGGTCTTTACAGTTTATTTTCATCCTAGAACTTCCACTGGTAGGCCTAGCTGGACTCCTCTTGTGAATTTACCGGATAATATATGTGTGAATATTGATGGAAATAGAGGCAGCGGGGCTTGTGGATATAATAGTGTTTGTAGAATTGAGAACGGAAGACCAGTTTGTGAATGTCCGCAGAGGTATCGATTGATAGATCCAAATGACCGGTATGGCAGCTGCACGCCGAATTTTACCCTCGGATGTGGTGGAGTTGAGCAGGGATCTGCTGAAGACATGTATGATTTCGTGGAGCTCTCTGACACTGATTGGCCAAACTCTGACTACGATATGTTCGGAGATTCTACAGAAGAAAACTGTAGTAATGCTTGCTTGCAGGATTGTCTCTGCGCTGCTGCCATTTTCAGAAACAGTACCTGCTGGAAGAAGAAGCTGCCTTTATCAAATGGGAGGGTAGATGTAAGTACCAATGCAAAAGCTTTCTTGAAATACAACAGAATAGAGATTACCGAACTAGGTCCAGGCCTTCCAGCAGGAAACCCAAGGCCGAAGGACAACAGAACTTTGATAATTGTGGGATCGGTGCTCCTGGGCGCCTCTGTTTTTATCAATGTCCTATTCATTAGTGCACCTTGTTTTGGATTTTACCTCATATATGGAAAGAAGAGAAGGAAATTTCTAGGTAATGACACTGCTGAAACAAATTTGCGTCTTTTCACATACCAAGAGCTTTCAGAAGCTACAAATATATTCAAGGAAGAAGTTGGCAGGGGATCGTTTGGAATTGTTTATAAAGGTGTAATACCAATGGGTTCAAAGAGTGCAATTGCAGTAAAGAAGTTAGACCGAGTTGCTCAAGACGCAGAGAAGGAGTTCCGAGCTGAAGTAAATGCAATAGGCCAGACTCACCACAAGAATTTGGTCCGCCTGATTGGATTTTGTGACGAAGGCCAGCATCGTTTGTTGGTGTACGAGTACATGACCAATGGCACTCTGTCAAGCTTCCTCTTCAATAAACCAACGCCAAGTTGGAGTTTAAGGACCCAAATTGCAGTTGGGATTGCAAGGGGACTTACGTACCTGCATGAAGAATGCAGTAGTCAGATAATCCATTGTGACATAAAGCCTCAGAACATACTGCTTGATGAGTATTATAATGCTCGGATTTCTGACTTTGGCCTGGCAAAACTTTTGGTTCTTAATCAGAGTCGAACACTTACTAATATAAGGGGAACAAAGGGTTATGTCGCTCCTGAATGGTTCAGGAATACACAAGTTACCGCTAAAGTTGATGTTTACAGCTTTGGGGTATTGCTACTGGAGATCATTTCCTGTCGAAGATGCTTGGAAGATGTTGAAATAGGCGACGCAGAGAATCCGATTCTGGTTGATTGTGTTTGGGACTGCTTCGAATTAGGAAGATTAGAAACTTTGGTCCAAGATGATCTTGAGGCCTTAAATGACAAGGAAAAACTCGAAAGATTCATTAAGGTTGGCATTTGGTGCATTCAAGAGGATGCATCTCTTAGGCCAACAATGAGGAAGGTGAGCCAGATGCTGGAAGGAGTTGTAGAAGTTAAGACACCCCCGTGTCCGTCTCCTTTTTCCTCTGCAGTCTAAGTTTTGATTTAGATTCTTCATACTTCCAATTGTTTTTGTTTTAGGTACAGGTATGTCTTTTAAATATCAGGCCGCATTTTAGATGTTACTAAGTTGTAACAGGAAAGACATGCTGAATTTGCTGCAAGTATCATTCAGTGTTTTTCCTTTTTCTTTTTGTACTGATCATGTGCTATTGATTTGTAATAAACTTTGCAGAATGCTTCCACTTCAGGCCAAATCTTGGAATACTTACTATTCTATCTGCCAATCTTGAAGCTCATTCCATATTAGTATTTATTTTCGTCCTTGTCTTTGATGATACAAATTTGAGCTGTTAAAAAACCTTTAAGTTCTTCAACCTTAAGACCATTGGAATAGAGAAGTTTTGGTGCAGTGAACTATAATTTTCTGTACTTTCAGAACTAATAATTCTGCTACAATGAACTATTATCAAGTAAATAACTCAGTCAACTCCAATGGTAGTGCTTCTTTTTTTGACAAAATTTCCATGACAAAATCGGGTTCTATAACCTTGAACTTGAAGTCAAGGATTCATCTATTAAAAATTAGGATCCGAGCGACATAGTGTTAGGCCAGGGATCCTGTTGATGAGCCAAGCAAGAAGAATGGTTTCGCTTTTATTTTTCACTGGCGCCATCTGTGTAGAATGCACGTATTTGACTATGGTCAGTGAGCAATTTACCACTCCTAATTCTTTTGAAGGGTACGCAGTTCGAAAGTTTCGCTTTTCTTGGATGAACAGAAGTGCAAGACCAAATATTCACTCAAGAATTTCTTTTTGTATAACAAAATCTCAAACATGGGACTGGAAAGAAACAGGAATTTGAAGAAGGTATAAAAATTAACATTCTTGAAGACAGCCTATTCTAGATTAGGTATGAAATCAGACACCTTTGTTAGATGGTCTGGCAGGAAGTAATAGGAAGCAGAAATGAAGAACAATAAAATTTGTTATATTGCTTGGATTGAAATTTTTATATAAATGTAAAGCTGTACAAATTACTCTATGTTCTGCCTCTATAACTGCCTAGTTTAGCTCCAGAATGCATGAAAAAAGAAACTCTATATCCATACAAACGGAGATAAAGAAGGTTAAAACAACAAATGTTATCATTACAGGATAGAAGACATAAGTAGTAAACAGAAGAACATAATATCATCAGCATCTGCCAAAAGGCCAGGATAATTGGAATTCTTACTTTAAATGTGTATTTATAACAATGGTAGATCATACATTGGAAGCTCAAGAAATGTTAACCTAATTTTTCCCCAAGCTACTATATGGGGAAGGGCATGGGGGACGAGGGACTTCAACTATTCCTTCAAGCATTAGCACAACCTTTTTCATGGTCGGCCTCAGGTGAGGGTCTTCTTGAATGCACCAAATGGCCACCATCAAGAACCTTTCCAACCTCTTCAGATCACCCATTGCTTCAGAGTCGCTCTCAACAAGATCAGAAACTTTGCCTTCTTGATAGCAATCATAAGCCCAGTATGTCAAAATTGCTTCTTCTCCACCAACCTCCAAGTCTACATTCCTCCTGCAACATATGATCTCTAGGAGTAGAACACCAAAGCTATAGACATCTGCTTTCACCGTTATCGGCATGTTCCTGAACCATTCTAGTGCAACATAACCTTTTGTTCCTCTTATTGCTGTATGGGTTTCACTCTGATCAATCCTCAAGAGCTTGGCCAAACCAAAATCAGAGATTCTTGGACTGTAGAAATCATCAAGAAGTATGTTCTGAGGCTTTATATCACAATGGATGATCTGAGTGCCGCACTCATCGTGCAGGTAAACGAGTCCTGTGGCAATCCCAACTGCAATTTGTGTCCTCTGACTCCAAGTAAGTTTCAGATCACCAAAGAGAAATTGTGCTAATGTGCCATTTTTCATAAATTCGTATACCAGTAACCGATTAGACCCCTCTGCACAGAATCCAAGTAGTCGGACAAGATTCTTGTGATGAGTTTGGCCTATCACATTTACTTCAGTTCTGAATTCTGCATCTCCCTCTTGAATAAAACGGTCCAACTTCTTTACCGCTACAAGATTAGCAGTACCTATATAATCAATGGTCCCCCTGTAAACAATGCCAAAAGAACCCCTCCCTAACTCTTCCTTAAATCCATTAGTGGCATTTTCAAGTTCTTTGTAAGGAAAACAACGCAAATTTCTCTGGAGAACATCTTCGCCCTTGCCACTTCTACCGAGTTTGTTTTTATAAATGAGCAAAAATCCCAGACAGATCACTCCAAGGAGTACGATGTTCAGGAATGCCGAACTGCCTAAGAACACGGATATCAGGATCACCAGGGTGCTCTGACTCCTCCTTCCAGCTCCTGGAGAATTGCTATCAACTGTAACAGAGTTACGTTTCTTCATCTTGATGAGTGCCTTCCCATTCAAACTGCTGTCAATCCTCCCATTTGAGAGTGGAAGCTTTTTCTTAAAACATGTATTGTTCCTGAAAATAGCAACTGCACACATGCAATCATTCAAGCAAGAGCTTGCGCAATTATCTTGCTCGTAAGGCTGCAGTTGCTCATAATCACTAGTTGGCCAATCTATGTTAGTCACGTTATTGAAATAGTACTCTTCAGAATCTTGTTCATTCTCGCAGATTTGTAAGAAATCCGGTACGCAGCCTCTGTATTCATCATTCGGATCAACCAGAGAAAATGGCCGCAGGCACTGGCAATCAGGTCTCTTGTCATTGGTGAGTCTGCAAATTCTGTTGAAAGCACAAACGCCGCTACCCTTAGCTATTGGAATGTGAAGACAAATATTCTCAGGTATGGTCCAAACAGCAGACCAAGCTCCATTACCATTTCTCGGGTGCCGATAGTGAGTGAAAACACCATCATAATTGAGAATTGCTCTGTGATAAAAGCTGGTCGATTGCCCTAATTCTCCCTGCGAAAGGACAAGTTCCTGGCCATCATTTCGTCCAAGGAAAATAGAAGCGGATTGATTAAAGACCATTTGAGAGATTGATGAACCAGAATTGTCTCCACTTCCATTGGAATAGTAAGGTTCAACATTCCTATATTGACTGGGGATGTTAATGGTGCTGAGCTCAAGCTTTCCATTTCTAAGCAGATTGAGCTGGAATCGTCCCCTAGAAAAGTTGGTTTCTGCTCGTCGAGAAGAAAGCATGGATCCTTGAACTAGCGTCTGGCCAGGCAGGATAGTGTCCGTGCTTTGATTGAAGGTTTCCCAGAGACTTTCAGAATTACTATTTTCAAGAACAAAATTACCGGTGTCCTTCATTGATCCGTAGGCAACTGTGCCAATAATGGGATCAGAAATCAATTTCTCTTCTCCTTCAGGACTAGTCAGGACTAGACCGCGATCAGCTGTAAGGTTCAATTTAGACCCTCTTAGTACAGGATCATCCCCATTTGTATACCAAACAATTGTTTTTTCTGGAATCTTGTCATACCATATGGACAGCAAGAAGCTATCTTCATCCTCCAGTTGATGGAACCCGAGTGCAAAATCACCGGAAGCAGAAAGCCATCGAGCTCCCGTTCCATCTGCAGCTAAAGATGTCCCTACTGTCACATTTCCATTGTTTTGGGAGACAGCAAAATTTGATTGCAAAAGCAACGGGACTAAGATGAAGGCAATTGCCAAATGCATGTTGAGAGAACCACAAGGTTTTGTGAATAAAGCCAGAAATCACCAAGTTATAAGTAGTGGAAAAGGATCAAATTCTGGACAGATGGAACACTAGAATTCGTCTAAATTTTCCAACAGTTATGTCCTTTCACTTTTTCAATTCTAAGAAGCAAGCTGCTGAATGAAAACCATTGCAGTCCTATGGGAGGAAGACAGGTTGCATCCTTCAGAAGGTTATGGGGGTTCTTCCTCAAATTATTAGCAGCCGTCTGCTGTAGAATTAAAAGAAAATCTATGCAAAAGTTTGAATATTGATGACAAAGACATGAAGGGAGGTGCTGAACGACTCTTTATATTGTGAGTATGAACCTCTTGATATTGGCTAACTTATAAGAAGAGTACAATAGTCAAGCCAAAAGAAAATTGAGTAAACAGAGCTTTTGCTATTGATGGTAAGTGGAAGAGTTGCAGATAAGGGCCCTATCTGCGGGTCAAACCTTCTCACTTTTTCGAGACAGTTTCACATAATCAACAGCCACGGACAAATCACAATCACCGTGTCCTGCTTTATATTTTAGTTGATGCAGCAGCAAAAGTCAGATAGATTGATCCAACGTAGTATGAGTCACCATATTCTTGGAATTCAGTTATCCTCGAATCAATGTATGGGCCACCGAGAGTTATGGTTTCAAGAACAGCACCAGATTCACTGATCCTCACCCCTCTGGGTACGACTATTGGCGCAGGCTCTTGCACCAGAAGATCAGATGAAACTAGAAAATCACCAGACGAAGTTCTCTTGATGTTTGTTGGCCCTGGAATGCTAATCAATAGCTCGCTGTTTCCTGCTTTCGCACCCGTTAACCAGTACTTGTGAATTCTGCTGCCCATATATTCTGAAACCAGGACAAAAGAGCCGTCTTTGCTGACTGCTGCTCCTCCTGCCCCTTTGAGGTCACTCATCAACACCTTCACCTCCTTTGTCTTTGGATTATAGGAGAGCAGCCTTCCGGTGGAATCTCTAGCAGCCAGAAATTCAAACATCTCCCTGCCATTTTCGGTAACTCTTACTAAGATTCTCACAAATCGATAACACGCGTATGCAAGCAAAAGTAATGATACTATAATCTCGATGTATAAAATTTTACTTTATAAAAATTTTAATATTAAATTAATCTTATTTTAATTTTACATTTCTTGTTTCATTCGTTATTAATTTTTATTAAATAATTTTAGTATGTAATTAAATAGAATTTAGTTTTAAAATTTTTTTTTTTGAATTTGAATTTTAAAAAAATTTTATTATAAAAATAAAATGTGAAATAAAAAATTTATATTGAATTCGTGTGACAAATATAAAAAGAAAATTAATATTAAAATTAATAAATTGGTCAAATATCCAAAATTTTCTGCTATGTCGACAGCTAACAGTCAACTATTGCGGCCGAAATACCATACTATACTCACATCATGCTGTACTTTGTGCTGACGTCTGTGAAGTAAACAATCTGAGTTGTTTGGTCCACATCAATACCATCGGTCCATTTGATAGGCACCCCTTCTGCAATAGTGGCAAGTTGTTCTGCAAGGCCTCCCTTAAGTCCAACCTTACACAATCCATGGTAAGCATCTGCAATGTAGAGTTCACTGGTTTTGTGGTCAAATCCTAATCCCAAAGGCCTTCCGCATCGCGGTCCCATTTGTAGGTCCGTTGTTCCATCACACGGTGCTTTTGTCCTGCGTAAAGCCAAAAAAATAAAAAATAAAAAATAAAAGTAACTATTATATATAATTTTTAATTTAATTTTATATAATTTAAAAATTAAAATTATTTTTAAATTTTCTTTTTATCTAATATTTTTCTCTTATTTTTATAATTTTATTATAATTAATAAATATCATATTAAATTAAATTATATAACATAATAAATAATAAATTTATAACTAACTTTTAATTGTTGATTAAAAAAGTCAAAAATAAAAAAATTAATTTTTAAAAATTTTGAACGAGTTCTACTCACGCAAACATAGCAGAACTCTTCTTAGAGTTCCCCGCCGTTGGCTGAACTTGTCCCGGATGGTAAAAAAAATTTAAATTTTGATTTTTTTAATTTTTTTCCAAAATCAAGAAAATTCAGTCCAAATTTATTAGATTGGATATCCTTATCTAATATCATACTCATTAATTTTAATAAAATTAATAAAAAGAGAATAAGAGGAAAAAGTGAGATAAATACTTGATTTTTAAACTATAGATAATTTTAAAAATTGTATATAATTATAGTGAAAAAACATAATTTTTCAGAACCACAAAAAAGCCATATTTAACAAAAGATCTACTTTTAGATCCAGCAAAAAAAAAAAATCTAATTTTCGAGCTTGATTTTTTTATTATCAGGCTTTGATCTCTAATTTTTTGAACTACAAATCAAATCAAGTACTCAACAGTTACCTGTTTGGAGAGGCATAAGCAAAGTCGACAAAGCCAATTTCAGGGCCTTCATATTTAAGAATTCTGCCATCGGAGATACCTGCATAAGGTCCTTCACCTGAAGGTGAAAAAACAAGGGATTCAGGACCTAATGCTGGTGTTGGGAAAATGGTGAAAGTTTCTATGGTTTTCTCAGACTGAACAAAGGCTGAAAAGCCATCATAAACACTTGCGTATGGCTCTTCCACCTCGGGTTCTGCAGAACAAGTGTTTGAGCTTCTGGCAAGAAGAACGAAAAAGGAAGATAAAGAAAGGACTAGAAGAAAGACAAGCTTAGTCGCCATACTAATCTTCTAGTTTGGTAGAGTCATTATTTGAAGGTTATAAGTTTCCTTTTATACCCTCCACCGTAACTTATACATTCTTTTATAAAGCGATTAGTATATGGGAAATTTGTCAAATACTTTTTTAATTGATAGCAAAAAATTTTAAAAAATAAATTGAAAGAAATTAGTAGAAAAATTTTAAATAAAGAGTTAAAAATATTTTTTTCCACACAAAAGTGTGAGGAAAAGAAAAAACACTAAGTAAAAGTTAATTGAAATTGAAGTGCAATTTGAAAAATAATTTTAACTTTTAATTAGAGTTATTTCTCAAAATGAATATTCTTGAATAAAACTCATTTGTATTCAATTATTATGCATTCGTTTCATCTTCAAGTTGAGCTCGAATACCAAAAATATTTTTTATTTTTTATTATTTTATTCAAATAACTCAAATTTGAACATTATTTAAGTTATTCAAATAACTTAGAAAAATTAAATGAATCAAAAATAAATATTTTTAAATAAATATTTTTAAATTTTACATACAAATAAACGAAGAATACAAACAAAATTTTAATCTCATAACATTAATTGAACGAACTTGAACAATGTTTGAATATTATACGAATTATATGAGAAAATAAATACTCAATTTATTCATATTCGAATACAGCTATATTTCTAAAATATAGAATATAACTTTACTTGAACTATAATATAGAAGTAT
Source organism: Rauvolfia tetraphylla (assembly GCA_030512225.1). Lineage (NCBI taxonomy): Eukaryota > Viridiplantae > Streptophyta > Magnoliopsida > Gentianales > Apocynaceae > Rauvolfia > Rauvolfia tetraphylla. The sequence continues at coordinate 578,423 of JAJQKT010000023.1, forward strand.
TCTAGTAACTAATTTTTCACGTTTTAGTTTATTTATTTCAATGAAAAAATTATTTATTATTTTTATTAATATGAAGAATTAGAAAAAAAAACGCCTTTGGTTGGACTAAATGACTATAAAGAATCCATCTCTAGTGGTCTTTTAATAATAAAATCAAATGTAAGGGAAAGATTCAACGCATTCTTATAGTTATAGGTTAATAAACTCTGAATTTCAAATTTTAATGGCAAATTTTTTAGTAAAATTCTAAAAAAAAAAACTAAATTGCTAACCGTTCAAAATTATTATTTTTCAAACTTTTCTAAAGAAGATTTTTTTAGGGAAGTTTTTTATTTGAAAAATCTTTACGTATAATTTGCATTTTTATTTTTATTGTAAAATCTTACAAACTAAACAAGGAAAATTATAACATTCCACCCCTATAAACGCTCCATGTGTTTTTATTTTGGGATAGAGTATGTAATTTTAATAAAACCAACTTAAATGCTAGAGTTTGAAAAGAATATCACGAGACAAATTAATTTATTTTTGAAAACATTCTTACGCTATCTTGTTAATGTTTAAAAGAAAAAGAAAAAGAAGAAGACGATAAATCAACAAACAAGTGAGTGGTCACTTGATTTTTTCATCAAAGTCAGCAGAGTAGAACCGACTTTTTGGTTTGCCATATAATCATTTGTTTCTTTTTTTCCCTTATTTTCTCCCTTGCTTTTTCTCGTCCCAGTTTGCTTCTTTTGTTTGTTTGTTTTTTTTTTTCTATTCCATTTCAACCGATTTCTTCCCTTCTCTTGCTTAAGGTCAGTGTGAATTCTTTAAAAAATATTTGTTTAATAAAATTAGTATATTTTGATTTAAAGTTTTAGTTTAGTTTAGTTTAGTTTGATTTAAAATTTTCTTTTAGTTGCAAAATTTTTCCTTTAGAATTTGAAATAGGATTTGAATGGCTAAATAACTATTAAGATTTTGGTGTTTCGAGATTTGAATTAAAATAATTATTTATTTTATTCAATAATTAGTTGTTTTATTTAGGCTTAAACTATGCCTAGAATATCTTAAATAGATTCACTCGATAAATTAGAATTTATCGTCTTTAGGAATTTTGATTAAGATTTAGCAATTTGAATTTGTAAGGAATTCACATATTTCGTGGGTAGTAAATATTCTATCTCTACCAATTAGGTGAGTTTAAAAATCGAGACTCACTATATTTTTTAGTATCATCAATATTTATAAATGAGAATACTTATTATTCACAAGTGTGAATATATATTATTTTAAAAATTACTTTAGTTACTTATTTTTAAACTGAAGAAGTTCTCAACAATATGTTATTATTTGTGCATTAGAAATACCTATGAGTAGTGCTCCAAGCAGGTATTTATTTAGTTTGGAATATTAAAATTTTTGAACATATCCATTTTCATAGTATTTTTTAAAAAACTTGCATTTACATGATTAGATTGGTGGACGGTTTGTTATTTGAAAATTATGTTAAAATTAGATTTGGATTGGTTTGGATGGTTACTTGAGTGGCCTTTACATTTAAAAAATTACATAAAAACTCTATCCTAACCAGATATAATTTTAAATATAATTTGAATGCGAATATGATGTAATTGAAATATAATTTGAGCTTGAATCGTTAGTGAATTGTGCTGTATGTGTCTATTCTCCCATACTATGGCCTTTTCTACTAGTGTATAATGCATAGATTATGGATTGTAGATCTACTTGAAAGGGAGTGTAGTATGTCAGAGAGGGTTTGACCCAACTAGTATTGCGTTTATCTGTTTGCAATCACCTAATAGAGAGTCATAAAGGGTTCAATATTTAGATTTGTTACTAGGGTCAAGCTGGTAGATACCTCAAAACTCCGTAGTTTGGTCTTTGTGTGGGTAGGCATAAAGTAGTTTGTGAAGTTGAATATTCATTATAGTATGTGACTAGTTTTTATTACGGGATATAATGATTTGACTCATGATAATCCCGTTATAAGTTCCAGTAAACTATTGTTGAACCAACATTTGATTATTTGCCATATTTGACAAATTCATGTTGAGGAGTTAAACTTATGTGTCTTGATTCGCTCAAACTTTCTAGCTACGTTTGAACTCCATCTTTAGTTTTGTACATTTTTGTGAAAAAAAGATATTTATTTGCATGTGAAGAACTTTGAACAATATCATGTATGTGCATTTACTTATATAATTTTGAAATCACAGGCACACATATAAACTAATTGAGTTTTCTAACTCACGTATGTTTTAATACCTATTTCAGATAGATTGAACCAAGAGATCGAGTCGTGACCTTCCTGTTAATTGTGACATTAGCTCAGCTTGCGAGGGAACTTTATCTATTTGCATAGTATGTATGCTGTTATGAAGTGTTGTATGTTTTATTCTTTCTTGTAACTAGAGAGAGAAGATTATATTATAGTGAATTATAGATAAAGGATCTATCTATATATGTATAAAATTTATGTTGTTGTTTTCTTTGGCTGCAATATTATATATGTTTATCCTTTATTTTCTCTTAGAACATACTTCATATTTGCATACGTTAGTACTGAGAGGTATGCTCATACTTTAATCATAGTGGAACCTAATAGAAGAGTTGGAGGTATCACAGAAATAATTTTTTCAGAAATTATTTTGTATTTTCACATTATTTTCCTTAGTGAGTCAAATAACATGTAGATTTTCAGTTTCTTAAAGATTTTATCTTTTTATTTTTCTTTTCCTTACTGAAATTCTTAAACCAAATAGACCCTAAACCATATGTTAATGTTGTAATTAGTTTTGAAAGTACTTAAAACTTATTTATTACTCATACATTTTTCAACTATTTAAATTAGACACGAAATTACTTTTTAAGATTTATAGTCCTGAAACTATTTTTACTAAAAATGTTGATTCTATAAAATGGTTCCAAAGCGATATTTTGTTTTTTCTTAGCTCTAAGCATTTTTATTTTTTATTTTTTATTTTTTACTAAATAAAAAAATAATATGTGTGACATGACAAGTACTTCAATAATTAAAAAGATAAAATATAATAAAGTTACACTATTTAATTTTGGCCTTTATCGAACGCAATGATGAATAAAAAGATAATGAATTTACATCCCACGAGGAAAGCAAGGGATTCCCTCAAGCCCATATGCGTCCACCTAGTATTGGAATTATGGAAACCAATAGTAAAATATCCAAATCATTTTAAGATTTGTTTTATAATATTGATACCATATTATAAGCTTTATCTTCGAGAGGTAAAGAGTTCTGATCACCAGCTAAGGCTCCTACGTGATCGCTTAGTGATAAAACTTCCTATGGCACTATTTATTAATTCAAACTTAATTTGAAAGTCATATTTTGAACTGAACGTTATTATTATGTCTTATAATATTACTAATTTTGATGGAAATTTTACTATTTTCATTTTAAAACTTGTCATTTTACATAGAGGTAAAGGTGCTTACAAATATAAGAAATTAAATAAAATGTATGGTAATTTTTGTAAAATAATTAGTAACTTAATAAACAATTACACATATTATTTTTGTGACAAGACTTACCAATTTTTATCGAACCTTACCATTTCCAACTTTAAACCTACAACCTCATAAAGCAGCGAGTTTTATTATATAAATAGTAATTTTTACTTAGATTAATGTAAATTACTAAAAGGTTGAGACATACTATTTAAGAGACAAAATTGACCAATTTGAATATAAAAATGTTGCCTCCTTTAACTTTAATCTTACCATTTTACGAAATGGTAAGTTCCATTATACAAATGAGAAGTTTTATTTGGATATGCAATTTAGTAAAAGCATAAAACTTACCAACTTAAATAATATAACTTACTAATTTTTATTCAAAACTTATCATTTTCATCTCAAGTTTTATCAATTTTTAAAATAGTAATATTCGTAACATGAATGGTAAGTTTTATTAAAATTATTACTAACAAGTGAAAATGCAAAACATACCAATTAATTAATATGAGTTACTAATTTTTGTTAGAATATTATCATTTTATACTCAAATTTACTACTTTATAGAACGATAAGTTTTAATATTGGTGGTAAGTATCATAAAACAATAAGTAATTTAATAAATAAAATAAAACTTATCAATTGTAACGTAAACTTGATAACTAAATAGCAGTTATGAGAGTTTAGAAAAATTGTTTATTTTTTAAAAATGTAGATCACTCATCTTTTGATGAACTAGAAATATGGATATTCAAAATGTTCAAAAAAAAAAAGATTTTTCACCCCTAAAATTTGATATACTTCCAATTGGATAAAAATAATGGCAAATTTAGTCCCTAATGTCTTAAAATACTATTAAAGCAATATTAAGGACCAAATCAAATATAATTTTAGAATATATGAGTCAAAATAGTAATTTTTTGAACTTTAGGAACTATTTTAGAAATACTCATAGACCAAATTAAAAAATTTTCAAAATTGTAGGAGTCAATGAGTTAAATTTTCTAAAATATTAGGGGTTAAGGTTTTAGTGGTCATTCTAAAATGTTAGAGTCATGAATAATTAAATGTGTATTCAATTTACTAACTTAAATAATATACATAAATATATATAACTAATATAGTATACTTACTATATACATATGTAAATAGCCTTTAAGAGAAATCTGTTTTGCAAATACACAGACCTTTATGCTGCCAGACTCACTGATTGTACCATGAAGTGCAAATATGAAAGAAAATAATTCACAGTAGTGTACTGGTTGTGCCATATCCTATATTCCCACTCTTCTACTGCATATTATTCTCTAATCAGCAACTCTTTGTGTGCTATTCTTGAAGAATATTACTGGTTATCAGGTGGTTGTCTGTTGTCCTCTGCGTGGAGCTCTAACAGCGTAACCTATAGCCTACAATAGAAAACAGCAGCTGATCAATATTTCTTCTGGAGGGCCCTTTATCGTGTAACCATGAAGAAGGAGGCTGGTAAACTGATTCTTTTTCGGCTCTGAGATATGGTACTGATTGATAGTTCTCTTATTATTAATTTATTATTATTATTAATTAATCTTTGATATGTCTATGAAATGAAAGGGAGAGATGCATGTAAAAGTCTTGGTCTTGGCCAATGGTTATTATCATCTAAAACAAATGTACTTTTTTTCCTTCTTTTTAATATACTAGCACTATTCACAGATTTTTGATAAAATTAAAATTATTATATATTTTTATTAATTTTCTTTGAAATTAATTGTATTATTTGCAGTGTCTTAAACTTGTCATGAATTGTATTGGTACTAGTTGTTTAATTAGCACAATTATTTTTTATTCATTTTAGTTTTTTTCTCTTGTTTTCCTTTTGTAATTCTTAAGTTTTTAAGTGCATTATTTTATCTTATTATTAAAATAAGTGGATGATTATAAATGTTATTCTAATTAATCATATATATATATATATATATACACTAGCTAAAAAAGCCCGTGCAATGCACGTGTACATAATATTAATTTTAAAAAAATAACAAACATAATTCAAAGACTACATAATATTAATTTTTAATAAAATTCAAAGACTTTAACTTCAATGTTTAAAATAATAATAATATTAGATAAAAAATATATCCTTAAACAAAATTAAATATTTGTTGGTATAATAGAATTCTAAATGAATTAAGAACAAAAGGCATTCAAAGCAAGTATAATAAACCTAAATATGCCTTGAAAATAATAGTTTCAAGAACTGCAAGTGAGAATATTGAGAAACTAATCAAAGAAAGAAAATTTATAATATGAGATAGTTTTATAATTCTTATTCTCCTTCCTTCTCTCCATCAGGTTTTTAGACTCATTTGAAAAAAATAAAAAAAATTATATATAACATGACCAATAACAAACGAAAAAGGAATAATGCATAAACAAATGAAATATAATATGCTAAATTCATAATACCTTCTATAGGGTCTTTATTCTCCTAATGAAACTGCCAAGCAAACCTAGGAGATCTGCAATGATGCTAAACAAATATATTAATTAAAACATTAAAAATATGAAGTATGTAAATTAGTTTGAGTATCAAATCCAAACGTTCTTTTTTGCTTGATCTATAACCTTCAAAGGAAGAAAATGAAATATTTATAAATTGTTGTATAACTGATAAGTTATTAGATAAACTTTAAAGTTAAAAAAAAATGTTAGTAACTAAAGAACATTTTGGGTCTCTAATAAACATAAGAGAAAGAACCCGTAAGATAATTCATAAATTATAAATTAAAGAACATTTTGGATCCTATGATATAATAACGTAAATTAGGAATAGAGTTTCAAGCATTTTGGATGAGGAGAAAGAGTAATATATGTATTTTAATATTACTCACAATCCAAGAAGTAACTATTAAAGAAATGAATATAAGGTAGTCATATTCTTTTCTCTTTTTAGATGAAAGTTTCTATTTCTTCTTCTTTTTTTTTTCATCCTCAAAAGGAAAGAGTAATTCTTAATATAGCTATGCATTAGGAAAATAGGAAGCAAAGACTTTGTGAATTTTATATTTCTTTATGTGGATGGTAGTAGTAAGCAATTATTTAAAGACTGATTTTTAAATTATCCTAATTTCTTCAATTTTTTACTTTTTGAATTAGTCTTCAAAATTTGATTGGTTGGAATCATTTTAATCTATTAAAATAATTTTAAACTAATTTATATATTAATTATAATTTTTAATTTTATATATTAAGTTACTTTGTAAAAATTTGAGACTTTAATTATTACTTTTAAATTTTTCATTGGTTAAAATTATTTTCAACCCATTAAAATAATTTTATATTTATATATTAAGTTAAATTTTGAATTTCATATTTTTTAGAAAAATAAATTATCTATTTCCAATTAATTTGTAGAAGTAAAACTTTATTCAATAATTGTAAACAAACATAATTTTTATTTTATCATTTTTGTTTAATACAATCCCTTAATTTAAATTAAATTTATTATAGTTAAATTTTGAATGTCTACCCATTTTCCTCGACACATAATGCACATCATTATTATTCTCTTCTGTACATTCTTTTCTTCTTCTTTTCTCTTTTCTAAAATGTAACCACTTTTTTTATTTTGTTAATTTAATTATAGCTCAAATCTATTCATATCCAAAAGTTACACTCTTTATGCTTTTTCTTTTATCGTTAATTTTAATGTAATTCTTTCACTTCTTTCTTTCTTTCTCCATTTGATTTATAGATTTTTTTTATAAGCATTTGAATGTTGTATTTTATCAATTATTTTGGAATCCTTTTATTATTCTCTTAAATAATATATTTATTTTAATTTTATTGAATTGCCTAAAACTTCATTTAAGGTTTTTATTTCTATAGATTGAACTCCTTCAATCGATAACTAATCTGTGTTTTATTTCTTTTGTAATATATAAAATTTGATAATTTCTTTGTCGTATTTTATTAGTGCATCCTTAAGCAATGCAAATGAATCTTTTTTATTTATTTGATTACACTAAAATGTGTTTAAACTTTAGATCAGAATTATTGCCTGCATAATAGTTTTTTGAACTTGAATTTTGGGTGCTTCATAAATAGATGTAAGTGCTTTAATTTTTTCCTTTTTTCTAAAGTTCAAAAAAATTAATAATTATAATTTCTCTTTATTATTGATAAAGGGAAATAGATTGTCATTAAGGATTTTTTTTTGAGAAAACAGAAAAGACAACTTGATTAATGAAGCAAATAAGGAAGCCTTTTCAAACTAATAGGAGTTTAAATAAGTTGAAATTTCTTTGATTTAATAAATGGTACATGTTATTTATATTTTACAAAAAGACATTTGTAATATTTGTATGTGAATTAAAAATTTTTAAAAAGTTAAAAGTATATTCGATGTAATCAATATTACTTTTGATTTTATATTGATAGGAATAAAATAGGTAAAAATCGAATGTTAAGAGCTCAAGATGAGAAAGAAGATATTTGATATTTTTGAACAAATAAAATTTTGTTGTTCTGTGATATTTAATTTTTTTCTAAATACATATATTTTGAGAGGTAAAAAATATTTTTTATATATTTTAAAAAATATAATTCTAATATTTTTTATTTTTAAAGTATATCTATGCATCACACGGGTTTAGGCTAGTATGTATGTATAGATGTATGTTTGAAAAAATGAATTCAATTTTAAGTAATTCTAATAATGGATAAGTGGTAAGAGATGTAATAAGAAGTTTAAAAGTTTTAAAATTTAAAATTTATAATATAAATTTAAATAAATTTAAAAGTCTAAAATATCTTGGCCAATCAAAATATTTTTAACTAATTAAAAATTTAAAATTTTATAAAATAAAATGGAAGTACAAAGTTTTTATAGGAGGATATATAGTAAAAGTGTTTTAATATATGTGTGTGTGTGTATAGATGTATGTATAGATGTATAGAGGTATAGATGTGTGTTTGGAAAAAATAAATTTAATTTTAACTAATTCTAATAATGAGTAAGTAATAAGAGATGTGGAGATGTGATAAGAAGTTTAAAAGTTTTAAAATTTAAAAGTCATAATATAAAAAATTTAAAATTTTAGAAAATGAGAATAGAAGTATAAAACTTTTATAGGAGGAGAGAGAGTAAAAGTGTTTTGGTAATATATATATATATATATATATATAGATGTGTGTGTGTGTGTGAATATATATATCTAATTAATCGGATAATATGTGTGAATATTGATGGAAATAGAGGCAGTGGGGCTTGTGGGTATAATAGTGTTTGTTGAATTGAGAACGGAAGACCAGTTTGTGAATGTCCGCAGAGGTAATGCTTGCTTGCAGGATTGTCTCTGCGCTGCTGCCATTTTCAGAAACAGTACCTGCTGGAAGAAGAAGCTGCCTTTATCAAATGGGAGGGTAGATGTGAGTACCAAGGCAAAAGCTTTCTTGAAATACAACAGAATAGAGATTACCGAACTAGGTCCAGGCCTTCCAGAAGGAAACCCAAGGCCGAAGGACGACAGAACTTTGATAATTGTGGGATCGGTGCTCCTGGGCGGCTCTGTTTTCATCAATGTCCTATTCATTAGTGCACCTTGTTTTGGATTTTACCTCATATATGGAAAGAAGAGGAGGAAATTTCTAGGTAATGACACTGCTGAAACAAATTTGCGTCTTTTCACATACCAAGAGCTTTCAGAAGCTACAAATATATTCAAGGAAGAAGTTGGCAGGGGATCGTTTGGAATTGTTTATAAAGGTGTAATACTAATGGGTTCAAAGAGTGCAGTTGCAGTAAAGAAGTTAGACCTAGTTGAGCAAGACGCAGAGAAGGAGTTCAGAGCTGAAGTAAAAGCAATAGGCCAGACTCACCGTAAGAATTTGGTCCGCCTGATTGGATTTTGTGACGAAGGCCAGCATCGTTTGTTGGTGTACGAGTACATGACCAATGGCACTCTGTCAAGCTTCCTCTTCAATAAACCAAAGCCAAGTTGGAGTTTAAGGACCCAAATTGCAATTAGGATTGCAAGGGGACTTACGTACCTGCATGAAGAATGCAGTAGTCAGATAATCCATTGTGACATAAAGCCACAGAACATACTGCCTGATGAGTATTATAATGCTCGGATTTCTGACTTTGGCCTCGCGAAACTTTTGGTTCTTAATCAGAGTCGAACACTTAATAATATAAGGGGAACAAAGGATTATGTCGCTCCAGAATGGTTCAGGAATACACAAGTTACCGCTAAAGTTGATGTTTACAGCTTTTGAGTATTGCTACTGGAGATCATTTCCTGTCGAAGATGCCTGAAAGATGTTGAAATAGGCGACGCAGAGAATCCGATTCTGGTTGATTGGGTTTGGGACTGCTTCGAAATAGGAAGATTAGAAACTTTGGTCCAAGATGATCTTGAGGCCTTAAATGACAAGGAAAAACTCGAAAGATTCATTAAGGTTGGCATTTGGTGCATTCAAGGGGATGCATCTCTTAGGCGAACAATGAGGAAGGTGAGCCAGATGCTGGAAGGAGTTGTAGAAGTTAAGACACCCTCATGTCCGTCTCCTTTTTCCTCTTGAATTGATTCAGTTTTTGGGTGAGATCACTCCCTTTGTGTCCTTCAGTTTTTGGTGATTGATTCAGCATTCTTTGTGCCTTATTTTTTTTAGGCACATTCTTCCCTCTTTAATGGGTTCAATTATAGTGACATTCCTTCTTCTAGTGACCCTTCAATCGTCATCCTCTTTTTTAAATGCAGGGTTCCTTGGCACTTGAGCAGAGCAAGGCTTATATTTGGCTTATTGCTGCTATTGTTAAATTTTGTTCTGCAAAGTCATTTGCAGAATGACTTGAACAGACAACACAAAGAACAAGTCTGCACTAGCATTTGCAGACTGAATTCAACAGTCAAAAAAATAAGAACAGAACTAACCAGAGAGAAGAAATTCTAGATAGAGAAAAAACAATCAAATGAAAAAGGAATTCTATTATTTCATCTTACAAAATGTACACAAGGATGTTGTTTATATATACAGAAAACAACCGCCAATGCTGCATAAATAACAACTGGCATTTAACTAGTAAAAACAAAATTGACTTCTTCTTGCTCCATGTTAACAATGGACAAATTAAATTTGTCTTTCTCTTTGTTGAATAACACAACCGACTTCAGCATATTCCAGCTGGCAACTTCATGTTCCAGCTGGCAACCTCATGCATCCAAGTGGCATAATTGTCTGCCATGTCACTGAGAACACTGGCAATACTACTGCACTTCGTTCCACTGCATGCATGATCCAGAACTTCACACTCCTCCTGTATTCCCTTGCACTCACCTCACTGCATGATCAATCACAGCTGTACAATGCAGCTGCATTCATCACTTCATCACTGCAATGCAATAATCACAGCAGTACCACCAAACTACAATGTAACTGCATTCATCATCATTTTTAATAGCCCCCCTCAAGTTGGACTGGGGAAAATATTTTGAACACCAAGATGCTGCATCAGAAAAGAAAACTGGGATGCAGGCAATGCTTTAGTAAAAATGTCTGCAACTTGTAAATTGGAAGAAATAGGCAAAGGTTTCACTAGTCCAACTTGAAGCTTCTCACGAACAAAGTGACAATCAATCTCAATGTGTTTTGTCCTCTCATGGAAAACTGGATTTTCTACAATGTGAAGTGCTGCTTGATTATCACAATAAAGAGGGACTGCTGTTGAAATAGGCATATGAAGCTCTTGAAGAACATATGACAGCCACTGCAATTCACAAACAGTATGAGCTAAAGCTCTATATTCAGATTCAGCAGAACTTCTAGAAACAGTGGTTTGTTTCTTAGATTTCCAAGAAATCAAAGCACCTCCCAAGAAAACACAATAACCTGTCACTGATCTCCTTGTTTCAGAGCAGCCTGCCCAATCTGAATCTGTAAAAGCTGTTAGCTTCAAATCTGACTGAGCAGGAAAGAATAAGCCTTGACCAGCAGCCTTCTTAAGATACCTAAGAATTTGATGAGCTGCTTTAATATGATGTTCTGTAGGCTTGTCAAGAAATTGACTAAGTTGCTGAACAACAAAACTTATATCTGGTCTGGTAATTGTCAAGTACAACAGCTTTCCAATCAAACTTCTGTAACTAGTTGAATGAGGCAGTGTAGGTGAATCAAAATGTTCAAATTTTGCATTGGTTTCCATGGGAGTATCAGATGGTTTACATCCCAAGAATCCAAAAGTGGTAAGCAGATCAATAGTATATTTTCTTTGTGACAGATTCAGACCTGTTTTGTTTCTGGCCACTTCCAATCCTAAAAAATATTTCAAGTCCCCCAAATCTTTGATCTTGAATTGATCATGTAAAAACTCTTTCACCTCATTAATTGCTGTCAAATTATTACTGGCAAGAACTACATCATCTACATAAACAAGCACAGCAATGAAAGTGTTATCAACCACCTTAACAAACAATGAATAATCACTCTTTGACTGCTTGAAATCAAGACCAAGTAATGCTGCAGTCAGTTTGGCATTCCATTGCCTACTGGCTTGCTTGAGGCCATAAAGAGATTTATTCAGCTTACACACCAATGACTGATTTTGAAAACCTGGTGGAGGTACCATATAAACCTCTTCTTCCAAATCACCATGTAGAAAAGCATTGTTCACATCACATTGATGCAGATACCAGCCCTTAGCCACTGCAACAGCAAGAACAGTTCTGATAGTAGTCATTTTGGCTACTGGTGAGAAGGTATCTATATAATCTACTCCTAATTGCTGAGTGTAACCCTTTGCCACTAATCTAGCTTTGTATCTTTCTACAGTACCATCTGAATTATATTTCACCTTGTATACCCATTTGCAGCCTATGGGTTGTTTTCCAGGTGGCAAAGGTACCAGAGTCCAAGTCTTAGTACTTTCAAGAGCCTCTATTTCTTTCTTCATAGCCTCTTGCCAAGCAGGAATCTGAGCTGCCTCTTCATAACACCTTGGTTCAACATTTTGTGAAACATTCAAAGCAAAAGTTTTGCACACAGGAGATAAAAGATCATATGATATTACTCTGGATAAAGTGTGAGGAGTAGTTTGTATGTTGTTACATATGTAATCAGAAAGATATGTTGGTGTTGACTTTGGTCTAGAAGATTTTCTGAGTGGTATAACAACTGATGAAGGAGGATCATTAACTGGAAATGGAACATAAACAGGTATATCTGGAACAAAAGCTGTAGGACTTGATTCATTCTGTGAAGGAAAATTTACTGAAGAAGCATCCTGTGCAGAGAACATTGGTTGAACATTTTGAAATGATGTATTGAAAGGAGTACATGGACTGGAAGAAGTAGAAACATGATGAAAAGGAAACACTTCTTCATAACATACTACATTTCTGGATACAAATATGGCTCTGGAAGACCAATCTAACAGAATATACCCTTTGCTGGTTTGTGAAATTCCCAACATCACAGCTTTTCTAGCTCTGGGATCAAATTTTGATCTACCTTGTTCTAAAGTAGATGCAAAGGCAAGACATCCAAAAACTCTCAGATTAATAAAAGAAGGTTCTGTGCCATGAAGAACAGAATAAGGGGTTTGATTATGCAACACAGGAGTAGGGAGTCTGTTTATTAAATAGACTGCATGTTGGACACAATATCCCCAATAAGAAATAGGAATATTAGATTGTAGTTTCAAAGCTCTTCCTACATTAAGGATGTGTTGATGTTTTCGTTCTACTATGCCATTTTGTTGAGGAGTTTCAACACAGGAAGTTTCATGTATGATGCCTTTAGATTGATAGAAAGAGGATATTTGAAACTCAGAACCATTGTCTGTTCTGATTTTCTGAATAGTCCTTGAAAATTGATTTTCAACAAAGCAACAAAAATCTTGAACAAGTTTCCTAACTTCTGTTTTTTCTCTCATCAAGAATATCCAAACATATCTACTGAAATCATCTACAATACTCAAGAAATATTTCTGATTATGAATTGTTGAATGCTTATAAGGTCCCCATATATCCATATGAATGAGTTCAAAACATCTAGAAGAACTGGATTGTTTCAAAGGAAAAGGGAGTTTTTTCTGTTTTGCTAAAGGACGGATAGTACATTTGCAATCAGCAGGAATACAGATAGCTGGCCAAATGCCTTTAAGTAACTGCAATCTTTGATCAGAAAGATGTCCTAATCTAAGATGCCAATTGACAGTAGCAATAGAATTGGAAACAGGTTTAGTACAAAAAGGAATGCTTGCAGAAGAATTTGTAGATGACAAATGATTGAATGCAGGAACATTTTTGACTGAAAGAACATCAAGATGATAAAGGCCATGATGGCAGTTAGCTGATCCAATCCTCCTCAGGGTTACATTGTCCTGTATCAAACATCCAGCAGAATGAAAAATCACATTGCAGTGATTTTGCTGAATGAGTTTATCAACTGAAACTAAATTATAACTGAAAGAAGGTATGTAAAGAACTTCATGTAATTGAAGCTGTTCAAAAAGAATAATATGGCCTTTATGTGTAACAAGCACAGAACTATTATTTGGAAGCTGAACAAAAAAGTTACTAACTGGAGTGAAAGAAGTGAACAGGTTTAAAGAGCACACAATATGATCAGTTGCTCCTGAATCCAATATCTAATGCTTTGTTGTTTCAGAAATATGTGTACCTGTGTAATCTGAGGGAGTATCAAATTTTGCTGCTAATGTAGTTGCTTGATGCACCGGAGTAGATTGAGGCATAGCAGAACCTGAACTCTGAATTTGTGTGGCTTGAAGCATCTTCATTAGATTGAAATACTGCTCTTGAGTTATTCCTCCCCCTGCAGCAGAGCTTTGAGAACCTGAAAATTCTTGAACTGGTGAATTATTAGTAGGATTTATAACCATATTTCCTCTCATAACTGAGTGGAAACCTCCACCTGGTTTTGTACCACTAGTATATCCACCATCTCTGTTTCTGAACTTGAAATTTGGTGGATAACCATGTTTTTTATAACATTTATCCACTGTGTGACCATTCCTTCCACAAAATGTACAGATCATACTTCTTTGACCAAAATTCCTTCTCTGGTTACCTGTTGTAGCATTCACTGCATTTCTTCCTGACTGTAAACCAGAATGCATTTCTCTGATAGGCACATTATGCATGTTGTTCATATCTACATCATTCACTGGTTTAGCCATAATTACTTGTAAGTCTGAACTTTGATTAAAAGCATAATTCAATTGTCTCTCATGCTTGATTGCCATGGAAAATACTTGATTAACCAAAGGTAAAGGAGCCATCATCAACACTTGAGATTTTACACTATTGAATTATTCATTTAAACCTTTCAAAAAATGGATGACACAATCCTCATCATAATATTCTCTCATTTGTCTAACTGCTCCACATGTACAACTAGGATCACAAGCACATTTAGGCAAAGGCCTCAGCACCCGTAGTTCATCCCACAGAATTTTTAGTTATGTATAGTACTCATTGACAGATTTATTTCCTTGCTTTATTGAATGGATCTCCTCAATTAAATCAGACAAATGATAAGAGTCTCCACTGGAATATCGATCAAACAAATCATCCCACACTTCTTTAGCAGTATCAAGCCACATTACACTTTGTGCAATTGTGGAATCCATAGAATTGATCATCCAGAATAAAACAGTAGTGTTTACCTGCTGCCAGAGAGTATAATGCCTTGTACCTCGTTGTGGAGCTTCAATTGTTCCATCAATAAAACCAATTTTGTTCCTTGAGATTAACACCATCTTCATTGCACGGCTCCAAGAATGATAGTTTTTCTCAGTAAGAATTGGTTGTACCAAAGGTTGTACTGAGCTATCATTTGGATTCAGATGTAGAGGATTTGTAGGAATCGGTTCTGCCATTATCAATTCAAGAGAAAAAAAAACTTCCAATTTCCAGAAAACTAGAAGAACACCCAAGAAGTAACCGAAGTAATCAGAGAATGCAATGGACTGGCTCTGATACCATGTTAAATTTTGTTCTGCAAAGTCATTTGCAGAATGACTTGAATAGACAACACAAAGAACAAGTCTGCACTAGCATTTGCAGACTGAATTCAACAGTCAAAAAAATAAGAACAGAACTAACCAGAGAGAAGAAATTCTAGATAGAGAAAAAACAATCAAATGAAAAAGGAATTCTATTATTTCATCTTACAAAATGTACACAAGGATGTTGTTTATATATACAGAAAACAACCGCCAATGCTGCATAAATAACAACTGGCATTTAACTAGTAAAAACAAAATTGACTTCTTCTTGCTCCATGTTAACAATGGACAAATTAAATTTGTCTTTCTCTTTGTTGAATAACACAACCGACTTCAGCATATTCCAGCTGGCAACTTCATGTTCCAGCTGGCAACCTCATGCATCCAAGTGGCATAATTGTCTGCCATGTCACTGAGAACACTGGCAATACTACTGCACTTCGTTCCACTGCATGCATGATCCATAACTTCACACTCCTCCTGTATTCCCTTGCACTCACCTCACTGCATGATCAATCACAGCTGTACAATGCAGCTGCATTCATCACTTCATCACTGCAATGCAATAATCACAGCAGTACCACCAAAGTACAATGTAACTGCATTCATCATCATTTTTAATAGCTATCACCATTTTTCTTATGTCAGTATGGTCTCGCTCTCTATGTTTCACTATGCCACACACCTTCATTTGGTTGCAATCTTGCAGACCAAAGATCCGCTGATCTGCTCTGTCTGTAACGGTTTGAGAAGTGGTCGTGAGATGTTGAAGGTGAAATTGGATGCTCTGTGCCATGCTTGTGGGTCTGCCAGAGAGAATCTGAAGAGGTAGCTTCTAAGGCAATATAATTAATAATTGAGTTATCCAAGTATCACCGTAACTAGTGTTCATGATTTCTTCTTCGAATAGGAATGAATTTTCTTGGTATGCCTTACTCTTTAATGTACTACCTAGCCCAACCCCATCACCAACTTCGGGCCTTCATATAAGAATTCTGCCATCAGAAAATACCTGTGTAAGGCCTTTCACCAGCGCAGAAAATGAGAAAACCAGGGACTCAAGACCTAATGCTGGTGTTGGGAAAACGGTGAAAGTGTCTTAAGGTTTTTTCAGAATGAAACAAGGCTGCAAAACCATCAAAAATACTTGTGTATGACTCTTCCACCACAGTTTCTGTAGTACAAGTGTCTGAGGTTCCAACAACAGGAACTGAAAAACAAGACATGAAAAGGGCTAGAATAAAGATGAGCATGGTAGCCATGGTTTTCTTCTAGTTTGGTATGAATAGTCATTATATGAAGGGTTAGTAGCTAATTATTGTTGAAAACCTGTCATTATAAGACCGTTTTGCGAATTTTTAAGTTGACCGTGATAAAGATGCAATATTAGATGTTATGTTGCTAATCGCAATTTTAATATAGACTCGTGGATGGAGTGCTATGGTATAGATTTTTGAAAATCCGCATATTTCTATAACAAGAAGGTCTTCTTTTTGTGATTAAATTATCAGTAGAAACCAGAGTGGAGGCAGCACTAAATGGATTGAATAAAAAGAGTTAGTTGGCTAAAATATGTTTAAAAAAAGTTTTAAAACTTGGAGCTGCAAATGGTTTTCAAGTTTGGACGAGAGGAATGCAGCAAATTTCCCCTCATGGGAGCTTTGTTTTGGTAAATGAAGCCAGAAAATTAGAATGCTGTTTTGTCTCCATTCTGCACTCCCAGATTGGGCTGTAAGATTCCTTTTCTACTATCTGGGGAATTTCTCTCCCATTACATGTACTTTCTGCAACTTCTACAGATTCCTGTTAAAATAACCTCCTTTTTCCCTTCCTCAAGAAAAGGAAAAGCTTGGACTTATGCAACAACTATTAATCAAAGCCAAGGAATTTGAGGAATTTTTTCCATCCCACAAGGAAAGCAATGGGGCTTGCTTGAGAGGGAGAGTAGAAACAAGACAGCAACGCTAGGATGTAAGCATAAGAATTTTCAACAGATGTAGATAATACATAATTCTTCTTACGACTATTTTTAAGAAAATACTAACACAGCAACAACAAACTTAGTCATTACATGAGGTGTTTCTTCAACCTTAACATGGGAAGGAAAGATGAGATGGCATCAAAACCTCCCATCAAAGTTTTAGAGATTCATACAATCACCTAAGTAGATATTCTCTTCCTCCAAAACCAAATACACACTTTTTAATAGACATTTAATTTTAAGCAGATGAAATATTTGATTTACTACTTCTTGATGCAAAATGTCTCATTTGTTCAGATATTTGAATATCCATGGTGTAGTGGTAAATAGCTTTACTTCTTGGGATCGTTTGCAAGAAGAAACTTGAACCAGCCGGCGGAGAGTTTGGGAAACCTCTCATAACTACCATCATAGTGAATGTAGTTTATTCCAAATCGACTCGAAAAGCCAGAAGACCACTCTAAATTGTCCATCAATGACCATGCAAAGTAACCTTTCACATTTGCTCCTTCACTGCATTTTACACAAATTATTAAAAGTAAGAAAATTTACAAAGAGTAGTACTTTGCATAAACACTCTCGGAATTTTTTGTTTGTGTTGATCGATTTTGTCCTAATGATATAATTTTTAACTTTTTAGTTCCAGATTCTGAGTTGTAGTTTATATGATCAGCAGTAGTCCTTAGAACAATCTTGCTTGTGTCAAATTTATCTAACATTTTTTTTAAAACATTTTTAGTCCTAGAACTGTTTGTGCTCACTTAAAATACTTCCATCCATGCCTTCTCTAAGCTCAAATTATCTTGGGAGTGCTTTCACTTTGTTTTCTATAAGGAGAGGGTGAATAGGTATATATAGTACTTACCATATAGCATCCTTGAGGGCCACAAGATGTTTATAGTGATAAGATACCCTGTGGTAATCAAAAAAGGCTTCCCAAAATGAAATGTTTTCTTGGTTCCATTCATCAATACCTGCAATTTTAATTACAATAATTTGCTATGGCATCTCCTGTACTAAAATATTACAATTTAAGTAAATGACTGAGAAAAGCAGTTGGTCATTACCATTCTCATGGATGTAAAGAGGCGGATTATTGTATTTCGTTGCAACATAGATTAGGAGCTCCTTGAGTCCTTGAGGATATACATATAGCCAATCTGAGCCTCCCTGCATGATATTCAAGAAGCAATTCATTAAGTGTATTCTTTGCTTTTTAATTAAGTTCAACAATTCCCATGATCTTTTGAACAGCTATATATTTGGAATTGACAACGAGAAACTACGAAATGCTTGCCTTTTCGCCAATTGGTACGCCGTCCTTGTCCGGTGCAAGATGGAGCATTGTAGTTGAGTTAGTATCAATACTAATTAAGGTTGTAATACAGTGTTCTCCTTGAAGCAAGAATGTTTGTCAGAAAATTGGTTCCTGGACTTACTGGAACATATAACCTGAGAATCTGCATTAACAATTTGAAATGCTCCAGGTGGGTAGTTTGCGGCATAGTTTGCAGTGTAGTAGTTCAGCCCTATGAAATCGAATGATCCTACCAAATCTTGAACTTGCTCCTTGTGGAAGATCGGAAGTCTTCGTCCTACTAGACTTCTCATGCTGTTTGGATAGTCACCGTAAGTTATGGGATGCAGCACCCTGCAACATCAGTTTCAACTTTTTTGGAACCATATCTACATTCGGCAGTCCCTTTCCTTTGCCCTTCTCGGAACGGTTTAAGTTTTTCCCATTAAGGGGTGGGGTGACAGGACTTCTAGGAAAATGCATAAATTTCCGTGGATAATCCTTACACTCACCATCCCAACATGAAGTCAAGGGCTCGCCCTGCTGCCTCTATATCTTTTTTGGCGTCCGTATATGGCACGTACCAATTTGAGACTAGCGTAATCCCAATTTTACCACCTTGAGTCTTCTGCATGCGCATGGCCGCTGATTAACATGAAACAAATAACAACTTGCAGAGGGAACTAATAGATGGTTGTTTATGAAGATAATGAACATATGTAGAAAGTATGACCTGATATTTTTCCCTATACATTTTGACTGCTGCAGCATGGGCTAGAAGTTGGTTGTGGGTTACAATATATATCTCATGGTAGGGATCCCCTTCTGTTGGTGTTTTGGCACGATTTTGCTTTGAGGTCGCTTTGCTTGATGGGAGCAAATCCGCCATAGCTGACCTTTTAGCTTGGGATGATGTACCTCGGCCAGGTGCTAAAGTGCCCATCAAGTATCCACCCATGCTAAAGCTCCAAGTCTCATTGAATGTGACCCATTTATTTACTTTATCACCAAATTCCCTGAAGCAAAGGTCTGCATATATAGTCCCAAAAATCTTTCCTGTCCTATTTTTCACAAATGCAACATAGTTAGAATTGATCATTCGCTGCTGATATCCAACTTCAAACCATATATAGGTTCACTTACTTAATCTTTTCTTCATTTAAGAACCCGAGGTATTCGGTTTCCAGGGCTTGAGGAAGATCCCACTGAAAGAGAGTCACTACAGGCTCAATACCTAAGGGAAAAGTAACAGTAATGAAATTTCAAACTGGACAAGTTCGATATGCATCTTTCTGCAAGTATAAAAGAGTTTATGTGATCAATGGCAAAACCTACGATTAGCATGGAGTTCTTCTATCAGATCCTTGTAGAAATCTATCCCCTGCTTGTTTACTCTTATCTCTTCGCCATTGAGTCCCTTAGTTCTTCTTCCATCTGATCAGAAAAGCACTAATTTTTGAAACTAGAACAGCATAATGATCATTAGTTTACCTCATCTTTAACGCTTTCATATTAATTTCTTCAATGATGTAAATGAAATTGAAACAGTACTTTCATCCAAACGGATGACAAACTCTTACTTGGCAATACTCGGGACCAAGAAATGGAGAATCTGCAAGAATCTATACCCATTTCCTTCATGATCTTTATATCCTCCTGAAATACATTAATGAAAGTCCAAACCTCAAATCCAGAACTAAGCGCACCAGTTGCGTTTGCTAAGGTGAAGTGTGTGCATATTTGTTTATAAGCATAAGGTCATGAAGTTTATTACTGCATACCTTGTATCTATCATAGAAATGAATCGCATCAAGTGCCTTTTCCTTTTCCACAAGATCTGCGATTTTGAACCAATACAACAATAAAGCACCGTTAACAGGTTTTACTACTGGTGACGTTCGTGAATACCAATCACTTCTTGGAATTCTACACGAACAGATGCTTATTCATTTTGTCTAATTTTAATGAGTCAAAGTACTTTATTTGTTTCAAAACATAAAGCTGTTTTAACTTTATTTTTCTTCAAAATATTATCCTTTTACTAATTTGAATATTTTTCAAAATTAACCCCACCCGTAGTTAAAACACATCAATCCCCAACTTGCTATGTTAATCTTCCGTTTTCAACTTCAACGTACAAAGAGAGAAGAAATATGGGTTAAAATAGTTGTTCTACTAATAACTTTCCGACAGGAACATGACTCTCGTTAATTATTGCAAATACATACAAAAGCGAACTGCTAGTGGGATGAAGAAGGAATACCAGGATAGTTTTTGATCAAAAAGGCGTCCCATATACTTGGGCCTCTTCCGTCATTGTCAGGTGCTCCTTCATACTGGTAAACCAGAAATTGCAGAAGCTGATGAGTAAAATGCATTTTAAGCTGAATAGGACAAAAATCAAGGGAACTTGGAGATACATAGACTGAGAAGTCTACCTGAAAGGCAGATGAACCAGTCCCAAAAACAAAACCCTCTGGGAAGTCATGGCGGCTGAGCCATGCTAGCCTGGAAGCTGGTTCACTGGGCTTCTTCTCTGCGGATAGCATCGTTCGAAGTCTGATAATTTTTCTAGATTTACAAAGTTCAACGCATTAAACTATTTATAGATGCAAAAAATTCAAGATGGCGAGTATGATGGCATTATTATCCGCTTACTATTTAATTAATTTGTCAAGTTATTCTCAGGATTAGGTTGTCCATTTTGACTTTGCAAATCCAAACAATTTTGGTTCATCAATTTCAACACTATGTTAAAAAGGACTATTATTATACATAATTTTAAATTTAATTTTACATTGTCAAAAAATTAAAATATTTTCAACTTCTCTCATTACTCAACATTTTCGCTCTCTATAATTTCGTTAAAATTAATGAGCATGGCATTAATTCAGACTATACAATACAATTAGATAAAGAATTATATTACATTACATCTATTTTGAGATAAAAAATTCAAAAAATATTTTAAAAAATTATTTTTTTAATCCCATAGTTCCACCGTCCAATAAATTTTTCAAGTTTTTCTAGTTTGTTATCTCGAAATCGAGGATTTAGGATTTAGTTATTTATCTAATTATATTATATAGTCTGATTTAATGTAATACTCATTAATTTTAGTAAAATTATAGAAAAAAATAAGGAAGAAGATGTTAGATAGAAAGAATTTTAAAATTATTTAATTTTTATTAAATATAATCAAATCTAAAATTATATATAATAATAACATGTTGAAAGTTTCTATGTCAATAACTAGAATGGAAAAAAAAAATATCAACGTATTCAAAAAAATGATTAATCTCTATCAATAAACATGCTAAAGTCCCGAACCATAGCATACTTTAGTACAATTTAGTTCCGGTCCTGGACGTGTTTTTCGCAGCACGTCCAGGATTGGATCTGATCCGTTGGATCAGATTTTGAATCTGATTCAACGGATCATATTTCGTAGACCCTCTGTATTTATTTAAAAAAATTTTAAAATTTTCGAAAGCCATTGGATTAGATTCAAAATCTAATCTGATCCAACAGTTAAAAATCGGTACTGAACTTGCTACAAAAGCACGTGCAGGATTGAAACCGAACTAACTTTAGTACTACCACAACAGATACAAACTCCTCAGTGGAGCAAAGGTTTAAGATAGTCATATATGTTAAATCAAGGAGATTTAAATTCCAGCAGAATTTTTCTCCCAAAACATGATTGATAAATTATTTTCAGAAGAAATTCAGGTACCTGAAAACTATGATAAATGATGAGATCTCAACATGATTGGAAACTATTGGAATCGCACAAGTATATGACTTTTAAAGATATTAATGCACATAATGTGTTGAGGATTTTCAATTCGAGGTCTGTAGACTCGAAATGATAAAGTTCACATGAGAAATATGAAAAGTTTAAACTATTCACAAGTACACTTGAAGTGTACATGTATTCCCAGCAGGAATTATACACTTGAAGTGTAATCCAAAGAGATAGCAATTAATATTTGCTTATAAAATGCGAACCACAAAAGTGAATATTGCCATGAATTATAGCGTATGATTCTTCGTAAAATTTGGCACTGATAACGAAAAAATATATTTATAGTGGTGGATATAATAGTGCATGATAACACTTAATATGTGTTTATATTTATTATCATTTGATAATAGTATTTATATTTGAAGTCCCTAATGGACTCGATATGCTTGAAGCATATAATTGTTCCTGTAGAACATAATGAGATTATCTTAGTAAATTTTTATTGAAAGAATAATCGAGTACGTCCATATATAAAGAAATTCTATACGTAGCTATACTTGCTATATGTATTTCTTTATCAGAATATATCCTCATTGTACAATCTATTGATTGACATAATATTCTCCATATTAGGGGGAGAAAAACTTCAACTAAAGAGGATATCATTTATGACTTTTATTAACTTGATCTATGCATAAGTATTAATGAACTAGAAGTTCAAAATATTGTTTATTTGCATAATATTACATATTGATTGTTTGTATGACTCCTGTAGAGTTAGTCAATATAATATTCTACTTATAGATATTTCTATTTGGATAAATATCTCAGCAGGACAAAATATATAAATTCTATAGATATATGATTTTGATACACGCCTGAAGTGTGATTGATCTCTTGATTTTGAAAAGAGAAAATGATTTGATAATCAAGATATTTTTCCTGAAGAAATTAGAGGAGCAAGTATTGTGATCAACGTTTTGAAAAGCCAACATTTTGTTTTGATTGAACATCCTGAAGATTTTTCACATGGACATAGCACATCAATTGTCATTGGGTTATTATATGCGAGATCCTTTATATCTATTGAAGGATATTGAAGAACTATTGGGTCTTGAAGTACCACAATTCTGTAATTGAGTGTATGAATACACTTGTCCACATGCAAGTAGATATCTATTCTAGTTCTTCTCTACCCAATAAATTTTGAGACGGCATTAAGCTTGCTTTTGAATCTCCTTGAGATAACTTATCTCGAATATTAAGAAAATCTAACTCCTGTTGAAATAGATATGCAAGGTATAAGTTACATATATGATTCACATACACCATGCATTTATAGGCATGTGTTAATTATAACAGTCACATCTTCAACTTATAGAAACATGATGTTGGTTGAGAATATATGTGATCATGATTAATGTATTCGAGATAAATCTATATCCTCTGAGAATGAATTCCAATTATATTGTTGGATGATAATAAAGTTTGGAATATATCTAAGGAGATATGATAAAATTTTTCTTTACTCATGAATTCCTGAAGAGTAGTGACATTGATGTGCAACAAATTCAATCATGCGACAATCTGACAGATTTATTCACTAAGGTATTACCAGCCGCATCATTTGATAAATTGGTGAACAAAATTAGAATGTGGCGGTTAAGAAACCTTAAAAGATTATCTCATTAGGGGGAGTAAATATGGCATAAAGAGTAGTGTACTATTTTTCCTTCACTATAATTTTTCTCACTGAATTTTTTATCTAGTAAGGTTTTAACGAGGCATACTCTTATGCAATAAACATCCAAGGAGGAGTGTTATAAAATTAATATTATTATGGATGTCCATTATCAGAGTTATAAAGATACTCTAACTATGCAAAAGATAGATGGTAGAGTTCTATCATATCTTTGATTAGTAATAGGATTTGTCTTCTGATTATCCTATACTTATTCTGATTTAGATGTACCCCTGAACCCTATAAATATGGCTATAGACTGAGGTGTTGTATTCACTCATTCATTAATTGATTTACTCTCAGATAATTAATAAAGATCTCTTATTCTTTCTCTCTATTTTCTCTCTATAGTTTTCTTCTATTCTCTACATTATAATTTCTTTATTAAGTTTTCTACATTAGTATTGCCATTTTGTTGTGCCGACTACGACTGTGCGTCAACAAATTCATAACAAGTATAAAATTATATGTGTACCACACGTTTTACAAATGAAGACAAGAAACGGAAAATAAATTGAAGTATATCAAAATTACCTTTGCCACCATTATCCTAAACTAAAAATTTGCACAAAGATGTTAAAAGCTATTTAATTGTAGGGCCATAATTTGCAATTTAGAGTGAATGTAATAATATGTACAGATAATACATGATACTATTTAAATAATTTTCAAAATCATGGTCCCCTGAATTCATATTAGTTCCGCCACTGCTTCTTAGTTGTACATAAATCCTCCCATCCCTTCCAAGCTAACCCCTTTTGTTTATCCACATGACTTCACCAAAACTATCTCAATAGGGATGTAATCCATATCTATACAATTAGAAAAGTATGGATAGAAGTTTTAGGGATTTAAACTTATGTGTTTCTTTCTTTTTAGATGATCCAAAATGCCTTTGGTTATTGTATTATATTATGAGATATATAGTGGTTATTATGAACAATTAAAGAGGAAAATGTTTAAAGCTATAATTCCATGAATTAATTTCCTAATGGTATATAACATATGAGACCAACAATTAATTTTGGGGCATTCAATGAATTTTTATGTATAAATTTCACACCTTTTATGGCAAAATAATGTCATTTTAAAAAAAGAAAACCCATAAGAACTAAAATTATCACAAGAATACTTATGCTAATTAAAACTCTCAAATAATTTATCAAAGACCAAAAATATAATAGCATAAGATAAGAACGTAAACTACTTAACATCCTTGAAATAGCTTATTTAATAAATAAAAAAATGTATCTTTATGTTAGTTAATTATATATTTTACAAATCACACAAATAATATCAAGTAAAAATTATAAAGAAACAAAAAAATTTTAATCTAAAAAGTTAAAACAAATATGAGATACAATTTTACTAAATAAACTAAATAATAAATTATATTTTACAAGATTTGCCACATACATTCGCATATGGACATTGCTAGCTTCATCAAATAGGGTTTTGGGAAGCAAAAAAATGGACGTGGCATGAGTCAGAATTGCTTACAAACTGACTTCTTCGGAACCTCTTTACCCCCTGAAATACTTCCTGAAATAACCATTTTTCTTTAGGGGCAACTATATACAGTTTTTTTGGACTATATGTAGTGCGAAAAATTTTCGTTATTTCGTTTTAATTTCGAACAGTTTCTAGAATTCTCTAAAGCATTCGGACAAAAAATTTCAAATTTAAGAACAACGACGAAAAATCTTCTCGAAAAAATGTTAGTTTATCAAATTACTCATAATTTTACATTGATTTAGACATAAAAAACTTAAAAATCGGCCTTAAAATGACCAATTTTGAAATTAGCCAAAAAAATTTGAATTCTGCCAACTGCGTTGCAAAATTCATCTATGAATTCCGCCACCAATTGGCGGAATTCATGGATGAATTCCGCCACTAATTGGCGGAATTCTTTCGCGAATTCTGCCAATTGGTGGCATGAATTCCGCCACGCAGTTGGCGGAATTCAAATTTTTTTAAAGTCTATTTTAAAGTTTTTTATGTCTAAATCAATGTAAAATTATGAGTAATTTGATAAATTAACATTTTTTCGAGAAAATTTTTCGTCGTTGTTCTTAAATTTGAATTTTTTTGTCCGAATGCTTTAGAGAATTCTAGAAACTCTTCGAAATTAAAACGAAATAATGAAAATTTTTCGCACTACATATACTCTAAAAAAACTGTATATAGAAATGACGTTTCTTTACTACCCTATCACCCGTTAAATATACCTCTCTCAGATCTATGAAACAGATAAGTAGGCCCCTCCTCAATTTATCAGCTTACTTAAATTTTATTTATTATTTATTATTTAAATTTTAATGGTCTCAACTGTTTTAAATAAATAACCTTTTATTTTAAAAAATTCATATAAGATACGCCCTCATAGTTCTCTCCGGTATATCTTGAAAAAATAAAAATAAAAAATTGGCAATAACCATAATAAATTCTTAACCAGTCAAAATATGAGATTCAATATTTTGACCGAGAAACCGAGAAAATTAGGAAGAAAACAAGGAAGCTCTTAGATTAGGGGTGTTCAAAAATCGAACCGGATCGAATAATCGAACCGAATCGAATTGAATTTTTTGATTCGGTTCGATTTTTGTAGTTGTTCGATTTAATTTGTAAAATTATATAAATTTCGATTCGATTTTCGGTTTAGGTTATTGAACCGAAAATCGAATTAAAAAATTAAAATTTTTTAAAAAATATATAAGAACGCATTATGATAATGAGTTTTTATATTTATTTTTAAAAAATAAATACAAGAACGCATTATCGTAATGAGTTTTTATATTTATTTTAAAAAAATAAATATAAGAACTCATTATCATAATGCGTTCTTGTGTTATTTCGATTTATATCGAATCGAATCGAAAAATTAAATAGTAAAATCAAACAGTTCGATTCGATTTTTAAAAGAATATTAAAAATCGAACTGAAAATTAAATAGTGAAATCAAATCCATTTGAACCCTACGATAACATATTTTGATTCTTGTTTCTTTTAACTTTGAGTCATTGATCAGAACATCTAATTTCTAAAGCTGGTTTTCATTGGTATTTGTCAAATCCCAATTAGTCGAAACCCCACTTCAGCTAAGACTGAAGCTTAATGAAGTCAACAAACAGAAAATAAAACAGAATAAGAGAGAGGATGGATTGAAAGTCAACGAGGGTGATCAGATTGTAGGAAAACAGAAAGAAATTACTGAGCTCAAGAAAAGCTCATGAACATAGGTTTCTTGATTCAAAAGACATCTATACAATCTGTATAAACTAGCTTAAATACTAGGACAAAATATTGCTGAAGCAATCTGATCCCTCCACGCATGACATTGCTGACTTCATCTCTGATCCACGCCTGAGCTTCAGTCTCCCAGTGAAGAAGAAAACTGTGCAATGACTTTCTTCAACTTCAAATCTGCGCTGTCCACGTGTCTTTTAATTTCTTCTCTTCTAACACCAAGAATGCATGCTTCAATTGAGCCAGGTTGCCTTAGTTTCCCTTAACCAAAACGGTGTCGTCCCACTTATTGATCTCAACTAATTTAACTACTTCCATTCCTCTTCCCATTCCCGGTTCCTCTGCTTCAGGACATGACAATGCCTTCCCCTCAACAACAGCCTTGTCCTCAAGGCTGGAAGTCTGGAAATTGTGCCTTAATGAAATCTACGTTCTCCCATGAAGCTTCTTCATCTGGAAGGTTGGACCACCGTATTAACCACTGCACCACAGCCCTATTTTTCCTTTTGATCAGCCTTCTTCCTAGCACTGC
Source organism: Rauvolfia tetraphylla (assembly GCA_030512225.1). Taxonomy (NCBI): domain Eukaryota; kingdom Viridiplantae; phylum Streptophyta; class Magnoliopsida; order Gentianales; family Apocynaceae; genus Rauvolfia; species Rauvolfia tetraphylla. Next base: position 606,482 of record JAJQKT010000023.1, read on the forward strand.
AGCAGGTTCTAGTTTGGGTTGCCCATCCTCCCCTACAATTGGTAAATCCTGGAATGCTACCTTGTGACCTCCAATCTTTTTCTTCAACAAACTGACATGAAAGACCGGATGGATCTTTGAGTGGGATGGTAGTTTCAATTTGTAAGCAACTGCTCCCACTTTCTCAATCACCTCATAGGGTCCATAAAACTTGGATGACAACTTCAGATTCTTTCTAACAGCAACTGAAATTTGTCTGAATGGTTGCAGCTTCAAATAAACCAAATTTCCCACCTCAAAGGATCTTTCAGACCTCTGCTTGTCAGAATATGTCTTCATCCTCTGTTGAGCTTTTTGTAAATTCTCCCTCAGAACAATTTCCATAGCTTTTCTGTCAACCAAATGATTTGCCACTGCTGCATTGCTACCTGATGTATAGGGTCCCAGAGCCAGAACAGGTGCTTTATAGCCATACAAAACCTCAAAAGGAGACATTTTTAAGGATGTGTGAAACGTAGTGTTATACCACTATTCAGCCAAGGATAACCATTTTGTCCATTTATGGGGTCTGGTGCTAACAAAGCATCTCAAATACATCTCCATCGTTTGATTGAGTCTTTCTGTGACCCCATCTGATTGAGGGTGATATGCAGTGGACATTTCCAACTTAGTTCCACAAGACTTAAACAGTTCTTGCCAGAAATGACTTGTAAAAACTTTGTCCCTGTCAGAAACTATACTCTCTGGCAATCCATGGAGTTTGTAAACATGTTCTAAGAATAGATTAGCCACCTTCTGGGCAGTATATGGATGGGCTAGGGATATGAAATGCCCATATCTAGTCAATCTATCAACCACCACTAATATAGTGTCTTTCCCTCCTGACTTGGGTAATCCTTCCACAAAATCCATGGCAATGTGACTCCAGGCACAGTTGGGAATATCCAGTGGCTGTAATAGCCCAGGATAATGCACATTTTCTTCCTTATTCCTTTGACATACCTCACATTCTGCTATAAATTTTTGGATCTCCTCTCATACCTGGCCAGTAAAAATATTGTTTGGCCCTTTGATAACAAGCTTGTACTCCTGAGTGACCCCCTTGGAATGTTGAATGCATCTCTTCTATCAGTTTCAGTCTGGTTTCTTTTCCAGTGCCCACATATATCCTGTTTTGAAACTTCAGGATTCCATCCTGGAATTTCCACTCTTCATTATCCTGACCCCCTATTAAGCAAGTGGTGACCATTTCTTGAGCTTGGCCATCACCATCATAACTGTCTATTACCTCCTGGATCCAGACTGGAATAGAAACTGATATGGTTGTAAGTTCTTGCTTCCTAGAAAGAGCATCTGCTACTTTGTTCTCACAGCCTTTCTTATATTGGATTTCATAACTTAGCCCCATTAATTTAGTAATCCATTTTTTCTGTGCCACCGTAGTTATCCTTTGTTCCAGCAAATACTTAAGGCTTTGGTGGTCAGTTTTGATTATAAAATGACCCCCTTTAATATAATGTCTCCATTTGCTTACTGTAGTGGCCAATGCAAGTAATTCCTTTTCATATACTGAGAGAGCCCTATGCCTGACCCCAAGGGTTTGCTCAGATAGGCTATAGGCCTATGGCCTTGTATCAGGACAGTCCCAATTCCCACCTCACTGGCATCAGTCTCCAACACAAATGGCTGAAAAAAGTCTGGCATAGCCAAAATGGGTGTTTGGCTCATGGTTTTCTTCAACATCTCAAAGGCCTCTTCTGCTTCATTATTCCAATGAAATTCTCCTTTCTTCAACAATTGGCATAATGGCTTGCTGATGCTTCCATAACCTCTCACAAATTTTCTGAAGTATCCAGTCAATCCCAAGAATCCCCTTAATTGTTTGGCATTCTTTGGTCTTGGCCAATTCACCATATCTGTCATTTTCTTAGGGTCAGCCTCCACTCCTGCCTGGCTAATGATATGACCCAAATACTCTATCTTGAGCTGAGCAAAACTGCACTTACTCATCTTAGCAAACAGCTGATGTTTCTTCAACAAATCAAACACCTTCCTGAGATGTTGCAAATGTGTCTCCATATCTGGACTGTAAACTAGTATGTCATTAAAAAATACCAATACAAAGTCTCTCAAAAACTCTGCAAAGACTTTATTCATGAGAGACTGGAATATGGCTGGACCATTTGTTAAGCCAAATGGCATAACCAGAAACTCATACAGCCCAAAATGAGTCCTGAAAGCAGTTTTATGAATATCCTCCTTAGCCACTCTAATCTGGAAATATCCAGATCTCAAGTCTACTTTAGAGAAATATTTTGCCCCATGTAGCTCATCAATCAATTCATCAATAATGGGAATGGGAAATTTGTCTTTCACAGAGATGCTATTAAGCTGCCTGTAATCCACACAAAACCTCCAACTCCCATCCTTCTTCTTAACTAGCAGCACAGGTGAAGCAAATGAACTATTGCTTGGTCTGATTATCCCATCCTCTAACATCTCTTTCACCATTTTCTCTATCTCAGTCTTCTGAAAATAAGGATGCCTATAAGGCCTAATCTTGAAAGGCTGAGCACCCTCACTGAGGTGAATGTGGTGTTCATGCCCCCTAGTAGGGGGTAGTCCTTGAGGTTTTTGAAACACCTCATCATATTCCTGAAGGAATGTCTGCACTTCATCTGGTAGTTCTTCCTCACATTTCACCTCCTCCATACTCATCAATTGCCCCCACCCATACAGATTCCCCATTGGTCATCATCTTCTGAAGAGTTTGAGCATTCACTGGTTTCCATCTGATATCTTCTGTTCCCCCTTCCAGTTTCACCTCTGCCCCATCCTTGTTAAAGGATAAATGCAATGATTGAAAGTTAAATACTATAGGACTTAAAGGCTTCAACCAATCTGTCCCCAAAATCAGATCACTACTACTGAGTTTTAATACTCTAACATTATGATCAAATTTCTGCCCTCCCATTTTCCATTTCAGTCCCTTACAAATGCTCTTACTGGTCATAGCAATTCCATCTGCAATTGTAATCAACACTGGTTTAGTAGGGGTCTTTTTGAGTTGCAATTCCTCCACAATTCTCCTATCAATGAAACTGCAACTACTGCCAGTGTCTATCAAAACTGAAATCTCCCTATTCTTGATGCTTCCTTTTATTCTGAGAGTCCCATTTCCCTCCTTTCCAGACATAGCATTCATGGACAGTTCCAAGCATTCATCAGGTTCCTCCCCTGTTACTGCTTCTGGATCCCCCTCCTGTACTTCTTCATATAATAGGAATTCTTGCCCTTCATCATCATCCAATTCCTTCACTAACACCATATTCAGTTGCTTTTTAGGGCACACAAGATCTGGACTATACCTCTCCCCACATTTGTCGCATAATCCCTTTTCTCTCCTATGTTGAAACTCAGCTGTGGTTATTTTCTTGAAAGCCATAGGTTCTTTCTGAGAACTCTGTTGAGAACTCAGAGAAGATTTCTTAAGGCTGGACTGATTTACATTAGCCTTAAAAGTTTGCATGTGAGGCTTGGAATAATGTTGTCCTTTTGAAACAGCTGAACCATGTAATTGGATTCTAGTAGCCTGCTCATATGCATCCATTAAAGTACTAGGCTTAAACACCTTCAACAAATGTCTTACCTCATCTTTTAATCCCCCCACAAACACAGACATATAGTAAGCCTCAGTAGCCAGAGGTATCTGAGATATTACCACAACCTTGAGCTCCTCAAATCTATCTATGTACTCCTCCACAGAACCCTTTTGCCTCAGCCTATTGAACTCCTCCATTAAATCCCCACCATCCGGCTCACCAAACCTCCTGCAAGCCTCCCAAGCCATTTGTTCCCAAGTTCCCTGAGGATTGGTTCTTAGGAACCCTTGAAGCCATGTATAGGCCTTCCACTTCATATGCATTTCAGTAATCCCCAACTTCCTATCTTCAGTAATAGCATGGAACTCAAAGAACCTCCTACATTTACCCATCCATTCCCTTGGTCCATTCCCATCAAAGCTAGGAAAATCAATTTTAGGCATTTTATATTCCATCCCTTGTTCCCTCCTTCGACTCGAACCTTCCCCCATAAAAATAGAACCAGTAACTATAGGGGTTTGGGCAAAGAAATCAGTTCTTGGTTGACTACCACCTTCCCCTTCCACTTGTTTTCCCCCTCTGATTTCCATTCTTTTATTGATATCTTCTAATGAAGCCATTACAGACTGCATAGTCATCATCATTGTAGCTAAGTATTTAGTGTTACCTTCAAGCCTTTCATTCATTTGTTCCATGCTTTTCTCTATGTTGTCCACCCGATGCCCTTGCTCCTTCATAGAAAACTCCAGAGTACCAAACTTCTTCATTTGTGCCTCCAAGTGACCGTGCATCTCCTCAATGTCCCCTTCCAGCCTTTGCATGGCTTCCTCCTTCTCTTGCTGTCTGGTAGCTAGCATTTCCATGAGACCGAACTTGCTCTGATACCAAATGTCAAATCCCAATTAGTCGAAACCCCACTTCAGCTAAGACTGAAGCTTAATGAAGTCAACAAACAGAAAATAAAACAGAATAAGAGAGAGGATGGATTGAAAGGCAACGAGGGTGATCAGATTGTAGGAAAACAGAAAGAAATTACTGAGCTCAAGAAAAGCTCATGAACATAGGTTTCTTGATTCAAAAGACATCTATACAATCTGTATAAACTAGCTTAAATACTAGGACAAAATATTGCTGAAGCAATCTGATCCCTCCACGCATGACATTGCTGACTTCATCTCTGATCCACGCCTGAGATTCAGTCTCCCAGTGAAGAAGAAAACTGTGCAATAACTTTCTTCAACTTCAAATCTGCGCTGTCCACGTGTCTTTTAATTTCTTCTCTTCTAACACCAAGAACGCATGCTTCAATTGAGCCAGGTTGCCTTAGTTTCCCTTAACCAAAACGGTGTCGTCCCACTTATTGATCTCAACTAATTTAACTACTTCCAATCCTCTTCCCATTCCCGGTTCCTCTGCACATGACAGTATTCTGCAAAATGATAGGACGTCTTTATCACAGATATCGGTATATCACACCGTGAGACTTCAAGTCTTCAACCCTCCCAACACGATTGGTTTAAGAACAATAATTATGAATTTATCTGCGCAAGCATTCAGTTTGTTGTTGCAAAAGTTCATGAAAAGTAAAGCAATTGGACCATGTAAGCAAGTTCATGCACTGCTGTTAACTTCACACGTTGACAAGAGCTCTTTCTTTCTGGGCTCAAAACTGACTGGTGTTTATGCTAGTTGCGGGGATTTGGGTTCTGCAAAGTTAGTCTTTAAAGAAATTGAAAACCCAAATGTTTTTGCCTTTAATTGGTTGATTTCTGCCTTAAGCTTTCATGGCTACCAGGAGGAAGCAATTGGGTACTTCTCCTTATTTCTAGAATCAAGATGTTATAGTCCAAACAAGTATACTTTTTCCATTTTGCTGAAAGCGTGTCTTGGTTTGATGAACGTAAAAAAGGGGAAGGAAGTCCACTGTGTGATTTATAAAATGGGTTATGATGTGGAGGTGTCTGTGGGTAATGCTTTAATTGATTTGTATGGAAAGTGTAGCAACTTGTACCTTGCTTGTAAGGTGTTTGACAGAATGGTCAATAGAGATGTTGCATCATGGACATCCGTGATTTGTGGATACTGTAATGCAGGGATGACTGAGAAGTCGCTTGTTTTGTTTGAAAAGATGAGGAAACAGGGTTTAAAACCTAATCATTTTACATGGAACGCGATCATTGCAGGCTGTGCTAGGAGAGGAGATTGTGGTGCTGCTTTTGGTCTATTATCTAGGATGCATGCAGAAGGTTTAGTTGCAGATTTGGCTACCTGGAATTCCATGATTTCAGGCTTTGTTCAGAGCCAAAGAATTAGTGAAGCGTTTAAATTGTTTTTCAATATGTTGTTTTCTGGCATTCGGCCTAATCAAGCGACTTTCACAGGGTTGCTTTGTGCTTGTGGGATGCTAGGTTCTATTAATATAGGCAGAGAACTTCATGCGTTGATCTGTAGAATGAGGCTATATGTTAATGCCTTTGTCGCAAGTTCTCTAATTGATGCATATTCAAAATGTGGGAGTGTTAAATGTGCTTGGAACGTTTTTAACATGATCTCCTGCAAGAATGTTGCTTCTTGGAATGCTATGATTGGATGTTACGGGAAGCATGGCATGGTGAACCTTGCTGTCAAATTGTTAGAGAGGATGCTAGATGAAGGTGTACAAGCTAATGAAGTTACTTTAGTTTCTATTCTCTCAGCTTGTAGTCATGGAGGCTTAGTAGAGAAAGGTTTGGAGATCTTTAGGTTTATGACACAACATTATGGTATAGAGCCAAACAAACAGCATTATGCCTCTGTTGTTGACCTATTGTGTCGTGCTGGGAGGATGGAGGAGGCTTACAAAATGGTTCAAGAAATGCCGTTTGAAGCCACTGAGTCAATGGTTGGCGCTTTCTTCAATGGGTGCAAAATCCATGAAAAAAGAGACCTTGCTGAAAAGATGGCTAAGAGTATGGAATTTAAGAAAACTGGTGGTTTTGTAACACTCTCAAATATATATGCAGCTGAGGGAGATTGGAGGCATGTTGATACTGTAAGGATGGTGATGAGGAATGAGGGAGTCCTTAAGATACCTGGATCTAGTAGGCTTTAGAAAGGTAACGATCAGGAAACTAAGACTAATGAGGAAAGCAGTGGAATCTGAACCCAGGACAGCTATATCTTGGGTACCAAAGTAAGATTTCCTCTGTATATGAATTTTCTGCCTCAGAATTGAAAAGCAATCAGATAAATCTTTTTCTGATTCTCAGTGACATAAGTTTGTCCCTGATTAAGCATAAATCAAACTTAAATTAGGCCATCCATGTCATAACCAAGGTTGTACGGGCTATGGAGTAGATTCCCCAATTTTTCTGTCTCATCTTTATTGTGATGCCTCTTTGAATAGATTTTGCCTTTTTGATGACCGTCTTCTGCTTTACCGGCTAGAATTATGCTCCCGTTGCTTGAACATGCCAAAAGTAAATGTATTGTTTTATTGTATTCTGCTTTTCCTGTCCAAGGTTTTATTGTATTGTTTCCATCTTTACCTTTTTGTTGTGTAAATGTATCAAGCCGAAGGCTGTGCAGTTCACAAACAATAATTGTGAATTTCTGTTACTAAAGGACTTGCTTAGTACCGTTCCTAATAGTTTACTATATGTTTCTGAAGGTAATACCACGCTGCAGGTGGAAGCATGCAATGGCATTTGAACTCAAAGCTTATCGAGTTATTCAAGTTTGAAAATGTAGATAAGCTGGTAAGAAGGTACATGGGTTCCTAGTTATAAAAAATGTGGCTATTTGCTTGTGGGAAAGGAATAAGAACTTCAATATTTGATTTCACGTGCTTAATTTGTCTATCAAATAACTTCTTTGCCCTAGCCCATGACATTAGGAAATAAAAATGGAAACATGGGGTAAAATAGTTAGCAAATTCCATGCTCAAAATTTCTATGAAATTGAAGACGCCTTCAGGTTTGGGTCTTTCTTAGATTCCATTAGGGGCTGGTTAAGAATGTGGGGAGGTAAGAAAGGATGAGTAAGTGAAAGTTTCCGGGATGCAGCCGACCTAAACTTATAAGCAGAATAAGAACTGCAAAATCTGAGTATCATTTCAAGCATGTAGAGTAAATTTTAAAGAGATATATTGACATTTGCCCGGATAAAATTGAATTTGGCAATACGATTTTCCATTTTTCTGCCTCTGGTCCAAACCCAAAAGCTTTCTTTATTCAATCAGATGATTTATCTTGTTGCCTTTTTCAAAGGCTTCTTTGGACTTGTTACTGAACCAAGGCTACCCTGCAGAATTTTAAATTTCCCAAAGAATGTAGCTGAGTATTGAAGAAAAGGAAAAGTTGCATTTGATACTGAAAAAGAGTTGAACACATTTGTCAGAAATAGTCAATCAAAAACTATGATAACCTTTTCTGGTCAAATATGAACTACAAGCTTCTTAATGAGTACTCAGTTTAAATTATTGTTCTCTTGATTCCCTTTCTTGTATATTTTAGTCATCATTTATCCATTTTTCTCATGCTTGGATGACTCGTTCTGTTACAAGCATTTCTTGTAGAGAGCTGCTTTAGCTATTCTGATTAGATTTCCATGTTATATTATTGCAAAATTGATCAGTTAAGTTATTCTAATAGGGGACATTCTGAGCATGTGTTGGACATCTTGTCGGAGAAAAATATGCTTGGTGTGGGATCAATTATGCATCCAAGATAATCCCGTAAAAACTTACTACCAAATGCATTTCAACTTCTTACATCATAAATTGAATAAACAAAGAACCTTATGATATCTGCACTTAAATTTATGGTGTGAATTTTCAGCTAAGAACTTGATCTTTGTTTGAACTTCTTTCATGGAATGTATTTATCATTCTTGCTTGCCAAAATAAGCTTCTTCACCATTAGCAGGTTTGGGAGGACCTTCAAACAATACTTAAGCCAACAAGACGAAGCCGTCTGCCAATCTAATATTGATCTGATTCTGAATCACATATAGCAGGTGCTAGAAACATGCTTTCTTGATGCTTGGTAGTATAAGAGAGCTTCAGTGAGCTGCAAATGTTGGTTCTGCCGGGTGAAGCACTTGCACTCCTCTAGCTAGCTCTAGTGCCCCACAACACAGCTTTACAGATGCTTGGTAGGTGTTTTGATGAGCTGCAGAACTTGTAAATCTATACCCAGCTCCAGCAAGACACACAAGACATTAAAAGGTTATCTTGTTATTAAGGTCATTAGTTCTTCCCCTGCTTGGATTCTGCAGCAAAGTAAGCAATAGAAGGCATCTGATAAATATGTAAAGAAAAATCTTCCATTTCTTCCCTAAAATTTTTGCCTGATAAATATGTAAGTTTTTTTTAATTTTCTTTTCTCCCATTTTATAGTTAAAGGAGACGGCCTAAACTTTTCTTCTCGGCTTTTTTTTTTTTTTTTGGTTAATCTCATTTTAGAACACTAAAGTAGGAATTAAGTATCACATCTTCTTACATTGTCAATCAAGGGTCAAATTTTATCGGTCGATCAATTCAAAATTTTAAAAGGTGTGAAAAGTCTTTTGTATTATTTATTTATTTATTTTTTTATATTGATGCCTATTTAGTACTCTTAGGTCTTATTAGTTGAATATTATATTTTTTTAAAATTATCTAAGAAATAAATTTTAATCGATATCTAAATAATACTATAAAAAAATTTTAAATAATCAATTTACTTTTTAAATAAAAATAAAAATTTTAATTTTATCTTTTTATTTAATTAATCAATAAAAAAAGAGGATTTAATTTAATTTTTAAAAATAATTTATTACTTTTTTTTTAAAACTTTAGATTCATCTTTTTTCTTCTTTTAACCGTAACAATAGGCACTAAAATGATATCAATTTAAAAAAATAAAAATTACAAAAAATAACCAATCATATAATACTTCATTGATAACACCTCTATTTATTTTTTAGAATACTAAAATAAAATTAACCATTTTTTTTTTTACTTCCCCATCCATTTCCTCGTAGTGGTGTCCAACGCCAACGCAGGTAAATGCCACAGAGCTCCCTCCACTCTTCGTACTTCTCTGCTATTTCTTCAATTTCTGTTAGAAATTTATATGGTTCTTTCCAAGTTGCCAACGTTTTTCATCTGGGTTCTTCTCATTCTTTGACAAAAATTATAGTTGTTGCCACGAAATATGTCTTCGCTCATTTCTAATCTTCAAAGTGGTCTTGGAGGAGAAGGCCATCTGGTTTCTTGAATTCAAATACGTTGCTCTAAAGACTAACCATACTGGGACTACCCTGGAACATTTGGTGAGTATCTTTCTCTATCTCTGTGTTGCTCCATTGCTTTCTTTCTGCTATTGGGTTTCTGTCAATGTTAAGCGTATTCTGGTGTACAGTTTTGTTATTAATCGCCCTTTTGCTGTATCGAATTTCAGGATCTAATCTAATACTATTTAGCTATTGTTTTTACCTGTAAACTGATTATTTGTTGATAACTCTGAAAATTCTACAAGTTTTATACCGATTCAGAGCTTTTATTGGTTTTAATCAAACCCAATTGAAATCCTCAAGCACGAAGAATTCAATCTTAATCTTCAGAACAAATTAATAAAAAAAACACTCTCGTGAAGGAAGTTGTGAAGGAAGTTGGGTTAGAGATCATACCACTCCCAAACTCACAAAGCATATATGAACACTGAGAAATCAAGAAGTGACTTTCTTTAAGCAAGATGTCAACTTTAAGCACAGAGAACTCTAAACCCTTTTTTTTTTTTTGCTAAGTAAAGAGCACTACTAAACTTATAAATTATATCTGAGAACTACGCCGGTGCTAAAGGCTGAGGAATATAGTAATTTTCTTTGAAAAAAGCTTATAAGATGAATGGAGCATAGCGTGACCACTTTGCATTGTCTAATTTCCAAATCATAGATCAATCATAAATCTTAGAATTCATATTTATGCAGTAATCTGCTATTAGAGAACAGGTTTTCCTTATTCCTATCCAGTTCTACAGAATAAATGCTTATTTATTTATTTATTTTGCTGAACTACAGAATATATGCTTGATTAAACAATGTCAATAACACTACAAGTCAAAGTGTGACCTACCCAACCCTTTGCGTACGCAACATAGACCCCATAATCTATATCACTGTTAAACTTAAGTTTCAAATTGTATTCTTTTTTTATCTTTTTTATTTTTTTGGTACAGCACGACATCAGAAGTATTTTTAGGATAAGAATTGGAAGGATGGTCTATTTGAAATTCAATTGAGTTTAACCTCTTCCTTTGAAAGAGAAGAATTAAATGCATTTTCTTTGTTCTTTTTTATTTTGCTGATTTTTCTTGTTATGAATAGTTCATGTTTCTATTTGCTTTTCTTAGTCATTTCCTTTTGTCACAAAAGATCCTTCTTTTGTTCCCATCACCTCTATCCTATATTAGACTGCCATTTTCACTGTCATGTAGAAGTGTGTGGTTAGTTAATCCTTCTAATATTCTTTGTTTTCAGGCATATCTAGAGGTGATATTATGTTCTGTAAGTTTCGAAGGATCACAAGAAGTAGAGGGGAGGGAAGGGAAAGTAATGACTTTAACCAATCAAGAGGATCCTCAAATTGGGAAAGACAACTTTTCTGTAGAGAAGGAACTAGGAAGCTTACAGAAGAAACTTGATGCATTTTGAGTCTTATTTCTGTTTTTAATTTTTCTCTTATTAAGCTTTCAATACGCGGGAAATTACTCTTTTCTTCGATACGCAGGGTGCTTGGTCTCTTCTAAGTCACTAAATTTGATGGCGAAGTTCTCCACCTCATTGTCGCCATCACCGATGCCAGGTGCTATAAAACCCTTTGTTAACCTTAATGGCATTCAACAACTTGCTGAATCTCGTCAATTTAGGGCTTGGTTCTTGGATCAATTTGGAGTACTTCATGATGGGAAAAGACCTTATCCTGGGGCAATTGCCACAGTGGAAAAGTTGGCTGCCTATGGTGCTAAGATGGTGATCATAAGTAATTCCTCAAGACGTGCATCTGTAACTATACAGAAACTAAAGGGCCTTGGATTTGATCCCTCACTCTTTGTAGGGGCCATCACAAGTGGAGAATTAACTTATCAGTTCCTTCAGAGGAGAGATGATCCCTGGTTTGCAGCTCTAGGAAGGTCTTGTATTCATATGACCTGGAATGATCGTGGTGCTATATCTCTTGATGGTTTAGGGTTACAAGTAGTGGAAAATGTTGAAGAGGCTGACTTTATTCTAGCACATGGAACTGAGGCTTTGGGGCTTTCTTCTGGCACTTCAGTTTCCCTGAAACTTGAGGATCTTGAGAAAATACTAGAGAAATGTGCTGCTAAAGGTATTCCTATGGTTGTAGCAAATCCTGATTTTGTGACTGTTGAGGCTAGAGCATTGCGTGTTATGCCTGGAACTTTGGCTGCGACATATGAGAGGTTTGGTGGTGAAGTAAAATGGATGGGCAAGCCTGGTGAGATCATATATGCAGCAGCCAAAGAAATGACTGGTACAGATGCCTCTCAGTGTATTGCAGTTGGAGATTCACTACACCACGACATAAAAGGTGCAAATATAGCGGGTATCTCTTCTGTGTTTGTTACTGGAGGCATACATGCAGAAGAGCTGGGGCTTAGTAGTTTTGGAGAAGTTGCAGATGATGCTTCTGTTCATACCCTTGCCTTAAAATTTGATGCTTACCCATCCTACGTGCTTCCTTCATTTACTTGGGAATTTATTCATTAGGTGAGTACTTTAACTTATTACAATTCAGATAAATGTTCCAAATTGAACATCCATGTATCTATTTTTGGTTCTCCCAAAATGAATGTCCACTTCCCTAGAATATATATGTATATATATATATATTCCCTCTAAACTTCCACTACCATCCACCTTAATTTTAAGATATGCGCGTCTCATGGGTCCCATATATATCCTCCTTAATTACTAAGGTTATGATGGTAATTTGAACATGGGCAAATGCTCTCCTAATTTTTCTTTTTCCTGCCAAGTGAAATATGGATATTCAATTTGGACAGGGGAGTGGTTGTGAATTTATATAGCACACTCTTTATCCTATTGGTTGCCTTCATACCTTTAACTTATAATCCTTGCATATCATTATAACTCTTATCTTTTCTCTATGTTTTGGCTAAGTCCCAAAATCAAAAAGGAGGTGTGATATTCCTTTTGTCATAAGTTTGTTTTCTGGGACAGTTCAGCCCTGTAACTACTTCTAACACATTCCTTCACTTTTCTGGTGTGTGTTGTGTGTTTTCTGGATTTCTTTTCTCCTAATTCTTCTCACCATTTTACTGGAATTTTTTGAATTTTGCTTTTCTTTTCTCTTTGTCTTGAATTTTGCCTTTCTGCTTGGCCTACAAGGGAAGTTGCGAGGTTTTAGTTTCATCAATTGTGCATGATGAGAATTGACTTCCTTTGAGGAAAGCATTCCTCCTTTTCTGTTGCCTCCTCTGGGTAATATAAGGCTATGGAGTTTACGAAAATATAGTCGTAACTGTTATACTGTGGATATGGATAACAATTATGTCTTGTTTCTAGTTTATCACGAGTAGTTTTCAGTGACTGGATTCTGTGTTGGCTTGAGTTGGATGGGTCAGGGTGAAATGCACTCGCCAGGGAGGCAGTTTCTGAGGCCAATAGGCAAGGTCCAAAGGGAACTGCCTCTAGCCCTCAATCCTGGACTTAACTTGTTGATAATAGCTGAGAGCCTAATGGAATAAGTTAATATCCCTGCATTGACCACTGCTATGGTCCATTTAGTGCATGTCCTCGCTTTCTCAGGTTCTGGTATTTAGGAGGGTATAGTTTGTCAGAAAGCATGCATTAGTAGCATCTCTACTTGGGTAAGTTGAAAATTGATTGGAGAAAAGGATTCAGTTGCATATTTGATTGGAAATAATAGAATGGTGATCACTGGTCATACTGGGCAAACATTCCCAGATTTTTTACCAGTAGAACTCCTTCGTAGGAATTAAATGACAAAATATGGAGCAAGGAATTAAGACTTAGCCTGAAAATCATATCTATTTGGAACAAGATCTTTTGTATTCTGATGTCTTACCTACATAACTTATTGTTGTCTTTAGGATGTAAACTTAAACAGTGAGGGTTACTCAATTATAGCAAGGTACCTGTTAATTATCAAAATTTCCTCGTATTTTTTACAGATCCTAACATTTCACAGGACATTTTTTTTGGAAATTAATTATCAAAATTTTGATATTACCACTATTTATATGCATTAATATATGTTCAAGCTCCCAATCATGTGAGACTCTGATAGCCTATATATGTTTATTGCAGGAAGTATGAAGCTTATCGATAATTGTATACTTCTTCATGTAAGTTAGCAAAGACAGGAAAAATTGTTTGCTACTAATGTGTTCAATGCAAAAAACCCAAACCATTATGCACATGTTTCTTTGAAACACATTAACCTTCACCTATCATCAATAGTTGCCTATATATGTTAATTGCAGGAAGGATGAAGCTTATCAATAATTCGATACTTCTTCATGTAAGTTAGCAAAGACAGGAGAAATTGTTTGCTAGTAATGTGTTCAATGCAAAAAACCCAAACCATTAGGCATGTGTTTCTTTGAAACACATTAACCTTCACCTATCATCAATAGTTGCATAAATTTAATGCATTAAGTCCTTAGCACTCTTGGTTTCATTGAACAGTTCACTTGAATGACTTTCCATAATTATTGAATGTTCTACACTGAAAAGAACATAGAATCAATGACTAAGTTGAGGAAAATAGGAGTCTGAGTGGGAGAGTGAGGATAAAAAACCTGGGTTCTCCAATAAATAGATAAAAATGCTTCCCCAGTATGGGAGGATTGAGGAGAAAATGCCAATACGAAAAGAAGCTAAATATGACGATGAAAAGACAATAGTAATGACCCGGTCAAATTCTGCTGAATGATGCAAATACAATAGTAATGCAATCCGGTCCAAAAAGATGAAATCCTTGTCAAGCTACAGAAGCAGGTGTTGAATGAGACTAACAACGTCAGTAGCTCCTCTGGAATTTCTTACTTCTATTACTGAGGCAGCTAGGTTCTCTTCCTCCTAGGATAGTATGGGGGTTAATTGTTCTCATTTCGTGGTTTGAATTGCTTATTTACTTTAAAATACTTATCACGAAATAAATTCCATACAAGTCATATATCAGATAACCATTTTGTGTCCTCCTCATGCTTATTTTATGTGCTGAAAACACATATTACACCATCTCTGTTTGAGCAATATATCTTGTCCATTACAATATTTTGTGGTGCACCAGTGGAGCACAGGTTCGACAAATCTACCCAAGCATTTTGCTTATGTGTGACGAGTGGTTAAATGCTTTAGCCATGGTTAAGCCTATAAAAGGATGCTAATATATTTTGCAAGTATTTTCTTAACCAATTGAGATTTACTGTGTACCCTTTCTTCTTTTCAAATTGTAAAAAGTTTCTTTGAGGACTATGGCAGAAATTCATATTAAATGCAATTATAACTGTCCGCGTCTCTTTACTTACATGTAAAAATATGAAATAATCTTTTCGTTTCCCACTATCTGCTTATTTGATTTTTTTAATTTTTATTTGCTTTGTCTTGCCACTGAAGTTTGATAGTAAAATTGTGAAAAGAATTAAAACTTTAAACATCTATTCTATACATTTAGACGTTTTTTTTTTTTTTTTGGGAACTTTCTGCAGATTCTTGTTTTGGTCGTGAGTAGTCCTGGTGGAAGTTCATCAGAGCAGAAGCTTGCATTCGTGTAATGCTCTGTAGACTCTTCGCTTACTCATTTCTCAAGCACCGGGTACTTTTGTTGCATTGGCGAATAACTCCTGTTCCTGTCCGCCATACACCGGTTAGATAATTTTTCCTCCCAAATAGAACAGAATAGTTTCTTTCTGGCCTTTCCAATGAGGGAAAGACTTTTGCTTACAAAATAATACGTGAAATGTTCAATCCTCAATTTCTCCAAATAAGTTTGTCTGTAAATAGAGTGATAATATGTCTTCTTGCGAATGTATATGTATGAATCTGAACTTAAAAATTCGTGCTTACACATTGATATCATCATTTTCTGAATCTTGCAACTTTGGCTCTTCTATTATATTGTAAGATTACTTTTCCTGGACTGGCTGGAAGTTTACGGCTCCTGGGAATCTTTCGGTTATTCCTATGGACAAAGCAGTTGCCAAGAAATTGAACATGAAGTTGACCCAGAAGGTTTGATAAGCCTGTGAACCACAGATATATCATAAACCTCCTAGCGTTAAGACTTTGTGGATGCAAATTAAGCAATGGGCTTTCATGGGCATTTCGTCTTGGGTTTCTTGGTTTTGGTGGCTCAAGCTGTGAATGCACATCAAGCATTCTCACAGAGATACCATGGAGTTTCAGCAGAACCAAGAAGTGAGCCTTTAGACCCATGTTTTGGCTTTGATATGCTCAATCGCAGCAGTTTCCCTAAAGGGTTTGTATTTGGTGCTGCATCCTCTGCTTATCAGGTTTGTCTATGCGCATATTCATCATTTCACTTGACTCTCTGGAAAAAGAATTATGTTTCTTCTCGGTACAAGGATCTCATTTTTCAGTCAAGAAATACAACAAATTAGGCATTCGTGGGTCTGCTGAGGTTACCGTTATGGTGGATCTGAGGAATTTTTTTTTTTTTTTTTGAAGGTTGGCTGATCTGAAAACTAATTATTTACACCAAATTTCACTGGGTCCGAAATCGTTAAATATATTTAGTCAATCATAGTGTAAGAAGAGTAATGTGTACATAATCAAAATGCTTACAGTATACAATTTAGAGTAAAAGTAAAGGATATACTAATAAGTATTGCTTTATGGTTTTACCCAAATTGGGGGAAAATAAGCATCGCTTTATGGTGGAAAGAAATTTCCTTTGAGAGGTTAGAAAATTTGTTTGCATTTTCGAACCATAAAATAGTAGAAAATATATTTCTTCTAAAATACCTTTCTCCAAACTTTTGCCTAATATAAAATCTTTCTTTAAAATGGCGTCTAGCAGTATTTTGTTAAAAAATATATATGGGATATCATTTTTATTTACTTCTTCTATTTTTTGAAAAAATTCAGGTAGAAGGTGCATGGAACCAAGGTGGTGCAGGACCAAGCATATGGGATACCTTTACTCACAGATTTCCTGTTCTCTCTCTCTCTCTCTTCTTCAAAATTCTAACATCTTCATGTTTTTGTTTATGGGCATAACATGTAAAGGAAAAAAAAGTCCTAATTCCATGAGAGAAGAAATAAATAAATAAAAAATGCAAAATAAAAGGTCATTATCTTTAAAAAAAAATCAGATCCAATGATTCTCATTTTACCTAAACGCACAAAGGTTTTCATTTTTTATTTATTTCATTCAAGAAAATCGTTAATTGGCATTCCCAAAAACAATGCTTGAATTTTGTTTTCTAATCCGATCCTATAATTTTCTTGTAATTAACTAATTTCGAAAATTGGAATCATTTCCCGAATTACATCTTCAACGCTCTTCCTTTTTATTATTGGCATTCTAGTTTTCTTTTTGTTCTATCTAATAGTCAGCAATATCCTTTTATCCTTTACAATCAATTACTTCTACTTATATCTTATTTAACACGATATAATTTGTTTCAATTTTTAGTTAATTAGTTCTCTCCAAGATTATCAAATTCAGCCATGATAAAATATTAAATTCATTTTATATTTTTTTTTAATTTTAAACAGAGTGTGTAATTTTTTCTTTTTTTAAGTTTTGTTAATAAAACATTCCTAGTCCTGATCTCTAAAAATTTCGATAAAATGGACTTTGAAGACAGCAGGGCCATTCCTCACATGAGTCGACAGGGCTCCAATAAATTCAATATCGAGATAAGAAAGTAATTCAATTAGTTAAAAATATTTTTTATTAAGTGATAGATTTTAAATTTAATTTATATACTCTAATATATTAAAAGAAGAAAAAAGTCCAAATACCTTTAGATATGTTGATTGGACGTCACTTCGCCTTGTTGCATACATCATCCGCAACCCAAACAAATCAAATTTCCCCCATGAACTATTCTGTCAACGGATTATAGTTCCATCCAAAAGTTGATATTACTGGTGTAAACTGAAAAAAGATTAATGCCAAGTTCTCCTTGATGAAGTTGAAATACATTCTACGGCAGTAGTATTTTTTCTTGCACCTCAGTATTTCTTGTATCTGGGATCTTTCCCTTTTTTTGTCCAAAACTTGCAGAGAAGATAAAGGACCGCAGTAACGGGGATGTGGCTTGTAACTCATTTCATCTATACAAGGTAAATTGATGAACTAGGAGAACCAAATTAACTAGAATTTTCTTCCTCTTCATCAGTACTTGTATTTTCTTTTCATTTTTCCTTCTTTCTTCCCACAGGAAGATGCTGGAATTTTGAAGGATTTGAACTTTGATGCCTATAGGTTCTCAGTCTCATGGCCAAGAGTTTTACCATGTAAGTTTGACCGCATCCCTTAATTTGTAAGAAAAATTTACCAGCTCGGATTCCATTCTAGTATTTTATACATGGGAATTGAGTTTTTTTTTTTTCCTCTTTTTGAAAGACAGAGATGATAAAGTAGATCATTTTTCCAGTTTCAGTTGACATTATGAAGGCCACACTTCAAACATCATAGACTAATCTGATCATGATCTTTAATCTTTTCATTGGCAGTTGGAAAGATTAGCGGTGGTGTAAATGAAGAAGGTATTAAATACTACAATAATCTTATAAATGAGCTCCTCTCACATGGTTAGATCAAGATTCTTTACACTTTGATTATTTTCACTTGAGTGTATTTTTTTTCTTCCCACATGGAAAAGAGAAAATACTGATAATGAATTTGCATCCCTTAAGGTTTAAAGCCACATGTAACACTATTCCACTGGGATCTTCCTCAAGCAATAGAGGATGATTATGGGGGCTACCTAAGTCCTCAGATACTGTGAGTAGATCCATGCTGTACAAGAAATTAACAGAAAATCAAAAAGTTTATATTAGCTGAACTTAAGGAATGAATTTTTGCAGGAATGACTTTCGCGACTATGCAGAACTTTGCTTTGAAAGATTCGGAGATCGTGTGAAACATTGGACGACATTCAATGAGCCCTGGAGTTACAGCATCGGAGGTTATGTTTATGGAAAGTTCGCCCCTGGCCGGTGTTCTTCATGGTTAAACCTTAACTGCACAGGTGGGAATTCTTCAACAGAGCCATATCTGGTAACACATAACCAGCTCCTAGCTCATGCTATTGTTGCTAAGCTGTACAAAGAGAAGTACCAGGTCAAATTCTTGAATTGATTATCCACTTTTCTTTTTTCAGTTCAAATTTTTCATTTTTTAGTGGCAAAGGAATAATTGACTCATATATGTGGATGAACATTTTTTTGCAGAAAATACAAAATGGAATTATTGGTATTACACTTATCTCAAGTTGGATGGTTCCCTACTCCAATTCCACGCTTGATTATCATGCTGCAAGAAGGGCTCTTGACTTTATGCTGGGATGGTAAGTGTTTTTCTTAACTTGTTTCATTTTGCATCTCTTGTTTCTCATAATCATATTATTAGTCAGTGTCGCACTCGTACATTTTATAAGTTTAACTTTTCTAGTGTACGAATTTCAATAGCGATCCAGCTTTTATTACATAGTTTCAGGCAAGCAAAGGTATGGCAGCAAATCATATCTTGTGACGTTTATGAATGTAACGATGTGATTAGGTGTTTGGAACCATTGACTAGTGGGGATTATCCAAAAACAATGAGATCTTTGGTTGGGGAAAGGCTTCCAAGGTTCGCAAAACACCAATCAGAAATACTAAAGGGCTCATATGATTTTCTTGGCTTAAACTACTATACAGCTTTCTATGCTGCCCATTTGTCCAACTCCAATAGGATCAATGTGAGTTACATTACTGATTCCCTAGTAAATCTTACAGGTCAGTTGCAAACCAGTTCTTCTTTTCTTTTCTTTTCTTAAATAAATCAGTTTTTGTCCGTCTAATTCATATTCAACTGGTTACCAAAGTTCCATCTTAAATGATTTTGAGAAATTCTGCTGCTAGCTGAGAGGAATGGAATCCCCATTGGTCAGCAGGTACTTCAAATTTAAATCTGGATCTCAATGTTTTCTTGAAGCGTCTTGAAGATTTTTCATTTTCCCCTCCCCTCATCCCCACCCAGCAAAAAAAAAAAAAAAAAAAAGGATGCAGTCTAAGAAAGAAAAAATAATTTCACAGGGTGGCTCTGATTTGTTGCATATCTATCCAAGAGGTATACGGGAGCTATTGCTTTACATAAAGAGACACTATAACAATCCTCCTATTTACATCACTGAAAATGGTAGGTGAAAGTTAACCTTGAATTGCTAGAAAATTTTATTTTTCTCTTGACATCCGATAAAATTAAACTTTATACACCATCTAAACTACAAATTAATATTCAACTGTTGAGTCGACTTTATGATTAACTGGCCTTACAAACTTATCATTGACTGTTAAGATTTTATTCCTTCTGAATTTGAAAGCTCATTACAGACCAATTGAGCTATATATCTAGAATTTATTTTTCTTTTTCTTTTTCTTTTGAAGGAATTGATGAAGTTAACAATGCCTCAATTTCAATGAAGGAAGCCCTTGCAGACAGCTTTAGGGTTAAGTACTACTATCAACATCTATCTTTTGTTCGGATGGCAATGGAGTAAGTTCAAATTTTCTTGTGTGATTTTCTCAGAACCACGTTGCATCCCATGATTATTGCACAACTTGGAAGACTTTCTCATAACCTGGTTTATATTGTGGAGAAATTTCCCTCAGATATCATATCTTTATATGCCTACTTTTTATTGAGATTTTACAATTATTTAATGATTTTTACTCTTTACAAAGTCAATTTCAATGTCTTATACCATAAAATAAAGATATCGATCTGTAAGATTTGATATGAATATAAATATAAGTTCAGATCAAACGAAATTGAAGTACGTACTATAATAAAACAATAATAAAAATTTTCATCAGAAGAAAAAATAATAATAATAAAATCAATGTCATAGTTAAAAGTTTATAATACAAAATGTCATTGTTAAAATATCTCAAACTACTTATCTTTTGTTACATCCTCTTGGTACAGGGATGGTGTCAATGTGATGGGGTACTTCGCATGGTCAATAATAGACAATTTTGAATGGAGTGAGGGTTACACCGTTCGCTTTGGTATCAATTTTGTTGATTTCAGAGATGGATTAAAGCGATATCCTAAGCTCTCGGCCAAATGGTTCAAGATTTTCCTTAGGAATTAAAAGTTAACTATAAGTTCATATGTAAGAATAAGCAATACCCTATCTTCATCTTTTTACATGCATATAAATGTATGAATCTTCTAGATGTACATTGATTATGTATAATCCTCTCTTGTTCTAAATGAGTAAAGTTTGGACAAATTTACCTTGCGATGCCACCTTGAATTCTTGCACGTTGCTATTAAGTTTCACCAAACCTCTAAAAAATGTATCCTTGATTAACTACTAACACCTTTTATAAAGCGTAATAAATTATTTCTTGTATTTATTTATGTAGACCGTAAGAGGAATAAGTAAGAGAAGGGCTAGAATTCTAAGAAATTCTTTATTGTTAGATGCTTATCTTTCATTAATTAATTTGATGAAATAGGTTAGTCTTTCTTTTTCTTTTCTTTTTTTTTTTGAGGAATCTTCTTTTCTCAATATATTGATACTTTAATTATTAGGGCTTCTGATCTATTCATATTATGTAAGAGCTGGTTCCAAACCCTTGATGCGGGTTAAGTAGTCTTTTACTTCTTTCACTAATATAAGAGATTTATCTTCGTATTTTTCTTATGCCCCTCAAGAAAGAAAAGAGCAATCATGATCTTTTGTATGCTTTTTTTAGTACAAGATAAAATGTCACACTATTGGTAGGGATTATGATATTTCATATTTGTGCTTCATATAATTATCATTTTGAGCTTGATTTTATATTAAATTTTGGTGTTTTAATCACCATTTATACTCCCTTTATCTCTTATTTGCTTTAGGTGATATTATTGAAGATTTGGAATTAAATGAAGCAAATAAGGGAAATTTACACAACAAAGAACAATAGAGAAATGTAGAGGAGAAACAGACTGGTAGACATATTTCAAGTCAGATTTTGACCTCTATGAAGATTTCAAATACAAAAGTGGTATTCTAGAAAATTATAGAAGACATTCTTAAGTTTTCAGAATGGTAAAATGTGTGTCAATCGGAGTTCATTTGCCTACCCTACTTATGGTGCAAAGTCACCTGTTCTGCATTGGGTTCTATTTTTGACACAGTTTGGTATAATGATCATAACTTGAGTTCTAGATGCCCAATTTAGGTGATTCAAATCTCTGTGGAAAGCTACGATCCTGAGCGACAACTTTTATGAAGACATCAAGACCTAGATCAGCCGATTTGGTGGTTTGAATTCACCTAGAAATCTAAACAGTGTCACAGTCGGGCAGCAGAAACTTGCACCAAAACTGGGGGCAAGTGGCGCCGTTTGGTGTGATATAAGAGGTACCGTTTGTGTCGATCTGAAGCTGCTTTTAAGCTGCATTTCTATCTCTTTTGGGGGGAGATTTTCATACCCCTTTAGGGCAGAAACAAGACAGCCGACTGGATTGGACAGAAAACATCAAAAACACCAAGAAAACACACCAAATTCTTCTTCCAATCCATCAATCTTGCAAGAGAAATCAAGAGAGAAGATTGAATCCTTGAAGAAGGAGAATATCAACCTTGAAGATCCATGGAAAAAGCCGCAATTTTCTCCATGCTACAGTGACGAATTTCAACCTTGAGGAAAAGAAGATTTTACACTATGAAAATGAGCAATTCTTACTCTTTCTTTATTGGTTTATGTTCTTTGATTTGTAGTATGTTGATGAGCTAAACTTTTGAATACTTGGATGGGTATGAACCCTAGATTTTGCCTATGTGAATGAAGTGTTTCATTGGTTGATTGAATTTGAATTTCTTGTGAATTGTTTGTGGGTTTGAATGGTTGAATTGATTGAGTGGATTATGGAAGCATAATCTGGAATTTTTGTTCACTTGGAATTGAGAAATGAAGGGTGATTGATAATTAATTCAAAATTTGGAAATTTTCACTTGGAATTGAGAAAGGAAGGGTGAAATAGACCATACACAAACAATGGGGATGATTTAGGTGACTAGAGATAGAAACCTAAACATCTTCTTGATTCTCTAATTGGAAATTCACAATTCTTAATGCATTCTTGGGTTGATTTGGTTAGAAAGAGATTTCAACTAATTAATCTAAGAGTAGAGAACTTTCATCTAGAGATAGAGTGAGTTCTATCATTGGAATTTCATCAAACATAAGAAGTGAAATTTATCAAACAATGGACATTTATATCACATAGGTAAGTCTAGGGGGATTAACCATTCAAGTATTGTTTTCTCAATTGATTTATCTCTTGCAAATAAAGATTAGTTAAGTTAGATTTCTTTTCCTAGTAATTATTCCAACCATTTTTCTCAAACAAATTTGTTAGGCTAAACAATAGAATAGAAAGTGAGTAATGATATTTAACCATCCCCGTGGATACGATATTGAATTTACTTGCCATTATACTACTCATAACGATAGGTGCACTTGTCATGTGTTTGTATGCAAATTGTTGAGGATTGTGATAAAAATTTAGTATAAAGGCATAGAAATAAAACACAACAGATTACATGCTTAATAATTAATTATAGCACGAGCTTGAACAAAGGAGAAAATGACCTTAATAAAAGAGAAAAAAAGCTTTATAAAAAGAGGCAAATCTTCCACAATACAGGAGAAAATAATCTTTTGTATGCTTATTCATCTACATTACCTTGTCAATTTAGAATATGATTTTCTTTTTCTTTCTCTTTTTGAGAGGTAGGGAGGGAAATTTAGATTCCTGTAAGCTAAATCCAGTTCCTATAAAAAAAATTATATATTTAGATAAAAATATCCTCTTCTATAAGCTAATATATGCACATATGTCATTTCAATTAACATTAATCTCAAATAGTAATAAATTAAGAAAATGAATTTATATTATATTTTGATGTCGATATTTATGAACCCATATTTTTGTTGGTTTCACGAGCATTACAGATGGATGAACACAGCAATCAAGAGCAAGGTTTCACTGACGTTCAGGGGTGAAATTTATCTATTTTTTTCTAATAAAAGGGTTATCTATTCTTTTCTTGAAACTGAAAGATTTATCTATTCAGATACCATTTTTTGAGAATATATCACAGATACTAGTATATTTCCGAAAAAGGAAATGCAATTTTATAATGGCAAAGGGCATATTAAATTCATCAAGAACTTCCCCAGCTGATCACTCACGCACCCAACAAAAGAAGAAAATATTTTCATGAATAGGTCATGAAGACAATCCATTTCCAAGATAAACAACAAAATTGAACACTAATCACATTTTTATTATAAAATAGACAAAAAGAGAAAAAAAATCATTGTATATGACATTGATTACGTTCAAAATCATCGTTACAAATTTTTCTTATTTATGGGAAAAAGAACTTTTAAAAGAAATTCGGTAAAATATTTCAACTAAAAAAGAAATATGAATCCTATATATAATACCTCCAACAAAAAGATTAATTAATTAGATCAAAAGAATATAATGAAAAATGTTACAGTGCTGCAGAGGCGCCATCAAAGATAAGAACTTTTGTGGGTTTGATACTTGATGTGACAATAGTGATAGATTTCAGCAAGATCACGAGACGTAATGCTAATAAATATTCTTCTTAAAACAGCTTATCCTTTTTTGTTATTGAAAATTATCATTTTTATTAATTTTGTTACCATCATAATCATTCCATGAACAAAAACTATCACCTGCATCGGTACCCATTCAACATTGTAAAGTCATCCACAATAAATAAGGTATCAATCGTGGCAGTTAATTTTGATTTAGTAGAAGTTTATCCATTTACATGTATTTAAAGACCAGAAGAGTCCCCATTTGATTTCATGATAAATTTGATAAAGAATATAAAAGGTTGACCTTCTCCAATTCACTCTGTCTTGCTTAACCAAGCTCCAATTTATTTTTCTTAGGGAAAAATCAATCTTATCCAACTTCTTCATTTTGTTTATCCAAGTGTTTGAAATGTTGATCATTTCTACAAGCTGACTTCAAAATCTAAAAGCCTTCTTCTGTGTTATGTTGCTGATATCAGTTCGACAATTCATAAAGAAATTGCTTTACACAAAAACGTGAAACCTTCGAATAACTTTGTTTCGATTCTACATGTGTTTTAGCATTACCATAAAGAGTGAAATGGAGTTCTTGGGTCATATTCTCCTATGCCTTGTGATTCTTGCACATGTTCTAGCAGTTCGCGGTCACGGTCTCGATGATAGGCAAACTGAGCCTTCATGTTATATAAATTATCAGATAGATAAGCTCAACCGGAGCAGTTTCCCCGACGGCTTTATATTTGGGACAGCATCATCTGCTTATCAGGTACACGACATTTCCTGTTTCTGTCAATTTTCTGTTTTAGAACTATGGTTGACAAAGACTAAGTTCCCTTTTGGTACCGCAGGTTGAAGGTGCATGGAACGTTGATGGCAGAGGCCCAAGCATATGGGATCATTTCACCCACAAATATCCAGGTCTACCTTGATCAAATGCTTTTCTTAGGAAGTTTACTTTAGATATACCATTGAAACATAAGACAAGTATAGTGAATAAGTTAGTGATGCTTCAGAAAAATGAGTTCCTAATTAATGTGAAAAGAGACATCCCACTAAGTAGGTACAGATAATTTTCTTTTTTCTTTTTTTGGCATTGAACTATCTTCATTATAAACTTTAATCAGTAATTTTATTACTTAGGTTGTTAGAATAATAAGAAAAATAATAATAATAATTTAAATTAAATTTCACTTGAAATTCCGTCTTAGGCCTCAAATCGCCCCCAAATCACTATATATAGTCCTGATTCTTTGGGATTGGATTGTAGTTGTCTGACCTAGGGGGACTCAGATACTTAAACGCTAGGCAATTGGCTCAACAGCCATCTAGTAAGTAGTAAACCCTTATAAGACAAACTTAAATATGGTGTCAGTGCTGGAGATAGCCTTGAGGGGTGGGATTTTAGGGTTTCGTTGGAGATGGGGGGTGCCTAGGGAAGGTACTTGGAGTTGGGAGAGAGGAAAGTCATAGAAGAATATCATACACAAGAATATAATAAATTTTAAAAACTTTTTCTAGGTAAAAAAAAAATCACTTTCCTGAGAAAAACAGAAAGATTTAAAGATTTTTTAGGGGTGGCCACCACCCTCCTGCCCCGGGCTCCGCCAAAAGGGATGCAGTTTGGGCTTCTCCAATTTATGGGATGATTATATATTGTTTTCATTTGGAAAGGCTAATGTAGAAAGAAAAATTCCCTACGGGTGGAAATGTTATAAAATTAAATCATCGTAAATCGAATTTTTGAATATGAGAGCCCTTTTACGGAAATCTTTTTTTTAATTAACACAGTCCAGTTTTCAAGTTAAATTGCAGAGAAGATAAAGGGCCATGCTAATGCTGATATAGCAGCAGGCTTCTACTATCGTTATAAGGTAATTGGAGAATCAAACATTTTCAATATATTTTTCCCATAGTTTAGTAGTATGTCAAATAAATGAATTATTGAACGAAAATATTAATATTTAAGATCCGATGTCGAACTTGAGCATGCACATAGTACAGGTAACATCATTAGTTTTCTGGATTATCTCGCAGGAAGACATTGGATTCATGAAGGATTTGAACATGGACTCTTTTAGATTCTCCATTTCTTGGTCAAGAATCCTACCCGGTAAGAATGTCATTTATATCAACCTCTCCCCCCACCCCAACAAAAGCGACCTTTCTTCTGTTCCAAATATGAAAAGAACGTCTTACTATGGATCTATTGCTACAACAAACAGAGGGAAAAATAAGCAGAGGAGTTAATGCGAAAGGGATCAAATTCTACAACGATATGATAGATTTTCTAGTAGCCAATGGTACGTTTCTCTTCAACAGTGATCACCAAAAACTCCTGATTTGCATAGCCAAGGCAAACACTTTTGGTAAATTCATTAGAGTATCATTTCGGGAGTGATTACTTGTTTCTTGTATTAGGTCTAAAGCCAATGGTGACCCTTAGTCACTGGGACGCTCCCCAGGCTTTGGAAGATGAGTATGGGGGTTTCTTGAGTCCCAAAGTTGTGTAAGTTGTTCAGTTTCACGTCATAACAGGAGACTTTGATGAACTTCTTCATGTTCTTTGAAAAGAAAACCATTAAACTTTATTGAGTGCTTATATCGATCCGATCCATCTTCTTGAACATTTGCAGGAAAGACTTTCGGGATTATGCTGATCTCTGCTTTAAAACATTTGGAGATCGTGTAAAGCATTGGATCACCTTCAATGAGCCATGGTCTTTGAGTAGGTCAGGTTATGATCTCGGGGAGCACGCACCTGGCCGATGCTCAGCATGGATGAACAAAAACTGCACCGGTGGAGACTCCGGTAGAGAACCATATACAGTGTCACACCACCAGCTTCTTTCTCATGCCAATGCCGTAAAATTGTACAGGACCAAGTATAAGGTAAATTCATCGTATGAATTTCACACTTAGTGCCCAGACATGGTTAAAAACTGCTACCTCAGATGCTATAATTGATGAGTTGATCAATTTCAATGATTTTAGGATCATCAAAAGGGAAAAATAGGAATTACACTTGCTACATTGTGGGCAGTGCCCTACTCTAACTCATCTGCAGATCGGCGCGCTGCCATTCGGGTCCTTGATTTTAATGTTGGATGGTATGTGAGGAATATGTGCATTTTACAGAAATTACCTACTACAAACGTTATTATATTTTGATTAAAGGTATTGCCAAGGACAGAACCCATCAACCCTCCCCTGACATTTTCAAAAGGCGTTTTTTATGTATTGATTTTTTAGACTTCTCGCCATATGGTTTTCAAATTCATCCCGCAACATTTGTCAAAAATTCCTTTATATAGATTCTTACTTATATCAAAATTATTGTTTTGGTTCGATCTACCATTACGCAGAAGTTATGATCCATTATTGCAAACTTTTACAGGTACATGAGCCCTTTAGTTCATGGCGATTACCCGTCTTCGATGAGAACTCTTCTTGGATCTCGCCTTCCTGATTTCACTGCCAAGGGGTCCAAGTTAGTAAAAGGATCTTATGACTTCATAGGCATAAACTACTATACAGCCTTTTATGCGATTGATACGACTGGAACTTGTGATGGCTTAAATCTGAGCTATAGTAAAGATTCCAAGGCTAAATTAGCAGGTAATTCTTGATTCTACTTGCTTGCTTCATGAGAATGCTCATTTTTCACTAACCCTACAGTATCCGCAATACAGTTGCTCGTAATGGGGTGCCTATAGGCACACCGGCTGCTTCAGATTGGCTGCATATTTATCCGAAAGGATTGCTGAAATTGTTGAAATATATAAAGAAGAAGTACAAGAATCCCATCATATACATTACAGAAAATGGTACCTTAGCTTTAATTTCATCAGTATTTTTATTATATGTATCATGATCAAGAACAAATTTAACAGTATCTTTGATTAATGAAGGTTTCTTTATGGCATATGTCTGTATGTACTAGGGGTCGATGAAGCAAACAATGCCACTTTGCCACTCGAATGGCAACTGAAAGACGAGTATAGAATCAAGTATTACTATCTCCACCTTTTGAATGTTCGAAGAGCAATTAAGTAAGTATATCTCATATTATGTTTGATTGTTACGAATTCTAGCTTCATTTTAATACTAGAAAATAAAAAAAATAAACTTATTTAATGCAGTAATTATTTTTCTCTGAACAGGAAAAAAGTACGAGTAAAGGCATTTTATACCTGGGCAATAACGGACAATTTCGAATGGGCTAATGGTTACACAGTTCGATTTGGTATCAGTTACGTCGATTACAAGAATGGTTTGAGAAGATATCCAAAACTCTCAGCAAAATGGTTCAAGAGATTTCTTCAAAAATAATTGCCTAAGTTTCTGTAGATTATATGATGAAAAAGGAGAAGTAAACTACATTCCCAGGCTATTTTGAATTTCTTCTTTTTTGTTTGTGAATGAAACTTCTGTTCAAATCGCACCAATCAGTGGAGCCCTCTGCAGCAGGCTTTTTGAAACTTAATTCATGTTGATGGAGCCCCCTTTATCTTCCGCGGTCTTGGATTTTTCTATCGAAACATAACTTTTTCCATAAGCTGGGGTCTTTGCTGGCCCATTGTTTATTCATTTGGCCCTTCTAATAGCTTATTCCTAAATTGCAAGTGAAGGACGTGAAAAGGGACTAGGGTCCCCTACTGATTACAGAAGCTATCACTACAACAAAAAATAAATTTTGCGACATTAAATTGCATCGTCATATTCCGTCATCGATATGCGACGAATTTACAACATAACAGTTACGGACAAAATAGGTGGCTAATATAGCGACAGAATAAATTTTGTCACAAATCCGTCATCGATCTGCGACAGATTTGGGACGGCGGGAAAAAATAAAAAAAAAGTTAAAATAAATTTTGTCGCAAATCTGTTGCAGAACTGCGACGGATTTGCAATGGAATTTATTTTTTTATTTTTATTTTATAATTCCGTCGTAAATTCGTCGCAGATTGACGACAGATTTGCGACGAAATTAATGTCAAAATATTTTAATTTTTATTCTTATTTCCATTGCAAATTCGTCGTCGAAACGGAATTAAAAATAAAAATTTAAAAAATTTTACATTAATTCCGTCGCAAATCCGTTGCAGATGTGTTACGAATTTGCGACGGATATTTAAAAGTAAATAAAAAAAATATTAACCGTCGCAAATTGACTACGGATTTGCAACAGAATTGCAACGGATTAATTTTTTTTCCTCCTATTCTTACATCCTTAATTGTTTTTTGTGAGTCATACCTCACGGTGTTTATAAATGAACTATTTAAATATTTATAAATATAGTATGCTTGTAATAAGTAATATGAAATATTGATACTCTATACTTAATAGTCTTTATATAAAGACACATACGAATATATATTTTATAATTTATTTTGATATAACATATCTATTGACTATAATGACACACGATACAAAATATATAAATGTGAATTTCATGTGTATAATATTAATATATACTTATATCTTTGAGCAGAACCAATTTATAATATGTAATGTTCTACAATATATAGTGTTGGTGGGTTAATTAATACATATAGTAGCACAACATATACTATAATTAAAATGAATTTATTTCATAAATATTGATTATTAACAAATACTAACCATAAACTTATCGGATGAGTGGAAGAGAAAGAAAAGAACTTAAGAAAATACATTAGAAATTATTTTTTATCGCAGATCTGTCGCAAATCTGTCGCAAATTTGCGAAAGATTATATCCGTTGCAATTTTGTGACGTATTTACGACAGAAGTTTTACAGTTAATAAATAAAATAAGAAATTAATTTTCGTCGCAAATTTGCGACAATTCTTTGACGAAATTTAAAATTTTCATACCGTGAAAAGAGCCGTCACATTGAAATAAAATCCGTCGCAAACTCGTCGCAAGACAACGTAAAAAAATTAAAAAAAATTGCGTCGCAAATCTGTTGCTATTGTGTTTTATTTCTATGCCTTTATACTAAATTTTTATCACAATCCTCAACAATTTTCACACAAATACAAGGCAAGTGCACCTATCGTTATGAGTAGTATAATGGCAAGTAAATTCAATATCGTATCCACGGGGATGGTTAAATATCATTACTCACTTTCTATTCTATTGTTTAGCCTATCAAATTTGTTTGTGAAAATGATTGAAATTACTACTAGGAATAGAAGTCTAACTTAGCTAATTAAATCAACTTAACTAATTTTTGTTTGTAAGAGAGAATTCAATAGAGAAAACAATACTTGGATGGTTAATTCTCCTAGCATTACATATGTGATAGAAATGTCCCTTGGTTGATAAATTTCACTTCTTATGTTTGATGAAATTCCAATGATAGAACTCACTCTATCTCTAGATGAAAGTTCTCTACTCTTAGATTAATTAGTTGAAATCTCTTTCTAACACATTCAACCCAATAATGCATTAAGAATTTTGAATTTCCAATTAGATTTCTCTAATTATCAAGAATATGTTTAGGTTTCTATCTCTAGCCACCTAAATCATCCCCATTGTTTGTGTATGGTCTATTTCACCCTTCCTTTCTCAATTCCAAGTGAAAATTTCTAGATTATGAATCAATTATATATCACCCTTCCTTTCTCAATTCCAAGTGAACAAAAATTCCAGATTATGCATCAATAATCCACTCAATCAATTCAACCATTCAAACCCACAAACAATCCATAAGAAATTCGAATTCAATCAACCAAGGAAACAATTCATTCACATAGGCAAAATCTAGGGTTCATACCCATCCAAGTATTCAAAATTTTAGTTCATCAACATATTACAAATCAAAGAACATAAAACAACAAAGAAAGAGGAAGAATTGCTCATTTTCATGGTTGAAATCTCCTCTCTTCTTCAAGGTTGAAGTTCTTCACGATTTTGTTGAGAAAGTTGCAGCTATTGTCTGGAATCTTCAGGGTGGATATTCTCCTTCTTCAAAGATTCAATCTTCTCTCTTGATTTCTCTTGCAAAGATGAAGATTTGGGATGGGATTTGAGTAGGTTTTTGCTGTTTTCTGGCCACTCCAGCCCTCTCTCTCATTTTTGCCCTAAAGGGGTACCAAAATCTGCCCCAAAAGAGAGAGAAATGCAGCTTAAAAGCGGCTTCAGATCGATGAAAAACAGGTGACTTTACAGCATACGTAGGGTAGGCAAATGAACTCCGATTGACACAAATTGTACCATTCTGAAAACTTCAGAATGTTCTCTATAATTGTCTAGAATACCACTTTTGCATTTGAAATCTTCATAGATGTCAAAATCCGATTTTAAATATGTCTACCAGTCTTTTTTCTTCTGCATTTCTCTATTGTTCTTCATTGTGTAAATTTCCCTTATTTGCTTCATTTAATTCCAAATCTTCAATAATATCACCTAAAGAAAATAAGAGATAAAGGGAGTATAAATAGTGATTAAAACACCAAAATTTAACATAAAATCAAGCTCAAAATGATAATTATATAAAGCACAAATATATAATATCAGTTGCCAATTGGCGACGGATTTGCAACGGAATTGTTACCGTTAATAAAATAATATTTATAAATAATTTTGTCACAAATCCGTCACAAATAGCTACTTCTCGTTCAGAATCTGAACAATTTCTTTCCCACTGTCTTTAATTTCTTCCACCCTCTCGGTCTCCCCAGCCCAAACTTCTTCGCCCAGCCTGCCGCACACAGCTTGCCACGCACCGCGTGCCCGCCCAGCCTGTCTCGCGCCGCTCGCCTCCCGCCCACACTGCCGTGCCCAGCCCGCCTTCCGGCCGAGCCGGTCCCTGCCGACCGAGATAAGTTTTGTATTTTCTGACTTTTTTCCAGTTTTTTCAGTTTTTTTCTTCTAATTTTTTTTATTGTTTTCTAGGTTTTTTACTACTTTTAAATGCCAAATTATTATTGCAGGTGGGGTGTAAATTTTTCACTTTTTTGTAAATTTATTTTGTTTTTATCTATTTTTTTCTTTTTTCTTTTAATTTGGAAGTTTTCTTTTTTTTTATTTTTTATGTTCTCTTATTTGTTGTATTTTTTCTGCTTTTTTCTTGGTTTTTAATTTTTCTTTTAATTTTTGCACATGTTTTTTTCTACTTTTGTGTTTTTTTGGCAGCTTTTTTAATTTTTTTAATTGAGAATGGTTTTAATGTTTTTAAATTTTGTGAAGATATTTATAATTTTTTTGAGGTGGAGTTACTAGTTTTTTAATATATTTACTTGGAATTAATTGTTGGGAGAACTAAATTTGGCTTTGGGGATTGATTGTGTTGGCCTTGTGCCTGGAAATCATCCATTTTACAGCGGAGATGCTGCCGAAATTTTTTATGCTTGCTTAACACTTATCTAAGTTTTCGACTCTATTTTAACAAGACATGCCGAATTCCTAAATTTTTTTCCTGGAATTTGGTAAAATTTAATAGGCAAAAATTTTTAATGTAGATGGATGATCGTAGTTGGATGTATAAGCGACATACGCAAGGGATTAAGAAAATCACAAATGAATATAAAGATGGGGTTAATGGTTTTATAGCGTATTGTTTGTCGAACGGGCACACTTCGTGGTTGAGATGTCCTTGTGCGAAGCGTAAGAATAAGGTGCACATTTCTCAGGATAAAGTGCAGGTGCACTTGTATAGATTTGGATTTGTCGACGATTATCACCGTTGGACAAATCACGGTGAGAGTCTTGCTCCGTTGCATCCAGGGAAGATTCCAACCACCTCTCAATCCCAATCTACCCTATTAATCCATTTCAGCAGATGGTAATGGAGGGCGTTGGTTTGGACCATCCATTAGACCTGGCGGCGGGTATCGACGATAAAGAACCTCCTAATGCCGAAGTCAAGAAATTTTATGATATGTTAAAAGCTACCGATACTCCTTTGTGGGTTGGATGCACAAACCACTCGTAGTTATCATTTGTTGCTCGGATGCTGAATATTAAATCTGAGAATAATATTTCAAAAAGATATTTTAATCAGGTAATGCAGCTGATTAAGGAAGTTCTACCAAAGGATAATTTGCTTCCGGAGAACTTGTACCATACTAAGAAGATGGTTTATGGACTCGATTTGCCTGTGGAGAAAATAGATTGTTGCCCAAATAATTGCATGCTTTATTGGAAGGCAGATGTTAGTTTGCGGGAATGTAAGTTTTGTGGGAGTCCCCGGTACATGCAGAGGAGAAAATTTCGGAAGAATAGACAGCAAAAAAAGGTCCCTTTTAAGAAAATGTACTACTTTCCCTTGACTCCGAGATTGCAAAGGTTGTATGCATAAAAAACGACTGCAGAACACATGAGGTGGCACGCTGAAACTGTACATAATGAGGGATTGATGAGTCATCCATGGGACGGTGAAGCATGGCATCATTTTGATTGTGTGCATGTTGAATTTACGGAAGAGGTTCGCAACGTACGTTTAGAGCTATGTACTGATGGGTTCTTACCATTTGGAATGTCGGGAAAGTAATATTCTAGTTGGCCTGTCATTATTACTCCGTACAACTTACCACCATGGATGTGTATGAAGGATGTTGTGATGTTTTTGACAGTAATTATTCCAGGGCCAAGGAACCCGAAGCATAAGATCGATGTCTATCTATAGCCGTTGGTGGAAGAATTACAAAATTTGTGGAGAGTTGGAGTGCCGACTTATGACGTCTCCAAAAAACAGAATTTTCAAATGCGAGCTGCCCTCCTATGGACCATTAATGATTTTTCAACTTATGGTATGTTGTGCGGTTGGAGCACTGCCGGAAGACTTGCTTGTCCCTACTGTATGGAGCAAACAAAGTCATTTCATCTACAACATGGCTCAAAGCAATCTTCGCTTGACTGTCACCGCCGGTTCTTGTCGATAGATCATCAATATAGAAGAGACGGAAAATCATTTCGAAAGGATCGCGGTCATGAGACATCTCAACCTATTAAGCTATCGTGAGGGGATGAGATGTAGGCAAGGATGATAGTAGAGGGGTTTACCACAACTGGGCTAAGCGCAGCATCTTTTGGGACTTGTTTAATTTGCCACAATGTTGATGTCATGCACAATGAAAAGAATGTGTTCGAGAACGTGTTTAATCCTGTAATGGACGTGAAGGGCAAATCAAAGGATAATATAAAGGCTCGGCGAGATTTGAAGGTGTATTGTAATAGGCCGGAGTTACATATTACCTGTGTTGGAAATGGTAAAGTTTCTATGCCGATGGCTAAGTACTCTCTAACGAATCAACAAAAAAGGGTTGTATTGGAGTGGGTTAGGGATTTGAGGTTGCCCGATGGATATGCGTCTAACTTAGGTCGATGTGTTGATTTGAACGGGTTGAAGATGTTAGGCATGAAGACGTATGATTGTCACGTATTTATGGAAAGATTGCTTCCTATTTCATTTAGAGAGTTCCTCCCCGCCTCTATTTGGAATGTGCTAACGGAATTAAGTCTTTTCTATCGGGATTTATGTGCTCCAAGACTGTCAACATCTCGTATGAGAGAGTGGGAGAATGTTGTGTTTTATTACTATGCCTTTATACTAAATATTTATCACAATCTCTAACAATTTGCACACAAACACTAGGCAAGTGCACCTATCGTTATGAGTAGTACAATGGTAAGTAAATTCAAATGTCGAATCCACGGGGTTGGTTAAATATCATTACTCACTTTTTATTCTATTGTTTAGCCTAACAAATTTGTTTGTGAAAATGATTGAATAACTACTAGGAAAAAGAATCTAACTTAACTAGTTAAACCAACTTAAATCTTGCTTGTAAGAGAGAATTCAATAGAGAAAACAATACTTGGATGGTTAATCCCCCTAGCATTACATATGTGATAGAAATGTCCCTTGGTTGATAAATTTAACTTCTTATGTTTGATGAAATTCCAATGATAGAACTCACTCTATCTCTAGATGAAAGTTCTCTACTCTTAGATAAATTAGTTGAAATCTCTTTCTAACCAATTCAACCCAATAATGCATTAAGAATTGTGAATTTCCAATTAGATTTCTCTAATTATCAAGAAGATGTTTAGGTTTCTATCTCTAGCCACCTAAATCATCCCCATTGTTTGTGTATGGTCTATTTCACCCTTCCTTTCTCAATTCCAAGTAAAAATTTCCAGATTATAAATCAATTATATATCACCCTTCCTTTCTCAATTCCAAGTGAAAAAATTCCAGATTTTGCATCAATAATCCACTCAATCAATTCAACCATTCAAACCCACAAACAATCCACAAGAAATTCGAATTCAATCAACCAAGGAAAATATTCATTCACATAGGCAAAATCTAGGGTTCATACCCATCCAAGTATTCAAAATTTTAGTTCATCAACATATTACAAATCAAAGAACATAAAACAACAAAGAAAGAGGAAGAATTACTCATTTTCATGGTTGAAATCTCCTCTCTTCGTCAAGATTGAAGTTCTTCACAATTTTGTTGAGAAAGTTGCAGCTATTGTCTGGAATCTTCAGGGTGGATGTTCTCCTTCTTCAAAGATTCAATCTTCTCTCTTGATTTCTCTTGCAAAGATGAAGATTTGGGATGTGATTTGAGTAGGTTTTTGCTGTTTTCTGGCCATTCCAGCCCTCTCTCTCGTTTTTGCCCTAAAGGGGTATCAAAATCTGCCCCAAAAGAGAGAAAAATGTAGCTTAAAAGGGGCTTCAGATCGATACAAACGGCGCCGCTTATATCACATCAAACAGCACCGCTTGCCCCTAGTTTTGGTGCAGGTTTCTGCTGCCCGACTGTGACACTATTTTGAATTCTAGGTAAATTCATAGGATCCAATAGGCTGATCTAGGTCTTGATATCTTCTCGAAAGTTGTAGATCAGGATCTTAGCTTTCCACTGAGATTTGAATCCCTCAATTGGGCATCTATAACTCAAGATATGAGCATTATACCAAACTGTGTCAAAAATGGAACCCAGTGCAGAATAGGTGACTTTGCAGCAAAAATAAGGTAGGCAAATGAACTCCGATTGACACAAATTTTTTACCATTCTGAAAACTTCAGAATGTTCTCTATAATTGTCTAGAATACTACTTGCGCATTTGGAATCTGTATGAAGGTCAAACTCACACGTGAAAATTATCTACCAGTCTATTTTTTCTCTGCATTTCTCTATTTTTCTTCATTGTATAAATTTCCCTTGTTTGCTTCATTTAATTCCAAATCTTCAATAATATTCCCTAAAGCAAATAAGAGATAAAGGGAGTATAAATGGTGATTAAAACACCAAAATTTAACATAAAATTAAGCTCAAAATGATAATTATATAGAGCACAAATATAGAATATCAGAGAAGAACATAGTAATCCTATTGTGCAAGTTGGAAAGGATATTTCCTCTTACATTTTTTGATGTGATGGAGTATTTAATGATTCACTTGCCTTATGAAGCAAGGATTGCTTATCCAGTTCAATATAGATGGATGTACCCATTTGAGAGGTTAAGCCTTTTGACATGAGCATTTAAACTGTTTATTTTAGATACTCGATGTAGAATTTCTAACACCATTAAAATAACCAAGTGCAGGTTCTTATATTGCTTGAAGTTGAAAGTAAAAAATAAGGCAAGGGTCGAGGGATCAATTTGCAATGCATATTTGATTGAAGAGGCGTCTACGTTTTTTTCTTACTACTTCGAGCCGCATGTCCAGACTAGACATACAAATCTGGCTCGCAATGAAGAATGTGTTTGAGAAAGATGTGGGTTGTCCATATGTAATACAGAAGGCAAGGTGATCGGAAACACAATTATGAGATACTTTTCTCTCGAGGAATTTAAGGCAGCTATTAATTACATATATCTCAATTGTGAAGAGATACAATCATTGGTAACGTACGTCTTTTTTTCATATTTTCGTTGGTTTACTGATTCTTCGTGGTTGTAAACACTCGACTTATATAATGCCTATGAAACAGGAAATTCAGAGCCGAATTGCGGTATGTCGACCACTGTACAACGGAAGAGGAAATTGATAGGAGATTTGAGGACGAGTTTTTCATATGGTTCAAGGCTTATGTAAGTTTTTGTTTGCGAGTAGTAAACAACAATGGTTAAGAAATATTATTCTAAATAGTGAATAACGCCCTTTATATGTTACAGGTGCAAGATCATCAAAATAACGTAACAGATGAAAATATAAAAAGTTTATCGTGGTGACTTCAAGGCAGGTGAAATCTTGTAAGGGATATGTAATAAATGGTTTCAGATTTCATACGCAAGATCATGGAGTCGAAAAGATGACTATTAATTGTGGAGTCTATGTTAAGGGCGAGGACGAAGATATTGGCAGCAAAAGCGGCTATTATAGGATTTTGAAAGAGATCATTGAAGTGCAGTTTTCGGAGATTCCATCTATGGATGTTATTTTATTTAAGTGTGACTGGCATGATCCTGTGCTTAACAGGGGCGTCAGGATTCATCCACATTACCAAACTGTAGATGTTAATTGCAGGAAAATGTACCCCAAATATGATCCATTTGTATTAGCTGTGTAAGCTCAGCAAGTATACTATGTCACTTATCCTGGAAGTAAAAGAAATAAGTCTGATTGGATGGGAGTATGCAAATCAAAGGCGCGTCATGTCATCGATGCATCTATTGTTGAGAGACCATACCAAGAAGATGTAGATGAATCGATTATATTTAGTGTATGTGGTGAAGATGACATAATTGGCGAACTTGTGCATGAAACAGGTGAAGGGGAGATTATGGATGATAATGAACCAAGAAATACGGAATATGATGACCTGACTGATTCTGACACTGAAGTTGAAAGTGAATGGGAATCAGAAGATGATTTGAGTGAGGACGAAAATAGTGAATAATTTATTGTATGTATGCATTTCCTTACATATACTACGTCACTTATTTATTTTTAAAATTTAATTTGTATTATTTTTTACATATTACTAATGATTACATAGCTAACGAAAATTTTATTCTTTTCAGATGCATTCACGTAGACCACGTTCGATTGGGATGGGTGATCGTACTCCTTCTCCGTCTTTACCTGGCCCGATGTCTTTACCGAGTGAGGATGACACACGTGCAGCGGAGTTCGAGCATACGCCTTTGACCACAGCTTCTGTGGTACCCTTTACGACTGCTTCTACAGGTGGGACTCAGACAGAGGAAGTCCGCATTTTGATAGCCCCGAGTGGCGACGAGTAAGTTTCTATTTACTTTTGCAAAAATATATTCAAATTTTTTGTTGAATAACTAACTGTTCATTTGTCTAATTGAACAGTTTCTTCCCAGCAGAGGGGACGGTGCATTCAATATCGGATACGTTTCACCGGCATTTCACTGGACCGTTTCCTAATTTTGAGGCTGTCTCATTAGAGCTTCGGGACATGTAGTTTCAGATGTGGAGTGTAAGTAACAAATTATAAAATATATATTTATATTTTAATATATGTATATCTATATATATTCTATATATTTGATTTTTTAAAATGACTTTGCAGAGACGTTATCGATGGCTTCCAAAGCATCCTGATCAGATACGACGAATTTGGGATGACAAATGCACTTTTCGTCTATCTGATTAGCTCTCAAAGGCTCGATGTAAAGGGAAATGTCTACCGTGGATATCTCCTGAAATTTGGAGCCAACTTTGGTGGGATTACTGGAGCACGAAACAATTCAAATGTGTTTCAGCCGCTGCTAAGCGGAGAACAGCCGTGCGTGGACCGACTCACACATGAGGATGCATTTCCTTCAACGAGCACGAGCGTCGAATGGTAATGATTATTTTTTCTTGTTATTTAATTCTAATATAATTACTAAATATTTATATTAATATATTTGTAGTGTAAGGAGCGCGGAGATGACTTTCACTTCACCGATATGTACGAGGCGACACACACATATAAGAATGGCCCAAAAAAGGACACGTTTGTCAATGAGAAATTACAACATACGTTGGTAAGTTTACAGATTATATTACTCCGTATTTTATAGTAATTATTTCATTGTCATACAGCGTTATAAATTTATGATGTATACAATTTGCAAGATAGCGTCAACGCTTTAAAGGAGCACTATTAGCAAGTGGAGTCTCAGGATTCAGTGACTTCTCAGCAACTACCGGATGAGAAGTCCCTATTTATGGAGGTTGCTGGAGGTGCTACGAAGAATCGAATTTTTGGATTGGGTTCCGAAGCAGTTCACATGCGACGGAGGTTATGTCAGTCCACGTCACCCTCTGTTCCAACAGCTTGCTCGATTACATCGCATCCAGAGTATGCATCTCTTCACAGTCAGTTGCAGAGAGAGAGGTCGATGCGCTGTTATTTCCAGCAACGTTTTGCTAGTTTGGAGCAGTATTTACGAGTTATGTCTGAGGCACTACATCTGCCTCTGCCGCCTTCTCCACCTCCACCTCCTTTTCCGATACCAGATTCTGAAGAGCAGACAGACGGGACTGATGAGGATTACACGATCGATCAGCCTGACGAACATCCTTCAACGACTGGCCCTCCAGATCCACCTCCGTCTCCTCCACCGTCTGCAGCGCTGCCTTCTATAGTTACATAGATTGTGTTTCATTTTTTTCAATGTTGTACACATAAAATATTGACATTTAACGGATTCATTATATTTATTTTAATTATTCTATTGATTATGCTTATTTTTTAAAAATAATTATTTAAAATTTATTGAAAACTATCATTTAAAATTTTTAAAATATTTAATTAAAAATTACATTGTAAACTGAGTTGCGACGAATTATATCCGTCGCAAATCCGTCGTCGATTTGCGACGGCTATATTCTGTCACAAATCCGCGACGGATATTTGTCCGTCGCAAATGTGCGACGAACTTAACCGTCGCAAATCGGCGACGGATATCTGTCCGTCGCAAATTTACGACGGATATCATGTCCGTCGCAAATTTACGACTTATATTTTTGCGACGAATTATTTCATCGCAAATGCGTCGCAATTTATGATTTTCTACCGATTTGCGACGGAATAGTCCGTCGCAAAAATAAAAATTTCTTGTAGTGTATTAAGATTGGTCTATAATTCTTCTATTTCAAAATATAAGATTTTTTAATATTTTTTAAAATTATTTTGTATTTTTAAATTTTAAATATTATTATTTTAAAATTATTTTAATTATAAATATAATTATTTTATTTTTTATTATATTATTAAAACTGATAAAAAAATATAACAGAAAAAGTATTTTTTTTATTTTCAATCTATGTAAAAAGAATAATTAAGAAGTCCTTACATTTTTAAATTGAAGGAGTTTATACTTTTACAACAATTGTTAATTGATTTCTGGTTAGATCCTTGTTAAGTAATAGTAGAGATTTCGAACATATATTTGCTTTAATTCTTCTATCCATTCGAGAACAGAAGTAATTAATATAGGCACATTGTTTGCTATTGTAACTTGCAAGTATGACTAGAAAGATTGCCAGGTTCAATCACCACAATTTTCTTTAACTTCATGATTCTATTAGACCCAAGAGTTATTAATTATTTGGGTTTATTGCCTTCCAAAATCTGTTTTTGCTCTAAACATTCCCTTCACATACCTTTTTAACCACTTCAGATTTTCCAATTTTTTTCCTTCAAAGACATCAAATTCTCAAATGGAAATGCTATTCGGCACTCCCATTCCGGTGACTCCAGGATCAGAAAATGGCTTCAAGAGCTCATATGGAACGATACCAGCTCCACATCTGTTCTTCAAATTTCTATCAGCATTTCTTG
This sequence comes from Rauvolfia tetraphylla, assembly GCA_030512225.1. Taxonomy (NCBI): domain Eukaryota; kingdom Viridiplantae; phylum Streptophyta; class Magnoliopsida; order Gentianales; family Apocynaceae; genus Rauvolfia; species Rauvolfia tetraphylla. Next base: position 647,668 of record JAJQKT010000023.1, read on the forward strand.
CATCAATGATTCCTTCAAGCTCCTTCAATTTCCCATTGAAAATTTCAAATGCAGCTTTTATAATCGGATCTTCTTCCCAAGATCCTTCCGGTTCCTTGCCAATATATTCTTCATCAGGAGAATGATTCGACAAGACATCCAGAATCGCCATGACTACTGTAGCCTGTATTTGAGACGGATAGCAAGATAAGAGCTCAATCTCAGGTTTCTTCAAGAAAAGTTCCCATCTCTCCTCACTTGGATCTTCAGTAGGCATGGTGTTTCTAGCTGTGGTAGGCCTATTTGGAAAGTAGCCTGCAAAATCGTACTGACCGAAGTTCACAGCTGCATGATGACCTGAAGCTATCCATATGATGATCGTCAGAATTCCTATTAAGTCATCAGGAGTTTTCAGCACCGGCCACCATGGTTCGTCCTTCTTATCTCCGTGGCCTACTTCTCGAATTTCCTTCCACCATGCTTGAAGTTCATGATCACATTCGATGGTGCTTGCTCCGGGATAATAGTGATTGACATAGTCTGAAACCCACTGCTTGATGATATCCCAGAGGACTAAACCATCACTCGCAAAAGGGTAGTCTTCAATTGTTAAATTTAGCCCATGTGGAGCACTTGGGTCCTCCACTGCCATTCCCCTAGAGTTCAGAATACAACATTATACATAAATTTCTGCCTTTTATAGATCAGCTTAAGGATTATAATTCATATACATTGGCTTACCTGTTAATCAAGTCTGCCGGTAGTGCTTGAAGATCAAATCGCCATTCCAGATCATAGCCCACAGAGCTCAACTCTAAGGAATATTTGCCAGGGGAGAACGCGGTTTCGATGATCCCGCTTGCATTAATGAGATATCCACGAGCCAAGGCATTGATCTCCATTGTGTACCGGAAATGAGGGTGTAATAATCTGTAGATGGGATGCATTGCACTAAGTTGCCGATTGGCTGCGATTATGTATGGCTCTGTTGCACAATGAGTTCTTAGCCTGCAAAATGTTTCAAGTCGTGGAAAGAATTAATTAAGCATCTCGACGAGATATTGTTAAAAAGGCCTGGTTTTATGTTCCATCCATGAGGGAATTGTTGCTGTTGATCTAATAAAGCTTGTAAGGGTCTATGCCAAATCTTTCGGAACTGTTCCACGGTTGATTTTGCCAGAAGAAAGATCAAATAAAAAGGCACCTACCAGTGACTGACTAATTGGTGATATCCGGAGTCATGAGCAAGTACATGAGTTTTGGCAAGCTTCCATAGCCAAGTATCGGTGGCTACCCAGGATGGCGTGAATACTTGCTTCCACTGGGGCTTGCCGTCCATGGGCGGCCGAGTTAGCTCAATGGCCAAGGGCTTCAGGGAGCAATCAGGGGCCAAGAAAAACAATGTCCTGGATCCATAAAGTGTTGCCAAGCCCAGCTCTCTCACTTTCTTCACATATGGCAGAAGTAGATCGTGATAATCCAGAATGAACAACTTCTTCTGTTTAATGGCCTACACGAATTCACCGGAGCGTTCATTTCAGAAACGCAGAGTTTATGAAATAATAGACTAATGTTATGGTTTAGCAGAATTCTATTTCACCTCGTCCACGGGCATGAAACCTCGGATTTCTTGTTCAATCACTTCTGTGGTGAAGGCACAATCTGGAGGTCCATACTCCTCGGGGTCTAGTTTGCTCTTCAATGGCCACTCCTGAGTATCATTTAACAAATTTTAGCGTAAAGTTCCAAATACTACAATTTTAATCTTGCAATATATACACAACAAATTCTATGTCAGTCTGTTCTCTTCTGGTACTTTGGAAACAACATCGGAATAGGTGCATTTCCAAGGAAAATACATACCGTGACCAGTTTAATGCTGCAGGGATTAAGACCAGCTAATGTTTGGCGAGAAAACTCCACATCCCTAATCCAAGCAAATCTATCTCCTGCATGCCAAAACAAGAAAGTTTAGAAACCCTTTCATGAGCAGAAAAATTGATATCAGAAATGAAAACGAAATTGAAGAAAAGGGACATAATGATTACGGTCAAAAAACTCGGGTGTCTCGAAAAGCAAGACATCTTTCTCAAGATCAGTAACAAACTTGACTAGCCTTGGAAGGATGCTTCCAAGAAAACCACTTTTAGTATCAGGAAAAGGCAGTCCCTCATTGAAGAGAGAATCTATGGCTGTGAAGTATGGAAATCCCAAATCTTTGTCTATGGCTATATTTTGCAAGGATGGTACTAGTGCGTGCATCACCGAGTACAATGTTTTTCCTGAGAATGTTAAGCTCTTCACTTCTGAGAACGCTTCATCCCTTGGTACATAGACATCACCACTCCTCGACTCTGATAATGGATCTGCACGAAGAAGAGAATAATAACCCTCAAAAAGATGGATCCAATAAAGATCAAATGAATACATTTGGCATTGATGGGACTCTTAAAACATTTTTACTAATGATTTGTGTAGAGATAATTCTAGCTTTGCTCATGTAAGAATCTTTGTATACAGGATATTGATCCATGCATTAAACCATATTTGCAAAAACTGTAGATTGGCAAATAGAACGTAGAGACTCAAGTTTTTGGATTGCCAAGCTAAAGTTGTATTTGGTCCCAAGTGACATATCAATGGTAGAAGAAACACTGAAAGCTAACAACACAATACCCAAATTCAAGTGAAATTCAACAATTTAAAATTCCTTTTTTCTTAGTAAAACACAATTTTAAATTTATTTAATCTTCTCGCAAACTATTATTATTATTGAGTTTTTCTGATTCCATAGAAGACCATGATTTACCAGAGGGAAGTCATAGTGGTTAAGCAGTGGGGATCTTCTATTTTCGCCCTACTCTCATTTGCTGTCAAGCACCAATATTTGGATCTATTTCCTCTACTTTTCTTATTTATTTTAGGTTTCTACAATTATTACTTTTTTACAAGTAGGAAGAACTGTTATGTGACAGCAGAGGAAAGGATGCTGAAGGAAACAAAGGGATAAATACCAATGGCCCAAGAAATAATATATAATTCGAGAGAGAGAGAGAGAGGGCATATAGGATATCATAATTCATAAATAAAAATTTAACAGTTTTAAAAAAATCAAGAGAGTTTTATCTACGGTCCACATTATAAAAGAAAAACTTGAAAAAAAAATTACCTTAAACAATAGCTGTCATGTTAGTCAAATAAATTATGTCCTATTTGGATTGAATTTAAAATGAAAAACTTTGGAGTGTTTTGGTAAACAATAGCCTTACCCAACCACAGGCTGCTACAGTTGAGAGAAAATTTGAGGATGATGAGATGGGCCAACTGGTCCCCACCTCAGAATTTCTGTAACCAATGAATCAGATAAGGTCTTTTAAAATATAGGATTTTTAAGTTTTTTTAAAAAAATATTTAATCTTTTACTAATTTCACTCTCTTCTTATTTTTTTGTAATTGAAATTACTTCAGTACTCAAAAGATATTTCAAAATTTCAACTCAACCCTTATTCAGAAAAATTAGTTATGGGCATTAAAATCTTTTCACTTATTAAAAAAGGTGAAAGAAAAGTAAAAGAAACTAAATATAGAGTAAGAATATAATTTTTTTATTAATTTTAAAAATTATTTTTAAATTCTCTTATTTTCTTAGATATTAGTTAAAGAATAAATTAAATTAAATAAGAATATAATAAAAAATATTTTTTATTTTATTCTTTTTTACTTTATGTAAAAAAATATCAAAAGTATTTATATTTTCAACAATTATTTAGGGTGGCAAGAGTTATCAGCAGCTGATAACTCTTGTGGCTACTGGTATACCTTACAACAGTCAGAATACACTATATAAATAGTACTACTTATATTATCATCGATATACATTGCATGCTATATAGTATCCTCCAATTAATGTAAGCCTAAATCCTTTTGAACTGATTTGTAACCGTAATAGTTGTTAGTTGATGCAACATGCAACGGGGGTGGGAGTAAGAAAAAGTTGTTACCTTTCTTGCTCCTTGGACGGCCTGTTCTGCAGCGTCTTGGATATGGCCGTTCTTTACCTCCAAGTACTGGCCTTGCTAAATCTTCACTGGAATCAGGGTCCCCAAGATCATTGTACACATCGTAGTCGTAGATTCTATCCGACTTCTTGCGCTCTCCTGAGCCATCTCCTCGTAGACTTGCGAGCTCAGTCTCCCTGTATTTTACAAGCCCACTTGGGGTGTTGGCCGGTATATATGACTGCCCCAATAGAAAAACAAAGCAAACACCTTCAGCACGCATTTCATTTCGACTGTATCCGAATAACGTTTCTCGTAAATAGCGACAAATTTTCTTTTAAGAAAATTGGCATCCATTCAAAACGGTAGCATTTTTTCCATTATATCTAACAAATTTAACATCAAAGCAATGTAGAAAGTTTTCTCCAAACAGATTGATGAACGATTATAGATGAAGCTTGGACTAAAAGGTTTTATATGGTCACTGATTACTTTTTTCCCCGGCAAAAAAGAAAAAGGTTTACACTCGCTGTTCCACTCCACCGTTATACCTATTAAAAGTACGTATTTAGTTACATTTCATTTAACAGTGATTAATTAGATATGAAATTTTATGTAAAAATTTAAATTATATTATAAAATAATATAATATAATAAAAAATAAAAAATATATGAGTTAGCAAGTATTTTATGTCAAATATAAATATATAAAAATAATATAAAGTGAGATTAATAATTAATTAATAATATAAAATATATTAAAAAATTTTTATTAAAAATTTCAATTATATTATAACGTCTCAATATAATAAAAAAATAGAATGAAACGGACGGAGTACAAAATTTCTTTTTTTTTCTTTGTTAACACATTTTACTTTTATCAAATCCAAAAATCTTACCTGACAAAGTGTTTTTAAGTTATATACAGGCACAACGTCTATTTGATTCCCTTATATGTACCCCTTTTAACTCAATAACATAGAATTCACTCCCAAAAAAAAAAATCAGGAACCTACTTTTTCTTTTTTCTTTTTCCTTTTTGGTAATAGTTAAATATCTATTCTCCAACACAACATTTTTCCTAAAGATAAATAAAAAGAAGTCATTTCAGTTACCTTGTTCGGGAAAAAAACTCTCTTCTCTGGGTTTTCATGCTTTGACTGAACCCATGAGTCACACACACAAGTAACAGCGCCGAGAGGGAAACCATTGAGGACTATCTTCTTCAAGTACATCTCCGTGTGGTGCTCATTCTCCACCAGCACAGCTCCGACTTCCCCGAAATCTTCCGGAACTTGGAAGTCGCTCTCGTACTCCACTTCTTCATCGTGACTGCCTTGCCGGTGGGCATAGCCCTTGATGGTCGGCCTTTCGATTCCCGTTTCTTCATCACGAAATGAAAAGCTTTGTTAACCGAAGAAGTCCCACATGAAATTACCAAAGATTTTAGCTACTTTTAAGTATAAAACTCATAAACTTTTGTGTAAATCAAGAAGAAAATTTGGAGTTTTGGCTAATTACTAAGAGATTGGTGAAGTTACCATGTTTATAGATTTAAATTACTGTCTTCAATTTCTTTTCTTGCACAGACATGAAGCTTATCGAAGGGAAGATAACTGTTGGGCTTAAAAATTAAATATTAATTTCCAGTTCTTGATGCATCCGCTCTTGAACATAAGGCTTTTTCTCTTTGTTCTTAAGGTGGCTAGAAAATTGGAGTTTGATCTCCTAATCTTCGACGTTGTTGGAATTTCATGACCACTAAGCTATAAGCGCAGTGCGTTGCTATAATGAATGGTGGCCACTGGATATTGAGACTTTATCTATTTCCACTTTTTGTTCTTTAGTTTTTGATTTTGATACATTGCTTGCAGTGGCCTTTTTAGAGTCACAAATAAAGGAGAGAATAAAAATAGACTCATGGCCTTCAGCCGCCTTTGGTGCTTGTCATGTTTTTAATTAATTTTATTAATATAATAAAAAAATAAAAATTTATATTTATAATAAATATAATTTTTAAATTTTACAAAATATTAAATATTTTGAGAATTAATAGAATCGAATCAAAAAATCTTATATTTTAAAAAAAAAGTTGAGTATTTGTTTCTCTAACAAAATAGACGGCCTGTAGCGAAGCCTGAAAAAATTGGGGATAAGATATCACAATATCATAAAAATATGATCGTTTTTTTTTTTTTCTTTTGTGAATTCTGATCGAGTGTTACAAGAACTGAAATAGAAAGCAATAAAGAATATAAGCTTCGAAATGCTAATAGAAGATTTTGATGTTACTCTTTGTGCAGAAATATTTATAGCCATAATTACTTACTGGGGTCGAGTTCTGCAGCAACGAGCTCCAATAGCAGGGTTTTACCAAGAAGGTCACCTATATCGTCAAGCGCACGGCTCAACCCTAAATTGGAGAGATTTTGACCGACCGTTGCATGCACCGTGACAATTGCTTTGACGCTAGTAACTTTTTCGGTACGGGAGGCGGCAACAGCCTTGATGGTGCTGGAGGAACGGCGAATTCGGATGTTCTTTCGAGATCTTTCCGAGATGGGCTTGCATAAAACAGGGAAAGAAACAGCACCACCTTCGCCGGAGACGAATGGCCTGTGCCATGCAAGTAAGGATTTTGTTGTGTGTGACCTGTGGAGGACTTGTGGCTTCAACATTTCGCCTTGTTAATGCTGCAGAATAAGCCGTACACAGAACTCTCCGTTTATAGAGAGGGCTGGAGTGTCAGCGTCGACATGGATGTGGGCCAATGATGGCCATTGCTGGAGATAAAGGACCCACTATGTCATGAAAATCTTCGTACGGAGAATTGAGAACGTGATAAATGCTAGTCGAAAATTCGCGTTCCTCTTTTCAGGACATGCACCACTCATCTTCAGCCATTGGATCACATTTAGGATGTGATTTGACCGTTATAAAAAATTATTAAATTTTCAAATATATATATATATAAGGATAAAAAATTTGATCCGTTAAATTAAATTTGATATCTGATTAAACATACCTGATTTGATCTGTATGTTCTACAAAAAAGACGTGTAGGACCTAAACTAAATTATAAAAATTATAAACTTTATCAGTTCGGTTTCGGTCCTACACGTACTTTTTGCAGCACATGCAGAACTAATTTTGAATCGTTAGATCAGATTGCTGCCAAAATTTTCAAAAAAAATTTTAAAAATAAAAATTCACGAAATATAATCTGTTGGATCAGATCCAGTCCTGAACGTACTGCCGGAACTAAATCGAAACTTTATAGTCTCCACACATATCTATCCATGGATATATATTATGTATTGTTTTAAAATCCAACAATGTCCGAGTACACCTTATAGATTCTTTTTCTTTTTTTTTAATGGATACAATTATATCTTGATCTTATTCCGTCGGCGGAGGAGACCTCTAAAGCATTCTTGTGGTTGTAATGAGAAATTTGATATCCCAAGAAAGATATCTTTTTAATAGAATGGTTAAATCTTCCTCGTCGATCGAGCTATTACTATCACTATATTGTCAAAATTTTATTTCAATATAAGAATGAATATTGGTGGGGTTGAGACCTCCAACCTATTTGTGGAAATCTTGATTCGTGTCAAATTTTTGAGACCTCCAACCTATTTGTGGAAATCTTGATTCGTGTCAAATTTTATAAAATTTGTTTTCTTTTATAATTGAGTATTAATCTAATCATTTTGTGATTTTATCCCCTTCAATTAGGGTTAAAATTCAGCAATAAAATCACTTTAATCCCTGAATTTTTTTTAAAAAAAGGTATCTTATTGCCCCCAATGACCGACCGTTAGTTAACGACTAGAAACTAAATTACGGATAGGTGAAAATAAAATGTCAAAAATACCTAATTTATAATTAGTGTCTATTGCAAAGTACCCATTAAAATTTAAAATAGAATTACTTTAATTTATATTATTAAATAAATTATAAACAGTTTACCCATTGGTTATATATATTTTCTAGATTTTTTAAAAGATGATGTCAGCTTTACAACACTTTTTACTTTTTTTTTTTTGGTTGAGTAGAAAATTGAAAAATAAAAAATGAATAAAGTTACCACTATCTTCGAACTTGTCGACCCCGCCATCACTGCTTCAATTTTGTCATTCTCTCCTCCTCTAGTCCTCTTTGTCCAAGAAGCCACAATCCATTCTAACCTGGCCTTAATTTAGTCAATCACCCTCTAATTTCTTGACAGCCACCAGTTGCCAGCACATTATCTTTCATTTTTTTTTTTTTTCCTTCCTCCTCTCCCACAGTTGATCAAGACACTAACTGACTAACATCAATCTCTTAAAGACCCTACAGAACGAAATAACTGGCGGTTCTGCATCTATGGTTTTCTGCAGAATCAAATTTAATTTGTTAGATTAGAATTTTTACTTTTATATGTATTTTTTAAAAATTTTTAATAAAATTTTGTAGTTGTCAGATCAAATCTGACGGTTGAAATTGAGTGTTATACTTGCAGAGAAATCATATGTGCAGTACAATAGCCGAACTCGACGACGCTTAAGTTACGACCCTGCAAGTACGTGCAGCACAGCAGTCGAACTCAACTGGCAAGAGGTTAAATTATTTATTTTTTTAGAATTAGAGTAAAGTGATTTTATTTTAAATTTTAATCAGGTATTTTGCAATGAGCTCTAAATATAAACTAACCTAAAGTCCGTACATGATGCTTGGATATTAATTTTCACATTAAATATTATAATTTTTTAGTCAACAAATTATTTGTATACACTTAGAAAAAAATAATCCTAAAAATATGTGAGTATGAAAAGAAAATAATATCTTAAAATTAGAGTAAAAATTAATAATATGAAAGTAGTAGGTGCGTTTTAAAGTTTATCAATGAGTTAGTAATTAAATAATACTGTAAAAATTCTGAAAAATCATTGCATTCCAATCCATATAAAATTAAAAATTGGAAAACTCATTACTTATCTAAAATTAATATATACATATAAAAATCTTTAAAAAGATCCACTCGCCTACCAAAACTATAAAAAATTGGGTAAACAATTCAGTTTGCCCTCGAATTATGCTTAAAGTTTGATTTTTGCCCTTCAACTTCAAAAGTGATGATTCTTGACCTTGAACTATTAAGACATATTAAATCTTGCTCTTTCATCAACTTTCGCCATTAGGTGGCTAATGTAGAAAATTACGATGCAACACATATGAGTATTTTGAAGATATTTTGGTAATACAACATATTTTACTCAATTTTTTTTCTTTTTTCTTTTTAACTTGGAGTGTTAGATCCCTTCATTTATCCTTAAAGAGAAGGAAAGAGAAGAAAAAAGAAAAAAGAAGAATTGAGAATAGTCAACAATATTCTTAACTATACCAAGAAACTATTAGGTTTCTTTTTCTTCTCCTCCTTCCCTTCTTCCGCTCACCTCTTCACCATTGTTAGTTGATTGTTGTGATAGTAGAAGTGCTTCTACTCCAATTTCATACCATTTATAAAATTTATAATTTTTGAACCAAAGAGGTTATAATGATCATTGGGCAGTAGAGCTTGGAATCAATAATTTCTTACCTATTAACATATTGGAGCAACGAGAGGTCAATGTTGATTGGCAGTGACCAAAGGCAGTAAGATTTTTAGGCACTAGTGCCTAATCTTTTACTTTTTTATGGTTTTATGAGATTATTGATTGGCGGATTGATGTTTGAATTGTTGATTTAAGGGTCAATGTTTAACTATTGATTATGAATTTTGAAAGTTGAGGGTTGCTGTCAATCTTTTGTATTTTTGTGATATTGATTTGAAAAATTACTCATTGAGTCAAAATTTTTATTCTTAAGAGGGTTATTTTTTTCATGATCTAGGATTTCATTGATCATCCTGGACGGAACGAAGGTGGAGAAGGAGAGAATAAAGAGGAAAACAAGGAGGGAAAAATGAAAAAACAAAGATTATTATTATACTTTATAATTAATAATTAAAATTGATATAAAAAATAATTTTCTTGTGATAACAAAATAGAAAATATGAAAAGTGATGAATTCTTAAAATACACTCAAAATGCTCAAGTGTCTTGAACGAGACTTGTTTCATTAGTCATGTAACAGTAAAACCTAATGAAAGGGCAAAATTTTACATTTTTTGATAGTTTAAGTTCAAGAATTATCTCTTTTAAAGTTGAAAGGCAAAAATCAAATTTCAAGTAAAGTTCAATGGCAAATTGAATTGTTTATCCTAAAAAATTAAGTCTCATAGAATGCCACAATTTATTTTTATTTTTCAAAATCTTTAGGGGCTAGAAAGAGAACAAACAACATCCAGATACATGTAACAATTTCTCTCCCAAATAAAGGGAAACGTGTTTTTTTTTTTTTTTGGGGGGGGGGGGGGGCGCTGCACACCAAGGAGTAAAGTTCGAAATTATCTCATAACTCTCTTAAATAGTAGTAACTCTAAAATTAAGAAAAATTACTATTTAGGTATATATACAGTGTTTTTATTTAAAAAAATACATATGCTTTACATTCAATAAAAGATTTTAATTATGAACAGTAAATCTTAAAAGAGACGGTGCAAGCAAGTCACTCTAATTAATTAGAACAAAAAAGGACAAAATTGTCAATTAGTACGATTAATGTTCATACAAATAAGAGAGCAAAAGTTACGTTATTCTTTTTTAAACAATTAGCATTTTTCGTTTTGCCAAAGCGAAGAAAGATCCAATCTGTATTGCAAAAGCGAAGGTGTAAAAACCTCCATATGTGTCGGTGGAGGCCCTTAAAGGACAAGAGACCAAAATTCACATGCTTTTGTGTTTTGGATGTGTTTTCATCCGATTCGATTTTAAAATTAAATTTAAAATTTTAAATATAAAATTTATATTTTTTTAATAAATAATTTAATTTTTATAAAATTTAAAATAAAAATTTTAAAATTAAACTCTATCTAATTATATTTTTTATCTTCATCGTATTTTTTCAATCGTAATTAAATTTTATTTTTTATAAAAATTTATTTTTATAAAATTTAAAATAAAATATTTTTTAATTAAATATAAAATAAATATAAATTATTAAAAAAAATAAATCACATGCTTCTGACAGATCTCGTCGACATTATGCGCAGACCTGCTCGTATCTACAGGCTATTTTGGCTCTATCTCGTTTATATATTGTAAGTAACCAAAAAATAATTCAAAATTCTATTTATTCTTCAAGTTGTTGAATCATGAAGTGACTACTTATATTTGCCATAGAAATTATTTTAGGCATTTTTTCCCTTCATAAATCATTTGCCTCAGATGAGATTAACTATCTATTCAAGCTTTCTTTTCTAGTTAGGTTTTGCCCTCATTGGTGCACTTTTCAGAGATCTCTTCCTACTGTACTTCCTGGAACTGTTATTCCAACCGACATTTAAACAACGGTATTTTTCTTTCCTTCAAGGAAAAAAAAGAACTCCTTTTTTCAAAATTGAAGGCTTAGGGTTAGGTTGAGTTGTATTAGAATTGTAATAGTATATTGTTTTATAGAGAAGAAGTGAGATTTAACGTTTAAAAATTAAAAAAAATTGAGAAAAATTAAAATTATAAGTCAATCCAAGTTGACGTTTACATTTTTGCTAAACTTGGGTGGTTCCTTTTCTAAAACAAACATATATAAATTTCATTAATCGCATGAATTAATAACAGTATTATAATAATTGACTTTTAATTAAGTACTCTTAAAAAAATCTTTAAGTCAAAATAAAATATTTAATTTTGAATAAAAATTGAAATAAATTAGTTATGAATTTTAGATGCACTCTTCTCTAATTTTTTTTAGTTACAATCGCTTACTTCCTCTGATTTAAAATATATGAGCTTTTGAGTTTCTTTTCTCTTCTCAAAATATTCGATCTTTTATAAATTTTAAAAATTATTTTTTAAAAATTACTCTTACTTATCAATATAATTTATCCATTATATATATATATATATATATATATATATATATATATATATATATATATATATATATATATATATATATATAACATTTTTACTCTCTCCTCCTCTTCTAAAGGTTTAAAGGCTCCATTCTTAATTTCTTGAATTTTATTTTTTAATTAATTAAAAAAATTATTGGTTAAAAAGAATTTTTGTGTATTAAATTAATCTTTTCATTTCAAATTTTAAAAAATTATAACAATTCATCACTTATTCATTATCTTATACCACTTAACACAACTCACTTGAAGGCGCTCCCTCCACGATACGCTTCCTCACCAAGTTTTTTCGTCACCTTCAATATCTGAAGCAAACTTTTTCACTCTTCTTTTTTCGAATTATGAATTATGATAGTAATATTTTCCATTTTCTATTTTTTCCCTTGCATTTGATTTTGACTTTTTTCGTGCTATCTCTTTCCCTAAATTATTAAGGTAATTTATTTTATTTATTTTATTTTTTGACATTAAAAAGAAAATTTTGCTCAAAATTATTGTTTGGCACGCGAATGGGCAATTTTTGCTTGGGGATTTGTAGGACTCAAAAGCAAATCAATAGCAATTAAGGTAAGGCTGAGTTTTGTTTTTTTTCCCAATGAAATGGTTATTGTTTTTTTGTTTTAGTTTTGATGGATCATAGACATTTTTGTACTCATATCTAGTCCTGTCAATACGGGCCAACCCGCGGGCTGGCCCGTAAATACAGACTTAGACTTAGTATATTCAAGTCGTAAATACAGACTTAGACTTAGTATGTTCAAGTTCGTTTAAAATGCGGACTTTTTGACCCGTTCTGTTTAGCTCGCAGGCTAACGCGGACCAGACGTGGGTCAGCTCATTTTTTTTTTAATTTTTAAAATTTTTTTATAAAAAACGATGCCGTTTTGATGTTCTAAAAATATTTTAAAAATTTTTTCCCTTAAAATGATATCGTTTTGATGATTTTTGATAAAATAACATCGTTTTGTAAAGTCCGGATCGAGCCGGAGCAAGTTGGCCCTTTGACACTGCTGCTCATATCTTTCGGCTTTGGCTTTTGATTTCCTAACTTTGATTAACTTGGACTATTTGTATCTTATTCTTTTTTTTTCAAAGAAGTATCAAAATCATTAAGAGGATAGAATTTCTTCTCATTTTCACGAAAGTCGTGGTTGGATAAGTTAATATAGTAAATTTATGGAATAAAATTATAATTTAATATAATACTATTTAATTTTTCTTTTTTACAGAATAATTTGTCAAAGAAACTTGACCTTAATGACGAAGAGAGGAGAGGACAAGACGTATGCTATGGCTTACTGCACCGTGGCCCCTCACAAACTCTTGATTTCTTTTTCTTTTTTTTTTTTTTTTGGTAAATCACAAACTCTTGATTTCAACAACATAGAAAAAGTTTGCTGGTTGCAAATGAAATTTAGTACTTGTGTATGTTCTTTTTATTTTTTTCTCTTTATGAATTATTCATGGTTCTTTTTATAAGGATTTGATCAAAATAGCAACGTGTTGAAGATCAATTAAAATGATAAAAGCTCTTTTAATTATTTGAATATCAAATTCAATTCAATTTATTTTTCTTAAGATTATTCTTATATTTTTCCCCTAAAGATCAATCATCATTCTTATAGGTTTCCATTTTTTTTTTTGTATTCTTACTTTTCGCATTGTCAAAAACCCTCATACGGGAAATCATCATTCATGCAAAATTGATCTCAAGACTTGGAGGTTCTTATAAGAAAAGGTACGATATATTACGCAATTAATGATATGAATTGTAATTTTAAATTTGAAATCTTCATAATTCTTACATAGCATAAATATTATATTATGCTTCTTTTATCTCTAAATAAGCGGTTATGGATGATAGAAGATTGTAGTTTTGGCAAGATATTTGTTTAGAAATTAATAGGTTAGAAGAAATATTCTAGACATTTATATAATAAATTTATATTCTACTTCGTTTCTCTCTTTTACAACAAAAATAAAGATTTACTTGGATAAGAACAACATTTATCTTAAATCATTCTCTTGAGTTCAAGAAGGGTTAACGTAGACATTTTTATTGAATGATTCAAGACGAATCAATTCATCAAGTTCATATCTCATTAATCGATCACAAGTGCACATGATTACTCTTGATTCTTTTGTTTTAAAATTGATTTTACATTATCATTTCTTATTTTTCAATTTCATTCCTCATTACTCTTTTTTTTTGTGGCTAAATATATTAATCATTACTCATTACTCATTACAACATGTTTGGCCCTTTGCCTACAACCTCAGCATTGGTCTCCCTTGCACACACAAAAAAAAAAAACAGTATTATTTGTGGGATCTTTAAAGTCAGTTATCCAAAAATGGAGAATATCTTGGATTGTGCAATCTTATTATACTTATTTTTGTTAAATAATTTGATGAACTATTACATAAAGTTTATTTTCCCACTAGAAAAAATTAAATGTAGTTTTAGGTTTTTAAAAGATAAATAATATGGTTTAGCTGTTTTGTAGAAAAAGATTTTATCACAGTTTAAAATAAAAACGTCTCTTCAAAAAGCTCATAGTTGTTAAGTATTTGATTTTTTCCTTTCTGATTTGTAGAAACAACCTCATAAATTTAGTATTGAAGTTTTTACTTATTTCACCCATTATGTAAGTTAGGTTTGGGAATTTCTTACTCAATTGTTTATTTATTTAGAATGGTAGAGAAATAAGATTGAGAGTTTATTATTGTTTTCAAATATACATTTTGTTGAAAATAATTGGAAGGTATTTATAGATATTTCTTTTTAGGAGAAAATAAATGATATATGCAATTATTTTATCCCTCAAAAGTTGATCACGCATAAGATTCAAGCACTTTTCCTTGGCAATCATTTTATAGGTGGTGATAAAGTATATTGAATTGAATGAAAATGATTTTTATATATTTAAAAATAATAAAAGATTGTGGATGTGAAAATAAAAAAAGGGCACATATAGGTATTTTTGAATGTTTTATATATAATTAGCTATTTTTTTCTTTTCAAGAAGTTACTACTTATTCTTATTGTTACTTACAATTACTCCTAAGTGGATAAAAATTTATTCATTAAACACATAAATTTCTTTTATAATTTATTGACTATGTAATTAAAAATAAAAGTTTTTATTAAATTTTAAACTACAAATTGCTTTATAGTTATACTTTTTTATTAAATATATTTTAATAATTATAATTAAAAATATAAATTTTAATACTCGTGCATATAGTACGAATTTTTAAACTAATTTCTTATATTAATAAAAATTAAATTAAATTAATTAAGGGTGTACATGAATAGGGTTCAGTTTTGAGACTGAACCCAAAATTTTAAGTATAGAACTCATATTTTCTCTCACAAACAATTTAATTTTTACGAAATTCAAGACAAAAATTTCAAAACTAAACTCTATTTAATCACACCATAAGAATAAAATAGAACAAATATCCCAAACTTTTTGCTTCCTAAGATATTTCACCCTCGTTTTACATGTGTAAAGAAGATATGATTAAAAGATAGAACGAGGCTTCGTATATTGTATAGCAAAGCTCCAGTCTCTGAATAGTCTGTCTCATTCCCGTTAAGCTTTGAACTACCGCAAAGGAATCGCTGTCAAAGATGATGTTGGCAAATGCCAGCGTTAGAGCAAAATGAATCCCTTCCAGGCTGCAGAGCCGATTTCGCCTGTGAAACTAGTTTGGTTTGGGCAGCTAAAATGGTGGCCTTCATGAGCACGAATTAGTCCTCCAACACCATAGCTGTTTATGATCCATGTAGCATACATTATTTTCTACTTGGACTGGTTCTTTTACGAAATTAAATACAAATTTTTTAATTTAAGTGATATTTATTTTTCATAAATAATTTATTTTTATAAAATCTAAAATAAAAAATTTTAATTAAAAATAATATTCAATCCTATTCTGAGGTACCCTCGAGTTTCCCATCTACTTCTGGACCACAAAATTAAAATTGAAAGAAATTAGTTAGAAGATGTAAATACCCGACGAATACTTCTAACAAATTACAGAATAGCAATCGCATCGTACAGCATTATCTATCACCAATATGTGCAAACAAAACAGTACCCAAAAAAAGAAAAATCTGCTATATTAAATATTATCTACTAGTTTTTATGGTCCCTCAGCTGCCCATGTAAATGCTCCCATTTATAATTAGGATTAAATAATATTTTATTTTAAAATTAAATTTATAATTTTAAATATAAAATTTATTTTTTAATAAATAATTTAATTTTTATAAAATTTAAAATAAAAATTTTAAAATAAAATATTATCCAATTATAATATAAGGACAAGATAATTTGATTTTTCCACACTACTGAAATTTACAAGGGGCCTTGTGATTGCTGCTTGATCGCAAACTTCCAAACGAACCACTAGAATTATTGCAGCTTTATCAGCACGTGATTCGCTGCCAAAATGGACCGCATTACAATTATATGCTATCTTGTCCAATTAATTCCAACTGTGAAACCTATAGCCATCTTCATCATCAGCCATGAATTATTCTACTGACGACACCTCTTTATTAGACACCATTAACACACACACACACACATATTTTATATATATATATATATATATAAACAAGAGTCCATAAAATGATTGTCTTCCCATCCCTTTCCGAAAGAAAATGAGATATTATATGGATCGTGCAAAATAACACGGGAATCACATTGTCTGACAATGTTGATTGCTCCAAAAAAAAAAAAAAAAACATTGTTGATTGCACTGTAAAATTGATAGATGTGACAATTTTGCTGAAGTTTTAAGTTGAATTTGTACTTAAATCCTTTTTCTTTTTTTTTTCCAAACCCTAAGAGGTTTTTTTTTTCCTTTCCTTTTTTAGGATAAAATATTGACAGCTTTTATTAGTCATGTATGTTGTCGTCATGTTTAAAAGAAAAATCAAAGAAAAAAGGACGTTGAAAGAAACATTGGTAAAAGACCTTTACAATGCCATGGAAAGCTATCTCACCAAATTCTGAGACATTTTGAAAAATCAGATAATTTAGTCCTCCTTGGTTTTACATTTGCATATTAAAGGATCTTTCAATCTTTTTTAACCTGCTAGGCCAACCTGGATTGGATCTCAAACAAAAAAATCTTACACTTGTCTCTCACTTTTTTATGGTAAATTATATTTTTTTCTCACAAATAATTTACTTTTATAATTTTAAATATAACTCAATTAAAAAAATCAATCTAAATTAACCTGCTAAGTCTCTCTTGTTTTCGTTTAGAACACTAAAAGACCTTTCAATTTTTTTAAGTTGTTAAAAAAATTAATTTTTTAAAACAAAAAACTTACTTTTTTCTATTTTTTTCACTTTAAGTCCTGCTTTTCACTCTCACAAACAATTTACTTTTATGATTTTCAATACAGCTCAACTTAAAGAAAAACTCAATCCAAACATCTTTTATTTTTACGTTTGAATTCTAAAGTACCTTTCAATTTTTTTTCAACTTATTCAATCCTTATTATTTTTACTTTTGGACAATTCAAAACCTTTCATTTCTTTTTTAATTTTTTAAATTTCTATAATTTATTTCATCATAAGGATTTAATAAACAACTCGCAAAACTATAATGATTTAAGAAATTAAAAAAAATAATAGGCTCTGAAATATCTAAACATAAAAATAAAAAGAACTTAACAAGTTAAAAAAATTAAAAGAACTTTTAATGTTTAAATGTAAGAACAAAAGGGACTAAATTGCGTAGTTTTCCTTATAGATCCAACTTAGGCAATAAAATGAGCAGAGGTATAACGCTAGCATCGGTGGAAGATCATCTTCGTGGGACCTGATCAAGGAAATGAACTCCAGGGAATCACTTTCAAGTTACGGATGAATTCCAGGGCCCTCAAAGATAGCCAGTAACTCCGTGTGAGCGACAAGCACTAGCTGCGCAGCGCACGGTCAATTAATGCTGTTCCTTGCCAACTCCTTGGTCCAAACACTACTGTTTTTCTAGAAAAGCTAATTCAGATTCAAACTATTAGATAAATTTAAGAGAAATACACAAAGTAATAAAGGAAATTTGAAATAAGACTGTTAATTATCAACACTAATATATAATTATAATTATAAATTTCTCTATATACAGAGTTATAAATAATAAATAAAAAATTAAAAAATTAAAATTGTAACTATTAACTTTTATAAGTCTGCAATTGACTATAATAACTCCAGTAACTTTTAAAGACTATATAAAATTGAAATAAACTCCAATAAATATAGTAAAAATTTAGCTTAATTAAATGATTATGACGATAAATAACTAATTAGCATAGTTGATTGAGAACGGGTGCATTTGGGTTGATTTTTTTTTTCAGAATTTTTGTTTTGAAGATTTAAAAAGCGAGTTGGTTCATAAGAAAAAAAGTTATAAATTTAAATTAAAAGTGTTAAAAAAATAAAAAGTGCTGATTTTCATTTGGAAAATCAATCCAAATTTCATTAAACTTTGGATACGTTTCCATAAATAACATGACATTTTTACTAGAAATCCAGACAACTTAAGTCATAAATTTGAATTTAACTTTTGATTTCAATTGGAGTGAATAGAACTTGAATTACAAAATAAAAATTATGTAATTTCTTTTCGTAGGGGCTGCTAAACGCAGTTTTTTGGATTATATATAGTGCGAAAAATTTTTATTATTTCATTTTAATTTTGAAGAGTTTTTAGAATCTTCTGAAGCATTTGGGCGGAAAAACTCAGATCTACGAATAACGACAACGAATTTTCACGTTAAAAGATTAATTTATCAAATTACTCATCATTTTACATCGTTTTTACATTAAAAAAACTTCAAAATCGACTTTAAAATAACAGATTTTGAAGTCGGTCGTTTTTTTCATTAATTTCGCCAACTGAGTGGTGGAATTCACTAGCAAATTTTTCCAACCTCTGACGGAATTTGCTGATAATTTGTACCCAAATTGGGTACAACTCCTTGTACCCAATTTGGGTACAATTAGCCAATTAATTCCACCAAAATTTTGGAGAAATTATCCACCGAATTCCGCCAAAAATCTGGCAGAATTCGTTGGCTAATTAATGTCAATTTTGGCGCAATTCTGGCCAAGAATTTCGCCCCAGAATTCCGCCAACAATTGGCAAAATTCTAGCCAAGAATTCCGCTAGCAATTGGCGGAATTCATACAGAATTCCGGTAGTGAATTTCGATGATCGATGATGTATGCTTAATTTAGTTTATCTTAGTTTAATCTTAGTTTGTATTAGTTTAATTAAATTTTAAATATATGTTTACTTATTTATCTTAGTTAATGATAGTTTAATTTAATTGTTATTGATAGTTGTATAATAATAATATTTGTTCAATACGTGTTTCAGATGGCGGATCCTTCTAGGCGACGTCGCGATGCATCACTAGATTTGTAACCAATTGTCGACTGTAGCGGTAAATTGCACGGTCGACATCCTATTACGGCGTTTGCCAGACAGCGAGTGGGTGTGGCGATGCGCAGCACTAGTGATATCCCCGTGACTGCTACGGACGTCACATGGGGCATTGATTCGTCGCAATTCGTTTCACATATGACGTGGATGCCGGAAATGTACGCGTCCATGCCGGGATACATACCGTATCCTTGGTCCCCGATGAAGTCGCAGGCTCCGGTCGCACCAGACTATTATTTGGAAGGACCCGCATACGTACTGCAAACCTATAGTGGCCACGCTGACGATGCGGGGCCAGTATTCTATCGGCCGCCATTGGTCCTTGTTACTCCATACAGACATCTGGAGGATTACGACGAGGGATCAGGCGTTGCGGAGGATGTGCAAGATTTGAATGATCCGACAACTTATGTGGATTATGATATGGATGCGGGTGCGGATATGCAGGAGCTCGTAGCCGATGCAGTGATGCAAGAGGAGGAGGCATTTGACTAGGGCATCCCACATACAGCCCCGACGACTTCTTCTGCAAGACCGCGCAGAGATTTCTTACAGCGTGTTGCAGTAGGGGTAGGCAGCCTAGCTCGTTCGGTGTCGGGATCTGGAGCTTCGGCCAAGAGAGATAGGTCATCGGGTCCTGTTTCGCTCTGTGTCAACTACTTGGCTTGCCCACGAGTTAGTAGAGCAGCTGCAGATGTATCACGCTTACCCCTTAGCTCGAGTAGGGTTTCAGTCAACGATGAAGAAAGACCCGGGATAGCCGGGCGTTGTTGAACGACACCCCCAATCTACTACTTGCCTTCGAACTTGCTGGAGCGGTTCCATGGAAGAGTGGCATTTGACGGGACCAGCACTTGGGGGGCCGCAAGATCCATCCCTCATCCCATCTTTTTCCGGCCACATTGCCAGCCTCATCTGGCGAGGCGAGGTTAGTACGGTTGAATATAATTTTCAACAAACAAAATATTCATTCAATATTTGTTACACGCAATTATGAAAATTTGAATATTTTTTGGGCAGGAACGACCAGTGCTGAATGTTCATTCACACCAGGGGTACGTCGATAAATAGACTATTCAGGACGAGACAGTCGTTGTAATTGTGACATGCAGTGGTCTCGAGCAATGAAGACATTGCATTTTCGCGAGACCTAACAATGCACTGATATCTGCATTTGTTGAGAGCTGACAACCTGACCATCACCCTCCACGATGTGGCGCATATACTTACGATTCATGTGACTGGTTATATCTTCCGGAATGCTATGAGTAAGGAGGATATTATCAACGACTTATCTGTTACGCTCGGCATATCGGCCGCACACGTTCGGAAATAGGTCGATAATGGAGGGATGAGATTCAATGTCCTGAAGGACTAAGTTACTCAAGGATCACTTGAAGCGTCGAGCTAAGTATCTGATAGGCACCACACTATTTATAGACAAGGGTAAGGACCAGATGCTTTATCAGTACTAGTCGTTTCTTAGCTCTGTTGATGAGATTCAGGGCTATGCATGGGGAGCTACCTATCTTGCGTACCTCTACCGGTTTCTTGGGACGACGTCTAGGGCAGACTGTAGGCAAATTGGTGGGCCAACGGTACTTCTTGAGACTTGGATATATCTGTACTTTCCGATATTTGCTCCTCAGCAGTCGCCAGACTGGTGTGAGTCACAACCTCACATTCTACGGTTCCAGTGCAAAGGGGGTGCACCAAGAAAATCGGATGACCTGCGAGCTGTTTGCTTACACTTGGACGACACGACGGCACACGAGGTAAGTTTTAAAGGTACTTGTATGTGGTAATAATTATTGGGTGTTCTGATCCTTGCTGATGCTACCTTTTGATATATACATACGCAGGTTTGCTGGATCCCCTTCGGCTCCAATCCCCTAATAGATTACTGGATTTTAGCTTATCATAGGCCCTTGCACTTTTGTGACGTTGTTGAGCCATATATACCTGATCGGGTGTTGCGACAGTTCGGTATAGTGCAACAGATTCCAAGCACTCCGATACTTCCGAAAGAGGATTACAGGCCGGCAAACAACCGCAGATATGTCGTCAAGTATGAGTGTCTTGATGAATTATGGGAGCGACCCGAATCCCATATCCTTGGCAAGACACAACTCGGTGCACATGCCGTCCCACCGTCGTTTTTGGCGAGAACGCATCTCTCCATTCATAATCCGGATATGTTGCCCTCGGGAGTATCAAGGTTTGGTTCGGCACCGATTACCGACGCAGTGGTAAGGAATTATTGCACGTTTGCTAATATATTTTACAATTGTTTATCCGTTAATTATTATTCTTAATCGGTTTACTACTACCTTTCAGCTGTGGGATATGCTGCATCGTGTCTTTGCGGGTGTTATAGACGTGCAGTAGTTGACCCCGGCACAACGGGGATGCCACGCTGCAGAAGATATTACAGATATTGGCCGAACGAGAACATTGTTTCGGAGGGACGGATCTCGAAGGAACATCCAGCTCGTAGGAAGTTCAGTTTTGTTTATTTTGCTTTCATTTTTTTCAACGTTTAGGGTTTGATTTCATTCTCCCTGTTGTGTGTTAGTCATGAAATGACGTGTACGAATAAATATTTACTCTCAAGTACAAGTAATGTAATTTTATTTCACGTGATTTGGATTTCAAGTTGATAGATGTTCATTTGATTTCAAGTGCAATCCACTCGAGTAAAGCAGTGTCCCATCTCTCAACAGCCTATCACCGGTAGCGCTGCCACGATGGATGCTCCTAGGGAACTAGAAAGCCATCCTCCAGTCAAAACTGCAAACAAGAAGATAGAAAAATTGTTAGACTTTAACAAAAACGTAAGCGGTGTTGATCTTTACAAATATACTTACGACAACAAAATGATTGGCGTCTTCTAGCAGACCAATAACCCATGTCTGGTAATGTCAGTCACCTGCCGATAGGGGCACGTTGATCGGTGACCCAGTGCTCTAGCTGGTGCAAAAGGGACATAACCCCTCCGGAGTTGCCTACAATTTCTTTATACTGTGATGAATTACGGTGGACCTCTCGCCATACCTCAAATGTGCAATAGCTCGGAATCCGCAATTACTATATGCTCTAACGTCGATCCAGTCATGAATATAGGGAACAATAAAGGACGGAAATTGACTACTCCAAGGAAATATGACAGTCTCCGTGTCACCACATCCAGAGGCACCTGTGGATGAACCAAATTCGCTGCCAATGGACCTCGAATCCCTGCATCTTGACCCGCTGTGCCCACTACTACCAGAGGACCGTTTGAAGACACTCCGAGAAACTTGAATGTACTCCCAATGAGACTTATCTCTCTTGGTTGAGTCTCTTTTCGACCGGCCTTTTGTCACTCTACTTAGGGGTTCCTGCAGTCCTGAGAACTCGGGATATAACATCTAAGACATTTGCACTGCAAAATCTCATCGCTCAGCTGGATCTCTCTTCATCATCAACTTTGTAAAGTCACGAATTGCCGACATATCATCAAAAGGGTTCGGTTGAGAGATGTGCAGGTACTACGAAGCAGCCGTGGAAAAGTCGAGAGTGCTACAAAACGGATGTAAATCGTCAACAACAAACGACTGGCCTGTGGTCATACGCGGAAGAATTTTGCAGGCACACGGAAGGCCGTGAGAGGTCCGTACCCAACATCCACAAAGATAGACATCATGATGAATCTTTTTCACGCTATTCCACTCGTTTAATATGATTTGTTGGGCTTTGTGGGACACATTGTAACACAGGGGACTGAGGATCGGGTGTGTGCTGAGGTGGTACTTATCTATATAATGACACTGCTCAAGACTTCTCCTAATCTCGGCTATCTGTGCCTCGATCATAGAATGAACTTTTGACCAGACCGTGTCGAACGCTTCGGACGCCGTCCCTAGGTACGATTTAGTCGCTGCCAGATTTGTCGTTTTAGTCCCAAAGTGTCTGATCTGCCCTGTCCAAACCCGCATAAACTGTTGCTGATGCGGGTCCAACCAAGTCTTATGTAACTCATCATCTTTCCAAAAGTTGACCATGATGAGCACATATTCGAATAGTGAAGCTGAAACTCCTCATCGGTAATGGAATCAACCAAACGTCTCCACGAGCATTTCGAAAACCGTTCGGCTACTACCTGGTCAATATAGGCCTTATAGTACATCGTTTCCACGTTCTTCGAAATGTGTCGACGACATAACATGTGCTTAGAAGTGAAAAATGTATCACGCAACACCTGTATCAACACGGGCTCCCGATCAGTCACGATAGCGTTCGGAGGATAATTTATGTCAAATATCTACTTCATGTACTTCAACACCCATCGATAACTATCTACTTGCTCGGTGCTGATCCAAGCGCCGGCAATGAAGAAGTTGCGCCCCGTCGGGGTCACGTCGACGATCTCTAAATACGACATATTGTATATATTATAATTAATTAGAAAAAACGTATAAGCGAACAGTCTTTTTCATTTGTTTTAATTTAACGAACGTTATGTGTAACTATAGTGCAACGCAACATCGAAGAGAAATATAATATAACGAACCTGTTAGTCTTGTACGTTGTATATATTATTAGTACAAATAGATACGCACGAGCAAGTAATGTCAAATCTGGATGAGCAGAAACACAATCACTGAAGATTTCTGCTCCTGGCTCAACTTTGTGCCAATGGATATATCCATATTCGGCGAACAACTTGAAAAGTTGTTGTACGACTGTCCGACCTTCCATACTCGCCACTCTTAATTTGTGTCGAGCATTATATACAGTCTTCACTCTGAGCCAATGCGACACACAAATAAAATTTTTTACACATTTACAAAATTTAAAACCAATGAATAAGTGCACAAGTAATGAACATAATATATTTGTTACAGGCAAACATACATAACAACGGTTCTCGGGTTCTCCCGTTTCAAATAATCCAGAATACGTTTTGGCTGAACGTGACATTTGCTCATTTTCTCTATGATTTTCATCTCACGCTCTGTCATGCGGGTAGCGAGAGTATGACCATGTTGGATTCCGAACTCGTGATTGTGCTTACCGCATATTACTGCAATACTCTACGCCCCCCTCGTAATGCTCTCTACCCATCAGTTTTAACGGACAGTGACATTTTTCTGTACTCTTCGGCTTCCGTTCCTTCATTCGCACATCCGGTTCTGCTCCATCCTTCTAAACAGTAATACATTTTCTGTACGCTCCACCCCTCTCACACTTAAGCTCGACAAAGCCGTTACCCGTTCTGTCATCTTTTTTCGACCGAGCAATTATCAATAAGGTCATCACCTGTAATGCTGCCGCCTTTCCACACTTTACTAACTTCTCTTTACTCGAAAATATATCTTGCGTGGCTAAAAAGCGACTTAGATCCTCCATTTGGTCAAGATCAAAAAATTCTTCAAACGAATTTGACGACGATGAGGGGCCTTGGTCATCCCTGTAAAGCGCTCAATGAAATCTAGCCTTCCTGCCCTTTTGGTGTTCCTGCAATGCATATATCACACTTGTCCAATGTCAGTTACTATATTAGGTGTGTGTTGATTATTTTTAAGATAACAAAAACCGTAACAATAAAACTATTTACGATGTGTAATGTAACATACAATATAATTACAAAATATAAAAAATATAACAATATAACTACATAAGTGATTATCACAAAAAAATTAAAAAATATTTGTGAAATTTGGCCAATAATTCGCCAGAAACTGGAGAAACTATTGGCCAATTGTCGCCAAAACTTAGGCAAAATTTGTTGTTAAATTTTGCCAAGTTTTGATAAAATTTGTCCAATAATTTCACTAAAACTTGGCGAAATTTGTCCAGAAAATTTGCTAGAATTTGGTGAAATTTTTGGCTGAGTTTCGCCACTTTGTAGCAGAACTCTTTGGAAAGTTCCACCACTCATTGACAAAATTTATGCTGAATTTTTTAAAAATTATACAAACTTCAATTTAATTAGAATTTAGTAACTTTTTACCTCAAACTCGAGAGAATCTTTCGTAAAATCTTTACTCAGTGTTATATTACGACAAAATTCGTTTATTTTTCTTTAAAAAGTATAATTTTTTGAAGAAATACTCGAGAGTTATGGGAGAAAAGAAAGGGAAGATTTTAAAAACTAAAAATTTTTTGTACTAGTAAAAAGAAAACTATACTCGAAACTGAATTGAAGTCATCCTGTTTAATCTTTTTTTTTTTTTTTTTTTTTTTGCTTTTTGGGTGCACTGGGGAAGGTGTGTGGGCTTCTGGTCCATATATATCTCTTTACCCAATTACCCCAAAGGAAAGAAGAGAAGGCGGGAAGGGAGAAAGTTCCGATGTTGCGTCTATTGTCAACTCCCATTTACATTTGACTTCAGAAACCGCCAGATCCATCATGAAAGTTGTCATCCATCCGTCCATCCAGCAGGCCCCTGTGATAGGAGGAGTTAACAATAGAGGATGACCATGAACTTTAATGCTCATGAGAGTCACTGTAGCAAATTAGCGCTCTCTTTGAAGTCTGAAGAATAAACCCTAGCTATCAAAATCCCACCCAACTTGTTGATCCACCAAAGAGACTCGAGATAAAGAATTGAATGATTGATTTTGTTCAATTTGTTAAGTTCAAGTTTTCAGGTGAATTTTAGTTTGGAGGGATGGAGATTGGAGAGAACAGTGAGAGTCCAGTTGGATCAAAGAAGTCCAAATCGAAAACTTCTGGAAAACCTAAAGATAGTGTGCTCAAACAAAGTATGTAATTTGTGCAGAAACAGCTTTTTTTTTTATTATTCTTGAATTACGGGGAGCTTATTTTGGTTTCATTTTCCATGCAGAGTCGCCAGCTGAATTTTTTGCAGATAACAAGAATATTGCTGGATTTGATAATGTAAGTTGACATTATACACGCTTCAGAGATGTTAAAAACTTCAAATTAAGACTGGTGGAAAATTTTTTTCTTTCATTTCTTCTAGTTCAATGGAAAACTGAAATTTCATATGATTAATTTGTTTAAGGAAGTAAATTCTGGCTTTCATTCTTTTCCAGTTGTATCTGAGTCTTGGCTGCATTGCTATAAATGTCTTTTTTGTGTGGGGTTTTCTTTCTTTTTAATATTTTATTTTTATTGATTTTTATTTTTGCTGTTGTATTTTCAGCCGGGAAAATGTTTATATACAACTGTGAGAGAGCTTGTTGAGAATGCACTTGATTCTGCAGAGTCAATTTCGGAGCTTCCTGTTGTAGAAATAACAATGTCAGCTTGTTCAAGCTCTGTGTTTCATCTTACTTATGAGATATTTAAGATTTCAATCTAGGAATTGAGCTAGCAGTAATTTTTTTAGAATCTTTTTGTTTGATTAGTGAAGAGATTGGGAAGAGCAAGTTTAATTCCATGATTGGTCTGGCTGATCATGAACGTATTGATGCAGAGCTTTATGATGATTTTGAGACTGACAAAGCTCGTGAGGTGTGTGTTTTTCTGCAATCTAAATAGTAAACATTGACATGGGGATATAAATGCATCAATGTAAATGGATCAAATAAATTCAGGGACATATACCGGAAAGTTGCTTGAGAGTGAGAGTAATGGTGCCTGCAACATTCTTGCTTTTCAGAAACGACTAGCCAAGGAAGCTCGTGTTCAAGAAATGCAGGCAAGGCATGCTGCTCTTGGAAAGAAAGTAAAGGATCCAACTCCTGTAAAGGCCTTTAGGGGTCGTGGTGAAGCATCATATTATAAGGTGACTTGTAAGGTATGACTTGTTCATATTTCTGCTATTCTTATTTGTTTAAACAAGATGCTTAAGAGTGTGTGTGTGTGTGTGCTCGTGCGCATGCAAACATGAATAAATGAATCCTGAAATTGTCCTCTCTTAGCTAAGACTTCATTGAACACCCATTTTCTGTAATTCAGGATAATGGAAGAGGAATGCCGCATGATGATATCCCTAATATGTTTGGCCGAGGTTTGGATATTTTACTGCAACATCTGAAATTTTGTTTGGTAGAGCAAAATTTGGTTGCTATTTTTCTTTTTATTTTTCTCATGTGTGTTCTTGTTTTAAAAGTTTGGTCAGTTGCTAGCTGTAGCTAATGGCATATAATTCCCAAGTTGGCTGCCTTATCGTACAGGATGGCATATAGTTTTGTTCTCACAAAATATCAATTTTGCAGTTTTGTCTGGGACGAAGTATGGCTTGAAGCAGACTCGTGGCAAATTTGGACTTGGTGCAAAGATGGTATGTTTTTATTTGTTAGCCTTCAGCTGCTTAGCCGTTTTCAATAGTATGAAAATTTGCTCTCCTGATTTTGTTTATTTGCTTTCTAGTTTTTTCTCTTTGAGTGATAAGTTACTCTCAAAATTTGAGCTTGCCAATCTGATTTATGGTCTTGGTATCCTCTCATAGATTTGTTTTACTATGTAGTTGATGTGATTAGTCATAACAGAATCTGCTTTAGCCTAGTGGTAGCACTAGATGTAACTTAGAATTTCTCTATGTGTTTATGCAGGCATTAATTTGGTCAAAAATGAGTACGGGTCTTCCCATTGAAATCTCATCATCAATGAAGGGCCAAAGTTATACTTCATTCTGCAGGCTAGATATAGATATTCACCGGTATGAGAATGCTATATTTTCAGAATCTCAGACTACCATTTCATCATATGCTATTTTTTTGGGTTCTTTTTATTGATCTAGTAGCATGTAATTTGTTGTTTTTCAGGAACATCCCTCACATTCATGTACATCAAAAGCGAGAGAACAAGGAGAAGTGGCATGGAGCTGAAATTCTGATAGTTATTGAGGGGAACTGGACGACATATCGTGTATGTAGCTTTACAATCCCAGTTTAAGCTCCAACTAGCTGGACTTGAAACAGAATACTCATATGATGCATCTACAATTATCCTTCGGAAATTTAGTTTTTCAAATCAAGTTCGCTACATTTATTATTTCTTCTTTGTCCTTTTGTCTTTGATTGTCTTGCTTGCTGGAACGAAGGTTTTCATTGCTACTAATTGTTTCTTGGTGTATGCAGTCCAAAATTCTTCACTACATGCGTCAAATGGCTGTTATTACACCCTATGCTCAGTTTGCTTTTAGATTTTCGTCAGATTCACCAGAGTACCCTCTTATCTCTGTGTCTCTCATCATGCACATGCCACAAACTTTTGTTCATTATCCTGTGGATAAACTATTTAATTTTGTAAAAACTTTTTGCAGTAAAAATGTAGCAATAAATTTTGCTAGAAGAACTGATGTAATGCCTCCAATTCCTCTTGAGACAAAGTACCATCCATCTGCTGTTGATCTACTTCTTATCAAGCGGCTTATTGCAGAAACCTCGAAGCAGAATCTGCAGCAGTTTCTTCAGCATGAATTTGTAAACATTAGCAAATCTCATGCTGAGCGTTTAATTGGTAAGAATTGCCGAGGACGTGTTTCAAATTCAAAGACAATTTAATTATTAGTTATACCAAAAAAAAGAGGGAAATTTGAAACTATAACAAGCCAGTCCTTCTATGGGCTGCAGATAGTTTTGGAGGGCTAGGTTTTACACGCACTCTAGTTCCTTTAACATTACATCATGTCACACGCATTATGTTGCAACTGAGACCACAATTGTATGGCATATAATTTGGTATTTTCGGTTTAAACATAACATTGGGCCTCTACAAAGCACTAAGAAGTCATAAAATGAAGGAGATACTTGTTGGACTAAATTACAGCATTGAAAAGTAAACCTTCCATTTTGTTTGGCTTTCCTCCTGGGTTGGATTGCTATGGATCTTTGCCTGAGTTGGATATCAATGTACACTCACTATTAGTGTTCAAAGGAAGCATATTAGAAGTTGCTGCATTAGTGTTGCGTATTTTCAGGGGAATGACGTTTTCTGGATTGCTTTCTTGCCTGCTGAACCAGATATAGGATTTACTTTCATGCTGCTAACCTTTTGCCCATAGCTGATTCTTATTTACATTAAGTTTGAGTACTGGACATTTTGATTCATTAAATGTTCCACATACTTCTCACACTGGAAACTTCTAGGCAACCACTGGATCATCTTCTTTAGATCATCTATGGCCAATGGACGTGTCTAATTTAGGCCACTCTTTATCTAATTTTTAAGGGTGATTCTGTACTCTTCTCTGTACTTGAGCAAGAACTAATTTTCTATAGGAATTAGGACATCAATAGTGCTACCTGCATGAATTTACTGCTAAAACTTACCTCTTTCTTTCAATGCTTAACAAATTTAGCTTAAAAAGCCATTGTTAGTTGAGAAAACGATACTTGATCTAGAAAAGTATACAATAATTATTAACAATGGGATCTGTCCAAGGTTATGTCAGAAAAGGGAGTGGGTGAATTGATTGCCCTTAGAGAGTAACAAAATAGGCATTTGGAATTTGGAGATCAAGAAAGGAATTTCAGCAACTTGATAATTGATTTGTTAATGGAACTAGCGCCAGATGCGCGCTCCCCCCTGGACGTTTCCATTGACTTTCTAACATGATTTCCAAATTTTCTTCTTGATGAATATAATAATCCTTGTTTTTGTCAACATTTTGTATCAATCTCACAAGATGACAGTAATTGAGCTTTGAATACCTTTTAGGGGAAATGGGATCAGACTTCAGTGCGAAAATGCCTGTTAAATCTCTAACCTCGCAGCAGATTGTTCGCATTCATCAGTTATTTCGTCAAGCCAAGTTTGATGATCCCAGTGGTGATGTAAGTTTGTTTTCTGTATTAATCTAGTCGAACTTTTCTTTTCTTTCTGAAATTTCGTTGTCTTATTTCTTACAATCTTTTTCAAATAATTTTGCTCAACGTCCTTTTCTTTGTAGTGCCTTAGTCCTGCCGGGGAATACAACCTACGTCTTGGAATTATAAAGGAGTTGCACCCAGACATGGTTGCTACTTATTCAGGAAGGTTGTAATTAGCTCAGATAAAATCAAACCATGTTATGTTATTGTCAGCTCAGATTTCGGGGTCAGAAAAATGAAGAAATTTGGGAATAGAGATTTAAATTTAATATTTTGACTTGTCAGTGCTCAGGTGTTCGAGGGGCACCCATTTATTGTGGAAGCTGGAGTCAGCGTTGGTGGAAAAGATGTTAAACAAGTAAGTAGGTTCATTTGATGTACCAATTGGTAAAGGAACATAGCCGGTCTACCCCCAGACCACCTGCATGATGTATGCTATTATTTCTTGTTTAAGTAAATGATGTATTACAAGCACAAAACATGACCAATGGCCATTCCACACACATATTAGTCTACAACAACCATTTACACATGAAAACAACTATGGAACTGGTTAAGAATCCATTCTGAATATTAGATTCACTCAATGTCCAGATAGAAAATATTGCTGGATGCTACAGGACTAGTTTTTCTTTTCCAACCTTCTTTAGAATGTTATTTGCCTTTAGTTCAGATCCACTAAAGAGTGGTTTTCAATTTTTGGTTACCTGTGTACTGTGCATACTGAATGTCCCCCCTTATCTCCTACTTTTTAAGTTAGCTTAATATTGGTACTTAATTCTTAATGAGAGTTTATGTAATGCAGTCTGTGAAACTTTGCAGTTTTAAAACCGTGTGGAAACTGTTAGTGTACATGTCTCAGTATGGAAAAAACAGGGTGGTGGCTATTGCCATTTTGCAGTTGCTAGGCTAGTTGCATGAATATCCTCCAAGGATAGATGGGATTTCTCTTTCATGAACTCATAATGGAGGAACTGTACCATCATTTGGCATGTCACTGAACTGCATCAAATGTATATCCAAAGTTGCAAATGGAAGCTTGGGTGGTGAATTGATGGAACTTTAAATGAATTGTTTAGTTATTGTTATACTTGAATTTTAGGTGAAAAAAATTAGATAATCAGTATAATTTGACCTCTTCTAGGTTTAATATCACAATTTTATAAACTTCAATACAGCGGAAACTTATCAACGCTATCAGTTAAACTGAAGAATAGTTGCAAATTGTGTAAGGAAATTACAATTTCAAAATTCTTATGATACTTTTGGTTAATTAAGATCAAGAGTTTTTTTTTTCTTTTCTCTCAAGGCAGCTAATGAAATTTAGAACAAGTAGGATTGCCCCTATACTTTTGAAGAACTTAAAGTGGATTTTGACTGAGGAAACCTGTTTGATTAATTTCTGTTTTCTCAAATGACCAGATCTTGTAGTTTGTATGCTAAATTGCAAATTCCTTGATTCTTGTGCTAGTTTGTTGATATGTTAAACAACTTGGTTCTCTTTGTCGTGACTGGTTTATAGGGTTTGAACATTTTCCGATTCGCTAACCGGATACCACTTCTGTTTGAGCAAGGTGCTGATGTTGTCACTCGAACTGCCTTGAAGAGAATAAAGTAAGATCTAGGAAGTGAGATTCTACTCTGTAAATTCATTTTTTCATTTTTCATTATTAAACTTTAAGCTAGTACTGTTGGAAGCTGGGAAGATTTGGATCTGAATTCTTGTTTTGGTCACATATCACTACTCCTTTTCCTTTGGGAGTGTGAAATAAAAGCAAGATTAGTTATTGGAATGTTGAAATATGATTTAAATTCAACCTTTCAGTTGGAACAGTTACAAAATCAATCAGACACAAGATAAGATTGGCGTCTTTGTCAGCATTGTGAGCACCAAAATACCTTTCAAAGGGACAGGAAAGGAATACATTGGAGATGACATAAGTGAGATAGCTTCCGCCGTTAAGGTAAACTTGTGAACATGAGATTCTTCTTTTCCTTCAAATATAGGAAATGTGCTTACAGTCTCACAATAAACAGACTGCCATTCAACAATGTTGTACTCAACTCAAGTCCAAGATTGTCAAACGGATTCAGGCCCGTGAGCAGCAGGAGAGAAAACGGAATTTGAGCAAGTAAGCCGATAGTTGGACTGTAAAGATTTTGAACTTCCTCCAAATAAACTCAAATTAATTTCCTACTGCTTGCAGGTATATTCCTAATGTTACTGGTGCCATATATGATGTTTTAAAAGAGATGTCAAAAATGCATCCATCAAAAAAGAGGCGCTGTGATACTAAGGATGTAGAACTGTTGAAAAAAATTTCCTCTGAAATAATAACAAAAGAAACACTCAGTGAAAAGCTAGCACAACATGTTGAACAGGTGAGCTTGGTTAAAATTCTCTCTTTTCTGCAAGGACCGAAAGCTCCTCTTTGTTTTTTTTTTTTAAATAAAATTGCCAGCACATGTGATTATCTTGAGTTCAATTAGAATTCTTACCTAATTGAACAATCAAAACAAACTTAGATCTAAAGGTGCAAGTGCCAAAGGTTTGAATTCCTGAATAAAATCAAAAGCTGCTTATTTGATATGTACTGTGAAGCATCTGAATGTATCATCTCTTCTAACTTACCGCACCAAATGTTTAAATCCAGGGGTCCATTATATCCTTTGAGATCCAATTTGATTATGAACTTTATAATGATTCTGCACTTTATTAGGTTTTAAGGTGGAGGATTAGGACAGCTAGAAATTCATCCAAAGCCTTGACAAATAAATATTAGTTAATGTTAACTGGACATTATGAAATATATCCTGGCAGAAAGATGCTGTAAAAGCCAATTTTACTTTCTTAGCTTTTTGTACAGTGCTGGTAATTTTATTCTTCTGTTGCTTTCTGTTCAAGCAGCATAACTAGGGAAATTTGCTCTATCAAAACTAAAGCAAATGAAAACAAACCGTAGTTCCCTTCTTTTAACTGTTGAATGAGAGATCATCCATTTTCTTTCTGTTAGCCTATTACTCAGTCAACTGTAACTCTATTTTCACCAGTCTGTTGCCATTATACGAAGCATCTTTCCTGACATTAAAAGCTGTGTTTTTCTTATGTCTTTGGCTTACCTCAGGGCTGAACACTTGGCCAAAATCTTTTGGAGCCCCCCGGCCTCTCTGCCTCCCTTTGGGGAATATTGTTAAATAGTCGAAACCTAACAATATATAGCTTTTTCCTTTTTAGATATTTGTTTACTGCTTTATATGGCGTGGATGTTAGTGATCCAGAAATATGACAGTTATTCTTGTTGCTGTTGTTTAAAACAATACTTGCAGGTGGACTATGAAATGGCTTTGGAATACGCCACACAAAGTGGAGTTAACGAGGAACCTAGGGAAAACTTTTATATACAGTCACTAGAAGGAGACCATAAGTTCACAGATTTCCATAGCCCAGTATTTGCCTTAAGACTGACCCTGTAGGAATTTCAGCCACAGGAAGAAGGAAAATTTTCCCTTTTTTTCATTAGTTTACTTTATAATCGGCTTCCCCTTGTATTTTTTATTAGCAGTGGAACTTCCATTGGCAAATAACCATCTCATAATCACGATTTATTGTTATAGGAAGATAAATGATATTACCATCACCATAGAAGTTTAACCCTGTAAATTCGTACAGAATATTCGTTTTCTATTGCTTTCGTAATCTTTTGTTATAGTAAAGTATCACAACGTTGATAACTTTATGCAGGCCTACTTGTCCTTGAAATATCAAAAGATGTACTGTTGTGCTGCTAAACTGTCAGGTCCTGAATAGGGTGTTCATTCGTTTTTTCGATTCGATTTTGGCGTGATAATTAGATTTTTAATTTAATTTTATTTTTTTTAAAATCGAACCGAATTGAATTATTAATAGAAATTAAACTAAGTTGAACCGAAATTTATTATTTGGTTCAGTTTGGTTTAAACAAAAATCGAAATTCAAAGAGAAAAAAAATAGTTTCTTAGAAATTAGAATTGAAAAAGCTAACTATATATGAAAGAAACAATCATTAACAAGTTCACAAGAAACAATCATTAATAATTCTTTAAAATTAAAGCTCATCAAATATTCATTATTACATTACAATGAATTACTAATACCTGCATGATAATCACCTCCTACAGAACACTTCATTAGCTTCCTTGACAATGGCAACAATAAAACTTAGTATCTTAAAAGGCAAAATAATTTTAAATAACTAGCTTGCAGCTTCCTTGAAATCTCTCGTCATAAAATGCTGGTCTTTAATGTGTTTGTCTAAAAGTTTGACATACAGCAGAAAGGAACCATGAACTGAAAATTTATTCAGTTAGGAGGCATGGCAAATTGATAATATCCACACGTATGCTACCAAATTAGAATTACTTTGCTTGAGATCCATATTGAAGTAAGTGCAAATAGCTGGCTTTTACTCTCTGTCATGGGATGTAAAAGCCAGCTTCCAAAAAAAAAAAAAAGAAAAAATTCATCGATAATCCACCACCATCAAGAGAAAGTAATAGCTACAATACAAAAGCTGCAGTACTGAAATAAGTAAACGGATCGACACCAAAATGCACTCAAATCTTTATTACTGAAATAAGTAAAGAAAAAGAATATCACAGTAAGATAATAATTTAGAATTGTACCTAAAGTTGCAGAGGAAATTTATTACTGAAAATACTGTTGACCTAAATATAGGTCAAAAGAATTAAATGCAGAAAATGAAATCCAGCCAGAAAAACATCAATATCCTCTTCAATAGCAACAAGACAGGTTTCATTCCTTATCAAATCCTTGGCACACATGAAACATTGTACCATCCTAGGAGTTAAAGAACTCCTAAATGTGTCAAGAACACGCCCTCTTATACTAAAAAGCTGATTCGGAGGTAATTGTGGAAACGAGAATAGCAAGAATATCCCGAGCCATCTGAGAAAATATAGGAAATCTAGGGGCATTCAACTTCCACCACTTCAAAATGCCAAATCCATCCTTATCTCTCTCTCTTTCTTCTCCAACATACTTATCCAACTCATTTTTGTTATCAAAATCTCCAACCTCGTTGATGAAAATATTATACTCTCTTCTAGTGTCCAAATCAAGATTTATCCTCTTCAAAGGTGGTCCACTTAGTCCTTTGTTAGGCGCACTTTACGTTGAACTACACAATGTACTTGAAGCTACATGCGGGGATAGTGCACCGGGAACTTGACTTTCTTATAATTTCTTATACTCCTCAAATAATGCATATATCCCTTCTTTTACCTTTATAACAATATCACTGTTTTGGGGATACATT
The DNA here is from genome assembly GCA_030512225.1 of Rauvolfia tetraphylla. NCBI lineage: Eukaryota > Viridiplantae > Streptophyta > Magnoliopsida > Gentianales > Apocynaceae > Rauvolfia > Rauvolfia tetraphylla. The sequence goes on from JAJQKT010000023.1 coordinate 683,196, forward strand.
CTACTAACCACTCATTCAACATAATGTAATTTCATAAAAGCAGAAAAACAGAAAATTAGAAAGACAGAAAAACAGACAATCAGAAACCAGTAAATCAGAAATTCTATTTTAGAAAAATAAAAAATCATAAAAATAGAAGAATAGAAAAACAGAAAATAAAAAATTCTATTTCAGAAAAACAAAAAAATAGAAAGTAAAAAAATAAGGAAGACAGAAAAACAGATAGTCAGAAAAATAAAAAATCAGAAATTCTATTTCAGAAAAATAGAAAAACAGAAGAATAGAAAAATAGAAAACCAAAAAAACAGAAATTCTATTTCAGAAAAATAGAAAAACAAAAAAACAGAAAATCAGAAAGACAGAAAAGTAGAAAAACAGAAAATCAAAAAATCAGAAAGACAGAAAAACAGACAATCAAAAACCAAAAAATCGGAAATTCTATTTCAGAAAAATAGAAAATCATAAAAACAGAAGAACAGAAAAACAGAAATTATATTTCAGAAAAATAGAAAAATAGAAAAACAGAAAATTAGAAAAACAGACAGTCAGAAAAATAGAAAATAAAAAATTCTATTTCAGAAAAATAGAAAAACAGCAGAAAAGAAAAACAGAAAAACAGAAATTCTATTTCAGAAAATAGAAAAACAAAAAAATAGAAAATCAAAACACAGAATTTCAGAAAACAGATAAAACACAACCTAATTTCAGAAAATTGAATTTCAAAACACCAAATTTTAAAAAATAGATAAAACACATCCTAATTTCAAAAAACAAAAAACAAAAACAGAACCTAATTTTAGAAAATAGATCACAAAAAAACAGAAAATAGAATTTCAGAACACCAAATTTCAGTAAACAGATAAAACACAACCTAATTTCAAAAAATAAAAAACAAAAATACAACCTAATTTCAGAAAATGGAAAATAGAAAATAGAAGAACAGAAAAACTGGAATTAACAAAGCAAAAAATAGAAAATCAAAAAATAGAATATCAGAAAAAAAACAGAACACAATTTAAATTAAACCCTAAACCAATTCAATTAAAGAATGACATCAACGAAGCGCAATACAATGTGACCAGCAACAATCTACTAGTGTAGGAACATTTTACATCTCGTAACTGGAGAGAGTGATATAATTAAGTTCTTGTTGCCAATACTTCCTTCCCCAGAGAAATAACTAGATGAGTAACCAAACATTAGAAAATATTACCCTCCTAAAAACCTCACCATAAGCTCTCAAAAAGACTGAGCCAGATTGAACTTCAGATTGAATATTACATAAAATAGCTTGCATTCTTCAGCTTGAATACAACACAAAACAGAGAAAAGAAACGAAGAAAAATCCATTCTTTAGCCTTATTAGAACTTTAGATTGAATATAACACAAAACAACTTGCATTCTTCAGCTTGAATATAACACAAAAAATAGAAAAAACGAAGAAAAACCCATTCTAATGCAAAATAACAAAATTAAAGTAAACCCACCAAATTAAAGAAAACAGCTTGCCTGCTTGCTCCAAATACTTGTGATGCCAGAAAGTAATGCGCTGGCCGTGAGCAGTAGCCGGGCACTCACTGTGTTTCTGGGGGTCCTTGACAGGGAGAAGGGACTGGACTTCGGAGTTCTCGGTGGAGACGGGCAAGACGACAAATAGGACCAAGAGAAGAATGGGAAAAATGTCTGAAATCCTTAGGTTTGTTGCGAAATTAAACGCAAATTAGTAATGCGCTTTGATTTTTTAAGATAATAATTGAACTCATTATTAATATGCGTTCTTTAGTTTTTTTAATTTTAAATTTGATTTTTCAATTTGGTTTGCAATATGATAATACACATCGAAAACCGAACTAATTTTCTTAGAAATTAAACAATCTAAACCGAATCGTTCTGAATGAATGAAAAACTTCGGATTGGTTCAGTTCGGATTTTCGGTGGGAACCGGATAGTGAACACCCCTAATTGAGAAGGAAAAAGTTGTTTGAGGAAATGCAGAGTATGTTGTTGATGATTAAGAGAAAAAGTGAAAAAAGTATAATGTGACAGCATTATTTCCAAAATCCATTTTCCAGCCATTATTAGAGAACTAAACACAAGATTCAGACTTCATAGAGCCTATATTTGTTTTGGTCCTATTAAAAGGACAATAAATATGGATCTTCATTACGAGATTTACAATTAGATGAGCACATTAGAAATAAACATAGATGCTATTCCATAAGATAACGGTACGCAGAAGATAAAACTGTGAAACTCTTAACAGCATCTTCGTTCATGGCTAGGGTTAAGGCACCAAGACTTCCTCAACTCTCCACGGTCACCTCAGGCATGGCCACATCCGCTCCCTACAAATCCTCCATTTCTGATCTCATTTTTTCTATGCTTCACTTTGCCTCCTTCACCTGGTGCCCAAAAAGCAAAGCTTCCTTTCAACACACCCGTAGCATTGAACCTTGAGCATTTCAGGATTCAGCAAAGCAACCATGCTATCCGCATAGACCCCTTCATTTTGGGCAATCTGTTTTTTTTTTCCTTTTTTTTTTACTTGGAGCACCCGGTGTCTTTATTAATTTGTGAAACTAATCTCAATTCAATTCGAACAATAGCCGTAGAGTTTAACCTTTATTCGGGGAAAGGTCTAATCCAAAATTATTTTAACACGACACCACAAATAATAGTTGAATTAGTAACCTTATATTAGTATTAGCAGTTCGCTTAGCAATTGTTTAGAACTGTTGGGTTATTATAGATAATTTTTTATCGTGAAGATTTCATCCAAATGCAGAAGATGAACAAACTTGTCATTTTCAAAGAAATATTCTCCAACTAGTGTCCTTATTGCCTGCCAAATTGTGCCCTAAAGATTGAATTACTCCACATTTGCTCAGTTCCACCTTCTTTTTTCTTTCCACATTTGCCTGCCTAATTATTTTTTTTCAAAGAGTCAATTATAAACTACGTATTTTTCTTACGACAATCAACATTGGAACCCACAAAAATGAAAACTTTTCAAAGAAGAAAGTTTCAATCCAAGTAGAGCATTCCAATTTATGCCCAAAACAAAAAACAAAAGAAGAAAAACAGAAACAATGGATTCTAGAGGGGTTTTGAATTTCCTGACACACTATTTAGTACAGTATGTAATAAACTAATTAAATTACATTACACGTTATTATATTAATGGACCAAAAAAAGTAATAAGTTTGGAATAATCACGTGATTTTATTTGATATGATTTAATTGGTATATTAAAGAATATAATTAGAGAGTATACTAGAAGATTGCAAACATTGTAAAGATCAATTGTCAAATCAATTCCAGTTGCCATCTCTTTCACCCAACAAAAACTACTCAAGAATCGAAGATTCACCTAACAAAAACTACTCAAAACCTAGGTCTGGCAACTGGAGCCATCCCGAGCTCAGCTCACTTAATTTTAGGTTTAATTTAAGGTATATTTGGATTGAGTTTTTATTGTAAAATTTAATATAAATTTTTTATTTTAAATTCTATTCATTTTTTTATAAATAATTTATTTTTATATAATTCAAAATAAAAAATCTTAAACACGAACTTTATCTAATGTGAATTCAAGTCGAGCTAAATTCAAATTTGGACCAAGCTGAGACTTATTTTAGACTATTATCCATATTAGCCCGGTACACATATATTTATATAATAAAAATTTAAAATATTTTATGTATAATAATATCATTAAAAAATATATAATAATATTATTTATAATTATAATACTATAGAGTAGTTTACACAGATATTTGTATATTTGCCGAGTGACTGAGAATTCCCATATTTTGCCACTTTAACGTTGTTTTAGACATTGGATAATCATAGTTTATGAAGTATATGTGTGTATTTAATTAAATACATGTTGGATTCATTTATTCTTTCACAAATAATTTACTTTTACAAAATTTAAAATAAAAAAATTTAAACACGAACTCTATATAATCTCACCCTTAATGTGAGTTCAAGTCAAGCTGAATTCAAATTTCAAAATATCAAATCTGGACCGATCTAAGACTTACTTTAGACTATTATCCGTATTGGTCCGGCACACACACACACACACACATATATATATATATATATACAATAAAAATTAAAATATTTTATGTATAATAATATCTTTAAAAAATATATAATAATAATATTTATAATTATAATACTGTAGAGTAGTTTACACAGATATTTGTATATTTCCCGAGTGACCGGGAATCCCCATATTTTGCCACTTTAACGTTGTTTTAGACATTAGATTATCATAGTTTATGAAGTATATGTGTGTATTTAATTAAATACATGTTGGATTTACTAACTAGCTCGGGGTAAGATTCTAAGGTGGTCAATGGTGTTGTACTCTTGTAAGAGCTCCGGCTCAACATGAATAAGCCCGTTTCGATTAAACGCGAACTTGAGTTAATTGATTTTCAAATTTGATTGAGCTCGAGCGTGGCAAGAGTCCTGGGTCACGAGGCCAATTGACACTCCTCTCAAGAACCTAAGCTTGCAGTGCTCTCTCTTTCAATCCAAACTGGCAAAGCACACCCTAATCGCCTATCAGACAATCAAAGATTTCAAGAATGATCCATCTTGAACTCAGTCAATCCCTTCACGAAGTTGTTAAAGTCATTTTTTGTTTGAAATCTTCAAGGAAAAAAGGGATATTTTTAAGATGGATAGATCAACATTCCCTATACATTTTCCTTCCCAAAAATTTTATTAATCAATTTTACCAATTCCACATTACATGACTAAATAGAACAAGCAATGCACGTAGGGAAATCAATTAACAAATTTCATAATTTTCTTACTCTATCGGTGAAAGTCATATGTATACAACCTGGCTTCTGCCTTTTATGGCCAACTGAGAAAGGGAAAACGGTTTAAGTACATCTATCCTTGAGTTGTAATTGAAAATTAATTGAATAGGCCTAAGTAAGAAAGACAAAGAAATTAACAATTGAGGATCATTTGTTTTCTTGCAGAATGGGTAGAGATAAAGTGGAGATTGAGAATCAGCTAACCAAAGCCATAGATTATTTTCTCTTTTGCTTGATTTTTATTTGGTATGTGGAGGAGAGGGAAAGAGAAATATATATTTACTCTTATGTCCTTCATTCTCCATCTTAAGTTCGATTTTCAAAACATAAATAAATGTCAAGTTTGTCACTAGTGCTTTTTATTTCCTTCAATGCCCCCCAAACCGTCCAATTCGGGTGGGGAGGAAGCATTTGTATGGAAGAAATGAGATACCCCAAATAGAGACGTTCACAACAGCAAGTGAAATGTGTTTCTTAGTGATATTGAACTACAATTGTGAAATTATTCGTTGGAAGTGCTAAGTGACAATGACTATTAAGATACTATCCATCCATGGCATTAGCAGCTTAATTAGCTTTATGGTTGAAAAACAAAAAATGTTTTAATGCCTTTTGGGAGTTCATGTTGTGATCTCAATGTTTATTTGACTTAGATTTAAAGTGGATCGAAGCTAGAAGAAACCAAGAATGCTAATCTTTTTGTTCCAATAACTGTGTTTACTTTGATAAAGATTAATAAAGACCTAGTTATTGATCGGCTTTTCACAATCAAAAGTATATGAGTGTCTAGATCTAATTGTTCTAAGTTGTCTGTTATTCTAAAATGTTGTTCCGGATGTTTTTTTTATGTGTGCAGAACAAAAAAAACAAAAAAATAGAAATTCTATTTCAGAAAAATAGAAAAACAGAAAATCAAAACACAGAATTTCAGAAAACAAATAAAACACAACCTAATTTCAGAAAATAAAAAAAGTAGAAAATAGATTTCAGAACACCAAATTTTAAAAAATAAATAAAACATAACCTAATTTCAGAAAACAAAAAACAAAAACAGAACCTAATTTTAGAAAATAGATCACAGATAAACAGAAAATATAATTTCAGAACACCAAATTTCAGTAAATAGATAAAACACAACCTAATTTCAGAAAACAAAAAATAAAAATACAACCAAATTTGAGTAAATAGAAAATAGAAAATAGAGGAACAGAAAAATTAGAATTAACAAAGCAGAAAATAGAAAAGCAGAAAAACAGAATATCAGAAAAAAATAGAACATAATTTCAATTAAACCCTAAACCAATTCAATTAAAGAATGACATCAACGAAGCGCAATACAATGTGACCAGCAGCAATCTACTAGTGCAGGAACATTTTACATCTCGTAATTGGAGAGGGTGATATAATTAAGTTCTTGTTGCCAATACTTCCTTCCCCAGAGAAATAACCAGATGAGTAACCAAACATTAGAAAATATTACCCTCCTAAAAACCTCACCATAAGATCTCAAAAAGATTGAGCCAGATTGAACTTCAGATTGAATATAACATAAAATAGCTTGCATTCTTCACCTTGAATACAACACAAAACAGAGAAAAGAAACGAAGAAAAATCCATTCTTTAGCCTTATTAGAACTTTAGATTGAATATAACACAAAACAACTTGCATTCTTCAGCTTGAATATAACACAAAAAAGAGAAAAAAACAAAGAAAACCCATTCTAATGCAAAATAACAAAATTAAAGTAAACCCACCAAATTAAAGAAAACAGCTTGCCTGCTTGCTCCAAATACTTGTGATGCCAGAAAGTAATGCGCTGGCCGTGAGCAATAGCTGGGCACTCACTATGTTTCTGGGGGTCCTTGACAGGGAGAAGGGATTGGACTTTGGAGTTCTCGGTGGAGACGGGCAAGACGGCAAAAAGGACCAAGAGAAGAATGGAGAAAATGTCTGAAATCCTTAGGTTTGTTGCGAAATTAAACGCAAAGCAGTAATGCGCTTTGATTTTAACGCGGGCTTTTTCGGCCCGCTCTGTTTAGCCTGTGGACTAACGGGGGCCGGAGTGGACCAGCTCATTTTTCTTTTTATTTTTTTTTTTAATTTTTTTCTCAAAACGACACCGTTTTAATATGTTTTTTACAAAGCAACGTCATTTTGTAAAGTCCGCGGGCTGGCTCTTTTAGCCCACAAACTTACTGTAGCGGCCCACGGATTGGGAATTTCCAGCACGTGGGCCAAACGGGCCAACCTGTCTCGAATCGTTTTACTATTCAACCCGTGACGAGTTGGAGCGAGCCGGCCTGTTTGACAGCACTAATCGTAGATATGCTTCAAAATGAAGTTGGTGTGGGCATCAAAGTCATTCACCATGTTGCTGCCTTAGATGAGCAGATAATTGTTGTTGCCTCTGATGAGGTACCCCTTAAATTGCTATTTACAATATCATTTTAATTCACTTTTTGAAATTTTATTCCTTAGAAAATTAAGGTAAATTTTAAAGATATATGAATTTCTAGAAACAAAACAATACTAAACGTGACAATTAAAAATGATGGACCATGAATGCCTACTTTCTTAAAACCAATAACCCTTAGCTTTAGGCTTAGTTTGGGAGTTTTGAGAGAGAAAACGAAAGAAGAGAAATTTTAAGTTGATTTATTTTAAGAGAAATTTTGGGAGAGAAATTTTGTTTGAAAGTTTTGAATAGTATTGGAAGGTTGGAACAAATAAAAGAAGACAAAATAAAGCAAAACATTTTCCGCCAAATAAGGTAGTAGTAAGGGCGTGCATTATTTGGAGAAAATTAAAAAATCTAACCGAACCAAAATTTAATTCGGTTTTTGGTTCTATTTTTTAAAATTTCGATTTGGAGAAAATTCGGATTTTCATCTATAAATTAAATTTCGGTTTAGTTTCGGTTTGCCCAAGCCAAACCGAAAAAATCAAATTTTTTTAAAAATTTTTCCAAATTAATAATTAAGTATAATTAAAAATTAATAATTTTTATTAAAATAATTCTTAATTAAAGTTATTTTAAAATTTAAAATTATTAATTTTTAATTATACTTAATTATTAATTTGGAGAAATTTTTTAAAAAAATTGATTTTACTTAAGATTATAATCAATATTAGAGTATAATTAATGTTATTTTAAAATTTAAATTCTTAATTTTATATATTTTGGTTTTCTCCAAACCGAATTTTCTCCAAATCGAAATATTTCGGTTTGGAGAAAATTAGGTTTGGTTTGATTTTGAAAAAAATAAAAAAATTCGATTTTTCTCCAAATAATAAAATTAAATTTTCTCCAAACCGAACCGATGAATACCCGTAGGTAGTAGGACTGTCAATTGGGCTGGGCTGACCCGAGCCCGACTCGTTCAGCCTACTTAATTGCAAGCTCGGGTTGATATTTTCAGTTCAAATAATATTTTGGGGCAATCTCGAGCTGAGGTAAGTTCAGTCCGATTTCAGTCTAGCTCGTAAAAATATGTATTTATATATATATTTATATGTATATATAAATACACACACACACATAGATATATATATATATATATATATATATATATATAATAATATTATTATTATATTATAAAAAATATTTTTATTATATAAAAATTTTTTAAAAATAGGGTTAGGGCCTATCCGAGCCCGAACTCGACCCGAAAGGCCGAGCCCGGGCTCATATTTTCCCAGTCCGATGTCAATCAGGCCAAGCTCGGGCTTAGCAAAGCGCGACTCACTCAGCCTGTTTGACACCCCTATAGGGTATTTTATGATTTTTTTGTGGTTAAAATCTTGACTTTTTCAGCCACAAATGTTAAATAGCTATAATTCTTGATAATTAATGAGTTGAAAATTCCAACAGATAGAAAAGAGAAAATTGCTATAATTGTCTATGAACAATTTATACTTTTTTCTTTTTAGTAAAAAATTTTTGTTTTATCTTTTTATATTTATAAACAATTTTTGAATCACCTAAAATAACAAAATTATATATACACGAAAATCCGTCAAAGGAAAGCCACGTCCAGCACATGTGATCGATTAGAGGGGCATTTTTGCCTATTCCTACGCCCACATTATGCATGGGTTAAACCCATTCCAACCCATGACCAATCTACTCGCCCCCATTAGTTAATTGTTATTGCCTAATTCTCCAAAATCCTAACGAAGAAAACACCTTGAACTCTACATCAAACATCCCAATGAACTGAAGGCATAAAATTAGACACATTCCCTTGGGTTTCGGCGGAGACGCACCGATTGAAATTTGATAGAATTTGAGTTTGAAATTTTTTATTTTAAATTTTATAAAAATAATTTTTTTATTAAAAAATAAATAGGATGTAAATTAAAAATTTTACATTAATTTAGTAATGAAATTCAATCCAAGATTGTTTTTGTTCTTACAAAGATGACATGACACGTTTGAGCAATTCAATATAATTTGCTGTGTGTGTGTGTGTTTTTTTTTTTTTTTTGGGCCTTACTTTACATCACGAAAAGGAGAAAAGTTAGATTCCTTTTTTTATCAGAAACCATGGATTTCAGTTGGGGAAGCAATTAAAAAGGCCATTTTGAAGTAAAACCAGTTGTTCTGTGAGTGAACAACAGTTTGATTTATTTTCTCTCTGGGTATTGCAAACAGCATTCTCAAGTCCAAAAGCACACCTTTCTGCACGCACACAAATTGACAGAAGCTTGCAGGTGGTTTTCCTGGTAAAAATATTTGAGTGAGTTGGTTTTGTCTCCATTGAATTTGAGGACATCGCAATTTTCCTGGCAAAAAGAATTTAGTGACTGGCTTTGTTCTCCATTAAATTTGAAGACAAGTTTCACATTGTTGATGGGTTTGAGTTTTCATTGTAAGAAATTAAAATTTAGACATGAACCAAAATATGTCTCGCAGCGGAAAAATTAACTAAAATGCGTACCTTTAGCCAATATTATTCAAGTAATTGTGTAAAGATAATACCTTGATATTTCAGCCTCGATTCCTCCATCTTTGTGTAGTTTTGTATGGGAGTCTTTTAGTCTATGCCTATCAATGTTAAAAGAAAACCCTGGAATTGATGATGTTACACAGGCTTTATATAGGCTAGGCTAGGGACCCTCATATGATGGATATCAATTAGAGTTTCCTTCCATCAAGGAAACATCTGGAATATATTCCAAAATCATAACCAATCATATCTTTATTAATATTTACCTAATTAATTTAAATAGGAGAAAACATGTTAACTACTTATAATGTGTGGACCACATTAAGGTCTTTTTATCAAGACCAAATTCTTACATTCTCCCACTTGGCCCACATATTATAATTAGGTAAATTCCTTTATGAGTGATTGCAAAAACTCAAAGTATGGCCAAAAAATTTTATAATCACTCTATTGCATTATGGTTATGTAACGGTTACTTAATTAGAAAGTGTAATACAAGAATCATAGCGGTTATGTTCTTCTGTTGAACACTCCCATGTATTACAATGTAAAACATTTCCTAATCAAGCCCCTAAACTTTATGAATGAACTTAATATAAGTCATTCAGGATCCAACCTTATGGATCCAATATGAATCACAACTTGATACATGAACTTTATGTGCACAATTATGTGAGTAAAATTACTCAAATGTCTAGACAATTAATGTCAATATGACAATATCTTTATGTGCTAATTGAGTAACCAGAATTGAATAATAAATCAGCCGGCAACTTAAAATTTTAACTCTATAACTTTATACTCAATAGCCACGTGTTGCAAACTAACAAAGAAACTGTATGTCGAGTTGCTTATTCAACTATCAAAACAAAATGTTCAAAATGAACAATACAGTTGAATAACATAAATTTGGCTAATAGCAAAATCGGCGAACAATATGCCAAATTATATACCTGTGATACTATCATAGCATCATTGGATTTCCCATTCTTTCAATGTATTGTAACAAACAGATAATTATCTTAAATGTGACAAACTTAAGTAATGAGCAATATTTTATATAACTTAATAAGAATATCATAATTTCGGTCACAAGAACATTGATAAAATGTTCTTTACAATCCTTCATTAATCTCTATGCAAATAATATAAGAGATTATAATTAAGACCCCTTTATATTGATATTCAAAATATAAAATTACTCAAAAGTCACTAACATCCTTTTGCCAAATTTTGCAAAATAAATATCAACATATGAGAGTAATAAACTTTATTTACTCCCACTGACCTTGAGGTATATAAATAAACAATGATGCACTTCAAAACAAAACGAAGAAATAACATTATAACTTTAGATATACCATTGGAAGAAAACAATTTCATACATTTAGAGAGTTTCATTATCTTGCAAAATGAATTATCAAAATATATGAAAACCTTTATATATGCACATGTATACCTCTCCATTATATATAATGCATATCAAATCATATTTTCATATCCATTAAAAGTAACTCTATATCAAATTGAGTTACAATGTCATGAATACTCCAATATAATCCTTCATTAAAACTTAAAGTAAGTTTTCATGATAATGGATGCCCTTTAAATGAAATTTTAAGAAATAAGTCTAACTTTACTAATCAACATTACTAGATAAAACATAATAACCTATATTAGTATGCACTAATAGAGGTTAACTCTAGTAATTTGAACAAGATTTAGACTTAACTCTAATCTCAGATAGAACACTGCTTTATGGCATCAAACCAAAATATGGAGTCTAAATTATTCATGACTTATGAAAATAAAATTGAATCATTTTTATTCTAACAAAAAGGTTAGAATACCAAAGGTATATAATCAGTAAAAATGATTAAAACTCTAAATTCATAAAGAACCTATAACTCTAATTGTTTTTGAAATCTTTCATCAATGGAAAATAAAAAGAGTTCTCTTTATGTAGTTCTTCAAAGAAATCCTCATTTTGAGTTTGAAAAACTAGGTGGATAATATAAAAGGACAATAAATTTAAAATTTGGAGTTAAAAATAATATCAAATAAACAACCACTTATTATCCTTATCCAATTTTATCGGTTAAGGGTTTTAAATTCCTTACCTCAGTTGGAAATTTTCATATGTGTATTCATTACAGATGTGGTTTCCAAACATTCTTGTAAAGAAAACTCAAAAGAAACCTCATCTTATACACAAAAGTGGTTCTAAAACTCTTCCAAAGGTACATGTAACTTAAATTACAACTACGTTTGTTCTCACAATATTAATTATAGTTCTATTTTCTAATCTCACAGCATACTTTATGGTGAAAATAAACAAAATATCACCGAATATTCCTTTGCATCTTTTATTTCTTCCTTTCTCCTTATTATCAAACCTTCTGAAGTATCAAGTACTTCAATTTTATCAAACAAGGATAAGAAAATACTTTATTGTGAATAATTTTCAATAAATGAGATAAGATATCTCTCACTATTCATGCAAGAAATAAAAGCATTAAAAAACACTTATGATCTCATGGAATTCAGAACTCATTTGACATTTTCAATAATCTTGATGGGTTTGCCTTACCTTATGCAATCCCAATAATTACTAAAAAGATAGAAGAAATCTTGAACTTTAAGGATTTTTTTCGTCATTTAGTAATCTTTATGGAGATGTTTTACAACCTCCTATATACATATGTCAAAAACAGATGAGCTTTAAATGATAACATAATACTTTATGCCAATTACATTATTATGCAGGATTAAAACTAATGTATGAGTGAGTTTGACTTAAATATTTAAAAAATATTTTCGAAATTCTAAATTGAAACCAGATTTAAGCAATTTAACTTTGAAATAAAATTTCAAAAAATAGTAGGTCATGGAATATATTTTTCAAAAATTAATATTATAACATTGATTCTAAACTCCCACTCATCCAAATACATCATAAATGGATGCTTTTAATAAAAATAAATTTTATTTTCTTAAAATCCTGCACAAAATTGGTGAATGAATTACAAAATAAATTTTTTTTTATGTTATCAAATTCCATAAAATGGACTACAAAATGAGACCATTTCCTTATGAGTCATTCAACAAATGAAGGTAAGTTTCTTTATAGCATTCCAAAATTATTCGTATGAAATACCATTAAACCACATTGGTATTTTCTTAATTGGAATACTTTACCCATTTATAAATATTTTCTTTTATCATAAGACACGAATAATACTTTATGTGTCTTATATTGTCTCTTTTCTCTTAACACACATGGTCAAAGATTTTATAATTGACCATTCATCTTTATGTGTGTACAAGCATGTATGCATTTATGAGCATACAAGGAAAGAGACCAAAAAAGAAATATCAATATATGACTCAAAACATAAAATCAAATGGAACATATAATTTAACATTGTCCTTTACTTTTGCACACTCATACTATATTATGCATGCCCAAAATTTTTATTGCAAAGGATGTCACAAAATAACATTGAAATTATAAAATAAGAAAATTTTCAAGTCATAATCAAGGAAAAAATATAATAACCAAGGATAAAGACATATTAACGCTATGAATCTCAAACCATCAGCTAATGAATCAACTAATGTCAATTCAAAAGTAAATTCTCGCATTTGATGGTCAAAACCACCAACCATAACATAATTTACTAAAATACTTTATAATAAGACAAATCAACCAAACTAGTAAGACAAATCATCCATACCTGCGGGCATAGGATAATTTTCTAAATGTCTAGTTTATAGTCTTTGAAAGACCTAAGAGGGGGGGTGAATTAGGTCTTAGGCTAATTATCGAAATCTTTTCCCTTTTTACAAATCCTTTGCCTTAATAAAAGCTCTTCTTTAATTCCACAAGCTTCAAGTTTATATGTGATGTGATGGTTAAGATAATATCATCAAACTACAACCAATCAATCAACAACAATCAATAAGTAATAATAACATGAGCATGTAAATAAATAAAGCTATAAGAAAATGAACACACGATTTATAGTGGTTCGATCTCTCCAAGATCTACATCCACTACCTTGAGTCTACACTCAAGGATTTCAACCAATCCACTATAAGCTCAAGTTCAACAATTACATAAGAGGCTAACCACACTATGGTTTTACACTCACAACCTCTTCTAGTAATGTTTACAATACAAGGCTCACCGCAAACAATGGTTTTATATCTTAAACAACCTTGAATCACTCTTTCAAGGATCACCCTTATCTAAAGGATTTTATGTTATCAAGATAACCTTGCTAGAGCTAGTAGAAATACACAATTTGATAAATAAATGAGAATGTGTAGAAGTTACCACTTGATGGTAGATATTACACAATTTTGCACCTTCACACTTTGATGTCTTTGGGTTGATCAATTGAATGCACAAGACATAAGAGAGCTTAAGAAATGTTTGCTAAATGCTTTTGAATGCTTGGAGTTTTCAAGATTTCAAGAGTTACAAAAATTTGCATGTTTATAACTTTTATAGAATTTGAAAATCTGTTAAAACGTTCATAAAACGGCTAGAAACGGTTAGTTTCAGAAAATTCAGACGACCGAATTTCTTGGCTGCGTCCGAATCTTCGTCCGAATTTCTCTGGATGAATAGTAACTATGCTGAGAACAAAAATTCGGACGACCGAATTTTTTGCTGCGTCCGAATCTTCTTCTGAATTTCTCTGGAAGAACAGTGACCATGCTGAAGGCCAAAAATTCGGACGACCGAATTTTTTGGCTGCGTCCGAATCTTCTTCCGAATTTCTCTGGAAGAATAGTAGCAAACTTTTGCTACAAAATTCGGACGACCGAATTTTTTGGAAGCATTTTCAAATTTTGTAAAATCATTTGAGATATAACTTCAATGAGTTTGAAAAACATTTGATATGTATAGAAAACTTATTTAACCATATATAATGAAGTTTACTAACATATCTTATAAAAAGATTCATTCAAAGCCTTTTAAAATCATAAGATTATTTTTATGCTCTCTTATGCATTCAATGATAACCAAGACATGCAAGTGTAGAGTTTACGTAGAGATTTACCTAAAAGTTAAATGTACTCTACACTTCAAGTCTTCAATGCTTTTTGATCATCTTTAGAACAACATTCTTCAAACTTCAAATACTTGCTTAACTGAAGTTGTTCTTGAACTTTTGCTTCAAAGCAATGAGACTTCATACTTCTCAGTTTACAGAACCTATCACACAATAATCAAACATTTTAGTCCTCATCAATATTTGTCATTAATCAAAACTACATAATTTGCCCTTAGGGCTAACAGTCTTATTTCAATTAATCTCATCAAGATAATAACCTCCCTGTGGGGCCGAGTTATTATTTCAATGAATTAATTTTCATTATTCTAAATGTCATCATTCAACCTCTTAACTTTATGATGTTAAATTTATCTTTATGTATCAAATGATTAAAATGCTGTGGCTATTCTTAAGCACATGATATAAAATAAAATAAACTTGCACGATGACATTCAAGAATATTTTTAATGTTGACAAAACTAAAATAATGTACATACATACAATAAATGAGGTACATAATAAATATTTATTTTGATAATTATTAATCACGAAACTTAATGAATTAATAATTCTTATTACTTTAAAATACTTGGGATGCTGTGGCTACTCCCAAATATATAACGTAATTGTATTTCTGATAAATACCTCCAAAATATCAACTATCATTATGTTGATAAGATTTTTATATGTATACATAATGTAATAAATATGCCTCTAGAATTATTTGTTACCTTATAGATGTCATTATTTAGTCACCAAAACTTTATGTGACTAAAATTCTTATATGTCAAGTATTTAAGATGCTTTGGCTACTCTTAAACAATTGACACAAATATAAATATTTTTTTATGACATCACAAATAATTATTTAAAAAATCAACTTAATTGTATGTTGATTTACACAAAAATACATAGGGACATGAGATTTAATCATCATACCATATTTAATTCCATGACATTTTGTTTAAATATAGTCCAAAAATATAATGAAAAATGTCATTGAATTAAAATAAAATAAATCAACGTCCCAAGTTCAAAGAGACTTTATAGAGGCACTATTTAAAAATATCTTGATGCCCTAAAAGTTTAAGGCTTTAATTGAAGGAATAAAATATCCTTACCCTAAATTTATAATAAAATTTCTGGCATAAACTCGTAACCAATAATGAAGCATCAAAGATGTTCAGAAACCATGACTAGTTCATCAACTTGCAAATTCTCTAATTTGTTGTCTAAATTCTAATTGACAACAAAAAACTTACTTTATTTGAAGGCAAAGAATAAGACAAAAAACTTCATAAAAGACTTCATAGAAACAGAATACAAACTAGTGAAATCTTTTGCAAAAATCATTGCCTTCATTGAAAATTTCAATGAAACCGAATAACAATCGGTAAAAGAACCACATAAGATAAAAGTTCAAAACTTTCGAATAAGAAAATTCAAGTCTTGAAAACAAAAGAATCATATGAGATTAAAACGCAGATCTTTTTTTTTTAAAATTCACCAATACAAATTTTTTTGAGGAGGCATGAGATTCAATGTTGCAGAGGCACATGAAGAATTTTACAAATGAGCTCAAGGCTCAAGTGCGTGCACACGCTGTTCGAATTCCGCCACTCCTCATTACCAAACAATAAGGCTAAAGAAGGCTCTGATACCACATGTAAGAAATTAAAATTTGGACATGAACCAAAATATGTCTCGCAGCGAAAAAATTAACTAAAATGCGTACATTTAGCCAATATTATTCAAGTAATTAAGTAAAGATAATACCTTGATTTTTCAGCCTCGATTCCTCCATCTTTGTGTAGTTTTGTATGGGAGTCTTCTAGCATATGCCTATCAATGTTAAAAGAAAACCTTGGAATTGATGGTGTTACACAGGCTTTATATAGGCTAGGATAGGGACCCTCATATGATGGATACCAATTAGAGTTTCCTTCCATCAAGGAAACATCTGGAATATATTCCAAAATCATATCTTTATTAATATTTACCTAATTAACTTAAATAGGAGAAAACATAGTAACTACTTATAATGTGTGGGCCACATTAAGGTCTTTTTATCAAGACCAAATTCTTACATTCATTTGTACTGCATATCTCCTAACTAAATACACAATTGAGTCATACTTTTTCTCTTATAAAAAATTTACTTTTACGGAATCCAAAATAAAATCTCTCATAACAAAAAACAATCTAAGTACACCTTAGGTGAAGTAAAAAGGGGTTTTCACTGGGGAAGAGAATTTCGCCAAATTTTTGGGTTTCTGGAGATTTGCCTCTGCTGATTGGGATGGACAAAAATGTCCCTCTAATCCATCACATGTGTAGGGGGCATGACTTCACTTTACCGGATTCTGGTGCATAAATGCAAAAGTTGCTCGGTTTCTTAGAAAAGAAAAGAAACCTTCTTTTTTTGTTTGAGAGTTTGGAGAAAAATGAAAGGAAATGTTATATTAAAGAGTTGTTTAAAAAAATATCTTGTTAGTTTAAGAAGCTTTTCTTAAAACAATAAAGCTTTCATAGGCTTTTTTGGTAATATAATTGTGTTTACTTATGCCCACCTCTCCATCCGTTTCTTTCTTCCCAAAGATGGGAAATGGGGTGATTTTATCCTTCCAATTCTTTTTATTTTTATTTTTTTTGATGAATCCCACTTTTTCTCTCTTTTTTGCCTCTTCTTCTCTCCCTAAGAAAACTAGCGAATAGCAGAAGGGAGAGTTCCCTTTCTCTCCGGATCTTTTCTTTTCTCTCCAAATCATCCCATCCAAACTAAGGCCTCACATAAAATGCCTTTTCGGCCTTGGATGTAACAAAAATGTTTTTACAGCTTGTGCATTTGGTCTTGCTATTTTCGTGTCAGCTACCAAAAGCATTGGCTATTTGGTCTTGTTATTTTCCACCTTTACTATTGTTTCAACGGTTTCAGCTGCCTTCACTTATATTAGGGTCCTGATGATGAGCTATTTCCTGCACAAGAAGCTTTGCTGCATATTCAAACCCGCATTGCAGACATTGATCCAAAAAAAGAAAACATCGTTACCACCCGGTTGATTCTGCAATTGGATGAAATCAGATGTTTTGATAGAAGAGATGGATCATTATCTGAATTAAGAAAAATAGTCGGGGTCCATGTCCAACTTCTACCGCGGGAAGAACATCCCATCTGTGTCTCCGAAAATGATGAGATCTTGCAGGTTTGTACTCTAGTAGTGATATAAATTGCGCTTTCATTCTGCTTTCCTCATATCTCCTACAGATTTCTTATTTGCTCTGTATTCTTTGAAATAGTCAAACTAATTCAGACTTAAATTCTAACAGATTGTGGGGGAGATCAAAGCTGCTCGAGAAGCTCTCGTTGAGGTGACATCAAAGCTGCGGAGTTATATTCATCGGAATTTCTTCCAGAGAAAAATTCCTGTCTCTAGCCCCACACCCTCGGTAATAATATGGTATCAAAGGTAACTTCTGGCAACGACATGGTCTCACTCGATCTCATATCAAGAAGACCATCACTGGGTTGATAAACGAATAAGAGATCTCTTGTTTTGCAGGACACTGCAGTTGGTACAATTAAGCAAAGTGAAATTAAGGGCTATGAAGATGAGCCAAATGGACTACTTGGGTATTTAATCTCAACACAAACAAGAATTGCTTAGCATTCTACCTCTTCTTTTCCCTTCTTTTGCTAGAATTTCTGTTCCATTTGTCAGCAATACCATGGAAGTTGCAATACCTCCACATGAAGCAACCAAACTTATTAGCAAGTCAATAAACAAACTTGCTCAGATCTGTGAGGTCTTTCTAGCTTCTGTCTCTCTTGCCTTCAATATCATTTTGGCAAGACTTTTATTTATTTATTTTTTAATCTCATTTCTGACAAGCTTTATGCAAACAGTTATCTGGAGGAAATGTTGAACTTATTGAGGACAGGCCGGGGGTAAGTGGGAAGATTATTCAAATAGCAGGCACTTATAGAGCAAGTTGAAAGAGCTCAAAGCTTGCTTCAAGGATTTATTTTGAGCAGTAAGTGATCTTCCACCCAATGATTTGCATGCTACCTCCCTGAATCTTCAGCCGAAGAAGATGTTCCCTGAAAGGCCCCATAGTCAAACGAAGGATCTGGAAAGAAGTAGCCTAGTTGTGAAATGTTGTATTATATGAAGCTACTAGTGAGATTTAGAACATTATTGTGATTGATTGTTGTCTATAATTATTTTGACTTAATATAAAATAAAAAAGAGTAATTTGATTATAAAAATTTATTATAATATTTTTATTAATTGAAGAAGTTAATGTTAAGATCTATATGTGAGTAGAATTTCAAGCTTTTAAATTAAGGGTGTAAAAGATTTTTTTGGTAGGACTAATATATACTCTTGGGGTTCTTTTTTTTTCTTTTGTAATTTTTTCTATTTGATTTTGGATTGTGCTTGTTCTATCAGTCAGATCCTTCTCTTTTTTTTCTGTCAGTGAAGAATTTGTCCAATTTGGAGATTGAATTAGACTAAACGATTCATGAATTATTTGATTACCAATTCTAGAATCTTTTTCGTTTTTCATTTCATTCGATTCAGAAGTGGTAGACATTTGATTATGAATGATTTTTTTAATAATAATATAATATTTACGGGTATACTTAGACAGGGTTCAATTTTAAAATCGAATTAAAAATTTCAAATGTGAACCTACATCTCCCCTCATAAATAATTTAACTTTTACGAAGCCCAATACAAAATCTCAAAACCAAACTCTATCCAAAATAAATCACTACAATGTTAATGAAATGCAAAGAGGATGGTTAAAAAATGTTTGGGATTTATCCTATTTGAATCATAATTCAGAATGAAAAATTTTCTAATTTTTTTCCTTTCAGTAGATTTTTACAAAACAAGATCCATGATTCAAAATGAAAAAAAGTAAAAAATAATAAAAAATATTTGAATTGAATATCAATTAAAAAGTCCCGGGGGCGGGAGCAGAAAATGGTCCAACATCAACATGCCATTAACCCGGGAGGAGTTGAGGTTGAACGGATCGGCCCGGTTTAAAAGCAAAAAACCTCCTGCTAAACGAGCAGGCCAAAACCCTACGCTCCTTCCTCTCTCCGCCATCGCCACCGTGACCGCCGCTGTAAAATCGTCTCTAGTTTCTTGATCTCATTGACGGGCTCTCAGAGCTGGAGATCTCCGAATTTTCTCCACCAACATTTCCTGATATTTTCTCAAAAGATTGTCAAAACAAATCAAATTGAGTTCTATCCATTAGTTTAGGCTCATCCAGAGAATGGCGTATCTACAGTACGGGAAAAGTATCCTTCGCCGGAGCTCCGACATATCTCTTCATCACCCGGTTTTATTTGCTGCTCATGGCGTGCGTTATAGAAAATTAGAAGTCATTCTCACTACTGTAAGTAAAACTTTTGACTTTTGTTTGATTCTTCATGTAAATTTTTAATGGAATTAGAAACTTGACTTTCAATTCATGTTGTAGTTATGGTTATTGCAATGTTTCTTTTTTCTGATCAGTTATTTTTAATTTCATTTATTATAGACAATAGATAAGCTTGGAAAAGCAGGAGAAACGGTGAAGGTGAAACCGGGATTTTTCCGGAACCATCTGATGCCAAAGTTGCTCGCCGTTCCAAATATCGACAAGTTTGCCTACCTCATTATGGAGCAGCGGAAGGTAAGCATCTAGTGCCCGTTGTAAGTTTTTTGAACCGTATGCTGCATTTCTGTGCATCCTTGTTGGTGCTGAAGAACGCTTGTGCTTTTTCATTTCCATGATTGTCAATAGATTCTGTTTTGCAATTTGTGATTTAGAAATGCAAAGTGAAGTCTTTTCAATTCAAAATTGCTCCTACTTTTGAGTTTTGGCTTTCGTGGACACACAGTAGCCTGCCGAGTTTTTTTTTTTTGCCCCGCAGGGGGGTTTTGACTTTTGGTTTCTGCTTCGAAGCAGGCTTTCTTGTTGTGGTTATGGATCTCTCAGAAGAGCTTGGTTGTTTCTACTGTTAAAATAATTACTTCTGATGGGTTGAAAATAATCATATGAATCTTGGAAAGAAGCCTCAAACTTTTAAGAGGTTCACTCAGAACCAGTACTATTTACCGTTTCTTTTACTTTCAATGTGTTGTAATCCTTAAATAACTTTGTTTTGTAGGCTTAAAATTGGCAGCTCTTCTTTTCTTTTACTGTTTCTACTCTGATACTCATTTATGGTAAACATTTAATTGCATTGTTCAGATTTACCAACCCAAGGAAGAGGAAGAGGTTCAAGTAGCCAAGCCAAAGACTGAGCAAGACCAGATGAAAGAATATCAATCTGCTGCAAAACGGCTTGATAGTTCAAGATTGGTCTGTCTCCTGTACTTGCTGGTTTCTTTGAAATTAATTGTCATGAAGGGTTGCTCTTATCCTAGAGTCTTCCAGATTCTAATGTACTGTGCATCCAAAAGCAATTCCTTACACTATTGGGAACAGTATGACAGAAAGATTCTTAGAACTCCTGATCTTTTGACCAAGAACAGAGAAAAGTCTGTATGGCATTGTAGTGGTGCAAACTTGTTGAACCAGTTAATAATATAGAGATCAATTGAATGTTTTCCTTTACCCTTTCTTTGTTTGACGTAATCAGGCTAGAATTCTTTTTAGGTGCTGCGTAAGATCACTACTAAGGATGGCAATGAAGTGCGAGAACCAGTGATGAAAGATGAAATTGTATCTGAGGTACTGATTTTCTTCTGCTCTTGAAATTTCTGCATACTCCTGAAAAAAAATGCTTTGTAAGACAATGCCTCTTTCTTTGCTTTCCTTTCTATTTCTTTCTGATAACTTTTATGTCTAGTTATTATAGCTAGACATGCGTGTATATCATGTTGCGAGTACTCAACTGCAAAGTCTGCCTATGAATGACGGTAGGAATAATGAACTTAAAAGTGACCCATCTTTGAGTAACTGAATCTCACCACAAAACAACTACTGTGTTTGATATTTTGCTACAGATTGTGACCTTTACCAATTAAACTGATTCTTCGAGAGGACTTGAAAAACATTTATCTCCCAAGAGCAACTTAAAACCAAAGCTGCTACTCTTACAATCAGAAAATAGCCTTAGCAACCTAAAACCCGAGCAAAAAGTGTTACCTGCAAAGTCGACCTGTTCCGCTACTCTGGCACAGTGCTGGCCAAATAAAAGGCGGGAAGGAAAGGGGGGGGGGGGGGGTTAAAGTGATCATTTTCTTGTCCTGTATGTGTTGTTCCTTTATCGTGCAGGTTAGCTAAAATTTGATCTTATCTGAGCCCACAATGACTGGATTCAAAGTTGTTTGCTGATAATTTGTCATAATTCTAAGTGGAGAAGTCCTTTAAATTTTTGGCCATCTATTACTTTAGTCTCTGGGTATCTACACATTTAGTTCATAATGATAACTGAGAAATGAAAGTATTCAGTAATTTTGTTGATTCTAGCTATATAAGTTTCATCTTCTTTTGATCTGTAACCTATCAGATACCCTTCAGCATGGTATGGAAGGATAAATATGCCAGTTAATTTGAAAATAAGTGAAAAGGAACATGCTACTCATTAATAATACTTCTAGTTTGATTGGGAATATGTTATAATAATCGTGAGGCCACATATATTTGTCTATATATCTTGTCTAAGCTACATTGGCTTGCATTAGATGTATTTTCCTTTTGTCAATTGAATTTTCATGATGATTATATTAGGGGTAGGTAGTTATTATGGTCTCCTGCTTATGCTGACAAACATCCTTGGCTTTTCACTTTTTTCTCTTCTAAGCTAATTCTTTTACTTTCACCCCTCTCCTGTCAGTTTTCTAAACTATAAGATGGGTGAAAACCACTTCAGATGTTTGGAATATTCTTTAGATTAAGTTGTTTTTTGTCTTTAATGATTTTGCAATTCAGAACCCTGCAATATCAAAATAATGCTTTCTTTCAGATCATCTTTATCATACCATTGATTCTGTGTTATCCCATCTCAGATTGCAACGCAGCTTTTGGTGCAAATTGCACCTGAAAATTTGCATCTTCCTGCTCCTCTGACATCTATTGGTGAGTTTGAGGTTCCACTCCGCCTACCAAGGTCCATTCCTCTGCCAGAAGGGAAGCAACAATGGTCTCTTAAGCTCAAAATTCGTAGAAAATGAAAAGCACTTAGCCCTTGATAATCATGTGGTTGAGAGTCGGTAAACTAATTGTGGGTGGGCTAATGCGAGTTCTACTTTGATCATGTCCTTGCAAGACTGCTTGCCTTGATATAATCCTGTGAGCAGAGGACAGATTTCTTCCTTAAGGGGCGAAAGAATTGCTTCACTGTACTTTTGAGTTTCATGATACGATTTGTAAATAAATTTTGCTTCTTGCTGGGAATTTTTTCCATAGGCAACAAATTTTTGGAGATATAAACGAACTGACTGCGATCAATAATTGTCTCTTTTTGTTTTTTTTGGGCAACTTAGAACAAATCTTTTATGCAACGAAAATCAACTTGTAGCTCTTCGGTAGGTTAATAGATTTTCACACACAAATGGAAGGAAGGCAAGTGGATAAAACAGGCAATTCATTTAAAGGTAGCATTGTTTTATTTTATTGGCTTTTTTACATGTGCTTTAGGGATATGTTAATATAGATTAATTTAATAAATATGGCAGTTTGAATTAATTATAGGGTAAACAATTCAATTTGCTCTTGAACTTTACTCAAAATTTGAATTTTGCCATTCAACTTTAAAAAGAAAAATGTTTGACCTTAAACTAACGTAAAGTAGTGTTTTGTTCTATTCCGTTTTAATTTATGATGGAATGACTGTTACATGACCATCACATAATTACTTGAAAGGCAAATTTGGAATATTAAATAAAATTTATTTAAATTCTTTAAAAAAGACAAAAATAATATGATATCACATATTATTTTTGGTGATTTATCTACACATCACATTCCTTCCAAATTGATCCTTAATATGCAAAAAACGAATATCGATCTTTATAATGATGTACATTTTTTTAATTTTAATGCTTAAGAACTTAGTTAGCAAAAAAAAAAGAAAAAGAAAAAAGAAAGAGTAACATAACAGGTGGAGGCAACCTAAAGAATAGATTATTTTTGAATAAACAATTAAACTGAAAAAAAAAGAACATCTTTGAACAAAATATAACATGTGGAGGCAAGAATATTTAAATAGATTAACAAAAAAAAAAAACACATGTTCCACAAATGCAAAATAAGACCAGTAAAAAATTGAAGAAACTTACCACATATACTATACGGATCATGATAGATATTTCGATCTCTGATATACCAAGCCATTGCAAGATTTTTTTTGCGCTTCTCTTTGGTTTAACCGTATCTACATATATTGACGGAACATCACAAGTTTGCAATATTTTGGCACTCAAATTTTTTTCTCTAAAGTGAGAATGTATGAGGAAAAGAAACCTAGTTAAAGAAGAAGATAATGAGAAAAGTGAGATAGACGTTGATTTTCTCTCTAACTGTGACTTATTGTTCTTTATATTATTTTTGTATTTTTTCTTTTTTTAAAGAGAATAAAATAATTTTTATTTGATATTCTAAATTAGTCCCTCAAATAGTCATGTGGTGGTCAGGTGATAGTCATTCTATCATGAATTAACATTAGAAAACAAACAAAATAGAACAAAGTACTACTTTACTATAGTTTAAGGTCAAAAATTTTCATTTTTAAAGTTAAATGACAAAATCTAAATTTTAAGTAAAGTTTAAGGGCAAATTGAATTGTTTACCCATAATTATAATTCTTACAAGATTTTTCTTTTTAAATTTTGCAGTAATCATTACTAATTTAGATTTACTTATCTTAATATATATATACACACACACTTAAATTTTGAAATAATCATTGTTAATTTATATATAATTATCTTAAATTTTTATTTTTAAATTTACTAAAATCTAATAAAATATGAAATTATCTCATTTCCTTATGTCAATTTAATTCCAGTTTCTCATTTCTTATAGGATTTTATATACATTTAGAAATGAGATAATTCAGAGATTGTTAGATTTTTATTTTCTTATGTAGTTCTAGTTCCAAAAGTTGGCGCAAGCCACAAAAGGGGAGCCCAAGCAGCTTTCATTTTTTTGTTTCTTTTTTATGTTTATTTTTTTAAAAATAATAAAAATTTAATTTTAATAAAAATATTTTATTAAAGTTTTTGATTTTTAGTAATTAAATTTTTTATTTTTAAAATTTTAAAATTTTTATATTAATACTTAAAATTATAAATTCAATTATATTGATTCAAAATTAATTTAAAATTTTGATTACAATCAATAACATTTTTTAAGATCTAATTTTTTTAAAATTTAAGTAGATGAGGTAGTTTAATATTGATAGAATTTTGATGAAACGATGAATCATGATCTTTCATTAGACTTTACTCTATAGTAATTATTTTAAAATAAATATTATTTAAGAAATTTAGAGATCTTATAGAATGTTTGAAGGATAAAAATATTAAAATTATTTAAAAATTATTATACATTTAGTACTTATGTTTTATTATTCTATATTAATATCGATCCCTAGGCTTCTTTAGGAAGATTCTTATTTTATTTATTTATTTTGTTTCAATTGGTACATGAATAATTACTAGTTTATCAATGAAGAATTAATTTGTCAAAATAAAACTATTCATATTTTAATAAAGAAAAGAATAGAAAAGAAAGGTTAAATATGGAATTTGAAATTTCATTTCTCAAAGAAATTTTAAAATTTTTAAAGTTGGATGCAAAAATGTCATTTTCCAAAATGTTTAAATTTACTCTAGAAAGATATTCTAAAACTTAGTTTTAGGGCTAGTTTGAAGAGAAGAAGTGGAGAGAAAAGAAGAGATTTGGGAAGAAGAGAAATTGATTTCTTCGAAGTTTTCTAGTTGGGAGGAAAGGAAGAGAAATGGAGAGACCAATTGCCCCTCTTTTCTTTTTCCAAAACTTCTCTCCAAATGTGGAGAGAAAGAGATGGATCCTTGGTCAAAGGGGGTAAATATAAGTAAATGAGGGAATATTTGACTAAATAACCCCTAAATATTTATATCTAAAAAAATAGTTATTAAAAATAGAAGGATAAATTTGTAATTAATATATTTAGATAACATTCGGTTATGAACCCAATACAAAATTTTCATTTTGAATTCCACTTATTCTCTCGCAAACAATTTTATTTTATAAAATTTAAAACATAAAATTTCTAATCAAAACACTATCTAATCTTATTTTTTTTCCTTTCTTAACTAAAAAACAAGAGATAACAAAATCATTTATTTTTTCTATTAAATTCTCAAGCAAGATAAATTATCTTTTCTTTTCTTGTCTCTTCTCTTGTAAACTCTCAAACTAGCCCCTAGTTAGGAAAAATATTTAGAGGAACGAATTGAAAATTATCTTTGTTTATGGTTAAAGAAAAGAAAAAGAAAAGACTTCTCGGAAAGAACAGAAAAAGAAAGAAAATCCTTTACATTATAACGAAGAGAGTGAATTGGCATTTCCATTTCACATTGTTGGGGAAAAGATTCAGCAATATAGTACCGAGTCTTAGAAACTTTTGCTTAAGATCGAAGGTAGACCTAGAGCTTTCACCGGAATCGGAAGTAGGCGGTAATCGTGATGACGACGGTGGCAGTGGGTGGCGGAACAGCAGGATCTGGCGGTGGTACGCTGTCAGAATTATACCAGAATTCTAAGAGATTGTTACTCAAGACCCGCGATGGTTTGGAAAGGCTTGAGCGTTTGGAGTACATGTCCTCTTCTCTCCCGTCTTCATCAACGTCTTCATCGTCCTCGTCCTTGGGATCTTCGCCTGATCTTTTTGAAGCTGTCAAGAGCGACATCGCTCAGATCCACTCTCTCTGCTCTAACATGGACCACCTCTGGCGCTCCATCCCCGCCAAGTCCCAACGGGATCTCTGGAAAAGGTATGGGTAATCTATAAACCCATTTTACGGCAAAAATTTTGATCGTGATATTGTTTATTATTGTTAAGAGAGGGTATCTGGAATTCCATGTTAAGGGTTGAATTGCATGGCTAGAGCAAGCTAAAAGGACTGAAATTGATTTACCCCTTGAAATTAATAGTCTGATGATGAATTAGTATTAGAAGATTCTTGAAGTAAACATGAAATTAGGTTTGGGAATAGTAGGTTTGTTCTCTGGAAATAATCAGTACGAAGTTGTGTCATTAATCTGATCATCATTATTGCAAATTGCTTGCAGGAACTAGTATTTGTGCTTGTTACTGTGTGATGGTTAATCAAGTTAAAGATGGTTTTTAAAATTTTTTGTGCTGATGATGCAGAAAAGTTGAACAAGTGGCTGAAGAGGCGGACTCCTTGAAAGACAGTCTGGATAAGTATTTTCTGCGGAATCAGAGGCGGATGCAAGAAGCTCAAGAGAGGGCCCAGTTACTTGGACAAGCCGTATGGAACTTTCTTCTTGATTTGATTAATCATGCTAGTTAATCCTTTTAGTTCAATTATCTAATGGATTTGCCTTCTATGTTAGAATGGAGAATCCTCTCATATTTTGAGAATCTTTGATGATGAAGCGCAAGCAAAGCAGTCAGCCCGGAACTCATCCAGGATGCTTGATGAAGCTTATGCAACGGGAGTGGCTATTCTTTCAAAGTACAGTGAGCAACGCGATCATTTGAAGGTATTTCGGAGATGAGGCTGATCTGGTTTTTAAACTTTTTTTCTGTGTTGTGTTTGGGTCCCCATACATCTTCGTTCTAGTGCAATGAGCAACTGACTTACTATAGAAATTATAAGGCAGGTGTCTGAAGAGCTGTTTATATACTCATAATAAACTAATTATAAGTATTGAAGTCGAGATGCTTTTAACCTACATGTAAATATAAGAAAAACTTTGGATCCAAAAAGTGCAAAATCCTATCAAATATAAACTTCAAATAACTAGTGGTACAATGATTTAATAGATATCTATCGTAAATTTTACATATGTGGCTATGTATTTGATCAGGAATTTTCCTCCTTTTATGGTCATGCTTCCATTTAGGACGTGTACATGTATGTGAAACAGGGCTCATATAATAATTTAGGTTAATTTTCTGAAGTGGTTCTTTAATTATATACTAGAAAACATTAACGATTAGCAGTAGTAGGAAATTCTTTTCTACAACTAAATATTTATATTTGTTTGAGTTTTAACTTGTTTATGAGATAGTGCCATACAAGGAATATATGTTCTTGGGCCTTTCTAGATGTCAAAATCTCAAGTCTTTTCCAAATGGTCAAGACTAACATATTCTTCTTTTACAAGCCACTGGCCTGATTGGAATAAAAAAGAAAAAATCAATATCGTCTTGTATGCTTCACATCTTTCTCCCCTGAGATTTGAATTCCATCATGCACGTTAAGAAAAAGTGTTAAATCTATGTAGATCTTTAGTTAAAAGAAGCACTTACGTGGAATTATTTTGAACTCCCTCCCAACTAGATTGATGTACCGTTGTTAAACTATAGGTTTTGCTTCCTTGTCCTCTTTGTTCTTTCATTTATCAATTCCAAGGCCTTTCTTAAGTGCTTCGGTCATGCAAAAGTTTCATTTTATGTGCTGGTCTTGCATTTGAGTAATGCAGCTTAATCGAGGTCAAATAATCTTGAGATTTGTATACACGCCTTCTTTGGGTTTTTCTGTTTGAATGTCAAGTAGCATGTCACTCCTAACTCTTCGCCACCTGTTCTGCTGCCTTCCCTTGATGCTTTATGCCATTCGTGTTTTCACATTTATCCAGTGTCCTTTAACTTGTCTGTGTTCATGCACTGTATACACAAACTTTCAGAGTTTCAAATTTCAGAATGCTTATGAGTAGATACAGATACTAAAATGTTCTAAATTGCTGATTTTTCAGTAGTCTATTTTAGCCCACAAGATATGGGGAGGAAAATGCTGTCTGGTGGACTGAGGGGAACTAGTACTTGTCTAACAATAATTTGACTTTTCTGCAGAGAGCTCAACGGAAAGCACTGGATGTTCTTAATAGATTGGGGCTATCAAATTCTGTACTGAGGCTTATTGAAAGGCGTAACCGGATAGATAGATGGATTAAATATGCTGGTATGGTAATTACAATGGTGATAGTCGTTATGTTTTGGAGGTGGACAAGCTGATCCTTGTTTCATTGTACAAATGCATTCTGGAGTGCCTTTCTGGTCTTTTGCTGGGGGTGACAGTTTGAGAGGCAAAACATTTCAAATTCTGGTGATTCCTTGGATTTTTTGGACATATAAGGGAGAAAATGAGGAAAAGAGATGAGATTACTAGGGTGAAAGTTTGAGAACCATAGTGTATTCAAATTCTACAGACATTTCTATGAACAGTTTATTAAGGTTTTGAGTTCTCCCAACTCATTTTCCTTGTTTCATGTTTGAGTGGTTTATGAGGGATCAATACTTTTGCAATCAGGGAGATTGAGATATAAATTTTTCTTCTCATAATGTCAACTGAACTTCAATTTTTTTAATTGAAATATAAAACGACAAACTGGTTCACTTTGCCGGCTCTGTGAATTTTGACTGTCAGTTTCTCAACGATAACTTGGGAACAGATCCCCCCCGTTCCGTGGTGGCAACTACCAGAGAAGGGAGTCTTTTTTGACTCAGTTTCACAGCGATAACTTGGCTAAAGATCCCCCCTGTTCCGCGGTGGAAACTATCAGAGAAAGGAGTCTTTCTCCACTAGAAGCCGTTAAAACAATATGTTGAAACAAAAAGGACTACAAAGCAGCAAGGATTGAAAGCCGCCTTATGGTCATTCCAAGGACCTACTAGAGCCTCCTTTCTTTTTTGGTTGATGAGGCATGGAAGAATTAAATCCAGTGCATATCTTTTCAAGCGTAACGTCCGATCCTCCCCTGCATGCGACTTCTGTTCTGTTGCGGTAGAATGCAACCTTCGTGCCGTGAGGGATTGTGGGTGGTGCAAAGCAGTATGGCAACAAATTGTTCCAACTGAATATTCCCACGCACGGATCGATTTGGACTTTGCAGTTGCAAGGGGAGATATTGGAGAAATTTTGTGGGAGAAATCAAACTGAACTGTTGTTAAGAGTTTCATATAGAAAGAATGAAGTTGGGTTGGTAACGACAGAAAACTTTATAAATGGGGATAATAAAATGAGAAAATTCTATTTCCTTTTTTAACTTGATAGTAGGGGTAGAAATGAGTTGAGCTGTGGCTAGCTCAAACTCAGTTTAGTTAAATTTGGTTGAACTTACACCTTAATTCATATTTGATACGGGCCAGTTTTCTTAATTCATGCTCAAATCATACACAACTTATTAAGATGCTCACTTAATCTATTTGTCAATTAAAACAGCAATCAATATTTACGATAGTATAATTAGTACATGACATGATGGAATCATAATTAAAATTTGCATAATCATCCTTCTGCTTGCAATATTAAATATTAAGTTTTTGAAAAGAACTTTAAAACTCACTTAAGGAATTATGAACATGTCAGAAATTGAAAAGACTACAGAAGCTCCAAAATGGGGAGCCCCATAACCTGTAAGAGATCCGTATTATGAACATGCAATTCAAACATAATTTTATAGTACCCACTATTTAGAGAAGGGTTAAAATATGTATATTTTTAAAGAAAATTAGCTCTAAATGATACTAAAAATATATATTATTACTGATCTTCTCATTAAATTTTATTTTTAAATTTTTATAATATTGAATAATTTTCGTATCTCTTTTTATGTTACTTCACAATATTTTTAACTTTTCATGACACTAAATAACTTTCGTGTTTCTTTTTATACTACTTCACACTATGAAGAAAAGTCTTATTCAGCAGTATAAAAAGAGATACAAAAGTTGTTCAGTAGCATAAAAAATTAAAAATATTGTGAAGTGCCATAAAAAGATACACAAAAATTATTTAACTACAATCCCTCAATCGCCTAGGCGGAGCTTTTAACTCTTCTGACCAAAATTTGGGGAAACGGAATTAAAAATGGAATTAAATTTCGATTCAATTTAATTTTCTGACTCTCTCCAAATCATTTACACCCTTGGTTTCAGGCTCTGGTGGCAGCAAGAGATGCTGGGGCCTAGGACTTTTAGGTCTCCTACCCACTCTCCAGCTTCCTCTAATTTGCCCTTTTAGGGTTCTACCTGTACTAACTACGTTTAAGGGTCTGTTATGATCCAATGACATTTAATGCAAGTAATTAAAAGAAACAGAGGATTTTATTAAAATAATGGAGAGATACAGAGCCTCGGAAAGAGAGAAAAGCAGGAAGCTCAAGGAAGAAGAAGAACAATGCAAAAACAACAAGCAAAATTCATACATTTCTACTATGCTAACTAAAATTTAAATGAAAAGAGAAGAAATCTGAACCATCCATGCGCAACCGCCAAATATCCAACACTTCAGGATTATTTCTGAAACGATAGCGCAGAATCCATTTTACTCGCCAACGACATCGTCTCACTTAATATCCATTCCCGCCTTTTAATTATGCAGTTTAACTGACAATGCTCCCCCTTTAAGAAGCCTTGTCCTCAAGGCTAAACCCAGGCCATTTCTACAAAAAATCCTCTGCATCTTCCCACGTAGCATCCTCAAGACTAAGATTAGTCCACTGTATCAGCCATTGAACTACAGCTCTGTTCTGCTTCTTGACTAGCCTCCTCTGCAGAATTGCATAAGGCTTTAACAATGGTTGTCCATATCTGTCAAGCACAGGAAGGTGAATTTGAGCTACTGCTTCCTCTCCTATTTTCTTCTTCAACAAACTAACATGGAGCACTGGATGAAGCTTAGATTCTGGAGGTAATTGCAGTCTGTAAGAAACCTTTTCCACCTTTGCAATCACCATATACGGTCCATAAAATCTAGAAGCCAATTTCCAATCCTTCCTTTGTGACACAGAACTTTGTTTGTAAGGCTGCAATTTCAGATACAACCAGTCTCCTACTTCAAATTGCCTTTCTGTTCTGTTTTTATCAGCAAACTGCTTCATCCTATTTGCTGCATTAACCAAAATTTCCTTAAGTAAGACATCCAGTTTTCCTCTTTCTTGTAAAATTTCAGCCACCTGAGCATATCTGACTTCCTCTAATACCATATTCTCCCCAAATGTTGTAGGTTTGAGTCCAAATAAAGCCTCAAAAGGAATCATCTTGATAGCAGTATGATAAGTGGAATTATACCACCATTCTGCCAAAGGCAAATAGTGACGCCATTTATGAGGTCGTTGACTGCTAAAACACCTCAAATACATTTCTAAACACTGGTTTACCCTCTCAATTTGCCCATCCGTTTGGGGATGATATGCAGTACTAAGCTACATCTTAAACCCCAAGGAAGAAAACAAAGTTTTCCAGAATTGACTAGTAAAGAATGTGTCCCTATCACTGGTAATATAGTCGGGAAGTCTATGCATCTTGAACACTTTATCAATAAATTCATCAGCAACCTTCTGGGCAGAAAAAGGATGAGTTAGGCCTACAAAATGAGCAAATTTTGTGAACTTGTCCACCACTACCCAGATGACATCCTTGCCTTCTGATTTTGGTAATCCCACAATGGAATCCATTGTGATATGGGAGAAAGGTCTGTCAGGAACCTGAATTGGCTACAATAATCCTGGGTAATGAACATGTTCATCCTTATTCCTCTGACAAGTATCACAAGCCTGCACCACTGATTGCATATCTTCCTTCATTTTAGGCCAATAAAAAATCTTCTTAACTCTTTGATATGTAGCTTCTATCCCAGAATGCCCTCTGAGCTGTGATTCATGAATTGCTGTTATCAACTTGGTTCTTATTTCTTTTTCTAGTCCCATTACAATCCTTCCCTTAAACTTAAGAATTCCATTCTGATAAGAATAATCTGATATAGTTCCAAGAATGCACTGTGTCATCACATCATCCAATTTGTCATCTTCACCATAGCTGTCCACAATTTCATTCAACCACAATGGTAACACAGAAGTCATCACATGAGTTTCTCCTTTCAGTTCCTCCTTTCTGGACAAAGCATCAGCAACCATATTTTTAGAACCCTTTTTATACTGCACCTCAAAGTCATATCCCATCAACTTAGCCAACCATTTCTGTTGAGCAATAGTAGTGACCCTTTGCTCCAGCAGAAATTTTAATCCTTGATGATCAGTCCTGACAATAAAATGTTGTCCCTCCAAATAGTGCCTCCATTTAGAGACTGCAGTGACTAAGGCTAGTAACTCATTTTCATATACTGATAAGCTTATACTTCTAACACCCAGTGCCTTGCTAAAATAAGCAATAGGCCTCCCCTTCTTGCATCAGTACTGCCCCCATACCTACATCGCAGGCATCAGTTTCCACTATGAAAGGTTTAGAAAAATCTGATACTGCTAACACTAGTGCTTGGCACATCATCTCCTTCAGCTTCTGGAAAGCTTGTTAAGCCTCATGATCCCAACAAAAAGCATTCTTCCTCAATAGGGCAGTTAAAGGCCTAGATAACACACCATAGTTCTTCACAAATCTTCTATAATATCCAGTTAGTCCCAAAAATCCTCTGAGCTGCTTAACAGATTTGGGAGATGGCCAATTCATGACATCAACAATTTTCTTAGGATTAGTTTTTACTCCTTCCACAGAAATCACATGACCCAAATATTCCACTTCTCTTTGAGTAAAAGAACACTTACTCATCTTTGCAATTAAGCTATGTTGTCTCAACAAGGAAAGAACTGTTCTAACATATTCCACATGGGCAATCAAATCAAGACTATAGACCAGAATATCATCAAAGAAAACTAACGCAAATTTCCTGATATAAGGACCAAATACTTTGTTCATCAAGGCCTGGAATGTGGTAGGAGCATTAGTCAATCCAAATGGCATTACTCTGAATTCATAATGGCCCAAATGAGTAGTGAAAGCCGTTTTATGTATGTTTGCTTCTTTCATTCTGATCTGAAAATAACCAGCCCTCAAGTCAATATTGGTGAAAAATTCAGCTCCCTTCAATTCAACCAGTAAATCATCCACTACAGGTATAGGAAATTTATCCTTAACAGTGATAGAATTTAGCTACCTAAAATCCACACAAAATCTTCAAGAACCATCATTCTTCTTGACCAAAATGACAGGTGAGGAAAAAGGACAGGAACTGGGTTGGATAATACCTTCCTGCAACATCTCCTGTACAAGCCTCTCAATTTTAGCCTTCTGATAGTGTGGAAATCTGTAAGGTCTCTGCTTAAAAGGTTAAGCACCACTAATCAGTGGAATTCCATGCTCATGCCCCCTAGAGGGAGGTAATCCTTTTGGTGTCCAAACACATCTCCAAACTCATCAATAACTGTTCTCACCTGATCTGGAATGTGTTCCACACTTGCTCCTTCAGCTATGATGGAATGTAGCTGTCCCAACTATACTCCAGCAGCATCTTTAACCCATTCATTTAATGTCTTACCCCGAATGGACTTCAATTCAGCCCTCTGCACTCCTCCATTTAAACTCACCCAAGTTCCCTCCATATCAAAAGAGAGATTCAGCTTTTCAAATTCAAAGATTATAGGACTGAACTGTCTAAGCCAATCTACCCCTAGCACTACATCACTCCTATTCAACTCC
The DNA here is from genome assembly GCA_030512225.1 of Rauvolfia tetraphylla. NCBI lineage: Eukaryota > Viridiplantae > Streptophyta > Magnoliopsida > Gentianales > Apocynaceae > Rauvolfia > Rauvolfia tetraphylla. The sequence continues at coordinate 717,735 of JAJQKT010000023.1, forward strand.
AACGTTATAAGATTGTGCAAAAACTCATTGTAGGATCCGACCCAATTTATGGCCCAAGTTATGATTGATGGAAATAATAATAAATGGAATACCTATGTTATTGGGGGGCTTAGTTGTAATTTAAAGGAGTTAGTTGTATAAATAGACCTTTAGGGTTAGAAAACTTTTAGGGTTAGATAAACGACTAACGTGAGGATTCTTTTAGCGACAGCCACAGGCGGGAGCTTGAGAGAGTTGATACTAGCCAGGGACGGACAACGAATTCTACCGGCGAAGTGGTGGAAGGAGAGCGCTAGAAGGAAATAGCAAGAGGTACATAGTTTAGAATCGAGAATTTCGGGTAAGTATATTAATCCCCTTTGTCTAAAAATAATAATAATAATAAAAATAAATAAGTAAATGAAAATGTATGTATATATGCTGAAGCGTGTTTGAACGATTTATGGTTATGATGTTTTTCTGCAAAATGAATAATTTGTGTATAATTTTAATAATTAGTTTAAATCATCGCGGATATTCCGTAAAGCTATTCTGTTTTGTTCTGTTCTGCTCTGCTCTGCTCTGACCCTGTAATGAGGAAATCTCTATTCTGTCCTGTCCCGATCACCCTAGAGAAATTATTTAAAACTCAATATGATATTAATTGTTTATTACTTGGTTTCTTTGTCACTCTCTCCTTCCGTGGTTGAAATTGTGTGTTAATTAATTACTATAATTGGAAATACATATACATATAGTGAATTCAAGAGTTTAGAAAAAGTTTGAGAAAATTGATGTTGACTATAAAATTTGACTTTATTTGTGGGTTTTGACGAAAATTGATGTTCATGTTATTCTTATTGATGAAATTGATGTTCATTATGTGGGAAATTGTTTTGTGAAAAAAAACTTTGGCTGGATTTTGTTTCTGCAAAATGGGAGAAGATTTAGGAAGAGATTGCAGTGGAATGGTCTATGTGATTTAAATTGGCAAAAGGAACTGTATTGGAAGGAAATTTTTTTTATGATTTTCTTATTGTTTCTGTTTCAGTGGATGAAAGGAAATTCTTGGAATGAATAGTGGAGTTGCATTGGTTTATGTGATTTGATTTGGCAGAAGGAACTGCATGGGTCTCTGTGAGTAAGTATCTATTCAGGGAATAAAAAAAAAACTATGACTACATATTCTGTCCACTGTTACATTCAGCCCTATAGAATTTTTGGGCCGGCAGCCAGCACCTAGCCCAGCGGAAAGCTAGGTTGGTACAAAACTTTTGGCCAGCCAATAGATGGGCTGACGACCAACATCTTGCTGGGTTGACTGCAAGCTTCTGTTGGGCCGCGGCCCAGCTGAAATCCAAGCCTCACAAATTTATATCTATTAGGCTCTAAATTGGGTTTGTTATTAGGCAACCTAAATTAAAAAAAAATTTCCTTTCATGGCAGCCTAGCTTCTTTTTTTTTTTAAAAAAAGATTTCTACTATGTTTCTTGTTTTTTTTTAAAAAAAATTATTACTGAATTCTATTTTAAAAAAAGAAATTTTCAAGAACATGATTTTATCCTACAAAAAAAAAAATACATATATGTTGATTATTGTTTAGATAGGGGATTTAATTACTTATTGAGTGATAACTCATTTCTTATCTGATTACATTTCAGAGAACGATTCTAAGGACTTTTAGAGTTTCAATGAGGAATATTAGAGGGCGATATCAGTAACGGATGGTGGATCCAGGTTTCCCCAAAAGTCAATTGAGATTGAGGAGTAGTGTTTAGGATAGTGGGAAAAAAAAATAAAGGATTTGAGATATTTTATTAAATTTCCTATGTACTTTAAAATTATTCAATATTTATCTCAGTATTATTTGGATTAATTTGATAAAGTTAGTATTCTCTGATGGTAGAGACCTTGTATTTCCGAATTTTGATTTAGGAACACGATCGTGTTGCGCTTTGGGTATTGGGTTTTTAACCCGGATTCGGGACATGACACTCATACCCCTGCATTACCCAAGCAACTCCTTTACATATCTCAGTGCACCATATTTGAGCTCCACTAGCCACAGTAATCACTAATGGTCTAATTTGCTCCTTTATCATACTCAATTCCTTCACCAGCTTTCTGTCTATGAAACTATGAGTACTGCTAGTGTCAATCAATATGGAAACCACCTTCTTCTTAATTTTTCCTTCAATTCTGATGGTATTATAAGCAGCATTGCCCTCCAGAGCATTCATAGAGATATGTACTGAATCATCTATTTCCTCCCCCACCATGGGAACAACTTCTCATTCATTAATCACTTCTTGTAGTAACTGCAACTCCCTATCTATATCATCCTCAATCAGTCCTTCATTAACCACTATAACATTGATCTCACTCATTGAACACTTGTGATTAGCATGATATTTTTTCCCATATTTGAAACATAACCCTTTCTCCCTCTTTCTCTGCATTTTCTTCCAAGAAACTTTCTTAAATTTAATTGGTTCTCTCAGCTCGGGCCTAGAATTATGAAAATTGGAAACCTTCTCAGGACGAGTAAAATTTGATTTGGCAGTGGACAACACTGAACTAGTAACTGAAGCTGTCTTAGTGAAAGATTTAGAACCCTTACTAGAACTTTCAATGCTTTCTTCCTGGGATAAGGATAACCCAAATGTCTTCTCCAATGTTTCAGGCTGAAACATCTGAACAGTTACCCTAATCTTCTCTTTAAATGCACTCAAAAAAATTGATACATAATATTCTTCAGGCATGCTTTTAATAGATCTCATAAACACTGCTTTTAATTGCTCAAACATAAACACTGCTTTTAATTGCTCAAACATAAACACTGCTTTTAATTGCTCAAACTGCTCCATATAATTAGACACCATCCCAGAGAGCCTCACCCATTACCATCAATTCCCCTCAAATTTAATAGCTGATCTAGCTTAAATGTAAGGGATTCAAACTTACTCTCCAATTCTTGCATCGTAAAGCTGATTTGTTGAGTTTCAGATATGTGATTGGAAGACTCAGAATAGACCTTAGCTATGGCAGATCTGAGCTCATCATGTTGAAGTGTCTACTTCTTGATAGTTTTGTCCACATCCTCTATTTTGTTCCCATGAACCTCCACCGTAGTACATAACTCCTGAATCTCGTTGTGCAATCCAGCTTCAGATGCAACTTGCTCCTGATGGCTCTGACTCCTAGTTCCCACCATTGACGCTGCTTGCCGAGGATCACTATTCTGATACCAATTTGTTATGATCCAATGAAATTTAATGCAAGGAATTAAAAGAAACAGAGGATTTTATTGAAATAATGGAGAGATACAGAGCCTGGGAAAGAGAGAAACGCAGGAAGCTTATGGAAAAAGAAGAACAGTGCAAAAACAACTGGCAAAATTCATACATTTCCACTCTTCTAACTAAAATTTAAATGGAAAGAGTAGAAATCTGAACCATCCATGCTCAACCGCCAAATATCCAACGCTTCAAGATTATTTCTAAAACGATAACACAGAATCCATTTTACTGGCCAACGACGTTGTCTCACTTAATATCCATTCTTGCTTTTTAATTATGCAATTTAACTGACAGGGTCATATGACCAAACAAGAGAAAGTGCAAATGCATTTGCTCATGTAAGTTAATTCGCTGACGTTTTCTTTTCTTCCCTCTCTTTTCAGATTGTTTCTTCTTATTTCCTGCAATGCCAAAAGATGTTGTAAATTGTCTGTTTGTGTGAAAAACTTGGGTAAAGATGATGCTTAGGTTCCATCTCTATATTTCCTTTCCCCAGGTATGTGTAAGAAAGGAGTTCCTTAAACGTGTATTGTAAGTCACGAAAGAGTTACTAAAAACATTTTAAGTTCTTTTATTTTACTTATCCTACCTTGGTTTGGAGATATGAATTCAAAGGTTGTTTCTTGATGTGAGCTTTTATATTTTATGTTTTAATTTTGTTTTACATAATCTGCTTGTAAACTAATTTGGCACTGTTGCGGTTAGTTTGTACGTACAAAGTATAGCTGATACCTAGACCACTAATAGTGTGTACCAACTTCCCAAACTATTGCCAGCTCAAATTCAACTGTTGTGGTTGTCCATGTGTTTGTGTACGTGACCAAGTTTTGTTCCTCCCTACTCATATCGGGTCCTTTTATGTATCAGTATAGTCTTGGATTTATAGGATTAAAGATGTGGAAGATATTTCGAGCTCTGGGTCAATATTTGAGTCGAGAAGGAAGTTCAGAGATGCTAGGAGAGAGAACCAGAAAAGCAACAGACCTGCCATATGATGTAATGATTGAGATCCTAAGCAGATTGCCTGTGAAATCATTGTTGAGATTCAAATGCGTGTACAATTCTTGTCTTCGATCATCAAAGACCCGAAATTCATGGAGAAGCAATGGAAACACCAAGAGTGAATATGTTTACATAGAAAACTCTGAGTTTAAAACCATTCCTCTTAGCAATGGATTGGAAAACTTTAAGAGTTTAAAACTATCCATCTTGGCAATGGATTAGCTGAAGAAAGTAGTTTGACTAACAAGTATCGTTGAGAAACCCTGAAACAAGGCATATCCTTGATCTGCTCGATATATTTGAGAAATATGCCAACGTGAACTTGGCCTACGTTCGGTCTATAGGAAAATTTAAGCTGATTCATACCTTTAACAGGGACGGAACAAGAAATGGAGGCAGTAAAACTCTTATTGCTGGGGTTGATCATGAGTGGAGAACATTTGATATTCCCAGCCATTATGACTTGGGGACAAAGCATAACGAGAATATCCATTGTCTAGCTATAAGCGGGCTATATTATGTAGCTCGGTTCTTTACTCTTCCTCCAGTTTATGGTTCTCAAAACATAACTTTTCTTGAAGTGGAAAGTGAGTGTTCAGGAAATATCAAGGTTCCACAGGACTTCTTCACAGACTAGAGAAAGGCTGGGTTTCTTTCTTGAGAGACTAGAATATCTGTATGGAGTAGAGTGGAAGAGGAGCTTCATATTTGGGTGTTGGAAGATTACAAGAAGCAAAAATGGGCCGATAAGGAAGATTGTTATTTCCTTGTCATTCTTTTGTAGACACCCCATTAATCCGCTGGACTGTGTTCCTTCGAGGGTTTGGAAGGGTACTTTATCATTTTCACCCTATACGAGAGACTATCATTTGCTGTATGACGTTGAATCCCGGAAAGATCGTTTTATAGCTGCACATTCAGGCAAAAAGTTCTATAATTGTGATGAGTTTTTAAGTTTCTCGATTTGAATAAAAAGATGAATGAATGAATGAGTGGCATCAACACATTAGTCTAAAGCTCTATTTATAGGGTTCAAGGGTACATATCAATAAGAAAATATAGAGAGTTATCAAAAGAGAAATCCTATCACTAATTAAAGATGTGATAGAACTCTATCATTTATCTTATGGATAGTTGGAGTATCTTTATAACTGATATTAAATTATCTCCTTGATATCAGATAATAGACATTCACAATATTAATTTCATAACACTTCCTCTTGGATGTTCATTGCATAAGAGTATGGATCGTTAAAACCTTACTAAATAAAAAATCCAGTGGGAAAAACTCTAGTGAAGGAAAAAAAGTACACTACTCTTTATGTCATATTTACTCCCCCTAATGAGATAATCTTTTGTTCACCAATTTCTCAAATATTGCAGTTGGTAATGCTTTAGTGAATAAATCTGCTAGATTGTCACATGATTGAATTTGTTGCACATCAATATCATATATCTTCTGGAGTTTATGAATAAAAAGAATCTCATGAAAATATATTTTACCGTATCTCCTTTGATATAGTCCAAACTTTTTTATTATCTAACAATATAGTTGAAATTCCTTCTTAGAGGATATAAATTTATCTTGAATACATTAATCATGATCACACATATTCTCAACAAATATCATGAATTTCTATTTTTTTAACATGAATTGTAGATGTGATTGTTATAATCAATACATGCCTATAAATTCATGATTTATGTGAATCATATATGTAACTTATACTTAGTATATCCATCTCAATAGGAGTTGAATTTTTTCAATATTCGAGATCAACTATCTCAAGGAGATATCAAAGGCAAGTTTAATGCAATCTCAAAATTTATTGGGTAGAGAAGAATTATAATAGATATATACTTGCACGTGGACAAGTGTATTCATGTACTAAATTGTAGAATTGTGGTACTTCAAAACCAAAGTGTTCTTTAATATCTTTTAATAGATATAAATGATCTCATGTATAATAATCCAATGACCATTGATATGCTATGTCCATGTTAAATATCTTCAGTATGTTCAATCAATACAAAATGTTGACTTTTCAAAATTTTGATCATAATACTTGCTTTTTTAAATTCTTCAAAAAGAATATCTTGATTATCAAATCCCTTTCTCTTTTGAGGATTTTATTTTCAAAAATAAGAGATCAATCATACTTCAAGCGTTCATTAAAATTATATGGCTATAGAATTCATATATTTGTCTTGCTGAAATATCTATCTAAATAGGAATATCTATAGCTAGAATATCATATTGACTAACTCTAACAAAGTTAGTCAAATAATCGATTTGCAATTTTTTACAAATAAACAATATTTTGAACTTCCAGTTCATTAATACTTGTGCATAGATCAAGATAATAAAAGTCATAAATAATATCCCTTTTTTATTGATGATTTTCTCCCCATAATGTGTAGAACATTATGCCAATCAACAGATTGTTCAATAAAGATATCTTTTGACAAAGAAACACATATAGCAAGCATAGCTATGTATAGATTTTTTTCATACCTGGACATACTCAATCATTTTTTCAATAAGAATTCACTTGAAAATCTCATTATCTTCTATAGGAACAATTATGTGCTTCAAGCATATCAAGCTCATCAGGGACTTCAAATATATATATCATTATCAAATGATAATAAAGAGACTATAATTAATTGTTAGACCACTTTTAATGAGAACAAATCTTCTTATATTAGCTTGGGGACATACAATTTTGCATGCTACAACACTTGTCCGTATTATGTCATCAAATTATCATGAATTTTCTCCTTTACAGTTAACCTTTGGTTTTGAACAAAATATTTCTAATTTGAGAATTTTTGAATATGCGTTGTATGTTCTTATAATACCCAATCAGCGAACTAAAATGGGTTCTCAAAGGAGATTGGAGATATATGTTGAATATGATATCTCTCTATGACAAGGTATCTTGAACATATGATGGGAGGTGTATTTATAACAAGGTTCGCTGATTGTCATTTTGATAAGTTTATGTTTCCCAAGATAGAGGGAGACAATAAACAAAAAGGAAAAGAGCTTGTTTGCACAATATCTTTGAATTATCTAGATTCGCACACAAGTGTTAGTGAACTTGAAGTTCAAAAGATAATTCATTTACAAAAGATAACAAATCAATTGCCAGATGTCTTTGCCGACTCTACAAGGGTAAAAAAATAGCATATATTAGCTATAGATGCTCCTATTTGGGTTGTAGTTCCAAAAGAGCAAAATTTAACACCTACAGTTATTGAATCAAAAGCATGCCTGAAGCGTGGTTGACCTATTGGTTCAAAAGATAGAAATCCTCCAAAGAAAAGAGGATCAAATGATCAAAGTGGTCATTTTGAAGAATATGAGAAAAATGACCAAGAGATAATTGATGGAAATGTTCAAGATTCTAAAAATAATACAGATATTTCTATTAATTATACAACTTCCGGCAGAAGTTGGAATCGAATAGAAATGACTATGGACAACTCATTTGCTTACAATGTAGCACTTGATGTTTTGAAAGATAATGAGGATATTGAACCAACATCAGTTGAAGAATGTCGACATAGAAATGATTGGTCAATATGGAAAGATGCGATTCAATCAGAATTGAACTCACTTTCAAAACGTAAAGTTTTTGGACCTGTGGTCTAGACACCTGAAGGTGTAAAATCCATTAGCTATAAATGAGTATTTGTACGAAAGCGAAATAAGAATAATGAAGTCGTGACATATAAAGCACGACTTGTTGCACAAGCCTTTTTACAAAGATAAGATATTGATTATAATGAGACATATTCACTGTAGTGGATACAATTACATTCTGATACCTTGTTAGCCTGGAAGTAAATGAAAAAGTTAATATGTGCCTTATGGATATAGTGACTGCTTATTTATATGGAAATCTGGACAATGATATTTATATAAAAATTTCAGAAGGATTCAACATGCCTGCAACATGTAAATCTGGTTGTCGTGGAAATTACTCCATTAAGTCACAAAAGTCATTGTATGGCTTAAAGCAGTTTGGATGCATGTGGTATAACCGTCTTAGTGAAAACTTATTAAAAGTAGGGTACAAAAATGATCCAATAAGTCCGTGTGTCTTCATTAAGAAGTATATTCCAGGATTTATGATACTCGCTATATATGTTGACAATATCAATCTTATTAGAACTCCAGAAGAGCTTCAAGATAAGGTGAATTATTTGAAACAATAGTTTAAGATAAAATATTTTGGAAGGACTAAGTTTTGCTTGATCTCCAAATTGACCATCTGAAAGATGGTTGTTTTTTTCACTAATCAACATATACAACGAAACTTCTAAAAAGATTTTATATGGACAAGGCACATCCATTGATTACTTTAATGGTCGTTAGATCACTAGATGTGAATAAAGATCCTTTTCGACCTTGGGAGGATGATGAAGAACCACTTGGTCTTGAAATACCTTATCTTAGTGCAATTGATGCACTGATATATCTTGCTAATAATACAAGACCTGATATATCATTTTCTGTAATTTCATTAGCAAGATTTAGTTCTTTTCTCGCAAGATGACATTGGAATGGTGTTAAGGATGTCCTTAGATATCTCTAAGATACTATAGATCTTAGATTATTTTATTCAAATAAAACTAACCTGAAGTTGATTGGTTGTGTGGATGCTGGATATTTATCCAATTCACATAGAGCACGTTCTTCGACTGGTTATGTATTTACTCATAGTGATATTGCTATTTCATGGCGTTCTGCAAAACAATCCATGGTAGCTACTTCATCTAACCATTCTAAAATTACAGCCCTTTCATGAGGCTAGTAAAAAATGTGTATGGTTAAGATCTATGATCTATTATATTCAATAGAATTGTGGACTATCCTCTGGGAATAAAATTTCAACTCCTATATATGAGAATAATGCAGCTTGTATAGCTCAACTAAGAAGAATGATGTACTTTTTTTCTTCACTAAAGTTTTTTTTCAATGAGTTTTTTTCTCTGGTAAGGTTTTAACGAGACATACTCTTATGCAATAAACATCCAAGGGGGAGTGTTATGAAATCAATATTATGGATGTCCATTATCATAGTTATAGAGATACTCCAACTATCCAGAAGATAGATGGTAGAGTTCTCTCATATGTTTAATTAGTGATATGATTTGTCTTTAATTACCCTTTACCTTTTCTTACTGGGATGTATCCTTGAACTCTATAAATAGGGCTCTAGACTAAGATGTTGTATTCACTCATTTAGTCATTGATTTATTTTCAGTGAATCAATAAAAGTTCTTATGTTCTTTCTTTCTATTTTCTCTCTATAGTCTTTTCCTCTTGTCTACATTATAGTTTCTTTATTAAGTTCTCTACATTAGTATTACGATTTCATTGTACCGACGACTACTACGCACTAACAAATTCATAACATTCATGTAATTGTGTCTTCTTTCTATTTTTGTTTTTTGGATCTTTCTAACATGTGCTCTAAGGCACATGTTAGTATATTAATCAAAAAATATATGTCAGTTTAAATCTATCATAAATCCTATCAAATTTCTTTCCTTAGATTTTGCACCAATCATCAAAAATTAAAATTTACTTACCTTAATAGTACATTTAGCATGTCGAAATGGAATGACTTTTACAACTTTTCTTTTTATTCTATTGTTTGATTTGTAAAACTAAATTTGGAAAGGACATTCCTATGAAAAATCTATTCTAGGAAGAAGTAGGAAAAGTCTTCGTACCAAAAGTGAAGAAAAGGACTTTCTAAGAGAATTGGAAAAGCTAAATAAATATTTAATTAATAACTATTATCTCTCTCTCAATCTCTCGATCTCAATAAAATTCTAAAGACTACAAAAAATTTAACAGTCTTTTTAAGAGAACCTAAAATTCTTAAATAAAAACTTAATCATCTAGGCAAACGTTTAGCAATATACGGAAGTTCCCCATAGCAATTTTTTTAAAACTTTAATACAAAGTAGGATTTGTTTTTATGATTACTTTCAATTTTATATAAATTATGTTTCAACATTCAAAATACATAGTTGATATTTTTAATGTTTTAGTATTAAAGTTATTCGAGTGAAAGTTTGAGGATGATGCATTTAGTTTGATCTTATTATCATGGTATATTAGTAGGGTATTTAAGTCATATTGTGCAAAAAAATTTTCCATTATGACATTGAATAATGATTTTATCAAACATAGGATCGAAATCACCATTTATTTTCAACTTTTGCTTTCATACGATGAAATGAAAAGAAAATCCCAATTTCATTTTGATTCCACATATTCCGTTCCATTCTAATGTACTAACGTAAATGTTTTCTTCCAAATTTTATAAAATTTGAAACTATCTTATTTCCAAATTTAGACTTGAAAAATCCCCGAAGAACCCAAAAGAAACCCGAGATACATAAGGAAACCAAAACTAAAAAAATCTGAATTATGCTATTTCCAAATGTACCTATATAAAACCTATACGAAACTGGGGAATCTAAAGGAATTGGAGCAATTTAAGGAAATGAGATAATTTTAAATTTTATAAGATTTTAAAGAAAATATTTAAGGCAAGTAAATCTAAATTAGTGATGATTAGTACAAAATTTACAAATGAAAAATTTGTAAGAATTATAATACACTCAAACTGTTATATATATATTTACCCGTATTAACACGTGTCTTGAGGCATATCCTAGAAAAACTCTTATTTTTTATTTTACTTTTTAGTCATCCTTTTCTCTCATCGCACCTCCCCCAATTTAAGAATTTTCTAATTAAAATTTAATATCTCCAGTTTTTGTTTTTGTTTTTGTTTTCAAAAAGTTAAAAAAAAATTGAAAACTTTGATTAAATTAACTACAAATCTATAACATAAGTAAATGTTGGATCATGATTATCTAGAGCAAAATTATTAAATTTTGTAAAATATAAATGTTTATTTTTTTGGTCCATACTGGAATTTGGACATTACATGAAGATAATTTTTTGGAATGTCAAGTTAAAGAATATAATACGTTTATGCTCTCAGAAACTTGAAATGCAAGCTACAATAAAAAAAACGAAAATATACATCACCTGATGAAACATAAAAAAAAAAAAAAAATTGGAATATGAAGGCATTTGCAAAGGAGGTCTGAGTAGAGAGCTCTTTATCTGTATGATCTCTTATCCAAAAAGCCAGCTGTTGGATGGACTTCTTTGGCCTTGTCATGCGTCCAAGTGTTGGTGAAGAATCGCAGTGGGTAGAGGAAGTGATTATGATCATGTGGGGGAATTTGGAATGCCCAGAATCAAATGACTTTCCAAGGTCGACAAATCATGCCATGCAATCTGGCGTCTCAGGTCAAAAACTATCTGTTGGAATATCAGAAATGCTATGACCGGGAAATGGACTTTTCTTCTGGTCTGTGGTGCATTCGGTTTCAACGTCAGCTTAGAAATAGGAAGTACCAAGTTGAATGTGGATGCTTCTTCTGATAAGGGTTTAGCTGGAGCTGGGTTGATTGTGCGAAATCATGGTGCAGTTGTAATTGCAGCGGCGGCAATCCCTTTATATGGGGAAGTCTTGGCCGTTCAAAAAGTGTTGGATTTTGCTTTGTGAAATAGGGCTTGTTTCTCTCAGTACTCAATCTGATTGCAGGGGTGGGTATTGTAATGGCGATTAAGGAAGGAAATCAACAGCTTTCTGCCTCAGGTGATTTCATAATGAGGATCAAGAATTTTCTCTCCTCGAGTACTTGGGTGGATGTGCTGTTTGTGGAAAGAAATTCAAATATTCCTGCTCACTTGATGGCTAGACTAGCAACTAGAAATAGTATGCCTTCTTTTTGGACTGAGAACTTTCCAGCCGATGTACTAGCAGTAGTTGCTGCTGCTTTATCTTCCTAATGAAAGCTAATTATCTTTTTCAAAAAAGAAATAAGAAAGAAAATTATTTTTACAATGTTTTATCTAAAATTAGCAACTGTTATGAAATTATTATTGTAGATGTACATTATCTGATGTTAAATAGGTAATTTAATATTAGAGTTATAAAGATACTCCAACTATCAAGAAGATAGATGATAGAGTTTTATCACATTTTTAAGTAGTGATAGAATTTGTCTTCTGATTACTCTCTATCTCTTCTCATTGATATGTACCATTGAACCTTATAAATAGGGTTTTGACTGATGTATTGATGACACTCATTCATTTACTCTTAAAGAATCAATAAAAACTCTTGTTCTTTCTCTATTTTCTTTTTAGTTTCTCTATATATTCTTCATTATAGTTTTCTTATTCAATTATCTATATTACTATTAGGATTTTGTCATGCCGACGACTACTGCGTGCCAACAAATTTTTTAATATTTTGGTTCGATTTTTTAAATTTCAGTGAAAATTGGTTTGGTTTTCAATTTTTATTCTCAAACTGAAAAAGTTTAATATATATATATATATATATATATATATATATATATATATATATATATATATATATATAAACACATTTTGATAATGTGTTTTTGCATTAAAATACTTCAAGAATGCATTATGATAATGCGTTCTTCCATTAAAATACCTCAAGAATGCATTATGATAATGCGTTCTTCCATTAAAATACCTCAAGAATGCATTATGATAATGCGTTCTTCCATTAAAATACCTCAAGAACGCATTATTATAATGCGTTCTTTTTTCAATTTCGATCTTCAACCGAACCGAACCGAACTAAATCGAAATATTTCGGTTCCGTTTTCTAAAAATTCAGTTTTGTAAATTTTTTAAAAAATTGAACTGAAAACTGAATGAACACCCCTAGTAGTTGCTGCCGCTTTATCTTCCTAATGAAAGCTAATTATCTTTTTCGAAAAAGAAATATGAAAGAAAATCATTTTTACAATGTTTTATCTAAAATTAGCAATTGTTATGAAATTAATATTGTGGATGTCCATTATCTGATATCAAAGAAGTAATATAATATCAGATTAATAAAGATACTCAAACTATGTAGAAGATAGATGGTAGAGTTTTATCACATCTTTAATTAGTGATAGAATTTACCTTCTGATTATTCTCTACCTCTTCTTATTGATATGTACATTCATTCATTCATTTACTCTTAGATAATCGATAAAAACTTTTGTGTTCTCTCTCTATTTTCTTTTTAGTTTCTCTATATATTCTTCATTATAGTTTTCTTATTCAATTATCTATATTACTATTACGATTTCATTGTGCCGATGACTAATGCGTGCCAACAAATTCATAACAACAACCCATTTATTTTATACTTTTTAAAAGCAAATGTAGTAAATTTTGCTCAACAATTTTTTGAACTGTTTAAACATATAATCTACTTAGAATCACAATTTGTGAATCCATTTCATTAGGCTTTAAATTCTTGCATAAAACTTCATTTCCTGCCAATCAAAAGAAGCCTTATAGAATTCAACTTTTCTCCTTTGGGGTGTGAAAGAAAAGGTTTGAGAATTGTTTTGATGGTAATATTAGCCCCAACCATTTTTATATCAACGAATTACCTCTTATTCGTCAAAGGAAGAATTTAACAAAAAACACGTGTGTAAGCTTTTTCTCAAGCTTCTCAAGCTTTAGCAAACTCTCATGTGATCTATTTATGGGTGTTAAAAGAGGGATATTTTTCTTGCCTTGCGGTTCCGGATTTGTGCTTTGTGTTTCAAAGATAAGTTCAAATCAAAAGCTTGATAAGTGATGTGAATTTTGATTCAAAGATGGTTGTGATAAAATTACTTATGTAATAGGCGTTTGGCGTGTAGTTAAAGAGATAAGAGGTGAACCCTACTAGTTTAAAAAAAAAAAGGTGAATTAAATGATTCTAGATTGTTATCACAGCATAACAAAAGTATTTCTCCTGTCCTATTGAATTGATTGTTTTATTATTTTGGATATATGCAAGTACTTTAGGAACACCATCTTCCCACAGCAATCTTAACCATAGTTGGATACAATTATTTCCTAATTATCATTTCAATTAATTTTTTCTTTATTCAGCTGGCTTTTATAGTTGGAAATGTCAAAATAAATTTACAACCTCCGAATCCAGTCAGTGATCATTATCATCCAAGCAATATAAAAAATTATTTGGAAAATTCCATCAATGGCCTGCTTCAAACAAGAACACTTGGTTGGCAAAGGCCAAACTTTATAAAAATTGCTGCTCCTGAAAAATGAAGACTGCACAAAATCATAATTTCTTGCATTCTGGTTTCTCAGATGTTCAATTCTCATTGCATAATGTTAACCCTATGAAACCCTAACCGTGCAAAACTCTAACAACTCCATAAGGCAATGGCAAGGCTGCAATTTGGTTATACAAATTTCCACTACAGGAATTGCGGGATTTCGCCCCTATTATTACACACTCCCTCCGTCTCCAAATATAAACCTTTTAGCCATTTTTGCATATATTAATGAAGAAGAGAATAAGGACTATTTTTTTATTATATCTTTAAACAATTCTACTAATATAATAGAGAATAAGATAATTATATTTATAGTGAGGATAATTTTTAAAAAATAAACTTGGACAGTATTTGGTTTCAAAACTAAACTCAAAATTTTAAGAGTGTGACTCACATCTCCTCTCACAAATAATTCAACTGTTATGAAACCCAAGACAAAAATTTCAAAACCAAACCCTATTCAATCACACCCTATATATAATATCTAAAAATTGCAAGAGATCAAATATTTTAAGAAGATAGAAAAGGCAAAAAGGCCTTATATTTTGAAATAGAAGAAGTAGTTGATAGGATCTCCCTCTATTTCAAAATATAAATCATTTTGATACTTTTTACATAGATTAAGAAAGGAGAAAAAAATTATATTTTTTTTATTTTATTCTTAACTAAATTTATTGTTCTATACTAACATAAGAGAGTATGAAGAAATTATTTTTATAATTGAAGGTAACACTATAAATACAATCTTTAAATTTTGTAAACAATCAAAAGGCCAGATATTTCAGAAGAAAGAAAGAATCCAAAAAGCTCTATATTTTGAAATCAAAGGGATTAGAAATATTTATGAAAAGGGTCCTTTAGTGTTTTGTAAGAGGAGTTCCTTAAGTATATTTTGCATGGAAAGATTTTGGGAGAAGAGAAATTTCTTTTTCTTTTCCACCTAAGACTCCCAAACAATATTTGAAAAACATCTCACCTAATTTTCTCTTCTAAACTTCCAAACTAGACCTCAGACGAGTCAGACCCCGCAGTCCCATAGGTCACTCAGCAGTCCCTGGCTCCTTTCATGTTAATTAGCAGTCAAGTAAAGCCCTAATTTTAAAAAAAATTGGGAGTGAATGAGACCTAATGGTCTTGGCCCATTATCCTCGCAATTTTTCAGCACCCTACTTGTAGATGTAGGGCCTCTTCAGCAACTTTTTGCAGCAGCCGCGGGACTCGAGAGGCTTGGGGCCGGGATTATTGTGTCTGGCACCTGCTCCAGCTTCCTCTAAATTTCTCTTCTAGGGTTCTACCTGTACAAACTACTGGTAAGGGTCGTATGACAATACAAGAAGAAAAATGCAAAAGCGTTCAGTTAATTTTCAATAGATCAGCGTTTCTTCCTGTAAGTTAGCTGACCCTTTTTCTTCTTTCCTCTCCTTTCAGTTTGTTTCTTCTTCTTTCCTGCAATGCCAATATATGTTGCAAATTGTCTGTTTGAATGGAAAGCTTAGGCACGATGATGCTTTGCTTCCTCTGTAGGCCTTAAAGGTGTATTTGGATTAAGTTTTAGTTTGAATTTTTTGTCTTAGAAAGCTTATAAATGAATTGCCTGCAAGGTGAAAGGTGGAACCTAACTTGAAAGATGTGATTTTTTTTTCCCACTATAATAATGGGAAAGATTGGGGAAAGGATTGGAGAGAATATCCAGAGCGGATCTCAACAAACTTTCATACCTATCTATGGGTGTCAAAGAAGGATATTTTTCTTACCTTGCCGTTTTTGAATTGGTCTTAGTGTTTCAAAGATGAGTTCATGAAATCAAAAGCTTGATAGTGGATATGGATTTTGATTCGGAAGTTGAGCGTGTAACATAAATAACAATTTGACAGTTAAGTATTTAATTCGTAATTTAAAAAATCAATATCGAATTATATTAACTTCAAAAGACGTATATATTAAATGATTCTTGATTATTATTGATGTCTATTGCCTAAGTATTTCTCCTGTCTGTTGATGAACTGATTGTTTTATCATTTTTTATGCATGCAAGTATTTCAAATACACCTTTTGGCGACAAGAATTTTAGCCTATTTTCATTCATGGAAGATGGTTATCTTAAAATTACTATAGGAGTATCATTTGAATTATTTTTTCTTTGTTCAAAGCTGAGGTTGTATTTTTGTAGATATCAAACTAAATTTATAACCTTCCAATCAAGTTCGGTCATATTAAAAACTAGTAGAAATGGAGGAGGGGAATTCATAGGTAGAATAGTGGAATTATTAGTCTTTGGGTCTCCAAACAATGATTAGATGAAGATGACCACAGAAAGTATCATTGGGGGGACCCACAACTAAGACAATTCTTGTTGTGCCGTATTGGAATATTTCAATACTTAATTTTAGGTAGAGAAGAATCATTAGATTTAACTCTAAATATTCCTCTATTAGCACAACTATTAACTTAGAGCTATTTACGATAAGCCCTTGACTTTAGGTATAATAGTGCTAACCCTTTATTTAATTAAATTTGGATCGAATACCACGATCTTATGTCTAAAATTTAATAAGATAATTACGTATAATATTTAGTATTTTAATTTTTTAATGAGAATTCTCTCCTCCATCCTCTTTCTTATCAATCTTAAATTGACAAATATCTTTATATTACATAATTTCTCTTAGGATTTTCTCATTTTTTTCAAAATTTTATAATTTTAATTTTTTTATAATTATGTGACAATATTATATTATTGGGAGAGAGGATCTAGATTGTCCATTTTTACCCTTCCTCTCTCTTTAACCCTAAACTTTCTCTATTCTTTTTAACCCTTCTTTTATGAATATCTATTATCCAATTACTTGAGAAAATTGACAAAAAATGAATAATCTTTATAAAGGAAAAAAAGCCTCTTTTGTAAAATTTATCAAAGTATGGGCTCTATTGAGAGCGATTCATAATCGAAGGGCCTGTCACTTATTACGGATTTGCAAGTCTTTTTGTTCACTACGCAACGCAAAACTCTCTCTCTTTCTCCCTTTCTGCTGTTAAATCTCCAATTTCAGTTCAATTCACACGCAGAAACCTTCTCATTCTGCGCATTCTTGACAAGCTCAGTTGAAGTTTATCATCAGAGAAGAGCTTTCCATAATGACTGAGCTACCTAAGATAGCAATTCTTGGAGCTGGCATCTTTGTTAGAACTCAATACATTCCCAGATTAGTAGAGATCTCTAATCTCTTTGTTCTCAAAGCCATTTGGAGCCGCTCTGAGGTAGAACTATGTTGCTTTGTTTTTGAATTGTAATTTCATTTCTTTTCTTGGATGTTCTTGGAAATCAAACGCTTGGATCATGGAAAAAACATCGGAAATCTTCACTGTTTTGTGCATTTGTGGGAGTTAATTTTGTGGATAATCGTACTCCTTTCTCATTCTCTTTCAGTTTATCTGGTCATTCACTAGTTCAGATGAAATGAAATAGGAAAATGGATCCTTTTTTCCCTCATATTTTAGCTATAGTTCTGTTCGCAGAATTCAGCATTTACATTAATGGGACAATTTCTCATTCAGTTTGCTTGCAGTTGGATTTTCTTATGGTTACATTAAGAAATATAAAAACTTTAGGAAACTTGACATCCTGGTAAAGGTTGAGTTTTACTGTTGTCAAAAGTATAGATTTGAATTTTGAAATAGAGATAAGCTTCATCAAAGAACAGTTTTGTGTAGGAATCAGCTAGAGGGGCTGTTGAAATTGCTCGAAAGTTTTTCCCGGAAGTGGAATGTAAGTGGGGTGTTGGAGGACTTGATGAGATTATTAAAGACAGTTCTATTATTGGGGTTGCTGTGGTTCTGGCTGGGCAGACCCAGGTGAAGCTTCCTTTCTCAGCCTTCAAATCTAATATCATTTCCCCTGTTTCTGACATTCTTATCATTAGATATCAAGTGCTGTACGTACAACACCATTGACCATTTAGTGGTAAACAAGAATACCTATTAATGAGAGCATTCCTGTTTTCTAACTATTTTAGCTCATATCACTCTCATTTTGTGGAGCTTATTCTCTGATGGTTAATAACTATTCGAGTTGTTATTCCTCTGCATCTGAATTTTTTGAAGCATTAGTCAGTTTACTGTTTGGATTTACCTTTTTATCTTCTAAATGAGTTTGTCTCCTACCTTATTAAGCAAAGTGGATGATTTTTCTTTTCATATTAGTTTGTTATTTTCTCAAGTTTATTTTCTTACACCACAACAGTTCAAAATTTAATGGTCGTAAATATCCTACTCTCTTTGTCAGCATTTGCTCTAGCTTAATTGAATTAATTCTCAGCTTCAGAGTTTAGGTTCAAGCTTCTCAATTTACTAATTCATTCTTGTAAAACATTCAAGAAGTGGCAAAAATCAGAGGTCATGAAATAGTTCATCATTAATCTTGAAATGAATATTCTGGGGACTATTTTCTTCTAGCTATTGTATTGCTCCTAAAAGTGCTTTTTGTTCTGGTCTCTGCAAGGTGTTAAATAGGAAACAGAGAAGGTAAGCCTTTTAGAAAACACTTCCTCTAGCTAAAATTCGATATTCATATTTCTATTTTTGGTTATTCTAACTTCGACCACTAATCTCACTTGAGAGGAAAAGAATGATCTGAGATCACTCCCACACATGGAACCGTAATAATTCATTTAAGGTAATGTGATAAAATGAAAATGGTCGAGTACTCCTAAATTTATGTCCATTAAAATAACTCTCCTTTTTGGAGAAAGGGAGTATTTCTCAGATAGATACCTTGTATTTCTTCAAGGATTGAGGACCATGGAAAATGAGGTGAGAGTTTGCAGATTACTTTCATGCATTCTTTTCCCACTTAAAAGTTTCTGCTTGATACTAGATATCACCAGTTGTTATCTTGGTATTGTTCTTCCTTTGTGGCAGTGAGTGAAAATGATTCTGAAAATAGAATTGCATCGTGCCAGTGAATGTATTTGACCAAAGGAAACCAATTCATACAGGTGGAGATATCATTGAGGCTGCTAAAGGAAGGAAAGCATGTCCTGCAAGGTAATTGGAAGCTAAGTTGCATTTAAACACATTTTCAAGATGCTGGATACTATTTTTTTATCTTTCCAACTGGAAGATAGATGCTCACAGACAATTTTCTGATAATATCCCTATTCTTTTGGTGCATATTCTGCTGCTTGGGAATAATTTGCTGATGCAGAAAAACCAGCTGCAGCTTGTACGTAAGATATAATGAGGCTTCGTACTTGTATCTTGCATTCTGTTTTATTTTACCTTTCTGCTGTGGATTCCTTGACTTTTAGGATATTACTTCAGTGAGCAGTAAAATTTTATTCTGCTGCAAGTCTTCTATTTGAAAAATATATTCTAGTAGCAATTTGCAATGGCAAATTTTTTTCTGTCTTGTTAAATGATAATCAAGAAAAGAAAATTAAATGGGGTCTAGAGGACTACTCTTTTTAAGTGCTAGTAGTTCGAAGAATTAAAACTACTTTCTGTCAGGAAATCAAGATTTTACAATTTAGCCTGTGTAGCCAGGGCCAAACACTAAACTCTTAAATGCCCCTAATAATGTCAATGATCTCAATTCATCCTATTATCTTGTCATTCCTTTTCCACCTGCATTCTAGTTTGCCCACCATCAAGAAGATTAGATGACATTTACCAGTTGCTTGAATCCATAAATATGACCAGAGTCCTTTGGCTAGGTGAGAGTTTGAGGATGGACCATGCATTTGTTATATGATCTTGGTGACTTTCTAGGACATGGACCTGATGCCACCATGTACATTTTAAGTTAATCATTTCCTGGGACCTGTATTCTGGACAATCTCCACATGTTCAATGTTTACTTTCGTGTATCAGTGTATATGATACTTAAGGATACAAATCATATAAGATGGAAATGACCATATTACAATGCAATGAAGCTTTTGGTTTCTTTAACCTCAATTCAAATGTGGTAGAAAACCATATAAGGTTGTTATTTATTACCAAAAATGCACTCATGTTTTGCTCTAGCAAATTGTCATCGAACTTCACTACACCCTATGAAAGCTTGTCCTTGACATCTGGAATCTATGCTTCACAAATATTGATGTAAAATCAGGGATAAGATGTAAAACTTGGAACTTACCATTGTATGATCCCCTGGAACCAGCCTCTGGTCTTGTCTATTGATTGCTAGCTCAGAAAATCATGATAATATCCATTACTCTTTCTCATACTTATTGGAAATTCATTTAACAAAAATTGATCTCGAGTTTAATTGTAGCTATAAGTGAGGCGGAATTTGCACTATCATCCTATCATTCTTTAGGCAGCAACTTGTCGTACAAAACCTTTTGGGCTGTTGCAGAAAACTATCGTTTCGAACCTGCTTTTGTAGAGGTACTTCGAACCTACTGATACTTTTATGGTGATCTGCTCAAATGGCTGTAAGAATTTTCATATTAATAGAATATGTGTTTTTCCTTTTCTCCGGCTCCTCTCAGGGGAAAAAACTGATCACCGAAATTGGAGATATGATGAATGTCCAACTTATTGTTGAAGGATCAATGGATAGCTCTAACCCGTACTTCTCCAGTTCTTGGAGGCGCAACTTCACTGTATGTTTTCTAGCTGAAATCAGTTTGCTTCACTTTGTTCTCATGAAAGGGAATGGCAACATCCTCGCAAACAATCAAACGTGAAGAGTTTCTAATATTGAAGTGGTCTAGTTTCTCTAAAATCTTGGATGAATTCTCCCATGCCCGGTTTCGAAGAATGTGACTGTGCTGGACGATAATTCTACAAAATCAAAACTTTCCCAAATTTTGTATTCATTGGGTGCTTGGCACTTAAATGGATTTCAAACACCCTTTTTAAACCCTTAAAAAGAAGAGTTCTAATCCAAAAATTGCCTCTCTTTTTTTTTTCTCTGTTATCTCGCCTTAACAATATTTCGTACATTCGCATGTTTTTATTATTAAAATATATTGAAATATTTGTTTCTAGAGTGAAATTCTATTTGCATTAAGTTCTAGACTACCAAGTGTTTGTTTTGGGTGATATCTTGCAAGCTCTTATTTGATATCTCCTGTTGTATTTTCTTCACTTGTGTACTCTACATACATCTCTTGATAGAGCAAATAGAGATGATTTTCTCTCAGCCAACCTGATGGTACAAGATATCTTCTGTTTTCTCAAGTCATTTTGTGCTACTATTTTGTTTCCATTGTGGCAGGGAGGTTTCATTCTTGATATGGGGGTACATTTTGTTGCGGCTTTGAGAATGGTAAGTTGACTTTTTCAGTATGAAGCAAAGATTTGCATATGTAAATGCAATGCACCCATGCATTCTAATTTCATTCGGTTAGATGATATTGTCTGAGCCTGATCCTCAAATTTCCAACTTTGAAAATGGCTATTAAAACATATTAGGTTTCCTTTTCATCCCATTGTAACTTATTTAATAGTTCCGCGACAAAATTATTATTCCGGAGGAAAAGAAAGAAAAGAAATAGTAACCTTGTCCCTTCTACATAAATAAATGCCCGCTTATTGGGAAAAAAAATGCCTGAATTTGACGATTAAGCTGTCTTTATGTAGAATTGTACTTTAAAAACAATGGAGCAATGTACTTTTTGTATAGTTAGAATAATCAATTTTTTGGCAAAGTATTGTCCTTTTCCATACACTTAATTCTATTATTATTTCTACTGTTTATGCAAACACAGCTTGTTGGTTGTGAAATAACTTCAGTCTCGGCCCTGACATCTCATGTAGATTTGACTTTGCCTGCACCTGATAACATCTCGTCAACATTGTGAGTTCTCCAAAGCCTGATTCAGATTTCCTGGCGTTGTAAGCCATTTTAATGATTGAAATTTCCGTGTCTTATTTAGTCAACTGGAGAATGGGTGTTCTGGAGTTTTCGTGATGGTGGTATCATCAAGATCTCCCAAGGCATGTATATGCATGAAATATATTACTATCTAGCTATAAACTTGTTAGCTTTTCATGTGTTTTCCTAAATGCAAATCCTTGTAATTTGTAACTCTCAAGCCATTATTTTGTATTTTGTTTGTTTAGGTACTCTGGCGAGTAGTGGGTTTAAATGGTACACTACAAGTTGAACGAGGAAGTATAGATGGAAAGCATGGTTACTCGGTAATTCTGTCTAATTCTTCAGTGATATGATTATTTTATGCTTAATTCCCATTAGGTATAAGTTGGAAAGCAAAAATTGCTTATGGTATGAATAAGCAATCTCATTTCATGACATGATGCTTGCCAGGTTTCCCTTTTTATGGCTGCTGGACAAAATAGGAGCTTCTTTTTCCCTTTCTCGGGGGTTACTGAAGAATTGAAAACATTTCTCTCTGACATTTCCCAGGCAACCCTGAAGGTAAGTATCAAACACCAAATATCATTCTGATTACCCATTGAATATTCACTATTATTCTCCTGTGTAAAGTTGCTAACTAGTAAGTTGTTGATTAATCTGCCTTCCTCTGCCCTTTTCCAATTTTGCTTCTCTTTCCCAAAAGCAAAAAATTCCTATTGGCTAGCTCAAAGCTTTCTATTTCTATTAATTACCCTGATGAATACGAATCCCCAAATTTTTCTTTAGTAAGCTGCCAATATTTGGGGAGACATAATTATGGAGGCTTGTTTATGGTGTTAGATTTCTTCTTGTTCTTCATCTGCTGTCTTGCTTTACTTGTAAGTTAACTGCATGTTTCATTCTGATGCTTAGTTCAACTTTAATTGTTTGTTTTCAGAAGGATCATAGCCATGAAATCGAACAGCGGTTATCTTTCCTTGAAGGTGCAAGAGATGTTGCAGTCTTGGATGCAATGCTTGAATCTGGAAGTAAGCAAGGCACTCCCGTCCAAGTCAAGAAGTTTTAGCCCCAAATCGGTGATCGAACAAAGAAATGAAATGAAACTAGTTCCAATGTTCTATTTCATACTCTCTCTATTTATGTGTCATCTCAGACATAAATTTCACCATAGAATACCTGCTGCAGTAGTTGAAGGATAAATTGCAAAAATTAAACAAAAAAAAAAAAGAAGCTTTTTTGAACAGGAGATATAATGAACAATCCCATTGCAGAACTATGATTTTTGTTCTTAAATATAGTCGTCTGTAATCAAAGCTCAGACTGCAACTACCGACTCAGTTCTGCACAGTTTTTCATTAGAATTTTCTGGGAAATACGTAGTACTTTTATGCGTTAATCAAGGCAGAATGCTCTGTCACTTACAGTATGGATATAAGCTACGGGCTATTAAGTATATACTACAAGCCGTTACTCTTTCAGTGTGGACTGATTGAAATCTAGATGCAAATATATATATATATATATATATTAAAGTTAAGGTTGAATCATGAGAATGTGACATGTGAAATTTTTAAAGTTTTAGTTAACTCTAATGATACAAAGTTGGATGTTTAGAATTAATTGCTTCATTGATTTATGTACTCACATTAACTCATATCTATATTTAATCACATTATCTATGGTTTTTAAAAATAATATTATATACTATATTAAGTGAATTGTATGTTTCATATAATAGATTCAATATATTAATTCTTATGATGAAAAACTATTATACATACAATGAATTGAATTAATGGAATGAGATACATATCTTTCATTCATTAATAGAAAACTATGCATTGAACATGAAGTTAAATAAATATTAGAAGATAGACTTTAATTATTTCACAATATCAATGAGTTAAGATAAAATTCTTTTGGTGAAATTCAATTTATGTTAAAATACATGAGTCTACTAATTTCCTTGATATTGATGATATAATTAATTATACAACTAATGAATCTATTAATAATATTAAACAATAGACTTTTGAATACAATTAATGATCTTGAACTTATCTTAAATCTACTTATATATATATGTCTCTAACTATAAGATAGATACATGAATCTACTATATATATATATATATATATATATATATATATATATATATATATATATATATATACACAAAAATTTATAATTATTGTTTTAAACACAGAAGTTAGATATATACGTCTCTAACTACAAGATAGATACATTAATCTACTATAAAATTAATACATAAATTTATAACTATTATTTTAAATATATAATTTTAACAAAGTAATTGATTACCATATATATATATATATATATATATATATATATATATAAAAGCTAATAGCAGAGCAAAAAAAGAAGTTTAAGTAAGATTAAAAAATTAAGAGTAAAAAAAAATAGTTGAAAAGACCTTGAGAAAAAATAGAATTTAAAAATAATTTTAATTTAATCATTAGAAGTTGAAAAGGTTCTTCTTCAAAATTTTAAATACATTTGGATAAATTCAAGAAACAATAATTATATGAAATTTCAATTTATATTAAAATACATTAATCTACTAATTATTTTAATTTTGATGATATATGTTAACCCTAAGGGCAAATTATGTAGTTTTGATTAATGACAAATATTGATGAGAACTAATATGCTTGTATATTGTGTGATAGGTTTTATGAACTAAGAAGTATGAAGTCTCATTGCCTTGAAGTTAAAATGCAAGAACAACTCCAATATGTCAAAGTGATTGAAGATTGAAGAGTTTGTTCAAGATGTTAGAAGGCTTTGAAGACATGAAGTGTAGGTTGCATGTGCTTAATAGGTAAACTTTGTAAACCCTACACTCTTAAGCCTTGGAATCTATGAGTTGCAATTGAGAGCTCAAAACTTGATTTAAATGATTTCAATGGTTTTGAACTTACCTAAATTATCAAGTTTTCATAAATGGTTTTTGCACATAAAAGATCTTTAATGACTTATCTTTGAGGCTAGAATGTTTTTCAACTTGTTTGAATTGATTTAAACATGTTTTGACAAAGTTTGAAAAATTTGGATGCAAATTCGGTCATCCGAAATTTTTCTGCACTGTGAACAGTAATACTATTCACTTGAACAGTAATGCTGTTCACATGAACAGTATCTACTATTCTTTCAGAGAAATTCGGAAGAAGATTCGGACGCATGGAGAAAAATTCGGTCGTCCGAATTTTGTGAATAGTGCATGAACAGTGCCGACTATTTTTTCAGAGAAATTCGGACGAAGCTGGAAAATTCGGTCGTCCGAATTTTTGTGACCGGTGCATGAATAGTGCATCCACAGTACCACTATTCACATGAACAGTACATGAATAGTACCCCTATTCACATGAACAGTATTTTCTGAAAATAGCCGTTACTAGCCTTTTTATGGCTGTTTAAACTGATTTTTGAATTCTCTTAAAGCCATAAACTTCAGATTTTTTAGTAGAACTTGGAACTAAACAAATCCTACATGCTCTAACTTATTTTACATCAAATTGAATTGAAAAGCTCTCAAATTGCCTTGTGCTCAAAGATTGAAATTCAAGATTCCAAAGGCAACAAAGTGTGAAGGTGAAACATTGTGTAATCATCTACCAACAAAGTGGTAACATCTTACACTCTCTCTTTTCTTATCTTAATTGTGTTTTCTACTAGCTCATTTGAAAGGTTATCTTGTGACATAAAACCCTTTTGTGGAAGGGTGAGCCATAGACTAGATTAATCAAGGTTGTAGTGTAAAACCCGTGTGTGGGTGAGCCTTGGATTAGATTAGTCTTGAGGTTGTCTTTAGATATAAAACCATTGTGTTTGGTGAACTTTGTATTATTTGTATAATTACTAGAAGAGGTTGTGAGTGTAAAACCATAGTGTGGTTAGCCTCTTATGTAATTGTTGAAATTGAGCTTATAGTGGATTGATTGAAATCCTTGAGTGTGGACTCAAGGTAGTGGATGTAGATCTTGGAGAGATCTAACCACTATAAATCGTGTGGTCATTTGTTTATAACTTTACTTGTTTACATACTTATGTTATTATTATTTGTTCTTAGTTGTTGATTGATTGGTTGTGAATTTATTGTTTGATCATCTTGTCTCAACCATTAAATCACATATAAACTTAGAGTTTGTAAATTTGAAGAAGAGCTTTTATTAAGGCAAAGGATTTGCAAAATAGGAAAAGATTTTGATAATTAGCCTAAGACCTAATTCACCCCCCTCTTAGGTCTTTCAATTGGTATCAGAGTAAGGTCTTCTTGTTAAGGTCTAACAACCTAGAAGTAAAGATCATATGGCTAGTTTATCAAATTTGCCATATACGGAAGGTTCCTCCACTACTAGACCTCCATTGTTTGATGGTTCTAATTATATTTTTTGGAAGTCTAGGATTGAGATATACATTTGTTCTATTAACTATGAATTGTGGAATATTATTGAGAAAGGTCCCTATGTGCCATTGAGATTGAAAGCCGATGGAGTTACAAGGGAACCAAAGCCTATGGAGGACTATGATGAGAGCGATTCAAGAAAGATGACATTAAACTACCAAGCAATGAACATTCTTTGTTGTGCGTTGGTCATCAATGAATACAATAGAGTGATGGAATGTGATTCCGCTCATGAAATGTGGAAACTACTTCAAATCACTCATGAAGAAGAAAGAGCAAATGTGTGCTTCATGGCAATAAATGATGAGGTACAATCCACTCCTTCTACCTCTACTTGTTGTGATGATGATGTTGATATTGTAGATGATCCTAGTGAACTACTTGTTGAATTGTATGAAGAATTAAAAAGGGTTTCAAAAAAGAATAAGGAAATGAAAACCAAAATTAATGATTTATTGAATGAAAATTCAAAATTATTTTGTGAAAATAAAAAGCTTCTTGATTCTATTGAATGCTTGAATATTGAAAAAGAAGTTTTGAATGTTTCTTTACATAACATATCTCTTGAAAATAAATCTCTTTGTACAAAAGTTTCTTCTCTTGAAAAAATGCTTAGTGATCATGAAATCTTGAAAAAGAAAGTTGATGATCTTACATTATGTGTTGAAGAATTTACAAATGGAAGAGACAATCTTGACAAACTAATTGGACCTCAAATATCTTCTCTTGTTAAAAATGGTTTTGGTTACAATTATGTCAATAATGTGCCTAAATATAACAACTTCTTTGTTAGAGCTACTTCTACTTCCATGCATCATACTTGTTGTACTTATTGTGGAAAACATGGACATAAAGTCACCAAATGTTATGTTAAAAGAAAAGTAGAGAATGATGTAAAAACCATTTGGAGAGTTAAGCAAACTATTACTAACCCCCATGGACCCAAGAAAGTATGGGTACCAAAGGATACTTCCTCTCCTTTATTGCAGGAACATTTTAATTCAAACTCAAGCACCACTAAGCGGCACATTGATGATGTTAGCTTAAAGAATAAAGGAAAACACCTCATTCATAATCAAGGTCAAAGCAACCAATGAAGGATTTGTTTTTGAAGAAAGGAAGAGTTCTTGGAGTAATCAACGTTGGTAAAGGTTTCTCTCTTCTTCTTAAACAAGTTTTGCTTATTGATGATTTGAACTATAACCTGTTTAGCATTAGTTAATTGTGTGACAATGAATAAGAGGTTGAATGCCAAAATGTGAAATTTCATTTAAGAATGCTTTTAGTCAATATTTGAAAATTTGCCAACAATGACTTGTCAATTGCTTCTCTGAAGTTGATTAGGTAACATTGATTATATGAGATTGAATTCATGGTTTATATGTTCTTGAAATTGATTATATGTCGTGATAGCTATGATTGAAGATCTACGCATTTTCTTGGTTAAAAACATCTTTATGAAACTTTACAAAATGTTCAGACTTGAAGACCATAAATTCGGTCGTCCGAATTTGTATGACAAAATGATATTTTGTGATTTTGGTCAATTACTCACAAAATGTTTCAATGTGTGCTTTATCTTGATAAGCTTGAATGTCTTGTTCCTTATGATAATGATTTTCTTGGCATAAAAGATTTGGTCATGTGAACATGAATTTGTTGAACAAATTTTTCTATCAAGATTTAGTTAGAGGATTGCTAAAAATGTGTTTTGAGAAAATTATTTTTGAGATACTTGTCCATATGGAAAATAAAAAAAAGAATCTTTCAAATCCATGAAAATGATTTTAGACCTCAAAACATCTTGAGCTTCTTCAAATGGATTGTTTTTGGACTTATATTGAACTCTAGTATTGATGACTTGAAATATGCCTTACTAGTAGTTGATGATTTCTAAATATTCATTTTAGCATTATTCATTGTTCGAAAAGATTAAGTGTTTCATAAGTTTGTAAAATTATTCAAAAAGGTTCAAACCTCCCTTGAAAATTGGAGAAGTGTTTCACAAGTGACAATGGGAGAATTTTACAACAAAGTCTTTACAAAATTTGCTTTGAACATTGAATTTCATATAATTGTTTCAACTGCAAAAGCTCCACAATAAAATGGTGTTATTGAAAGAAAATTTTGAACTTTGCAGAAATTGGCTAGGTCTATGCTTTGTGAAAATTCTTCTTCAAAAATATTTTTGGGCCAAAGCCCTAAACACCACATGCTATGATAAATAGAATTCTTTTAAGATCATTTTGAAGAAAAACATCTTCTGATTTCTTTTTTATAGAATGCCTCAAGTTGCATATTTTAAAATGTTTGGTTATAAATGTCTTATCTTAAATTATTGTGACAACTTACTTAAATTTGGTAGAAAAATGGATATTGATATATCTTAGCTATTCTTCTTATGAAAAAGCATATAGAATTTACAATAAAAAGAACCTTACATGATGAGGAAATCATTCATGTTTGTTTTGATGAATCTTACATTTGCTTGGAAAGAAGAGATGAAGATGATGTAGGTACATCTATGAATGAATATCAAACTCATCTTCAAGCACCAACTTTGGAGAATCATACCAATGAGGAAGAAATGATAGAACAAAATCAAGATGACCAACCTAGTAGTGACCAAGAGCTTTCAAAGAACTTATGATATCCACAAAGGCCTCCCTAAGGAGCAAATCATTGGTGATATCTCCCAAGGAGTAAAAATAAGGCGGTATTTTATCAATAACTTTATTCTTTTATTTCATATGAGCCTAAAAGTATTGATGATGCCTTGTGTGATGATTTTTGGATTATTGCTATGCAAGAGGAATTAAATAAATTTGAAAGATACAATATTTTGGATATTCCTAAATCTCATGATCATTCTATTATTGGAACTGAATGGTTTTTAGAAATAAACTTATTGAATCCGAAGAAGTTGTTAGAAACAAGGCTAGACTTGTTGCCTAAGGATTCAATCAAGAAGAGGGAATTGATTATGATGTAACCTTTGTTCCAAATGTAGACTTGAGTCCATAAGAATGCTTTTGACTTGTACTTGCTTTAAAAGTTTTAAGTTATTTCAAATGAATGTCAAAAGTGCTTTTCTAAATGGTTTTATTGAGGAAGTGGTTTATGTGGAACAATCACCTAGTTTTGCTCATGAAAAGTTTCCTAACCATATTTTTAAACTTTCCTAAGTTTTGAATGGTTTAAAACAAGCTCCTAGAATTTAGTGTGAAAGATTGAGTAGTTTCCATCTTTCAAAAGGATTTTCAAGAAGAAAACTGAAACTACCCTCTTTATAAATTCCTCATGCAACAATGATCTATAACTTGTCCAAATATATGATACAACTTTTGGTGCTTCCAATACTTCACTTTGTGATGTGTTTTCCAAGTTGATGCAAAGTAAATTAGAAATGAGCATGATAGGAAAACTCAATTTCTTTCTTGGCCTACAAATCAAGCAAACCAAGAATGGCACTTTCATGAATCATGTTAAGGTATAAACACTTCCATAAGTTTATCAACTATGCATGACAAGAATAAAATGGTTTCATAGGAGTAGTCAACTCTATTTGACTGCAAGTAGAGCCAATATTATGTTTGCAATGTGTTTGTGTGCTAGATTTCATCTTGTCATAAAGAGTTTCATTTGATTGCTATTAAACACATTCACTATTACCTTATTGATACTCTAAGTGATTATGATCTATGTTTCAAATATGTGGCTATGTTATGTGATAATACTAATGCAACAAATTTGACAATCATATTATTCAACAAACTAGGACAAAGCATATAGAGATCAAACTTCATCTTATTAGAGATCATTCTACTAAGGGAAATATTTGTTTAAAGCATGTTTGCACTAATGAACAAATTAATGATTTTCTGACTAAGCCATTAGCAGAAGAAAGGTTTGACAAATCTTAGAAGAAACTTAGGGATTTACAAATTCAATAACTAATGAGTGTATTCAAGTATTGTAGCTCCAGGTGAGGACAAATAAGCCTAGCATGGGAAAATGAAAGGGAAAATCCAAAGAAAGAGAAGGAGGATAAGTGATCAATGAACAAGGAAGGTTCATGTTTTGCAAAGCATGTCATGGCTGGATAGATTTGTCACAGTGGAGGCTGCTACTGAACTTGATAATTGGACAAAAAGGAACCATATGATAAATCCAAGTCAAAAGGTGGATGTCATCAAACTATTCGAAATGGGTAATATACTTTCAGTTTTAAATGATCAGTTGGACTAGTTTGCTTATGTTTGATGAATGCTATTACCTTCCTTAGTTTATGTAATTTATGCAAATATTAAGGAAGAAAGAGTTGAGCTAGTTGGTAATAAAGCTATTCAATGGTATTCTTCAAGAATATCACAAGTTGATTTTTTTTAGATTGATAATGCATTGCTCAATAGAATTTGTGATGTTGAGGATATTGGGTTTATGCATTATTCTTCCGGAGAACATTGTTTTATAAGTAAGTTATACTCACAAGAAAGAATTGAGAATGCCTATATAAATGGTAGAAGCCTCAAGACTAGAAAGGAGTGAGAGATAAAATTTTTTTGATGCTAGTAAAAGAATTTTGCATCACATACTTACTACCTTGATTATAGCATACTTTGAGCACAAATATTCTGTTGATAATATGTATGTTGTAATTATGCTAGCCATGCATAAGAAAAGAAAAATTAATTTTGGACACACACACACACACACACACACACATATATATATATATATATATATATATATATATATATATATATATATATATATATATAGTGCTAAAGAATATAATGGCAGCTAGATGAACCGAGCATAAAGCATTGTCGTATGGAAGGTTATTAACAGGGATTTTCAAGTATCTCCAAGAGCAATTATCTTCTAGTGGTTTACCAATAAAAAGTGAAGAAGTCTACACCAAAAACTCACTAAAGAGAATTCCTTGAATACTTGATGATGATAATGCATGAAGGGCCAAAAGAAAAACTCATCTAAGAGGTGATAGAAGAGGTGCTAGTAGTGAAGAAGAAAATGAAGAAGAAGAAGAAGAGGATGAAAAGGAAATCATTGCTGGAAAAAGAAAAATTAAAATGAGGCATGAGTCATCTAGTGAGGGGGAGCAACCTTCCACAAAAGAAGACTATTTGAAGAGGTACTCTCTATTGAAGGAAAAGAAGTTGAAGATGAAAATCTCACTAAAGGTGATACCATAGTTGCCAAGGTGTTTCAAGAAATATTGGACAACCATATAAAGGAAATGAAGAATATGGACAAATTCTTCTAGTTTTTTTGCTCTGATAATTCTTGGCAAATTTGATGGTTTAGAAGCTAGAGTCAAGAATATGGAAGAAGACTTGAGAAAGATTTCTCAAGTGGTTTTAAATGGTGCAAGTCCCTATAAAGCCCAAGAGAACAAGCAAGAAGAAGGAGGTGAAGGAAGTTTAACAAAGTCAAAGCACAAATCCATCACCAATATCCTTCAGCCAAGGGAGGAAAATGTGGTTCAAAGAAAGAAGATCCAAAGACCCTCTCAAATTGGTAGCTTTTCAAAGCAGAACTACACGAGTAAGGAGTCAACAAATGAAGGACCCCATCATATAGAGCTCAAGGGAGACATGGCCATCATAACAAACAAATTTGGAAGTGAAGACCATGAAACGCATCCAAGACTAAGCCTTTCTATCCCTAAACTCTATTTTGATGCTTATTTTAGTTTATTCCTTGATGCACATGTTATGCTTTAATATTGAAATTTACTTGTGCCTTTCTAGTCATTATAATGATTTGAAGCTCAATATGTGAAATCTCTGTGATAAGAGCTTCTTTTGTTTCACTTTTGTTGTCCAAGTACTCTCACCCCAAGTTTAAATTGCTGATAAAAAGGGATAGAAGAAGTCAATTTATTATTGTTGAGATGCTACATAATGATTATTGCTGTTAGGATGATAATTATTTGACTAGAACTATACCGTTTATAAGAGTTGGTCAATACATTGCTAAATTGCCAAATGAGAGTTGATCAATATACTGCTTATATGTGATACATGTTGTCTCATTTTCATTAACCCCATCTTTGAGTGATGACAAAAGGGGGAGAATAAATGTGATGACAAAATGTGTGAAAATATGAAATAGCAGTGGAATTCCTCATGCATGAATAGAAAATGTGTGAATTTTCTGAAAATCCATGCATATGTCAAGGGGGAGAAAGAACAAAATGTGTTTGTTGTACTGCAATTGCTTGATGTAATTGTGATGTGTAATGTGAATGTGCTATGAATGTGTACTGTGAAACTAATTGGTTGCATTTGAAATTTAAAATGATTGTTTTCTGAGATTTTGAAAATGGTTAAGTTGGGATTGTGAAGTTTTTATCATGGTTCTTGACTTGACCTATGACTTTACATTACATCATGAATATAATTAAATACATGAGTTTTGTGGTTTTGCAAAGATAAACTGAGTGATATTGTAGCTATACATATTTGAGTACTTCTATAGTTCATTTGAAAATGCAAAATCACCTTTTCAACTTTTTCCAAAAATTTGGACTTGAAATTCGGATGCAGACCAAAAATTCGGACGCATCAAGATCTTCTTGTCAAAAATGTCTTTTCTGTTGTTCAAATTGTTTGAAAACTGTTTTAATCCTTCATATCATATTTGAACAATCTTAGAAAAGCTTATTTTCAAAAATTAAAGTTGTTATCTCACATATTTTACATTTTGGATTTGAAATATTAAAATTCGGATGCATGATTCAAAATTCGGATGCATGTTTCAAAAATTCGGATGCATCCATATTTTGTTGCCAAAATGTGCTCTTTTGTTGTTCAAATTGATTCAAATATGTTTTAATCTCTTCCATTATGTTTGAACAACCTTAGGAACACTTTATTTCACTTTAAACATTCATTATATTGAATTTATTGCAGTTTGGACTTAAGATTTAAAAAATTCGGATGCAATGTTTAAGAATTCGGATGCATGTTCTGAAATTCAGATGCATGCATCTTTTGTTGCCAAAATATGCTCTATTGTTGTTCAAATTGATTCAAACTTGTTTTAATCTCTTCCACTATGTTTGAACAACCTTAGAAAAGCTTATTTTAAAAAATTGAAGCTTTCATTTCACTTATTTTACAATTCGGACTTGATATGTCAAAATTCAGATGCATAGCATCTCAAGTCCAAACTTGTTGAAAAATGAGCACAATCTAAGGGGGAACAATATTAATCTTTTCTAACCTTTAATACCTCTCTTAGAAGTTGTCGTAATGATTAAATGCTATATCTTCTATCCTAGTAGTTGGAAGGAAGGAGGTTAATGGAGGTTGGTTGGGTCATAAGCTCATATTGAGCCATTTGAATGTCAATGTGCTAAATTGGTTATCTTCTATCATTGACATTAATACTTCTTTGTACTACATTGTTTAAATCCATTACATTTTGCATCAAAGTTTGTCATCATCAAAAAGGGGTAGATTGTTAGCCCTAAGGGCAAATATGTAGTTTTGATTAATGACAAATATCGATGAGCGACTAATACGCTTGTATGTTGTGTGATAGGTTTTATGAACTAAGAAGTATGAAGTCTCATCGCTCGAAGTTAAAAATGCAAGAAACAACTCCAATATGTCAAAGTGATTGAAGATTGAAGAGTTTGTTCAAGATGTTAGAAGGCTTTGACAGACATGAAGTGTAGGTTGCATGTGCTTAATAGTAAACTTTGTAAACCCTACACTTTTAAGCCTTTCGAATCTATGAGTTGCGATTGAGAAAGCACAAAACTTGATTTAAATGGGCTTTAAATGGTTTTGAAACTTACCTAAATTATCAAGTTTTCATAAATGGTTTTTTGCATATAAAAGATCTTTAATGACTTATCTTTGAGGCTAGAATGTTTTTTTCAACTTGTTTGAATTGATTTAAACATGTTTTGACAAAGTTTGAAAAAATTCGGATGCAAATTCGGTCATCCGAAATTTTTTCTCGCATCGTGAATGCAGTATCTACTATTCTTCCAGAGAAATTCAAAAGAAGTTTCAGACGCATGGAGAAAAATTCGGTCGTCCGAATTTTGTGAATAAGTGCATGAACAGTACTCACTGCTCACGTAAGCAAAGTCCCCGATTATTTTTTCCGCAGAAATTCGGACGAAGATTCGGACGAAGTTGAAAAAATTCGGTCGTCCGAATTTTTGTGACCGGTGCATGAATAGTGCATCCAGCAGTATCACTATTCACATGTAACGCATACATGAACAAGTACTCCCCTATTCACATGACATGTATTTTTACGAAAATAGCAGTTACTTAGCCTTTTTTATGATATGTTTAAACCGATTTTTGAATCTATTAAAGCCCATAAACTCCAAATTTTTTAGTAGAACTTGGAACTAAACAAATCCTACATGCTCTAACTTATTTTACATCAAATTGAATTGAAAAGCTTCTCAAATCGCTTTCGTACTCAAAGATTAAAATTCAAGATTCCAAAGCAACAAAGTATGAAGGTGAAACATTATAGTAATCATCTACCAACAAAGTGGTAACATCTTACACTCTCTCTTTTCTTATCTTAATCGTGTTTTCTACTAGCATTTCATTTGAAAGGTTATCTCATGACATAAAACCCTTTTGTGGAAGAGTGAGCATAGACTAGATTAATCAGGTCAGTAGTGTAAAAACTCGTGTGTGGAGTGAGCCTTGGATTAGATTAGTCTTGAGGTTGTCTTTAGATATAAAACCATTGTGTTTGGTGAACCCTCAGTATTATTTAGTATAATTACTTAGAAGAGGTTGTGAGTGTAGAAACCATAGTGTGGTTAGCAATTTCTTATGTAATTGTTGAAATTGCGCTTTATAATGGATTGATTGAAATCCTCGAGTCGTGGACTCAGCGTAGTGGATGTAGATCTTGGAGAGATCGAAACCACTCATAAATCGCGTGTTCATTTGTTTATAACTTTACTTGCTTACATACTTATGTTATTATTATTTGTTTCAGTTGTTGATTGATTAGTTGTGAATTTATTGTTTGATCATCTTGTCTCAACCATTAAATCACATATAAACTTAGAGTTTGTAAATTTGAAGAAGAGCTTTTATTAAGGCAAAGGATTTGCAAAACAGGAAAAGATTTTGATAATTAGCCTAAGACCTAATTCACCCCCTCTTAGGTCTTTCAATATATAATTAATTTTACAACCAATCAATCTATAAATAATAATTTTAAGTTAATATTATCTTCTTTTCATTTTGAAAGGTGGAAAATATCCACTTGTGGATGAGAATCTTAACTTTGATAATGGTTTTAAGTTAACATTATCTTCCTTTCATTTTGAAAGGTGGAAAATATCCACTTGTGGATGAGGTAGAGCGAGCCCTCTATGAGAAAAGATATTGATAAAGTACATTTTACGTCGGGGTGTTTCCAGGGCCTTAATGGTCAACCGTTCTCGTCCCTAACGACACGGAAAATTAGTCCTGCCATTTGCTCTTGACCTAGCAGGTCATCAAGAAAAGAGGCGAAGAGTCCCCCCGAATTAAATACTTCTCCCGTCCCAAATTTACTATCAACCTTAATAGAATATAAAGAAAAAAAAGTAGGTATTCAATTCTGGAATATGGCATTTACAACGACAAATTTACAATTAGAAAACATAGTCATACTTCCTATACGACAATTCTCCATGGCATCTTATATATTCACCTTCTCTACAATTGAATATATATATATATATATATATATATATATAATAGTTATATGTTTATCTATATTATTAATAATGACCTTTTATTTCATTAAGACAAGTGCCCCATTGCTAATATTTTTTCCTCTTTTAATCTGAAAAATTTAAGTTCTATTGATATGTAAGTCCTATAGTTAATCTCTTTAATTAATGAGGATATCATAGTAATTTTTTTATAGTCAACTTACTTTTTTTAATTTTATGCTAGTCAAAATTGAACATAAGAGATTACTATATTCTTTTATAGAAATAAAAATGTGAAAAAGAATGTTATAAAAGATTCAGACCCAACTTCCACTCAAAATGGTGGCTAAGATTTCATTGTCTTTGTCTTTGGGTGTTTACTGGTAGGTTTCTTGAAGAAACAGTGTGCATCTGCTTGATGGGTTTTTTCTAATGATATGCATGGACATGAAGCACACTGAGAATCTATCCACACCCCAAAACCCAGTCAAATGTCAACAGTTCTGCTAAATTTATACAAGTATCCACAGTATTTGAAAATGCATGGACATGAAGCACACTGAGAATCTATCCACCCCCCAAAGCCCAGTCAAATGTCAATAGTTTCTGCTAAATTTATACAAGTAAGTATCCACAGTATTTGAAAATGCATGGACATGAAGCACACTGAGAATCTATCCACCCCCTGCCCCCCCTGCCCCCCCAAAAGGGCCAAAACCCAGTCAAATGTCAATAGTTTCTGCTAAATTTATACAAGTATCCACAGTATTTGAAAATGCAACAAGTAAATGATCAATGTTTAATATATGATTTTCAGAATGAAAAAGCACATTGATTGGATGTCAACACTAGATAGCCATATATGGGCCCCACACTATACATTGTTCTTCATCAACAACCTGGATTTCTTCCCATATTTGACCAAAGATTCAGAAACAATCCATAGGACTAGAAATGAAATGGTAGAGAAATACTATGTTTTTTTGTTTGAAAAAAGACCATCCTTGATAGGAATCTTTTATCTAAAAAGAGTTAGTTTGAATAATCTTCACAAAGATGCAGACATATTTGCGTGCTTATACACAAATTTTGCAGGTTTTGTGTTTGTGGTGACACGATTTATATAAATTAAACTAATCCAATAGCGTTTTAAATGATTCCAATAACAACTTGAGCGAAAATAGATAAATTTTTGAGCAAAACGTGAAGGAGAAGTAGACAAGATTGGAGTGTTGGGGATGGAAATATGCCATATGTCGTAATAAATATTTTCTAGACCAACCACACCTAACGTGAATTCTTTCTTCTATAATTTTTCCCATCTGTACTGGAAAATGACTTGTAGAGACAAAATGTCTGCAATTTCTTATCAACCCATGAAGACTATTGATGATGAAAGATGAATGTACTACGTTATTGATTGAGTCTAGTAGTTGATTTCGGACCCATGAAAGCACCATCTCATAATTATTTTTTTCCCCCATTAAAGGCAGAGGTTTTCTTTTTCTTTCTTGTTGTTTTCTTATATTCTTGGGTAGTTGAACCAATTTTGGGTAAATATGATTACATATGATAAGCAGGACAAGAAGTTTCCATTGGTAAAGAGCACATTTAATCAGGCTGTATATTTCGTTATTTAATATATCATTTAAATGGCACCACGAACGATATTATTTGACAAAGAAAAATTAATTAGGCTGGATAAATAACAAGACATTATCCTAGAAAATGTAACAGAAGATTTAGAGCCTATATGAAGCGTCATAGCCCTCTGCGCTTACACTATGTTTGGTTCATGAGGGAGAAGGGGAAGGCAGAGGGGGAAGGGGAGAGGGAAGGGAGTGGCACCCGATGACAGTAAAACCATTTATTTTCCGATTGAGTGGAAGAGAAATAAATGCTTAATTCCTTTACTTTTGGAGAAGATGTTTTTGTTAATGTGAAGGGAAAGCTTTTCTCCCCTAACCAGACGAGGTAAATTATCTATTTATCTCATTTTTTAACCCTACTCCCATCTTAGCCAAACGAAGTGTTAATTTGGTTTACAAAAGGGGAAAAGGAACATATATTTCACCTAAGCAAATTATTTCTCTTTACTTTCTTTTTGTTTGGTATAAGAGAAAAATGGTGGAAGGAAAAAGGAGAGAAAAGAGAATTATTACATAACTTTATTTTTTAATCACTTATTTTCTCTCTTATTTAATATTTTAAGTTAAAAAAATAAGAATAAATGTATCTAGAAAAGTTTGGAAACCCCTATTGATTTACTTCTACTTTCCACTCCAACTAAATGAGTAAATGCCTCACATACGCCAACTTTTACTTTTTCTCCCCTTTTCCTTCCACATTACCCCAACCAAATTATGAACTTTTTTGCAATTATGTTGTTTTTGATGTATCAAGTGCATAATTATCAATTTATTGTTCTTCAAAAAAAATAGAAATAATATTTGTACTTTCTTTTTAACTTCTTTCACTCTATTCTTATTTTTTTATAATTGAAATGATCTTAACATCAAACTAAGTTTTAAAATTTCAACTCAAGTCTTGTTTAGCAAAACTAACTATGGGTATTAATGTCTTTTCATTTATTAAAAAAGTAACGAGTAAAAGAAGTTAAAAATAGAATGAGAATATTAATTCTTAAAATTTTTTTAAAAAATCCATTTATTCTACTCTGGTACTGCTAAATTACATACTCCATTTTATTTATTTATTTATTTGTGGAGGAAGTTACATAGGACTATTCTACATGGAAATAATCCAGCTACTAGTGATCTCAAATCGTTCACCAGTCTTTTTGTAGTCTAATGTTGTGGCCCTTCGACTCCCACGAAAAGCCCTCGATCAAAATCAGAACTACCACGAGAGAGAGAGAGAGAATAGAATGGCACAATACAAACGTTAGCAGTCTATTCAGATTTTTAATCTTAAATTTTACACAAAAAATATTTTTATTGGGTTTGAAAAGAGACCAATCAAAATGCACCCTATATATCATCATGAATAAAGATTTGACATGCATTTTCTTCTACCAAGTTGACTGGGGAAAGAGACAATGAAGGATCAATTTTACTAAGACTAGTATTGCTCTGAACTAATTAATGACATGTGAAAGTTACAAGCCTTTTAATTGGCCACTGGTTTGGTCTTATCACGTCCAACTTGACTTAATTATTAAATTTATTTCTAGAAGTGTTTCAATTTGAGCAAAATTTATCAAGTTCTTATTAGTTTATAGTGCTTTCTTGATTTTTCTTAAATCTGACAAGAGTAATGTACTACAAAAACATAGCAGTGTTAGTTGTTTCTGTGCATCTTCAGAGAAGATCCATTCAACATCGCTCTCCAACTCTCTCATATTGACCTTTTCAATGATCGAGAATCATGAATACCTTCTCTAATTATTCTTTCCACTTCGGTAGTAGCTTTTCCCCAACAGAACAGACAGTAGAATAAGTCTTCTCTAGTTTCATTTTTTAGTTGCAGCAACTCCAAACAACTCTTGATCTTCCTCAACAGCTTTCAAGTGAAGTTTGTCTCTTCATGCTACCCTCGCAACTGCCCTTTCATGTGACTTCAGTGCCCAGAGTTACCAAAGGTGCGAATTTGCAACATTTCAAACTCTTTCTTTGCAATTGCCTCACATGTTGCGTAGTGAATATCTGGACTACCTTCTTCGTTATTTGTGATGAATTGCAGTAGCTGGATACCTTGATTCTTCTGTTTTCTGCAGGTACTTTTCATGGGATGTGCTTCTTTCTTCCAATGCAATCCTCTGCAGTGTCAGTGAAGTATATAGTCGTTTTCTTGGAAACTGTTTGATTAATAAAGCAACTCGAACGTTTTATGTTCTGATGTTACCGAATAGACATGCTGCATCTTAGAAAATGAGAAATTCCTGATCTGATTGTAGATGCAAGTAATTTTACGTTCTTGATCGAATTCTTTAAACTAGCCTCGTTTGGTGTATTGAGCATAGCTTTTAAAATATAGAACCTTGTGTAATCTCTGCCTTTAATCATTGTGGTTCATTAATGATCATTCACCTTGCTGCTTTGCAGATGTTCCTTGCTTCTTTTAAGAGGAAAATCTTGAGAAGATTAGTTGGAACTTTCTTGCATTCATATAGAATACAGGTTTTCTTACCCTTCCACCTTTATGCTGCAATACTAACTTCAGTATCTCTGATATTAGTAAAACATCTGCTCTGCGAATCTTATCTTGAAACACGTTATCAGAATGTTCCTCTTTACCACCATTTAGAGGTTATGTATTCAATTATTT
Organism: Rauvolfia tetraphylla; assembly: GCA_030512225.1. Classification (NCBI taxonomy): domain Eukaryota; kingdom Viridiplantae; phylum Streptophyta; class Magnoliopsida; order Gentianales; family Apocynaceae; genus Rauvolfia; species Rauvolfia tetraphylla. Next base: position 758,498 of record JAJQKT010000023.1, read on the forward strand.
AGATTATTGGAGCTTTTCTTGTGGAATTGTTTTGGTGAAAATCCTTGCAAGAAATTAGATTTTGATGCTAGCGTTGACTGCAGTTCATATTTTAACCAAACTATAGACTTGAAGTACCTTTAACTCCCTTCTATTATAGATTCTCCCTGTATAGATGGCTTCTATTTCTTTCTGTTATTGCATTTATCAAAACTTTACACTGAGATTTCGACATACTTGCAGGGAAAATATTTGCCAAAGAGAAAAACATATCAATCTTCAGCCTGATGGTGTAGAGGTTGTAACAGAATATAAACTTATAGCCACAGTAGTTCTCGATTTTAAGCAAGAAAATGGCAAAGCCTCCCCTAGCTGAAGAGTTTGCTATCAAGGAGACAGCTCCAAAAATTACTGGCTCAGGAGCCATCATTGATGGCGACAAGCTTAGTTGCACATATGATCTGGTTGAGCAGATGCAATATGTTTATGTCCGGGTTGTCAAGGCAAAGGAACTTCCACCAAAGGATGTAACTGGTAGTTGTGATCCCTATGTTGAAGTGAAGGTTGGAAACTACAAGGGAGTCACAAAGCATTTTGAGAAGAAATCAAATCCAGAATGGAACTATGTGTTTGCTTTCTCCCAGGAAAAACTCCAAGCTTCTTTTATTGAAGTGGTGGTGAAGGATAAAGACGTTATGCTAGATGATTTCATTGGCAGGGTTCAGCTTGATTTCATTGATGTCCCAAGGCGAGTTCCACCAGATAGTCCTTTGGCTCCGCAATGGTATAGACTGGAAGACAAAAAAGGTGACAAGCTGAAGAAGGGTGAAATTATGCTTGCTGTTTGGAAGGGAACTCAAGCAGATGAGGCATTTGCTGATGCTTGGCATTCAGATGCAGCTGCAGTGGGCAGTGATGGAATTTCCAAAATCAGAGGAAAGGTATACATTTCACCTAAACTCTGGTATCTTAGGGTGAATATAATTGAATGCCAAGATTTGCTTCCCAGTGATAAGAGTAGGCCACCTGAAGTTTGTGTAAAGGTTGTCCTCGGCAATCAGGCAACAAGAACCAAAGTATCTGGAGTGAGGACTGTAAATCCAATGTGGAATGAGGATTTGCTTTTTGTAGTTGCAGAGAAATTTGAGGAGCAATTGCTATTAACTGTGGAGGAAAAGGGAGGTGGGAAAGACGAGATCCTAGGGAGATGCGTGATTCTGCTCAACACAGTGCACAGGAGGATCGACAATAAGGCCGTTCCTTCGAAATGGCATAATCTAGAGAAACATGCTGTTGTAGATGGGGAAAAGAAGGACACTAAATTTGCAAGCAAGATTCACATGAGGATCAGTTTGGATGGGGGATATCATGTATTTGATGAGTCCACATACTACAGCAGTGATCTTAAGCCAACATCAAAGCAACTGTGGAAGTCCAGCATTGGGCTTCTTGAGCTAGGAATTATAAGTGCCACAGGGTTGTCAGCAATGAAGACAAAGGATGGTAGAGGAACCACTGATGCCTATTGTGTAGCTAAATATGCCCAAAAATGGGTACGAACCAGGACAATCATCGATAGCTTCTCCCCAAAATGGAATGAGCAGTATACATGGGAGGTGTTTGATCCCTGTACTGTGATCACAATAGGTGTTTTTGACAATGGTCATCTGCATGGGGGAACAGATTCAAGCATTGGGAAGGTAAGGATTAGGCTATCCACTCTTGAAACTGAAAGGGTCTATACTCATTCGTATCCTCTGATTGTCTTGAAACCTTCAGGAGTAAAAAAAATGGGTGAAGTTCAGCTAGCTGTGAGGTTTTCTTGCACCTCCTATTTCAATATGCTCTACAAATACACTCATCCAATTTTGCCAAAGATGCATTATGTTCATCCATTATCTGTAACTCATTTGGACATCCTGAGGTACCAGGCTATTCAGATAGTCTCCTCAAGGCTGGGCCGAGCAGAACCACCTCTAAAGAAAGAAGTTGTGGAGTATATGCTGGATGTTGGATCACATATGTGGAGTGTCAGGAAGGCAAAAGCTAATTTTTTCAGAATCATGAATGTTTTGAGTGGTTTTATGGCAGTAGCAAAATGGTTTAATCAGATATGCCACTGGAAAAATCCTCTTACAACTATTCTGATTCACGTTCTTTTTGTCATTCTAGTCCTGTATCCTGAATTGATACTTCCCACATTTTTCCTCTACCTCTTCTTTATTGGTGTTTGGCGCTACCGTTGGAAACCAAGGCATCCTCCTCATATGGACATTAGGCTTTCTCATGCTGATGCAGTTGGTTCAGATGACCTTGACGAAGAATTTGACACATTCCCCACTTCCAAGGGATCAGATAGGGTGAGAATGAGATATGATCGTCTAAGAAGCATTGGAGGCAGGATTCAAACTGTTATAGGTGACCTTGCAACACAAGGGGAGAGGCTTTACTCCCTTCTGAGTTGGAGAGATCCCAGAGCATCAGCCTTATTTGTGGTGTTCTGCTTAGCTGCCGCACTAATACTCTACGTCACACCTTTCCAAGTCGTTGTACTTCTTGCTGGCTTTTATGTTCTAAGGCATCCTAAATTCCGCCAAAAGATTCCATCAATATCAGCCAGCTTCTTCAGAAGGTTACCAGCAAAAACTGATTGCATGCTGTAGAGATATATTTCCAGCTTGTACACAGGCTGCGAAAATGAAGTTTCAGTTTCACACTTTTGATGATTCTCATTCTTTTGGTTCTGCACAAAAACTGCAACTAGGTAAAGATGATTCTGCTTGTGCCATATTTAGTAGTTCTTGGAGAAATTTCAATTGCAGAAAATTCTCTAGGCCTTATGGCCTACTTGTAATCATGTAGGCAATTTCCGCCAGGACTGTAGCATATAATAGAACCTTGGCGTATCTTCACAATCTAGATTCATATTGTTCACATTCTCAAACTGTTCATATTGTATGTGCAAAGTACTTTGCCTCTATTCTAAGCCTGAATCTTGTTGACATCCCAGTTTGCAGCATCATATACTAGTATTAAGTACTGCGGCTGAACTTTACAAAGAAATCCTGCCACCACTTTCCAGTCCACACCTGAATACATGCTTTTCGGCTTTATTTATTTTACCTTCCAAAACCAAATGAAAAATTACGGGGGAAAAAAAAAGATGCTAGCTTTCTTTGATCTTTTCCGCAAAATGGAACAACTCACGAGTCTAGAGGACATATCAAGAGTGACAATCTCCTTCCCTCTTTATAAACATGCAAGATGAAAGTCAAAAACCTAAAAGAATAGTTCTTCTGGGACATGATTCTAAATTACAAGTATGTTTCGAGGTTCAAAACTACAAATTTGGTCAGATTCTTTCTAGGGGTACCTTATCATTTTTCTATGCAAGATTGGAGAAAGCAAAGGGTGTGTAAATTAAAACCTTTAGATGCAGCAACAGATTAGTCTGATTCATTGCATATTTGGAAAAAGAAGAAACTCAGCCAGTCAGTGTTGCTCCAGAAAATATTAGGAGAATCTTTCACCTCTCTTTGCGACCTAAAAGGTACTTCTTATCTTTACAGGAGTGGCTATCATCACCAGGGCATCTTCCAAAGGTGGTTCTCAGCTAAGCCTATGGTCGTGATAACCATTTCTGCTAACGCTAAGTTTGGTTGGGGTGACAGACGGATGTAGAAGAGGAAAGGATTAAGTAAATATGAACGTGAAACAGTAATACTGTGGTAAAGAATGGCACATTCCACAGAAAGAGGTGAGCCTTTTGCAAATACGAGACATTCAAAACAGTCAAGATTCACCAAATATGTGGAGTACAAAGGCAATGTAGAAAGTTGCCGAAAGAAACAGATGATCTAAAGAAGTGGGCTAATCTAATTAATCTTTCCTGCACTAAATCAAGTTGATAAAGTTTCTGTCAATTCAAGCCAAACAAAATATCAAAGTAGAACATCCAAACCCAATGTTAAGAATATGTCAACTATGTTGTGTCTATAGTTGACTATATTAGTTGGTTACAAACGATTATATTGTGTCTATAGTCGACTATACTAGTTGGTTACTGTCGACTATGTTGTGTCGGCTATGATAGTCGGTTGTTGTCAGATGACTAATTCAATTGTAACTATATCTGTAAGAGGTGCAAGAGTTTGTTTCAGTTTTATCCAATCTTTACGAGTTAGTGGAGTTAGTGAGATAAGTTGCAAATTTGTAGGAGTTAGTGGGTGTTAGTTCATACTTTCTAGTTTTTATCCCTTAGTTGCATCTCTATAAATAGAGTAGTTTATGGTTATAATTTGTATGTGTTGACGGTTAATAATATCTTATGTATCTCCTCATATTTTGTCTGTTGCTTTTCCTATTCCTCATAATTTGCCCAATAGCAGTATCAAAGCTTGGTTAGTAAAAGAAATGAGTGAGTAGTGAGACTTTCTTTTAAAAGCAATAGTTTATTAAAACTCCTTTACACCAGCAACAGTACATCCCAATGGCCACTGACAACTTTATTCAACCACAAATTCCACGCTTTGATGGTCACTGTGATCATTGGAGCATGCTAATTGAAAACTTCTTGAGGTCCAAAGACTATTGGCAAGTTGTTGAGTTTGGAGTAGCAGAGCCAGCAGCTAGAGTGGTGTTGTCAGAAGCACAAAGAATGGAGTTGAAAGCCTTGAAGATGAAGGATCTTAAGGTGTAAAATTACCTATTTCAATCCATTGATTGAGCAACCTTGGAGACAATTCTTAGCAAGTTATCTCCAAGCATATTTGAGACTCCATGAAGAAGAAGTACCAAGGGAACACAAGGGCCAGACGAATAGAGCGTCAGAGACTTTGGACCTAGTTTGAGACTTTATGCATGAAGTTAGGTGAATTGGTCTTAGATTTCTTTAGAAGAACGATGGTGGTTGCAAACCAAATGAGAATTTATGGTGAAAAGATACAAGATGTCACCATTGTGGAGAAAGTTCTTCGATCAATGAAGCCCAAATTAAATTTTGTTATGTGCTGAATAGAAGAATCTAAAGATATTGATTCTCTTTCTATTGATAGTTGCAAAGCTCTTCGTTGGTTCATTAGAAAAAAATCAACCAACAAGAAATGGAAGAACAATAATTATAGGTCTCATTAATAGGCAATCACTAGCATCTAAAAGAGGAAGCAGAGGTAAAAGCAGAGGTCGAGGAGATAGTGATCGTCAACAATACCAGTTGACTGTAGTCAATCACAGTCAACAAAAAATCAGCCTCAAGTTAGAGGAAGAAGACACGGCCGTGAAGGCCGACAATCGACTATTTGCAGGAGGAAGTCAGTAGACAAGTCGACTATTAAATGCTATAGGTGTGGTAAGTATAGTCATTATCATTTTAAATGTTGTACTAACTTGAATGAAGCGACATAAACAAATTATGCTGAGAAAAAAGAGGAGATGTCTCTCTTAATGGTATGTTATATGAATGACAAAAGTCACAATAACTTATGGTATGTGGATATTGGCTGTAGTAATCATATGACTGGACATAGAAAGGTAGTCTCTGAATTGGATGAGACATTTAAGGATACTGTGAAGTTTGGTGATAATTCAACAATTTCTATCATGGGTAAAGAAAGGATAACTCTTCAGACTAAGGTTAATTCTACTCACACTATCTCTAATGTTCTTTATGTTCCAGATTTAAAGACAAATTTGCTTAGTGTGGGTCAATTGCAAGAGAAGAGTGTCAGATTACTATCAGAGATGGTGTTTGTCGAATTGAAGATGGCAAGTTGGGATTGATTGCTCAAGTAAAAATGCCTGCATATCGTATGTTCCCACTTAATCTTCACACTATTACCCATTCCTTTTTTTCAACAAGATTGAAGGATACATCTTGGTTATGACATCTTTGGTATGATCACTTGAATTTTGGAGGTTTGAAGATATTGTAGTAGAAAAAAATGGTGACAAGTCTTCCTTAGATTACTATTTCATCTCAAATTTATGAAGAATGCGTTGTTAGTAAACAACACCAGAGCCAATTCCTTCAAGGGAAGTATTGGAGAGCAAAGTGTGCTTTGGAGTTGGTGCATTCTAATCTTTGTAACCCAATTAATCCATCTTCTAATGAAGGTAAACGCTATATCATCACCTTTATTGATGATTATAGTCGAAAATTATAGGCATATTTCTTGCATGAAAAATTTGAAGCCTTAGAAGCTGTCAAAAGTTATAAGGCACTGGTTCAAAAAGAAATAGGGAGTCCAATCAAAATCCTTTGTAGTGATCGTGGAGAAGAATATATTTCACAAGAATTTGCAACATTCTGTGAGAATCATGTAATCAAAAGGCAACTCACAGCAGCTTACACGCCTCAATAAAATGGAGTCTGTGAGTAAAAAAATCGCACTATCTTGAATATGATGCGGAGTCTGTTAACAAGAAACAATATTCCAAAGTCATTTTGGTCAGAAACAATCTAGAACATCCATATATTGAACAGATGCCCAACGCTTGCTATTCAAAATGTGATGCTAGAGGAAGCATAGAGTGGACGAAAGCTAATTGTAGAATATTTTAGAATCTTTGGATGCATTGCCTATGCACATGTACCAGATCAAAAGAGAACAAAACTAGATGACAAGGGAGAAAAGTGCATCTTTTTTGGTGTAAGTAATCAGTCAAAAGCTTATAAACTTTATAATCATACTAGTAAGAAAGTTATTGTCAGTCATGATGTAGTATTTGATGAAGAAAAATTTTGGCTATGGAGTGACAATGTTACTTCTTTAGTACCTATCAACTTTGATAGTGACAATGAAGAAGGAAGACAACAGTCTGCAAAGGAGATACAACAGTCGATAGGGTGGTCGACTAAACTACAGTCCCCAGAACAACAGTTGATAGGGCAATCAACTAAACTACAGTTCCCATAACAACGGTCGATAGGACAGTCGACTGAACTACAATTCCCAGAACAGCAGTCGATAGAAAATTCAGATTGTTCAGCAATGCCACAACATGCTAGAAAAAGACCTGCTTGGATGTCTGATTATGAGGTAACTGAAAATAATCAAGCTGAGGATCCGCTTACCTATTTTGTACTATTTTCAGACTGTGATTCCACAACCTTTGAGAAAGCTGTTAAGGAACCAAAATGGCAACAGGCAATGGATGAAGAGATTGGAGCCATTGAACAAAATAACACATGGGAGTTGACTGATCTTTCAGAAGGGCACAAAATAATTGATGCCAAGTGGGTCTACAAGACCAAGTTGAAAGAAAATGGAGAAGTCAACAAGTACAAGGTACAATTGGTGGCAAAGGCTACAAGTAGGAATTTGGGGTAGATTACAATGAAGTATTTGCCCTGTTACAAGACATGATACTATAAGATTTGTTATTGCATTTGCAGTACAATAATCAAGACCTATCTTCTAGTTGGATATGAAATCAGCGTTCATACATAGTGATCTTCAAGAGTAGGTATTTATTGATCAACCTCCTAGTTATGTGATGTATGGAGGTGAGCATAAAGTTTATAAACTTAAGAAGGCATTATATGGGCTAAAACAAGGTTCATGGGTTTGGTATAGCCGAATTGAGTCTTACTTCTTGAAAGAAGGTTTTCTGAAATATCCATATGGGCATACATTATTTGTTAAGATTGGAGAAAGAGAAAAATTGCTAATTGTTTGTTTGTATGTTGATGATTTGATTTATATTGGTAATGATAGTGCTATGTTTAAAACATTCAAACGATCCATGATGCTAGAATTTGACATGTCTGATCTTGGAATAATGCATTATTATCTGGGCATTAAGGTTGTGTAATCTGCAGCTGGAATTTTTATCTCTCAAAAGAAGTATGCGTAGAAAATGTTGGAGAAGTTTTGGATGCACAATTACAACTCTGTCAGAATACCTACTGAACTAGGTATGAAGCTTGTTCAAGATGCAGAAGGGAGAAAAGTTGATAGTCTACTGTACAAGCAAATTGTTGACAACTTAGTGTATTTAACTGTAACAAGACCTGACATAATGCATGCAGTAAGTCTTATAAGTAGATAAATGGATAGTTCAAAGAAGATTCATCTTTTAGCTACGAAAAAAAATTTGCGTTACTTGCGAGGAATTACTAACTATGGTTTGTTCTACAAGAAAGGTGAGGAGTCATATTTATTTGGCTTTATAGATAGTGACGATGCAGGAGATAAAGATGACAAAGAGCAATTCTGGTTATACTGTCATGGTTGGTTCAGGAGCTGTTTCATGGTCATCTAAAAAGTAACCTATTATCACTTTGTCGACTACTAAAGTTGAATATGTAGCTGCAACAACTTGTGCATGTCAAGCAATATGGTTGAGGAGATTACTTGAAACATTAAATTTTAAGCAAGAAGAAGTCGTTGCAATTTATTGCGACAACAATTCTGCAATTTAAACTCTCCAAAGATTCTGTTCTACATGGAAGAAGCAATCTTTATAAAGGAACTCACGAAGGGTAGAGTAATTGATCTTTTCTTTTGTAGAAGTCAAGATTCTGCTGCTAATGATGAAGCCATTGAAGTTATCTTCTTTCCAGAAGCTAAAAAGTTTGCTTGGGGTCTATGCATCTGATAAAATTGAAGTTTGAAAATTTTTAATTTAAGGGGAGGAAATGTTAAGAATATGTCAATTATGTTGTGTCTATAGTTGACTATACTAGTTGGTTATTATTGATTATGTTGTGTCGACTATGCTAGTCGGTTGTTATTAGATGATTAAGTCAATTGTTGACTATGTTTGTAAGAGGTGCAGGAGTTTGTTTTAGTTTTACCTAATCTTTAAGAGTTAGCAGAGTTATTGGATTAAGTTACAAACTTGTAGGAGTTACTTGGTGTAAGTTCATACTTTCTAGTTTTTATCCTTTAGTAGTAGCTATATAAATAGAGTAGTTTATAGTTGTAATTTGTGTTTGTTGACAGTTAATAATATCTTACATATCTCCTCATATTTTGTCTATTACTTTTCTTATTTCTCACATATTGTCCAATACCCAATCCGATAAGGTTAACTATTTATCAAAAAAAGAAAGCAAAAGTCAAAGGTTAATATTTAATTATGGTACATCCATTCGAAGGAGTGTTTCTAGAGCTCAAAGGGGATTTGAAGTAAATGTTAGTTTTGGACCACTTAAAAATCAAATCAGTTTTATTATTTGAAAAATTAGTTTTCGCTATCAAAAATCAATCTAAATATATTTGTAAAAGAAAATGTACAACTCGAAAAAGATAAATTTTTTTTAGTTAAGTAGCAATCCGAAAGTTTATATCGCATATTGCGGGCAGAAGCAAAGAGAAATACAGTTCAGTCGAGAGTAGTAGAATAACAAAAGCACCATATAAATCATAATTTATAATAATATTAAAGAGTTATTAAAGAGTTAAATCTCTAATTTCCGTCATCCCCAAAGTAGCAAAAGGATTATGCATCATCAATTGTATATTTATAATCCATATAGAGACAGGAGAAAAGATTCCTTTATCTTAGTTACTGAGAAGAAAGCATTGGGAATCTATCGAGATTATCTAATACTAATATTCAAGCTGAAGCCTTCCACTACAAATGAAAAAATAAAGAAAATGATAAATAATATACTTATTTAACTTAAGAAAATATGTCAAGAGACTTGTCTATTTGACCCCCAAAAAAGAAAAATAAAAAAGGCAAGTCATCATAAACAAGAAATTTCTTATTAAGATTTTTATCTGTAAAACTTTAATATTAAACCTCTTTTAAATATGGCTTGTGAAGCCTTGTCCTAGTGATAAAAGTTAAAACCTCTCAACCATAAAGTGCATGTTTTACTAGCCTCATCTTTATCAAGACAATTTATATTCTTTATAAGAACATCTGCTACATTTATAATTATTGTAACTAAGTAACTCTTGTATTAAAAGAAAAACCTCAAAATATAATTTAATTTTTAAATAATGAACTTCACAATTCTCAAACTTAAAATGATGGCAATCACATTGGTCAAAAGTAGCTTATTAAACCAACAACATGATAACCATAGTGGGGTATTACAAATTAGGAAAATCTATCAATACTTGATGTTTAGTAGAAATTACAGAATTGAGCATTCATTATCCAATTCAACTGTGAAAAAAAAAATCATGTTTTGAAATGTTAATGCAAATACTATTTCACTCAAAAATAGAATTCCCTCTTCCCAATTTATTGAAAAAAAGGAAAACAACATTTGCAGTTGAAGTTGGAACTTTACAAATGCTTATCCAATATCAGGCTTTGAATGTCTAGCAGTTTCTTTTTATTTTTATCTTTTGTAATAATTCATACATTTCAAACTTTATTAGCTTTAACATATTATTTTTCTTTTTCTATTTTTTGTTTGGTTGGGGGGAAGGGAAAGCAACAAATCCGGATTCGAGCCATTTGGGATATGAAGTAAGGGTTATTTTTCTTGGTTATTTTTATATACAATATTTTTTAAAATTTTATACAGTAAAAAATGTTTATTTTTTTCAAAACTCTCTCTCCCCCCCCCCCTCTACCTCTTCTCTCTACTCAAATTTTGAAACAAACTAACAAATTTAACGAAAAACACATCAATTTAGTCACAGTAACACAATAAACAAAGATTCTACAAATGGTTTGCTCAATTCTGAAGTAAAAACGTGCTAAATCCTTAAGAAATATGCAAATTTATCAAAAATTTTGCCAAATTTGTGTCACTTGCGCTACTTCCTGGCGCAACTTGCATATAAGTTGTGCTAGGAAGCGTCGTAACTTGTGTACTAGTTGCACCAATTGGTGACGCAACTTGTGCAGGTTGCACCAACCAGTGACGCAACTTGTATATAAGTTACACGAACAAGACCGTCATCGTCAGAAGATTCATTCGAAAAATTCCTACATCTTGACAAAATTGAGGATTTGAGTCATTTTTTGAGGACATGTGATATATTTTCGAGTAAGGAGAAATTGGTAAAGCAAACTAATACAGCAGCTTTGCAAATGAGAACCTAGTTAATAATTGTTCACTCAAAAAAAGTGGTGAATGGATTCGTTGAGATTAGGTGTAAGAGGGGCACATCTTACTGAAAATTTATTTTTGCTCCCAAGAATTAGCCAACAGCAGAGGCGAGAAATACAAATCAAAAGCTTAAGGGTACAAAAAAGTGTCGCTGTCCTCTAAAACTAATGGGTAAAATGCATTACAAGAGAGCGTAGAGTCTTGCGGTGATATGCATCAAGTACAAGCATGAGTTCAAAATTTGGCATGGTCATGCACGAGCTTTGTGCATGACGGAGCTAGAGTTGAAAATCACTGAGCAAATAAGCAAATGTCACGTTCAGCCAAAACATATATTAAATCATTTGAAGCGGGAGAACTGTTGTTAGGTATATGTTTCGATAATACCTAATTCATGCTTCTTACTGGTACGTTTATATATCTATATTAAAATTTGTTAACAATATACATAACATATGTTGTATTGCTTGTTGGCACAAGAAAAAAATTGTTTATAATGTTAGACACAAGTTAAGGATGGTGAGCATGGAAGTTCGGATAGTGGTTTAATAACTTTTCAAATTATTCACTAACTATAGATACATTCATTGGCACAGAGTTGAGCCAGGGATCGAAATTCTGAGTGACTGTTTTTTCCTCACCCAGATTCATGTACACTTACTCATGCGTATCCATTTGTGTTGATAATAGATATGACATACAAGACTAATAGATACGTTATAGTACTAGCATCAAATTATCTTATTTTAATTATAGAAAATGTTTCTTAATAAAAAAATATATGTAATGTACATATTCGAGTGTGTAATAATTTATTTAAAATGGGTACAACATGTCATATTGGAGATCGTCGGTGTTTCGCCTAATGGTTGAAACTTTCTGATTGTAGGTGCTTGGTTGAGTACTGAGCAAGTGGACAGTTACTAGTGGGTGCTGGAGTTGTTCAAGATATATTCAATAGAAATTATCTCCCAAACGTTATCATGAATGATTGTGAGCCCAAATTGTTATAGATCTTAGCCAATGTATTTTCTAATTCTAAACATATGTTGAGCCGACGATGCATTTTGAAAAAAAGTTGAGCATCGGTGCTATAAGGCTTGTCTAGGAACAATGTACAGTCGAGCAAATACTTGATATACCCTCGATCGTAATCTTCGAGGAATAGTGATTCGTGGGTAACGTAGTTAGGGAGAATGAGGAATTTCATTCTTCCATTATCTAACTGATTACGGAATGTGCAAAAGGTATATATAGACCAAACAACAAATCTGCAATAATATTCTCCCTTCCTAGACTGTGCCAGATTGTACTTGTCACAAGAATGCCAAGTATGTATGCCACATCGTGGAAGGTGATTATCATCTCACGAAATGGCATGTGGAAAGTGTTTGTGTCCCGCTGCCACCTCTCTATGAACACAGATATAAGCAAACCGTTGGGCCATTTAAAGATGCATTCACCCAAATATTCCAGACTGGTGGGAGTCATAATCGCCTCAACCACAGCGTCTGTCACTGTCCACCAATCAAGAACTCTAGATTGGGCATGGACTACCATCACCAGCCTGTCCTGTATGATAACACACATTTATCTCACAATAAAGATAACATACAGTAAAAATAGGTATCTCACGACTCAAGATGTGGTTGGCTACAGGATCCAAAATTCATTGGATTAAAGACGGATCCTGTAGACCTCTTGGTGTGGGTCTCGTGAGATGCCACTCATTAACTTGGCCACGATGGCCACTGCGCATGTGAGCGGCAGGCTAGCTACACTATTTACCTGTGGCCAGTCATCACCCAACACTAAGACCTAGTCGTGCTTCGTCAATGCTCAGAATCTCTCTTGTCGATGAAGCGTTAACATCTACCTGTACTACAACTACCCTGGTAACCAGTGGACAAATGAACATACTTACACCGAGAAGGAGTTGGCCTAATGACCTCTCCTGCCAAATCGAAACACCAGCTCCAAAACCCGAACGACCTAGGCTTCCACCCTGCAGTAACATGAAACAATAATTCTTGTCGAGGTCTTGTGAAAGTATGCATCGGAGCCGTGTTTGGAACAGTCCTTCTCATCAATCTCTACCTCCGCAACAGACTCGTGTATATCTTTACCTGTATGTACCCATCTTAATCTCCGGCTCAACAACAGCATCTTCCAAGTTCTCTGCATCCTCCATAACATCATCAGTCCTCTCATCGTACTCTTCAAGATGTCAATACAGGTTTCATTGGGATCACTAGCAGATGGTAGTATGACGGTCCTGCATCGTCTCTATGTCCGCTTATGGTTAGCGGTACATACGCAGGGGGCATCAAGTAATAATACGGTGCTATCGAAGGAGTCGATGTCACGGGTGTCCAAGGATATAGTGAGTATGATAGTATGGAATTGTACATTCTTGGCGTCCATTGCATAGGTGGTCGCAATTAAGATGAATTAACACCCGTCGTCACATTCATACTAGTGACGTGTATGTCACTAGTACTCCACATCAACACCACTCCCAATCGTTGCCTCACAAACGCCATAATTGATTGTCGTCTGTGCAATCGACTGCTACAGTTAGTAATAGGTTCCAAATCAAACGATGCATCGCATCGTCTTTGAGAAGGATCAATCATCTATCATATATAAACAAATTTCATTAATTTTTTAAAATAAAAAATTAAATAAAATTTATATTAAAATATTATATGTTAATAATATATAATTTTATATACTAAAAATTTAAAATATCATATTATTAATACTATAATAATTGATAATAACATTAATTAATAATATCACAATAATGCTATAGTAATGAAATACTCAACTACCAATAAATTGTAAATATAAAATAACGATATATCTAGTTAATAAGTATCACGTGACATTTAATTTAAAAAATTTAACATTTAATCTAAATTCAAAATAAAGTAATATAAACTAAACTACAAATAAACTTATGAAAATAGAATAAAGTAAACACTAGATATAATTTTTCACATTTAAAAAACGAACATCAAACGACATATATATTTACTAATTTAAATAGTGCTTGACATAATAATGATATTTGACAATTGATATTTTACTAATTAAAGTAAATTATAGAGTTTAGTTGTGCTATAATGTAAACAAATAAATTTGACACAAAATTAAAAAAAAAATCGATCCCCACGTGCGCCACTTGCTAGTAGGGTAGATTTTGACTTCATCTTTGAAATCTCGTATTTTAAGACTGATTTTGAAGATTTTTATATGTAAAACGATGTAAAATTATATATAAATTTATAAACTAATCTTTGTTCGTGAAAATAAGAATTCGTTGTTGACAAATCTAACTTTTGGCACTTGGAAAGCTATTTAAAAATTTTTAAAAGTAAATAATAAATAATAAAATTTTTTCATACTATATATAGTTAAAATTTCACTATATGTAGTAGGCTCCTTTTTCTTTAGTTTAAACATAGAAAAAGAAGGGACTAGAAGAGCCTGCCCACTAGTTGGCAATTCCTGGCCCGTTGCCTAACGCCCGACTTCACACCCGAAAACCACTTCCGCTACTCGGGGAAAAAATGAACAAAAAAAACATACTACAAAAGAAGCCTTCTCTCGAAAGCAAGAACATAAAAAAGAAACCTTCTTTGCCTTCACCTTGAAGGTCATTAAAAAAACTCTGTGCCTCTAAATTACCCCAGTTTCAAAATAATTGTCAGTTTATGACAAGATACATAAATCAAGGATTTTTAAAAAATAATAAAAGAGTAATACACAATGAGATTCCGTACTTTAATATGCTGTTGAACTTGGATATGCTGTTTCCTGTTGAATTTCTTACTAGTTAACTATAAAACATTCCTGTGTTTAAACAAAGAGAAACTTATTGCTTACGGGAATATCTTTCAGTTATTTTTAAATTTCCCTCCTGTGGGCGATTCAGCGGCAGTTCGGTCTCTGGTTTCTGTAATCAATAATGAATTACGCCACAGGACCAAGAATGGATTCAAAACCTGAAATATCAAACTGCAAAATCTTCAAAGTGAAAATCTGTCTGGGATTTTTGTATTTATGCGGCCAACAGAAAGTAATAGTAGAACTACTTAGATTGGTCTCAAGTCCAAAGTCTGGAATCTGGTATGTGTGTAATTAGATTGGTCCCAAGTCCAAAGTCTGGAATCTGGAATGTGTGTAATTTTACTAGTGGTTGGGAGTTACCTTCCATGGCTACAGCTATTTTGAAACAGAAGCAGGACAACAAATTTTTATTTTTTCCCTTTTATTTTCTTTGGGTTTGCTTTTAATGACAAGAGAAAGCCTAGTACTCTACTGGTTTCATGTAAAGAACCTATTAATCATTCACAAAAGGTTGAGGTTTCATTGTTTGTATCGCGGCATCTAAACCAGATATCCCTTCACTGGAAGCACATTTTTTTTCTTGATTATTCAATTCTTATTTTTAATGATGTGCTCATCGATTTTTTATGCCACCATAACCGTCTGCTACAATTGGAAAATATTCTTGAAAGCATAAGAGAAGGAATATTTCCTAATTGTTGACAGTGAAAGGTAAAAAAACAGCGGATTTTTCTAAGAAATAAGACAACTTTGTGCAATGAAATTGAAGGGTTTTCTTGTGCCATTTGGATATATTTAAGCATCTCTTCAGGCAAAATGTGGAGGTTCGGTCATAACATCACAGAAGTCCATTTGGCAGAAGGATTTTGAGTTTCCCACTAACTGCAATTTGAAAGTTAACTTTCTTGCTTATATCAGCTTTAATCATTTAAGGTTTGTAATAGTTTTTTTTTTTTTTTTGTTATATATCTCAGTTATTTAGTATTTCTCACTCCAGTCTTAATTTTCGATCGCTGGAACAACGAGATTAGTCTAAGATGAGGACTTGCCTAGTCCCATCGGTAAATATTAGAGGTTCGTGAATCTACGTTTTTCACTGCATGTTTATATACCCCAAAGATTAGAATCTTTCTGAATTGCTATCTATGTTTTTTAGGATTTTCAAGATACGTACTGTACATGGTTATAAGTACTATGGCGGAAAATGTTTTTTGGTATAGAAAGAGTTCGCTCATCATGGATGGCAATTGATGAGTAGTAATATTTTAGAGATAGAAAAGTCACAATCTGTTCTTCTTTCTTATAATCCTTCTCATCATCTTGGATGACAATGAGGCATAGATAGTGATTACAGTCTATACGAGAGATTACAGTGGCCTCTGTAAATGTTGGACGATTTTGTTCAAGGCTAGTGTGGAGTATATATTTTGGGAATAGGCCTGTATTCTGAACTTTGATCTGTGAACGACAATGCTGTTACAGAGAGCTGATCGTATCCTTGTCATTCTTGGCTGAGGCTAGAGAGGCATTCTGCTTTAGTTCCGTGAGGTAAGCTCTCTATTTGAAGTGCTTAGAAGCTTCTCTGGGGAAGCTATGAGCTCTCAAAATCTGGAATTATTATGAAAGAAAAATAATGTTTTGTTATGATATCAATGCGTAGCGGAAGCACAAAAGAATAGATATTGAGAAAGAAAATAAGGAGAGCAAGAAAAAATAAAGGAGACACAGGATTTTTAAGTGGGAAACCCAATACGGGAGAAAATCCACTGCCTACGGCGAGCCAAAAATATCCACTATAATAATTGGGTAAGTACAAGAGAAAAAGTCTTCAACAACAATTATCAACGAAGACTTATAAGAGAGAAATAAATCTCATAAACTCAACCCTATAATTTGATGATATAGTGAATATATGTAGAGGAAAAATTTCAGCCTTTGGGGAGAGAATTTGGAGAGAATTGGTGTGTTGAACTCAATTAGAAGACCTCCTTTTATAGCCACACAAAGAGGTCTTACAAAACACAATGATGAAGTCCATTTTACTTTCCCTAATTTGTGGCAAAAAATGAGGAAACATGTTGAGCATTTTATGGAGTAAAAGATGGAGGAATATAAGGCATAAAATGAGGAAACATGTGGAGTATTTTAGGGAGTAAAAGATGGAGGAATATTAGGCATAAAATGAGGAAACATGTTGAGTATTTTAGGGAGTAAAAGATGGAAGAATATTAGGCATAAAAGATGGAGTTGGTTCCCAAAATTTGGGACACCACTCAACAATCTACACCTTGGCTCAAATTTTGAAGTTCACCGTAGGCACCCCAAAGGGCGATTAGGCATTAATGATGCCAACTAATTCCAAGAAGTGCTCGAACTTAGTAACGGGTAATGGCTTTGTAAGCATGTCTGCAGGATTTTTCGACGTATGAATCTTTTTAATAATGATAGTTCCTTTGTCAATAACATCTCTAATAAAGTGATAGCGTATATCAATGTGCTTGGTCTTGAAGTGATATGTATCATTCTTGGCAAGGTGAATAGCACTCTAACTATCTGAAAATACCATTGTAGCACCATATGGAATACCAAGCTCAAGAACAAGACCACGCAACCAAATAGCCTCTTTAACACCTTCTGTAGCTGAAACAAACTCAGCCTCTGTTGTGGACAATGCAACAATGGATTGCAGAGTTGCTTTCCAACTAATAGCACCGGAACATAAAGTGAAGATGTACCCTGAAAGAGATCTACGTCGGTCAAGATCACCACCATAATCGGAATCAACAAAGCCGCTGACATTACTTGAGGCAACTCTATTTTTGTCAAAAACCAAACCAAGATTGGTTGTGCCCTTCAAGTAACGAAAAATCCACTTCACTGCATGCCAATGATGTTTCCCTGGATTGTGCATGTAACGACTCAGCATACTAACTGCATAAGCAAGATCAGGTCTAGTACAAACCATAGCATACATGAGACTTCCAAATGCACTAGAATAGGGAACCTTGGACATATACTCAATATCTTCCTTTGATTTTGGACAAAGATCAGCAGATAACTTAAAG
This sequence comes from Rauvolfia tetraphylla, assembly GCA_030512225.1. Classification (NCBI taxonomy): domain Eukaryota; kingdom Viridiplantae; phylum Streptophyta; class Magnoliopsida; order Gentianales; family Apocynaceae; genus Rauvolfia; species Rauvolfia tetraphylla. Next base: position 776,417 of record JAJQKT010000023.1, read on the forward strand.
TGTGCAGCAAAAGGAGTAGAGACATGCTTACAATTTTTCATATTGAATTTTTCAAGAATCTTTTCAATGTAATTCTTTTGAGACAAGTGGAGTTTGCCATCTCGTCGGTCTCTGCGAATCTCCATACCAAGTATCTTCTTCGCAGCACCAAGGTCTTTCATCTCGAATTCAGATTTAAGTCGAGACTTCAACCTATCAATCAAAGACTTGTCTTTCGAGGCAATAAGCATATCATCTACATAAAGTAGTAAATAAATGAATGATCCATTAGAACACTGCATAAAATACACACAATTATCATGTTGACTCCTTGTGAATCCTTGCCCAATCATGAAAGTATCAAAACGCTTATACCATTGTCTCGGAGCTTGTTTCAAACCATACAATGATCTTTTCAAACGGCAAACTGATTGTTCTTTACCTGGCACAACAAATCCCTCTGGTTGTTTCATGTAAATTTCTTCTTCCAACTCGCCATGTAGAAAGGCAGTTTTGATATCAAGTTGCTCCAATTCCAAATCATATAAAGCAACAAGAGCGAGTAGCACTCGAATAGAGGTATGACGTACAACAGGAGAAAAAATTTCATTAAAGTCAATACCTTCCTTTTGATCAAAACCACAAACTACTAGGCGAGCTTTCCATCTGGCATTTTCAACCCCGGGTATACCTTTTTTCTGTTTGTAGATCCACTTACAACTCAAAGCTCGACGTCCTTTGGGCAAATCACATAACTCCCATGTCCCATTCTTATGTAGGCTTTCAATTTCTTCTTGCATAGCTAAAAGCCATCGGGATGAATTAAAACCCGGATATAGCTTGAGTAATTAGAAGGATCAATTCCTTGCACTGTATCTGTGCAACGAAAAAGAGCATATGCAGTGAGATTATCATCATCATTATCAGCATACCTTGCGGGGGCTTTTGATATTTCTCCTTGGTGCATCACGTGCTATATTATGATCATTTGAAGACTGCATAGGCTCGGATGAACTAGAGGAGTATTGATTCATAATGTGTTTCAAGATTCTGCTTTGGGACTCTCCAAGTAAAATCGGTTCACTCCTTCCTTTTTGAGTAGACACCCTCTAACTCCACCTTCTCATTGGCACTTTGACGGTCACATGTATCAAGAGAAGAAACAGCAGTATCTTTTCTAGGAGATAACAAGGCATTCTCATTAAATGTGACATCCCTACTTAAAATCAATTTCTTAAATTCAGGACACCACAACCGATAGCCTTTCGACTCAGATGAATAACCCAAGAAAATGCATTGAAGCTGCTCTAGGTGCCAACTTTCCATCATTTATATGTGCAAAAATATGAGAACCAAAAATTCTGAGATGAGAATATTCAATAGGATTACCTGACCAAACCTCCTCTGAAATTTTAAAATCAATGGATGAATGAGGTGAACGATTTACCAGGTAACAAGCGGTGGATACAGCTTCAGCCCTCAAAAATCTCTACGACTCCATAAACCACCATTAGATAACATACAACGAGCTCTCTCTAAAAGGGTCCCTATTAATGCGTTCGCAACTCCATTCGTTGAGGTTTTCCCTACTATTGTTCTCGTGTCTAGCAATGCCATGATTCTCACAAAACTCATTGAATTCGAATTGCAAAACTCCAAACCATTATCAGATCCCGAGTTTCTTAATCTTCCTACCCAGTTTGATTTTCGACCAAAACTTTGAATTTATTGAATTTAGAGAAAGCTTCATTTTTATGCCTCAGGAAATAAACTCAAACCTTACGAGAGAAATCATCAATAAATGTTATCATGTACCTCTTGCCGCCTTGTGAAGGAAATTTTGAAGGTCCCCAAAGATCCGAATGGATGTAATCAAGAATCCCTTGTGTGCGATGTGTTGCGAGTGGAGAAGCTAACTCTCTTTTGTTTTCCAACTACACAATGTTCACGGAAAGTTAACTTACCAACACCTTGCTTACCAAGAAGACCTCTTTTATTCGGAATGTTCATGCCTTTCTCACTCATATGTCCCTAAACGCATGTGCCATAGGCTGAGTAAGATCATCATCGAGAAAGAGAAGTAGAGATAGCAATGAACACATCACGGTTGAACCCCGCAAAATATAGAGACTCCCAATTCTATATCCTTTCAACAATACTAAGGAACCTCTAGAAATTTTCGAACTCCACCTTCAGCTGAATACTTGCACCCTAGTGACTCCGTGGTGCCTAAAGAAATCAAATTACGCTTCAAATCGGGAATATGGCGTACCTTAGTCGGGAGTTCCGATAGTGCCATCATGAGCCTTAATCGAATGGTACCAATTCCAAAGCAACAACACAGTGTGAATCGTTTCCCATAAGAACCACACCGAATCAACCTTCTCATATTAAGTAAACCAATTTTTGTGGGGACACATATGAAAAAGTACAACTGGGAATCTAAAACCCATTCTAAAAGAGCTACGTTTATCGAAGTAGTAGCCAACAAAACATCACCATCGAATCGCTTTAATTACATCGAGCTTTGACTTTATTACGAGCGAGTGTTTATTCTTTTTCTCCTCTCTCTCATTCTTATTTTTCAATTTATAACATTCTCGAAATTTCATGTCCGCTCTTCTTGCAATATGACTGGGATTTAGAATTACGGCCCCGAGACTTAGATCTACGATTTTTTCTTGGATAAATTACTCCTATCGATAGATCTACTTCTAACATTCAAGCCTTCACCTCTATCATCGACTAGTACCTCATGATCAAATTTCTCCTTAGACAATAGATTAGATTTAACATCTTCAAATGACGAGTATCATTATTTTTCATAAAGCATAATTTCTTTTGAAGTGCTTATAAGAGAGGCGACAAAGAAACAACTAGCAGATCTGACTTTATCTTCATCTTCAATATTGACATCCAAATTCTCAAGATCAATCAAGATAGAATTAAATTCATTAAGATGAGATTGTATAAGCAGTACCTTCAGCCATACGCAAAGTGTAGAGGCGCTCCTTGAGTCTAAGCTTGTTGGCAAGACTTTTGGTCATGTACAGGGATTCAAGTTTGGTCCATAGCCCTGCTGCAGTTTTTTCTTTATTCACCTCGCGCAAAATCTCCTTGGACAAACACAACTGAATGTGCCTTCTCATCTAACTCTTCCCATTTTTTCATCTCGTCATACCATGAAAGCTTCTCGGAAATTCCAACAAGTGCCTTCTTTAAACCATTTTGAATGAGAAGCGCTCTCATCCCGAATCATCATATCTTGAAAGCCGATTTTTCCATCAAATTTCTCAATATCAAATTTGGTGACGGTGGACATATTTGGTGACTAGGCTCTGATACCACTTGTTATGATATCAATGCGTAGCGGAAGCACAAAAGAATAGATATTGAGAAAGAAAATAAGGAGAGCAAGAAAAAATAAAGGAGACACAGGATTTTTAAGTGGGAAACCCAATACGGGAGAAAACCCACTGCCTACGGCGAGCCAAAAATATCCACTATAATAATTGGGTAAGTACAAGAGAAAAAGTCTTCAACAACAATTATCAACGAAGACTTATAAGAGAGAAATAAATCTCATAAACTCAACCCTATAATTTGATGATATAGTGAATATATGTAGAGGAAAAATTTCAGCCTTTGGGGAGAGAATTTGGAGAGAATTGGTGTGTTGAACTCAATTAGAAGACCTCCTTTTATAGCCACACAAAGAGGTCTTGCAAAACACAATGATGAAGTCCATTTTACTTTCCCTAATTTGTGGCAAAAAATGAGGAAACATGTTGAGCATTTTATGGAGTAAAAGATTGAGGAATATAAGGCATAAAATGAGGAAACATGTGGAGTATTTTAGGGAGTAAAAGATGGAGGAATATTAGGCATAAAATAAGGAAACATGTTGAGTATTTTAGGGAGTAAAAGATGGAAGAATATTAGGCACAAAAGAGGGAGTTGGTTCCCAAAATTTGGGACACCACTCAACATGTTTTTATCAGAACTCAAGCTCCATAGGCATGCCTTTCACAGCTGTCATATCTTTTATATGCTTCCGAGCTCTCTGTCATTAAGCTTCTTTTCCCGCATTGAATCTATCTCCAGAGCTTTTGTCATCTATGATGATGAAAAATATCAAAATACTTCAGAAGATCCTTGAATTCTAAAAAGACATGATATGACGGAGAAGACTTTCACTTCATCTTTAGGCTCTGTGGTTTTCTTCTTCTGTTTATCATACTCTTGGGATCCCTTCAGCTGTTCCAGACAACTGGGGATCAGTAGCAGGAGTAAGTTGGAAGTAACTTCTTCATTTGCTGCCAACAGACAATATTAGCAGACAGCCGGTACTAATGGACTCGCCAAGTGGTTTATCAGCTGCATATGCACTATCTAAGCTTGGTTACAACAACGTAACTGTGCTGGAAAAGTATCACATAGTTAGTGGCATGTGCGAATCAATTGATATTGAAGGTAAAAAGAAGAATATATAAATATATATATATATATATATATATATATATATATATATATATATATATATTTCTTTTACATTAATTATGCTGCAAAATGAAATGTCACACACATTAACTTAACTTTAGTTACAGGAAAAAATATACGATCTTGGTGGACAAGTCCTTGCGGGTAACAGTGCTCCCTACTATTTTCGGTCTAGCCAAAGGAAAGCCGGATGTGAGCTAGAAGAAATGGAATGCCATAAATTGGCACTAATTGACGATTTCACTGGAAACTATCGAGATATCCCCGTTGCAGATGATTACATATCCGTGATATCATTAACTTTGGAACTTCGAGTCGGTTTATTCAATGATCCAGGTGAAAGGATTTACATTTAATTTCGGACATAAAGAATTGACTGAATTATTTAAATCCAATACTTCCCACAGGATAAAGCAAAGAAACAGGTAGAATTGGAGTCCACAGTATGAGCGATATTGCTTTCGATTCAACTCCCGATTTTCTTGAGGGTCGTGGGTTCAAATCGGTCCCCTAAATCGGTAGCCTATGGTTATCATTGCTTCGGATATGGATTTGTTCAAGACATGCCTTATGCTTACATTCATGAGTTTACTCGGACTTCTATGGCGGGGAAAAAATTAGGCGTTTCAAAGGTGGATATATGAGTTTCGGCAAAAGATCGGTGAATCCTTGCCGACAACGATGCTACTGCAACACCGAAGTGCTTGCAGTCAAACGAGATACCACGGGAGTAAAAGTTGACATTAGAAATAGCAGTGGGGACTTTGAAACCATGGATTTCGATAAGATCATTATATCAAGTGCATTCCCTTCACGCGTGGCAAAACATACAGAGCACAAGGATCAGCAAAGAGCCAAGTTGAGATTGACAGGTTGAAGGCTCAGCTGCGTAAAGAGTTCGAGATGAAGGATTTGGGGGAAGCCAAGAAGATTCTTGGCATGGAGATAAATAGGGACAGAGAGAGAGACAAGCTTTGGCTGACACAGAAGCAGTATTTGAAGAAGGTATTACAACGTTTTGGTATGCATGAAGATACAAAATCTGTAAGTACCCACTTGCTCCTCATTTGAAACTTAGTAGTCGGTTATCTCCAACAACAGATGAAGAGCGAGAATACATGGCGAAAGTCCCATATGCAAATGTAGTTGGAAGCTTGATGTATGCAATGGTGTGTACGAGACCAGATATTTTACAAGCTGTTAGTGTTGTGAGCAGGTACATGCATGATCCAGGCAGGGGTCATTGGATAGCTGTGAAATGGATTCTACGGTATCTTAAAAATACCGCAGATGTTGGATTGAAATTTGAACGGGATGAATCACTTGGTTATTGTGTAGTTGGATATTGTGATTCTGATTATGCAGGTGATTTGGATAAGCGACGATCTACGACTGGTTATTTGTTCACTTTAGCAAAAGTGTCAGTTAGTTGGAAGTCTACCTTGCAGTCAACGGTGGCTTTGTCTACAACAAAGGCAGAGTATATGGCGATTACAGAGGCTGTGAAGGAAGTAATTTGGCTTCATGGGTTGCTTAAAGACTTGGGAGTTGGTCAGAAACAACTTAAGGTTTATTCTGATAGTCAAAGTGCTATTCATTTAGCAAAGAATCAAGTCTTTCATGCACGAACGAAGCACATTGATGTTCGCTATCATTTTGTACGGGAAATTCTGGAAGAAGAGGAGATACTTCTCCGGAAGATTCACACGTCGAAAAATCCTGCAGATATGTTGACCAAGGTGGTTACAAGGGCCAAGTTTGAACACTGTTTAAACTTGGTTAATATTTTGCATATTTGAGTTGGCGCCCTACGACGCAAAATTTGGAAGCACCATGAGGACTGTTTTTTATTTTTTATTTTGTTTGAGAAGATTTGTATTTGGTGGGATTTGAGTTAAGTCAAGGTGGAGATTTGTTGGTTGTTGGCCTAAAATTTGGCCAACAATTTTGTTGACTTTTGACTCAACTCTATCCCACATTGGAAGTTGATGAAATTGTGAGGAGATTTGATCCCTATATAAGAGATTCTTCTCTCACAATTTTGCAAACTCTTCTCCCACTATAAATAAAAACGGGCTGCTTGAGTGGTGCTCGGAGACTAGGTAAAATTTTGCCGAACTCCGTTATCAAATTTTTTCGTGTGTGTTCTTTCCTTATCTCTTTTATTCCGCATTTATTTGTTGTTATCGCTTTCTTTTGATTATAATATTCAATATTATTTGTCGGATTTATTCGTAGTGTTTTGTATTTTTCAATTCACTATAATTTTGTCTTAGAGGGAATTATTACCCAAAATTCTCAAAATGTTCTGCCTCCAGATCCTCTTCAAAGAGGTGGCCAAGCACTTCTGAAGATAGAAAATATTGCAAAGGCATGTAATGCAGTGGCAATCTTGTCAACAGTTAGTTACCATACAGCTGTCAGAGTAGGTGCTGTGAAGAACTTGATATCATTGTCTACAAAGAGTCGGAAAAGCACCGGTCGTTGGCCTAATCTTCCTTGGTTACACACGGATTCATGCATTAGGAGCTCAAAGGGGATGTCTAAAATAAATTTCTGTGCTGATGATGAACCACTTGCTGATGACCTTTGTTTTCTTCAGTTTACATCAGGGTCAACTGGTGATGCTAAAGGAGTCATGATAACCCATGATGGGCTCATTCATAATCTGAAGTTGATGAGAAGGAAATACAAAAGCACCTCAAACACTGTGTTGGTGAGCTGGCTACCGCAGCACCATGATATGGGACTGATTGGAGGGCTTTTCACCAGTTTGGTTAGTGGGGGATCTGCAATTTTGTTTTCCCCAATGACATTCATCAAGAATCCGCTCCTTTGGCTTGAGACCATAAGAAAATACAGGGCAACTCACAGTGCTGGGCCAAACTTTGCTTTTGAACTTGTGATACGGAGATTGGAGGTTAACAAGGACAAAATCTGGAAGTATGATCTTTCTTCCATGATTTTTCTAATGGTTGCTGCTGAACCAGTCAGGGGACAGTGTTCCTAAAGTACTGGTATCAGATGTTGGGAGCAAGGACAGGATCATCAGTTTTTCTTGATACAGTTGATATCACTGACCCAGCGTTGGTCTCTATTGGCGATGGTGCTGTAGTTGCAGAAGGAGCATTAATTCAAAGTCATCAAGTGAAGAATGGAATCTTGAGTCTTCGTCCCATTAGAATTGGCAAAAAGTCTTCTATTGGACCTTATGCTGTAATCCAGAAAGGAAGTCTCATTGGAGAAAGGAGTGACGTACCCCCATCACAAAAGACTGAAGAAGGAAAGCCTATCCCAAAATTCAGCAAGGCAAATAGTATTCCTAAGGTCAGATTCTAGTTCTTTACTCCTTTACCTCTATCCTTTTTGGAGTAAAAACTCATAATTGAATTGAAAGCATTATGAAAACAGAACACATTCCTAAATTTATATGTTTCCTTACTGATTTCTAGCTAACCATCCAAAAACACACTAGTTTAAAATTCCTGGTTTTAACTAAAGATTCAATCATTTTATTATTATGTAATACTTTATTTCATTAAGCATTTTGCAAACAACCTCTCCTAATTACTACATTAATCTTTTGAAATTTTAAAATAGTATCGATTCAAAAGCAAGCACCATCCATGCATATTGGCACCTGACAAAATTTCGTAAAATAATTTTTTTTAGTTTATGTTCTGTAGATTAAAAATATTTTTAGATTGCTATTAACCCCTCAAAATTAATTGTTTCTTTTACTATCGCATTTTAGGTAATTTTCTATAGAACAATATTTTTTATACTTCATGTAATTGTCACAATTTCCTTCTCCTAATCATTATTATTATTATTATTATTATTAATGTGTAACACCCAAATAACTATCATAAAATTAGAGATACGAAAGAATATCAAAATAACAATAAGCTATTTGTTGCGAAATTGGCGTGGTAATGGATAAATATTTAGTTCGGGTAGTTGATGATAAAATGAGAAGTAAAATAATAAATAGAAGAGACACAAGATTTACGTGGAAACCCTCCAATGTAGAGGGAAAAAAACCACGGGGCAAGAGAAGAGTAAATGCACTATGAAAAATATGGAGAAGATACAAATGGTTTTACATCCACACAAAGAATACACTCAAGATAACACCTCACTACACTCAATAAATATGACAAGAGTGTGTATATATATGAAGAGGTACTATATGAAAAGAGTGGATAGTTTAAGAAAATTCTTTTAGAGAATTTATCTCTTGGATGTCATTCCTCTCTATTGGATGTCTTCCTCTCTTGAATGCCATCTTTGCTCCCAACAAGATTGCCTTATATAGAGATGTATCACCATGTGAATACACTTCAAGTCTTCCTTCCATTGTTGAAAATGTATCATCTTAGTCCAAGTTAGCTCACCTACCATAGCTAACCAACATTGAATTTCCTTAGCCACTCAAAGACTAAGATAAACCATGAAAAACATATGGCCAACCAATATAGACTTTAAGTGTGAATCTTAGAATTCTAAGGCAATTTCAACAATCTCCACCTTGACTTGAATTCTAAGATGATCTCCTTATAAAATGCCAAAACTAATTTTTCCATCAAACTTCTCAACATCAAATTTCATGACAGAAGCCATGTTGTGAAACCCAAATAAATATTACAACGCTCTGATACCAGTTTGTTGCGGAATTGGCGTGGTAATGGATAAATATTTAGTTCGGGTAGTTGATGATAAAATGAGAAGTAAAATAATAAATGGAAGAGACACAAGATTTACGTGGAAACCCTCCAATGTAGAGGGAAAAAAACCACGGGGCAAGAGAAGAGTAAATGCACTATGAAAAATATGGAGAAGATACAAATGGTTTTACATCCACACAAAGAATACACTCAAGATAATACCTCACTACACTCAATAAATATGACAAGAGTGTGTATATATATGAAGAGGTACTATATGAAAAGAGTGGATAGTTTAAGAAAATTCTTTTAGAGAATTTATCTCTTGGATGTCATTCCTCTCTATTGGATGTCTTCCTCTCTTGAATGCCATCTTTGCTCCCAACAAGATTGCCTTATATAGAGATGTATCACCATGTGAATACACTTCAAGTCTTCCTTCCATTGTTGAAAATGTATCATCTTAGTCCAAGTTAGCTCACCTACCATAGCTAACCAACATTGAATTTCCTTAGCCACTCAAAGACTAAGATAAACCATGAAAAACATATGGCCAACCAATATAGACTTTAAGTGTGAATCTTAGAATTCTAAGGCAATTTCAACACTATTTCATAAGAAAATAATCCATTTTAGTAAAAGACATTTTAGAACATTCAAAAAAAAAGAAACAAATAAGTATAAATCACCATAATCCTATCCATACTTTTAGGATAGTATTACCATTGTCCATGTGCATTTTCACTTGACAAAAAATTTTGTAAAATAAACTCTTTTAGTTTATATTTTTTAAATTAAAAATAATTTTAAATTATAAGCATCTCTTCAATTAATTCATTTATTTTACTATCACACTTTATGTTATTTTTATTATCATCTAAATAACTCTTAAATAGTTTTTATTAAAATTAAATTAGAGATATTAAAAATACTAAAAATGATATAGATTTCAATCTCTCTTTATATCCAACCTACTATCACTTACTACCACTACTATTATTCTATTATGATATACTCCATCTGCTTTAAAATATAAGTCTTTTTGACCATTTTTGTATAGAATAAGGAATAAGAAAATAAGATATATATTTTTTATTATATCATGTACTAATTCTTCTAATATAATAGAGTATGAAAGAATTATATTTATAATAAAAGTAACTTTAAAAAATAATTCTTAAAATTTGCAAAAGGTCAGATATTTTAAAAAGGAGAAAAAACTAAAAGATCTTATATTTTGAAAGTAATTTTTTTACTTTTTAAAGAAATGTTTTGAAAATTTCACACACTTTTTATTAATTGTGTAAGTTTGTGGACACATAATTAAGTTGTCATTTGAGAAATATATACACACTAACTTGATAATTGTATTTAGCAAAAGTAACAAAAAAATAACTTGATAATTGATTATAACAATAAAGTCTTTATCTTTAATACTCTTTCTTAGTAAATTTATCTCTCTTTTAATTCTTTAAGTTCTTTTTGTTAAACTTACCTCACAACTAACTCCGCTAAATTAATTATTTCTATATAACTCCCACACAATTATTGTTGAGATGTCAAAGACTCTCAAAATTATAATAATATATATATCATAAAAATAAAAAATAATTTTATTAAAGGGTTTCTATTTTAATTAATTGTATACTAATGTTCATTTTTTGCTGTTGGACTAATTTATTTTCCAACCTAAGATCTCTTTCATGATTAAGTTTTAAAGATTCATGTGTACACATAATTTTATATAATTATTATCCTTTGGTTATATTGAAGAAAATATGAGTGGTGATTGATGCTTTTAATTATTAGAGGAAATGTTTAGCCACTTTATTGAAGGGTTCTTTTCTTTTTATAACAATGAAAGATAGATAGTGATATATTAAAAAAAAATTATGATTCATTTTTATCACTCTAAATCTCAATAGCTTAATGTTTTTTCTTTTATATCTAGTAATATATTATCTGTACAATTATCTTTAATGTTATATTTTTAGATAAAAAATTGCTATTTTTCTCTTCAACACTTAGAGTTTTTTTCTCTTTTTTTCTAGTAACACATTATTCGTCTTTTTAATATTTAGAAACTTTCTTCTAGTAACTCATTTGTCTATTTAATACTTTAAATTTTCTCATTAATAATCATTAGTGTCTCTTTAAACTTTAAGTTTTTGATAATATATATCTAGATGTGCAGTTATTGTAACTCTCCAAATTAATTTATATTACCCTTTATATAACTCCCAAATAATTGAAATTAAATTAGAGTTTCAACGATATATTTATATAAAGTAATTATATTTTTACACATAATGTGCTCTTAGAGTCCTATTATGGTCAATCCGTCAAAATAATAGTAATCTATTTTCCTAAAGGCATTTTAGGCAATCTAAAAAAAAGACACAACTAAATTTAAATCTCCATGACCCCTATCTATACTTTTAATATAGTGTAGATATAGATAGATATAGATATAGATTGCATCACTCATAAAAGCTAATTTTTAGAGATGATTAGTAATATTGTTTTAAGTAATATTAAGCTCTCAGAGAATGAGATCAACCAAAACAATAGAACCAGAAATGTGGCAGGTGAATGGTTTGAAAAAACATGAGACAGACTATAGCAATTTACTGATGCATTCTATGATTTTATATCTGTTACCTTTCATTTTTTCAAATGATGCTTGATAAACTTTTTACATGCTCAATTTGCAGTTCAGCTTTTCTGAAAAGGAAATAACTTTGTTTGAAATTCCTAGATAATGAACCGAGATAGTAATATGGTTTCTCAGACATATAAATGGCGCCTCTGCTTGTAATGCTGGAACTGATGTTAGTATGATATGTGATTTTACATGTAACTATAGCTACTATTTGCTCAATCAAACAACACCATGCAGGATTTTAACTTGAAGCTGATGACAGCAAACTTTTTGCTACTGTGATTCTAGGTAACTGAGCTGTCAAAATTAAGAGATGATGCTCCAAATCTGGCAATTTACCAACTGATTGGCATCTACATGATTGCATTTATCAGTGCTATCTCAGCAGCTATGGTTTACTGCCTCTACATCACGTTCACCCAAAAATCTCCTTCCCTTGATGAATTTGCTTTCCTATGCGTATTTGGAGCTTTCCACTGGTTTCCTTTCACCATGATTGCATATGCTACCATGATTTCTAGAGACAGTTTTAGTCCAGTTAGTTTTGCTATTTCAGCTGCCACTGCATACGTGGCTCATGGGGTGATACTCATCTTCCTCACCAGCTCTTTGGCACATCTCCTGTCCAGAACCAAAGGAATGAAAGAATTCCATCTTAGAACCTGGCTACGCCACCGTATTATTATTGCCTGCCATCTTAGATTTGCTAAGCTTCTTTCTGGAACAGAAGCATTTTGCATCTACTTCAGGGTGTTGGGTGCAAAAGTTGGTAAACATTGTTCCATCAGAGCAATTAACCCAGTTTCAGATCCAAGCCTTATGTCAATTGGTGACGGTGTTCATTTGGGTGACTTCAGCAGAATTGTAACAGGTTTCTACTCTTGTGATGGAATTACATGCAGGAAAGTTGAGGTGCAGGATAATGCAGTAGTTGGGAGTCAAAGCATTGTTCTTCCTGGTTCTGTTGTTCAGAAGGATGTGATAATTGGTGCGCTTTCAGTTGCTCCGGAAAATTCAGTGCTTCAAAGGGGAGGCATCTATGTTGGATCTCAAAACCCTGTCATGATCAAGAACAGATTGCATGCAGTTGATGACCGCATAGAAGAGATGGATACAAAATATAAGAAGATTGTTGGAAATCTAGCTGCAAATTTGGCTGCAACAACACTTACGGTTAAAACAAGATACTTCCATCGAATTGGTGTTAGTGGAAGTGGAGTGCTGAAAATGTATGATAATATCAAAGGGTTGCCAGATCACGAAATCTTTTCTCCCGGAAAGAGTTATCCTATTATAATAAGGCACAGCAATAGCTTAAGTGCTGATGACGATGCAAGAATTGATGCACGTGGAGCAGCACTGAGAATACTTTCAGACAAACAGAATGGTGAAACTGAAACACCCCTGCTGGATTTGACATTGAAAACAGGCAACGCTTTTTATGCACGAACCATTTCTGATTTTGCAACATGGCTTGTATGCGGACTAGCTGCAAGAGAGGAGCACGTAAAGCGCGTCCCACGTGTTCGTGATGCAGTTTGGACATCTCTGCGCAATGCAGACTCATATGCTGAGCTGCATTACTACTCAAATATCTGCAGGCTCTTCCGGTTCACAGATGGAAAGGAAATGTACGTTAAATTCAAGCTGCGTCCTTTCGATGAAAAAATTAGTGAAGATGCTGGAAAGGTTGAGCCAATTGGGATTCTCCCTCCGGAAACAGGTGCAATTCCTAGGGACAGTAGTGACACACGTCCACTTCTTTTTCTAGCTGATGATTTCCAGAGACGTGTGAGTTCTCCGGGAGGAGTTCACTACATTTTACAACTTCAGTTCCAGCCTGTACCTTCAGATGAAGCATCAAAAGATATTGCACTTGACTGCACCAGACCATGGGATGAGAAAGAGTTCCCTAATGTTGATGTGGGGGAGATAGTAATTGATCAAAACCTCACGAGTAAACAGTCAGAAGAACTGGAGTTCAATCCTTTTCTCCGATGTCATGAGGTTGATGTCATTCGGGCAACCTCAGCCTCCCAAAGTGCTTCAATTGATCATGGGCGTTCACTAATCTATGAGATCTGCCAGCATCTGAGAAATGAGGAACCACTTCCAGAGGCCTGGAGGATCTTCATAGAGCAATCAGACGTGAAAGTAGACCTCTCTGCTTGTCCTGTTGCAGCAGCAATGGACAAAAGTGAGTCCAGCAAAGTGACACTGGCGAGACCTTGGCATCAAACGTTTTGGTCCATTTTTGGTCAGCCCTTATTGCAGACATTCTTGCCTTACTTTTTATTGGCATATGTCATCTGCATTCCACTAAATTACATACTCTATGCGAAGGAGAACAAGAAATATCCACTGCATTGGCTGCTTCCACTGTTTTGGATTTCTTCAGGCTCATGTGCTACACTGGTTTCTGTCATGGCAAAATGGATTCTGGTAGGAAAGAAGGAAGAGGGTGAAACAACACATATATGGAGTAGGGGAGTTTTCATGGATACTATCTGGCAAGCTTTTAGGACATTAGCAGGTGAGTATTTCACAGAAATGACAAGTGGATCCGTTTTATTTTCTCTATGGATGAAACTCATGGGCTCAAACATTGAGTTGAGTCGAGGAGTTTATGTAGATAGCATGGGAGCTTCATTGAATCCTGAAATGGTAGAGATTGAGAGGGGTGGCTGTGTGGGAAGAGAAGCGTTGCTGTTTGGACACATATATGATGGTGAAGGAGGGTTGGTCAAGTTTGGAAAGATCAGGATTGGAGAGGGTGGATTTGTGGGGAGCAGGGCTGTTGCTATGCCTGGAGTTAGAGTAGAGAATGGGAGTAGTCTTGATGCTCTCTCTCTTGCCATGAAAGGAGAAATTGTGAAGCCAAGATAAAATGGTAAATGGGCTTGTCCTTTTTTCTTGAAATCACAAGAACTTATTGCCATTTCATGTAATGCTAAAGCTCTTGGCTGATCTAACGGATAAAATGACGGCCCTTGGAATATTGTCTGAGAAATAGTAGCATTATAGCCATCTAATCAATAAAGAGTGATTATTCCTTATTTAAGTAATAAAGTCAATCAGAATGAACTTAATGGAAGAAACTTACAAACCAATAAGGATATTGATCTCTCCTTCTCTTTTAAAATATGTGCTAGCATTTCTATTTTTTGATTTTTCAAAATAAATCTTCATTTTCTTAAATTGAACCTTATTTAAAATTTCACTGTACATTGGTTTAATAACCCTAATTTAGAATTAATGATAACGTCAAATGGGAAAACCTATATTAGAATAGAGGTAAAAGAATCAAAATCTTGCCATATTAGAATGGAGGCAATAACCCTTATGAAAAACCTATATTATATAAAATATGCTTTTCATCTCATAGTATAAAATATTATGATACTTATGTGCACTATTTAATATACCACATGCACTATTCTCTCTGTCCCAAATCTTTGTCAGTTCATGAATTCAAAATATTATTTATTTATTTTTTCTTCTAACTTTAACTTCACATTTATTAATTTAACAAGCACAACATTATAATATTCAAAAGTTCAAGATAGTTTTTTTTGTTATTTGACTTAATAAATCAAATTTAACTAATCACTTCCTTAATTTATGTAAAAATTAACTTTTTCACAAGTAATTTGAGATTAAGGGAATAATAAGATAATATTTTTGTATGTGGTGTACCAATTACTAATAGCTATCTGCACTGGGCGTATTTTGGATTAAATTTTTTTAGGTGAGTTCATTTAACTAATCACTTCCTTAATTTATGTGAAAATTACCTTTTTTATAAGTAATTTGAGATTAAGGAAATAATAAGATAATATCTTTGTATGTCGTGTACCAATTACTAACAGCTATCTAGATTGGGCGTATTTGGATTATTATAAACCGTAAAAATAAATTATTTGTGATAAGAGAAGTGAGATTTAAAGAAAAAAAAAGTAAGAAAAAAGTTTTTTTTTTTTTTTTGGATTGAGTTCCAATCCACTCACCCTATAACTCCATCTTAAATCCCAGGAAACAACAGTAATTGTTGGGGCCGTTCTTCTAACTTTTGTGTGTGTGTGTGTGGGGGGGGGGGGGGTGGGTGGGGGGGGGGTGTTCTGAAAGTTCTTCTGACTTTCTACTTGTAGAGGATAATTTTTGCCCAACACTGCCACCTCTCAAAAATAAGATCCAAAACTATTTTCCGCTTGCAATGTGTTTTGATTTTTTTTTTTTTTTGCAAGGAAATTTTTGAATCACTATCACCAACATGATGTCAAGAAGTTCACAGAAATCTATACAAATTAGTTTATGTGAGAATTGTGTAGGCTGATACTCAAATCAGAGATTTCGAATTTGATACTCATTTTATGTAATTCATCCTCTTCTCTCTATCTCTTTTATAATAATATAAAATTTAATTAAAAATATATCGGGAAAAGAAAATATTGAACAAAGACGTTTCGTTTGGTGAGGTGCACTTTTACCCAATTAAGCCATCAATTTGGAATATGCTTTAGGTACTTCCAAACTCTCTATTCTTTAAATGAAAACCTAGTTAACAAAATTCACTCAGTTGTATTAGAATATTAGCTTTTTCCTTATTTTATGTACTCTTTACTCTTTGTTGGTGGAGAAAATGATTAACATTAATTGATCTAACTCCAGACTATGATAACGATTTTTGAAAGTCATGAGTTTTATGTAAGTTTAATTTTTATGTATTAAAGTATTTTTCTGTTTAAGAATTGTAATACTTTTTGCACATGTACTTGCTAAGTTAGTTTAAATTTATTTTAATAGATTGAAAATGATTCTAACCAATTAAATTTTTGAAGACTAATTTAAAAAATTAAAAATTCTAAGAAATTAAGGTAATAAAAAATTAAAGTTTATATACAAATAGTTTAAAATTATTTTAATATATTAGAAATGATTCTATCTAATAAAAAGTTTTAAAAGTAATAATTAGAATCTTCTATTTTTACAAAGTAAGTTAATATATAAATTAAAATTTCAAATTAATTTATAAGTTAGTTTAAAATTATTTTAATAGATTGAAAATGATTCTAGCCAATCAAAATTTTTAAGATTAATTAAAATTGTAAAAATTTTAAGAAATTTAGATAATTCAATATTCAAGTTAATATATAAGTTGTTTAAAAATATTTTAATAGATTAAAATAATTCTAATTAATCAAAAATTTTAAAAGTAGTAATTAAAATCTGTTACTTTTGTAAAGTAACTTAATATATGAAATTTAAAATTAAAATTAATATATAAATTAGTTTAAAGTTATCTTAATTGATTAAAAATTATCCTAACTAATTCCAATTTTGAAAACTAATTAATAAAATAAAAACTATAAGTTGTAAGAAATTAGGATGAGAGGTTTGGTGGAATATATATATATATATATATATATATATATATATATATATATATATATATATATATATATTATAGAAATATCCCTTTCTTTGTTATGCCTCCAAACCTCTCATTCTTATTTTTTAGATTTTTTAATTTTTTATTCTTTCAAAAATATTTCATTGGTGGACACTACACATCAACTTTTAATTCTAAAGTTATCTTCAAAAATCTTATTTATTGTAGAGTAAAAGTCCATACTTAATAAAACTCGATGAATTATTACTATCTAATAAATTTTCTAATTCAATACAAATTCTTCTTAATTATCTTCATAAATCCTATTCATTATTTAACACTGAAATTTATTATACTCAATTTTTTATGAAAACCAATCATTCAATTTTTTTATTTCACAAACTTCCAATTGTCACCTAAACTCCTTCAATTCTTTTATGTAATATGTTTAAATTTTTTATTTTTTAATTGCCACCATGCAATTATTATAATTTTGGTAAAAGATAATAATTCCTTCATGTCTTTTGTGTAATTTTTTATTTTTTGTTCTTTAATTATTTTTCTGTAATATTTTTAATTTGTTATTCTTTAATTGCTGTCACTTGTAATTTTTACATTTTTGACAAAATGTAATAATTTCTTCAATTATTTTATGTAATTTTTTTAAATTTTTATTCTTTAATTTTTTTGTAATGTTCTCTGTGCGTGTCACTGGATATGACACGCAAGCACAATTAATCTAATAAAGAAAGACACAGAACATGTGATACTTTTATCATGTAACCAATCATCGCAAACTCTTTAGTTAGTGCCTATAAGATAAACCATCTGCAAGAAATAAAAATTACACTTTTCAACATTTTAATTGGGTTAGAACAAAAAAAAAGACTAACTATTAATAGTCCAAGAGACATCATAAGTTCGACATTTCTATCGCCTACTCACAAAAAATAAGGGAAAAATATAAAATTCTTTTATGTATTTTTAAAATTTTTATTCTTTAATTATTCTTGTGTGATGCTTCTTTTTTTGTTATGCAATATTTTTAATTTTTTAAATTGATGCCACTTGTAATTGTTGCAATTATGGTAAAAGGTAATAATCCTTCTATTGTTTTCAATATTTTTTATTTTTTAATTACTTTTCTATAATTATTTTTTGTTATGTAATGTTTCTAATTTTTGTTCTTTAATTGCCGCCATTTGAAATTGTTTCAATTCTGGTAAAAGGTAATAATTTCATCAAATTTTTCTGTAATTTTTTTATTTTTTGTTCTTTAATTATTTTTCTGTGATGTTTCTTTTGTTATGTAATATTCTTAATTTTTTATTTAATTTTTGCCACTTACAATTGTTCTTGAAACTTCAATTATTGCAATTATGGTAAAAGATAATAATTCTTTGAATTCTTTTCTGTAATTTTTTTATATTTTTATTCTCCAATATTTTTCTCCCTATTTACCTATTTAAATTATCATATTATTGCATGTGATGTATTCTAAAGTATTTATAAAAGTACAATTTATGATCAAGCATGTGCATTATTACTACCTTTATGAATGGTTAATTAATTTTTTACATTTTTCATAATCATTCTTTACTTTATTGGATAAAATTCAATTTTTAAAAACTTGTCTTTACATTATAAGTTTGAGTATGTTGGACCATACTACGAAAAAATTTAATTCTAAGTTAACAAGACTACAGAGAAGGAAGCACACACCCCTTCAAAAAAATTAAACAGATCAATATTGACATTGGATTGGTGTCAAAATACTTAAGAGTCATCAATGAGATATAGTGGTATTTGCAAGAGATATAAACTTGAAACGTATCAATGAGATACATATGTCTTATATACCACTTCAATATCTATTGCTTTTTCGTATGGTACAGATGGGTGGTGCATTGAGATAAAATTTTCTCCAATTGCTAAAATGTAGCGATGAAGATTTATATCCATGAGGGAATTCTATGCATTTAGAATGCAAAGTCACGAATTTGAAATAAATGTACTTTTATGAGGGAGTCAACAGTTTCAGCAATTTTTTGTAGATTGTTATGCGTGAATTGAGTATAATAGATTGAATTATATAAAGACCCACCAATCAAATTTTCATCCAGATCTTTACCAGGGTTTAGAAGATGCAATAGTGGTTGGAAATGTTGATGCCTTGACTATAAGTAGAAGATTTGTATTACATTCATCATTTACAGAAGAACCATAAAATATGATTCAACACTATCAAGATGCGATGGCTAGTGGTGTCAAACGGGCCAGCCCGTCATGGGTTGACCTTTAAATGGGGTGAAACGGGCTGCCCCGTTTAAAGGTTTTCAACCAGCGGGCCAATGAATTTTCTTTTATATATATTTTAAATATATAAATTCTATTAAATTTTAAATATTAAAAAATACTATAAAACGACGTCATTTTAAAAAAAATATTTTTTTTAAAAATATGGCTTGCCCGTGTTTGGCCCGCTCCAGCCTGTGCTGGCCTACGAGCTAAACTGAGAGGGCTAAAAAGCCCGCGTTAAAAATGAGCTTGGACTTGCTAAGTCCAAGCTCGTTCATTTGAGCCAGCCCATGGGTTGATCAGTGGGCTTAAGCCCGTATTGACAGTACTAGCAATGACAATATGTAGATATTTTGGTTCCCTAGACCTTTTCATTATGTTTACCTGTAATTTCAAATGACTAGAAATAGAAAAGGAATTGCTGAGAATACCACGTTAACGTGTTGAAGACAAACCAAATATTGTTGCATGAGTCTTTCGCATAAAGCAAAAAAACTTATGGATTATCTTAAAAAGAATAATTTCTTTGATAAAGTACTTACAAGTATTACTTTTCTACCTCTATAAATAACAAATCTATATCCTTAATTTTTTATTTCTCAAATTTATTTTTATTTATGCAAATATCTCAATTATATAATTTCAAAAGCGAGGTCTTCAACATACATATTTAACTTTTACTTTGGCACTATGAGATAAGTCAAATACACCGAATTTAGTAGATGAAATTATATCAACTGAAATACCAGACAAGGAAATTGATCCAATTGCTTATAAGATCATCATAAGATGCATGTTCCATGGACCTGGTGTTGATACTTTCTCAAATGCTCAATGTATGGTAAATGGTAAATGGTAAATGGTAAATGTTCAAAGCACTATATGAAAAAATTTTGTGATGCTACAACAATAGAAAAGGATGGGTATGTAGAATACAAACGCTAAAATGATTCAAGTAAAAGAGTTACAATAAATGGTTTTACTTTCAATAGTAAGTGGGTTATCCCTCATCTGAGAGATTTGTTGGTATTGATGGATACTCACATAAATATTGATAAAATAAATTTCAAAATTATCGTCAAATATATGTACAAGTACATGATTAAAGGAGTTGATAGAGCACATGTTCTCCTTAAAGTAAATATCAATATATCAAACAATCACCAACAACAATATCAAATTGTTGATCAGATTAAACAATATTCAGAATGTCAATATGATCATAAAAGATTAACGTGTAGAAATGAATATTATTCTCAAAGATAGGCATACAAAATTTGTACCGAGGTGTTTAGCTAATCACCTAAATGAAATGCAAAGACAGATATTGGAATATTCATACTTCTAAAATTTTTTTTTGAGCACATCAAAAAGTTATGTGATTGCTTAGATATTTTTAATTTTATAGATTCAACTCTAAATTATAATATATGTTTATTAGGAGAATAGATTAGAAAATTTTCATAAACATATTAATTCATGCAAAGATTGTGCGTTTACATTCATATTTTGAGCACTACATGATGTCAAAATTACAGAAATTCATCACAAATAATTTTTGTTTTGTGTGTCGATTGGTGTGAAGAATGTTCTCATTTACAAAAAAGAATCACAATATAATATATTCATTGATAAAATTACCTTTGAATAATACTTTTTTGCCTCTCTACTATATATTACTTATCATGGTATTTATTTTTTTTATTTTTGTTCGATTGATAAAATTACCAATAGCATTTATTAAAATTTTCATACTGGATATCAAATTTTAATTAACTAATTAATTATTAAATTAGTTGTAATGATTTAGTAATTTGATAATTTAATTTATTTATTAAAAATAAATTTGAATTTTTTTAGAATTAATTTTTAATTTTACTAGATACATTACTACAAGAGTTGTATTTAAAAAATATATATATTACCGTGAATAAGACCAGTTTTTTTGACTAGTATACACACACATATATATATATATATGAATAAAATGTTAAAATTTAAAATTTAGAAATTTAATTAATTTCTTTATCTACTTTACTTAGACTATCAAACAAGACCATCTATTGCATAATTATTAAAGTCATTGACCATATTTCAATTTTTTTGTTACTATTTTCATATCCCATTCATGAATGAGTCCTTCTCATGTATCTTTTCTGTTCTTTTATATACTAATAATGAAGATCTATTTTGTTGTCTTAGACTTACTTAATTATCACATTATCACAAATTAATATTTTTTATGATTAAAAGCACGAAAGGATTGTACACAAAATGTACGAAGTTTCGAAGAAAAAGAGAACGGGAAATAGAGTCCGATATATATATATATATATATATATATATATATATATATATTTAACTGGGTGGAAGTAGAATCTGACTTGGCCACTAGGACCGTTGAATGGCAACTATCATTTGGCAATCTTTTTAATCGCGACTCGTGATTACAACTTCTCTTTCTTGGTCACTTTGTGGAAACTTTGAGCCGCCCGATCATCATCTCCTCCCTTTCTCCCTCACGCACAACACACAGAAAATATTGCCTCTTTGCCTTAAAAGTTTTTTGGAAAAGTTTTCTGATTCTTCGGGTTTGGATTCCCCATCCTCTCTTCTCTCTGTCGCACCCGGAAAATCTACATGATAAATAAATTTTGGTTTTCTGTTTTGTTCTAGCGTAGAGAGATAGAAAACCGACAGCTTTTTCCAGGGTTTTTCTGGGTTTTGATTCGAAGTTTGATGGGCGTTATGGAAGAAATTGGGGTCGATATCAGGTCAGGTTTCTAACATGTTTAATGGGTCTCTATATCTTTTCTCTCTCTCTCTTTTTTAATCCTTTGTCGTGGATGAGATATGGAGATTATTGTTGAGAATTAGGTTAATAACTATGTTTGCTTGCGTGAAAAAATTCTTGAACCTATAGATGTTGCGTGAAAAAATTCTTGAACCTATAGATGTTTACGTGTAATGGGTTTTTGAGATACTATTTTGAAAATTTTAGAATTGGCTATGTTAACGAGGGATTGAAAGCTGGGGCCTTTTGTTGTTTATATGGATTCTTTTTCCTTTTTACGTTTTCATTTTCTCAACCGATGCTTGAAATGTTATTTGTTTAAACTCTGTAGTTTAATTAGCTCCTTTTGGTAGTCTTTTATAGATTACATGTAGAAGGTTGTGTAGAGCATAAAGGGTTTGTATAATTTATGTTTAGATCACACCGTTAAAGTTTTGTGAAAATTTATCTAATTTTGTGTAAATGCCATTCTGTATTTCTCATTCTGGTTTGTTTGGCTACAGTTCGGACATTGAAGTTGATGATATAAGGTGTGATAACATCGCGGAAAAAGATGTCAGTGATGAGGAAATTGAAGCAGAAGAATTGGAGAGGCGGATGTGGAAGGACCGAGTTAAGCTGAAGAGGCTCAAGGAACGACAAAAGCTAGCGGCACAGCAGGCTGCGGAAAAGCAGAAGTCAAAGCAGTCAACTGATCAGGCAAGGCGGAAGAAGATGTCCAGAGCTCAAGATGGTATTCTGAAATACATGTTGAAGCTTATGGAAGTGTGCAAGGCTCGTGGATTTGTGTATGGAATTATTCCTGAGAAAGGTAAGCCGGTTAGTGGTGCTTCTGATAACATTAGGGCATGGTGGAAGGAGAAGGTAAAATTTGATAAGAATGGCCCTGCTGCTATAGCTAAACATGAAGCTGAGTGTCTTGCCAAGGCAGAAGGAGCTGGTAATCAAAATGGAAATTCGCAAAGTGTTCTTCAAGATTTGCAAGATGCAACCTTAGGATCGCTTTTATCATCCTTGATGCAGCATTGTGATCCGCCCCAAAGGAAGTATCCTTTAGAGAAGGGAGTCCCTCCACCTTGGTGGCCATCTGGAAATGAAGAATGGTGGATGAAATTGGGCCTACCAAAGGGCCTGACTCCACCATATAAGAAGCCACATGATTTGAAGAAAATGTGGAAAGTTGGTGTTCTTACTGCTGTTATAAAGCACATGTCACCTGACATTGCGAAAATAAGGAGGCTTGTTAGGCAGTCGAAGTGCTTGCAGGATAAAATGACTGCAAAGGAGAGCTTGATATGGTTGGGTGTTTTGAGCCGAGAGGAAGCTCTCATCCAGCAGCCGAGCAGTGACATTGGTTCGTCTGGGATTAGTGAAGCACCTTCTAGAGGCCATGGTGGAAAGAAGAAACCTTCAGTTAGCACTGACAGTGATTATGATGTAGATGGCATTGATGATAGTGCTGGTTGTGTCTCCTCTAAAGATAACCAAAGAAATCAACCACTGGATGTGGTCCCATCTGCATCACCTTCGGATGCTGGACCTCAGTCTATCACGGATAAAGTACAGGGAGAAGAGCAATCAAGGAGAAAAAGACGTAGAAAATCAAGCACTGCTAATGTTCAGGCTGCACCATCTCATAATGAGCATCCTTCTGACGAGCCAAGAAATATGGTGCCTGATATTAACACAAATGTAGATTTTACAGGCTATCTAATGCATGAAGGCCAGCCAGAAACTGACAGAGCAATCCCAGTAGACCCTCTAGATAAAGATGCTGATGTCCAATCACATTTACCAGCATCTGGCCTAAATGATTTCTCAACCATTCCATCTGAAAATACAGTATCAGGCCGGCAACCAATTATGGGCAACGCACCCTTAGTCCATCCTTTAGTACAGAATTCTGAACTCTTACCATATGACTCTGGGTTGAATAGTGGATCTCAAGATTTTCAGCTTCAGGGCATAACTGAATTCCCTGAGTTGCATAACAGAGCACCGACTTCTCTGCTGCATTATGGACGTCAGTCTGGTTTGCAAAGTAGAAGTCAGCATTCTTTGTTGCAACATGATCCAGGAAGCTCCGGTTTGGTGCCAGATGTTCAAAATTCTGGCTTGCCTCATCTTGCTTCATGCCATCTCTATGATCAGTCAATGGCATTAGGGCCTACTCGTGAGGAACAGCAGTCTGGTATTTCAGTCAATGAACTCCAGCCAAGGATGCAGAGTTCTGACTTTAGTTTACCGGTTCCAGAGAGAAATAGAGATGAAGTAAGTGATGGACATTTTAATCATTGCATTAAGGATACATTCCAGAATGAGCAACATAGGTCCGTTGAAAATCATCTTGTGGTGTCACCACTCAATGGCCTATCACCAGATTATACAGTGTTTAGCAGTTCATTTCTGGATGGACCAGCATTTGATGACTATTTGCTTGGTGATGACTTGATTGAATACCTTGCCTCATAAGCTCTATCTGTTTCCTTTGGTTGTTCAAGAGTAAGAGACAAGAGAAAGATGTTATTCAGAGAGCTGAAGAGTTCTGGGTTCTGCCCCACTTGAATTTGTTGAACTACCAGCTAATATTCTCTCTCTCTGTCTTTCTATTATGTGAATACAGTAGATTATTAGGGAAGGTTCCTTCTTCTCTCTCCCTCCTGTCCATTAATTCACCCCCCCACCCCCAACCCACCCACCCACACACACACACACACAATCAAACGAGCACTCAAGTGTAAAAATGAACAGAAACTGGGAGTCAAATGTCACCAATTTTTTTAAAATTGAATTTCGACTTTGAATTATTCAACTTTTAGAAGCAAAAGCAATGGTGGCGGGCTTTTCTTGGTGTGAATTCACAGCCAGAAGGCAAGATAACAAATTTAGAGAAATACAAGAAAACTAGACAAGCCTGAAGGGCAGAAGTACCTGTAGATGGTGTGCCAAATTAAAAAGTTGAGATGCTGATGCCATTCTTTCCTTTGTGACATCCTGGAGTTTAGATACAGTTAGCTTATACTTCCCTGGTTTTGTTATCTCGATCATATTCTTTGGCTTCCGAACTCATTATATTGCAGTTGATTTTATTGAGAGATTGGAGATTTTAATTACCTGTATGACAATGAATTAAGCTTGCTGTCGATGTACTATCATCTGTGCAAGTTTAATCATTTTAGAAGCGAAAATCAAATGCTCTTTTTCTGGGTTTTATATCAAGTGCATATTTTTGTTATATAGATACTCTGTTGTTCAAAGCTTGCCCATATTTGGTGTTGTGGGAGACTTTTGTTATGTATGGTTGTATAAATTTACATTTTTGAACATTAGCTCAAGCAGTTTCTGTGAAAAAATGTTGGCAAATCTTATAAGCTGAGTCGGATTTAGCATTTGCTTCGACGGACAAGCTAGGAATAGTTGAACAACATGAAAATGGCCTAGCTAGTTTCCAGGCTTGTTTACACTTTGCTCTCGGAAAAGAGAGGCTTTTCCGGTATGTTAATTGATGAGAATCAATGTATTATGTGATAGCGGTTAAAGGAAATGTGTCTCATGAATTTCTGCTAATGAAAAGTAATATATGATGAATGTCAATATGCATTTTTTGTTCTAACTGAGGTTAGTGTTGATTTTTTTGTTGATAATAAATGTTTTAAAATTTTACATTTACCAATAAAATATTTATAAGAATGATTTTGACATTTTTTGAACAAAAAGGCAAATATAAAATTTGGAGATTGATAAGCAAAGTGATTTTTCTTAGGGGCAGCGTGTATAATTTGTTTTTATTTTTATTATAAATTTACGTATTTTTATTGTAAAATATATATGTTCTCTACTATCCTTATTTTACTTTAAATTAAAATTTAAAATTTAAAGAATAAATTTTTTATTTGATCTAAATTTGAAAAGTTTTGAAATAATTTTAACGTAATAATAGAGTTTTACAATAGTTTTACCCTAGAAGGATTATTGCACATTATAAGTGTTGTTTGTTCACCCTAGAAGGATTTTGTTAATGCTTTTTTTTAGAGATAATTGATATTATACATTTAAAAGTTTTTAACTAGTATTTGAATCTTAGATGCATCTTAGTTAAAAATAAATATTAAAAAAATAATTAATTATATTATTATTATATATAATAATAATTAATAATATATATATATGAATTTCTGCTAATGAAAAGTAATTTATGATGAATGTCAATATGCATTTTTGGTTCTAACTGAGGTTAGTGTTGATTTTTTCGTTGATAATAAATGTTTTAAAATTTTACATTTACCAATATAATATTTATAAGAATGATTTTGACATTTTTTGAACAAAAAGGCAAATATAAAATTTGGAGATTGATAAGCAAAGTGATTTTTTTTATGGGCAGCGTGTATAATTTGTTTTTATTTTTATTATAAATTTACGTATTTTTATTGTAAAAAATATATGTTCTCTACTATCCTTATTTTACTTTAAATTAAAATTTAAAATTCAAAGAATGAATTTTTTATTTGATCTAAATTTGAAAAGTTTTGAAATAATTTTAACGTAATAATAGAGTTTTACAATAGTTTTACCCTAGAAGGATTATTGCATATTATAAGTGTTGTTTGTTCACCCTAGAAGGATTTTGTTAATGCTTTTTTTAGAGATAATTGATATTATACATTTAAAAGTTTTTAACTAGTATTTGAATCTTAGATGCATCTTAGTTAAAAATAAATATTAAAAAATTAATTAATTATATTATTATTATATATAATAATAATTAATAATATATATATGAATTTCTGCTAATGAAAAGTAATATATGATGAATGTCAATATGCAATTTTGGTTCTAAGTGAGGTTAGCATTGATTTTTTCGTTGATAATAAATGTTTTAAAATTTTATATTTACCAATATAATATTTATAAGAATGATTTTGACATTTCTTTTCTGCGAAAATCCTCTGCTTCAGCAGCAAACACATCACCCACTAAATCTTTACAAATCCAAGCGCCCTTCCCATTACCCTCCTCATTTCTGATAAGGAAAGAACTGAAAGTTTCACAATCAGGCATGAAGCTTGATTAAAAATTAATTTTAAACCATCCACTGTGTGGAGATTTCCAACATACTGATTGCTTCCATTGCCTTTTACCTGGTCGGCCACCGTATTGAACAACATTTTGGTCAGTACGTGTGGGCAGCAATATTGGCCGTTGGATTGACTTTGTGATCCAATGGTTAGGGTGCTCAGTGACACATTTTGAACCCAAAGAAAGAAAAGTTTGAAAATTTGTCAACTTTGAAGTTTGAAATTCCCTCTCTCTTCATAATTACCTATCTTCTCAACCATTATTTGGAATCGCGACAAACCAAACCAAAAGGTACAATAAAAAATTCAAAACCCCCATAAAAGTTCAAAAGATCCTCTAGAAGCTTTGAGAGAAAAAGAAAGCCGGCCATATTTTTATTGAAGAAAATCCAACGAAAAGATTATATCTTCTGCTGATTTTGTTCGTGTTTGAGCAAAAGATGCATCTGTTCGTGTTCTCCATCCTTTATTCATAAAAAATAGATTGAAAATAGCAAAAAAAAAAATTACAGAAAGAGACTAGGTTTCAATTTCGGTATTGTACAACTATCATTGTCAAAGCTAACCAAGCTATGCTTCAAAACTGCAATCACATACAGAAACTAAAGGCACTGAAGAAGGTAGGGTTTGAGAAGTTGGCGGAATTGCGATTGTTAAACCTGCATACAAAACTGTTGGAGTCCATTTGCAAAGGGTATGATCAAAAACCTGATTCTGCACCACTGTCAAATGGGAAGACACTGACAATTATGAATGAGGATGTTAAACAAGTATACAGACTCTGAAGGGGTTTAGTTGAAATGTTTGTTGAAGGAGAGCATAATGGAAGGATTACCATATTGAGAATTTTGTAGTAGAGCTAGGTGTCAAATGCTCGCCCAAGAAATATGTGACAATAAAGGTATTGCAGTAACGCATCTCAGGCTTCCGAGGGGATAGCCATACTTATACGAGTTGTACATTCTGTTAGCTATAGCAACACTATTATCCCCAACAAATTCACTAAAGATAAACTTAAGGAAATATGCCCGGTTTGTGGACAATATTGAAGATATTAAAATTTGAATTGGGCTGGGCACGTGCGGGATTTTTTTGGCTCGAGGCATGAGGAATTTTAGCCACAAAAATCAAAAGAAACCCAGTTCCTAGCCAGAGGAAAACAGGCACTTGTTATTAGTACTGGTGTATTTGTATTCATGTAGTAAATAATTATTCGTAGAACATGTAATAATTATTCAGATGTGATTGTATAATTATTCTAATGGTACTGAATAGTTATTCATTTATGTAGTGATTAATTGTTCTATAGATGCAAACGTCATTCTTACCATGTTGAATAATTATTCCTAAAGATTTGAATAAATTGTTCTTCGTTATGTAACTTTTTTTTTGACTATGTTGAATAATTATTCGTTTAGGTTTGAATAATTATTCTAGTGATTCATAAGTTTTTAACAATTTTCACCGTAAGTGTAGGCACTTTATCTTGAGGAGATGTATAGAAGGCCCCCGGACGGAATTACCATACTCTTAGTAGAATTTAAGTAGGATATTGCAAGCCACCAATCCAGAGTTAATTCACAATGAGGTCAGTCGAAATGAAGATAATGCTGAAAGGTCTAGTGGTTGTGCTGCTGTCTCGAGGGACATTATAAGTTCCGAACTTGGGGCAAGAAAGACCAAGTACTTGAAGAAGCTTCAAAAGATTGAAAGTAAATTAAAGGAGATGGATAATGTAGATTAGCCTATAGGCTCTTGGTTACTTGTTAACCCTAAGAGGTGAAGGTTAGAAAAGATAGATAAGACCCCAGAAAAGATGAGTTGCAATGAGGAGGTTGGATAATTTGAGGATAGCCTAGGGCAGTTTGACAAGTTTGAGTTCAGAGCCAAGCAGTCACAGATAGTCGAACTTGGTATAATGGGAATTGTTTAGGAATACTAACAAGGTTACTGAAGTTACTGTTGTATAATTATTAATAAGATTATGAATAATTTTTCATATGATAAATATATATGTTTACAACAAAATAATGATTATGTTGTAAGTGAATACTTATGCATAAGTGATACGATATTAAATAATTGTTTTTATCCCTGAGGAGGGGATGGCTTGGGAAAAGCCATTTTGGAAGATACGTTTGGTAAGACTACAGTTCGAAAATGTGCTTGAAAGTGAGAAGAATAATGTTGTTGAGGGGGAAGTTGCCGAGAGGGAGAAGGAAGGCAATGCAAATCTGCCATGTGAGAGGGAAGAAGGAGGAATGGTTGAGTCGACAGAGAAAATTGAAGGGGACAGTGGCATTAAGGAAAGTAGCATGCCATCCAAGAATTGAGTATTGTTGTTGCCCCTAATCCAATCGCACATAGGCCAATGAAAAAGCGACGAGTAATCAAGGCTAGGTCGAAGTTGAGGTAGCCTTATGAGGTCACCAAAACTGCTTTGAATGCCATGACATCGAATGAGAAAATTGTCGTCAATTTTGCACTGCTTGCTAGGCCTCCTCTTCCCCGATGGGAAAGAGTAATCATTTCTTTTTTATTTTAGCTAAGTAATGCTAACAATTATGCTTTAATTGATGAATAGCTATTCTGCTAATGCTAATAAGAATAATTATTAACACTTCTTGACCACTTACCAGAATAATTATTCATCATATGCAAAATAATTGTTCTACGTACCTATGTATTCGCTGAGACTATTACATTTGGTTTGCAGTGTGCTACTAGTATTTGATGACAAGGTGCAACCATTAACAATGATATAACTGGAAGGAAATCACCCTTTACAATATATGTATCACTCCACTATTGATACCTTGTACACTTCCTGAACCGAGAGTAGGTGGCATATGTTGTAGTTAGCCATTTTTACTTCACCACTACAATACTTTTTATTCATTTTTATGGTATGCACACTTCCTGTTAAGAACTCAAATGACCGCTTCGATACTTAGAACACTGTTTGTTACTCTACTGCTTAGGATGCCATATTTATAATATTGTACTCTGCTTTGACCTAGATCAGATATATAAGATTCAGGAAGAAAAAATTTTGTACAATTCACTTTTATTTCTTATTCAGAAGCTTCCATTTATGTGATGACAAAACATGTATTGATTTGATGTTTTAGTTATATTTTTCTATTTTTATAAATTATAACCCATTTATTAG
Source organism: Rauvolfia tetraphylla (assembly GCA_030512225.1). Taxonomy (NCBI): domain Eukaryota; kingdom Viridiplantae; phylum Streptophyta; class Magnoliopsida; order Gentianales; family Apocynaceae; genus Rauvolfia; species Rauvolfia tetraphylla. The sequence goes on from JAJQKT010000023.1 coordinate 806,956, forward strand.
TTCTTTAAATTTATTTTATATTTACTATCTAAATTTTAAAATAACAATTAATAAAAAAATAAATAGGATCACTGATGAATATTTCTGCACGTAGTGGGGAAGACTAAATTAGTAATATAGTAACTCCTTTAGTCCCCCCCCCAAAAAAAAGTAGCTACGAAGATTCTCTTTCTTTTCTTGAACTATTTTCCTCATCTAATTATTAAAATCCAAAAGAATTTTATTTTTGTATATTTTACTTCCTTTATTTCAAAATATAGAGTTTGACATTTTTTCCAACATATTTCATTTTTTATTAATTCCAAAGTTCTACTTTTTTAAAAAAATTATCCCTCACAAAATTACTTAAAAGGTAGAAAGAGAAGAGAGGTAAGTGTCTAGGACTTAGAGAAAATAAAATAGGGAGAATTTCCTTTATTTTTCTCACTTTTAATGTCATGTAATTCGGGCCAAAAGGTTCACAAATGGAGTATATCATTTGATAAGATTTGATAATTAATATATTCATTTTTAATATAAAATTATTATATAAATTTAAAATGCACGAAGATTGTTCCACGGGCTTTGTCAATTTTTGGAATTAGGGCAGGGCAATGAAGGTATGGTTAAGGTCTTTAAGTATATGGTCTGTTTGGAAGAATTATTGGACAACATGAATGACTTTTGGGGCAATTAGGGACCATTAGGTTTTATAAAAAGATGGGGTCTGGCCATCAGGGCCAAGACTTTTCCTGGACTTCATGGCAAACACAATATCTTTAATAAAATCAACATAGGGATGCTACAAAAGCATTCATTTTGTTCTTCAGTGATAGTTGGGGTGATGAGGTTATTAAAGTTTATAGGAGAAGTAAGTTGGCTAGAAGTGAATAGGTTTCTATAGTACTGCTCAAAAAAGGAATCAATATGACGCCCAATCACAAGTTCAAGAGTTATCCGTAACTAAAATATTATCAATAGTATTATATCTCTTACGTACAATGGTAGCCAAGTAAAAAAAGTGGTTATTTTCATCACCTTCCTCTAGCCAGCGTGCTTTGGCCTTTTCCTTCCACAAGATGTTTTCTCTGTTCAAGAGTTCATCCAACTCGTCTTTGGTATGCCTCTCCATGGAAAGGTCTTTAGCGAATTGATTTTGGGATTGAAGGTGATTTGTAGTGCCTTGAGGCTGTTTGATATTTCTTGGACACGTCCTAAATGGGTTGTGTTCCAATTCTTAAGTGCAACTTTAGTTTTTGTCAAATTTACAAAGAGCTGGTATGGAAGGGAACAATCTGAATGGTATCAATGGGATAACTATCTCTAGTCCGTATCGCTTCAAATCGAAATGGTCCGGCCACAGTGTAGAAGAAGAGGTTGATAGTCTGATTTCAAGGCAGTAAGATGAGTGATTGTTGCTTTGGGAAACAAGGCGTGCCAAGAGGAGTTAACTAGACCCATATCAAAGCGAATTTGAATATTTGCACTAGCAGCACATTTATTGTTCCAAGTATAAGGGTGTCCCGAAAATCCTAATTCAATAAATCATAGCTCATAAATTAAATTCTTGAACCCATTATGACTGGAAAAAGATGCAGACCAATTACTTGTTTTTCAGATTGTTCAATTAAGTAGTTAAATTCCCCAACAACTAACCAAAGACCTTTGAAAACATCCCCAATTTGCTTGAGTATCAAAGAAAATGTGCTTCTATGAGTTAACTAGGGCCTCATAAACTCCTGTAAATTGCCACGACCTATGAGGAAGATCAAAAAAGATGATTGTATTTATAATATTATCATTACCTTTCACAACTCTGAGATCGGTATTGCTTTTCTAGCAAATGAGCAAGCCACCAGAAGAATGAACAAAGTAGACGTGAGGGAAATCTAGAGATGAAAGAAGACTGAGAGAATTTTGTGTGAGAAGAGGTTTTAACTTCAGTAAGAAAGAGGATGAGAGGTTTGTGTTTGTTGAGATATAGTCTCAACGTTGTCTCTACCTTGGGCTTAGAGAGAGCCATAGAAAATGATGTATTACAATAATTGACCATTGGGTGAAGATCTAGTAACTCTTTTGGAGCTTTTAATCAATTAACTCTTCTAAAATTATTAATCAATTTAGTTCTTCAGGAACCTTACACTACCATTTATACTTTGGACATATATTTTAAATTTTGTCTAAATAAACAATAAATATTGTTTATACAAATTATATCTTCACAATTTTTTATCCAAAATAAACTAAAATTATATATAAATACTAGAATGTAAATTTATAGTATTAAAACTTTTCAATAATAATAACAAATGATAAAATAGAAATTTAGCAATTCGATCATTCAAAATTTGATTGACATTCAAAATGCTAAAAACTCTTTCTAGATATTCAAAAGAATTGGCTACATTCACATGTGCCATATTAATATTATCGACACAAGCATCATTATACCAGTAGCATAATTTTGGAAAGTAAAGAATTATCAATAATTAATAGATATTCATAACATGCTTAACTTACTACGGATACGTGACAAATTTTCATATTACATCAATAACATGTTAGAATTATTATTTTCACTTTTTTCTTCTCATTATTTTCTCACTTCTGGTGAGTATCTATTTACTAGGGATTTAATGAGTCATTCTTATAGTATAACAAAGTGTATTTCTATTAGCCACGACCAAAATCTCGTACATAAATATATTATAATTTTAATATCATTCAATTTAGGGAATGGCATATAAATATTTGGTCAAACATCAAAGTATTTTATTCATGACTCATTTAGTCTCAGAAGATATAAATTTAAAATTCTTCTGAAAAAATTCTTCTCGATATTGCTACTACAGGAGTATATTAGAGATATGAAAAAAGAAAAATCTTTTATACTGATAGACATAAAATCTTTTAGGCACACATATAACAAATCATTACTAGCATTTATACAACAATCATCTTCTGGTGATTATATATTTCATTCATAATTTGCTAGTAATCAAGTAGTTTTGATGCTTTGTATTTCTTAAATAGTGTCTTCAAGACCCATAATATCCAAATGTATATATTTTAATCGCCATAATTATATGGATTATTCTTACCATATATGCGTCTATGTTCACGGCTTTGACTATGACTACGACCTCTTCCAGGGCCATAATTATTGATTCTAATGTATTCACTCACAAATTTAAACTAAACTATACTTTGGGTAGAATGACCATCTTCTAGTGGTAAAATCTTTCTTTTAAATCCTCCACAAATAAGTGGATTTCTCACGGTAAGATATTTTGCCTTTAGATTCTCATGGAAATAATGGCGGAGAAAAATCATGGCTTTTATTCGATTTTGAAATATTGATGTATTATTTTTAACAATGGTGTCTGCCAGACACATTACATCTCAATAAATTTAAGCATCTAGTGTCTATGACATATAATTCTTTCTATAAATATCAAAAATAAAAAAATAAGTTTTGAAAATTTTGTCATGAGAATTCAAAGATAGAAAAAATACCTTTTTTTCTATTAATTAAACTCCCAATTTCGGTGGCAGATACTCGTACTTCTTGGCCTCATATAAATTTCAAAGATCTAGTGGTAGAGTTTCGTGCTGATAACGTGTTATGAATTTAAGTGTTGCCAACGTAAAATTAAAGTAAAAACGATACTCAATATATTTGGAGAATAATATAAAACTAAGGAAAAGAGAAGATAGAATATAGAGAGAAAAAGTAGAACTCAAGAATCAAGACTAATGTGTCACATATAATTAATGTCATCATATGGTTATATATATATGCTCATAATAAAAGAATTTATGAAAACTCAAAATCTAATAGGGAAAGGAAATCAAATCTGATTAGCAGTCATATTTTGAAAGTTCAGTTCTTTTCAGGAAACTAACTAATATGAACATTTACATATTATTTCATAACACTTCATATTATTACAAGGATAATTTAACCTACCAATCTACTAGTGAAAGTTGTAGATATTGGTTGAACTGTTATTGTTACTTAATTAAGTACCGATTTCAACTATTAGTTTTATATATTTTTTATGTTTCAAAAATAAAATAACCACATCTTTGATTGCAGAGACACAGTCATTACCAAAAATATTTAGGTAATCACAATATTATTTATACTTCATTGTGATCATGAACACGGGTCAAACAAATAATCCTATTAAGAAACTTGCGATAGAGATCATGAAGATTTTTTATAATTAAGAAGTTGCAATTTGACTCTCTGCAAATCAATAACCCTATTGAGTATATGATAAGGTAGTAAATTAGTTAAAAACACATTTTATTACATAATTCTACATCTTAGGTTCTATCCATATCCCAATATGTTTCCCCAATACATCGACAACAAAAAAAGAAAAAAAAATGTTCACTATCGGACTATTTCATAAATTAAGCTTAAAATTCTTTTGAATTTGAGCTCAATTTGACATATGCAATCGTTTCGGACAATAAAAAAGGTTATACGTATTTTAATACCTGAGTTTATGTTATTTTAAGCCATATAATTTTTTTTTTCAAAAAAAAAATCATTTCAAAGGTCATTTCAAAAAAAAAAAAAAATCATTTCAAAGGTCATTCATATGGCTATACATAGGATTTGTGAGCAGGAAAAGTAAACGTCTCTATTAACCTCAAGGAGTTTCAGTATCAAGCTTTTCGCCTTAAAAGCATCACATCCTCCTAGACGACAGGAATTGTGTAGAAAAAAATGCCCGATTTAAAATGTTATAAATTTAAAATCAATAATATTTTTGTTATCATTTGTTGGCACGGGAGTAATTTTAGTACAATAAAATCATAATAGTAATAAAAAGAATTGAATAAAAAAATTATAATAATGAAAATATAGAGAAATTATAGAAAGAACACAAGAGCTTTAATTGATATTCTCTCAGAGTAAATTAATCAATTAATAAGTGTATACAACACATAAGTCTAAATCCTTATTTATAGGATGGAGGGGTAAATATTAATAAGAAATGATAAAGATGAATTAGAAAATAAATCTTATAAATATTTAAAGATACTAACAAAAAAACTCCGTGCTATGCACGGAGAAATAATTTGTAATAAAAAATTATTACACAAATTATTTTAATAATGAATAATAAAATATAAAATAAATAATTAGAATGTCAAATATTCATAAGTTGTATATATATAATTAAGCAAGTTAAACCTAACAGGATGTTGAAGTACTTGTTCAATAACTCTTCTAATGTCTTAATAAAGAGGTCACTATTTGTAAAATTAGTAAAAAATATTTTCATTAGTTATATATTTAAGAAATTATAAGTATAGTAAATTGTTTAGCATCTTAATTTAATACAACATTACCTAATTGAATGTATCAAAAAAATTTCACAGATTGTTGAAGGTGTAAACACTCTTCACACCAATTTATTTTAATGACAAAAATTACTAAGAGCGAAAGATTATTATTTTCCTTGAATATAGATGCACGTATCACAAACATAAATGCAAGCCTATACAAAAATTTACATGGTCTTCTACTAACTTGTGTCCATTTTCCTGAATATCATGTAAATGAAAATCTCTCAATGATACATATGTTGTGTAGATTTTATAATTAAATATTATAATTGATAAATTATATATTGATAAATATATATACATCTACATAGATAAATACCTTTTATTGTGGATCTCGTAAATAACTCGCTGGACAACGAAGAACAAACTCTGCATGTTTGTCTTTTAGAAAGGTATGCATATTTTCAGTAAAATCTTTCAATTGAACGAAAAATTGATATCTTCAAATTTTTTAAAAGGATCACAATCAGTAAAATGTAACAAAATAACTTATCTATATTGTAGTAGTTAATTACATTGATATTGTTTCAACTGTATCGTTGCATTCAGTACACACTTACTCTCAATAAACACACTCTGTTATACTACCACAATTGTTGTAGGACTCATACAACAAATTTTCAATATCTATACTATTTATATCAGCAACTATGCCAAAGAACCTTTCCTGAAAAAAAAAAGAGAACAATAATTAAAAGTCATATTTAATTATCTTGTTCATTTGCAATAGTTTATTATCTGTGATAGTACTTGATAATCTGATATCCATATTCTTTTAGCATTCGAGATCAATAACAATTGTGTAGTAGAAAAATAAGCTCTATTCATCCAAGTTGTAAGTATCTTTGCATAATAATTTTCATCATACATAAATGCAAAAAAAAAACATACGTAAAGGGAAAAAGTAAAGTATGATGAATGAATCTATACATATAAACTTACCATCGTCTAATGATATTAGCAAATTCTAAATTTCGATTAATATATAACCTGCTTGATTTATTTGTACAAAGTGATAGACTTGTATGCAACAGTTGGTATAACATGAATAATTTTTTAAGATAATAATCAAATTAAATTAAGTAATATACCTTGATAATTTTTCACTATGATCTCACATGTCAATAGAACTGTATTTTCATTTACTACAACTAATAGTTGCTCCCCCTTATTATAGACAAATTCTCCCCATGGAGTAAGTCTAACAACTGTCATGCTATTTTAACATGTAAATGAATTTTAATAAATTTATAGCTATTGAAATATATTAATAAAAATTTTACATTAATAAAGCACTTTTACTCTCTCTCATTCTTTAAAATACTTTTGCATGGGATATACATTATTTTTTAAAAAAATAAGTATATAATGAGAATAGATTTTTAAAAAGAAAAATTTGTTCTAAATATCACTAAAAAAATACATTTAATAGCAATATATGAGTAACTTTTACTCTCTCTCCTCCTCCAAAACACTTTTGCACCGGATATACATAACTTTTTAAAAAATAAATGTATAATGAGAATAGATTTTTAAAAAGAGAAATTTATTCTAAATATCACTAAAAAAATATATTTAATAGCACGACCATGAATATGTCTTTTTTTAGTGACAAAGTTAATTTTTCTTTTAAAAAAGTACCATAAAGAAAAATTCATATGTTTTATTATATAAATAGTTATTAGAGAATATTACAAAAAATATGAAGCAAATTTATGTATTTAATTTAAAAATTATGTACTAATGATTAATCATAAGTAATTAAGAAGAAAAGAAAAAAATAAAAAATACATTGTAAGTTATACTTTTTTTTTCTAAATATTTAAAGTAAATTAATTTTACGATATGATCTTTCAATTATTTTGTCGTATTCACCTCTACCCCCCGTTATGTGTAAGAGAAAAAGAGAATTATTTATCATTTAATTATTTTTTTTTACTCTTTAAAAAAATAGAACATATTTGTAATAAAATTATTGTGAAAATTAAAATTCTTCTCCCATTACTTGTCTCCCTCCATTCCTAAAAAATAAATAACATAAAAAATAAAAGTTAGTATTTTATAATTAAAAACCTCAAAGAAAGATTTTCAAAATAAAAATATTCTCGGTCATTATTCAACTTTTTTTTTCAAAAGAATCATGTTCTTGATCACTATCATTCAATCAAAATAAAAAAAATGCATGAAAAATGTAAAAGGAAAAAACATTAATGATGCTAAAAATAAAACTAAAAGTAAAAGAAGCTGACAAAAATGGAGCAAATAAATAACTACATATGAAAGTCATGTACAACTTGAAGATTTGTTGATAATAAGAAAATTTAAAAAGTTTCAATAAATTACACAGACTCATATTGAATAAGAAAAAATAAACTAAAAGGAATTACAGGATTTAACTAAAGAAGCCTCTAAGACATATTTCAAAATTTAAAAATAATAAAGATAAAATACTTATAAAAAATTAAAATATCCTAAATGTGCCTTATGTTTATAATGTGTATAACACTCATACATTTTTCTCCATTTTAAAGGAAGAAGTATGGGATAGTCTTTCCACTTTGGTCTCTATCCCAAAAGGTTCTCAACAAAAAAAAAAAATCTTCTCTAAAAATAAATAAATTCATAAACATCTTACTTGTACACAAAGAAGTTTTTAATAAATTAAAGAAAATGAAATATTTTCTAAAAAAATTAATTCGTAAAACCTTTGAACAATAAGAGATACAATGAATATTGATAAGCTTCTCAAGAAAAAATAAATTATTTTTTCAAAAACAAAATAGAAAATCAAATCTATAATACTATTTATTAAATTTAGAGGTCAAAAATTAAAGTGAAAGAGAAAAATAAAGAGAATAAAGTAACATGTATCAAAAAATAAATTTAAAATATTATTTTTTTTAATTTGAAAAAACAGGATTGATGATAAAAAACCTTATGAGGAAAAATTTATGAAGAAAGAAAAAGTTTGTGGAGAAAGTGACAGTAGATGAAGTTATGTGAAGATAGTTAAAAAATTATTAAAATTTTGATTTAAATTTAAAAATGCATTTCAAATTACAATAGTAGTAAAATAATTTGTATAGTATTAGAGTTGAAAGTGGGCTTTGGTTTTTTTAGTAATAGAAGAGTTTATATAGTATTAGAGTTGAAATTGGAGTTAAAAGGTGGGAAAATTGTTTAATTAAAAATTAAAAAACTTTAGAAAATAAAATCAAGACCTTGGAAGGTTTAGAGGAGGAGAGAGAGTAAAAGTATTTTGGTAATATATATATATATATATATATATATATATATATATATATATATATATATATATATATATGATAGAACTCTTATAATTTATCTTCGAGTAAGATAGAATATTTCTATCATCTATTTTTTAATAGGATAAAGTATCTTTATCTCTGATATTAAATTATCTCTTAATATAAAATAATAGATATTTACAATTATATTAATTTCATAATAATTTTGTGGTTGTCAGTATTATCTTGATTTCCCGCAAATATAATTCCAAATTCAAGCATTCAAACTTGAAAAAGTGCAAAAGCCCTGAGAGACATCAAGTCGTCCTTTGTCAAATTAAGAATTAAGCGATAATATTAGACTCGGTTTTAGTTATTCTAATTTAGCTTTGTCTTCAGTAATAAATGTGCGTTTTGATCAGCCTTGGGCTCAATTTGATTAAGTAATTTGCTTCTTTTCTCTCTTACTTTTTTCTTTTTTTTTCTTGGAGGTAAGATAAGCATATTTTAAAAATTGACTTATTCCTTTTTTAAAAAAAAGCAAATTTTATCATAGTAGCGCGTGTATTTATAAATGGACTTCTTTAAAAAATGGAAAACCATATATGAAGGTGTATTAGGAAGTATGATAATTATGTCTACGTATTAATGAATTGTACTATGAAGATTGTCGAAATTTGAAATAAAGACTTGTACTATTAAAATATTATGTTTTAGAAAATCAAAATGACTGAGGGTTTTTTTTTTTTTTGCAGAATATTAAAATTAATAAAAAGTCTTAAGTAACCTTCATCTGACAGCTTGTCGAAATTGTGCGCCGTCATATTTTCCAGGAATCCTATATGGAGTTTTGGTTTAGTGGGAAAGTTCTCCGTCGTACAGGGAAACAATCCTACTCGGTCTAGGAGACGGAGGAGGCCTTTCGAGATAGAAGTCTATATAAATACTGTTCTTTTTCTTGAACTGCAGATTTTGCCCTCTGATTCCCTGAAATCAAGTTTTTCATTCGAGTGATTCGTAGGTTTCTCCATTTAATTTTCTCATCCCAGGTATCGAAGTTAGCTGATCCTCATACGATTAGCAGAATTAACCATGGCTGCCCATACGTATCCCGATCTTGATGATGCTCTGCACTCCTTATTTCTTCAACTTGGCTTTCGCCCAACAACCGATACTTCTAGGCATTACCTTCAGACTTCGGATTGGGACCATGAACATGTTCAGCAACGGTCCTTGGTAGCAGCCCAAGGTTGGTGGCCCACTAGACGATTGAACGGTAATTTGTTGGATTATCAACATCTTCCCTATTCCGGGATGGTGGAGGACGAGGACGAGGATATTCGAGGAACCGGTGTTTGGGAAAAAGTGGCCGGTTCAGATCGAATTGATGGAGGTGAGAACTCTGGTTCTGGTGTTGTAGTTGTGGATGATAACTCGGGCGAGAGGTTGGGAGATAAGAAGGTTGATTCTGGGGAGGAATTTGAAGCCCCTGATGATGGTGATGATGGCTATGATGATGATAATGATGATATTGATGTTGCTTATGATGATGATGATCATCATCACAGAACACCTTTGAACGATCTTGCTTCTCTGTTCTGTCCTCCATTGAATTTGATGTTTCCAGGAGATTTCGAGCAAGCAAAGGATGCCGGGAAGGAGAAGAACAGATGGCTTCTAGTGAATGTGCAATCTGATAAAGAATTCAATTGCCACATGCTGAATCGTGATACTTGGGCGAATGAAACGGTCGTTGAAATCGTCGGAGCTAATTTCGTCTTCTGGCTGGTACAACACGATACAGAGTGGGGCAACACGGTCTGCAACTATTACAGCATCGATTCTTTTCCCCTGATAATGGTTATTGATCCTTTTACGGGTCAAAAAATGGCCTCTTGGACTGGCATGATTCAACCAGAAACCTTACAGGACAAGCTCGATCCTTTCATGGATGGCAGTCCCAGGGATCGTCTTTTTAGCCTAGCACACAGACAACCTTCCGGAGAAGCCCCTCAAGCGCACGAGCCTCAACACGACAAAGACGACAAGAATCTTGAACGAAGGGCATTGGCCTTTTCCATGGAAGATTTGGATATCGGTGAAGTTGGCAGCCAAGAAAGTGAGGAAGCTAATAAGATTACTGCATATCCACCTCTTCCTGAGGAACCAAAAGGTGACGGGAGTCTTCTCTGTAGAGTTGGAATCCGACTTCCTCCCGATGGACGAAGGATTCAGAGAAACTTTCTGCTCACTGATCCAATTCAGTTGCTCTGGTCATTCTGCTTTTCCGAGCTTGATGAGGAAGCCCGAGCACGGCCCTTCCGGTTGACACAATCGACCCCGAGGGGTTTCAAGTGCTTGGAGTACCATACCAATGCAGCTTTTAAGGATTCAGGACTTGCCAACTCAATGCTATCAGTTATTCTGGATTGAACACATCTTTCATTTTGTTATTCCATTTGTAGTCCTTTTTGTTTCAAACTACAAGAATTTCAAAGCGTATGATCAATTGCTTTTCTATCTTTGATTTTGGACAATGAACTTACTGTTTGAAACTCGTCGGATTAATCATACAAACCATGGAAAACCAACCAGATGAATATCATTTAGTCCTTCACAGAGACAAAGCAGCATTCTATGATCTTCGCTCTAATGTGAGTTTCACTCGACAAATATGAAATATGATGCCTCTGTTTGAAGAAATAAAGATCAGTATATTTATTTGGTTGTTAAAGTGATTGGTAGAGAAGAGCCCACCTTGTTGTTGGATCCCAAATTTACCCCCATGGATTCTCTGCCAAGCTCAGTTCGTTGTAAATTTTTAGTGTGTGTGCCTTCACGAATCACAAAGCCTAGTGGTTATAGCATTATCCGTCGCTAGTCTTCAAGCATCAAATAAGTATGCTTTATTTTTGAAATTTCAGGACTTGTATTTTTCACAGTGAGATCTGAAGTTTTAGTTTCAATTGGTTTACTAAAACTGGAAAATTGCATCTGTCTTGCTAACGAATGGTATACTTGCTTTTTGTTTTATATTGTCAAATATTGATGTGATTGGATAATATTTAATTTCAAAATTTACACAATTTAATTTTTAAATTAGATAGTATCGAATCACACCTATAGTTTTGTTGCCATCATTGCTTAAGGACTGCTTCAAACCGTTAGATGGGAGCCCTTAGACGAGGAAGTTAGTAATATGGGCTTAAGTGCCAGACAAGTAAAAAGACCCTAAATAGGTATAGTTGTTGGTCTGTTTCAAGATGAGAAAAATTGCGTACCGCTAACCTAAGTGCATGCCCAGTATGAAAATAGGTTTCATTTTTCATTTTACTTTTTTATTATTTTTTCATTTTAGATTTTCTTTTTTATTCCACAAATAATTTATTTTTACTATTATCAATATAATTCAATTCAAATAAAAACTCAATATAAATATACCGTAAGTACTTGCCCAACATGAAACTAGCGAGGAGGTCATTAAATGATAGTAAACCTAGTCAGTAGATAATCAGATATAAAATATAAGATAAATACTACTTATTCTATTTCAAAATATAAAATTTTTTAATACTTTTTATATAACCTTAAAAAAATAAAACAGTGTATCTTTTAATTTATTATTGATTAATATGAAAAGAGAACTTAAAAAAATTTAAAATTTTTTAAAAGGTCAAATATTTTTTAAAACAGGAGAAATAGTCTAAAGAGCCCTATTTCCAAAAATTGTCTACAAAGCATGCGCATGAATTCATCATTGACAAGGCTAAAACTGAAAAAAAAAATTACTAATAGTAAAAAATCTTTAAAGATAACTGGTCCTCTAAAATATTTCCAAAAAGCTCCAAACGACGGCCTTGTCATCGACACGCTTGGCTAACAGCCTGTTACATCCGCAAGACCATTCTCGAATGCTCTAACCAAATTCTCGAAGTAGTTTCTGTTCACCCTAGTTAAATCGACTAATTTCATACGAAATTCTTGGAAACTCGTGCTAGAACAACTTTCTTGATCTACAAGGCCGTAGAAACTGAGGATTTCTTTCTTAGTACAATGATGGAGCTTCTCCAGTGCAGCACTTGCGATTTCTTTCTCAGTGCAATGATGGAGCTTCTCCAGTGCAACACTCACGATTTCTTTCTCAGTGCAATGATGGAGCTTCTCCAGTGCAGCCTCTGCCTCCCCTTGCAAGTATTCAAAGAACTGCTTCTTGATCTGCTCCTCCTCGGGCAGGTAATACCCATAAGCATAAGTCCATTTCAGGACCCTTCTGCATTCTATGATCTGCTCCCAAGCTTGAACAATGAAATCCATTTGTGCCCGAGATTCGCCATGCCTTGACCTCAGCTCATCGAGCTTGAGATCTTGCATCTCCTTCAGTTCCTCCTTAGCTTTTTCCATTGCTTTTTGGTTGCTAGCCCATCTCTCGTAGTAGTGCAGGTACCTATCCAAAGCTTTCTCCGCGTACTTCCGTTGTCTTTCAGCATCATCAATCTTTCCGTCTTGGTTTTGTTTCTCATAAACGTTACAGGCGTAATAGCCACCCGTTTTGTCAGAGTGTTCTGACCAATTCCCAAGACACAACCAGCAAAAATGATGCTTGCACAATTGGCAAGTCATGTGCATACAACCTTGGTTCTTCTCAATTGGCCGTCTACAGTTTGGACAAGGCTTAGAATGGACTAATAGCCAGTTCATGTTTTCTGATTCAGAGTTGTTCTTCAGCATCCACTTTGACACCGTTTCGCAATCCACGGGACGATGAATTTCCTCTGAGCAATTCCAGCAAAAGCTGTACGAACAACCGCAAGTAACATCGTAGTTTTCACTCCCAAGCACAAATTCAACAGCACAATCGCAACCCGGGGCAGGACACCACCTGATCTTCTTGTTCTCCTGTACATAAGATCGAACCAAGTAAGACGAATATTTCCTTTTATTTTCCTCAGAAACCAGCATATCAACCAAATCTTGACCAACAGCAGCACCGCAAGAGGGCTCGGGACACCTGAGCCTCAAACAATCAGGGCCATCATTGATAGAGGTCTTAATATAAGTCCTCAAACATTCCTCGCAAAAGGGATGACCACAGCCAACTGATCTACTCTTGTTAATCGGCAATTTATCCAAACAAATTTTACAGTAAAACACCCCAGAGCCTGAGATTTCAACGACTGGGTTCTCCAATAATCCTACAGCCTTACGGACTCGTTCTTCATCGGCAAACCATTCCTCCTGAGCATCGTTCATGCTCCAGCGGTAACTTCGCAACAGAATCGATGCTGCTTCTCTTGACAAACCCAGAAGAGAACTAATATTCAGGATATCATCTTCTTGACGGCGCCGGATATCTCCTTCACTCAGGACAATAAAATATTTCTCCGCCGTAAATCTATCGCGAACGTCATCATCTAAAGAATCACAATCAGCAATTTCTTCATAATCGACCTCGCTACTGTAGAGATTGTCATCGCTGTAGTAGAGATCCTCGTCCTCGGACCCCATCGAAAAACCTCGAAAAAATTCACGAAAAAGGTTGAAGGCAAATAAAGACGGCGATGAATAAGTCCCGTCAAAGAGGTGTGATGGTTAAATACATATACAAGTATAGATATGTGGGAATCGTGTCCGACGAGGAGAAGGATAGGAATATAAATTTGATTCGGAACTGGAAGAGGAAGGAAGTAGGGAACCTAGCGGCGGTAGACCAAGGGAACAAGGAGGGGATATTCAATTAAGCCTGCAACGAATCTTTTTATGTACTTAACCAATTTGAGGGAAAAAATAAAAATTGAATTATACCAGTTTGTTTTTTTCTTTTTAAGCATCCTACGATTTGCTTAAAAATTGTTGTGAATCTTTTATTTAAATTTTTTTTAAAAAAACTATAATTTCTGATTCAGGCTTCTAAAACCAGACCGATTTTCTGAACGGTGCACGCGCAGGGTGCAAGTGTTAAAGGCTCAATGTATGAATAGCATCATTAGTGTATGAATAGCATCAGCCAGCTCAAGTCACAATCTATAAACAAATCCCGAAAGACCCTCCACATAACGACAATGTATTTTTGTCTTTTCCTTCTTCCAACTTCAAATAGGGCTGTCAATTGTGGTGGGATGGCCCAAACCCGACCTTGTTTGGGAAGATATAATTCTCCAACAGTTATCTCATATTATATATTTTCTCAAAAAAAAAATAAGGGTGATGTTATATGTAATTTTTTTAGATTATATTTAATATAAAAAATTTTTATTATTTTATAATAATTTTAAAGACTTTTAAAATTTTTTGAAATATTCGAGCAAAAAAATTAAAATCTACGAACAATGACTAATAATTTTTATAAAAAAATATTAGTTTATCAAATTACTCATACTTTTATATCTATTTACGAAGAAAAAATTTCAAAATCAATTTACGTCCTATCTTGATGGGTTAAAATCATAAGGATTATTATAATTTTCATGATCGATTTTTTAAAGCGCTAAAATTTTAGCAATTTTAAATTTTAAATTTTAAATTTTAGTAATTTTACTTCGTTACTTTCAAAATATAAGGTCCTTTGGTCATTTTCTCTATTATCAAAATATTTAACCTTTTGCAGATTTTAAGAATTATTTTTTAAAAAAATTATACTCAAAATAAATATAATATTATATTAGTAAAACTAGTTAAGAATAACAATTAAAAAATACTTATTATTTACTTCTTTAAAAATTTTTAAAACACAAGAAGTACAAAGTTGTTGCTTTGCCATAGTAATATTATTATCTTTAAGATAGATATTCATACAATCCATTAATATTAAAAAAACAAAATCTATGCATTGTGGGGAGGAGGGATTCCTCTACAAATTCTGCCACTCAGTTGACAAAACTGAAGAAATAAAATGACCGACTTCAAAATTAGTCATTTTACAGTCGATTTTAAAATTTTTTCTTCTTAAATCGATGTAAAATTATGAGTAGTTTGATAAACTAACATTTTTTCGCAAAGATTATTCGTCATTATTCGTAGATTTGAATTTTTCTACCCGAATACTTCAGAGAATTTTATAAAATCTTCAAAATTATTATAAAATAATGAAAATTTATTGCAATACATATGGTCCAAAAAACTGCATATAGAAATGATGAAAAATAATGTCATATTATATATTTTATTATCTTCTTATTCTAAATCATTAGAGTTTGGAATTCTTTAATTTAATATTTTAATTATTGATCAATTTTAAATTTGTTACGGTTATTGATTTAATAAGTCTGATTTAGCAAAAAATTTAATAATCTGATAGTCATTCTTTTCGAAATATCCTTAAGTGGTGCAACAACTAGTACCTCATTAGTGATAAATATATATTTATAAACTAGCATACGCGCACTAAATTTTTTATTTCTAATTACAATTATTGAAAATAATATATGTACAAAATATATACTCCACTATAAAAAAATTTAAAAATAATAACTTGTAGGTGTCTTTCTTAAGATCCTCCTAAGAAATAAAAAATAAAATGAAGATAATATTCTATAGTGACAATTTACAAATGACCATTGCATTTAAAGTATCTCATAGCTTAGGATAATTGAAGAAGTTATTTAAAAATTCCTTTTTTTATTTTGTCTAGTTGGGGCTTATTTTCTGGAATCAAGCATGAAAATTCCATCATGATGCTACTGCACCTGAAAGGGAAGAGATGGATGTTATTACCTACACTTAATCAATGAACGAATGGGAGTTTAATTTGACTTCAAGTACAAAACTAATATAGTGGATAAGTAATGGAAAGTTTAAAAAATAAATTTTAATTAATTTATTAAAAAAAATCTATTAAATTAATTAAAAAATTTCAAACTAATTAAAAAACTTGAAATTTCATTAAATAGAATTAAGGTTTTTGAAGCTTTAGAGGAGAAGAGAGAATAATAATATTTTATTAATATATATCTACGAATATAAAAGTCTATACAAGCACTAGTATAAAATTTTAAATAACGAACAATAATTATTTTAAAATGATAGTTATAATAATAAAGACTATCATATGCGTAGTTTATTTTACTTTTTATCCTTAAAAATATTTTGAAAAAAATAAAATTTATATTTTTAATATTTATATTACGCTATATGAGCTGATGATTTTTTCCATTCCTATCAATAGTTTGTCTTTAATTTTTATTTTGAAAAAAAATTAATCAATCTTTTTATCAAATAATCATATAAATTGACTGTATATCTCTGGAATTTAACTTACAAAAAGGGAATTGTGTAAAAATCTCTTAAAAAAAGTATCGTTGAAGATAAGGAAATATATTTATGTGGTCTATATTGATAATCAGAGAAAATCTAAGATTAAAATTAAACAATACTGGTTGTTTTGCATATAAATAATAATAGGATGATGTCATTATATTCAAATTATTAGGTTTTAAGAAAAGATTTAGAAAAAAACAAAAAGAGAAGTTTTAGAAAAGAAAATTCGACTTCAACCTTCTATTAAAAGATGATACAAAATTAATACTTACTCTTTTCTGAAGAACGCCCCTAATTCATAGACTGGATATGCCTGTGACAACTAAATATGTTTTGAATATTTAGCAAATACCTTTGACAAAATAATTAGAAATAAGTTTAAGCTGTTTAACCAACCTATGAAAACTTTTGGAATTTTTTCTTTCTTTCTTGAAAGACATTAGTAGAAGCACAAATGGCATAAAAGACTGCTATCTTGTTATCTTGGCCTTGCAATACTAAACCAAAAATCACATGAGGATTAAGAAACAAAAAAGAAGTAAGTGAAGGAAGAAAAGAAACCAAACTACTTTTATTAGAGCCATACAACTCTTCTTTATTTTTCTTTTAGGGACAATATCACATACTCAATCCATCCACCTTCCAAGATTGCTTCAAAGCATTCCCTTTTGTTTAAAACCCTAAAATTTGTGGGGAAAAAAACAAAAAGTCAACTACTACCACTTGAAAATAAATTTGGAATATAGGATCCATTTCCTTATAATTTTCACTTAAACAAGGTATAATCGATAACAGATTGACTAATTATAGTTTTAGATGGGAGGATAAGTATAAAAGATTGACTTTGAAAGTTTGTTACAAAAATAGAAAAAAATGTTGAAGGATCAAAATCAGAGAGAAAAAATTATCTGGATCTTTGATTTTGAAATAGACTTCTAGTTACAGTTGCTTTGGCTTTTGGTGAATGGACGAAAATCTATAAATAATATTCAACGTGAAACATGAAACATATACAGCAAAGACTACAATTTCCAATTCTTGAAGCATCTATCCAAAAGCTATAATATTTGAAGTCTTTGAAACTCCAAGCCAGAAATTATAAATTAAAAAAAAAAAGATCAAAGCAATAATGTGATAAAAAAAACTAGAAAATCTAAGAATTGGTGTGAAAGAAATTAAAATAATAAAGTACATGAATGCTTAATTGGATTGAAGAAAAACTAAATTTTCAACAAAAGTGCACACAAATTTACACCCTTCATTATTCTTTTTCACATAATAAATAGGAAAAGATAATACAATACATGAGTTATTATAGGAGAAAATAGTACAAAATAAAAAATAATAAAGATAAAAAGTTAAGAGTTATCTTGAGAGAGAAGACCATAAGAATTATAGGGGGTGAGTAAGAAAAGAAAAAATGTAAATCTAATTTGGGTAGGAGAGAAAGTAAGAACATCGAATTTATTTGAAAAAGTTAAGAATGTGAGCACATATATAGTTAGTTGAGTTTTAGTTTATCTAAAAGAAGTTGAGTGTAGAAGAGAATTTATTATTCTTTATGTCATCTTATGAACCAATCAAAAATTTGAAAAGTAATTAAAAAACTATAAATTCTAGAATATAGAATTGAAGTCTTAAAAGCATTAGAAGATGAGAGATAGTAAAAGAGTTTTATCAATATATATATACACACACATATTAGCATAAAGCCGCTTTGCATAGGATATACATTACTTCTTTAAAAAAATATACGTATAATGAGAATAAATTTTTAAAAAGATAAATTAGTTCTAAATATCATTAAAAATACCTTTAAAAACACGACCAAGAGTAAGACTCCTTTTTTTAGTGACAGAGTTAATTTTCTTTTCAAAAAAATGATAAAAAAATTAACACATGTTATTATATAAATAGTTATTAGAGTCATTACAAAAAATATGAAGCAAATTTATGTATTTAATAAAAAAATTATGCATTAATAGTTAATCATAAGTGAATTAAGATGAAGAGAAAAGAAATAAAAAAAATATATTGTAAGTTGTACCTTTTTTTCTATAGCTTTAAAATAAATTAACTCTACGACATAATCTTTCGATTCTTCTAATGTATTCACCTTCTACCTCCATTATGTGTAAGAAAAAAGAAGAATTCCTCTTCCATGCTTTCATTTAATTAGTTATTCCTCTTCTCTCTTTCCTTGTCTCTCTCTATTCTTAAAAAAAATAACTTAAAAATAAAATATATTAATATTTTATATTAAAAATCTCAAAGAAAGGTTTTTTTTCCAAATAAAAAAATTCTCAGGTCATTGCTCAATTTTTTTCAAAAGAATAATATTCTTGAACCATCACAAAGAAGTCATACTGTTAATGTACTTTATAAAATTATTTCTTTCTTTTATATTACTTGGTGAAAAGATAAAAACAAGAAACAAAAATCATCGACTATTATATTTCATGTCTAATATACTACAAAATTATACATGTTTTGGTGCAGAATGTTTTAATAGGCAATTAGATACTTTTATCCTTAAAATTTAGCAAATGAATTATCAAATTAGATAGTAATAGATATCGATTAAATTGGTGTAATAGATACCAAAGACTAAACAGATAAATACTCCTGAAGTAATCCACTCAAACAAACGAAAAAAAAACTTAAATCTTCAAAACCTGTCAAAGTAAATAAAAACTCAATAATTTTCTATTAAAACAACTAAAAATATAAAATATGTTATATAGTTCAATCAAAACAAAAAAAGAAAAGGCGTGAAAGATGTAAAAAGAGAAAACGTCAATAATATTAAAAATAAAATTAAAAATAAAAGAAGCTAACAAAAAGGTGAAACAAAGATATAATTACATGTGAAAGTCATATACAACTTGCAGACTTCTTTATTATTAGAAAATTCAAAAAGTCAAAAATATATATATGTTATTCCCAAAAAGGGATAACATAGACTCATATTGAAGAAGAAAAACACAAATTAAAAATTAAAAGAAAAGTGCATACCTTTCATTGTAAGATATAACTGAAGAAGACTCTAAAACATATTTTAAATTTAAAAAATAATAAAGTTAAAACACTTATTTGAATGAAAAATTATAATATCCTAATGTGAATGATGCATATAACATATATAACACTCATGCAATTTTCTTCATTATAAAGAAAGAGGCATGGGACAGTTTTTTCATTTTCACTTCTATCTCAAAAAGTTCTCAATGAAAAAAAAATCTTCTCTAAAAATAAATAAATTCATAAACATTTCGCTTCAACATAAAGAAGTTCTCAATAAATGAAGGAAAAAGAAATATTTTCTAAGAAGAATTAATTCATAAACATCTTCTGAATAATAAGAGATGTATTGAGCATTGATAAACTACTCAAGAAAATAAATTATTTTTCAAGAAAAGAAAACAAATCAAATCTATAACACTATTTATCAATTTTATTAAAGTAAAAGAGAAAAATGAAGAAAATAAGAACAACCTACATCGAAAAAGGAATTGAAAAAATTACCTCTTCAATTTGGAAATAGATAACCAATCAGAAAAAAATAAGAGGATCTCACGATAAAAAACTTTTTGAGAAAAATTTTGTGGAGAAAGTAGTAGTAGATGAAGTTATGTGGAGATAACAAAAATTTATTAGAAATTTAACTTAAATTTAAAGATTTGTTGAGGATATTCTAAAGTATTCATATTATTTTATGATAAAAAAAATCTCTTAACCTTCTTTTAACTATTTCTAAATAATAAAAAAGATTAAACGCATTTGACCCCTCAAACTCTTCTTTTTCTTTTTTGCTTTTTTGGGAAAATGAGAAAGAAAACCCTCAAACTTTTAAGTATGGTCAAACCGAAATCCAACGTGGTGCCAAGTACGCATTGATACAGCATCTTCATTAAGAATTCAGTTTTTCCTTTTTCTTTCCATCCACGTGGATATGAATAAATATATATATATATATATATATATATATATATATATATATATATATATATATATATATATTAAAGTTGAGGTTGAATCATAAGGAAGTAACATGTGTAATTTTTAAAGCTTAAGTTAACTCTAATGATGCCAAGTTGGATTTAAGGAATTTATTACTTTATTAATTAATGTGCCCATATGAACTCATATCTATAGATAATCACCTTATCTATGGTGGAATTATTTTTATTAAATACTACATTAATTAAATAGTATCTTAATTATTTTCATTGAGGACTTTTCTATATACAATGCATTTAACAAATTAATTCTTATGATTAAGGACTACTCTATATACCATGAATTGAATAAATGAGTTGAGATAGATATCTTTGATTTATTAATAGAAGAACATGAATTCAATATGAGCTTAAATAAACTTTCAATTATTTCAAAGTAAATGTCACAAATATTTATGTAATTAAATATGTTGAATACATGAATTTATAATTATTGACTTAAAGGTAGATGAAAAGATCTTGAATCTGAGTTCAATTAATAGAATTTGAAAAGACTTATATTTAACTATACATTAATTTTAATAACTATATATTAATTTTCATGAAATTCAATTCATTTGAAGTACATTGAATCTACTAATAATTTTAATGTTTAATGATATATAATTAATTGTAAAACCAATGAATCTATAAATAATATTAAATATTAAACAATAAACTTTAAAATTTTTGAATATTACTAATTATTATGAACTTATCTTATATATATATATATATATATATATATATATATATATATATATATATATATATATATATATACTCTTTATTCAGTTTATTTCTTAGCTTAAGTACATAACTGAAACACATAACTCAATAACATCAGTAGTGTAATGACTTCATTCATAACTAATGGCGGAGTAATAAAAAATATAGATAAAATTAAAATATTGAGTAAAAAAAGGTATATGAAAAGATTTTGAATCTTACTTCAATGAATAGAATTTGAAAAGATTTATAACTAAAAAAAACATATGAAAAGATTTTGAATCTTACTTCATTGAATAGAATTTAAAAAGATTTATATCTAAAAAAGGCATATGAAAAGGATTTTGAATCTTACTTCAATTAATAGAATTTGAAAAGATTTATATCTAAAATTTTAAATAAAATTTGATTTCATTAAAAAAATTTAGTAAATAATATTAATAATGAGCTACACCTTATTTTCTATATTAATAGAGTACAAGAAGTTCAAATATTTAAATATAATATTATCTATCAATTATTTTTTTAAAAAATATACTATTTATTATTAAAAAATAAGTAGATAAATATCCACGCATGCGCGGTTTTAACGCTAGTAGTAATAAATTACAGACCTCACAATCAAGGAGAAACTTCGATTCACTTTTAGATTGAATTTTTTTATTTTTTTTAAATTTTTTACTTTAAACATTATTTTTTTCACAAATAATTTATTTTTATAATTTTTAATATAATTTAATTTAAATAAAAATCTAATCTAAATTCACCTTTATCATCTGTGTTACGCTACGTCCGGCTGTTCATGTGGTCTGTCTCTTCCCTTCCCCATGTAATTATCTATAAAAAAAAGATCTGATATTTATTTATATATTCCCCTGCATATAGAGAAAATTTCGGAGAACAAAGTGCATTAATGTGCCACATCTAACCATCGGATCTTTTAATAAATTGCTAGCCGACTGCACTATTTGGGCAAAAAAAAAAGAAAAAACAATTAAATGACTTTTTTTAGCCCAATGACTTCAACCCGATTGACTACCCTACCTATTGCCGGTGAGGAGCACAATCAAAAGTTGTGTAAAATGATGGCATTACTGGAAAAAAATACTCAAAAATTGTTAATGAATATAAAAAATAAAGAAAAATATTCGAATTGATCTTGAAATTAGAGCAATGTCATCGTTTGATCTCACAAGTTATTTTTCACTATTTATAATCACTAAACATTTTATGCATCACCAAAGCAATTATGCTACCACTCTCTTTGATGAACTTTTATAAAAAAAATAGCATACATTAAGTATGTGGCGTTAATGTAAGGGTATGTTTGTCTAAATAATATAAATAATTTAAAAATAATATTTTTTTGCAACAAGTTATTAACTTTTAAAGTAAAATATACTATTTTTTAAAAAAATTAATATTGATTAAATAAATATATCCTCACAAAAATGACACGCACTCAGCACATGCCTTTTTGGGTAGAGAAGATGATGACAGAACTATTTTTACAAGTATGTAAAATATTTAGAGACCTTAGAGATTGAAGAAAAAGAACTTGTTAGACCAAACGATGACAATGTCTTAACTTTATGAATCAAATTGACTATTTTTTCAAAAATAAAAGTTAAGTTGTTGGATAAAAATCAAAATAAGAAAATAGTTTAATAATATGATTAGCTATTTTCTCTAGTAATAATTAAGTTGTTACACATTTTTCTGATGACAAAAGAAAATAATTCAGTTAATTATAAATGTATCAATAATAAGCCGTTTTCCTGATACAGGATTCATTCTACACTTTCCTTGTAAATACTACTAAAAGTTCGTTTTATATTTCAAAAATAGTCAATTTGGTCCTTCAAATTAAAGCCTCATCATTGTTTGGTTCAGTAAGTATTTTTCATCCCTTATGGTCCCAGAACATTTAACGCGTTGAAACAATAGTCCCACCACTATTCTCTTCGGCGGACCTTAACCAAAAAATTGCACATGGAGAGCATTATCAATACTAAATTTTTTTAAAAAAAATCTATTTAATCCTCAAAGCTAACATCTCGTTACATTTCGGTCCAATAATTTTTTTCAGCCTTTATGGTTTATAAACATTTTATGTGAGAATAAATCAAAAGTAAATCATACAAAATTCTTATTTACTTTGCGAGAATAAAATTATTATTTATTTAGATTATTTTGGTTCAACATTGAACAAAATCAAACAAAATAGCACTAGACAAAAAATTTAACAATCTCTAAGAGTTTCGATTGGTTGAATTTTAATAACTCAAAATTAAACAGAAAAAGAAAATTGAATTATATTACATTTATAAAATTGAACCAAATGAACCGAATCTTGAAAAAAGAAAATTAAAGTTGAAATATAATTTGACATATTTTAGTTAAAACTAAACATTCTGCTCTCATCTCCTCCCAACTTGGTTTTCATTTGTATGTATTATTGAAATATTATCTTAATTAATTTAAGGGCAATAAACATAATCAAAATATTTAGAAGATTGATGTATGTTTACTTTTTGCCCTAGAATGCAATAGAGAGTGGTGACGGGACTATTTAGATCATATATAAAATGTTTGGGAATCATAAACGTTGAGAAAAACTTGTGAGATTAAAATGTGACGATTTGCTAACTTTGAGGTCCAAATATGCTATCTTTTAATGTTTTTTAATATCAGTTGAATGAGTATGTCTTGACACACATGTCACATGTTGTCTTTCGGCATAAATCAGCTAAAAAGAATAGTGATGAAACTATTTTTACAATATGTAAAATTTTTATAGATTATAAAATTTTTAAAAAAATTATAAGATCAAATGATGATGACATAACTTTTGAAGACAAATGACTATTTTTTCTCTTTTATATTTATTAAATGCCTACCTATATTTCTTAAGTTATTTGCTACTTTTCTTATGACGAAAAGAACGTACGAAAATCTTTTCATCTTATTTCTATTAACTGCGTTTTAACTGAAAATAGAGTTTTATTTTAAAATTTTAATTATATTATAAAGATAATAAAATAATAAAATAAAAATAAAAAATATGTAGATCATAAAATAGTTTATGTCAAATATAAATGTATATAAAATTACTATATATAGTAAGGAGAATAATTTGTTAATAACATATGATATATTATTAAAATTTTTATTTAAAAAAATTAAATATTTTAAAATATCTCAATATAATAAGAATGATATTAAAAGTAAGATAAATGAGTAATACTCAATAGGTTAAAATTCTGATCTCTCATACTAATTGATACTAAATTCATTTTACATTTCCCGCATAAAATCAAGAATTTACAAATTTAATAATTCATCATTGAATGCATACGCATAATGCTTTTTTCATCCTTATTCTAATAATGCAAGATTCTTCCAAATAAAGAAAGATAATAATCCTCCAATTAAGCAAACATCTAAGGATATTGGTGGCCTTGTCCTCATCATGTTGTTAATTAAATTGGAATTTGATTTCATACTTATCATCGACAAGTCTTTATCCCTATTTTTCTTTCTCCATTCTCTCCCTTCTCTCTCCCTCAGAGGGAAATCATGGAAAGGAAAAAGGGTACCATAGTTCTCTTCCCTTTCATGGCACAAGGCCATTTAAATCCTTTTCTAGCTTTAGCTTTACAGTTGGAGCAAAAGGGATATTCAATAATCTTTGTGAGCACACCTCTCAACATCAAGAAGCTCAAGTCTTCCCTCCCTGCAAAATCCTCAATCCATCTTCTTGAAATCCCCTTCAACAGCGCCAACCACGGTCTGCCGCCTGACGCTGAGAACTCCGATGATCTTCCTTACAACCTCGTCTTGCGCCTGCTCGATGTCTCTTCTTGTCTTGAGTTTCCATTCAGGAAAGTTCTTGCTGATCTTGTAGAGAAGCATGGAGCTGAGAAGCCACTTTGTGTTGTAGGGGACTTCTTTTTCGGATGGTCAGCTGATGTTGCACATGAATTTGGGATTTTTCATGCTATTTTCAGTGGTGCTGGTGGGTTTGGCTTGGCTTGTTACTACTCCATGTGGCTGAATTTGCCTCACACAAACAATGATAAAGGTGAGTTCGTATTGCCTGATTTTCATGAAGCAGGGAAATTTCATGTAAGCCAACTTTCGCCAAGCTTGTTGATAGCAGATGGTTCTGATCCTTTTTCGATTTTCCAACGAAAATGTCTTCCTACATGGGAGAAGTCGGATGGGTTTCTTTTTAATACTGTTGAAGAGCTTGACAAGGTTGGATTAGTGTATTTTAGGAGGAAATTGGGCATTCCAGTTTGGGCAATTGGACCAATACTTTTACCAGTGGATGAAAGATCTGCAAACTCTGTTAGAAGAAATGGGATTACTCCTGAACAATGCATAGAATTTCTGGATTCTAAACGTGAAGATTCCGTATTATACATCTCATTTGGGTTGCAGACTACAATCTCAGCATCACAGATGATGCAATTGGCAAAAGTATTAGATGCAAGCGAGACAAATTTCATATGGGTTGTTAGGCCACCAGTGGGGTTTGACATCAATGCAGATTTCAAAGCAGAGGAATGGTTGCCAGAAGGATTTGTGCAGAGAATCAAGGATGAAAAGAAAGGGATAATTGTTGAAAAATGGGCACCCCAATGGGAAATTTTGAGCCATAAATCAACAGCAGCATTTCTAAGTCACTGTGGATGGAACTCTGTTCTTGAATCACTCATCAATGGTGTGCCATTGATTGGTTGGCCCATTGCTGGTGACCAGTTCAACAATGCAAAGTTGTTAGCAGAATGGACTGGCGTCTGTGTGGAGGTGGCTAGAGGAGTCAATTTTGAGGTCAGGCATGGAGATATAAAGGACAAAATAGAGTTGGTCATGGGGGAGAATGACGGAGGGAAAGAAATCAGAAGAAAAGCTTGTGAAGTTAAGGAAATGATCAAAGAAAATATCAGAGATGAAGACAATTTCAAGGGGCCATCCATTGTTGCTATGGAAGAGTTTCTTAATGCTGCTTTGCTAATGAAGGAGGAAACAGCAGAACAGCTGATGAGTCACGTTGATTAGATTTGATCAACTTTTGTGATAGGTTCTTTTTTACAACCTTTTACTAGCAGCGTTGCTTGGGAAAGAATGTCAGAAATATGTTTGTACCTAATTCTTTTGACATACATCATTGTACAAAAGGGTTTGGAAGCCTAGAATAAAGGGATATTGATTGGAAGTTTATTGAATTTAAACATTTTAAACCTTTTATATTGAAATTCAATATAAATATGACTTTTTATGTAAATTAACTACTGCGAGAAATAAGTATTTCATATTATTCTTTTTAATAGAAAGGAATATTAATCAAACTCAAATTACAACCACAATGGTGCATACTCTCTCCAAAATACCAAAAATATCAATTAGTGTAAGTTGATACGGCACTGCACACTATTTTTATAATATATACAAGATTTATTTATTACTGTTTGATTTATTTTTTTATTCAATAGTTAAAAATATTTAAAAGTATTTTAAAAAATAATTATTTAATTTTGTAGAATAATATAATTATTCATACTTTACAAAATAATTATTTATATTTTAAGAAATTATTATTTAACTTTGTAGAATAATTATTCATACTCAAATAAATAATTCTTCAACTAAACAATTATTCACACTTAATTAAATAATTATTTTGTAAAGTATGAATAATTATTCTATAAAATTGAATATTTATTTCATAAATTATTTTTAAATATTTTCTGAATAAAAAAATTGACTAAATAATTATAAATAAATCATTTACATAATAGGTGTCGGACGTAAACTATGGAAAGATTGAAAGCCAATCTCCAATCCCAAAAGAGATTAGGGAAGGTAAAAAGAAAAGAGTAGATCCAATTGAGAGAGATGGCCAACAAACAAAAATATTTGTCCTGCCTGTACAAAGATGGGCATGACGTATGGATGACGTGTATAAATAAATTTGGCAAGGTGGGACCAAAGCTGCTAAACGCAATTATTTGCGAGGGGAAATAAGTTTGGCTTTTTTTTTTTTTTTTTTTTGAAGAATGGGTGACCTACGTATGGCTGTAATTTTCCCTTTTTTTGTCAATAATATAAAAGTGAAAAAACTGAGTCAGAAAGTATCCCATGTTTGCTTCAGAAATTCTGAAGTAAAACCGTAACCTCGCTAGGATTTCATTATTAACCTTGGAGAGCTACAATAATATAATTGAATATAATTTAAATTTAATTTTTTTTATTTTGAATCATATTAAAATAATTTATTTATTAAAGAAAAAATAATTTCAAAAATAATATATGTATATATATTTATATATATATCAATTTTGTAAAAAGAGTCATTACTTTTTAAACACTGAATCAATATAAAAATTAAGGTTTATATGGAGATTATATTTCTAATCAGTTAATTCATTATTTTATTATAATTTTATTAAAAATTGTAAATTGTAATAAAATAATTTTATATTCTATAACTCAATTAGTAGAATAATCGTTTTTCGATAAAAAAGTTTTGATTTGTTACAATTCAGCATGCAAGTCAGCAGAAGTTAGCAGATAAATGCAAGTCAATAGAAGGAGAATACATAAGCAATACGTGCAAGTTAGCAGGAAATGCAGAATGTGGTTTAGCAGTGATGAAGTCAGTGAGCTGATTTGCTCAGGTGAAGATATCAAATTGCATCAATGACAGCAAAGCAACAACAATGCTCCAGTGATCATCCGGTTCAAATTAGTTAGACGTGTTTAGCTTAAATCCGGTTGATTAGCTTATTGACCGGTTCTTTAAGTCGGTGTAATATTTATTCAACCTTGTATATAAACTCTGTTTCCCGCTTGTACAGTTGCTTAGTCTTTGAATGAGAAAATTTTCCAGAACTCTTCTCTTTCTTGCTTGATTGTCAATACTGATTTTCTTCATGGTATCAGAGCTTGAAAGCTTTCTCTTGCGCAGTTTCCTTTCATTGTTCTTTTGATTCTATTGTGTTTTAACAATTTCATTTGTGCGCTGCTGTTGTCTTCTTTGTCTTCTGTTGATTCATTATGTAATGGCGAATTTAGCAAATCATGAATTGCCGCCATCAAATCCTTTTCATCTAGCTTCAAATGAGAATCCTTCTTCGGTTCTGGTTTCACCAGAAATTGATCAACACAATTATCAATCATGGAGTCGTGCTATGAAAATGGCACTGATTTCCAAAAATAAGCTGGGTTTTGTTGATGGATCGATTGTAACTCCACCAAAGGATGCAGTGCATTACAGACAGTGGGAACAAGCTAACAGCATGGTTTTATCTTGGATTACGCGTGTTGTTTCTTCTTCAATTAAGCAGAGCATACTTTGGATGGATTCTGCCTATGAAGTGTGGCAGGATTTACATGACAGGTACTCAGATGGAGATTCATATCATCTCTCTGATCTCATTGAAGAGATTCATGCACTGAAACAAGGTAACAAATCAATCAATGAATATTTTGCTCAACTCAAAGTTTTATGGGAGGAAATACTCATTCTTAGGCCAATACCTAATTGCACATGTACGTCAGCTTGTAATTATGGAGCTTTTAAAACTGTGAGAGAGTACTTTGATGATGATTATGTGATAAGGTTCATTAAAGGGTTGAATTCTTCTTTTGATGCTGTTAAATCTCAAGTACTGATGCAGACTCCATTTCCTTCTGTCAAGAAGGCTTTTAACATGGCCATCAAACATGAACGGCAGATGCATTATAATTCTATGCAAACACCTAATACAGATATTCAGATTATGATGAATCAAGGTATTACAGGATTTTCTGGAGATAAAAACATGTCTGCTGGTAATACACCATTTTATCATCATGGTAGTCAAAATGTTGATTCTGTTAATAGTTTTCAGTCTGTTGGAAATGCCATTGCATTAAAGAAGAATGGTATAGGGAATTCCAGAAAGCAGTATATCTGTACTTTTTGTGGAAAAACTGGACATACTGTTGATAGATGCTATAAGAAATTTGGTTATCCTCAGAATTTCAAAGCAAATGCTAAGGGGCAGAATGGTTTTAATAATGTTCAGAATAAACAGAAGTTTGGGAATATGTGTGTTCAAGGTTCTAACAGTGTATCACAAGGAAGTTTGATTAATCAGGTTACTGGATCTCCTGCTCAAAATTTTCATCTAGGATCAGTTCAATCTGGTTCCTCAGAGGCAGTTAATAATGATAATCAGAATGGATTCACTCAAGATCAGGTTCAACAGTTGATTAAACTCTTGCAAGGAATGCAGGCACATTCAGGGATTTCTTCTGGTAATCCACAGATTAACCAAGCAACAGTTATGTCTGCAAATTTTGATAATCCAAACTTGATAGGAAATGCAGGAAGTGCAGGTAAACTTCATGGTGATAATTCAAAATATTGGATTTTAGATTCTGGTGCTTTTGATCATGTAGTATGTTCATCCTCTTTCTTTTCTTCTTATATTCCAGTTTTTAATCTCTTTGTTACTTTACCTAACAAAATTTCAGTTCCTGTCACTCATAAAAGATCTGTTATTCTGAATTCACATATAACTCTTCATGAAGTTTTATGTGTTCCTTCTTTCAATTTCAACCTCATTTCTGTCAACGAGCTTTGTGCTCAAAATCATTGTTATACAATTTTTCATTCATCAAAATGTTTGATTCAGGACATTGCAACTATGAAGATGATTGGCTTAGCTGAAGGTTGCAATGGATTATATTTCCTTCCTCCAGCTTCTGCTCCAACTACTGTTGATTCTGCCAATTCAGGCTTTACTACTTTAGCTTCCAGTTTTGATAATAATTCTTTTCCTAATAGTTTTTCAGTTTGTAATAGTTTTGCAGAATTTGATTCTCTGTTATGGCATTATAGATTAGGTCATTTGTCTTCTCAAAGACAAAGTTTACTTGGTTCTACATATAATTCAGTTTGCAATTCTTCCAAACCAGTATGCTCAATTTGTCCTCTTGCCAAACAGAAGAAAAATCCTTTTCCTTTGAGAACTTCTCAAACAACTAGATGTTTTGAGCTTGTTCATATGGATATTTGGGGACCATATAAACAGAAAACAGTTTATGGCCATATATATTTCCTTACTATTGTTGATGATTACAACCGATATACTTGGATTTTTCTTCTCAAAGAAAAATTAGAAGTCAGTCATCAAATACAAGCATTTTATTCTTTTGTTCAGACACAGTTTTCTCAATCTATTCAAACTATCAGATCAGACAATGGTCCTGAATTTAATCTTCCCAATTTCTATCTTTCTCATGGTATTCTTCATCAAACTTCTTGTGTTGAAACACCTCAGCAAAATGGCCTTGTAGAACGAAAACATCAACACATTCTTAATGTTGCAAGAGCCTTAAAATTTCAGTCACAGCTACCTCTAATCTACTGGGGTTTTTGTGTTCAACATGCAGTATATCTTATCAATCTTCTTCCTACTCCTGTGCTTCATAATTCCAGTCCTTTTGAATTTCTTTTTCATAAGCCTCCTGATTATGCACATCTCAAAGTGTTTGGATGCTTGACTTTTGCTTGTACTCTTGAACACAATCGTGGCAAGTTTGATCCTAGAGCTAGACAATCTGTGTTTTTAGGATACTCAGTCAAGAGTAAAGGTTATATTCTTTTAGATTTCCATACTAGACACATATTTGTTTCTAGAAATGTTCAATTCCATGAACATATTTTTCCTTTTTCTGTTCCATCTGAATCATCATCTTCTCTTTCATCTTCTAATAAATCTTCTTTTACAGTACCATCTTATATTCCTTCATCTGATGATGATAATACAGAATCATATTCTACTCCTGGTTCTGCTATTGAATCTACTGATCCACACCATTCACATTCTTACAATTCCTCTTCCAATTCATCCTCCCATACATTTTCTTCTTCATCTCCAAGAAGATCAAATAGACAAAAACATCCACTACTCTATTTGAAAGATTATGTTTGCAATGTTATTCCTACTTCACCACATTCCTTATCTGATGTTCTTACATATGAACAGCTTGCACCACATCATAAAAATTTTACTTTGAATGTTACTATAGATGTTGAACCTACAAGTTATGCAGAAGCTGTTAAACATCAAGAATGGCGAAATGCTATGCAAACTGAGATAGATGCTCTACAGACTACACAAACCTGGAAACTGGTCCCTTTACCTGCAAATAAACATGTGATTGGATGTAAATGAGTGTATAGAATTAAAAGGAAGTCTGATGGTTCTATTGAAAGATATAAAGCTAGACTAGTAGCCAAGGGTTATACACAGCAGGCAGGAATTGATTATTTGGAGACTTTTTCTCCAGTTATCAAGATGACAACTGTGAGACTAGTTTTAGCTATAGCTGCTGTTAAAGGTTTGCATCTGCATCAACTAGATGTTAATAATACATTTTTACATGGTGATTTGAATGAAGAAGTGTATATGTGTTTACCTCCTGGTTATCATTGCTCAGATAGTAATCTGGTTTGTAAACTGGAAAATCTTTATATGGTTTAAAACATGCAAGTAGACAGTGGAATGCCAAACTTGTTTCAGCATTGCTTTCTCTTGGTTTCACACAGTCTTATTATGACTAAAGTCTATTTGTTAAGACTGCTATTTTGGTTTATGTGGATGATCTGATAATTGCTAGCAATGACTTGAATATTGTGCATACAGTTAAAACTACTTTACATGATCAGTTCAAAATTAAGGACTTGGGAGCATTGAAATATTTTCTTGGTTTAGAGATTGCCAGAAGTCACACTGGTATCAATTTATCACAGAGGAAATATACTCTTGATCTGCTTCAAGAGACAGATTTTCTTGGTTGTAAAGCAGTTACTACTCCAATGGATCCTAGTGTCAAGTTATTTCATGCAGATTCACCAGCTTTAGCAGATAATCAACATTACAGAAGTATTGTGGGAAAATTGCTTTATCTTACACTTAGCAGACCTGATATATCCTTTGTTACTCAGCAATTAAGTCAATTTCTTGATGCACCAACACAGCAACATTTAAAGGCAATTCACAAAGTTTTAAGATATCTGAAAGGCACTGTGGGTCAAGGTTTATTTTTCCCAGTCAATACTGATCTAACTCTTCAAGCATTTTCAGATTTTGACTGGGCAGGTTGTGAAGATACAAGGCGTTCAGTTACTGGATATTGTGTTTTCTTGGGAAAGTCTTTGATTTCATGAAAGAGCAAGAAGCAGACTACCATTTCTAGAAGTTCTGTAGAAGCAGAATATAGAGCCATGGCTGTTACTACTTGTGAATTGCAGTGGATTGTCTATTTGTTGACTGACTTGTGCATTCCTTTACTTGGTCCAATTCCCATGTTTTGTGATAATCAAGCAGCCTTATACATTGTTGAAAATCCAGTTTTCCATGAGCGTACCAAACATATAGAAATTGATTGTCATTTTGTGAGGGAAAAGTATCAATCTGGTTTGATCAAACCTCTCCCTGTTTCCTCTTCTTTTCAGTTGGCTGATTTGTTTACTAAAGCTTTGTCAGCACCCTCTTTTTACAAATTATTGTCAGCATTTGGAATTCAGAATCTTTACACCAAGTTACACTTGCGGGGGAGGGGGGTGTTACAATTCAGCATGCAAGTCAGCAGAAGTTAGCAGATAAATGCAAGTCAATAGAAGGAGAATGCAGAAGCAATACGTGCAAGTTAGCAGGAAATGCAAAATGTGGTTTAGCAGTGATGAAGTCAGTGAGCTGATTTGCTCAGGTGAAGATATCAAATTGCATCAATGACAGCAAAGCAACAGCAATGCTCCAGTGATCATCCGGTTCAAATTAGTTAAACGTGTTTAGCTTAAACCAGATTGATTAGCTTATTGACCGGTTCTTTAAGTCGGTGTAATATTTATTCAACCTTGTATATAAACTCTGTTTTCCCGCTTGTACAGTTGCTTAGTCTTTGAATGAGAAAATTTTCCAAACTCTTCTCTTCCTTGCTTGATTGTCAATACTGATTTTCTTCATGATTAAATAGTCATACAACCCAATTTTTATTTCCTTCTCTTATTCTATTTATTAAAGTATATGATCTATAAAAAAAATAACTATTTAGATTTTAAGTACTTACGGCGGTCTATAATAGGGACTTTATGGCAAGAGTTTGCTAATGAAGGAGGAAACAGCTGAACATCTGACGAGTCACGCTGACTAGGTTTGATCAACGTTTTGTGGTAGGTTCGTTTTTGCTTTGGAGAAGACCACCTTTTTACTAGCAACATTGCTTGGGGGAGAGAATGTCATAAATATGTTTATACCTAATTCTTTTGCTATACAAAAGGGTTTGGAAGCTTAGAATGAAGGGAATTGCTTGGAAGTTTATTGAATTTAAACATTTTAAACCTTTTACATTGAAATTCAATTTAAATACATATTTACTATATATAATATATTGGACTATACATAGTAAAAATGTTTATTTTTTCAAAAATCTCTCTTTCCTCTATTTCTCCTCTCTACTCAAATTTTGTAACAAACTAATTAATTTAATAAAAAAAACATATCAAATTTGTTACAATAATAGAATCTGTAAGAATTTTGCGAACGATTCTCTGAAGTAAAAAATTAGTAAAATCGTTAATTAATATGTAAATTTATCAATTTTTTATCATTCTTTGTCATTTCGTCACCACGTGGCATAACTGTGTAACAAGTTGCGCCAACTGATAGTGCACAACTTGCGTTACTTGTTAGTGCAAGTGGCGACCAATCAACTTTAATCTTCAAAATCGACCGTTTAAAGATTAATTTTAAAAATATTTATATGTATAAATATATAAAATTATATGTAATTTGGTAAATTAACATTCAGAGAGATTTTTAAAATTTTTAAAAATAAATAGTAAATAATAAATATTTTTTTAATTATATATAGTAAAAAATTATATATAATAATTCTCTTGAAATATAACTTTTTATGTAAATTAAAAACTACAAAAAATAAATATTTCATCATATTCTTTTTAATAAGAAGGAATACAAATCAAACTCAAATTACAATCACAATAGTACTTACTCTCTCTAAAATACCAATATAAGTGTTAGTTGTAAACTTTGGAAAAATTGAAAACTCCAATCTCCATTCCAAAAGAGATTAGGGAAAGAAAAAGAAAAGGGTTGCTCCAAGTGAGAGATATGCCGACAAACAAAGTATTTGTCCTGCCTGTAAAAAGACAGGAACACAGCCAATGACGTATGGATGAAGTGTATAAATAAATTGGGCAAGGTTGGACCAAAGCTGGTAAACGCAATTATTTGCGAGTGGACATAAGTTTGGCTGTCCTTTTTTTTTTTTTTGGACAATTATGGATTTTTTTTCGGTCACGAATGTATATAGGTGGAAAAGCTGAGTCAGAAAGTATCCCATGTATGCTTCAGAAATTCAACCTCGCTAGGATTTCATTATTAACCTTGGAGAGCTGCAATAATACAATGGTATGTATGGAAACAGTTTTCAAAAATAATTGGATGCACAGTTGGATTTCATTATTAATTGCAGCTTTCTTTTTGGTTATTCTGGAAACCCCAAGAGGGGTTAAGTATTAATTGCATACTATCTGGAAAGAGGAAAGATAATAACTTTTTTAAAAGATAAAAATGCAGGTAATCAATTTAGAAGTTCTCCATTCTGTCTTCTTGGAAGGCAACTTCAAAGATAAAGAGTATTTAAAGATTACAAAGAAGACATTACCTGCTGCAACCAATCCTCTTGCTTTGATGGTTTCAAACTTTGGCCGTTATCAAGTATCAAAAGGTATTATTCAGGGGCAAAAGTTGACTTGTATAACTAGCTTGCCTTGCAAGCAGATTATCCGTTTGCAAATCAACACTTATAAAGACTATAAAATAGTCAATTTGTGCTTTCTCTAGTCTAAGGTGGTGCTTACCTGCAACTTTTCAATAAAGGAATTGTTTTGCACTTCAGAGAAAACTGCAATCAACCTTACAAATACACCACAAACATCTCTAAGGTGCATAGAATCACAAATCAAATAAGAAATGCATCACCCTTCTTTCCAAATATATAGTTGAACTCCATTTGTTTTTTCTTTATACCATATTTCAGGAAAATGGTGGGATCACAAGATTACATAATTATGTTTCCATTAATGGCCCAAGGCCATATAATCCCTTTTCTCGCCTTAGCACGTCAAATAGAGAAAAGGGGTCACAAATAGCCTTTGTGAACACACCTCCCAATATCAAGAGGCTTCAATCATCTGTTCCTCTGAACTCCTCCTTTCGTCTTGTGGAGATTCCATATAACAGTTCTGACCATGGCCTTCTCTCTGAATCTGAAAGCACAGATACCCTTCCGCAGCACCTTATTCCTAGATTTATTCAATCCACACTGTGTGGCAATCCTCCCTTCAGAGAAATCGCATCCAACCTCACGGCTCAACATGGGTTTCCACCATTGTGCATGATAGCAGACATGTTTTTTGGATGGGCAGCTCATGCAGCTCAAGAATATGGAGTATTCACTGCAATATTTTGCAGTGGCGGTGGCCTCGGTGTTGCTTGCAGCTACTCTCTGTGGCAACACATGCCTCACAAGTGCACTAATGCTGATGAATTCCTACTGCCAGATCTTCCAGAAGTTGGTGCCATGCATGTTTCACAGCTCTCAAGGGGCCTCCAAGAAGCTAACGCTGATGATTCTTGGACTATTTTCCAAAGGGATAGGCTTCCAGAATGGTTGAGCAGTGATGCTCTATCGTTCAACACAATTGAGGACCTTGACAAGTTTGGCATATTTTAGACGGTAAACCAATAAATAAGCCCGGCTGGCCAGTTGGACCAATTCTTTTGCCTGTTGAAAATAGAAAAATCAGCGAAGAAGCCAATATTACATCAGAAACTTGCAAGAAATGGCTAGTGCAGGATCAATTTTATATGTCTCCTTTGGCTCACAGAATACAATCTCAGCACCACAAATAATGGAATTAGCAACTGCATTAGAGGCCTGCAGAAAGTACTTCATTTGGGTCATTAGACCACCTCTACGGTTTGAAGATGAAGTTGAGTTCAAAGTTGAAAAATGGTTGCCTGAAGGGTTTCAAGAGAGAATGGAGAAGGGGGGCTTAATTATAGAGAAATGGGCTTTTCTCTATAATTATAGAAAAGCAGTTGGTGCTTTTCTAAGCCATTGTGGGTGGAATTCTGTACTTGAAGCATTAAGCTTTGGAGTACCACTGATTGGATGGCCAATAGGATCTGAGCAATGTTTCAGTGTTAAACTATTGGAGGAACAGCTAGGAGTTTGTTTCGAATTGGCTAGGGGGCATAAGTATGAGATTAGACATGAAGATATAGTGGAAAGGATTGAATTGACAATGCAGAAGACGAATGAAGGGAATGAAGTAAAAATTAATGCTCTCAGGGCCATGGAGAAGATTCAAAATGCCAGCAAGAATGAAGAAACTATGAAAGGATCCTCAGTCAAAGCCTTGGATGAATTTTTTTGTGCAGCAAACTTAATGAAACAGAAGGCGAAACAGAAAGAAAAACAATCATAATTTGTCCAAACTAGTTATACCTGTCAAGGTGCTCTTTTCCCTTTCAAAAGAAAACATAAAGGGAAAAAAAAAACTTCTCATATACAAGCAAAAGGAACAAGAATAATGTACAGGGTTCAATCCAGAATATTATTTTTAACTTTTCATCACAGAACAAATTCGGAAAAGTTGCTCATAAGGAGGTCCTGATAATGTGCGACTTATGATCAACAGTATATGAATGTAGGAAACTTCTTAAAGAAAGTGGAATGGTTTTAGTGACAAAATATATGTCAGTTTTCATCTTATAAACATTTTCAGACAGAGAGAACTTCATTTGTATGACAAACAGAGAGAAAGAGGCAAAGTATGTGCATGCATATGTGGTTCAAAGAGAAATAATTGCTAAATCATTGTGTACATAAGAACATATTACAGCATTCCAGTGTATCCTACATTTGGCCATCTTGTCAGAAGGAATATGTTTTAAGTCACAAGGCATTATCCTCATACAAGGAAATTGCTTTTCAAAGTTAATGAACATAGATGGACAAGTTGAAGGTACATACTGTTGAAATCAAGTACTGGCCAGTAAATACAAAAATATTCATTGATAGATCAACCAGTGTGTCTACTGAAAAGGAATAAAATGAGCAAAGAAAAAGAATCCATACTGCAATCAGGATAATGGTGAGTTTCTCCCATCATTCCACAGAAAACTAGTTGAAAAGTTATCCAAGAGACCATACAAAACGCCAGCACCCTGAGGGTTTAAAGCATAGCAATTGCTCCAGAAGCTCAGAAATAACAGGCAGATAAGATACTGATCCTGATTTATTAACAGATGCAATTTTAAGATAGGTTTTTGAACTCATTAAGATTAGAGCACTTCAGAAAACACTTGTTTCCATGTCAAGACTCTTATAGTGCTCAACTCATTGGTCACATCTTATGGTGCTTGCAGGTCATAGTTCAACTAAAGATAGATATAAGATCATATATTCACAGCTTCATATGACCAGCTTTTCTTCATCCAAGTCAGGCACCACAACATCCTCCCTCATCAAACTTGTGTAATTTTCTCTAACTTGAGCTCCAGCTTGTGCAAATAGTTCCACCACTGCAGGCAACTTCCCATAGTATCTTCTCAAAGCATCCACAAGAATACCATTACGATGATCCCAAACATGCCAGACATACACTGGAGGAACTAGATCATCAATTGTTGCCTCTTGCCAAGCATGTTGCCCATCCCTCATCTGGTGCTTGAATGCCTGGCACTGCCTTACCCTATGACCCTTGGACCCAACCTGCACTTCAGGGCAATATCCACATGTCTGAACAGCATACTTCTGCATAAGTTTAGAAGCTCCAGAATGCATCTTCTCCCACGCTTCAATACCTCTTATGCCTAACCCTATAAAACATTAGTGCCACAAGCAGTAAACATCTGATGGTTAAGCAATGCAAAGTGGAAACAGCTGAGAAAGAAGACAATTAGACAAACCTTTTATATCATCCGAAGGTAAATCCTGGCATTCCTGAACAGCGGGGAACTCCCTCCGGCTTTGCCAAAATCCAAAGTCATTTATGTCTTTCACGGATGTTTCATCCTTCGGGAACCTCTTCTCAAAATCTACCAATCTTCCTGCAACACGATAAACAGGAAAATCTCTCCTTCTTGTTGGGTACTCAGGCATGTGAAGCCCAGCTTGAATACACAATTCTAAAATTGCTGGAATACGATCTACCTCAAGCCGTTCGTTATGAGAAACTGCTCTCCCCAATCTATCATACAGATGAAAAGACTCCACTACGGGCAAGATATGCTCAAGTCCCCCTCTTTCCCAAGTGTGTTCTTTGCTTTTCTGACTACCTCTGACATCACAGGTTCTAATCGTATGAGGGATGTTACCTACATGAACTTCTCCACACAACCTACAGAAAAAGAGACATCCATGTTATTTAGCACATCAGCATTCAACAGTCTAACAACTACAAGTGACTGTATGAAATCTTTAGTTTAGATATGAATTACCAACTTTATCCTGTTACAAATTAACTACACTTCAGAATAGATAACTACAAGAATTGAACAATGTCCAAGATGTTTTGAACACTCTCCTTTTCCTTAATAAGAGAACCATATGAAAAATTTTCAATGAAGGGCCTTTTTCTCACAAAGATGAACTCAATTATCTTATTTCTCTTATCATTGCCGAAAACCAATATGGTCAAGACTCAAAAGGAGAATGCAACTCTCAAACAACAGCAAACAGCAAAAGATATTCCGGAAATCCTACTATATGTTAACCTGCAGTAATGAATAGGAATGCTGTCAGCAACTTTGGAAGCACAAGAGTATAATACAGTTCTGGCAGATAAAACCTGGTGAGCAATAGGAACTAATGCTTTAACCAACAATCCATTCTCAGGAGGACTTAAAGTAGCCTCTTGCACCAAAATTTGCTGTTTCTTCTCCAATCTGGCTCTTCTTTTAAGCTCATTAATGTTCGTTACCCATGGCTTTCGCTCGGACCGCTTCAACTTCCTGGGCAGCTCTACAATGCCCAAGCCAGACTCAGCTGCAGAGCCACTTGAGTAAAATGCAAAACTTGCATCAAGATTCCGTAGAATACCTCGAACCTGCCTGCAAAACATTGCTTATTGCACTGCTGCAATCAGCCCAAGAAGTATCTAAAGGCTAGTAAAATTTTCCCTTTCTATTTCCTTTCAGAGAGGCATTCCAACAAGCAGTTAATTTGAGAAAAGAAACCTAGGATCATCAGAAGACCTCCCCCAACCTGGAGCAAATATTAAACATCTGATTCTCTAAGAAACACTTTGAAGTCGGGGCAAATTCAGAAGTCAGGCGAACTTTTTGCGCCAGTAGTGTTCACGGTTCAAACCTCAACAAGTCGCTGCTTGAAGCATACTACGCAGGCGTAAAATAACAAATAGCTTCTTGTGCATTTATTGTCTTGGGTTGCTTTGAAAACTGGCGGATTCTCCACTGACGTTCCCCGTAATGCGTTGTGTTGCGCATGAGGGACGAATAGTTTTTTTTTTAATTGTAATATTAATATATCATCTCTTAAATTAGAATTAATTACTTAATCGTTCTTATTATAAATATAAAACTACTTCAATCTTTAGGTTATGTGTATATATTCATATCTTGAGCTACTACTGCATTTGCATTAAAACTTTGGATAAACTTTAAATTTACGCCAAGATTCGTGTAGTTGAAAGCAGAGACAGAGCTAGGGGGGGCGGGGGGGAGCATGGGGGCAGGCCCCAACATTTTCAAAACCTGTGTTTTTTTGTATTCATTTTTTTATTTTTAGGTTTTTAGTCTGTTTTCCCCCAAATTCTGAGCCTCAGCATTTTTAAATTTTTTTTTATGAGTTAAAAAAATTCTTACATCTATAGTTAAAAGAATTCATCAATTGAAGAATAACGATATAAATTTTCTTTTTTCTGAAATAGGATTTAAAAAGAAAATCAGAGAAAAACAAACCTAGAGACAACCTCTTGAAGTGCACCTAAAAATACTTTTAACAGTCAGGTCATTCTAAGCAAAAGTTTCTTGAATGATATTCCCATTTTCATGCCTCGGAATACCGCAAATAAGAGCGCAATGGAACTTAGGAGACGGGAAAAATGTAGGGTTCTGCCATGATAGTTGGCTGGTTTAGTGCCCCTTAGACCCTTGTTCAGAGACCTCTGAACAAAAATGAAGATTACCTACTACTAAGTGATCTTAGTCTAGTTAATAATAACAAATGCCCCCTACCTGAGATTGTTCTCAGAAATCTCTACCTAACTAGTTAAATGGATCCCATCACCCATTGATTTCATCAAAATGAATATTGACGGATCTGCTAGCAAAACCCTGGGACAGGGGAGCACAGGTGGAGTTTCCAGAGATAGTTCAGGTAATTGGTGACTTGGATTGTAGGTAAAACTTTCCCATACTACTAACTTATTAGCAAAGCACATTTCCATCCAAACTGGTCCGTTCGTAGCAGTTCAAAGGAAAATCAATACAAATTCTGAGGTTGCCATACATCTCTTGGATCAGTTTACACATTCTTGATGATTAAAAGTCCATTCTTAAGGGATTCTCCCGCTGGACCTTAATACATCCATTCAGGAAGACCAATCAATTGGTGGACCATCTAGCCAAGGGGCCAGCTTGATGCTTGAAGGCAGAAGACTGTCTTTGATCCTCCTGATAGCGTTTGCATATTTTGAGCGCTGGTATGATAGGTATTCTACACCCAAGACAAGTCAAATGTACAACCAAAAATTTCAGGGATGCTCGCATCCTGAAACTATGTACTACTTTTACATCCTTTAACGAAGCCTCTTATTTTTCCCCAAAAAAAGAAGATATTCCAATTAAACAATCCTCTGAACATTTCCACTACCAGATGACCCAACAATAGGTCAATACCCATAATTCAATCAGAAGAGAGGTGAAATCCAAAATTAGAATTTCTTTCTGCGTCTTACCCTGCCTCTAAAATGATCAAACTTACTTTCCTCCGTATTGCGATAAGCCGATAACAAAGCGAAATAGGCTGCACCAAAATACATGATGACAGAAGGCATGTTTAGGTCTTCAACACTCAAGAATAACTTGGGCCAATTTGGCAAAAAAAAAAAATCGCTGGTTTTGAGGTGTATACAAAGCAATCTTTTGTCTTTCCAAATAATGAATTTAGAATTCTTGAAATTCATATCTCTACTACTGCATATGCCTTTGCGGATACGAGAAGATAACAGATCAGTTGAACAATAAGAAAAATCAGAATAATTCAGGATTCAAAAGTTTTTCTCTCTTCTTCCTGAGACCCTCACCACCAAAGGTATCCTACAAGTCCAAATCTATGTTTAACGCAAATTTTTTAACCCGTTTCATTTAGCCCGCAGATCAACACGGGTAAACGGACAAATCGTATTTTTTTATTTTTATTTTTAAAAAATTATTTAAAAAGATGTTATTTTATAATAATTTTTTAATATTTAAAATTTAATAAAATTTTTATATAAAAAATATAATATATATTAATCCGTGAGCTACGAATTTAAACTTTTCAGCTCCCGAACCAAACAGGCCAACTCGTTTTAAACAGTTTAAAAGCCAACCGCGACGCCAGACCGGGCCAAAACGGACTGACCCGTTGACACCACTACCTGCAAACAGTGTCCCAGTTGACAAAGATGAATTTTCCTTCTTATCTAACCATTATTTTGATGAATTCATATCAGAGTCTCCGACTTCCAAATCCAGAAAAGGGGGAAGGGGGTCACAAGAAGAGAAACCGGTTATCATTAAACATACAGAGGAAGGAAGAAACGAGAATGTGCTATTACCAAAAAGAGTAATTAATGTCTGATAACAAAGTAGAAACAAAAAGATAACTTACCCTGAAAAATAGATATGTTCGCATAGAGAAAATGAGCCATCAAGAAACTAGCATTTAATCACCGGATCATATAATTTGAATAACTACTCAAAGGCAGTGAGGGATACTGTTATAATTCATAGAATACAAGCACTAAAGCTAACACTGGTATATATATATCATACGTATAAATGGCCATATAGACCTTGTATTTGCCGTCTGTATAAAAATGTTGCCTAAAAGTTCCTTTGGCAATTTCTCTCAGTATATCAGAAAAGAATGAACAAGTTAAGGGAAAAGAGAACTGCAACTGCAATCAAGATGCAGATGAATTTGCATTAATTCTCTCACTCCACCAAAAGCTAACCGAAAAACTGGTACTAAGAGATCTCACATAATGCCACCATTTTGGAGGGATGTAAATCATTTCACCTTCCTCTAGTATGCAGTCGACAAACTCCAGGTCAAGTATCTTAGGAAACTCTTTCTCGTCTATATTATCCAGATCAACCTACAAACCAAAGTTATGAGGTCATAATGGTGAAGAATATGCAGTGTTCTACTATCTTTTGTATATCAAACAGACCCTCACTGAAAACAACAAAGCAAAAAAGAAATAAAACCATATACCAAAGGAGGAACAATGACAGAAATATCTGAAAGAAAGAAGGCCCTCCAATATGTGACAAGGAGATTTTAAGAATTTCAACTTTTATAATTTATGATGCATTGTTCCAAAAACAGATTTTAACTTTAAAGTCAGTGTTCAACCATACAAGTCTTATACACAATTAAAATAAGCCAATGATTGGCAAACAAAATTAATGTGAAAACATGGTCGGATGCAAACAACAGAACAAAAAATTTTTACCTGCCTTAGTAGTTGTAGGACCCTAAGAAACCTATCACTCCACTGAAACAAAGGAAGAACAGAGATACCTGGCTTGAATTTCTGAGCATGGATTCTTCGTGAGGATAAAGCTCTTCTGACAAAGAAGCAGAGTACAGTCTTATATACTTTTTGCCAACAACCTAACATACAATAATTGGAATTATTCATAACAAATAGATCAGAAGACACAATATTGGAACAATCAGATCAAACCAAAGAAGAATGTGTGGACAAGCTTGTGTTTGGTAGAATTTGAACTGCATGACATAACTC
Organism: Rauvolfia tetraphylla; assembly: GCA_030512225.1. Lineage (NCBI taxonomy): Eukaryota > Viridiplantae > Streptophyta > Magnoliopsida > Gentianales > Apocynaceae > Rauvolfia > Rauvolfia tetraphylla. Next base: position 850,668 of record JAJQKT010000023.1, read on the forward strand.
ATCAAGGGAAATAACTGCATACAAAGATAATGCAAGTCAAAAGGTACTGAACACCAATTAAAAGTGAGCAGTGCCTCTCTTTATATAAACCATATAGAGTCTATCAAAAGCAACATATGATACTTGATCCACCACTAATACGTAAATGAAAAAGCTACCTCAATCTTTAAAATTTTCTAGCTAGACAGAAAGCAATTCTGCAAAAAAGGATAAAATTCAAGCACATGTTCCCGTTTTGTTCGTTCTTCTATATTTACATCCCGTTATCTGAACAATAATAATAATCCTCTTTCTCCCTTTTCCACAACAAAAGAATTTGGGCTTCTAATATTTGATTAGCCTTAAAGATAAATTCAATAGGATAGTCCTACTTCATTAGTCCTATGCATAAAGCAGATGGAACTTCAGTTCCATGACATGCATGTGCTCAATCTCTTCAGTTTTCCTAGTACTGTGCTAAACGAATAGACCACACAGGTATCTTCTGATATTCACATAAAATGAGAGTGCATAAAAGCCAAATGAAACTACAAGTGAAAGTTGTATATTGGAACATCTAAAGCCATATTTTTAATTACTAAATGTTTAACTCTAGATGGTAAGGTCCACAAAAGTTGCCTTCAGTTAGAATATGAAGAACGCCACATTTATTTCATCAGTGTCAGGAGATCTTGAATATCACGAAATTGGAATCTCAAAAAGGAAAGAAGAAAACAACGGATTTCACAGGATGGGTCAAGGAGGGGAAGGGAGAAACACATAATGGGTAGATAGAAAAACTAAGTCAACGTGACAATTAATGTCAGGAGGCACCTGTTTGTCATCACCAAGTAGAATACATGCCATACCTGAGCAAGTATATTATGGTGCGGATCATGATGCAATGGTGTCACAGTACCGGCTGGACCAAACCAAGCGTTTACAGATCTCAATTCTCCCCCACCAACAAAACAGTAGTCAGGAATAACAATATCCTTGCGCAACTCTTGGATCTACACAAAAAGTAACAAGTCAGCTACTAACAATGCCTTACAAATAAGAATGTTAATATAGCAAGTGGAAAGGAAAAGAGAAAAAATGGATTGCCTGATCAAACAACGGATGCTGAGCTAAATATGTTGTATCACCAGATATAGAGGTATTTGATTGGATCCTCTCAAGGAACTCTGAAAACGTAATAAGCTCCTGCTTCCACTCTGCACATAAATAGTTTCTACCAACCTACAAGATTTTGTAGCATCATTGTTTTATACTTATCCAAAGGTATCTGCAGTAAATACTCTCATCTCTCCACAATCTACAGAGGGGTAAACATAGACCTTCAATCTAGGCTTTAAGGGAACTCGCAATGTTACTCATCCTTGGTTAAACAGACTGACTCTCCTATACCAGATCACAAAGGAAAAAGAGAGGAACCTATCCCATCTAACAATTCCATGAGAGTAATATCATATGAAAATATCATTCCTTGAAGTTAATGAATGTGTTTAGAAGATATCACTGACAGAAGGGCAGAGACAATAAAAGCTATAAATGTGGGATCAAATTTGTAATCAGAAAAACAAGAAACTACGTAGGTTACTTGGGCTTTGTGAATCCAATACTCAAGAAAGAGCTCGAATTCAGATAACAGATAATTTGTCCCTCATAAATTCACTTCCAAATGCATAAATCTATGAAGTTCAAAATTCCCTGATTCTGCCTTAGCCAGGTATCTAAGACTTTTCTACTGCATGATTAGAACCTACTCACCAAGCATTTGAAATCTTCATAATCATATTGATATGAAAAGGTCACTCAAAATGAGCTTTGAAGGACTTATTTTTTATCAAGAATTTATAGACAAATAAAAGACTCCAGAGACAACACTAAATAAAAGATCAAACACCTCAACTGGAACTGTGCGGAAGCCAGCAACTCGCTTGAGGTAGTTAATGTCATTCCAATTATTTTTAGCCGGCCAGTGAGCCATTCCATCACTAATTATCACCGGTGATCCAGGCAGAAAATGATCTCGTAAGAAACACTCCAAGGATAGAGATTTCCTTTTGGCAACCATCTTATGAGAGTGATTTGACAGGAAAATGATGCTGCACCTGCAAAGTCAATTCAAAGGACAAAATTAAAAGATTTTTGTGGTCTAATTTCAAGGAAAATGAGGAAAATGGCAGCAGTTTCCCTCAACAAAAGGCAAAGAAAAAGAACATAGCAGGACCTTCAATCAATAAAAATGTGAAAAGAACATCACTGGAGTTATTATTGGAAAACTTTCGAGTCAGTTGTCTTTCCCATACTCCCTCTCGATGAAAATTCTCTCATAGTGATGATACAGATGTGAATAATTCAACGGAGATCATAATAAAGTAGCATTCTTCATTCACTAGCTCATATAGATCTTCGATTATTTGAATTGGTCACCCATTTTATAGTGCAATTGCTACTTGAAATTGGCACACAGACAACACCATGACCTGGCCTTAAATCTTATTAATAAAAACACCACACCACATCCAAAACTAAATAGATGGCCTATGGTAAAGAATAGTACTGTCATCATCTCCAGTGTAATTGGCCGGCATCAAAACATCTTGGCTAAAATTCTAATTTTTTTTCATAAATTGACTAGATATCAAGCTTTTCACGGTAAGATAGATAAGAGTACATGCCAATTCCGGCAAATAATCATGGCTTTGGAATGCTTTCCTTGTTGGGCAACAATGTTAACTTTTTCAGAGCATTATAGTTCTAGGATTTTTGTAATAGTGATTAAAATGAAACATTTTAAAAAAACAAATCTAAAGAACAAGGGTTCAGAATCTTACTCTAGACTTCAATGATTAGAACTCCGAAAGCATGATTTCTTTTTCTTTCTAGGGGAGAGGGAAGAAAATTTAACTCTAAAATAAATTTCCTACTGTAAGAGAAAGAAAACCAACCTCATGGTCCTCACCTCCGCCATATCAACCTCTCCAGAAACAATCTTGCAAATCTTATCCTCAGCCGCCGCAGTAGCTCCACCATGAAGCTCTGAAGACGCCGCAGAGACAGCCAAAGAAGCTTTCCCCGAAGCCTTTTGAATAGCCGAATTCAAATCGTCTCTCAAAGTTAAACCACCCATAATCAGCCCCATATCCAGAGCTCTAATAGCAAGACCAAACTCACCAGCGGCGTAATGCAGCTTAGCCACCTGCAAGCACGCCATTGCATAAGCATCTCTCCAGACAGGCACCACCGAGTTCCACGGCCCCTAATGTAACTGCTCCCACGCCATCTCCCTTGCCGCCTCCGCCGCCCTCATGTCCCCACCGGAGGCCAACATCGCCATCCTGACGTAAGCGAAGCCGCCTTCCTCGGTTATCCGTTGTAGCACCCTGTTCTCCTCCGCCTCTAAAATTGGAGTTTCGAGAGTATCTTCTCCGGCAGCGGTTCGGGTGGCGCCAGCCGACATTTCTGGCGTGGCGGTGGTGGTTGTTGAGGGATGTCTAGAAACTTCTGGGGAAAGTGTTTGATGCAGTTTTCTTACAAACGAAGGGCAGGGGAAGTGAAGTGCGCGAGAGATATTTTGGTGCTCTTTTGGGGCTTTTTCAATGATGAGCTGATTGGTACATACCGGAAATATCTCGTGGGCGGTGGGACTGACTACACATGAAAAAGATCTAAAGTGTGGCCCATGAATTCTAAAATGAAAAATAGTTATCTTGGTCGGCCTCGGATAGTAACTGCACCACCAGCAAATGCGCAATGAAGAACCATAAAATCTTTTCTTCTAGAAGATTCTAAGCTTGTATCCCAAAAAAAAAAAAAGAATTTTATTCTTATTAACATACAAGAAAGAATTAAGAATTGTTAACGAGGCATATTTATCATTTTTATTATTTTAAGAACAAATACTCTTCCCAAATCTTTATATATATTATAAAAATATAATTATTTCTTTTTTATGACTCTAAACCTCTCATCTTAATTTTTTAAAATTTTTATTTTTTAATTAGTCTTCAAAATTTTGATTGGTTAAGATTATTTTTAATCTATTAAACTAATTTAAACAAAATTTTAAATTTTAAATTATGCATATTAAATTACTTTCTAAAAATTGAGACTTTAATTAATTAGAATCATTTTTAGTCTATTAAAATAATTTTAAACTAACATATACATTAATTTTAATTTTAAATTCTATATATTAAGTAATTTATAAAATTAAGAGATTATAATTATTATTTTAAAAAATTTTATTGGCTATAATTATTTTTAATCTATTAAAATAATTTTTAATTGCTTATCTACTAGCGTAAAAGTTTGTGTTATGCACGAGTATTAAATTTTTATTTCTAATAATAATTACTAAAATATATTTTTTAAAAATTATAATTATGAAACAAATTTATGTGTTAAGAAAAAAAATTTTATTCACTTAGAAGTAATTGTATGTAATAGTATGGAGAAGTTGTAAAAACAACTATACATATCCATTATTATGAATATTTGAAATAATTAAAAACTCTCAACTTTATTTCTTTTTAATTCTAAATAAATAAAAAATTAAGTAAGAAAAGCCCTAATGCACTTGCACAAAGAATAAAATAATTAAAACTTTAAATGTTAATTTATGAAATTACTTATCAAAGTAAGAAAAGAAAAAAAATTAAATACTTAAACAACTATGAATTCTTTAAAGAAAAAGAGAAAAAAACTTGAATCTGCCAAGTGATGATACTTGCACGAAAAATTTTAATATAAATTTGTAAAGTTACTTATAAAAATCAAAAAGAAAATAAATTAAATACTTAAATAACTATTGTAATGTTAAAATGTTCTTAAATTAAACTAATTATACTTCAACCACAAAATGTTTCTAAAATATTATCATGATCAAATCTTTAAGAGAAAAATATTGTAATATTTAGTTCAATTTGTTTTTATACTGCTCTCTATATCTAAAATTAAATGATTATAATATAAACTATTTATTTTAGTAAGCGAAGAAAAATTTTTGTCAAATTCAATAACATAAACTATGCATTTTATATAAAACTATTGATATTTTTTCATTAAAAAATCTCGAAAAGAGATTAATAGTTTATAAAATCTCGAAAAGAGATTAATAACAAACTTAATATCTTTAATTCAAGAAAATAAATATATAAAATATTTATTATTAAAATTTATTCGAATCCTAAGTCTACTGAGTACGAAATTTTGCATACTTTATCTATATTCATTTAAAAAGATTTATTATCGAATTCGAATAAATAAATATAAATCTTGCACCGTACCTAAGTTTATTGAGTTAAATTAAGGTTAGATTTTACCCGACTCATTGACAGCCATGATACTACTGAGTTTGGTAGACCCCAGTCTCAGCAGGCCGTGAACTGATACTAGTTGAACAAAATATATGAAGGCTTTTTGGCTGCTTTAGCACAACTTTGGTAAAATCCCCCAGAACGGGCTAAAAACTTATTTCGAAATGGTATCAAGGCATGCATTGAGTGCGTTTACACTTCACAGTTTACATTAATTGCATTGTCAAATAAGAGTTCTCCCAATCGAGTAAAATCAATAAAAAATTCTTTATTCAAAATATTGTAATTTAATTAGGCATTCTTATTTTTTTTTATTAATTTTACTCAACAAGCAAAACACGTTTGTTTAAGTAACGTGTTCATAAGTTATTTTACTTTGATTTAGATTCATTTATGAGGAATATAAACGGGTTTCGGTGTAATATATACAATTCTAGACTTATTTGGACCTAAATTCATTTACTATTTATATTATTATGAGTTATTTAAAATTAATTAGGAAGAAATTTTTAATATTTTTGGGTTAGTTATATAGTTATGAAAAATATAATTATTTTTGTTCAATATTTACATATATTTTATAAAAATATTTTGAAGTATTTCAAGAAATAGATTAAATGGTTGAAGATTGGAGGATAAAGATTCTATTTAATTTTTTTTTAAAGTTAATTTCTTAAAGATTAATGTTAATTAATTTTTAATATTGTGATTTGAATTATATTACCAATGTTACAATAGATCGAATTTTATACTAATTATTATTGAACTATTTTCTAATTGAATTAAGATATGTGTACTGCAATTTACTCATTTTTTAAAATTTGAATAGAAATTGGCATGAAAATATTATTTAGAATGAGTATTTCGGATTCGTATTCGGATTCACAGGTCCACATCTTGTCTCAAATCTGTTTGGACTCGTTTGCATAGAGAAGTTCAGGAACACTACGAGCTCACTTATGCGTTCGGGCTATTTTGGAGTGGCCTTCGAAAGTTCCTAGGCCTGATCCATTTTACAAGGAATTTTCGCAAATTGGGCCAAACAGGTTGAAAATGCCAAAAGTGGAAACACACCTATTAACAAGGTCCTCAATTAGTACCACAAAATTTCCTCACTTATGCTTTGGTAACTAGCTAGTATGCTACTAAGCTCATCATTTGAGTGGATCAGGTTTCTTTTTTTATAATTTTTGAAAAAAAATTTATTTTGGTTTTAGTAGAACTGAATTATTTATAAAAAAAATATCAAAATTTTTTTTTGTAAAAAAAGATATAAAAATATTATTTTAAAAATATGTTCTTGAATAAAACAACAAAAAAATTTAATTCAAATACATTTTTACTCTTTTTGTTTTAAAATATATGACATATTTTTTATATGATAACTAATATTTTAGTAAATTTTATAAAAAAATTTAATAGATGTTTAAGACGTTCCTATTTAAAAATGATTACTTAGTATGTCAAATTCATATTTCACATTAGGTATTGTTGCTTTAAATAGTTAGTTAAAAAACTACAAGCTTTTTAAAACAAAAAATTATTTAAATAGTTAATTAAAGAAAGGGTAATGTTAGAAATAAAATAATAAATAAAGATTTTATATAAAAATATATTATATATTTTGAAATGGAGTAGTAATATATAAATTTATTACCCCCTTTCTACTCTCTCTAACTTAAGCATAAGACTTTTCATTTTTTTTTTTTGGCTAAGTCTTAAGCATAGAGTTTCATTAAGTGTCCAACCCCATTTTCATTGTACTTCTACTTTCTTTCGTGCACTTTTTTTTAATGAATAAATAATTATCCATTAATAGTAAAAATAGTGAGGGCTATTACAATTAAAATAGTCCTCAAATTCCTGCTCCAATAGGAGGGAAATTGAGAGATTAAGATAACTTAACAAAAAGAATAATCAAAATTACACAATGGTTCGAAAACCATAATAACAAAAAATATCTCACATCCTAGATACCCAAAGTAAATAAAGTATAATAATTCTAATACTAGTACGATATTAAGCAAATACACTTTGATCTTCTTCGTTGCATCTTTATCGCCGCCTTTAAAACACATAAGTAAGCAAATACATTTTTACTCTTTTTGTTTTAAAATATATGACATATTTTTTATATGATAACTAATATTTTAATAAATTTTATAAAAAAATTTAATAGATGTTTAAGACGTTCCTATTTAAAAATGATTACTTAGTATGTCAAATTCATATTTCACATTAGGTATTGTTGTTTTAAATAGTTAGTTAAAAAACTACAAGTTTTTTAAAATAAAAAATTATTTAAATAGTTAATTAAAGAAAGGGTAATGTTAGAAATAAAATAATAAATAAAGATTTTATATAAAAATATATTATATATTTTGAAATGGAGTAGTAATATATAAATTTATTACCCCCTTTCTACTCTCTCTAACTTAAGCATAAGACTTTTCATTTTTTTTTTTTTTTGGCTAAGTCTTAAGCATAGAGTTTCATTAAGTGTCCAACCCCATTTTCATTGTACTTCTACTTTCTTTCGTGCACTTTTTTTTAATGAATAAATAATTATCCATTAATAGTAAAAATAGTGAGGGCTATTACAATCAAAATAGTCCTCAAATTCCTGCTCCAATAGGAGGGAAATTGAGAGATTAAGATAACTTAACAAAAAGAATAATCAAAATTACACAATGGTTCGAAAACCATAATAACAAAAAATATCTCACATCCTAGATACCCAAAGTAAATAAAGTATAATAATTCTAATACTAGTACGATATTAAGCAAATACACTTTGATCTTCTTCGTTGCATCTTCATCGCCGCCTTTGAAACACATAAGTAAGCAAAATTTAATTTCTACCTCTTCCTTAAGAGACAATAATTTAAAAAATTATGAGCGAATCAACGATTTTAATCTAGTTCGGGTAGATAGATTCCTTCAATAAGGGATAGAGAAACAATCGGATCTGCAAAAGAGCTCTTCTGTACAATTTGAATCTTGATGAAATTGTATAGAGAAAGATCTACGATAATTTATAATCAAAATAAAAGGATAAAAACACATAAAAAAGACAAAAAACAAAAAGATACTACTAAGATCCTGCCTTCGACCAAGGTCAGTGGCTAGATCTAGCTGGGAGAAGAAAGGTAGAGGACTTCGCACATAGAGGAGTAGAGCGGAGGAGGAGAAAGCGGGTGGAGACAGAAGGACAGAAGGACTTCTCACTTTCTTTCGTACACTTTTGTATTATGATTTGCATTCCACATAATCGAGCTACCAGCAAGCACCTCGTATCAAGTTGAATATAACACATGTATTTGGATAGGGTTTCGAAACAAATTTTTCAGTTAACTTCTTTTTTCATGAACTTTTTATTTTTACAAAATATAAGATAGTAACTTTCAAATCCAAACTCTATCTAAATAAATCTTGATATTTTCCGACCAACAACTCTCCCTCCTTCCTCTCCCCATTACATATTCCTTCTCGTTTGAATTTCCAGGCAATAGCCATAACATTGTTCTTTTCATCTATTTTTCCACTCCATCTTCTATGACAAGAATTTTCTTCAAAAATAGAAAAAGTCAATACATTAAAGAACAGAAAAAGGAAAAAATGTATTTTGGTTTCGTGATGGCTAGGCTGCTTTCTTATTATGCTTTTCAATAAATTCTTACATAATTAATTTTAGCAAAAATAAAAATAAAGTTCTTACGAGTTGGAGAAATAATGAATTTACTTAGCTACAGATTTGTACCTGCACAGAACCTTACACCTAAGTACTCTATCATGAACATAAAAACCAGGCATTACCATCATCTTTACCCTGCTAGAGCCTTGTGATTTTTGCCTATCCATGAACATGTCCTCCATGAAATGAGGATCATAGTTTCTGTTCTCTTCGACTCTTAGAATGCCAATAGGCGGATTGAACGAGAAAGCGAGCAAATGTAGCAGCCAGATGCATTTTGAAGCAACAAAGAATGCTTGAAGGAGCTGTTCAGGCCATGGTTTTGTCCAGTTCAGACTTGCTATAATGTAACTCATTTTCTGATCGCAGAACTTGCTGAACTCTTCACTGTAGTATTTAGTCCCCTTGCTTAATACTTCATTCCAGCTTAAATTCCTTAACGCGACGAATGATTGGAATTGTGCTTGTCGATCCTGCTGAGGATCCAAGAACTTTGGTGAGCCATTTTTCTGAAACACACAATTTTCGAAGTCCTGGTAGAGTGATTGGTTGATGATTGCTTCTAAGTGGTATAAAACTGCTCTAGAGAACTTTGAATTTAGCGAGAGTTTATAAGGTAGAAGCAGGGTATTTAGGTTATCCCTTAGAGTATCATCAGTCTCGTCAATCTGTCCCAAAAGAGTCTTGCAGAATTGCTTTACTGATAACCTTGATTCTGATACCATCTGCAGAAAGCCCTCAACCATTACTTCTTCACCAACAGGCATTGAGTTTTCGCCATTTTCATCAGTGGATTTCGCTAGCTTTGGAAGACTTCCAAGCTTCTCAACAGCCTGAGAATTCTTCATTTGCATTGCTTGTCTTAAGGCCTTCTTCAGCTCTTCGCAGTAATTCTCTAAGTATTCCAGTTTCTGCTTCAGCTCCCCCACTGAAGACTTCATTTCTGCGACTTCTAACAGGGCCGTATCTCTACTCTCATTTGCTTCCAAAAGCTCCTTCTTCAATGTCTCAATTGATACCATCCCAAAGTCCTTAAGAATCTGGGAAACATCTTCAGATTCAGTTCTATTGGGCGAAATTTCATTTTTGTTCTTCTTTTTCAATCTAGGGAACAGCCTTGATAAATTAAGTCCTCGATTCTTTGGTTGTGAATGAACAGAAGAGTGTGAATCAGTCAGTGGCACAACAAGATTCAAGTTCTTCGCATTCCTGAGAACTGAATCTCCAGTACTTATTACTGCTGGATTACACTTATTGCAGGATGACGTTAATCGAAATTCGCCTAAGCTGTTTCTCCTAGATTTGCAGAAATCAGCTCCAGGAGATGCTCTAAGCAAAGTGATGTTGTTAGTACTTGAACCTGTGACAGATCGTTGATCCTCAGCTGGACATGTGTGTTCTGCATTTAATAAACCAGAGGTAATTCCCTTTCTTAAAGAAGCATTTGCCTTTCTGTAATTGGATAAAGTGGACTCATCGACATGTCCTCCATTTCCATATTCATCCCAACTCTCAGCATAATTTCGATTCTCAAATCGAAATTGTTGATAACCCGGTAATGGTTCATCTTCATAGCTCTGAGAAGAGAATTTAGTCTTAATCTAGTACAAAAATTCTGCTCTAATATGTCAAGAAACTAAATTTCATGAACTGTTCCCAATTCCAGAAACAGTGAAACAAGAAAAAGAGACACAGCAGGCAAAATTTACAAGTGAAAATTTATGAAAACTGGATGGAATAGTGACATCGAAGTTGACAAAACTTCATGTTTGACGTTCTAAGCCTTCGACTTGAAGCAATTTTAGAAGAGAAAAACTGTAATAAAGATTGAACAGTTGTTATATTATTTTCACCACAGATTTCAAATCTAGAGAGCACTATTCGTTTCAGCAGAAATTTCAAATTCTGTACAATTATGAATATGGTCCTAAGATGAAAATGTGAAACTCATATATATTCCCATGCCCATTAAAATAGCTTCAAAAAGCATAAAGTGTAATAAACAAAGGACATTTAAAGCATAATTATGTCCATTCCCTTCATCATGAACATGATTGATGCATTTAATGTCTGACTAGATGATGAATAGATTATGAAACTAGACTTCACTTTTACTCTACTCAATCAACCACAAAGTCAGAACTTCTTTCTTTCGTCTGCAAAATTGTAACCGCGAGAAAGAGAAAAGAAAAGAATAATTCAATCAGACAAGGACTACTTACTGGGGTAAAAACTGGGTAATCTTGGGCTGAGAAGTGAGGAACATGGTGTGAAACAGGTGATGCAGAAGGGAACCTAAGATGGGCAGGGCTATTGGCTTGCATCAGAGCAGCATGAAGAGCTCTGAGCTCAACTGCTTTGGCAATTGCAGCTTGAATCTCATGTCTGCTAACTTCATTGTGAATGCAGCTTTCTTTCCCATCGTCATGGTACTCGAATGTTTGAGTTGTTGCAGATGTTTCAGCCATGAAAGCACAGAGAAGAACATGAAAAATTCACACCCCAGACGAACCAGAATACTCTCTTGGTGTTGTAGTATAAACTAATATCCTTTTCTCGAATTCAGTTTCAGAAACTTTTCACAAGAGAACATAAGAGACCAAAAGCAGGATGAAGTGAACTTGTGAATATGCTATGGCTGGCCTTGTTTTGCATAGCAGTACCAGGTCATATCATATCCAGTAAAGGATTCTAGAGAGCCAGAAGTGTTAGTGTGTTTGTGTGTGTGTGGGAGAGAGAGAGAGAGAGGAGGGGGGAGAGAGTGTGGGGTTTGGGGGTAGGGGGATGGAGGATATATCAAATCCAATGAGCATTTGTCTTTGTCCTTAAAGGATGAACGGAATGAGTACATGTGAAGGCAGGCAGCTGTTATAGTAATTTTCACTCCATTACAATTTACAGGCATGAGAAAGAGTAGTAAATGTCCAAAACAGCCATGGTGTCTTTATGGAAAGGAAAATTCTGTCTAGACAAAAAACATTGTATAGAAGAATACTTGCTCGTAATTTTCAGTCAAAATTGGTATTGAAGATCCATCATTTATCACACTAAGTTGATACATCATTTAAGACCTAAACCTAATTTTACTTTAGTAGTGTGAAAAAGAATTCTTATACAAATTATACAATTTAAAATAATTCAGTTAATTTAGGGTGAGTTTGGATAGGGTTCGGTTTTGAAATCGAATTCAAAATTTCAAGTATATGACTCATATCTTCTCTCACAAACAATTTAATTTTTATGAAACTCAAGATAAAAATATCAAAATTAAACTCTATTCAATTACACTCTTAATTTGATAGTTGACCGTTTCCTAATAATATTAGGAAAAAAGGTTTTACTTCGGTAATTTGCTAATTTTACATGCTCATTGTTATGAAATAGTGGTGTTTGCCAAAATATTGCTTTCCTTTTCGTGGCATGAATTGATATGTGTGATTTGTATAGCAATTAACCTTAGTGGGTGTGGTTTTGAGACCAGGTGGCAAGTGGAGAGTTAAAATTTGAAGAGGGATTATTATAATAAGGTTAAATTCTAAAGTAGGCCTTACTTTTGACTAGTTGGGAACTAAAAAAGTCCATGTAAATACTACTTTTAAGAACCAAAAAGGTTTTGATAATGGAAGAACACAAAGTGAATTGAAATTGTATCAATTCACAAGGTTATGAAGGGCACTTTGCTAGTTTATCATCTACACTATTCATCTTCTAATTCCACCCTTGAAGAATGAAACTTCCTAGGTATACAAAGTGCATGGCATGATGAATTATATGATAATTGTTCTTTAAGTTATGGTTAATATAATTATGATATTATTTTTAATTTCTTATAAAAGTTTAACAGTAATTTTTCTTCGTACGTTTGAAAGGTATTTTTGTACAAAAATTTTCATTCCTTTAAAATTTTTCCACTAAATCAAATTGGAAATTCGCATATGAGGAAAAATATTTGGGATGTAAACGAATTTTTAGTACAAATATGCTTCATATATAATTTTAGCAGAATATATATGTTTAGCCAACTCTTTGGTACACTAATAATAATGATCAAAGGTAAATCCTTAATTTAATCTCAAAAGTAAAACTATTAGATACATCTTTTTTTTCCACTTTGTATTAAAAAAATTAAACTCTACCTTCTGTTGCTACCAGTCGGACTAGCCGTATACAAAGGAGGGAGAAAATTAATGAGAAAACAAAAGGGTAATTTCGTCCCATTGGTATATATTAGTGTCCAAAGGCAGAGTTGGCATTTGGCCCAGTGGGTGCTGTGGGGGACAGAAAGATCCAATTCCTTCCAAACGCTCATTGTCATCTCTTTTTGCTCACCACAGCGCATCTTGTGAGACAGAGTGACGCCGTGGGGACCAAACACGCCCTTACGTGCTCCTCAATTACAAAAGTGCCCCCACAAAACCCACCCTCATCATTCGCTTAGGTAGAATAGAATATCCAAATGACCCATCGACAATCTAGTGGCACTTAAAACTAAACATCAATATACTAATATTTCTATAGTCTGAGTATTTGATTCTAAAAAGAAATTTGATATTATAATTTTTGCATGATAGAACAAAAAAAACCACATATATAAAGATACATATATAAATTTCTCGTTTCAAATCCTTTTTGACGTATTCTACGCTAACACTCTTATATTACAGAGGATGAAGAAAAATAAATATTATGCCTGATAAGCATCAAAATCAAGACTTTTAATTTACCAACTAAACTATCACCTGTGTTAGTTTAATTTAACAATTTATCCGGGAGAAAATAACTTAATTTTTATATTAGCCACTGAAGTATGTAAATATCTTCTTAATTATATTTTTCTTTTAAGTGTATACATTATATAAAAAATTGAAGGATTCTGTTTGAGATTTATATATACATCAGAATGGAATTCCAGGTAGGATTAAGGAAATGTTTAATAGAAAGCTGTGTTGGTTTCCCATAACTGCTTTTGTTGGAATGCATTATTATTATTGTTTTTTCATATATAGAAAATATATTTCTTCATCAACCACCCTGCAAAAGCCAGATAATTTGTCAACCTCCCCACATGCGAAAAAGTTCCTTCACCCCTTTGGACCTTTTCTTTTCTTTTTTTTTTTTCTTTTGTGTTGTTTTAAACTAAAGACACCGGAAAAAATAAGGATAAATTATTGGATTAGAACCTTAATGATAGGGTTTTTAATGCTAAAGTAAGATCGTGGATTTAATCTCTTTTTAATTGATTAGAACTATTCATAAAAAACCCTATAAGAAGAAGAAGAAGAAGAGAACGGTTTAGATATGACAGTAACGAATCAAAACAAAGCGAAGAAGATGATTTTGATGAGCCATGGATTTGACATTGGAGATTCGTCATTTTGTGCCGAATTAGCAATATGTGGATTAAAGTGCAAGCAACCTTTTTGGTCCCTTAAGTTTTTTCTGTTTGACTGATCCGGTCATTCATGAATACTTTTTAACTTTCTTGATTCGTGAAATTTTTTCTCTTTGGCCATTTTGGTTCTTCTATCTTATTGCTTTAACTATTTTAGTACTTAACAAACTAGGTGTATGTCCATTTTGGTCTCTTAATAAGTTTTTAGACATTAATACTTGGGACCAAAACTGTCAATGAAAACTTACTTGAAAGAGAAAAAGGTAAAAAAATATTCGTGCTGCCAAAACAATCTCGCCACTACTCTCCTTTATAAACTTCTAATGGAAAATAAACACATACTAAGTATGTAGCATATCTTTGGAAACATATTTGGAAAAACGACCTATTTTTATAATAAACTGTTAACTTTTGAGATAAAATAAATTATTTTTAAATTTTTTAATATTAGTTGAACAAGTATATCATCATATAAATGTCACGTACTCAATAGATGTTGTTTTTAGGTAGAAGTTCACTAAAGAGGTGATAACAGAACTATTTTGCCAGCATGTAAAATGTTTATAGACCTTAAAAATTAAAAAAATTTAAAAGACCAAACGATAACAAAATCTTAATTTTAGGGGCCAAATTAATTATTTTTAAAAAATTAAAAATATTTATGAGAAACAAAAATGGTAAAAATTTGCCTAAAGATATTTTTTAAAAGAAAAATTAAAAAATGATACAATCATTGAATTAGATTACCCACTTAATCTAACGACTGTTAATTCGGCACATCCTGAAAAAAAAGAACGTGTAGAACGTAGCTGGATTGATAAAATGGCTAATTTTCGGAAGGCAATGTAGCAATTCACTTTGTCATTTGTCATTACTAGCGAGGATTTGAACTTATCCAATCCACCTTGACTCAATGTGATGCTCCTTCACGTGCATTTCAAACTCTGGTAAATCTTCCTCTTTTCTTGGTAGTGGGATGAGTACTTATTTCTTCAAGAAAGGAAAACATTGCCTAATAGGCTAATACACTACTTTGTTCGTAAATGGAGGTCTAACATGGCTATTTGGGCCACAGAGATCAGTTTGCCGGATTAGGTAATTATTCCAATCACGAAACCTATGTCAAAGAATCTAGCTGGGGATTCTTCTTCTTTTAACAGATTTTATTTTAATACGTTAGGGGAAGGAATTTTGATCGCCTTTATGATTTTAGCCACAAAATAATTATCTTAATCTTTTCCATTTTCCGCTGTCTTCCTCTTCTTTTTTTTTAATGCTCCAATGTTTAAACGATCTTTCTTAAACTACGAATCAAGTGTTTAATTTTTAGATAATTAATTTTTCATTGTTAATAACATACTAGTTCAAAAGATAAGAGTAGTCTTCCTAAAGGGGAAAAAATAAAGAACAAAAAAACAAGAAAAGAGATCTGTCTCTCACGAATAGTTTTATCATACGATCTTTGTAATTTGTATTTATCACACAAATTATATAATTACTAATAAAGACAACTCATATGGATATAAAATACCAATTCACTACTTGCGCTCCCCCAAGTTTTTCTTTTTTTTTCTTTTTGTTTCTTTTTAATTTTTTTAAATAATAAACATTTTATTTTTAATAAATATTTTTTATTAATTTTTTAAAATTTTTTTAAAATCTTATATTAAGATTTAAAATTATAATTCAATTACAATTATTCAAAATTAATTTAAAATTTGATTACAATCAATTATAATTTTTAAAATTTTGATTTTTATTTCTTAATTTTTAAAAATTTAAATAAATGATGGAACTCAATATCGATACAATTTGAATGAATTGATGAATTTTGACTGTTCATTTGACCCCCTTTATATTGTTTATTAGAAAAATAATTAAATAAATATCACATAATAAATTTTGAGATATTATAGTATTTAAAGGACAAGAACATTAAAGTTAGATGGCAACTATATACAGTTTTTTTGAACTATATGTAGTGCGAAAAATTTTCATTATTTCGTTTTAATTTCGAAGAGTTTCTAGAATTCTCTAAATCATTCGGACAAAAAAAATTCAAATTTAAGAACAACGACGAAAAATCTTCGCCATGCAGTTGGCGAAATTCAAATTTTTTTTTTGCCGATTTCAAAATCGGCCATTTTAAGGCCGATTTTTAAGTTTTTTATGTCTAAATCAATGTAAAATTATGAGTAATTTGATAAACTAATATTTTTTCGCGAAGATTTTACGCCGTTGTTCTTAAATTTGAATTTTTTTGTCCGAATGCTTTCGAGAATTCTAGAAACTCTTCGAAATTAAAACGAAATAATGAAAATTTTTCGCACTACATATAGTAAAAAAAACTGTATATAGAAATGACGTAAAGTGATTTTAAAATTATCTTATATTAGTAAAACTGTCATACGTTTAGTACTTATATTAACTTTTTAATTAGTTGACATTTTTCATGCATATCTATTGTCTGTATTGATAATTATATAACTTGTGTAATAAACACAAGTTACAAAGTTATCAAGATAAAATTACTCATCTCTCCTACCCACATATATGAAATGTAGGATCACGCTAAAGAAACTATTATAAATAAATAAAAGTAAATTATCTTTTAAAATAAATAATTACCAAATTACTAGTACAAAAAAATTTATTTCTATATCCAGTTCTTTCATGTTTCCTCATCATTTTATGTATCTCAAAACCATGACAAAAGTTTTATAACTTTTCTTATGAAGATTTTAAAATATATAATTACTACTGTATAGTTGGTAGAACCACTCCCTAAAATTAACATGTAAAAGAAAACCCAAAATAACCCTATAGAGCAAATTAAAAATATCAAGACTCCTATTTATCTCAGCTGTTCTTGTGAAGTTTCTTCAGAAACTTAGTGAATCTCTACTCCATTTGACAATATCTATATGTTAGAATATCAGAGAAAATAGGGAGTGATTTTTGCACATTATTTTTAGCTTCATTCACTTTTTTTTTAAAGAATATTGGCCGCATTAAGTAATTAGTTATAGAAGAAATTCATTGGCTCTGGTGAAAGTGATAACCAAGTTCTGGTTAAGACAAAATTTTGTGGGATTGGCAGCATATTTTCTTCCTTTAATCAACGCATTCTTTTCGACTTTACTTCTTGTCATGATTTCATTTTCACTTTCATTAGTTGTGCAAGTAAAACTTCTCATATATCACTATTCCACTTCTGTGTTCAGGAAGGTCTTGTCTGTTTCAATTCTCACACAGACTCCTATTTGGGCCGAAAGCAAGAAAAAGAGATTTGTGTCTCTTCATTTGTCCAAGAAATGGAATCAAACAATTTCTCCAAAGAAAACAAGAAAGCCCTACAAACATTGTGTCCGCTACTATATATATATATAAGAGCTCTTCTATATACATTCTTTCTGGTTCCAAAACTTCAGCTCATCAATTGAAAAAGCAAAAGATGAGATCTGAGCACACAGTATAATGCTCCAAGTGCACTTTATAATTAAAAAACATACTATATATTTAATAATTAATATATTTTATAGTGCATTGTATATCTTTTAAATAAATAAAAAGTAGATCTAACAATATACATGGTATCCAATTCCCGCGGCCCAAGTCGCAAAAGTTGAGACATAGGGTTTTCTGTATCTGTGGTGTTGTGTACTCTTGATGGAATTTCCTCGTATACCGATTGGAATTTGTCATGTTTCCGTTGTCCCTTCCACTAAAAGTAGACCCTTCTTCCATGAGCGATGGCAGCATTTTGTGGAATAACTATGGACAACATGCATGGTCCTATATAGGATCCGAAACTCCACTTGTTAAAGTGGAAATAACAGGCTAGCTAGAGTTTTTATCTATTATCTTAAATTTTTAGTTTACTTTGAGGAAAATTGTATCACATGTATACATGAGCTTTTAACAATAAGTTTAACTCGCATATTACATTTGTTTTTTGAAGAATGCATATTGCATCGTTAATGGGCTTTATATTTTAAATTTATTTTTAGGCTTTCAGAAACGATAATAATAATTCAAAAGTATCTTAAGTTAAGTTCATTTAATTTTAAAAAAAAATTTAAATTCATACTCTTTTACACAATAAAAAGCATAGATTTGCATAAGAAGTATGAACTCTACCAAAAATAGATTATAATACCTTAGAATTAATTCTTCCCAACTCGTGATAGTTGTAGTATATCATTGTCAATGTTCTTTGCTTTTGATTCTCTTTTTCTGGCCAAAACAATCTTGTTTGCTTTTAGAGACTTGGCAGGGGAAGCCGGAGGTGAAGTCACTAGGAGGACCAAGTATGTCATGTGCTATTGTCAATTTGTCATTGATGAAAATGTTACATTAGAATGAGAAATCAGGCAGAGTCAAATAAGATAAATGAACAAAAGAAAGGGAAACATTCACCAGTGATTTTCTTCTTCTTTTTTTTTTTTTTTTGCTAAACGGATATAACATTCATTAGTGATCACACAACATATAAAAGGAGCCCAAGATTTTGAGTGAAATTGAGAAGATCTTTTCTCATATAGTAAACATCAAAAATATCCTTTGACATGAGTTCCTCGCATTTCTACTATGGCTTATCCTTTTGGGTTTACTTATTGTATCGAGATGTATATGGTGTATTTGGATTGTGTTTGATTATGAGAGATTCTGTCTTAGGTTTAAGTAAATTTTTTTATAAGAAAAATAAATAAAATTTAATTGTATATTTAATTAAGAGAAAAATAATTCAAATGAAACTATTGTATTATCAAATGAGTCATTCTGATTTGACACATTGTGGGTCAGCCTCAAATAAGTTGGACTAGGCTTTGTAAGTTTTTTTGCCAACTAGTGAAATCCCAATCCATATTCGCTCTAGGGCAGCCCATGGGCTACAATGAATTTTAAAAATTTTTTAATTTTACTAGGCATATTACCAGCTAATGGTGTGAGACTTGAGTTAACAGGTTAATATTTTAAATATTTATATTAAAAATAAAAGATTATTTTAGCATATAACATTAGATCTAAAAATATTATCTTTTATGATGATATCCACACGGAATCCAATGCAATTTTCCATCTCAAATCGCACTTTTTCTTTCACAAAAAAATCTCTCTCCCGAAAACCAAGACAAAAAATCTCAAAACCAAACTCTATCCAATCACACCCGTAGTAAATTGGTTTTCTACCACCAATAATAATCATTTATTTTTTACTTACCAAATTAGTAAAATATCTAATACTTTCTCTATTTCAAAATATATGACATAAATTCTTTTTACACAATAATTAAGATTTTGATAAATTTAATATAAAAGTTCGAGAGATGTTTAAAATGCCCTACCTTTAGAAATCACTGGTTAGTGTATTAAATTTAAATTTAATATTAAAAATTAAAATTTTAAGTAATTATTTGGAAAACTAATAGTTTTTGAAAAATGGAAGTATTTAAATAGTTAAATGGAGATAAAGGTAAAGTTAAAAATAAAATAATAAATAAAATATTTATATAGAAAGATGACATATATTTTAAAATAAATTAAAAAGAAAGTAAAACATATATTTTGAAACAGAAGAAATACTAAATCAAATAAACATTACTTAATTTTGCTGGACTCGTGAGTCAAATGAAGTGAACTGAATAGGCTTGCATTTATATATATATATATATATATATATATATATGGGTCTACAGACTTTAGCTTGTTTTGATAATGCTAATAAAATGGAGTTTACTAAACACACACATTTAATAGTGATTGCTAATTTTTTTTTTGTTAAAAAAAAAAGGACCATAAAAAATATGATTGGGCCGAGACTGCAGGCCGGCCTAGGAAAGAACTTCTTGGAGTGCTTGTTAGTTTATGGCAAAAAAAATTCCTTTTTATCAGGGGCTACTATACGCAATTTTTTAGACTATATGTAGTGCAAAAATTTTTTATTATCTCATATTAATTTAAAAGAGTTTCTAAAATTCTCTAAAGCATTCGAATAAAAAAATTCAGATCTAAGAACAACGATAAAGAATTATTGCGAAAAAAGGTTAGTTTATCAAACTACTTAAAATTTTACATCGATTTATACAGAAAAAACTTCAAAACCGGCCTTATAATAGCAGATTTTGAAGTAGGCCAATTAAACCCCCAATTCTGCCAAATTGAGTGGCAAAAATTGCATATAAAAATTAATTTTTGTATTACATTTTAAATTAATTTTATGTACATTTGTGCTAATTAAATTAATTATATTTTAATATTTTTATTATATATCCAATTAGTTATTTTATTTACATAGTTTATTCGATTGATTCAATCTATTTATTTATTTCTCTTATTTATTTATTATTTTATTTAATTATTATTTATTTATTTGACAGTAATTTAATTTAATTATTTTTATTATTAAATTATTTAAAGAATTTGCGAAGAAAGGTGTAAGATAAAAGATTTATTTTACAATTATTTTCTTAGAAAGATTAGTATTAAGAAATATTAAAGTATTTTCTTTTGAACATCCACTTTTAGATTGTTGTATACATTAATATCAACTTCTTTATTACATAAATTTTTGTAAATATTCTATATAATTTTTTTGTGCGAGTTGTATAATAACGACATTTGTTGAATGTGCGTTGTAGATGGCAGAGCTCTCTCGACGATGGCGCGATGCATCGCTGGGCTTGGGACCAATTGCTGACCGTAGCGGTCGATTGCACAGTCGGTAGCCTATTACAGTGTCTGATAGGCAGCGAACAGGTGTGGTAAGGCGCAACATTAGTGACATCCCAGTGAGTACTACAGACGTTACACAGGACGTCTATTCGTCACATTTCGTAGCACATATGCCGTGAGTGCCGGGAATGTAATGTTAGGATATCGGCAGCGGGGTGCGCAGTACGTTTTCCTAAAGGTTGCACGGAGGCTTGTGGCCTAGAGATCAATTCGGCTAAACAAGACAAAATTGGGGCAAAGTAAGTATGGACTCAGTTTTGGTGTGGAAGTTCTACGTTTTCTATTTATATTGATGAAAAACAAAGGTAAACGAAGTACAAGATAATTGGTCGGCACAACACCAGCATTCTCAATAACCCAGCACGACATTAGAGTTGCTAAGCCTATAATCCCAACAACCAGGTACTACACCAATATTGTTAAGCCCAAGCATTCCAAGCACTACACAAAGGAAGACGAAGATATGATAATAGCCTATGCTATTACAAGTCTAAATGACAATGTCTGAATAGATGTTACAATAAGCTTAAGAGCTCTTATTTATAGATGCATGGCTGCCCCAGAACATCGAGTTGGTGAGGAAAGCTCACACTCCAATTGATTTCACATCGAGCAATTGGAAATGGGTCAGGCTCAACTCTTGAACCGAATTGATCGAGTGACATTTATGTCAAGATACCGGCAGCGCGGAGGCTCGCAACCAAAAGATCAATTTGGCTAAACAAGACAGAATTGGGGCAAAGTAAGTATAGACTCAGTTTTGGTGTGGAAGTTCCACATTTTCTATTTATATTGATGAAAAGTAAAGGTAAACAAAGTACAAGATAATTGGCCGGCACAACACTAGCACTCTCAACAACCCAACACGACACTAGAGTTGTTAAGCTTATAATCCCTACAACCTGGCACTGCACCAATATTGCTAAGCTCAAGCGTTCCAAGCACTACGTAAAGAAAGCCGAAGATACGACAATAGCCTATATTATTACAAGTCTGAATGACAATGTCTGAATAGATGCTACAATGAGCTTAAGAGCTCTTATTTATAGATGCAAACTATAGTATTGGTATCTCCATGATTTCAGCCATAATATCCTCCCTTTAATGATTGTAACTGTTAGTAACGGTCCTCTTAGTTATGGCAGTCGTTATGGACCGTTTCTCATGGTTTATGTCACAATTTCTTCTTTTACTTATGGCGGCAAATCGTAATTGTCCAACCTTCAATGTAGCTCGGTCATCATTACTTATTGCCAACGTCGCCCACATACCCGTGTATGAGGCCAAACGGCCTTTCTGCCCTGCTGCATTGGCTGCTCGTACAGCATTCTGCCTTTCAAGACTGGTGCCAATAGCTTTCGTGAGTCCAACTCTACCCGATTCCTCAACGATCCCCCATTATTCAAGTATTACCTTGTCCTCAAGGTGAATGTCTTTGGGGCAGTTGAATTGAAGTTAGTCATGGTCCTTCTCATAAGCCTCATCTTTCATCTTGCTTTTCCAGCATTTGAGCACCATCCTACCTTGGCCTCCATGATTTTTAGTTTGTGGTTGCCTCAATATTCGATCGTCCTTTGCAGAACTGGCCAACTCTTGCATATCATCAGCCTGGTTCACCATCTCCAAGCTGCTAATTCTGTAGTGTTTTGGTTCTTAACAATGTAAGGTCTGCCAAGAACATTTTCTGCCTTCCAACATAAATTCCAAGTCATAGCAGTGTAATCAAAATTTATCTTAGCAATTTCTCGAAGCCAAGCATTGCCCAAAACGACTTCTAAACATGTCAAATTCAACACATTGTTGGGGCCAACAGTTCTCCCCACAATATGGGACCGCACACGTGGTTCAAAAACAGATTTTCTTTAAGTACCAATATCTCGGTTCTCAAGCATGCTAAATAGTTTGGAGAAATTAGGCTGCACACCTTCTATTTCGAATGTCACTTAATCAATTTGGCTCAAGAGTTGATCCTAACCCATTTCCAATTGCTCGATGCGAAATCGATTGGAGTGTGAGCTTTTCTCCCCAACTCGATTCTGGGGTAGCCATCACAAATAAATGAGTAAGGTCACTTGAGAAAGTATACCTTCTCTCAATGAAAGTACCAATGTCAGGATAACAACAGCGGGGTGCGAAGTACGTTTTTCCAAAGGCTGCGTAGAGGCACTCGGCCAAGAGATCAATTCGGATAAACAAGATAGAATTGTGGCAAAGTAAGTATGGACTCGATTTTGTTGTGTAAGTTCTACGTTTTCTATTTATATTAATGAAAAGCAAAGGTAAACGAAGTACAAGATAATTGGCCGACACAACACCAACACTCTTAACAACCTGGCATTACACCGGTATTGCTATGCCCAAGCGTTTCAAGCACTACGCAAAGGAAGCCGAAGATATGACAATAGCCTATGCTATTATAAGTCTGAATGACAATTTCTGAATAGATGCTACAATGAGCTTAAGAACTCTTATTTGTAGATGCAAACTATACTGTTGGTGTCTCCATGATTTCAACCATAATATGCTTCCTTTAATGATTGTAACAATTAGTAACGGTCCTCTTAGTTATGGCAGCTGTTATGGACCGTTTGTCATGGTTTATGCCATAATTCCCTTTTTACTTATGGCAGCCATTCGTAACTGTCCAACCTTCAATGTGGCTTGCTCCTCATTATTTATAGCCAACGTTGCCTACAGACTTGCGTATAAGGCCAAACAGTTATTCTGCCTTGCTGTCTCGGCTGCCCGCACAACATTCTGCTGTTCAAGACCGGTGCTAATAGTTTTCGTGCATCCATCTCTACTTGGTTCCTCAACAGGCGCCCATGCAGGATACGCACCATATCCTTGGGCCCCAATGACATCGACGAATCTGACCTAACTATGTTATTATCCGATGGCGGCCACGCAAAGGATACAAGACCGTTATACTACTACCCGCTACCGGTCTCGATTACACCATATAGGCATCTTGAGGATTATGATGAGGGGGCTAGGAATGTTATGGAGGATGTGCAGAACGTGGATAATCCTGCTATTGATGCAGTTATAATATAGATACGGGTGTTGATATGCAAGAGCCCGTTGGTGACGCAACAATGGAGGAGGAAGAGACATTTGATCAACGTGTTTCATACACGGGTTCGACGTATTCGTCAGTAGACCAAGAGAATTGTTATGTCATGTTGCAGCAAAGGTGGACAAGCAGGCGCTGGCGGGCAGGGCACCTAAGCTGTCAGTCGAAGACGCAATTGTCACACCGGACCCATTGAGGAGTGGTGGCTCACGGGCTCATCATTTTCTGGTCACGTTGCCAGCTGCATATGTCGTAACGAGGTACGCATACTTGTTTTCATGTACTCACACATGAAATATTCGTTAAATATACAAAACATATAAGTCGATGAATATTTGCATGTTGTTTGATAGGAGCTTTTGCTAACTTAGTATTGGCAAAGACTAACATTGTGTCGAATCTTTTTTTGCACGATCCCACTCATTTAAAATGATTTGTATCACTTTATGAGTGACTCTGAACATAAGGGACTCATGATTAGATACATGCTGAGACGGTACTTGTCGACATAACACACTGCTATAGAGAAACCCCTAATCTCGACGATTTGAGCCTCGATCATAGAATGAATCTTTGACCAAACCATGTCAAACACACCGGATGTATAGGAACTCTCTGCACGATTTGTTGTTTTCATCCTAAAGTGTATGATTCGGCTTGTCCAAACTCGAACAAACTATTCTTGATGTGAGACCAACCATATCTCATTTATGTACGTCATCAACTTCCTAAAAGTTGACCATGATGAATTGCATATTTGAATAATTAAGCTAAAACTCCTCATCCATAAGGGAATCAACCAACCATCTCCACGTACTTTTCAAAAACTGTTCGGTTACTGCTTTATCACTACAAACCTTATAGCGCCGATGTTCAACGTTCTTTGAAGTATGTCGACAGCATAACATATGCTATTAATTAGAAAATGCATCATGTAGGACCTGTATCAATCATGGGGGGACAATTTCTGTCGAATATCTCCTTAACGCACTCCAGCAGCCACCAGTAACTGTTTGCTTGCTCAGTGCTAATTCAAGCTCTGGCAATGAAAAAGTTGCGACCTGTCGGGGTCACACAACGATCTCCAAATACAGTATATTGTACTCGTTTTAATTAATTTATTAAACATTCTTGAAGCGAACAACCACTCACATATATTTTTAATTAAAGAACATTATATGTAACTGGAATACAATACAAAATAAATAGAAGTATAACGAACCTCTTAGTCTTGTATGTCATATCCATTATCAACACAAATAGATACGCACGAGCAAGTAATGTCGAATCTGGATAAGTAGAAACACAGTTACTAAGAATTTCGGCTCCTGACTCAATTTTGTGCCAATAGATGTATCCATATTTAGTGAACAACTTGAAAAGTTGTTGAGCCACAGTCCGACCTTTCCTACTCGTAACTCCTAATTTGTGTCGAGTATTATACACAGTCTTCGCCCTACGCCATCAAGCAACACAAACATATATTATCTATACTTTTACAAAATTTAATAGCGGGTATATAAACGTACAAGTAAAGATTATTATATATTTGTTATGAATACACATATATATTTGTTATTATATATGTTTGGACTGAACGTGATATTTACTCATTTCCTCCGTAATTTTTAACTCCCGCTCTGTCATTTGCGCAGTGAGTGAATAATTGTGCTGGACTCCGAGCTCGTGGTTGTGCTTGTTGCATATTATCACAAGATTCCACGCTCCCTTGTAATGCTTGCCAGGGTTGGTCTAAATTTTTGGTCAAGTTTCACCACTTTGTGGCGTAACTATCATGCAAGTTGTGCCACTCAGTAGCGAAAATGACTCAGATTTTTCAAAATTTTATACAAATACCAATTTAATTAGAATTTAATGACTTTTTACCTCAAATTCAAGAAAATTCTTCATAGAATCTTTACTCATTGCCTTGCTGCAACTAAATTTGCCTTTTTAATTAAAAATGTAATTTTTTTCGATGTATAGGTTGAGAGAGTTCGAAGAGGAGGGATAGAGTTTAGAAAAAATTTTAGCAGTAAATATAGTTTAAAAAATTACATATAGAAATGGTGTTTATTAGGAGGACACAGAATTTTGGAAATCCTTGAGACTTTTTTAAAAAGGATTGGTAAAATATAGGCTTTACTAATATAAGATAATTTGCACTTTTAACTCTTTATAGGGTGTGATTAGATAGTGATGAGTTTTGAAATTTTTGTTTTGAATTTTTTAAAACTTAAAATTATTTATAAGAAAAAGTATTGGTATCATATTTAAAAATTTGAGTTAGAATTTAAGATGAAATGTTATCCAATCTCATTTATAATTTTTTATAATAAATTATTATTATTTTAAAAAAATTTTAAAATAAAAAAGGTACCTTGACACCCCTCTCCAGTGTGGCACTTGGCTGTCACTTATAATAGAACTTTTTTTGTCATGTTTTTTATTTTTTGTTTTTTCTCTGTTCTATTTTTTAAATAATAATAATTTGTTTTTGATAAATATTATTTTATTAATTTTTATTTTTAATTTTGTATTTATTATTTTTTAATTTTATATTAAAATTTAAAATTATAATTTACTTATAATTATTTCAAATTAATATTTAAAAATTTAATAAAAAATTAATTATAATTTATAAAATAAATAAAATAAGTGTCATGTAAATAATTAAAAAATAAAAATATAATTTTTGTATTAATAATACCATTATACATTTAACATTTATGCTTGGAAATGATGATTATTAAAGGTATGTAAAACTAATTGTTTTTTCACTCTGCTTTATCTTATTAAAAAAAGAAAAATATACAAGAGAAAAATGTCTTCTTGGCGGGAAAATATCCACCATACTTATTTCTAGGCTTTGCGATCAGATCATGAGACTCCGTTGGATCATTCAGAAAATCGAGAAAATGGACAAATACTTTAGGCCAGCGCCTCCGTCTTCTCAATGCTATAAACCTATATACCGCAGGTAATTTTTTATTAACTGATCGGATTTTTGTTGGTTTTTTGAAATCAATTTGTATTTGGTAAAATGTATAAATTGTAAAAATCAGGCCTCAGTGGAAGCGAAGTCTAATCGAGTTAAATGGAAAGATCGATTCAAACTATCGGCACGATATTTATAGTTTATCAATTCAATCGTATTCTCAGGTGAGGATGCCGTTTTCTTGTTTAGTCTAATCTTCAAGACTTAGATTTTTCTCTCTAATGTTTTATTTTGCTCTCTAAAATTTCATTTATTTTCTGGAATTTGTTGAAGGTTGGAGCTTTTCCTCACAGATATCACATCCACTGTGCGGCATGTCCAACTCATGTACTAATTTTACTTGTCTTTAATATTCTTTTTTTTTAAAAATTAATGTTAATTATAAGTTACTATGTAATGAAATAATTTTTTTCATTTTAATTTTTACTATTTATTTTTATAAATTCAGGTGTAGTAATGTTTTGTTGAATTCAAATGTTATTTTTCAGGTGAATTCGATTGTTTATGCTAATCATCCCACTAGAAGGTGGGTTTCTCCTTGTTAGCGTGGAAATGCTTCTTTTTGTACTTAGATACAATGTTCAATTTGTGAATTCTAAAACAGTGCAATTTCCCTATTGAAAATTACTGAAAAGAACTAATTGTTACTTGCTAGTCTGTGCACAGGCAAGGTGTCTCAGCATTAGAATTTGACAGCAAGGTACTGTACAGTTTCTTTTTATGAAAAGCATCCACTTTTGAAGAGTAATATGGTTTTTGCCAGAATTTTTGCTTCTGGTGTGCTACTTTAATGTATATCTTTATTGTTTATGGACGGCTTTTATAGCCATTGAGCAATTCTTAAATCTGTCGTGTGCTGTACTTTTGATGCTGTTTAGTGGAGTTTTGTTTCAAGGACTGCAACAAGAAGTAGAATTCTGGTTTAGTATAATGCAGAATGTAATTTGTAGAACGAAAATTCACCCTGCAGTGCTCTATTTGCTTCAGATATAGTTAAGAAGTAGGAGAAAATATAAACTATTTCATATAAAGCTGGCTTGTCAGACTAATGTCCCAAAGCATGTCAATAACAAGAAAGCCAAAGACCTGAGGGATGAGATTTGTGTTTCAGTGCTAATATTCAGTCTCATAATCCACATAATTACTTCTATGTAAAAGTAAATCACTTGGATTGGTAATTCTAATTAGTCAATGTCTAAGCTCCTACACAAGCATCAAGGAAAAAGATGAGAACGTGAGCTGTTAGATAATTGTTGGATAAGGTGCAATTGTGCTACAGCACTCTTCTCTTAGTTTCTGACATTATGGTCTACAAAATGTTCTGCTTATACTTAATATAGTTCTTTAGGTTATGGTACTCTTAAAAAATCTGTTGGTTTACTATTTCATTAATTGAATGGCACTGCATGACAGTAAACATGATACAGTTTGACGTTAAGAGCAGAATATGTAGCGATCTTTTTATTGGTTTCAGTGTGCATTTTGACCTGTGATAACAGGAAAGGATAAATCCTGTTTTCTGAGATTATTTTAAGACCATCTGATAATAGCATTTTATTTTTCTTTTTCTTGTTTTGGTGTTATTTGGCTTTGAATTACAAGGATAATTTAAGTCCTTCCTTTAAAATTCCTGAAGATTTCTTAGGCTCATATCTCCTAACTTTGTAAGCCTTAACATTTTCACTTGTCAATATTCTCGAAAGCTTTTTTTGTTAGTCCATGAACTATGAAGCTGGTAAAGTTAAATAACGGAGAAAATTTAACCATTCCCTTTATTTGCTTCATAATGGGCTTCTTGTGTTCAAAATGACTCAAAATCTCATATCTCACTCTGAAGAGCTTCTGTTTTAATATCCGAAGGTGGACGCAATGGATTTAGATCATACCCTTCACATTATCTTCTGTGTAACATCTATGTAACATAATCTATTATTTTTGCAGGGAATATATCTGGCCTCTGTTACAAAATCAGGTTGCTTAACAGTGCATGATTTTGATGATCTTTATTGCCTTGGTAATGCTCCATTGGCTTCTTTGTGTTCTTTTATACCCAAGTTCTTTACATAGTGTTCCCAAATAAATTTTCTCTCTAAAGTTAGGTACAGTTATTGTGGCAATGCTGAATGTTGGCGAGTTTATCTTTGGAGCCTAGTTGCTTTAAAACTTCTGCTAAGTATACCCCTGATCTAGTTTTTGAGTAGGATTTCTGAGCTACTTCATCTTTGTGATAATTTGGCATTTGTATTGCATCTCCTAGAATTCATTGCAACAGCACTAGCAATAATCTCTCTCTCTCTCTCTCTCTCTCTCTATCTATCTATCTATCTACCTTACATATGGTTCTTTCCTCTTATTGGATTGACCTAAACCAAATATTTGAAAATCTTCAATTTCCTCTAGAAAGGGTCTGAAAAGTCCTGGATATTTGACCATTTGGATGAGTGAATGTTGAATCCTTACTATTTAATTCCATTTAGTTCCTCAGCCAACTGGCTTAGTGAGCTTTTCCTTTTCTGTTAATCCACCTTTCCTTTCTCCTTCACCTAGGGAGCTCAAAGAATTCCATAGACTTGAAGGAAGATGAGACGAAGCAAGTGCTGCATATTTCAACGGGTCAACCACTTGATGTTGTTCGATGGAACCTTATGAACCAATATGAGGTTTGACTTCATTCCCCAATGTTTACTTACTGGAACATTAAACTTCTATAATGTTTTAAACTTGCTCTTTTATTCAAGATTGTAACCTTTCAGCTGATGACGTGAGGATTTCATCTTGTTGATATCCTGAAAAGTGAGCAAGAATAGTTGACATTAGCTTAAGAATTTTAAGTTACAAGAGTAGAAGTTATATAATTCATTCTTTTGGTAAATGTCTTGAAAAATACTTTATTGACTGAATGAGGACAATACATAAAAGTGGTGTCATCAATATGCAAATGGCTTGAGCAGATACAATTATTTCATAACCTATTCAAGATTGTGACATCAAATTGTCCCTTGATGTTTTATCTCTTCAACTCTTAGTGGCATGTTTGCATTTTTGTGCATGTTATCTGTTTTAAATGCTATTTTATTTTCAGAATTATTTAATACATTTGCTTGTAGTCTTATCATAAATATCTGTGTTTGATGCATCTGCTAATTGCATTGTTGACTTTATTGCTTTCATTTTACATGGTTTTTGATGGTCTTATTCGTTGTTAGATTTCATTGTAACAATCTTTTGTTCTAATACTTCTTTTCCCCTTTTCTTTAGGTTGCCTGCGTTTCCAGAAAAAGTAGTGAAGTTCAAATCTTTGACCTTGGGTATATCTCTTCTGAACCCATTGAAGTAAGCCTGTCTTTCTAGTTTTCTTGACATGAAATAATGAAAGATTCAGATTCATCTTAGTGCAATGAAATTCTTTTGGGAGACCATTCGATATTATATATTACTGTGTTGTATAGAATGCTAATCTGAAGGCTTCAAAACAGATAATTAAGTTCAGGTATCAGAGAATTACTTAAAAGTTAGGAAACATTTTGTTGCATAGATTGTAAAGTTATATTTTTAGTAAAATCTCATTGAAATTGTAAGAGGGACATTTCATTTGACATGGGGAAATATGTTTTCCTTTTAATTTTTTTTCTCTTAGGGTTCTGTTATGAATTTCGGAACACAATTTTTTGAAGTTTCAAATAGTGGAATTCCTTTCTGTTTTCATCCTTTCTAGGTTTATGGTGCTTATTGAATCATCTTTTTGCTATAATTTCGTTTTTGTGATTTTTGTGCCATGGCAATTGATTTTTACAAAGGAGAATATTATAAGTAACAATTTTCTAGTTCTTTCCAGAAATTTGGTATTAAAGCCTGTGAAATCTGTGGTTGTCATTATATTTTCTCAATGACTCAAATTGACAATTATTTCTGAACTACTGCCTTGTATCACACCTTCTGCTACTGTCTTTTGAATTTTCCTGTGAGGATCTAAGTTCTTTATATGTTTATGTGAATATTATAGTAAAACTCTTCATGATTACAATATTAGCTTAAGGATGTTTGTCTTCGGCTTCCTCCATAGGAGTAAAAAGCTACTGAAACTTCTAGTGGTGGAGCTGGACAAGATTGTATTTGATTTGGACAATTTTATTACTAATAGTTTGTCTCTTTCAGGATTCTTTCTATACAAAAATAAGAAAAGGATAGGCAACCATCTTTTGTCAGATTCCTAGCATTGTACTTTGGATGCCTTGTTCTTGCATTCATGTTTCCTTGAAGCTTGCATTTTAAAATTACTTGAATCTGAACTATTTCTTTGGCAGCTAAAGAATCTTCACCTTTTAAACTTGAACAACTTTGTGATGAATTGATGGCGCAATTTCTTCTCTTTCATTGTGATGGGCCTTTAGGCATTATCCTTCAGAGATTCTTCCCGCTGTAAGAAAGATGAAAACAATTTGAGTTGAATGAGATACAGTCTCAAATTTGTAACTGTGGTTTCCTATCTTTACATTTTCCAATCATCATGATCTGTTTCCAACTTGTCGGCACTTTACTCTCATACTTTCACATTGCAGCTGCTGAGCTCCATGTGCTTCCCATTTTAAGAACTCCACTTAAATGAATTTTACTCGAAATAAACTTTTTTTGGAACTTTTTACTTGCTGAGAATGACATCTTTTTCTTTCCATTTTCATGCAGGTCTTAAGAAAGAGACCCACTATCAATGTCCATGGTAGTAATGTACAAACTGGTTTATCTGATATTGCTTTTTCTTCAAATGATAATTCAAGGTTGGTACATAATCTGCTTTCTTGCCAACTTTTTGATTAATTTTGATACAAAGTTCTCTTTTAAATTAAGTTTTGTAGGTATCTTTTAAGTTCTATTTTGGAATAAATAGAGTCTATAATTTGGTAAAATTGTCCTTTGGAAGACCATGAAGAAGCCTTTAGATAATCTATTCTTCTATCTTTCTTTGGTTTAAAACTTTCTCTTCCAAATGTCTGCATGGCATGTTCTTTATAACATACTCCATCCAACACCAAGTTGGTGTATTTTTTGGGAACTCAAACATTTAGGGCTTGATATGTCATACATCTGGATTGTGTTAGGTGTTTCAAAGTTCAAAACTCTTGGGACTCCAAGAGCGAGAGTGCAGCAAAGTAAGTAATTCCCAAATGATGCTACGGGCATCTATACGAGGTATTAATTCAAGTATTGCTAAATGAGCAGCAGCATCAGGACCAGCATTTCCAAGCCAGCCCTATATGTCATTTCCTTCTCTAACTTGATAATGTCTGAATCTCTTGCAATGAGGCTTTACCTACCAGATTAATGTTACCACTCTTTGACTGAAAATCAGATTTGAAGCTGTTGTAGAATCAGTACCATAAACTTAGTGCTTTGCTGTCCGTGCATTGGTGGGCACCTTGTGATTTCCCTGCACATATGCCTTTTAAGTTTCTCTATGAAGTTTCCAACATTATCTTCTGACTAAAGGAATTAGGATAGTTCCAAAAGAATTTGATGAGTGAGTGATCCTTTGAATAGTAAATGGTATTACATTAGTTAGGGATTACCTTAACAAAAATTGAGAGGAGAGAAAAGCACACTTTTTGTGACGGGGTGTGGCAGTACTTCGTACAAAAGTTGAAGAACTGCTATGTACTTATCTTATGATAATCTTTCCTGCCCAAGAAAGTCAATAGAATTTCTTCTGACTTCGGCTTTGCAACCTGAAATTTAGCTGTCTGTATTATGAAATTTGAATGAGGTAAATGTAATGTTATGCTTGCGTTTTGGGGCACGGTGGTAGTGGAAGTTAGATATTTAATAGACGGTTACCACCATTGATTGGACAAAGTGGTGCCTATAATTTGTATGCTACCAAAAACAGACAATGGAAAATGAGAATTGGTAGGACTAGGTTAGTTGAGGACATAAAAAGGCCAAATATTGCCTCAGATTTTGAAGTTTAAAGTTGCATCAGTTGTTTTGTGCTTCCTGAGATTAATGTTATCTTGAATCAGATGTGATAAAAGAAAGTATTTCTTTGTTATTAGGAATAAAGTTCTTATAGTCTACTATTGGAATAACTGTGCTAATTTTCTTATCATTAGTGCATCAAAGTTTTGCCATTCAAAAAACTGTAGTTGATCTACTACTACTACTCGTACTATGATTATTATTGTTGTTGTTGTGTTTTTATTTTTATTTTCCTGATGAATATGAGTCTCTTTCTTCTTTTCCAACTGCAAATGTGAAGGTTGAGATGAATCAGTATGATGCCAAATTTGTTTTTGCTTATTTGAGTTCAAAGGTGCATGCCAGTGCCCCATGAGTATTTCTGGGTTAGGGAAAAGCTAATGTATCAATCTCATCATTTACACTATGGAATGTCTGTCTTTTGAGTAGTCGGAAAAGAAAAAAAGCTAAGAAGCTATGGTCATACTTGTCACAGGAGTGCTTAGTTCAAGAGATTCTCTGGATTTTGGAATATATACGGGGAGTTCTTGCAAAGAGTTGCAATTTTCCAGCTTAGAAACCTAACTTCAATTGCGTATTTTATGCTTAATGTTTACATCTGGATCTGTACTATGGAGTGCTGGGTGGAAGAGGGAAGGTTAGGTACCATAAATATTTTCTCTTTGCTTCCGCTGGAAAAATAGCTGCAAAGACCATAGCACTGAATCTTTCATTTGCAGCTGAATTGACCTTTGGCTCATTGACCAAGGTATTAAAAGCTGTAGCAAAGTAAGCAGTAACTGTTTCCTAGATTTTAAACTACATGATTTGAATCCTCATAAACTTTAACTAATGAAATGAATCTGATCTTTGCTAATTTGTCATACACTTGAAGAAAGGAAGTATTCCATGATCTTGTTTCTTATTGCTTATACATATGCAGTAGAGTCTCAACTTCAAGTCCTTTCTTGTTTTTAATCCTTCTATTCGACAGGGTATTTGCTTCTGACATTACTGGAGTAATAAATGTGGGACAGAAGAACGAGTCTTCTTCCATGCTTTGAGTTCACAACAAATTCTATTAGTGCCATTAATAGTATCAAGATGAATGCAGATAACCAGGTCCCTTCTTAGATTTCCTTGACCTGTGTTTTAGTTAGAAGCCTTGTACCTAGTGTCGATATTTCAATCCACTACGACTCTATTAACATATTCTTTTGAATTTTACTATCAGGTCATATTTGGAGCTAATAAGCATGGCATCATATTCATGTGGGATCTTCGTGGAGGCAGTTCATCATCTGCTTTCCAGAACAATAGAATGGTACTATGTTTGGACATGGATCAGTGCTTTTTTAAATGGTTCTTGCAAAGATAGCAGTTTTGCTTTTCAAGAAAGTGTCAAATATAGCCTTTTCAGTTCATTGCATACCTTCAATATGCGCTCTACATTATCTTAATATCTCATGGTGGATTATCTCCACTGTTGACAGCTTGTCACATTTTTGCCTTCTCTTACTTGATAAACTTGTTCATCTTCGCAAAAGAACTTTAAACAACTTATGTCAAGTATTGCAAGTTACAATGTATAAAGCTATCTCATCATTTGATTATAGAGTTTTGTTTATTGTTTCTTGAATTTTTGTAAATTATATACGATGTTGCCTGAAGAGTAAACAGTTACGGGGATATTGCAATAACTAGAGGAGTTTGGTGGATGCTTGATTGACGGAGTTCTACTTATATAGGCAAATTACTCTCCTCTTGCATCCGTAAAGTTAGCCTCGGAGCTGGAGAAAATTAATTCTTTGAAGGTATGAAAAATGAATCTCTCATAAAATTTTTGTATAAATCATGATCACATACTCCACATGCTCTCAGTTATTTATTTATTTATTTTTTTTGAACAGCTGCAAATATGCATGATGCTTCTTGTCTGTTTCAGCTTAGAAACTGTTCAATGCACTCAGCAGTTTGCACTAGAATTGTAAATACTGATCTTTTTAACTGAAACTCTTAGGTTTCTAACTCATATCTCCAAGGAAAAGTTTTAATTCTAGGATTGAAATACAGATAGTCAAATTTTCTTTTGTTCTGCCTATCCTTAAAAATATTTCTTATTTTAATGAGATCTTGAAAGATTGATTTAAGAAAATGACTGCTAGACCAAAATCAAGTACGGGATAGTATTTATAGGATGGTTGTACTTCCTGATCTGGTTATGTATTCGTAGCCTCTAAATCTACGTCTTATCTGCCACTTGGTACTTTCCATGTCTAATTAGGTCGAAATGGACGTTTTACTTAGGCAAATCATGGATTTTCCGTACAGCCCTAGGTAGGTCCATTGGATGAAAAGAAAGAGAGAAGGGAATGATGCTAGACCGATAAGAGAGAGTGGCAAGAGGAAACTAATGAAGGAAGAAGACAAGAAGTGGAAGGAAATTTCAGTTATAGGCAAAGTCAATCTTTGCTTGCACTAGGATGAAATGACATGGAAGTTTTCCTTGTGATTATGATGCAAAAATTCCAGGTTGCTTGTTGCTTGGCTTCAACCATTTTATTGGTTTATAATTCAAATTCTTCGTAAACAATATCAGTTCAAAATGCAGCCGTTTTGAAAAAAGAAATTAAACCAGACAATTTTCAGGGGTCTGTATTAAGAATCCCTTTCTTTTTCTGTCTGGAGATATAAATTCAATCAGAAGGATAAGGGAGTTGTTTGAGATATCAACGGGTGCTTTCTAGTAATAAGTTTAGAAATAGTTTTCCTTTAAGTATGTATCCTGAGTCTTCAGTAAGCTTCGAAGAGAGGCCAAAGCATAATCTTTCCTGTACAAAATTTTCCCAGAAAATTTAGTACCTAATTAATAAGTCTCATGCAAGTTGCTTGTCAAGCAAAACTGTGATATCCAACTGTAATGGTAAAATCTTGAGTTTTTCCCTAGATGGTATGTTCAAGAAAGTTGCTCTCTGTTATTCTTATAGGCATTAGCTTTTTTCTTTTCCTGATCGAGATCTTCATTTTTTTGCCTGCTTGGAGGTTTTTTATTTCTTAAGCAATCAATTTTTCAAAATCACGTTATGTTTCATGCTACAAAAATAACTGGTATACCTGACCTAAAATGTTTTTCATTAACGATTGAAGGGGCATATGTGTTATTGTGTGTGCATATATCTTCTATATTGCATTCCTTAAGTACATATTTTGCATAAAATTGCAGAACTACCTCTTCTGACTAAAGTTTTTGCCCCTTGTTCTCATTGCCTTGCAGGCACAATCAAACATTGTTTCAAAAGAAATAATCTCAATTGATCTCAATCTGTCATGTCCACATCAATTGGCATTTCATCTTGACGATGGTTGGTAGGTTGCAGAACCAAAGTAATCTTTCATTTTCTCCTGACTTTACTACAATATCTTGAAAATTATCTAGCCTGTTTAGTCATCAAGAACCATCACCTGAGAATAATCTAGATCATCTGGTTCTAATGTTTTATATGTGACATATGAAAGCGATTAATAAATTCATTTCACGATCTAGCTGATCAGTTCTGGTGACAAGGATGTCAATGAACTGCACATAACAAAACAGGAAAATAATAGAAAGGTTTGCCAGCCGCAGATCGCAAAACAAAGTCCTGTGGAGTACTTTTAAGTATCTCTTTCCCTGCCTTTTTTCAAATTGAACTACTTTAAGTATCCTTTCTCAGCCTTTTTCCAAATTGAACCTTGGTTTATGGAAATTCTTACTCATATAACTATCCTTGCCTGACTCTTGGATACAGTAACATGTTTCCTCACTATTTTTTTTTTTTTTTTGGGGGTAAGTAACATTTTTCCTCACTTAGTTGCTTATTTGCTATTTCTTTAATTCAGGTCAGGTGTTTTTGATATCCATAATTCCCAAGTTACACATATTCATTGTCCTCCTCCTCCCTGGTTGTGAGTATCAATGGAGTTTGTGAATCTAAATTCTCCTTCACTGGCAATAGCATAACCAATTCTCCTTCTCTCTCTCTCTCTCTCTCTCTCTCTTTGTGATGGTTTATTTGCTGCTTTTGATTTGTTTGCCGTTGATGTGATGCATTAGGGAGGACTTCAATGATTTAGCCCATCTATCATACTTGAGAAAGCCATCCTGGCTACCTATCTACTCTGTAAGTAGAATTATGTGTATCTCATTATTATTTGTATATCCAATTTATTTAAGGAAATTTTAGTCAATTTTACAATTTTTCCCTTGCTGAATATCATTGTTGAGTAGGTTATTCTGAGATGTACTTCTTGGATATATGGTCAGTTTTTCAATAAGAATAATCTTTAAGTTGATTTTGTTCTCTCCTCTTGTCAGTTCTGTTCTATGATGGAAGTTCTAAGGGCATATGACTATGGTCACTTGCTATTGTTGACAGAACTTTCTCATTTACTGTAGGCTTATTCATCTGTTTTACTGGAAAATATGGATAATATGAAACTTCATTATAAACTTAGATGTTCTCACATGATTATGTTTCAAAGGTTTTAGAATCTCTTGTTTGAGGATGGAGCTAGAAATAATATTCACTTGCAGAATTGGTTCATTACAGCAATTTAATATCCTTGTAACTTCCACTAGTGCGTATTGAGCATCTGAAATTTTTAATAAGCTGTAGAAGGATATTGTAGAAGAAAACAATATCCTCATAAAACATACATACTTAGCTTTATCTGAATAGTTGCTTTTTTAATTCAATGTTGCTTGCTTGTTCAAGCATGCCTTTATTTGGTTTAATTGTACAATTAAATATTCTAACAGGAATTATTTATGTTCTCGTTGAAGGTAAGGGTTCATTCTAACAGGAAGAGCTTTAAATATTTGAATTTATATGGTCTCAGAGGTGGGTGGAAAGAGTTAATTCTAGTTGCTTTTGTATGTTGCCCTTATGATCACTGCTAGCCAGTTTGATGCAGAATTGTTGTATAGGTGGATAAACGTAAACTAGCAGAACTTGGTAGAGATTTGGCCTTTTACCTTTTGCTGGGATGAGCATTTGATCTATCTGCACTATGTTTTGTGACCTTAACTGGCAGCCAGTTTGATGCAGAATTGTTATCTTGGCAGATAAACATAAACTGGACCTTGCTAGTGATTTGTCCTTTTACCTTTTGCTGGGATGAGCTTCTGAGCTATCTGTACTACGTTTTGTGAACTTAACTATACTCAATACTCCTAATGTTGCTCAGGGCCAGCTTGCTGTGCTCTCAATTTGTAATTTAAACTTTTTTATTGTTCTCATCCTGAGTTAAAAAAACATTTCCATGATGCATTTTGTGAAGATTTTTTGGATTACTCTTTTATTATTGCAGAAGGGAAGAAAAGGGACTTTATAATCGAAAAGTAAATTGCTCAGAGAAAAATATTTTGTTAGTCTTAGATTATTGGCATGCATGCCGGATCAATTGTCTATTTGAGTATAGCATATCCTGGATGTCTGGAAATTAGATGTAAATTAATCTTTTCCCATTTTGCTTTGTATAATCTTTTCACGAGAGTTCTTTATCTCTTCCAAAGTATGAGGCAGATTTGGCTTGGTGTAACTTGTACACTTACTGCAAATCAACAAACTCTTTTATTATGTCTCCATTCCTGACCATCAAATTTCAGAGAGTTATAGATAAAGGGATGGTTTTTCAATTCTTTTCTTGAGAATACAATTATGTAGAGTTTTTACGCAATACCCTGATTAGTTACATTTTATGCTTCAATTTATCTGAGATGAC
Source organism: Rauvolfia tetraphylla (assembly GCA_030512225.1). NCBI lineage: Eukaryota > Viridiplantae > Streptophyta > Magnoliopsida > Gentianales > Apocynaceae > Rauvolfia > Rauvolfia tetraphylla. The sequence goes on from JAJQKT010000023.1 coordinate 889,581, forward strand.
AAGTATACCTCATAAACAGAAAAGAGTATCAAAATCGAACTCCTTAATTTTGGAACCCCTTGGCATTTGTGGATAAGACTTCCTTAAATGGCCATTTTACTTGCTGTTGCATGTTACATCAAGATGGGGAATCTAAAGCAGATATTGATCTGATGTTTCCTAGTATTAAGAAATTACCCATTCCATGTTGGAAATAGGCCTTTTTTTTTCAGGCAAAGAAATTATGGTTAGAAGTAGAATCACTACTTTTGGGTAACCAGCTTGTTAACTTACCTTGAAGTGATTGTGTCATCTATTGTCTTGTATGTAGTAACTGTTACACATAGCATTTGTTTCGTAGTCAAAGTTCTGATTCCGACTCTCTGCTGTCACTTACTCCTTTTGTCCAGATTTGAATATCCACTTCTCTGTTCAAATGAATAGAAAAGTGGACATTCAATTTGGGGTGAAGAGAGTATTATTTTCCTATAGAAATTACGGCCGAGGATTCCAGAGAATGATTTCAGCTCCTTCTGATACTTCCTCAGGTTTATGCAGTTGGATCATGGTCAAGTAAAGAACTTCATCTTTTAGATTTCTATCCAGATACTAGGTCCCCCTGTCATGTGGAGTACGAGTAAGATGATCCATCCTAAAAGTTTATTTTGTATTTTTACCTCATTTTCTGAGGACTAGTGTGCCATTATTCTATGAGACACTTGATAGAAAAATAACTTATGTAGATCTTCAATTAGTTTCAATAATGGCAAACTGTTTCTGAATCAGCATATGAAGTCTGTTGCTGTATTTTGGATTCTAGCTATATCTCGTATGTTTGATTGTCAGATAGCGTATCTCAGCTCTCTCTGCTAGGTAGTGTATTCTTCTATAGTGGTTTATAAATGTACAAGAAAAGGATGAATCTGATAGTTCAGTTTTGGCGAAAGACTGGTTTTTATGCATTTCTTTCTTTGACTGTTAGTGAGGATTTGCAAAGAAATTATGGAATAAATGGCCAGCATAAGCAAAACATATCTATCCCACTCTCTGAAGGTGTTACCGCATGTGCTGCCCATCCACTAAATGGTGCCATTATAGCTGGAACCCAGGTGTGTATATATAGTCGTAGGATCGACCGTTTAAATCCTATATTTTCTTTTAATGATTAATCTCTTGGTCATTTGTGTTTCTCTTTTATATTTTACTCACTCCATCCCACTCTAGTGACTTACAATTTTGGGACATGTTAAAATATTTGACACTTTTCACAGAAGTATAACTTTTAATATAATATATACCCTCAAATAGTTAATGCCACACTGTTTACTACTTTTATATTTTTAGATTTGACATAAAATACTTACTGGCTCACATGTTTTCTTATTTTCATTATACCATATTTACTACCATGTTACAATCCTAACTTTTGCACAAAATCTTGTGCCTGGTCAATCAATGTCATTTGGCTGGGACAGGAAGGACTGATTTGATGTTGGGTGATGTTCAAGTAATTTTTTTCCCTCGTTTGGTGTCCCTATTTCTGTAACCATTTAGACATTCAGAATTTACTACGTCTATATGACTAATGTATTACATTATCATAAATTACATTTGGATCAGCACTGACGATTGCAGAAATTCAGTTTTAGTCTGTTGGTTTAAAGGTTAATGAAAATTTTAAATCATTCATTGCTTTAAGACTGGATAAATAAGATACCAAGAAGATGTTTACTCTAATCTAATAGCAGAGCACAAGATACGTTGTCTGATCATTCAAACCCGTGAGACGGGTTTACCAATTTTCTTATTGGCTGATATAAGTTTGTTAAGAATTTTGAATCGACAAACATCTTCTTATGCTAATTATTGTCTTGAAGTTCTTGGATCTCATATTCAGCTCTTTGAACCTATTATATTTTTGCAGCAATCGTCTTTATTGCTGATTTCTCAAACATCCATGCCTTATGGAGAAACATATGAGCCTTCATACTAGGTCTAGGGAACCAAAGATGAAGTTTTATTTTGGATGAACGGAGCTAAAAAGTCTTATCTACGAGGTGCTCATGAAACCTTCCACCTTGGTGAACTTGTATCGCCGTTTTGAATTGAGCACTGCTTTGCATCAACAGGATAAAGGTCCTGCTGTGCGGCTTTAGGATATCAAAAGTTAGGTTCCTTCTGGGCAGAGGCTGGAATCAAATTTTGTAAAAGGTTTTGTTCCTTTCCTTTGACCAGTATTACGTCATTCTGGAGTTGTTCGTAGCAGGTTTTCTATGATGTACTTGCAAAGGACTTGTAGTTTCAGGTCATCTTTTTGGTACAAATGGAATTTTAACAAACACAGTGAATTTGTATTTTGTCGATCTTTATAGAGTTGACAATATGCTTCGTTGGTGTTGATCTATAGGAGCTTGACTCTTCCTATGCTGTTATCATCTTTATTATGCAATCTAGTCTGGTAGAACGCCAGTACTAGTGAACTGAATATAACTGATCTTGAGTTCAAACTGCAAATTTTTTCGATCATGGTATATATCATCACTATCGTACCACTTATTGATGGACAAGTTTCTTTAATGGTATATACTGTCCGTTTTGATTAAGCAAAATAAGTTGAAGTTGTCTAATTTGGCAACTAACTGTTCTCTGTCAAAAAAGTAATTTGACAGTATATATTCTATGCTGACCATCTGGAGTCTGAACATTGACGTGCTTTTTCGTTCTTTGATTATGCGCTTTTGCCTTCTTTTCTCAGGTCTTGGGGTGGTCAAAGAGAGGTTGAGTTGGCAGTATCCAGTAGTAGAAGTGTAACTGAGTCTTAACGAATCCGAAATATTTTATTCTGGATTTGGATTTGGACACAGATTTATTATTTTAAGATCCGGACTCAACTTTATTACCTGGCGGGTTTAAATGGAATGGATCCGAACCCTACTTTGTAGGGTCTCGGTTTGAGTTTAGGTAGATTCGATTATAATTAAAAAAATTAAAAAATTATAATAAATATAAAATACAATTCAAATATTATACTATAAATTTAAGAAAATAATAAGTTTAATATTTTCAAATACAATCTTTAAATATATTTATTAACCATATCAAAATAATAAATTCAATGTCTTCAATTCAAGAAAATAAATATATAAAATATTTATTATTAAAAATTTATTTAGGTTTTGAATCTATTTGATTCGGAATTTTGTGTATCGTACTCATACTTATTTAAAAGATGTATTATCGGGTTCGAGTTCGAGTTTAAGTAAATGGGTATAGATCTTGTACTGTACCGACTTATCAGATCGGATAAAAATTCGACCCATTAAGAGTCCTAGTATCTAGGGTCTTGGTGATGATGCAAGTTTGGCAGGTGGTCCAATATGTTTGGGGAAGGCTGAATTCCAATGAATTCTTTAGTCTTAATATGGCATTCAACCTTGATTCAATAGTTATGCATGACCTAATTGTCTTATAATGTTAATTAATTTTTTGTATTCTGTGCTTTATGTTCTTGAAGTAAAATTCGTGTAATTGAATGTGAATATTTTAAAAAAATCCTGCAAAAATCAAAATTTCATTTATTTTGTCACATTTTAGTAGTATATATAGATAAAAAATCAAACTCTACTATTTTATTAATTATTATACTTGTTATTCAATTTTACAACTCCCTTGATATTTTAGTATCGCCTCTTTAATACTTTGTCCTCTCCTATTGCTAGTGCTTAATACAGTGAGGAACATAAACTAACCTCATTAGACTCTTCCGCTGGTTGCATCTTTTATTGCATTTTCAAAAACCGTCTAGAATCCAAAGTAGAAAGTTATATATTTTAAGCTGAATTGCTTTTGGCGAAGTCAAGGGACTTCTTTCCGTCGTGAGCCTTCCCGAAAAAGTTGTTCATGTAGTCCCCAAATGTGATTTCCCGGTAGCGAGCTTCCCTCTCGCGCTCCACCAGCTGAGGCAGCGGAGCGATCTTCTCTGTCGGCAGTGGACTGGTAAATATCGGTATAGACACCCTTGATTGCAGGCTTGTGGTACGAACTCTATGTTCAGCACTTCTGTACCTACCGTTGCTTAATATCTGGGGAGCAAAAGAACATGTTCAGCAATATTTATCAGTCCAACTATAATTATTGAAATTCTCATTTACATATGTTGAACTAAATAAGATAAATTTTAATTTTTTTTAAAAATAAATCTAAAAATTACTAGAAGTGTTACAGAAAATTATGATTGGTATAGAATGGAACTAAAAGATGACAAATAAGTTATGGAAGAAAAGGGAAAAATTCAACGATATTACCTGCAATGCATCTCCAACGTTGATGACTAATGCGCCCTCCACCGGTGGAATCTCTATCCACTCTTCCTTAGGCCCAGCTTTTACATCTTCTTCCACCTTAACATGCAATCCCCCAATACCATCTTGTAGTAGAATGGTTAAGGTGCCCATATCGGAGTGCCTCCCGACACCGACGGTAAGCTCCGGATTGGGACATGTTGGGTAAAAGTTCATATTAACCATCTTAAAGCCAAGTAGTGAGGCGACTCTTGAGCTTTCAACTTCTACTCCAAGATTTTCAAATAGTATTTCCAATAGCCTTCTGATCATCTTCGTCGATGCTTTCAAGTAGCCAAGTGCCTCTTCCCTGAGAAAATAGTAGAGGATCGTGGAATTCAAATATGCACTCATTATTAATATTCAAACTTTTTTGGTGAGCTAAAAGGTTTGGAGGACTGCTAAATGTAGGAAATGAGATGTTTGTGCATAAAGTGAAGAGAATTATGATTGTTGAGTTTGGCCTGGTGATCAATGGCCCTTAGCAGCTTTCCCATCTCTCCTTTGCTCTTTGATATTAGAAGTAGGTGTTATAACATAACAGGTGCATCCCTAACCTGCTATTACCTGTCGATCTGCTGAAAAGGAACAAAAGAAAGGAAGCGAAGAGTGGCAAGGTAATAGCTTCATAAGAGCATTTCTTACAGGTTGAAAGATTTTTTGGCTTCTTGGGTTCGATCAACATCCTCTCTGCCTGTGCATTAAAAAGATGAAAAAGAACAAAAAATGGAGGGAAGAGAAAAGTCTCTTACTTGCACTCTTTAGGCCATTGTTCAAGAGCATCAGCATCTTTGGTGTAAACCATGCTAACATAATCTTTCCATTCCAGAGCCTTTTCTTTGTCTGGTGCAAAACTTGTCCCATATTTCACGAGGGGGCTTGGGGCGACTCCTTTGAGATAAACAGCCTTGGATTCTGGTGGTTGAGCGAAAAACCGATGTGCTGCAACTTTTAGGGACTCCAAGAGTTCTACAGGCACACCATGGTTGACCACCTGGAAGAACCCAACTGTCTCAGCCGCTCTAGCGATGGCCTTCACGACTTGATCACGGTCTGGACCATCTAGCTTTGATAAATCAATGGCAGAAGAGTACTCCTCTGAGGTTGCATAAAGCTTTTCGATTCTCTCATCTGAGGGTTGGATATATCTCTTTGGTACCTTTGCAATTCCTGAATCAACCAAACCTTTGACACCATTTCCATTGTTGACAACAAAGTCGAATAAAGTGTTGCTTTCATCAAAACTTGGAGGAGCCATTTTTATGCGCAGAAGCTTTTGGTTAGAACTTGTGAAGAACTTCGGCAAGATATTTTATTAGTACTTAAAGACGTCCTCTAATGCATTGCTTTAAATAGAGATGAAGATGGGATATTTACTTCTCTTTTCACACGGTAATCTTTTTCTTGGTCTAACCTTTCATGTAAGTTTGAACTGGTCTACACAACCAGAAGGAAATTAGTGCTTCTTAAGTGCTGAATTACCAATTTGAGTTTAGAAAAATCCATAAATTTGTTAAAGTTGCACTAGGTCCTCAAGTAGCCCTGGTCAATACACAACTTCTTACCAAGGGCCGATTTGGATGGAAAAATTTGGAGAGAAGGGAAAAGATTGGGAGGGAAGAAGGTATTCTATCCTTTAGGTGTTCTTATGTAAAGAAAAGAAAGAAAAAGAGGGGACACAAATACTTCATTTTCTCTCCCAAAGCTTCTCTTCATTTTGAAGAGAAAGAAATGGTTAATCTATATCTACATCTATCTATATTATACTAAAAGTATAGATAGGAAAAAATAAGGCCGTTGTTTTTTTCTTTTTTAGATTATCTAAAATGTTCTTTAAAAAATCGATTATTATTATTTTGATAGACTAATCATAATAGGATATTAAGAGTACACTAGGTGTATAAATACAATATAAATCCATCATTAAAACTCTAATTTAATTACGAGTACTTGAGAGTTATTTAGAGGGTTAATTCAAATAGTTACAATAATTACACATGCTAGTCTAGACATATGTTATCAAAAACCTTCAAGTTTTAAAGAGAAAATAATATTTGGTTATTATTATTTGAGTGTTTACACTATGTTATGAGAAAATTGAAAGTATAAAATCGACCAATGAGTTATTAAAAGAAAAACTCTAATGTTAAATAGATGAAAAATGAGTTAGTAGAAAAAAGAAAAAAAATCCAAGTGATAAAGATATTATTGTTATAAAATTATATTGGTTATTATTACTTAAGCATTACATTATTTCATAAGAAAACTCCAAGTGTTATTCTACATATACCTAAATAAAAATAATTTCACTCATTAATATCATTCCAAGTATTTGTACTTCGAGTTATTTTGGGGTGTTGGCGAACATTGTGATCAGCTTTTCAATTTTGTACTTCTTCTAATTTTTGGAAGGACATATTCATGTGGTGACACGATAAGGAAAGGAGATCAGTACTCATCCTTGGACGATAGCCTATAATGGACAATGATGTGAAAATTCATTCAATTATGATGCAGACGTTTTGGTGGTTTGAGTAGGTCACAGAGATAATAGTCCAATTTTCTTGTAAAGCTTTTGTCCAGTCTTTTTTTTAAAATGAATAAAAGCTTATGTCAAATGATCAAATAATTGTCAGAAAATTTAAATTTAAATCAACTATTGTTGTTTGAAAAAGGAAGATATGATATTCTTTTCTCTTCCAACCCTCAAATAAACGAAAACGAAAATAATTTTTCTCTTGCTCAAACTCAAAAACAACATAGATCATCATCATTACCCTTCTCTTTTCTCTTATTCATCGTTTTTCTTCTTTTTCACACTCTATTAAATTCTCAGACTGGCCCTTCTTAGAAATGTTTTTGAAGAGTTGAAAAGAAACCATTGAATTAAAAGTCAACAGAATTGGTGGAATAGAATGCCAGTCTTTTATGGGGTTTGCCTTAGGAAGAATTAGATTATCAATAGTAGTGTATAATGGCCTTTACTTTCAGAGGCAATAAGGATTCATTTTCTGTTGTTGAAACACCAAATTTGCAGACTTTACACCCTATTGGCGCTATTCTTTCCTTAGATCTATTAATTTAAAAAAAAAGGAAAATATTAGCTGAACCTATGAAACATTTGTACACAGTAATTAATTTTAAAGAACTCTTCCCTAAACTGTGTTATTTCTACAGTAATCAATTTTAAATCTTAAAAAAATAAAAAATTTAATTTATACCAAAATCTAATCCAAAATTCATCCTAATTTGGTTAAAATGGTCAAAGTTATTTGGTCCCTGCAACTTGAAATGTAACATTTGTGCAAGAAGCTGAATATTTTAGACTTCTTTTAAGTCATTACATTTGGGGGAAATGTTTACAAAGTTCAAACGAGCGAAGTTGCGGATATATTTGATTTGTTTGTTTTCAAATATTAAATTTTATAAGGAAGCACTTATACATTGTAGAAAAATATGAATATTAAATACTACTACTAATAATTTAAACTTGTATAATAATTCATTTTTAGCTCGTTCTTGAAATACGAACCTAAAAAATTGTATATAAGAAACTCTTACTCTTGTAAGTTTAATTTATAAAAGTTTTAAATTTTAAGTTTGTCTATAAAATCTCTATCCGCAAATTTGAGATCTCATTGCCAACTCGATTAATGGTCACACATGATAGATAACGACTAAGCAATAGTCCAGATTTCCTTTCCATACATAAGACGGGTTAGAGCAAGGCTCCGACAATTCCCCGCGCTGTTTTCAGAAGTAGACTTCTTGCTCTCAAGCTGCTTTCCTTGGTCCTTGAAAACGACTATTGCATCCCTTGATTTAACTTACTTCAATCAATCTGTAAAATTTTACCAAAGATAATCTACTATTGTATGCATATTTTTATTCAATTAACCTCATTCAATTCATCACCTATAAAATTTATTCTAAAAATAATTTATAAAGAACAGTCGACTATGTTCTTGAGGCCATAAACAAAAGGTTGAGATTTAGAAGAATTGTCAATTATGTGAAAGGAAGGCTTCGAAAAAAGTCGATCTTGGTGCTTCTTTTTATTTGCTTGTTCTTTGACTAATGAATTGCTTAAAAGGGAAGTTCACGAACAAAAAAGAAATCTATATAAATTTCTTAATTTTTTTTCTTAAAGAAAAAATCTTTAAATTTCTAACCAAAATAGATCTATTCAATTATAAAATTAAATTCATGCCTCCTAATAAAAAACAAAACCAAGTGATCATAAATAAAAGAAATATACAAATTAAGACACAAAAAAAAAATTGACAGTAATATAATTTGAAAAGTAGTCTAATAGGCTTTATTATAAATAAAAAATTTATATTCTCTCCATTCCAAATCAAATATTTAGTTTCATATTCAAAATGAATAGAAAAGTGGACATTTAATTTGGGACAGAGATAGTATCTAAAATAAAATTTTAAAAATTATCAAGAATAAATTGGATAAACCAGAGAACAAGCTTTCTTTATTTGAAAACATGCATAAACACAGATTTTTATGAAATATCAAATTTCATTAAGAAAATTTGCTATTATTAATACAACATCAACATTAACATTTGATAACAATTCAAAATGTTATAAGAAATGAATTAATTAGATAAAGTGTATAACCTTTTCTTTAAAAACTAGTTTTTATGACTAGTAGGATAATAATATTATGACCTCAAAATCAATTAAAGAGTTCATTTCAACACTTATACGTAGGGGTGTATAATAACTTAACCAAACCAAACTAAAATTTATAAAATTTATAAAATCAATTAAAGAGTTCATTTCATTTTGGTTTGGTTTATAAAATTTATAAATATTTCAATTTGGTTTTTACTTTCTTTTATCAGATAAAAAATCGAACCAAAAAATCAAAATTAATATATATACATAAATGTATTCATGTAATGCGTTCATATATTTTTTTAAAAAATAAGATAAGAACGCATTATATGTTTAGATCAACTCGATTCTATTTTAAAGGGAATTTGACAAACAAGAAATTGAAATTTTGTATATAATCCTTAATATTTTCTATCATAATAAATCTATCCAATCATAAACATAAATTTACATCTCTGAATCTAAAATAAATATAAGTGATTACAAATAAACGAAAGATTGCTAACTAAAATAATAAAAATTAAGAAAAGTAGTCTGATAGTTTGTATTAAAAATAAAATTCATATAAAAATGTTATCAAGAATGAATTAGATTAATTAGAGTATTAGCTTTTTGTGTTTGAAAAAAGATAACTAGTTATTAAGATTAATATAACATTAAGATAATAATTCTCATATATAATACATAAGACTTATTATAAGGAATGAATTAATTGGATAAATTAAAAAATAGTTTTTAAATATTTTTTTAAAAATAAAACTAGTCACTATGACTATTAGGAGAACAATATATAGTATAGTACTTTTAGAACTTCGCGATTGGTTAGAAAGTTAATCTCATTACTTATTAATGTTTGATTATATGTTATTGTGGCCAAGATTGACCCAATTATATTCTTTTTTATTCTAATTTTTGTAAGAAAAATTATTTAATTTCTTTAAGATTAATATATTTTATTTGTATAAGTTTAATTATATTAGTTAAGATCATGAGTAGATGTGACAAACTAGAAACTCATAATGATCGTTGACAATGTTTATTATTTTTTTTATTGTTTTAATTTTTATTATTTTCATTGGATGTTTACTAATATTATTAACCTTTTTTTCAATTTTTGACTATTATTAGTTTCTTTTTTTTTTCCTTCTTGGTGATGTGCTCGTCTTCTATTGCTTGTGTCCATAATCGATGAAAACAAACTCATTCTATAAGTAACTCCATAGTTGATATCAATTGTAAGAGAGTTTCAACAACCTCGTGAAGCGCATTGAAATAGGAGAAAGAAAAAGGTAATCTTAATAGATACAGCATTGAATTGTTAAAATTAGAGAGAGAAAGTAAGAAATTTTTATTAAATGCAACATTTGAAATTCAAAATTTTTTAAATGAAATCTATGAAGGGTAAAAATGTAAAGATATATTACATTTAGCATAAAATTACTTGATTACCCTTCTTGATCCTGATCAACTTGATCCATAAAGTATTCTCCTTTTTACAATTGATTTTTCTTAAACAAACCATAATTGCTATTTGGAGTTGGATAACTAGCAAATTTAACTTGGAAATATGGTGTACTATGTTATAAATTTGAGCATCGATAACGTAGAATTTTAAAAAAAAAGTGACACTCAATATATTTAAAGAATAATAATTTAAAACTGAAGAATAAAGGAAGAGATAATATAGAGAGAGAAAGTACAATTCAAGAATCAATACTCATCAATCTTATTAATGTCATCATATGACATTTATATATAGGCTCATAATATAAGAGTTTATGAAAACCCAAACTCTAATAGGGAAAGAAAATCCAATGCAATCAAGAGCAATATTTTGCAATACAATGAAGGAAAAAATAGTATACTATCCTTTATGTTTTACTCTCACTGTTTCGAATATCATTAAAACAACACAATCAAAATTTCAATTCTCAAATGTTTTACTTGGTTTGTCTTTGTGCATAAATTTTTAGGATTATCATTTTTTATCAAAATCATTGCACATCAATTTTATTCTTCTTATAAGATATGACTTGTCATGTCTCCCTTCAATAAATTATCAAATTTTGTTTCAATCCAACAATATAGTTGAAATTTCTCTCATAAAGGATAAATATTTCGTATATAATCAACCATTAATCTTAATTACACGTATTTCAACCAACAAAATGAATTACTGTTTCTTCAACATGAATTGAAGAATGGTTGCTATAATAAACATCATATCATCATTATGTATGCATAGCTTGTGTAGATCAAATAAACAATCAACATCTTAAATATCCATCTCAATAGAAGTTGGATATTTCTAAACAATTTGAGATAAATTATCCATGGAGATAGTAAAGGACAAATATAATGCCATTCCAAAGCTATTGGATTACTAAAGATACTAAAGAACATATCTACTTGTGGACACTAATTTTGCTGAAATATTGTACTCTAGAACCAAGTAGTCTTCATTATCCTCTCATATATATAGATGATCTTTACCAATATCTAATAACTATTGGAATATCTAATGACGTGCATTGTTATATGTCCAATTGAATCTTCCTTGAATTGATGAAGAAATTTTATCTTCTGAATATTCAATTTGTAAATAAAGACTAAAAACCTTTTATAGTGCTTACTTCAACAATCACCTACATTTAGAAATTCTTCAGGAGAAAAATTTAATCATCTAGTACTATTTATTTCGATAATCTTTATTTCAGAACTAAGAAGTCACAACATTTCAAGTGTGCTTTAGAATCATTAGTTATGGAACTTATATTTTTTCTTATTGGGATATTTAACAAATATGAATATTTATAAATAGAATATTTAGTTTAATAGCTCTTCAAGAGTTAGCAAAAATATCAAATAATTGATTTGCAACACTTTGTAAAAATAATAATCTATTAAACTTCTTGTTCGCTAGTGTGTCTATGGACTAAGATGCTTTAATCACTACAAGAAAATAACATATTTGAAACTGAAAAAATTAGTTTAAATATGGTAATTGTATAATTGGTTTAAAAATAATCGGTTTCTAATTAATTGCATGGATCGAGTTTATCAACATTTGGTTGTGAATCAGTTTCTAAATTTTATATTTTTTATTTTTGATGGATTTTTTAATCAGTTTATAAATATAATATTTTAAAATTTTTATTAGTTTTTCAATCTGTCTCTAAATAATTTTTTTGATGGATTTAATCTGTTTCAAAATGGGGTCTAACGATAGGGACCATAAAAAAATAAAAAAAATAAAAACTAAGGGTTACAAATTGGTTAATTCATATACAATTGTAGTAGCTAAATGCAAGTAGATATGAAAATATAAAAGTTTCCAAATTTTCCATTTAATAAAATTTAGACAAAAGAATTAATAAGATAGCTATCAAATAAGAAACGTTAATTTTCAACTGGAAAAAGAATTCAAAAACTCCATAATTATAAAAATTTATTTTAACACATGCTCTAAAAATTTGCCTAACAATTAATCGAGTGAGGAGTTCAATTTGAAGAAAGAAAAAACTCAAATAAAAATTAAGGAAGTTCAAGTAGGCTAAAGTAGAGATTTTATTAAGAGAACAATAAAAATATTTTAAAATAATTCAAAAAATATAGCATCCAAATGCTTGTGGAAAAATCTAAATGAAATAGGAAAAAAATGAAGGAAGTGATGATAAAAAGAAAAAGTACAAATGTTGAAATTTTTGGATATAGTAAGATTTGAGTGATAATTAAACTAAAAAGAAAAAAGAAAAAGAAAAAAGTGAAAGAGGTGGTTTACATTTTAGAAAAGTGAAGAAAAGAAGAAAAGAATGTGCAGAGAAAGATAATGATGTGTATTGTGTGTGAGAGTAGTGAGCAGTTATTAGATGGTTTAACTTTAATGAATTTAGTTTAAATTAAGATATTGGGTTAAACAAAAATGATAAAGATGAAAATCATGTTTGAAAAATGATAATAGCCAATCAAATTTTTGAACACTAATTAAAAAAACTACAAACTCTAAAAAATTAAGATGGGAGGTTTGAAGTCATAAGAAAGAATATATATATATATATATATATATATATATATATATATATATATATATAGATTGGTTGAATTGGTGATTTGGAAACCTTTCTTACATCCAATTTTTTTGTTCTTTGGAAAACCCAATATCTTTCTTAGATTTAAGAAAGTGTCTTTTTCTTGCTGGATAATATTTAAGAAAGTGCCTAAAATCTTATTTTAGAAGCTTATAAACATTTACGCAACAATATAGAGATGTTTATAGAGTTAATGAGTTACACATAAAAGTTGGTTCTCTTTGATTATATACCTTTTCTTCTTTGAACAGGATTATATACCTAGGACTGTCAATTGGCCGCACTAACTCTAGTCCAGCCCTATTCGGCCTGAAATTTAAGGGTCGAGTTTTTTTCCGGGTTTGAGCTTTAATTTTGAGCCCTAATATATTTTCAGGTCGAGCTCGGACTTGTATAGGCTTAATCCATTATAAGCTTGGCCCGAATGTGTGTGTATATATTATTAATAATAATAATTTATAATTATATATTATAATTTATTGATATAATAGTAATAGTTTATGTATAATAATGTATATTTAACTTTATACATTAAAATTTTTTATTTCTTTATATAAATAATTTTGTTTATGTATCAAATTTTAAGAGTTTGGTATATGAAATTTTCATTTCAAACTTTATAGTTATAATTTATAAAATTGATATATATATGTTAAAAAAAGTTTTTCTTATTTTTTTCATAAGGAGGGAGCGAGGACTTGAAAAATTTATGAATTTATATAGTTGTATATTTTTTTTAAGAAAATAATCATGATTCTATATATTTGTGTATATTGGTAATATTATAATCACGATAAACTAACTTCTTCTTATTACAAGTATTTATTGACACTTATGCCTATACTTATTGATGTGAATAATTTTTTTCTTTTAATCATATTACTTATAGTGACTATTAAAATGTATATTGTTAGTATATTTCTTATAATATGTTTCTATCTTCGTATGTTACTATATTAGTTCATACTATTAACTTTTTTAAAATTATTTTAATAAATATATTAAACCAATATAATAAGTTTTATTTTTTGACCACATAAAAATACTTGTACTTTGTTTATAATTATAATTATTGTTAATAAAATTTATTTTCAGGAGAAATGATATGACATCTAATGATTTGATTATTTATAAAAATATATACTTTATATATTTATACACACACAAATATATCTATATTTTTCTTTCATCGCACAATTTATATTTAAAAAGATAAAAAATTAATACTTATATTTTTTATTTTATTATTTAATAGCTAATACATGTATCTAATTATTTAATATTTATTATTTTGAAACATATAATTTTTTAACACTTACATCTAATATTTATATAGTTTTTATCATTTAAAAAAAAGATAAAATAAAAAAAATCAGCTCGGTCCAAGCCTGTGTGAGCCAAGCACTCAACAACAGTGCGTCCGTTGGAGTTGAGCCCAATCTCAGGCTCAATATATCTAATCTTGGGCTTGAACTGAACCCCGTTAACAAGCAAATCTATACCAAAATGCGCATAAGGAAAACTAATTTTGGACTTGCCCGTAATCACTTTAGGCCTGAGGCCTAAGCCCAATTATTTTGAGTTTTTGAATTGTGCAAATTCTATGAACACACAAAGCCATTGCATTCTTGAGGGCCCAAGCGCAGCCCAGCTAAAACCCGTACATTTTGGGGAAATTTAGAGTACCACTTTTCAAGATATGAGCCCGCCCCACTTCCAGTGTCGATGCACCTCTTTTTTATTTTTATTTTTAACTACAAATTGTGAGAACTCTTTTTCTTGGAGGTTTTTTAGCTATTTTCTTTAAGGAGTTATTTGGAAGGTTATGGGTATTGAAAAGAGCAATAGAAGGTTATTCTGGATGGGGAAGATGGAGGTTTTATAAGTTGAGACTTGAGAGAGAATATCCCTTTCATTTGGTGTTAGTAAATTATTTCCCTCCTCATTTTATTTGGTCAAAATAAGTTGTGTTGCCTAATAAGCTAAAAATAAAATCACTTCCCTTAAATTATATACACTACTTTCTTTATAACATCTGTTTTTTTTTTAATTTTTTTAATAGAAAAATAGACATTCCTTTCTAAAATTAAGGTAATAATGCTTAACCATTGAAGTTTCATGTAATATGATTTCTAGTGGGATCACAACTCTAAAATAGGAAAAAGCATAAAAGAAGACTTTGCTTCCACCTTATAACGTTTCATTTCCTTTCCCCAACACAAGAAACATAGTAAATAGTTAATCCAAAAAAAAAAAGCATATATGGTAAAATAATATGCATAATATAACTCCAATCCAACTACAAAAATGCAAACCCACAGCCGCCACTACTTCTTTTCCCCCTCACGCTTAGCTGATGAAGACAAAATGGGATGATAACAGGAAGCACCACAAAGACAAGATCAGTTAAACAAGTGATATGGTTTTCGATGATCAATTGTTTCCCATGCTTCAAAGCTTTACATATCTTTTCTTGACTGTCAAAAGATCAGAATAAGAAAATAAAAAAATGCCATTTCATAGACAATGAAATATGTGCAAGATCTTCATGTTTCCCTGTACTTAATTTTCTATCATAAACCAAAAACCATTCCCAGAAAGCATAAAATTTAGTGGAAATTGTCTGTTATGCTGCAGAATAGTAATTGTGTCTTTTGTAATTAGCACCACAGATGCAGCACAAAGTCTTTCTGATGTTACCTGTCTAGATATATATGCTGTTTCAGATTTCTCTTTTTCTTTTTATCTTCCCTTGGTCTCTTATGGCCTTAATTACGTCTATAACAAGAAATCATAATGTCTGTAATCATTAGGATACATAAATCTTAGGGTTCCCTTGTTATGTTCTTTTATGTTTTAAGGAATCAAAAAGCCTTTAGTGTGCATGAGGAGCCTTGCTCATTAAAGTTAAGGCAAACGTATTATTGACTATGCTAAAAATGTAAAGTGAAATATATTTTTTTTATAAAAAATAAAATTATATTTTACTTAAAATTTTGTCACTAACCAAATTGAAGCACTCGTAGGTCTTTCCAGTGACAATCTTTCGGGATCCTATGAGGGCTTTCCTTGTGATCATTACCTTTGAAAAATTTCCTATGACCAAGAGTTTTAGTCTAATTGCCCCGAAACCCATTCGTCTTTCGTCGTTTGACTGGAGAATTTCATTACCGACTCATTTATTTCGGTTGTTAATGTAGAAATTCTTCACCCTTTTGGTCAGAAAAATCATCCGTCTGAGCTCTATATCTAGAGGCGGTGACTACTGTTCCAAGATGAAACATGAGACGTAGCTTTTGGAAATGCGATCTACCAAGATGAATTGAATCAAAAGTCAAGATAATTAGCTTATAAAACTATAAATTTTGGTACCCTCCACACTAAATTCTTTCATCATCTTTCAGAATCAACTGCATCACATCAATCCCTTTTTATCAAAATCTTCTTTCAGACAAGATCTTGTTGTCAATCTTCATGACAACTAATAAGCTAGAAAGAGGTTCAATTGACCGTTTTTTTTTAAACCTAAACAGGGTTAAGGTCATTTTTTGCTATACATTCTGCTTCATTAGGTAGGTAAATAATATCGACGATCATTTTCCTGCCCAGTAAAACATGATTAGTCTGTACCGCAAAAATTTGGTATACATAAACTGAAAATCATTTGCTGCCTATGAGCTTTCGGTGGACTAAGACAGCAGAAAGGCCCTCGCAACAACCGAAGTCATTTCCTCCAGAAATGATGGTCATGAACATATATAAGTCCTACATCAAGTGCTTTTTCCCAAAGATTATGATGTCTCTGGTTGGGGGAATATGGTCCTAACTGAGCTCTGTGTTATGTAGCAAGACTATAAATGAAGTAAACTATATTCATCACCCAAAATCTTCTGCTTAGAATCACCGGAGATCCTTTCAGGCGGTGCAGCCTCTGACTTAACGAAGCAACAGTGCTAGGGTCATTAATTCACCTTTGCCTTTTCCTCTATTGTCCGTCTCCAGTACCGACTTTCTTTTGAAACACGTCATTGATTGCATCGACCATGTTAGCAGGACACATATTCACAAGAAATAGGTGGTCAAGTGAATCATTAATTTAATCGATTAACAATTATATGTGTATTTAGTATAAAATTTAGTATTATTGTATGAAAAGAAACGAGTCGTATAAATACAATTTTTTTGTATAAACTATAATATTGGCGAGAGAAATTTAGTTTTATTCAATCCAAATGATCTCCTGAAAATATCCTTGCCCGAACCTCGTTTATACAGACGATTAGATAGGCTCTGTGTGTTAACTGATGCATATCTCCTTTTGCCTCAGCTCCGGAAGGTATTGGAGGTTCTTAAAGTAGCCCAGATATGCCATGTTCCTAGAGAGCTTCATAACATAACATCCTGCCACTGCATCAAAGACTTGAATATTTGATCCGAAAAGAGGATAAGAATTGCAGTCCTAATCGTTTTTACACATAATGGACACTGCTAAGGACAAGATGATTTTACTTTGAACATCAAAGAGATCACAATTTTCCAACAAAATATTAAGGAAGTAATTGTCCATGATGTCACCTTCCTACAAAAATCAGACATTAAATCTCTACGGAAGAAATTTTCGACCAATACGCGTAATTAGCATATTTGCTGACATCTTATGAACTTTATGGTTGAGCTTCGGAGCTCTTACAATCGAATTGTTCACTTTTTTTTTTTAATTTTCGGGGGTGGGCTCCTCTACTTTCCTGTATGTTCTTGGAGTTCGACGATTCCTGAGCATGCTTGCTTGCTTAAATGGGCTTAAAGTACCCAAAAGGTATGTGAGCAATTTAATATAAGTTTAAAATATGCTGTTGGTCCCGAACGTTTGATAATTACTATAGGATGCCTAGGCTTCCAAGTATTTTGAAATGGTCCCTATGATGGACTTTGTCAAAATTGGCTAGCATATCTCTCTGAAGTTAAAATCCACGAACAAGTCCACGAATGACATCCCAAGTAACAGTACCTCGTCTGGAAGATAACTCTAGAAACATAAGTCTTTCACTCATAAATATGCTATATATATTGGTAAAATAATTATACTATTAAACAATTAAAGTAATTATATTAATCATGACAGATGTAGTTTAAAACATGTAATATTCGAAGTGAAGTCCTAAGTAAGACCCTAAGTGCATCTCATAGTTTTAAAGCTTGTAAGCAAGCAAGTCAGTGTGTGAGAGCATATTGCATCAAGCTAGCTAGTGTTTGACTAGTACAATCCTAGTTCTATATCTATATATAAACAAGTTCAGGGACCAAATGTACATAACTAAAAGATGGAAGACTAAAGAGGAGAGAAAAGTTCAAGTTCAACAACATAATGATAAACCTAAGCAATTTCCTTGCTTGCTTTAGCCCTAAGAGAATATGACCACCCCTTGGTCCTTTTTTATGAAAATTTCACAGACAACTTTTCACATGTGACAAATAAATCTGATGCTTTTGTTGGCCATGTTGGGTTATTTATATGACAAAGTAGATAAAAACTCCATGGATTTGTAGGACATGAGGTCCCCTCTCATGTAGAATCTGCTGCAAGTCCCCATCATATTCAGAGCATTTCATAGTGTTATATTAAGATTGGTCTGCTTCGTGCTGGATTCTAATCTACAAAGATATGCTTAGTGGGGGTATCCATGGTTTTCCAATGACGTGGACAAAGTTCAGATGCATTTAAAAAAGCATAGCTATTATGGGTAGCCATGCATGCCTTCTGATCTCATTATACTTTCTTCTACATATGTCACTGTTGGAATTGCAATTTGCAACTTTAACTTTTTCTAAGCTTTGGTCCTTTGGATAGAAAATTCAGCGGTTTGTGTAGTACATCTGTTTATGATTCTCAATTGGATTTGTGAAAAAAGAACGGCTGCATGTGAAAGTTCAGGTGTCTTATGTGGCCTATATATGTAGTTCTGATCAAATATTTTTTAGGACTAGGATTCACAGTCCATAGACAAACTTCAAAGTGGTGTCTGTATATGCTTTTCTTTTTCATTATTTGGTTTTGGAATCACCTAAGTTGAGAATGAGAATCACCCAGATCTGCTTTACGTAAGGAAAGAAAATCTGCAGACATTCTGCAAAAATAGTGTTGTATTGAACTGATTAGAATAGGTTAAAGCGGATATAAAAGCGGATATAAACCATTTAACCAAATTTTTTTTTTTAAAAAAAGGGAAAGAAAGGCAAAGGCCTAGTAGTCGAACATCTGCCCTCACCTTTAGTTTTTTGACATGATTGAATCTAATTAATTGGTCCAGTTTTTGAGAAAATCATCTGGCAAACCTCCTCTTGTCTTTCTAATTAGTCATTTTTTAATTGTTGTCTGGCATTCTTCACGTTTGAACCTAACCAATTAGTTCAATTTGCATGGAAATCAGTCAGAAAATTACTGACTAAACATCGCCCAGTTCCGGCAGCCGTACATTAATGCTGGAAAAGGTACCGCATAAAGCAGTAATTTTTGTGAATTCAATCATAAAAGAAGATATGGAAGTGGTAGCTTTTGATGATAATGATTTGGCAAATGCAATGAGCTTCACTAGGGGAAAAAAAAAAAAGAGAGAGAGAGATAGAAGGATGGTAATTTTTAATTCACTATGTAATTAAGAGTGATAAATCTCTTTCTCTCTCTCTCACACACACATATATATAATTTTTATCAAATTAGTAAAATTTGTTATTCAAAAAGGTACTTATTCGGTAGCATGGTGATTTGAGTTTCCTACTCAATCAATCATGTGGAATACTTTTAGGTATCATCCTCTCCTTCGTCAAGATACAAGAACTATGATAATGTGATTGGAAGATCATCTTGAAAGAGTTGGGGGAAGGGGCCATGGGGATCTTGATTCTCACCAACCGTTGGAATATATGTTTTAGGTCAAATCCTTCAACTAACAAATTACTTTTGCAACTACCAGAAAAGAAAAAGGTCTGGTCATGCAAAACATAGAATATTCAAGACATTTTGTTATATAGAGGAAAAACAATCATACATGAAATCAATCAAGAAGCTGATAGTCAATTTTCAAGTTAAGGTTTGTTAGAACATTGTAGAATAAAGTTTCTTTTCTGATATCATTAATTTTTTTCTGAAGAAGAGGTTTTTACCTTCACATGTAGGAATGACAGCCGACTCAGTTAAATTGGGGGCCCGGAGACGCCAGTTTGATCGAGAGACTAGGTTGGGGGCAGTGGAAAAATCTTCCCCGCCATTGGAGGCAAACTTTCCCATTCTCACCGAACCTCTCCCAGCCTCGCTTGGTCCCACCCGTCCCTATTTTATTCCCTATAGACTCTTTTATTTATATATGTTTATGTTTAATTAGTTATATATTTTTTTTATTTTTTTCTTTCTTAATCTATACAAAATACTAAAAATTTTTAAATTTTAAAACGAATGAAATATTACAATAGATATCAATTTTTTTCTTTTTAATGGATCAAAGGGTGTTATTTTTATTTTAGTAAACATGGTTTTTAAAAAAATTATTTAAATTAAGCCACAAAAGAATACTATGTATTTTATATAGGTTAAATGTTATTTTTCTAATTTGATATTTGTTTTTCGAAAAAAAATTATTTTTAAAATATTATATAGCAATTGAGGATTGTGGAGACCCCAACTGGCCTGCTGAGAAATTTAAGTCCCAATTCCCCACTTGAGGTTGGGTTAACTGGCCGGAGATGGGAAGATGATTTTTTAATAAGTTTTAGCCTAACTGTATTTCTTAAAGATATCTCGAAGAGAAGATGGTTTTTTAATATTTATAAATAATTAATTATTATATTGAAAAGATAATGTAGAATCTTAATAACCCGTTGTCATTCCTATTCAAATGAGTCTAACAATTTCAGAAAAACATATACTATATACCTTCTCTTGGGGCACTAGTTGGTTTTTTATCCAGGAATTAATAATAGTAACTAATAGGACAACAATTCACTCTACGACTGATCAACCATCTACGTAGTTGGTACTTTGTGCTAAAATGGTTGTTGTTTAGAGAAATTTTCATCTTTATGGGCTTAGGAGTTGACTGTTATGAGAAAAGATATAAGATTTAGATTTAACTTTGTGAAAAAAAAAAACATAGAGAAAGTTCTATGGCAGGCGGTCAGGTGGCTTGTGAGCTGGTGGAGGAAATGAGAGAGGAATTATTTTTTATCAAGAGATGCAAATGAAATTACTCTCTCGCCCTTGATAGAGTTTGATTCTATCATCTATGCCCTAGTATAAGGGTCGGCTTCCAAGCTGACCTTTTGGCTTTTTACATAAGGTTATTTCTCGCTATTTCAAAATATTTGAAAGAACTTGATTATTTGTCATAATTGTTAAAATTTACTCTCATAAAAGGCAAACTTACCAATTATTCAAATGTACTTCCCCCGTTAGTTATATTTTCTTCCTCACTTGGCATACCACAAAGTTTTCCAAACCTCATGTAAGCAATATCCCTAATACACAAGGAAATTTCTTTTTCAAGAGTTATTTCAAAGCTCGATTTGCACTGTCTTTTTCTTGGGGAAACTCTCCTAGGGCTAATGAGTTATTCTCATTGTGACTGATATTGATGTGTTCAGGAGACCCTCACTAGAAAATGACAACTCTTACACCTCAAAGAACTAAAATGTATTTTGAAAAACAGAACATATATTCATACAGGCCAATAAACTAGTCTTCTCTACCTCTCTCTCTCTCTCTCTCTCTGAAATCAAGCAATAAACTAGTCTTGTCAAATGGAAGTGTATTGGGGTAAATCATGCATTGGATGAAGATGATATTACAATGCTATACAAGAGGCTTTATGGAGGCATACATCAAAAGGTAATCAAATAAGAAAGATTACTATTATTAGAGCTTCTAATTCAATTTTTCTAGAATTCTTGATCCTTTTAGGATTCAATTTTCTTTTTAAACAATAAAGCCCACAATGATTTTAGATAGAATATCAGTCGTACTAGGGGCAAGTGTAGAGCTAAGAAATATATTGCAGTAATAGGAGGATCAAACTAATGTCTAATTAATTAAAAAAGAGAAAGAATCCTTGAAGATCTTAAGCTTGCTTGGTTACTCTCTTAATGCATCTTTGATGGAAACAACTATGTAAAAGCATATGCATTAGTGGTGCATAATCTTCATTAAAGGGACTAATTACTTTACTGTTGGGCAATGAAAAAAGCACTCACTCCCAATGATGTGATAACCAAATACGAGCTATGTAATTTGTAAGATTCTGTGGGGTGATTTTCCACTTATAATTAGCTAGAGATTGTTGCTTTACGCATAATTTCACCCTTCTTAATTATATATCCCTCTTTCTTTTAATGCATTTCATGGTTTTTATTGATAATGACTTCCATTTTGCACTTCATATCATGGTGACAATGTGCCGGGCCTTGCTTATAAAGCTTTAGACAAGATCTAACAAGAGAAGAAATGCAACGAAAAAAATATTCACGACGCCTATGAAGAGACCTAGTGACGTTATGTGACATGTCTCTAAGAACAATCCCCCCCCCCGCCCCCCCCCCCAAAAAAAAACAAAAAAACAAAAAACTATTGTACTTTTGTATATTGGGGCAAAATATAACCAACAATATGAGGACTAGAAACAAATATATACTCCATTCGTTTAAAAAATATAAGTCCTTTATATTCTTTTTCTATTCTCAAAATGTTTAGTTTTTTATAAATTTTAAAAATTATTTTTTTAGAATTTATCATTATCATTAATATAATTATCTTATTTTTTATTATATTAATAAAATATTAATTAAGAATATAATAAAAAATTTTTTTATTTTTTTAAAAAATAAAAGACCTTATATTTTGAAGCATAGGGAATAATAAACTGGCTTATGACCAAAACCACGTCTTATTAACCATCAAAGGGTTTTTGTTATCGTGAATAATATTGTGAACTCTATTTAATTAGGTTAGTTTCTAGGAACTAACCAAAAAGAAAAAAAAAGGAAAAGACTACATCTTAGATTCAAAGGTAAAAGGTCCCATTTTGCATATATTAAATAGAAGTGAGATTCATACATTTTATTCACAATAACGAACTGCCTTAACTTGTTTAGAATGGACCTTTTATTACGTTGGTAAAAGTCAATTTCTACTACTTTGTTACAGTGTACAATTTCCCTTTTCAATTACCTTCTCTTTCTGCGTGCAATGCATTTGGCTCTATGTATGACGTGTAACTGTTGATATTTTTATACTATTATTTTGATTCATAAGGTCCAAAGAAGGAACTGACTCCACACCGATCTTCTGTCCTTATTAATATTAGTAAATTGACTGCTCAAACGTGTGCCATTTGTCATATCAACAACCTTTTGTTAATACTATTGCTACCCACATTATTCCAAAAGACACATCTTTAACCTAATAAAATTGTTAAAGGGTAGATCGAAATTAGAATGGAGAAAGTCAACAAAGTAGTAAAAATACTCTATAATTGAGTACTGAATTGTCAACAACAACAAGATGAGCTTTCTCCCAAAATTTCTTCAAGGATATATGATAGAGAAGAAAAAAAAAACAAATCATTTCTCCATCTAAATTTATCTGCAAATCTCAAATACTCTATAATTGCTATGAAGTTCCAAAATTTGTCCACTTTGCTACCCCTGTCATCTTTCCGTGAAAATGTCTCCTCTACTGGTTGACCAATTTTCATCAAATATGAACATTTTTATCAGAATGAGGAAAATTTAAATTCATATGATAATGTGAGAAAAAAAACTATAATTGAAATGAAAAAAAAAACAAAATTTTCCACATGATTAACATTATGAACTCTTTCGTTTTCCAACAAATCCGCAGTGATTTCTGTTGCAATAAAGAATTTAACAAGAAATAGAGTACAAGGTTTCTTGCATTTTTCTCTAGTTCATTGTCAATATTAATATGCTGTGGAAGAAAATTGATAGGAAAGAAAATAATAAATCTCCTATTATACAGTGATGGTTTATCAACCCATATTCTGCAACGCGAATACAATATTAATAGTATTATTTCAAGCGTATATTGAATGAATTTTAATTGTTGAATCGATATTTTTTTAATCTGGTGTTTAGAACAAGCTTCATTAATACCGTAACTAAATTGTATATTTAAATGATTCATCATTTTCAATTTCTATTTAATGCAGCTTTCTTTAGCAAATGCATGAATCTCACATGTCATTTTAACTTGCAAAGACGTCTTGGTTGGCCGTACAAGCTACTAAGTAACACCACATTTTGCCAAGTGTGTGTGACTCTACAAGCGTATGAATCTCGCGTGTCATTTTAACTTGCAAGTATATCATTCTAATATAATTTTGAGATATTAATTTGCTTTAACTTCTTCATATTTTATTATAAATAGACTAAGATACACAACCAAATTTGAATCTAAGTGGTTTTGGAGAGTGATTGTCTTACAAAAAGATTTGTTTCGTCTTAAAATTTGAATAACATTGAAAATACAACGAGATAAATTCAATTGATTATATCTTGAATTTCGTAAAAAATTTATTAAATTCCTTCAATTAAAATTTTCTTATTCCCATACTGAAAAGAACACTTTGGTGTCTGACTTATTCTTAGTGGATCATTAACACTCCCACAGGTGGATAAAATTCATGATATCCTCTCCAAGATATTTTTATATACTAGCATAGAAGCTCGTACTACACATGGTTATAAAATTTTGAATAACAAATAATAATTATTTTAAAATGATGGTTACAATACTAAAGAATATCTTATGCGTAGTTTATTTTATTTTTTATCATTAAAAATATTGTAAAAAAAGTAAAATTTATATTTTCCTATATGAGCTATTGATTTTTCCCTTTCCTATTAATAGTTTGTCTTTAATGTAATAATTTTATTTTAAAAACAAAAATTTTACTTAAGTTTTGTATAAGAGAATCATATAAATTGACCAAATATCTCTAGAATTTAACATACAAGAAAGAATTGTGCAAAAATATCTTTAAAAAATATCGTTGAAGATAAGAATATATATTTATGTGCTCTATAATGATAACTAGAGAAAATCTATGATTAAAATTTAAAAATACTGGCTATTTTGCGTACAAATAATAATACGATGATGTCATTGATTTAAATTATTAGGCTTTAGGAAAAGTTTTAAAAAACAGAAAAAGAAGCTTTAGGAAAGAAAGTTTAATTTCAACATTCTATTACTCTTTCCTGAAGAATTCACCTAATTCATCGGTTGAATATGCCTTTGACAACTAAATATATTTTGAATATTTAGCAAATACCTTTGTCAAAATAATTGGAAATAAGTTGTGATTGTTTAACCAACCTATGAAAACTTTGGGATTTTTTTTTCTTTCTTGCAAGACAATGGTAGAAGCAAAAAAAGCATAAAAGAATGATATCTTGTTAACTTGGCCTTTCAATATAAATCAAAAACCACATGAGCATTAAGAAACCAAAAAGCTTAAAGAAGTGAAAGGAAAAAAAGAAACCAAACTAATTTTATTAGAGTCATACGACTCTTCATTATTTTTCTTTTAGGGTTGATATCACTTAATCAATCCACCAGCCTTTCAAGATTGCTTCAAAACATTCATTTTTGTTTAAAACCCTAATTTTTATGGAAAAAAGGTCAATTCTTTCATTTGAAAATAAATTTAGAATATAATATCCATTTCCTTCTAATTTTGACTTGCACTCCGAACTTGAGTCTCGCCCCATAAAAAAAAAAAGAACAAAAGATAGAATAAAAAGGACTTTAAACCAGACACAATCAACAACATATTGATTAATTATAGGTTTAAGTGAGAGGATAAGCATATAAAATTGACCTCAAAAGTTTGTTCCAAAAATAACAAAAAATGTTGAAGGATCAAAATCAAAGAGAAAAATTTAGCTGAATTTTCAAATTTGAAATAGACTTGTAGTTATAGTTTCTTTGGCTTTTGGTGAATTGATAAAAATCTATAATATCAAATTTAATGTAAAACATAAAATATATACAAAAAAGACTACATATTTTTTGTTCTTGAAGCATCTATCCAAAAGCTATAATATTTGAAGTCTTCGAAACTTCAAGCCAGAAATTATAAATAAAAAAATATCAAAGTAATAATGTGATATCGGAAAAAATTTGGGAAATCTAAGAATTGATGTGAAAGAAATTAAAATAATAAAGTACTTGAATGCTTAATTAGATTGAGGAAAAACTAATTTTTCAACAAAAGCGAACATGAATTTCCACCCTTCATTCAACTTTTCACATAAGAAATAGAAAAAGATAATAGAGCACCGGAATTATTATAGGAGAAATCAGTACAAAATGAAAAATAATAAAGATAAAAAGTGAAAAATTACCTTGAGAGAGACGACCAAAAGAATTTTAGGAGGTGAGTAAGGAAGAAAAACTACAAATCTAACTTGGGTAGGGAGAAAGAAAGAACCTTGGATTTATTTGAAAAAGTAAAAAATGTGAGAATGTATGTAGTTAGTTGAGTTTGAATTTATCTAAAAGAAGTTGAGTGTAGAAGAGAATTCATTATTTTTTTATGTCATCTTATGAACCAATCAAAAATTTGAAAAGTAATTAAAAGACTATAAATTCTAGAAAATATAATTGAAGTCTTGAAAACATTAGAGGATGAGAAAGTAAAATTGTTTAATACATGTATCGAGATAAAATTTTGAAAAGTTTCAGTTATTTATTAACTATTGAAAAATAATGTTTAAATTTTAGGTTATAAATTTTACTTGAGTCCTATTTTTTGAATGGGATACAGCATAGTAACTCAAGTACAAAATTAATTTGATTATTAGTGTTAATTCTCATCTCCTCCTGAGATATATTGAAGAAAAACCTTTTGTAGCCTCTCGGGGTACAGATGAATTGGTCGAACAATCAAGGTTACTCTTACTGTTAGTGGCAGGGTAGAAGTTCGACTCCTATTAGAAACCTAAAAGTTATATTTGAAAGGTACAATTGAATAATCAATTTGGAGAAATTTCTTACGTACAATAGTGTACAGAAGCTTTGAAAATTTAGGAGTCAGTTCATATATATTTCGCGATTTACATACTCTACAGTTTAGGGGCGGGTCTTAAGATTCAGAATTAGTTTGATAGAAGCTTAGATACTTTGGATTAAAAAAAAAACTTTTGTAAGACCAAACAAAGGTCCCTTTTGTGCCGGTGAGAATGATAAAAAAAAAGAAAAAATCTACAATTCTCCGAGGAACAACATTATGCAAAGTCATTGGTTGAAAAAAAAAAGGTCACATGAATAGCAAAATCTTGACAAATGAATGGAGAGGAAGCCACTACTATTCTCAAACGGCCAAGTTCTTGTCAGTATGTACACTTGGATGCTCGAGAGAATTTCATACAAAGTTTTATATTTTTTGTGAATGTATTCCATTGTACATTACCAGAAAAGGATAAGAAATAATCTTACCCCAATTAATGTAGAATGGAAACAAAGGTGAAAGTGAAACAAATAATAATAAACTAGAGAGATGGGACAAAAGATCAAATAGACAATAGTGCTCACAAAATCTAAAGGCTTCTAATGTAGGTCCCATAAGGATTTTCTGCCTCCTCCTTTTTCTATATAAATCGCCCCACGCCTCCCTTCTCTAGCCCCCTCTCCCCACCTCTTCTCCCTGCGCTTCTACTTTAAGCCATCTTTTGTATCTCTATAATCTTGCTTATTATTTAGGGGTAGAGTATCACGAAAGCAAAAACTACTTTCATCCTAGTGTGGCAGTTAATTTAAAGGGAGTTAGTTACACTCTTAGTGGAGATGAGGACTAAAAAGATATAGTGGACTTGACTCTTCCTGTGCTATACAAAATGAAGGAGAACAATAGAAAACAAGGTTCAGCTTCCCCATGTGCAGCATGCAAGCTTCTTAGAAGAAGGTGCGCTAAGGATTGTGTTTTTGCTCCTTATTTTCCTGCAGATGAGCCGCAAAAGTTCGCCAGTGTTCATAAGGTCTTTGGTGCTAGCAATGTCAACAAGATGCTTCAGGTTCAGTTTGTCTCTTCACTCTTTCTCTGTGTGTTCTTGTGCTTAGAGGGTTGATTACTATATAGCGCAAACATACGTACATGATATCATGTTCAATACTTAATTTGTAATTTAGGCGGTTTGTTATTCAATCATCTTCAGAGAGTTTTCCGAACAACAACTATATATCAAGTTTGATTTTGGTTGTTGAGTTATGTTGAGTGTATTAGTATAGTGCAAGGACTCAGTACAAACCACAAATGTGCTTTTTGGTCCTCTCTAGTTTTAGGCTTGAACACATGTGTGGTAAGAAGTTGTCTTTTATGTGCCTTTGATATGTTTATCTTCTATATCTGCATCATTTCATGAGATACTCAAGCTTTAGAGTTGAGTATGGAGTCCTTTTGTTTAGAACATTGATGAGCAAATTAAGGGGGTTTCTTGTTCATTTAGTTTGCATTTTGGAAACTGTATATAGTTGAGATTGAACCTAGAAATTGTTGTTGATCAACTCAGTATTGCTAGCTATAGTGCTTCCTCTTTCTTGGGTGCTGAGAGGGTTTTGCTATCTTTTCTCAATCAATTTTGTCAAACTTTTTGCAGCCACATATGGTTCGCACTGTCTCCTATCTCTGTGATAGCAACATGAGCAGAAAGTTATAATAGGTAGTGACCATAGGAGAAAGGGCAAGATATAATTAACAATTTCCACTTTGATATATTTTCTGTGCTTTTATGAAAGTGGAAAATAAAAAGCATAACTTGTTACACTGTGTTTGTTGATAAATTTAATGTATGGTCAACTATTTCTTATTCAGCCCTCAAAAAAAAAAAACAATTTCTTGCTTCCATTTTTCTTCTTCTTTCCAAATTCTTGAATAAACAATTTCCCTTTGTCATATGCTCAATTTTCTGAACTTGAAAATTAATAAATATTTCTTTCATTTTAGTCTCTTTATTTCCACCGCAGTGATGGATGGGACATGTTCATATTTGGTTTTTCAAATGCAATTTAAATAGCCCTGCACAGAAAAACAAAAAGTCTTTTCCAATTCCTTGTACATAGAAAAATTTAGGAAAGATTTTCTTCCATACTATATTAAATTCATCTTTTATTTTATGAGAACAGTTGATGACTTTACAAAACCCCATGTGATATATATCTGCAACATCTTAATATAAAGAAAATGACAGATATTTCTTCTTTTCTCCTATTCTAGAAGTAATTTTCTTCTTTATTATACCCCACTTCATATTACTTTATGTTACATCAAGCCATCTTTATCAAAAAAATTTCTCATTATTTTCACCAAACTAGATTATTTTGAAACTTTAGTCATTTCAACTGCTACTCCACTTCAGTTCACACAATTCTCATCGTAATTATTCATGGAAAAGGACACACTCCCGCTATTTCTCGCTATTCGAAATTAAACATTTACATTCTGTTAAAAATTTTAAATGGGAAAAATATTTTTGAATCGTTCTTCTTTCGTTTTTTCTCTTATATAAAAGTCAATACTATCTTGCAAAATTCCTTTGAACTTTTGGATAAAGAAACCAATGTTGTGAAACACCTTTACGACTTAGGTATATTGCATCTGTACTATTTCAGAAGAATAAAGGTGATTGTTCCAGTATATTTTTCCACAGAAAGAAGCGCGCTTTTTTCCTTTAGACCACACCTTAGTTTTCTAGGGCAAATATCAATGTTATCCCTTCTGTTCATGGTGCACAAGCTACAACTTTTTGGTCAAAGATTTCTTCACTCTTAGTTATCTGAAAAAAGGGTATGCTGGTAATCATCGATTTGATCTTTTCTTGTTTCCCTTTGAGCGTATGAATTCACACTAAGAAATGCATAAAGATTATGTATAGATACAATTGGAGTCAAAATTTTGGTACTATTTCTTGAAATTTAAATGGGATTGAATCATATGTAATCATAGGTCACAATAAAGTAAATTACATTAGTCAACATCTTGGGACCAACCTTGATGACAATTGTTCAAGCCACTAGCCAGAATCTCTATGTTTTACCCTAAACCCTAATTCCTTTTTCCATTTACTCTTCCTTTTCCTCCTCCATGCATGCGAAACATAACCCACAGAAACAAGTATTATTTTATTCCCACGACGTAACTGGTTGACATAAGTGAAATATGACCATCATAATCACGAATAATGGCAGGAGTCTAGGCCTTCCAACCATAATGTTAGAGTTCAATCTTTACTTAGCATATAATTTATTATTTTTTTATGTAGATATTTCTATTTGTATATAAATATTGTAAAATGATTATTCCAAATTGTTCAGATGATGCTACACATAATGAGAATCTTTCTCTGTCTGAATTCTATTGTGTCGTACTGAAACATGCAGGAGTTGCCAGAGCACCAGAGAGGAGATGCAGTGAGTTCAATGGTATATGAAGCAAATGCAAGAGTGAGAGATCCAGTTTATGGTTGTGTTGGAGCAATCTCGTCTTTACAGCAACAAATTGATTTTCTTCAAACACAATTAGCACTTGCCCAAGCAGAGGTTGTCCACATGAGAATGAGGCAATTCTCTTCAGTGTCCTCTGCAGGGACTGCAACAAATTCACCAGATCACAACAATGCATCTCCTTCATCAAGGCATACACAATCTCACCATGACCATAGGTCCCTATACACAATAGGGGAGTCTTTGTGGTGTCATGTTGATTAGGACACTATAGCATATATATATATATAATATATATATGATGGATGATGCCTTTGCTTGGGGTTTTTGATTTTCCAATGTTGCTATGATGGGCTTTCTTTATTGTCTGGTGCTTTTTCTGGCTTTCTCTGCTGCCTTCTTTGGCTTTTTTTTTTTTTTTTGGGCGGGGGAGTTATATGCACTTTTTATAGTACATCTCTACATGACCAAGAGATGATGACCACCATCATTAACCATATTGTAAATGTCTGAACATATAATTATGATTAATTATTAATTAGCTATGTATGTGAAGTTGATTTTCAATTTCAAAAGTTTCTTTCCCCTTTTTTAACTTTGCCTTGATTTTGCTTCTTCCATCTGACCATCATTAGAAATGAGAGGCATTGCAAGAATTTCCATCAATTTGTGGTCCTCAAGTAGAACAGATGTCTCATGATTCAAAATTCATTTTACTTAAGAATTGCACAATTTTGTGGATTCCAAAGAGAATAAAAGAGGGAAAGAAAAAAATATCAAGCTTATATTAATTGGTTAGAAAAATCGCAACCTAACATAGAATTTGAGTTGATTCACTTTCTTTGACCGTGTTAGCTCATCACTTCAACTATTTAGTTTTGAAAAGAAATGACCTAAAGAAAAATAGAAATATCTCAGTGTAATAAGTCGAAACTCATATATTGTATTTTTTTTTATTAAAGAAAACTTCCAAAGGGAAACTCATAATTGTAAGCATTCTAATCGGATACGTTGCATAAAGAAGTTCCCGCTAGTCCCATTTGCCTCATTCATTGTAAGACTAGATTTATAATACTATTACTTTGGGTAATTCTATTAATAGATGCAGTAGAATAAATTATTGAGAATACTAAATATCAGAAAATATAAAAGTAATTACTCTGTCTTCATAATAAATTAAATAATTTTATTTTAATTTTTTTAGGAAGTGAAATTAATAATTGTATTAACAGAGTAGAAATTGGAAATTGTTCCATTTTTCATTTTAAATCAGCGGAGTAGCATCTATAAAGTGGCCACTGAACTAGGTAGGGTTCTTTGGGCCTACCCACTTATCCTTGCTTGTTGATGGGCTAGGCCTACTAACGTCATTTCCTGTTGGATTTTAAGACAAGATATATCTGGTTTGGGCCATGGGAGGAACCATCAGGAGGTTGTATCAGGCCTGATTTTAATGGTGGTTCAGAAACAAACATATACCACAAAGTTTTTCCATTCCAAAAATTTCCTCCACTTTGCGTGACGAAATGAGTTTTGAATCCAGTTATATATAATCTTTTAAATGTATCAAAAAAGAAAAAATGAATCTCATAAATCTCTTCAATTTTAAAACTTTGTAGAAAGGTTCTGAATCATTGCCTACTTATCCATTGATCATCAAATATTTAAGTGTGATGTTTGAAGGAAATTATAGTTCATTTTTAAGTTTAAAGGCAAATAGATTGGCATCAAATGGAATGGCACTTTAATTTTAGGGGTAAAATGAAAAAGAAAATGTTTATATATGATTTCACCTCCCAATACCCATATATATCATTTCACTATGAGACTGACGCAAATTTATGTGTACAAAAATGTTTCTGTTCTATGTACATTACACATATTAACCAAAAAAGAAAAAGAGGGGGGTGGTGGGAAGAAATTCAAGGCTAGAGACAAAGTAACTGATCTTATCATTGATTATACCCAGTTGTTTGGAAGTGAAAAATCATGAAACCTAAAAGAAAATTCCCCTGCTGTGTCTCTTTCAAGCTTAACTTCTGGACAATCTGGTTGCGCTTCAGGTGGCAAAGGAAGTACCTGATTTTCATTCGGGCGCCTTGCAAGGTGAAGTACTTCAGGTGGCGGCGGCGGCAGTACTGTTTGGGAGATGGCTCGGGATCTAATGCTTCCCGACCCTGGAATTTCCACCGATCGATCCCACAGGAAGAGATGAAGTACTATTGGGACCTTGGCATGCCGGTGCAACGAGAGCTTTTGGCTAAGGGAAACTGTATCGAAGCATCGGATTGCTCCTGATGGAGAAACCATCCACGGCAGGACTTTGTGGTTTGAGATTCTTGAGACTACCAAGAGTTTGCAGTCTCTTGTTACCTCCTTGTGTAGATTGCTTAGTCCTGATCGAGATGACGGTGCTTCATCGTCTCCTTCGATTACCGATGAAATGTAGATGAATCCCTGAAAGTTTTCCGGGAAAACCAAGATTTAGTTTGATTGCTACTGGAATGATTCAAGAACTTGACTCTAGGGGCAAAAATTTTCAGAATTAGAAAGATAAACAGACTTCATTTCAAGCATTGTTTATTCCAATATTCAAGCTTTTGAGTATTTCCAGGGTCTGAAATTGCTAACCTCTTCTGTTCTACTGATGGCAAAGCCTAGCTTTGTGTCATTCTCTGTCAGTTTGATCTCAATCGGAAACTCTCCACCGAGAGGGGAAAACCACAGGCGAACAGCTCTGACTACGCCTATATCCACCCCGTGGTAGTCCTCGAAACCATATAAGCTTGCGCTAGCAAGATTTGACAGATCAGAAAGTGATCCAGCGCTCACAGTAGAAGATGCAGTCTCTCCAGATATCTGAAGAGAACAAAATTTGTCAAGAGTAGTAAAATTTATCAAAAATATCAAAGCAGGCAACAAATTCAGCTAAAACAGAAACCACAAGAGGTCTTCTCTACTCGAACTAATCTTCGGTACACTGAACTACAGCACAAGCAATTTCTTATGCAAACATGTTTTATTTACTAATCTTTTAGTTTCAAAATATAAGGTTTTTTTGATCATTTTATCCCTTCTTAAAATGTTTGATATTTTGAAAATTTTAAAGATTATTTTTTAAAAATTACTTTTACCTTAAATATAATTCTATCATTTTTTATTATATTAATAGAATTACTTAATGATATAATAAAAAATATATCCCTTATTTTCTTCTTTTTTATAAACTATGAAAAAAAGAAGAACAAACTTTATATTTTGAAACTGAGAGAGTATCGTGACCGAAGAACATCTCTTGAATTATGCAAGTTATTTATAGTATATCCCATTAGGGTTCTTACAACTAGATTTGTGGTGAAAATTTTGTCTACTTTTGTGATGCAATCCGAGAATCAGTTTACCTTAGTAAGCAGGGACTCTGTCTGGATATTCATGAAGACAATAGGAACACCAGATGCCTGAGATGCATTTAGCCAAGCATTTGCTCTGGCAAGAGTATCTTCAAGATCGTTATATCGATAAGCAACCTTATCTGATGCTCTTGGCAAGAGGAGCACGGAGTAAAAGCTGCTGGAGTTAGGAACTGATAGCATCTCCACCATTCTCTTCTCCCACGGATACGAAACATATCCATCTTGAAGTGGAGTTCTGGCTAATTCATTCACCATTCTATCGATCGTTGAAGCTGCAGCAGCATATATATAGCTCATTGACGGTTAATACGAATGAAATAAACCACAAAGGAGTGATAAGTATTTCATAGGTTAGTCAAGAAATCAGTGTTCAAGAGCAGTCAGTAGACGAACTTCTCGGACAACCAACATTAAAATGAGAGATCGTAGGTTCATATATTTGCGTAGATGCTGATGTATTTCTTCTGAAACGAGGAATTCATCAGAAAATGCGAACATTATGTAGAGGATAGTTATATTACGTACTTTTCCACACAGGTTCTGTAAAATGCAAGAAAATTCTACATCATTCTCCTGATGAATTTTAGCAATGAACACTTAACACATTTGAATCATGCATCCTTGCAAAATGTTCCCGAGAAAGACTCAAACACGAAAGTAATGACAAATATGTTGACAGAACGATAATTCAATTGATTTAAAACACCTTTTAGATCTCAATTTTTACAATGTATATTAAGGGAAAAAGCAAAAGGAAAGCCAACATAGGATAGGACTGCATTTCGAACCAAATGGGAAAACGGAACTGAATCATTATTATTTATCCAAAAATGACCACAAATGGGGAGAAGAATCTGGCCACTGCAAAATATTCAGGAAAGCCAATTGCAAGCGAAAGATGGGCCAACAGTCTGGAAAGTTTTCGATGGACCTTTCTCACTAGTCACTGTCTCCAACTAAATTGCAGCAATCTATTAGGTAATCTCCCCATAAACTTTGAGGAAGTTTAGGAAGTTGTCGAATCGTGTGTTTCGTGTCAATCACATGAGCTTATGGTCTAAAGTTGAAGTTGACTTTGGGAAAGATGGTGTCGGAATGGTGTTTGGTTTTTTATGTGAACATAAAAGGGGATTGAGTTGTTTGTGAGTACTGAATAGTTTGAATTCTAGTGAATGGTTACTGTACGATCTCACCGTCGAATCAGATATCTCATTCGACGATGACTGTAAAACTTTATCAAACTTTTAAATATATATATATATATATATATATATATATATATATATATATATATATATATATATAGGTATACTTGGATTGGGTTCCAAAAGGAATCCAATGCACAGAAAATCTCAAAACCAAACTCTATTCAATCATACTCTATATATATATATATATATAATTTGATCTGTCAAATCAGATTTTAAATTTAATTTGATGAAATTTTATCTTATCAGACGTGCAGTATTATAACTTCAGCGTAAATATTCTAATATAAATAATTCTAATTCCAATAAATTCAGCTCGAAAGCTCATCAAAACTTAATAGAACTCTAATATTATTTTTGTTAATTTAATAATATGCTCTTTTATAATAAATTATTTTACATATCCAACCAAATAAAAGTATAGTCTCAAACCATGAAGAAAGTACAAAATCTTAAAACAATATACATGGCTTCTACATTATAATAAAGAGTATAAAGAATGATAATAAATATAAATATATACTTATCAAACTCGTATTTAAAATAAATTTTTAAATTTCTTGATTCCTCTAATTGATTCGTTTATAATGACATCATGACGAGAAGAAAATTGTATTTTTTTTCCAAATACATTAAAGACAGGAGATATGTGAACATTTTGAAATTTCTTATGAGGAGCCAGTTGCAATATAAAGGTAAAGCAAAGCACATTAGTTGTGAATAGAACAATTCTCCGCGGTCTCTATCTCCAAGTCAATGTGCAAAAGTCCTTTTTTGCACGAGGTTGGCTTGAGTTATTTTCAAACTTGATACTAAAGAATTAGGTCGGCACCCACTCATTCAGGGATGAAGCTTAGTTTGGATCCAGAAAAGCTTTGCTATTTTCAGTAAGCCTTGTGATCCATACCTTTCATGACTAGACACGTTGTGGATTCATACGACGATTTTAGAATTTAATCAAGCACGGTAATCACTTGCATCATATGACTGCTCCACTAATCTTCTAACTCCTTATTCGAGCCTGAACACCCCTTTCCTATAAGGCTACTCCTAGTTATGATTATAAATAACACTGTTATTTAGCGGAAATTTGAACATTGCAAATAGAGTCAACCATAAATAGAGGCAGAGTTATTTTTCTTCTTTCTTTTTTTATTTTATTTTTTATTTTTTTGAGGGGCGCGGTAGGCGGATGGGTGGCGGGGCGCTCCGTATTCTCCGTGTTTCTAGACAAAGGTCTCCATGTCCAAACATTGACCATAATCATTAACTAGACCAATTACTGAAAGAGCAACGAAAAGGAAAAAGAAGAAAAAATAAAAATGAAAAATCAATTAATTTGGTATTTCCTTTTAGTCAACATAACTTAAAGAAAAGTCATCTTCAACAACTCACCTTGCAATTGCAGGCACTCTGTCTCCGTCCGGTCGCAGAATCCAACGGCATAGTTCGGATCGTCAATGGCTCTTAAGATGTACTGTCTCTTTCCGGCAGCTTCATTAGGCACAACACAAGCTTGTAGCTCAGCAAACTCATCCGGGCCTCTTCTCACAATCACCTGAATGGAAGTATCCTTGTTCTTGTACGAACTATGAAGAACTTTCTGCAGCCCGTTTTTTCCATTCTTGAACGGTGCTCGGATAGTTAAGTTACCGACGGTCACCTCCTCGACGATGTCTCCGGTTTGCAAGAGGTCTCCGGTCCACTCGTCGGCTCGTGAACTTCCCTTTATGCACTGTATGGAAACCACTGGCGTGCCTGAACCTGCTCTGCTACTACCAGACGACGACTGGGAGAAGGAAGATGAGTTTGTTCGATCCATGGGCATTTTCTTTGATTCAAAATGGTTTCAGAAAGAAAACAGAGATTCCCTGCATGAAAAGGAAATCCCAGCTTCAAGAATTTTACGGTTTTCTTTCCTCAGAATTTCAGCCGTAAAGGATTTCTCTGTTTCAGAGATTCTGGGATCTTTTAGGGAAGAAAAGTGAACGGGAATATGCAAAACGGGGGGCTGCCGAGTAGTGGGGTTTTGGAAGAATTGAACTACAGGTCACTAAAAAAGACAGCATATGGATGTGATGAAGAAGAGCTGACGTGCACTGCTGTATTTCTTCTTATTTTTATTCTTTTTTTTTTTTTTGGGCGGAGGGGCGGGGGCGGGGGCGGGGGGTGGGGAAGGGGTTCGGGGCATGGAGGTGCCGGGGGGGCGGCGTGGAATGGCGTTTGGAAGATTCTCGCAAGTTAAGGTTCAAAATAAAGAAAGACTTATGAGAGAGATGAAGTAGAACTTTCAGAAATATCAACGAACTTACCCGTCTATGAAGTTCGAAGACGGGTAAGACTCAGTTCATGTTTCCAAATAAAAATCTTAATTGACCTATAAAATCAGCCACTGTGACCGGTCTTGTCAAGCATTCTATTCTTCATTCATATCCATTTCTTGAGTTGTATCTAATGCAGAAAATATCGTCCGCTTCCATTCTCTTCTTTCGCTTTCATTT
The DNA here is from genome assembly GCA_030512225.1 of Rauvolfia tetraphylla. NCBI lineage: Eukaryota > Viridiplantae > Streptophyta > Magnoliopsida > Gentianales > Apocynaceae > Rauvolfia > Rauvolfia tetraphylla. The sequence goes on from JAJQKT010000023.1 coordinate 927,250, forward strand.
CTCCCCTTTTATGGTTCCTTCTAAATTGCGTGGAAGAGTGATCAGCCCAAGTGGATACTTCATTCGTTGCAAAAGATATGTCATTTTAAACGTATGCATAAAGGATTAATTATATTTAAGACAAAAGATGCTTTTTTCATTTCCAATTTTATGAGTTCCGTGAACTCTTGTTTCTCTTTCTTTTTCTCATATTAATCCAATTAGAAATAGCCCAACTCATTTATTAGTTAGGAAAGTTCTTAATATTTATCTGCTTGTTGAATGAATTAGAGGTATTTAAGATAATGTATCTTGAGCTACTGTAATTAAGTTCATGCAATAAAAATTCTTCTTTTGGTTTTAAATGAAATATATGTAAAATGATTTATGTTTGGAGAAAATTTTATTCTGAGAATATTTAATTGATTCAAAATTTAAATCAAGGATTATTCTTTTTTTGTAAATTTTAAAGATTATTTTTTAAAAATTACTCTTACTGTAAAAATAATTCTTTCACTTTCTAATATATTAATAAAAAATAATAAATATTAAAAATATTTTATTTTTTAAATTTATATAAAAATATCAAAAAATTATATATTTTGAAGCAGATACATACTATGTTCTGTCACAAGAAAGACTAATGTCTACGTCTACGTCTACGTCTACGTCTACGTCTACGCCTACGTCCACAAAAGAAAAAAAAAACGACGGACGGAGAGAGATGATGTGTCTTTGTGAGTTGTGACGCCCAGTGGCAAGGAGATGATGACGAAACGATACCGTTGACTGACTGGAGAGATTATGAAGATGTGGGGGCCAAAAAACTAATAAAATATTAAATGAGTGAAAACAAGGTTCATTTTCTCCCGCAAAAATGTTAGACCAATAAATATTTTACTTTATTTCAGAAGAGGAGAAGAAGAGAAGAAGGGAGAAGGGTATGATTTGATAGAATTTAATTTTGAAAATTTTAACTTAAGTATGATTTGTGAAAGAAAATATGAGTTTCATATTTAAAATTTTACGTTTGGTTTTAAAATTAAATACTGTCCACTAAATATAAAGGGAACACATCAGTAAAATCAATCTGCTTAAAAGTGGACAAACTGAGAGATATATGATCTTAAAAAGACTATTATGCGCCTACATTTCACCTGTATCATAATTGAAAATTTTATTAGGAGAATAAATTTGTAAACATAATAAAATTTCCTTCTATCCCTTTCCACTTTTCAGTAAAACTAAATAAGAAAAAGTATTTCTAATTTACTTCTCTTTCCTCCCCCTCATACAAAATAAAACTAAAATAAATACAAATACATCTCCTAAAAAAAAGTAAAATGTGTCTTTCTCTCTCCTTTTCCCCCTCCTTATCCCTCTTGCGAATCAAACTAGTGACTCGATTCCAATCATGCACATCTTTTTTGCAAGATGTGTTGCACTGTCTTCCAGTCGTTGAATCGGCCTAAATATGATCCAATGGCTGGAGCTGATGAAGGGCATTTTGGGGTGGGAAATTTTTTTGTTTCCTGCATGAGATTGCTTTCAATCCAAATAAAATTCAAAATTTTCAATATCACAATTTTAAACCCAATCAACTTTATCTCTCTCTCTCTCTCTCTATATATATATATATAGTAGATTTATCGTCTCTGTCTATATATATCACTCTTCTTTCTCTTTTCTCTTCACTATAATATTATTGAATAATTGTTCAAATGTGTTTCCAGTAAGAGCCATCATCTACAAAGACAAAGAACATTGTATGAATAATCTCTTTGCTAACCTTGAGAAATTCATTTGTTACAGTTGTAGAGATTGGATATTAGATTCATGACATTCTTGAACGCTATAATGCCAAGAAATGTGTGAATTGATAGTTTGTCGAATCTAACCGGTAAGGATAAAAAAATCAATTTTTTTGTTAAATATTGTTATATTAGTTATTTTCTTCTCTTGGTTTTCACTGTCTAACTTCCAAAGGTGCATTCTTTTCGACAAAAAGCTATAACTTTCTTTAAGTACAGATAGAACACAATCGATCAAGGAAGATATTAAAGAACTTGATGGAACAAGCCAAACTCATAGGTTTTGCACATTGGAAATGTATATCATTTTGCCTCCCCAATGTTTTTGCAAACAATTTGTGCGATTACTTGAGTTTTTTTTTTTTTTTTTGTACACACCACTTGAGTTTTTTTGCCTCATTTGCTAGTTTATGTGTATACAAAAATTTCTTTGTCTTAGAAGCGAGGAATGAAAAATTATTCATTCCCTTCAGAACAATTGTTCATACAAACATTATTCATTGCCCCTAGAATAATTAATTAATCGGTTGAGAACTATTATTGACACTAAAGAGAACAATTATTCAGCACAGCTTCGGAGAAAGGTAAGGAGAAGAACGGGGCTAGACCAAGGTATGTATGAGAATAATTGTTCACAATGCACTTAATAATTGTTCACAATAGTAAATGTATCTCAGATGGAGAATAATTAATTGTTTATGAACAAAGTATTTGCTATATACATGCAGCGTATAATGTCTAAATCTTGAAGGTTTAAGGCATTGGCAATATATGCCATTTTTTACTGCCTAGTGTATTTTTTTTTTTTTTGTGTGTGCACATTGTTTGGGTTATTTTGTTTCTTTTGTTGGTTTATGTGCAAGCTATAATTGTCTTTGTGCACTCTGCTTCGACTGTTTTGTTTCTCTTGCTAGTTTATGTGCAAGTGGTCATTGTTTTGTCTTGGAAAAACAGACTGAACAATTATTCATTGCAAGTTTAGTTCTTGTTGGGAGGAGTTGCTTCTTTTTGCTTGAAACTAAGAAGAATAGTGTTAACAATTATTCATTTGAATGTGAATAATTATTCAGTTGAGTATGAAAAAGTATTTTATCTGACTCAAATAATTGTTCATAATAATTATTCATATATATGAACAATTATTCACACGGCAATGAACAATTATTTACAGAAATCTTTGTCTAAATTCTGAATAAACCTCGTTAATTCCCACTATAGTTGCTATATCTTGAAGTAGTTAGTAGAAAGGTAAAAGGTGAGTGGCGGAAGAAGCTGGCGATGTGTTTGCTGTTGACACCCAAAATGCCTTTGATAGGAAATAGTTGGATGCAGTTCTAGAAAATTGAAAAAACGATGTCAAAGTATCAGAGAAAGTTATAGTGAAATTTCAACACTTAGCAATTAATGTCCAAGTTGTGTTGAATAATTATACATATTTATGAATAGTAATGCAGTGTTTTCTGAATAATTATTCTTGTTCAATTTAATAATTGTTCTCGAATGACTGAATAATTATTCTGCTCATCGAGGATAGAAATGAACCCTATGGTGAAATGTCAACACTTAGCTATCACAAAGAGAAACGGACAATGTGATGAAATGTCAACACTTAGCTATTCATTCAAAATTGTGCTGAATAATTGTTCTCAAATGATCGAATAATTATTCTACTCGTCAAAAATAGAAGCGAATACTATAGTGAAATGTTAACTCTAAACGCTTAATTCAAAATTGCATGGAGTAATTGTTCTCGAATGATTGAATAGTTATTCTACTCATTGCAAATAGAAGCATATACTATGGTAAAATGTCAACAATTAACACTTAATTCAAAATTATGCAGAGTAATTGTTATCGAATGATTGAATAATTATTCTATTCATTACAAATAGAAGTGAATATTATGGTGAAATATTAACACTTAACGCTTAATTCAAAGTTGTGATGAATAATTATTCTCATTCGTTTTATTAAATGTTATTGAATGACTGAGTAATTATTCTGCTTATCACAAGTAAATGCAGACACAATGGTGAAATGATAACATTTAGTGCTTAAAGCTAGATTTTATCCTTTCGTTTTAATAATTATTCTCCAAAGTAAATTTTTTCCTGAAGACTAGAAAAATATTTATTGAATAAACATGGATACAAAAATGCACGAACTAAAATTATTTTGAACAATTATTTTGGAGACAATAAATAATTGTTCATTTGGTACTTTCAAGACAAAACAATGACTGTTTGCACATAAACCAGCAAGAAAAACAAAACAATCCAAACAGTGTGCACAAAAAGAAGATTCACCAGGTAATAAAAAATGATATACACTACCAATGCCTTAAACATTCAAGATTCAGACATTATATGCTGCATGTATATAACAAATATTTATTTGTGAACAATTAATTATTCTACATATAATGTACATTCGCTATTATGAATAATTATTCTCATACAGACCTTGGTCTAGCCCTATTCTTCTCCTTAACTTTGTTTGAAGATGTGATGAATAATTGTTATTGACTGATTGATTAATTATTCTGGTGGCAATAAATAAAGTTTGTATGAACAATTATTCTAGAGGTAATAAATAATTTTTCATTCCTCGCTTCCAAGACAAAAAAGTGTTTACATGCACATAAAGTAGCAAATGAGGCAAAAAAACTAAAACGATGTGCACAAAAAAATAAACCCAAGTAATCACACCAACTATCTTCAAAAACACCTAGGAGGCAAAATTATATACATGCCAATATACAAAACCTTTGAGTCAGGCTTGTTCCATCAAGTTTTTCAATATCTTCCTTGATCAATTGGGTTCTATCTACACTTATAGAAAGTTATAACTTTTCGTCGAAAAGAATGCACATTTTGATGTTAGATAGTGAAAACTAAGAGAAGAAAATAACTAATATAATAATATGTCAATATCTAACAAAAAAGCAAATTTTTTGGCAAACCATCGGTTCATATATTTCTTGACATCATAACCTTCATGAATATTATGAATCTCATTCTCAATCTCTACAATTGTAACGAATAAAATTTTTAAGGCTGACCAAAAGATTATTCGCACAACGTTTTTAGTCTTTGCAGATGATGACTCTTCCAACAAACATTATTTAAATATCTGAACAATTATTCAAATAATATTAAAGTAAAGAAAAAAGAGTAAAGAAAAAAGAGAAAGAAGAGCGAGGGAGTGATAGATCTGCTATAAAGAGAGAATCGATAGATTTGCTATGTAGAGGACTGAAACCGGATCGCCAAACTAAGCCTTCGTGCCAAAACATTCGCACTATGTTTATAATTTCATCAATGAACCAAAAACTTTGTATTGTCACATCACCGAGTTACATAAGAAGACATTACATGTGAACTCTTTCTGTACAATAATGCCAAAACCTTGGCTAGTTTCACGCGCATTACTTTCTTTTTTTCAGTGTAAAGTTTTACAGGCATCATAAGATTTGATTTCTTGATATAGTAATGACATCTTATTCGAATAATATATTTCAAATATAGTAAGAAATCTCTACTATATGTAGTAGGTTTATTTTTTATTGTAAAAGGAATAATATTCTTATATCTAATATTCAGTAAACTCATATTTCATTAATTATATAAATTTCTTCCTTTAAAAAATCAAATTATAAATCGCTACTAATAATATAACTTTACTTGTAATCATTAAAAATGTTCATAATCCTTTAGAAAAAAAATCATATTATAAGTAAGCTATAGTTCACAAGAAAGCATTGCTTCTTTAAAAAATTCTATTATGAACCAACTCTTTGGTGATCAGAAAATTTAATATATTTTATTATATATGTTAAAAATTATACGTGCGAAAAAGATATAATATTTTAAAGTTTTTTATCTGCAAAAATTTGATCCATGACAAAATAATTACCTCATGATAATTCACATGGACTATATATGATTTTTTTAGTTATATATAATATAAAAGTTAATTAATTGTATAAAAATTTTCTCTCTGGTCTCTCTCCCTCCCTCTTCCATGTGGACGTCCACCAATACCTAGCAGAAAACACTTGACAAAACTTCATGTGGACTTTTATTAAATATTATTAATAAAATAATTTGTATAATTAAATAATTTTAACTCATGATTATTAAAAATATAATTAAATTTTAAATAAAATTGTGACTTTCACCACTTCTTAGTGTAAGTAGATGTATACTTCCACCACTTCTTGGTGGAAATGCATATGGAAGAGAGAGAGAGAAAGGGAGAAAATTTTTTTAAAAATAATTATTTTTTATAGTGTATATAATTTTAAAAAATTATATATAAATTACCGCATATACAATGGTAATGAGAAGGCCAACGGAAACATTCTATAATAAACTAGTGTTTGTGGACCCAAATTTTAAAAATATTATACCATCTTAGTTTATAATATCTTAAGAGTTTATGGTCGCCAGAGATGCAGTTCAGAACAGAATTTCTACAGAGCAATGTCAATGTTATATATTCTTATTCTAGAAGGATGATCAATCAAAGGTCAATCAAAAAACTGATCAACCCATTCACGACTATAACGTCATGACGACTATTTTGGAAACCATTCACGAACTTAATTAATTGCGTACATTCAACTCGGTTTTACACCAATAATTTGTGCGGTTAATAAATTCTACTCACTTTGTTTTTCAATATGCTATTTTGATTTTAAGGAGCATTTGACAATAGTAATTTGGTTGGAGAGAAAAGGAGGAAAAGGGGGAGGATGATTTCTGCAAATATATATTAAGCACAACGTCACTTTGTACTGTTCTTGTACTAATATTTCAATGTTAAATAATTTTACATCCAACCACTGCTATATAGATAAACTAGGAATAATACTATGTATTCTACAATCCAGTCAATGAATGCTTGCAGCTTCCTGAAGTACAAAAAGTTTGCCTCAAGTTTCCAAGAAGTTGCTTACCAGTTGACTCCAAGAAACAGCTGACGAACTTGACTGGTTCAGTCTTATATATGAATATTGTACTGAGGTTCTTCTAGCTATTCTAGGTCCCGATCACAACCTAGATACAAAAAAAGAAACAAAATTTCCCTCAGGGAACAGCAAAATATATTGTTGTTTATTTCAGGCAAAATATATTCAGTGACACAATATAACATAGAGAGAAGAATTTGGCACACTTTTATAAGCCAAGAAATAGAAATTCTTCCCAGCTGCAAAATTCTTTCAAGTTGCATTTAGATAATGAAGAGACACAAGGAGATATTCAGTGGGGCAGATTTTTAAATGAAATTTTCTGGTGAGATGTGAAGTTATCAAGACATACTTACTAAACCCATCTCTTCTGTGTTGTGATGGCATCCTTGGCTCTAGGCAGAGCTCGTCTCCTGCTCTTGGATTGTCCACCGGAAGAAGTAAACCTTGGTCTTGGAATGGTGACTGCATCGGCTATCAGATTCATTGATTTTTCTTTAAGAGGACTTGAGACTCTAGACTTCGAATGGTTATTTGCTGGTTTCGTTGAGGGAGAAGCAGAGAATTTCGAATGTACTAATTTTTGTTCTCCCCTTGAAGCACTCCCACCATTCCCAGCACAGATTTCCTGCCTTCTAACTGTAGGACCTTGAGTTTTATTTACAGGGCCGCTATCTGAATCTGAAGAAGAAGGGCTAGTATTGCTGTCCATATCATATACCACATTATCTACCATAATGGGACGTCTATCATTCAAATTTGCAGCAGAGAAAGAGGGACGGCGGACTCTCGTAAGGTTAACCACCTGTCCTTGACATTTGAACATGTCAGATTGGCGGAAAATCAGATAGTTTGGAAATGGCTGATTACTCATGTTTCCACGTAACTCTCACATAATGTAGCATCTCTGAAGCAATAGATAACACTATCTAAAATGACCATTCAATTATTCTTCAGAAAGATAAACTTGTGAGTATGTATATATTGCAATACTATCTTTGAATGCAGTGACGAACAGAAGTCAGGAAATTGCAAGCACAAATAATGGTGTATTTAATAAAACTCCAAAGAAATGAGATTGATTGCACTTTATTGGAAATATATGAGATGATAAGGTGCTTTTTCACCTTCTGTTCAAGAATCAGCATATCCTTCTTAAGCTTGGTAATAATCAAATTCTTTCTTCTTATAATGTCTTCCAGTTCTGCAATCCTCTGTCACATACAGGTAAAAGAGTGGTATAATAAAAATGAGGAAAAGAAGTAATTCTTAAGGCATTACAGCAACAAAAGGTGCAAATTGTAGTACCTTTGAACCTAAAGATTCTGATGAGTGGATAAAAGTGGACAGCTCCTTTATTTTGGTATCCTTCTCTTCACATTCCTTCCTGAGGTTGTAGATATCTTGTTCAATTGCTAATGCGTTCAACTGTATGATAACCGCATGTTATCGGCAAATTATCAAGCTTCAGTTTTCAGAAATACTAGTGCTAAGATTCAGTCATTTCCTTAAAAGTAGTCAAATCTTGCAGCTATTGACAAAATTCATGACTAAAATTTATATTCTCCAAAAATATTTCATGATGTAAAACTGAAAGAATTCACGCAGGGATCAGAAAATTACATCCACTGGAACCTGTCAAACTGAAAGAACAGAACCACTATTTCCTGAATCATATGACCTCACCAAACATGTGAGATGTAAAGGATAACAGATGTGCTTTTTGTCATGCCAACAGCATAAGAATGACAGGGACTATTTTTCTTCAATTCCTTCCTCCAGATTTCTAAGAAACCAAATAAATCTTAGATTCATATTACGTTCTGTTTTGACTAAAATTTCCACCACAATTTCCCTTTTCTCCGGCTCCAAAAACAGAGGATCATTTCTAGATCTTATTACTAATAGGCCATGTTCTTGATTGCTGAAGCTTTTCTTAAGAATCTGAAAAATAAGTTCTTTTAAAAAAAGGTTTACCTAAAATTAAAATAAAATTTTTATTTTTAACAATTTCAATAACCAAAAGCTGTTTTAAAAAGCATCCTCAAGGTAGCTTCTCAGAATAACTTTTTTCAGCTTATTTAAGCTAAAATCAGAAGTGAATAAGCAATTGAGAAAAACAGCTTTTAGCTTAAAAAAAGCTATAAACAGCTTATTTTAAGCAATTGACAATAGGCCCAATACTAGGTGATTTTTTATAACCTTGACCTACTATATCACATAATGGGAGATTAATCTGGACTCTGGAGAGACTCAGCTCAAAAGATACTAACTAAAGAAACACAAGCTTGAAGGATCTTGTGAAACAATCAACCATTGGTCAAAACCTTTGCAAAGATCAGTTAAAACTAGCAAAAATACAGGATAGTTTCTAGCCTGCAGTGTCATCCTTAAAGCAATTAATCGAAAGAAAATCTTGTTAAACCAAAACTGAACTGATTACATCACCACATGAAACCCGGCAAGCATGCCAACCGAATGTCTTGATTTTGAACAATTTGGTAAGAATAATCATCCAAAATGATAATTGGATTCATTAAGCTTGTTGATAATGAAACACTAACTTTGAGCGGGTTTTCTCCTTTTGGATGCAGGGGGAGGATGAGAAGCACAGGGCTTCTGATTTCATAGCAATTGGTATAAGCAAAGATAGGACCTTATCATTCTAAATACGACTAGCAGTTCAAAGTCATAAGTTTCCTAGTAAGTTCAGCTTTGGTGCAACTATATATGAATTAGCTATTACAGTAAATTTCACCTTTTACCTTCCACAGATGAAAGCAACAGAAAAATAGATTAATCAGATCCCACGTTTAAATGATCAGTTTCCATGCCTCATTTGAGAATAGCAAGTATTACTAAGCTAGTAAGATAGAAGATTATCACAGATCAATTGCAGTACGTATATGTACATTTGCACCTGAATATCTACTGAGGAAGTGACACTAGAAGCCCAGTCAGACAGATCAGACATTCGACGTTCCTCCGGTTCTGCCTCGCTTGTGGAGGGCAACTGATATCTAAACATGTCATCCCCATTGGACACCTTAATTGCTGTATCAAGCTGAGAGACAAACAAGAAATTTGGAATCATGTCCACGATTAAAAGAAATGCAGCAAACGTTAAATTAATATATTGCATTCAAGAAAAATATATCAGTATTACCACAAAGTTACTTGGAATTTGCCTGTGTTGCTCACAAAGATGACAACCATACTTGTCTGTTGCAGCTTCTGGAGGATCCTTAAAATAGTTTACCTGCTCACATAGATTATCTAGCTTCTCTTGCATACTCAAAAGCACATGATCCTGCAGAAAATTTGAGAAGATATGCTTATAATTTGGCAGTCTATATCCAAAATCAACTTCAAGATTCAAAGACTAAATACATTGTAGTAAATAATGCAGTTTACTAGATCGCATTGATCGAAGTATCTTGTAGACGTTGAAAAAAAAATTGAAGATACCATCCCTCATTCAAAATATTACTATTTCATCTGAAAGCCTATCAAGTTAGCACAAATGTCCAAGCCTTCAATGAAGTACCATACAACAGATAAATTTAAGATTAAGCTAGTATTAGCAAATATTTTCATAATGACACCGAAAAGTAGAATCTCTGAAATGACGTAATTGATTAAAATACATAAATAAAAACATCAAAGCAAGGGAATTAAAAGTTTTTTATGACAATTATTGAAATGATTTTACCTGAAGAACTTAGAATCTTTAATAAAAACCCACAGTTCAAATCCCTATATTTCAATGCATTAAATAGCTTATAACGGAAATTCCAAATATAAGTTCAAGAAGACAACATAACTAGCTAATGGAACACAACAAAATGAAAACCAATGACTTTGGTAAATTTAATTTGACAACTCCTTGGGCTGGGAAAAAAGAGAATACTTTTAATGAAATAAAATTTGAGGAAGACCCATTAATGAACTCAAAACAATGCCACGTTACATAAATTAAAAGATTTCATTCATGCAACTAACCCTAAATTCAACAGCTTTTTTCAACTGAAAAATCTGCTTATTTCTCTTAGAATTGGCGGCCACCACAGCAATGACAGCCACGATAAGAATCCGATGAATGGGGCTAAAGAGCTCCCAAGCGACAGCTTCATTAGGGCCTAACACTATGCCATTTTCTCTGGCCATAGTCTTGGCCGAGCTGGCTTCTTCCGCTCCAATAATCCTTCCCTGGAGAGAAACCCAAGCCAGCTTTCTTGAGGCCCTTATAGGCCGACTCGGTTCAGTAAAGCAGCTTGAAAGACGGCGAGGAGATGGAGAAACCGTAGCAGGAAATGGAGAGAGCGAGACAAAAGGCGGCGGCTGAGAAATTGAAGCCCAATCAAGTTCTGGGTCGCCGGATTCCATGGCTGAGAAAGATCGAAGGCGCGATTGAAGCCACTGGAATTTCGGTATTCAAAGTGTTTGGGTATTTGAAATTGTTAGAAGAGGGGAAAAGGAGGGTTTGGGTATTTTCGGAAATATATTTTGGATTTTTGTGAGCCGTTGGAGATTTTGAGATTTCAAAATTTTTGGCAGCTCGCAGGAGCGTCCCGTCAAATTATAAAAGCAAGTTGGTGGTATGGGAAAAACTCAGAGAAGAAAAAGGAACGAAGTGATATTGATTTACATTATTATTATTATATATAATTTTTTGTTATATATAATTAAATGATTATATATATCAAATTTTGATTAAATAATTTAAAACTCACATGTTGAGAATAATTATTCACTATGGAATGAATAATTATTCCGTTTATAGTAGAATAATTATTCTATTATATAGGGACTAATTATTCCAACATGTGAATTTTTAACCGTTGGATCAAAATCTGACCGCTGAGAATCTATTCTGCACAAATTAAAAAAAGTATTATCTGCACCCTAATTAAACCGAATTGTGTTTGAGAAAGCTTTTAAGCAAGCAAAAAAGTACAAAATTAATTTATAATATATTTTTTTTGCGAATCAATGTATTGTTTTTAGGATTTGACTTATAGTGTCATCAAGGTAATGAAGTTTTACACAATTTAAATGGGAGTTGAGTCACAAATATTATTATTTAAATCTTTTAATAAACAAAATAATTTTAACGTTCACCAGTTTGAAATATATATTTATCATTATTGGCCCCGACTTTTCATTCCAATTATGATTTATAATTGTTTACTACAAATAATATACATTAAGTATTAATTTAATTAAAAATTTTATTTTCATTTTCTAAAAATATATTTATTCTATTTTTATTAATAATTTTAGTGATACTAATATTTTGTGTCTCTCTTTAATAAAATAAAAATTTTACTTCAAAATTTAATACTTTTCCCTTTAGATTTTATTAGTTTAGAAAATTTTTATTCATGTTATTCAATTTTATTCTAAATATAATAATAAATAAACAAAATGCATCTAAATTGAGAGAAAGTTGCATATATGAATAAAAGAATTTTGGAAAAATGACCAATTTGATCTTTAAAGTTAGGGTATTATCATTATTCAGTCTTATAAGTTTCTTTTAACCTTTTAAGATTTTTAGACATTTTATATACTACCAAAGTAGTTTTTCACTACCTCCTCGGCAAACTTCTACTAGAAAACATCATGTGTTGAACACGTGACATTTATGTGAGGGCATATTTGTTCAAATAATATTAACAAAATAAAATAGTTTATGTTGTCTTAAAAGTTAGCAATTAGTCATAGAAATATAACTATAGACTATTTCAAGTAAACATGATGACACTGTTCTACATTTCATAAGCACATTTAGAGTTACACGAGTAAAAAGTGAGTAAATTTGAAAGAAAATCGACATATTTAGATAGAACTATCTTTATAATATTGACATATAAGTGGAACGTGTAAATTTTGCCTAGATTCTGCTAGAGAATTAGTTATTAGGACTTGATAAAATGAAAATAGTTTAAGAACCTTAGATGTGTAACAAAAATAATTTAAAGATTAAATTGACAAAATTTTCACGAAAATATTTCTATTGATTGGGAATGAAACCCTCTTGGTCTTGCCTCTCTTTTTCCTCTGTGCTCCGCTGCGTCCGGCTGTCCATGTGGTCTGTCTCTTCCCTTCCCCGTATAATTATCTATCAAAAGAAAAAAACTTTGGTCGGTCCCTGAGACAGTCCCACATTGGACTCAGAGTAGAATTGAGAAGCAATTCATAAGAGTCCACGCATCCCCTTCCAGTCAGCAATTGCCTGGATGGTGTGAGAGTGTGGATCCCTCTTGGTATTGCCTCTCTTTCTATTCTATGCTCCGCTGTGTCCGGCTGTCCATGTGGTCTGTCTCTTCCCTTCCCCGTGTAATTATCTATCAAAAAAAAAAAGATTGGGAATGAAAAAGGAACTTTATATTTCCGTTTTTCCTGTCTAATTCTACTTCTAATCGGATTCGGTTAAGTTGGGATTGTAATTTTCCCGTTGTTGAGGGATTAGATTTCATATGCTTTAAATGCTTTAAGGTCTTGAAATCATTATTTGTATGTTGTATGCATTAATTTTTAAACCTTAAAATCATTCATTGCCTATCATAAAAATTAATTTTCAAAACAGCTATGTTTATGTGACAAATACAGTGCAATTAAGTGTATAACTACCTAAATCATAACTCCTTTCTTCTGCCAGAAAACAAAATAACTGGATTAAAAAAATATTTTATGATCTTTTAACCAAATGACTCCATAATTCTTGTCTTTAACTCCAATCAAGGGAGATAAATACAGTGATCAAGTGCCTTCGGGAAAGCAGGGGTCCAACTTGGTAACTTCAAGAGAGAGAGAGAGAGAGAGAGAAATTCAACATAGAATGGAAAATGTAATTAAAGAAAATACTAAAAGTATCTGGGTGATATTGGATTGTGTTTTAGTTTGATATTTTCTATATTGAATTTCGTAACTGAGAATTTTTTGTGAAAGAATGAGTAAAATTAAAAGTAAAAAATTTATATTAAGTTCGTCAAATATAACTTATCCCTTATGGCCAAAGATCAAACATAAAAGTAAAACAACCAAATATAATTACTAATATATAGATTTGACAATTATCAAAAAGTTAAAAGAGGTCTTTTTTGGCCCCACTTTTCCCCAAGAGTCTAAGATTGAATCACAATACAAACAGAAATATATAAAATATCTAGAGTTACATCTTAATATTTTGACAATTTCAAATATTTCAAAGAGACTTATTGTATAAAACACATAAGAAATTAAAGAGGTCCTACCTCATAATTAGAATGCATCTTAAAGAAGTTAAAATCATGGTGTTCAAAATTTAGTTGCTTCAGCCAGGAATCAGCAGCACTGTGGAGATCAATCATCTTTTCATAATCATACTTGCCTTGGTTCAACCAAACATCCCCTTGCATTCTAAGGGTAGCCAACCCAAATGGTGGAAGAGAAATTTGATTCTGACATTTCTGAGGACAAGAATGTACTTTTCCTCCATTATCAGCATCATTCTCCAATATTGAGTCTGTATAGTAGGAGAGCAAAGTAATGATTATTCCGGCATGAAAAAATAGAGCAACAAAGATGAGTATCTTGAATTTGTTACAATAATTACTCGATTCCAATTTATTAAGAAGAAAAGAGAAAAATGAGAAAAATATGACTAAAAATAACAAAATTATAAGCCAATGGAATCAAGATTGCAAGTGCAACTAATATGGAAAAATGAGAATAAGAATTCTACCTAATTAATTGTTTGTCAAGAATGTCAAGAAGACAGCAAATATAGTAAGAAATTGAAGCTCCAAAAGGAAGCGTTTCAAAACTAATGGCAATTGGTGAAATGCTTAGCTAGTTTTTCCTCTTGTTTCCTGTTCTACTATAGGAAAGAGATAACATACTATTGCTCTATCTAGAAATGCTACAAGAGACACGTACCTTGAAATGAGGAAGACAAAGTATGGTAAGTGAGGAAGCACGCAGCCAAGTCTTTCACATATCCCTTTGCTGGAATGTGATAAATAGGATGCCTGATTCAGAAGAAAGTTGTATCAAATGTTAGATTATGAGCATTATCATAGTATAAATCAATTACGCAGAGATATTGTGTCAAAAATATTTACTAAAATGTACCAAGCAATGGACATCCAACTGGCAGGAGACAGATCTACACTCGTCAACGTCACAAGCGCTGGATGCATTTGTATAAACTCAAGGATCTAGAGAAGAAAAACATGAGAATATCAGTTACTAAAAGACAAACTTATGAAATTCTTCAAGTCAAGAGTTGCAGAAACATGAAGAGTTAAAATGACAAAAGTGTGAGCATTATTTACCTTTTCTGTAAATGGAATTCTCCTATAAGGTGAGGCAACTTCCTGGTATTGAAAATAAAGATCCCCTAACCGGTCCTTCATCGGCCATGAACCCTCAAGAGCAATGCTTGAATCTCCTGAAGTGAAATCCCATGTCTTGCTGGAGCTGTTACTCAACGAACTTGAGAGTTTATCACTTTCAGTTCCATCACTCCAAAACTCCACCTCAAACTTATCAATAGCATCGACCTCTCTTCTTAGGCTTCTACAACTAAGACATACGAGTTTAATCAAATTTGGAAGAGCCTTTTATGGTCCTATCACAATATCTTTTCTCCCAAAACTTGCAAAGATATGATAAAGTAAAGAAAGTTAACCATTATAAAATTGTAAAGTGAGAAAAGCATCAAACTACTCTTGAGGAACATTGTACCTAAAAGAAGCTAAGGATCTAACAGTGTAGATTTGAATTGCTGATAAGTATGGAACATAGTATTGCATAATGATTCTACCGTTGCTTAACACTACTGGAGTGCCTACACCATAAGCACTCCATTCATCAAAGCTGCTCCAAAGATCTCCAAGTGTGAAATATTCGATTGGATTATCTCCCTTTGCGTGCCAAAAGCTGTTTAGGTCATGCAGGAAATCCTACAACATCAAGAAAATTGACTACTTAGCAAAATAAACAAACAAGAAGAAACAAGTAACTCCTAAGGAAACTAAAGAATGGAAAGCTATCTACATTTTTTTCTTTCTTTATTTTAATTATTTTATGTGTTTGTTTGCGTGATTGTGTATATGATATATGTAGAAGTTAAAGAATATAAAATCACCTACATTTTTTATCTTTTAAATTTATGTGTGTGTATTGTCATACATGTGGAGATCAAAACCAACAAATTTGTGTTGTTTGCACTGCTTCGCCTTTCCAACAAGAAAGATATGTTATATTAATGTATTTTATTTCTTTTTAATCTTTAAATTAATAAAATACTATTTTATTAACAGCAACATGAATTAATTCTCAATTCACAAAAGAAATAAATTCTCAAATAAACAAAATACAGTTGATGGAAACACATAGTTAAATATGAATCATCAAAATATAGTTGATGTCGATATCTATTAATCTTTAAGTCGATAAAATGCTATAGAAAAAGTTAGTCTTCAAATTAACCAAACAAAATTGGCAATAACGGGAACATTGTTCAATTTGAAAAATACAGTTACTGACGCCATCAATTAGTGTTTCAATACATAAAAACCAGTTAATGGCTACAAAGATTGTCAAATAACACAAAGCTTAATGATTAAAGGTTGAATCAACATGTGAACAATTCTCCCACTAAAGTCTCAAAATGAAAAAAAAATTACTAAAATAGAAAATTTTGGAGTTAATCAAATATCAAAACAATTTCATCTGCAAGTTGGAACTATAACAAAATGAAAATATACAGGGAAGAAGAGATTAAATAACATTTACAAAATGACATTTAATGTTTCTTTTTGCTTTTAGATTCAGACAGCTAATTAACTTATCGGATTGATGTATGTGAGAAGGAACCGTAAAGCTGGAAAAAAAAAAAAAAGACACATACACTTATATAGATTAGGAATTATAAACAAATTGCAAGATCAGTATAGGAAACAAACAATGCATGTTTATTTGCACGCGTTCTTGATTTGACTTGATAATATTCACCTGGGGAAGAGGTTTTGAAGGCACAATTGGAGTCATAGAATGAAGAAAATTTTGAAGATTGGAGCATCGAATCAAGAGCGACATCTTCAAGTTTACTTACTTCCTTTCAAAAGCGACTAGTTAGCCTTCTCAATATCTTTTAGGAAAGTAGGATATTTCCAGCGATGAAATATAAATACATGGAGGTGCAGCTCTTTCTTAGTCAAAGAAGAATTCTAATCCATATAATCTGTTAGACTTTTCCTTTTACATTAATTGCAAAGCAGGGAGAAAGAGGAAGAAAGTTGAACAAGGAGTCACTAACCTTTTTCTAGTTGTTTTTACCGAGGAGGGCAAGGACTATCCTCAAAATCCTTATCTTTCTTATAACCTCTAATTAATTAATGTATTCATTGGTTAGTTTGCTTTGTTATGAGTATAGAGATGGAAAAAGAGATACATTTAATCACTCTATAGATAGCATTAGAATACTTAATACATTTCCATTAATGGAACTAACCTAATATTGAAACTGATGTTTCTTTATTTGAAACTTTTGAAACGGAAATATGAAAGCAAGAGAGAAATAAAGACGTATGCACACTATAAGTAGAGATAAATCGTATACAATTTAGATAACAATCAATGAAATTTTAGTGAGTTTCTTGAAAAAGTATTATTGCGAGTGTCATGGCGAAGAATTATCTCAAGGAGAGTTGCCATTCAAGTTGAGTAAATTCTATTGGCAGACCTATCAACTATTTCAAAGGTAGAAGGAAATTTCGGTTAGTAGAGAGTTGTATGAAACCCTCAAGTGTTCTAGTAGGTGCCCTCTTAAGACAATTTAAACAAATGTTATTTGTTCTCCAAGAACTCGCTAACTCAAATGTAATTTTGGCTAATGGTTTGTGAGCTATTCTTCAATCAAAATCAACTTTAAAATTTTCGTTTTTGTGTCAATTATGATTTGTAATTCAAAGTATTAATGGACCAAATTCTAAATTAATAATAATTAATTAACAATTTTGAATTTGCAAGTTAACTTGGGCGTGTCTATTATTGCCACTATTAGTCCTTTCAATTAGAACTAGTTAGGGCGTCCGCGCGATGCACAAACTTTTTACCAGTTCCTCATTTTTAAATTATATCATATGAAGTTACATGATAAAATATTTGTGGATGAAACAGAAGTTATATCTATTATGTTATATTTACAACAATAGTAATAAAAAGGTCATTGCATAACTATTGATAATATTGATTACAATAAGCCATCTAAGCATATTACAAACAATATTATACAAAATTGGTAATTAAGGATTACAAAACACATCATAGAAATATGGGAGTAAAAACATGCAAGGAGAAGCTTTTATGCAGAAGAAAGAGAGGAATCTACTCGCCATTGACCAGAGAAAGAAATCCTAGAAACCACTACAAGAAAACATAGATTAGTGACTGCAAATTCAGTAGCAAATTTTGCAACAATATAGTAAGAGCAAAACGATCAATATTATATTTTGACCAAAGATACAAATTCATTTTTAATCCATCGCAAATTTGTGAGAAATTAACGAGAATTAAATTTTCAAATTAAGATCTCTTTTTTGTTTTTTCTCTAAGATTCCATCCCTAATCCCTTGCAGCCATCCATAAAGCCTCAAAGCTTAAGCATTTTGTTCAAAGACAATTTCAATCTCTCATAATAAAGTGAATTACTAAAAAAAAGAAAAAAGAAAAAACTTGAGTTGGGCTTTCACCACCCCACTTGCTACTTTATTTGATAAATTTAGAAGCTAAAAAATCTAAATTTATTTAAGAGTAATGAAAAGAAAAAAAAAGTACGAAAAGAATAAACTTTTCAGCCTACTTGAATTACTTGAATTTTTTTTTTGACTAATATTGATTTTATCAATATTATAATACCTCAACTCATGAGTAAGTATGTTTCAAGGACTAATTCCTCCAAAAGTTAGATAGGAGACATTTTTTGTATTTAAGTATATTTTTAAATTAAATTTTATTACAAAATCTAATCTAAATTTATTAAGTATAAAAAATTTCAAACCCAAATAATATATAATTCTACTCAAAGATACGCATAATAATATATTATTAAAAAAGAAAAGTGAAGCTTTTAATTTCTTTTGCCTCATGAAACGCAACTAATCACTATCATGATCTCTTAATTACTGATCATCCACTCTCCTTCCACCAATTTCTTCCCAAATTCAACATTTCAAGTTACAATTTTCATTCCATCTTTGCAATTCAATCCTCACTTTAGCGTTTAAATTCCTAAAAATTTAATTTTTTTAAAAAACAATGCCTATTTCGTTATAAGTGTCAATTTAGTCAATTCAATCTTTAATAATCAGTGTTATGTCAATGTGATCCTTTTTGTCACTCATCATTTACGATGTTCAACGCAAGAAAAATAATAGGCTAGAACAAAAATTCTAAAAATAATACTGAAGATTCAATCCTTTCATCTCTCTATCATATCCTCTTCTTTTCTTAAAAAAATTCAATCATCCCGCCTCCTGTTCTCTCCTTTCATTTCATTTCCACCAAGGGCCAAAGCTCCTGCAATCAACTTTTCAAAACCACAAACCCTAAAGACCAGAAAGTTTACAAACTGCTTTTTTGCAGGAAAATTTTGTTTCTACTACATAATAAATCATACATTATAACGAAGTAACAACAATAAATTAATGTGATAAGAAAATTTCTGAACTATTTTATTAGTCCTTCTCAAAGCAGCTTTTTCCCCTTCACGCGACATCACACCGAGACCCTCCCTTCATATTACACGAGAAATATCGCGGCAAGCAGCAGTTCAAGATAAAAATGAAAAGATGTCCAACGGCTTCACAGACTGATCAAACATGGTACAAATACTATAATATAACCTCTTTAGCAGTGAATGCTCATAGAGAGTACGCAGTCTCTAAAATCTATTTCCAGTAACATTCCTAATAATTAAGCATATAATATCAATGAGGAAAACAAAACTTCTCCATCTCCTATGCAAAGATCAAGATATCAACCCTCCCCCTTGAAAATCAAATACCCTGATAAAATCAGCATCTCTCCTAATTGCCAGCACACACTTTCTACAAGTCATACAACTCCTTACTCCCGTCACCAACTTTGCATGAGAAGAACAATCTACTTTTGTTTATAAGCAAGGAAAGTTGCATTTACAAGATCATTAAAGAAAACAACTTTTGTTTATAAGCAAGGAAAGTTGCATTTACAAGATCATTAAAGAAAACAAGTAGAGAGAGATAAAAAATCAAAAATAGGGGTGTGACATTTCACCTAATTGTAAGGCTGAAACAGTGAAGACTCGCATACCTCAACAGAACCAAATCCTGCCAGAGATGGAAGACCAGATGTAATATCAACATTCATTTTATCATTGCCTTTGTGCATAAAGCAAGCTCCCAATAATGGTCCAACAGACTTAACAGTCATTCAAGAACATAGAACTTGACCTCCTGAATCTTTCCCTCCTCCTTAACCCGGGCTTGGGACCGGCTGTGTTCATAACACAGGCGGAGTTACAAGACTACCTAAACTAACACCATTATAGACAGAATCATTGCATCATGAGACAAATGCAACATAAAGAAAACTTGTAAGCAGCAGAGATCTTAACCACAACAGCAATTTGAAGCACACAAAGTGCCCAGGAAAACAGAAAGCTCTCATCAAGTATCCCATCAAGGTGTGACCAGACAGAAAAATACATATTATGTAGGGCATACCGTGACCAAGCAAATAGTCAACAGTAAGGAACTAACAGGACCCCCAATTATGTTATCTGCAAAGACGAACTGTGCCAATAGATCTTAACTCCAGACAAAAATACGTTCAAAGAAACTCCAGTCCTGCACAACCTAGGCCTTTGAAGATTGTCAAAAGGAATGTCTCTCTACATCCTGTTAAGGGATCGAGTCACTTAAATACATCTCTACATCCTTGGATTGACCCAACAATTTTGTAATCTCCGAATGCAGCCATTGTATAGGGAGGAGTACTGATCCTGTGTACGCACATTCTATAAAAGCCTTGTCATGATCCTTACAAAATTCCTACAAGTGGAGCTTCAGTAATTAGATTAGGCCAACAGTGAAAAAAATTATAACCAAAACCCGGACCTCAGCATGTAGCTATTGATAGCGAGTGATAATCACCAGGTGAACTCATATTGGCCAAAGTGGAAGAGAAAAAAATGGTAGGGCCTCTAAAATGCTTGTCATCATTCCTTGTTTTCTATAAATGAAGCTACAGTAATTAAATGAGGCTGACCTAACAGCCGCTACATCATCATGAGTCCTCAAGATCCAGAACAGAACATCAGTCGACCATCCAAAAGGTGCAACAAAATAGCATATTGTGAACTGTTTATTTCAGCAGGCAGATTAAGACTCATCCAACCTCCAAAACCCAGGCACACAAGCGCTGAAATACCCCAAAAATAAATATCCATCATAGAAGTAACAAGAGAGCAACCCCGCAACATGCATTTGTTTGGAAGACAACAAAAGAAGAACCATTGGTCAAAGGAACAGAATTGTAAGCATCCCTTAGAACTCAACCTATCTGGTAACAAGATGGACAACAGAAATTTCAAAGGCCAGACAGCTTTATTCCAGAAGAAAAGTTCGCAGAGAAAAATAATTAAGAACACTTGTATCTGCTGCCAGCTGTAACACCTGCAGGAAAAGTCATTTCTACAGGTAAGCCAGGTACCAATTAAGCCAAAAATAATGTCAACCGAACAATAAGGCAGAATAGGAGATGATTGAAGGCCAGGTGAAGCAGGCACCCAAAAAAAAAAGCATGACATCATGCAATTTCATGTCAATATCCAGGGAAGGTGAGAAGAGAAAAGGATATTTAAGTACAGAATTTTAGAGAGCACTTTTCAACCTCAGAAATCTTATTTCTAATGCTACATGCCCAAATATCAAAAGCCACACACAAGCCACCAAAAGACACTGGAGGAAACAAAAAGAGCGAGCCCAGACCAAGATAAGTCTCCAGGTGTAAGAAGGATAGGAAGTGCACAGATATTATCTAGGCTAGTTAAGCAAATAAGTAACATAATCTTCGTCAAGGTTTAGTTAAGCAAATAAGTAACACACTTCCATTTTGGCCTCTCAACACTTCACAGCCAACATTTAGGCTATAAATGACCAACACCTCAAAGAAAACCCTCAAGATGGAATACAAAACTGCCTGATACAACAGCTTCTGCTTGCCAATCA
The DNA here is from genome assembly GCA_030512225.1 of Rauvolfia tetraphylla. Taxonomy (NCBI): domain Eukaryota; kingdom Viridiplantae; phylum Streptophyta; class Magnoliopsida; order Gentianales; family Apocynaceae; genus Rauvolfia; species Rauvolfia tetraphylla. Next base: position 949,275 of record JAJQKT010000023.1, read on the forward strand.
AATTCAATTCCCACTTCCCAATTCAAACTAGCATCCATGCTGCCTCCAAAGAAACCCGTCAAAAGGAAGAAAGAAGAGTATCTAATTACATATTCTCATGGACAGTTGAAACAAGAAGAATAAAACTCACTCAAACCAACCAGCATAGTGGACTTCAGTTTCTTTAGAATCAGAAAAAAACCAACAAATAAATATAAAAACAAAGGGAAAACGGACAGAAGAAATACAGCTTCAACTAGAATGGCCTAAAACCCAGAAAGACATATTATATATATTGTAAAACTAGACAACTAAAACCAACCCTGGGTCACAAAATCTAACCCCAATGCTTATTTTGAAACCAAGAGAGTTTCAATGAATCTAGTACAAAAATAGTTCTCTCCTTTTCTAATCATGACAAAGGGACAGCAAAGATACAAAATATAGCAAGAAGAACAGGATAATCAGGTATAACATTTTTCAGTGCTATCATACCGATCATGCTTTTGGATCACAGTATAGCTCAAGAGTTACCGTTGCCCCAGCCATATTTCATACCCCTTCTGATTAACACCTTCAATCACATCAGGGATCTGATCATATACAAATTTCAATAACATCTTATTCAATAACAGATCGTTGTTCTATGTTACAGAAGTAACCTGCATTACTGAAGAATAGACCTGCTTTTCTTGTAATAGATTTACGCCAATATTTCAGAATATGCCCAGTTACTGTGTCAAAGTCATTACATTCTGTTAATTACCTAAATAAATTTTTAAAAGAAGTCAAATTTACAGAACAGTTCTGCAAAAATGAAAAAGGTCCCATTAACAAAGAAGTCAAAAACAGTTGTCACAAACAAGCTCCTGGACGTCAATGTCCTAGACAAAAGGGCACGAGGAAATTACACTAAAAGCAACAATGACTTGCCTGCTTGCTTACATAAGACGCCCAAATAATACATTGATAAAAAAAAATATATCAAGTCACAACTAATATGCAACCACAAACTATAAAAAGCTGTGATAGTTTAGCAACTACATTTCTAGAAATACGGAAAACTCCAAAAAGAAAAAAAAGAGGAATTGCAGGTACCAACCTAAAAGTAGCCCCCAATTAGAAATTATCTGGACCCGAAAGCAGAAAAGATCTTCCATCAAGCACCAATTAGAGCATACTCAGAGCCAACAAATACACAGAAGAAAACTCATGCACAGACTGCATGGTAAACCACCAAATATGAACAAGTAAATTAAGGAAGCAACAACCATAAGAGGTAGAACCCAGTGGAAGTTTGCATTTCATTTGCACAAAGCTTGTACGGCATAAGAAAAGAAAAAGAATGCCATGTAAACCATCAAATGCCAACAACTGAATTCAGTACTTATCAGAAAACACAGAGCACATCTAATGCGTTCCAATTAGACAAGAAAGACTTCCCATTATCCTCTCTTCATTTCCCCCTTCTTGTTCAATGGGATGAGCTATCCTGCCCATAGTGCAAAACAGGAATTTAGTACTAGAAGAGGAAGATGAATAGAAAGAGGAAAGTAATATCTCAAGTTTGACAAGGCAAAGATGAAAATGCACAATCAACAGAGCAAATAAGATATACATAAATAAAAAAAATTAAGTAGTTATGAACCTGGTATTATTAACGAATATCTGCCAAAACATTACCCCCAACCTACGACTCCAATTACCCCAGCCAAATGTCCTCTGGTCCCACAACTGCAGCACAAAAGAAAATTAACCAAACAAAGGCTGGTCCAAGAGGCCATGTGCATTTAGGAAGTCACATACAGGAAGAATGAATTCACTGCAGCCAATTCCTTTTCCTTGGGAAAGTATGTGGAGCCAAAACCAAAGCACTTCGAATACAATATATATGGCTCATTACTTGAAGTTACCTTATAAACAAATTATATTTGCCATATTACTTGAACTCTGAGTTCCACAAAATTTATTATGACTATTATTCAGCACCCTGTAAGGAAGAACTTCAGGGTCCTCCCAGGTTCTGACATCAAGCAGGACAGCAATCTTACATTTATCAGCTGATAAAAAAGGTTTTATTTTCATTTGAAGACGCAGCAACGGGCGAAGGACCAACCAAAGATGGAGAACTTCAAACTGATGCAGAAAGGTCACATCTTCATTCAAAGACAACAGAAGGTAAAGCACCAACCAAAAGACGGTACAAACTGATCCAAATACCAAACACAACAGGAGAGAACAGAAGAAAGTAGAGATCAATCAGAACAAACAGCATGAGTTACCAATCCACCCAGTCACCATGTACACCGTTAGCCGTACTGACAGCAAAAAGATAGAAGGAGACAACTCCCAGAAATAACAGTCACTTTAAATGACATACTACCTTGACAACCAGAAAAAGGGAGCGTACCAGAGAATACCTTCCTAAGCTGGAATCACTGCACAAGGAAATATACAACAAAGAGGCTCTGAACATCCCTAAGATAATGCAATAATTTAATCACATGATCATCCAAATGCGCACATACACCTCTTAATTCCAGTCAAGAAAAAAAGTCTTCAATCAGTCACCTCCCATGTCTTGAACAAAATATTATCATTAGTACGTTACCTTCAGCCAACTCAAGCTTCAAAAATTCAATCCAGACGTAAAGTAAGAGGAGGAGGAGGAGGAGAGAGGGAGGGGGGCGGGGGGGGCAAAGATCCCAGCCAACTTGGTAACTGAATACCTCAAAAGTCAAAACAAGCACATCTTGCAGAATCTAAAAGCTCATATTCTGATAAGACAAGGTCTAGAACTCATACTCTAGGGTCAGCAAGAGATATCCAACCTTCAAACATGTTAAGCACGGTAACATGGAAAAACCTGAAGAGAGATTCCTAGACAAAAGCAGAGCCAGCAATCCAACGAAATCAAACATAAAAAGCAAATGGTGCCTGCCAGTTGAAAAGAGCTGATATAAAGTAGGTTCCTGCAGGGACCCAGAAAACCAGAATTTACAGTTATTACAGTCAAAAACCTTGCTGACACCTCCAAGTCTCTAAAAGCATGGCACCATCCAGGGACATACTAAGAAAAAAACCACCAATTATAACTGATAAAGGGGAAAAAAAAAAGAATCTCTCAACAATATCAAAATTTAATGACCCCAACAGGAGAGAGAAAAAGAAGCAATTATTCCACTTTACCAAAACGGGTAGAAAAAGTTGTATCAAACTACACTAGTAGGCGAAACAGACTATCCGGGCTCCATCATACTCATAATGATTACCAACACCAATATTTTATTCATGTCATAATTATATATGACAAGTAAATTCACTAGAAAATTTAGATTCCAGGTCTAGACTACCAAGTTGCAAAATTTTGGAATGTTATGGAACTCAGAACAATAATGCACACAAATCAATCAAATCTGCCTTGTGACCATTAGACTTGTTCATACTGCATGCACTTTTTATTTTTTTTATATCTTAACCTCATTTATATTACTATACAATCAAATCCCCATCATTCATGCATCAGTATTTATATTACTATACAATCGAATCCCCATCGTTCATGCATCAGTATCTGGTGATAACATTGGAGAATTTTTTCTTGGCACAGAAGAACATTTAGCTTTTGAAGAATAAGACCTGAGAATATACCAAGCAGGACAATATCGTAATTCAGGAAAAAATCAATTCTCTTAAAATAACTAACAATAGCATCCTTCTCATTTTTTATAAAAAATAAATTAAGAAAAAGAAGAAAAATAAGTGAAGAACCAACCGAAGATGGGAAGAGCTGTGTTCTCAAATCCTAAGTTTTGACACAACAGAGGATTATGATCCAAGGGATTCAGGAACACGCTTCCATTAAACTGTTCAGGCTGCACACAGCAAAACGACAGGAATGCATCCAAATGGGAGAAAATAGTTGTTTATCTACGCTGTGATTTGCAAGTACATTCAGTAAAAGTTCACATGTATCACCAAGACATTCCTAAGCTCACTCCACGCACAAGATATCAGACTTACAGCTTCCCAGAAAGGCAACCAAGGCAGAAGTTTCCAAAATAGCCACAAAGTCAAGGAAATAGTTAAAACTCTTGTTACCCAGAATACCAAAATATCTCCTTGTTCCAGTAAAAAGATAAGTCGGTTGTTGCATAATTGACATTCAAGAAATCCATGGCCCCCTCCACTGTCATCACCAGAACATTATCTTCACTATACATCATCCAAATCAGACACATATTCAAGAAACGATTCAGTACCAAGCAAAACAAAGAATAAAGCATGACCCAGAAACCATCCTTGGATGCCTTGGAAACTGTCCTGTCCAATTTCAAATAAGAAATGAAAACCTTTGAACACACCAGAGACGGAAAAGACATCAGAATAGCACTGAGAAACAAGAGGTTTCGCCAAAAGCTTTACCTATAGCAAACCAGTCAATGTGCAGGTTGATATTAAAGAGATTCTTTTTGGGGATCCAAAAATAATCCATGACGAGAGAAGACCATCATAAAACAACCACAATTTACTCCTTTTCTAAGAGCTCACTTTTAGTGGTTTAAACTGCAGCAGCATATTAGTTGCACCTTCAAAACGTTAGGCATTTGGCAAAGCTCCCTTCAGAAGGCATACTGAGATAATTTGTAGAAATAACATCCAATTTAATTACTGGAAAAAAAGAAATATGAAGAAAAATGGGTAGCCATGGTGAAAAAAAAAGGTTAATAATTGATGACAGGAAATTTTTAAAAAAAAAAAAGAAAAGGAAGGGGAAGAAGCACACCTAGCTCCAAAAAAGACACTTCATTGTGAAACACAAAGCTCAAATATTCAGACATAGCTACCAATATAACAAAAACGGGATTCCAATTACCATTTGACCCAGAACTTGAGAATTACGCTGTGCAAGAGAACAGAACTTCTGGAATATGAGAGTGAAGCATGAGGACCAGAGACAGGCAATAAACCACCACCACAAGCAACCTTGAATATACTTTATTTACATCTACTTTGAGTGTGTCATTCCAAGGCTGGGGCTCTAAACACCACTACCGTATAAAATAACAAAGCTATTATATTGCATGCAACTCAAGAATATTCTTTCAAATAGCATTTACATGAAACAAGGTTGAGCACATAACAAAGGTAGGACAGTCACTACTTCCAACCTCTTATATAAGATCACAGTGACAGCATTGTTATAGTAAGTTATGCTACTGATGATCATTATACAGCAACTAGATAACACCACGTAATGTTTACTATTTGTAGCAATTACTTCCAACTTCTTATATAAGAAGATTGTGACAGCAGTGTTGTAGTTAGTTATGCTACTGATGATCAATATACAACTAGATAACTCCACATGTTATGTTTACTGACTATAGATAGCTACTACGTAGATCATAGTGACAGCAGTGTTGTAATACATTATGCTACTGATAATCAATATACACCAGCTACACAATATCACATGTTTACTACTATTTGTAGCTACTACTTTCAGCTTCTTATATAAGATCATTGTGAAGACATAAGTTATGCAACTGACGATCAACACACTAGACAACACATATTTACTATTTTAGCTGATTGTATAATATGTCAAAAATGTGTATAATAGTGAACTGCTACAGTAATCTACGAGCATAGTACATATTAATCAGAATAAGACGATTGTCAACAACCCATATTGAAGCAAGGGCCGCTACAACATCATCCAACCATGCAAGAATTCAATAATGATAAAACTCAATGACCAAAGCCACCTGCTTAAGTAGCAAGATTTTCTTAAAACAATGTGATGGCAGTGTTGTTTACTATTTGTAGCTGATTGTATAATATGTAAAAAAATGAAACAAATAATGAACTACAGGAATTTACTAGCATAGTACAAGTTAATCAGAATAAGATGATTGTCAAAAACCCATATTGAAGCAAGGTAAATACATCATCATCCAACCATGCAAGAACTCGATAATGATAAAATTCAATGATCAAAGCCACCTGCTTAAGTATTGTACAGTTATACCCAAAGTTGCAAGATTTTCTTAAAAACAAAATCTTATATTTTATGGTTCTGCTCTGTACCCTTACTCCATACATTTAATCAAGTAAATTAAACATTTGCTTCATACTTAGACACCTAGTTCCTAAGAGATGACATTTTCAAAATTACCGTTCTTAAAACTATACACGATCATCTAATCAACTACCTCTTAAATATATACAATTTCTGAAGTTCAAGGAGAGCCGCAACCGCTCAGTTCAAGGATAACAATAACCGTTTTAAGATCCAATTATGCTCTCACTGCACAGCTAATATTATGTACTCGGTAAATTAGCAAAGATGCGAATTCTTGTTCTAAAACCACATTCTAGTATCATACTAGATATTATGTTCAAAGACTACATAGTTTGACACACAGCTCATAATTCAACATCATTCGGTAGAATTTAGTTTATCATTATACTGTCTTTGATGCATAATTATGTAGGTTTACTCTGCTTTAAGAAGTCAAATTATTAGTAAGCTTCAACACAAAGAAGGAAAGAAGGAAAGAAATCATATGGACCACTCCGTTATTTAACTCCTGATGCCAAGAGGCAAAAGCACTGGAAACACCAAAGGCAATAATAACACCTAACCACCTGGACAAATTACCAGCACCATCACCACGGATGTTCCAAAATTATATCATCTTTTGCTCCAGCAATCGGCCCTCTCTACAGAAAAGAAAAACAAAGCAGAGATTCTCCACAAAAATCCAAGATAATCAAAATCTAATCCAGCGATCACCCAAATATTTCAAACAGGTCCACTCGCAAGAAAATTCTTCCACTGATATTCAAGAGATCAGATAATAAACCATCTTCAATCAATCACTACCCCAAATAATTCTTCCACTGATATTCAAGAGATCAGATAATAAACCGTCTTCAATCAATCACTACCCCAAATAATTCTTCCACTGATATTCAAGAGATCAGATAATAAACCGTCTTCAATCACCAAATAACCCAGATTCAGGAAACACCTACACTATCCACATCCGAGAAATAAATCAAAACTTCCGTCTTCAATCAATCACTACCCTAAATAACCAAGAATCAGGAAACAACTACACTATCCACACCCGAGAAATAAATCAAAATTTCTGCTACCATCATCATCAACAAAAACACGATTCATGAAAAAGAACGATTCAGAATTAATCGATCTATATCCAAGAAACTAAAATAATTCTCCTGTTCAAGACCTGGGACCGATCATCAAAACATTATTTGGTCCACTACGTCAGATAGCATAAGGTTTCATTAGCAGCCAAATACCATAATCCATGAAACTCAACAATTCTCTTCTTATACTTCTCATCACATAAAACCAAGAAATCTATAAAAAAAAAAAAAAAAAACCTGCTCTAATCGTCGAAACTTGGTCAAGAAAAAGTTCCCTCGGCCTACTAAGCGGAAAACAAATAAATTACCACCCCAACAAAATAAGAAGCATGAAGAAACAAACTTATTCAGGAAAAAAATAAAGAAACGAACTTATATAAAATAGAACGCCAACTAAAAAGACGAAACAGGCAACAAGAACAAAAACTACACGATTGAGGAAAGAAACGCTTCCATGGAGATCTATTTATAAGTGGAGATGCGATGAATATACGGCTGGGATCGAGTGGCTTTTTCCGATCTGGCGGTTGATATCTTTCCTTATCTTTATTGTCGGTTAGGAATAAAAAATGAAATTTTTAGATAGCTTTTCTGTTTTATTTAATAAAAAGTTTGATTTGACTCGGTAACGCGTCGCTATGTGATGGCGTCCAATGTAGCGTGTGATTACCATGTAGCGTGTGATTACCGCTTCGGCGATTAACATTTTTAGATTTGGTCAAAAATGAACAAATCTAATTAATTCTCATTTACAAAATACAATTTAAATCTAATTAATTCACACTTATAATATATAATAATTTTTTAATTATATATAATAAAATATATTTATTTATAAATAATACTCTCTCATCTGTCTCTCTTCTCTCTAGTTTATCTTATATTAAAATATAAATTTAATAAATAATACATCAAATTAGTCAAAATAATATAATGAGTTCGATTTCTATAAAAGATTATTTTAAATTTAAGATAAAAATTTACTAAATTCGTAATTAATACTTAAATTTATTAATTTTCATTAAAAATTTTTGATTTGTGACAATTTTTGGCGCAACTTGAAAGTTGCACCAATCCTGCACGACTTGTATTAGAATTTGAGATAAGTTTTACACGATTTTCAAGATATTTATATATATAAATACGTAAAATTAGATATAATTTGATAAATTAACATTCGTTCAAGTAAATATGGAGCAATTCTTAATAGATCTAAGTTTTTGTATTTCAAAAACTTAAAAGAAACTTTAGAAGTCTAAAAGTTTAATAGTAACTAATGAAAAATTTTAAATGTATATAGTTAATACGATCCAAAACATTATTGTATATAATACCCCCAATTAATTTATCCATTCTTTTGCTAATTAGTCCCTCGAAATTTGGTCAAAATAAAGAAAAAAATTCATGTTTTTAATTTGATTATAATAGATACGAAAATAACTAAAGTAATAATAAAAGGACTTTGAATTATAGCAAAAGAGAGAAAATGAGAACTCAACAAATATAAAAAATTAAAATTTTATTTAAAGCTTTTCACAATATATCAACTATTATAAGTTCCTATTTATAGAATTAGAAATGATCATTCATATCATATAGGTCATTATATGACTATCAATGGGCTCGAATCGGCCCTAATCCGACTCATTTGGCCCAGTTAAATATGGGTCATATTTAGTTTTTAAAACCTGAATTATGTTCTGGTCGAACTCAGGTTTAGATAAACTCATCCTTTTCAGGCCTAGCCTGCACGTATTATATTATGTATATGTTTAAATATAATAATAATATAATTAATTAATTTTTTATTTTATTTTTAATTAAGAAATGTTTAAGATTCAAATACAAGTTAAAAAGTTCTTAAGATTATAACGTCAATTATTTTAAAAAATTGTAGAGTAAAAATAAGAATATAAAATAATTTCATTCAAAAAAAAATTAGGCCAAGCATGGAACAATCCCTAGCATGAGCCAGAGTGAGCCAAGCTCGGGCTCATTTTTATGAATCCGAACAAAATTGGGCCCAACTTGGGCTTGGTAAAGCTCAGCTCATTAAGTACGATTAACAGCCCTAGGTCATTAGTAGTCTCTTTTAAAACTTACATAACTTATCTATTAAGATCTCCCATATTCTTTAAAATAATTGAGATAATAGGGATAGTGACCTATAAACGATAAATGTTACAACTTTTGTTGTAACATCTAAATTTTTATATTTCATAATTTAGATGAATTATTTTTTGAAATAATGAACATTCATAATATTTCATAATACTCTCCATAACCTCGTTAAAACCCTACTATATATAAAAATCTAATGAAAAAATTTATAATAAAAGAAAAAGAATACATTACTTTTATATCATTGTTACTCCCCTGATGAGATAATTATTTAAAATTTTTTTACTCTCCCTTGATGAGATAATTATTTAATATTTCTTAACTAACACATTCCAATTTTATTCACCAATCTATCAAATATTATTGTCAATAATGTCTTAATGAATAAATATGTCAAACTATTACATGATCGAATCTATTGCATATTAATATTATCACTCTTTTTGAGTTCATAAGTAAAGAAAAATTTGGTAAGATATGCTTTGTCATATTTATTTTAATGTATCCTCCTTCTAATTGTGTTATACGAGCTACATTATAGGAGTTGAAATTATATTCCTAGATGATAATTCACAATTTTCTTGAATATAATAGATCATAGATATTAACCATACACATTCTCGACTTGTCTGAAATAATTAGATGAGATAGCTACCGTAGATTATTTCATAGAACGGCCTGCAATAGAACTTTCACCATATACATTGATTAGTGAATAAAACTTCCATATTCTAAATACTCAATTTGTAGACTAAGACAGAACTTGATCTTTCCAAAATCTTTTATCTCATATGCTTGTTTCAAATAATTCACTGCATCTTGGAGCTATTTTGGAGTTCCAATAAAATTTATATCATCAACATATACTGCAAGTATCACAAATCTCAAAATATTTTTCTTAATGAAGATACATAGACATATTGGATTATTTTTGTATCCTACTTACAATAAATTTTCACTAAGATAGTTATACCACATATATCGTGACTTTTTGTAACTTATTAATCTCCATGATAATCTGATTTACATGATGTGGGCATGTTGAATCCTTCTGTGATTTTCATATAAATGTAATTGTCAAGATTCTTATATAGATAAGTAGTCACTCTATCTATCAAAAGCATGTTAATCTTTTCATTCACTGTCAAAGTCACAAGATATCATAATGTAATTGTTTCCACTATAGATGAATATGTTTCATCATAATTGATAACTAGTTTTTGCGTAAAACCTTGTACAACAAGTCGTACCTCATATCTCAGAATTTCATTATCCTCATTTTGCTTTTGCACAAATATCCATTTATAGCCAATGGGCTTAACACTTTCGAGTGTTCGGATTACAGGTCCAAAAACTTAACATTTTGAACATTTTGAAATTGCATTCAATTGTGATTGAATCGCATCTTTCCATTTTGACCAATTATTTCTATATCGACATCCTTCAACTGTTGTTGGTTCAAGATCCTCATTAGTTTTTAAAACATAGTGCTACATTGTAAGCAAATGAGTTATCAATAATCATTTTCATTTGATTCCAACTTCTACCATAAGTTATATAATCGATGGAAATCTATATATTAATTCCATAATCTTTGAGCTTTTCATCAGTTGTATCTTGGTCCTTTTTTCTCAGATTCTTCAATATGATCACCTTGATCATTTGATCCTTTTTTCTTCCAAGATTCCTATCTTTTGAACTAAGAGATCGACCACGCTTCTGATGTGATTTCTATTAAAGCAAGAAGTGGTCTGTCGAAATCATGATGTCGTGCGTCACGAAGACAGACTAAAGTTGGAGTATCTAAACTGATTCGTTGAAATGGTTTTAGTCCAATTTGAACTAATCTAATATGAAAAAACTTATATTTCTTTTCAAGAAAATGAATAACTGCTTGTGGTGATAACATTTGCAAAGATGTTATTTCTTTAGTTACATAAATTGTATTTTCTTTTGTTTTAATAGCCCATTCTCTTGAAAGATCAAATATTTTGGTTCTATAAATTGTATTAACAGGTAAAGATGGTAAGTCCAATTCTTGAGTTGCTCTTCTATTTTCGAAATATTTGAAGCCTTTTGAATATCTGAAATTGAATATTCTTCTAAATTATATGCATATGAAGATGTTGATGTAGGATCAGATGATAATGCAGAAGTTAAAGAATATTTTTTATTTAGTCTTTTTAACCAATTCATTTTGGTAAACTTAATCACATGCAAAGTTCTCTATACGCGACGGGATCACCATCGGGACCACCCTAATCTCAACAGGCTGACCAACGTCTAAACGACACTCAGCACTACGTTTTACAAGGTTTGCAGGGGATAGTTTACTCAAAAGAAATTGATAACATTATAAACAATAAATCTATCTCAACAACCAGCAAATATCATTCCTCAACTGGATACAACATTTGCTCTCCATATAATACAGAAAATATTCATTACATATAATCAAAATATTGGTAAAATCTTGCTTTTAGAGTTTGAGTACTGAGGCACCTTGTAAGGCTATTAATTTGGTTGTCGGCGATAAATCGCTACCTCGATATACTCGAAATCAGAAAGCGAGTCATTCCAATTGCTGTCTAATTCGACGAATAGAAATATATCATATTTGAGTTCCATATAAGTTGCAGATTCATACTGTTTAATAAATTTGGTTTCATTCTCAAGAGATATTTTAAAGTGGAATTTAAATATCGAATAGTAGAAAGATATCCTTCATAAGGCATATTCTTGAATATAACTCTCAAGAGTTTTGATAGAATCTAAAACTGGATATATTTTAAATTCAAAATATTCTTGTTTTTCTGCAGTGCTTTCTAATAAATTGAATAATTCTGTATGCAATTTTAATTGCTTTCTCAAACTAGCTAAATATTTTTTGTAATAGAAAAGCAGATAAAACATAGCTTTAAAAATCCCTTACTTGTAGATTTAGAAGCTTTGAATTTGATGACAGTTCGATACTTTTGCTTAACTAGGCTCTGATACCGGCGAGACCCAGGATGATAAATTTCAAGGCTAAGTATGAAAGAGTGGGAGAGAAAAGTGGTGAGAAAATGATCGAATTTGTTCTTGCTTTCTGAACGATTACAATATATAGAAAACTTGAGCAGACAGTAGGAATCTGCTTTTATATGAGGAAATAAGTATCTAAATGCTTTTTCATATTTGTTCAAAAGTAAATAGTAAATAGTACAATAATTTGCTGAATTTGTCAAAAGTAAATAGTAGATAGTACAATGATAAGATGCTGAAATTGTTATCAGTAAAGCTAAGAAAATGGTCCACCAAATTCTTCGTCATTGCGCAGGTGAGAAATCACTTCATAATTAGGACTTCCACTAGGCTCGACCTTATCTTTCTCGGAAAACAGTTGTCATGACCTCAACAAGGGTCTTTTTGAACTCTTTTTTCGAACTTGAAGAAGCCAAAAGGGTCATGTATTTGGACTTTTTCATTAAAAATTCTGACTATTGTGTTGAATTGACACTTGGAGAATGATTAGTAATCTTAAATTGAGACCACCATTTAACTTTGTAGGTTCGCATTAAAGCAATCCTTCCATAATTATCAGTGGCTTTGTCAAAATACCAAGAAATAATCCATGGGAATTTGCTTTTAAATAAGAGATAATATAATTTGAGTGTCGGTAAAGGGTTGGATACATCAGGTATTTCAAAATTGTAGAAGATTTGTTTGGCTTGTGGGGGTGAAATCCGTTCATCTGGTCCAAACAATTCAAATTAGGATAAAAACCAAATTGGTAGATGGGTTATATCTTTGAGAAATTTATCAAAGTGGATGAACCAACTGTGGTCACCCGGCCTGAATAACAAGAAATTGTACCAAGCAGAAACATAGTCTTGGTAGGTGTATATAGGAGTTTGAGGATTTGGAGAGAATTTAGGAGGTGTAAGTAAATTGTGATTGGGCTAGTCTTTTGGAAGTATGACCCGTTTGATTTTTACTTTAGACTAGGCAACTTCTTTGCCTTGTCTAGAGAATTCAGAGACAGTAGGCAACTTCTTTGCCTTGTCCAGAGAATTCAGAGACTTCTATTGAATTTGACTCCATAAGAATATATTCATAGAATAATCTATAGTAATTTGGTTTGCAAGTTAAAAAATACCCATTTGGATAAAATAATTTCTTACATAAATTGGGAATTGAAAGAGTTTCCCATTCAGGTTCTAAGAAGCAAATTGGAAGATAGAGAAGAAGTTGTTTTGGTAGGTGTGCTTGGAGCAACAACCTGTTGAAATGATTTACTAGGAGAAGGTGTTTGAAAGGTTGGCCTGAAAGTTGAGGATAAAGGAGGAAATGGGTTGTTTAAATTGGCTAGTACCGTGTACCTATTGGAATTGGGATTACTAACTCTTTTGTCACTTATTGTCCTTGCAAGAACTCACGAGAAAGAAAATCAGGCAGGGAACTAGAATTACCTTTGATATGCTCGATATCAAATTCAAAAGCAGAAAGTATTACTTGCCATCTTGCAAAAATTTGTTTTGAAATTAAATTTTGAACATATTTTTCTAAAATTTCTTTTGCTAGTCTACAGTCAATTTGAATTAAAAATGATTTGTTTATCAGATCATCTTGAAATTCAGAACTACATAAAACAATAGCTAAAACCTCTTATTTTATAGTAGGATAGTTCTTTTGAGCATTGTTCCAAATGCCTTAATGATATCTGACCAATTGATCATACAACTTAGGAGACTCAATTCAGGGTCTTTGTTTCAAAATACCGCTATATCCTAAGTTTGAGGCATCAGTTTCGACAATCATATAATAATTTGGATGAGATAGATCAAGAAGTGGCAAGTTTTTGACCGTCTTTTTTATCTTTCTGACAACATTACTGTGTTCTTCAGACCAAGGGGAAGGATTTTTCCTAAGTCTTTGATACAGTGGTTGAATGACTTGTCTAAGCTTTGGGATAAAATCAGAAATATAATTAAGGCAACCTAAAAATCTTTGAAGTTGAGTTTTATCAGTAATTTTATCAGGAAATTTGTCAACAAATTCTACAGTTCTGCAGATTGGTTTGTAAGTACGTTGATGAAAATCATGTCCTAAAAATCGAATTTGTGTCTGTACTAATTTCATTTTAGATGCAAACAACACAAGTCCATTTCTTTTAACAATTTTATAAAATGTATGCAAATGCTTAAAATGTTGTTCTAATGTTTGAGAGAAGATTAAAATATAATCTATATAAACAATACAAAATTCAGAGTAGGGAGAGAATATGGAATTCATGACATTTTGAAATTCAGAATGTGAGTTTTTTAATTCGAATGGCATTACATTTCATTCATAATGACTAAAGGGAGCAGTAAATGTTGTTTTGTACTTGTCCTTTTCTGCTATTTGAATTTGCCAAAATCCAGATTTTAAATCAAACTTGGAATAAATATTAGAAAAAATTGTTCTTTTCAAAAGATCTCTTTTATTAGGAATAGGGTACCTAATCCATTGTAGCACCTTGTTTAAGGGTTTATAATTAATTACAAGTCTAGGAGCTCTTCGTTCTTTTTCTGCGGCATTATTTACATAAAAGGTAGAACATCTCCATGGAGATTTACTCGGTCTGATTAATTTTTTGTTTAATAAAATATTAATTTCTTTTTTGCAGTAATCAAGTAATTTCATGTTCATTTGGATAGGCCTAGCATTTGTTGGAATATTAGACTCAGAAAATGCTTTAACATAAGGAAGTTCGATAATATGTTGTTTTTTGTTTCAAAATGCATTAGATAAATCAGAACAAACATCTTTTAGTAAAAGCTGTGAAAAATCTTTTATTTTGTTTTTACAAGTATTAGTATTTATTCTTTCATTCATTCATTGGTAATTTATTTCTTTTTTATAACAGTTTATGATCTGTGTAATGCTATTAAAATGTCCTATAGTATTTCTTTTTATAAGATTTAAATCTATTTGCCTAGGTGGATGTATAAAAGGGAAAAGAAGCTGCTTTCCTAAAGCTTTAGTATGTACACCATTAGAATCTACAGAAAATGGATAAATTTGAGTTAAAAATGGTGTACTTAATAAAACTGCTTGTGCCAAATTTTTTACTAGAATGAATTCATTTTTGAATGCAATATTATCCCTAATTATTTCTACATTAATTAACTTGCATTTAATATCTGGTTTTCACCATTACAACACTAAGGCTTTCTTTTGTTCCATGAATCCATTTTAAAAATGCTGGAGAGTCAATTCCTACTTTTACTTATGATAGCCTAATAACTAATTTTTGTTAAGAACAAGTAGCACATAAATACTTATTCAACACCCTTTGACTTTTCAATAAGTGACCATGTATATATTTTTAACTATTTTTTCGCATTATAATTAATCCTGGATGACCTAAATGGTCATGACAAGTGCTTAATTTAACAAGATCAGTAAACTTTTGATTTATTAAATGATGCACCTCAACAGTATTAATTTTTGCATAATATAGACATTTCCTTAAAATCGATTTCTCTCTGGAGATAGTATCAGTAATACAAAGATACTTAAAGTTATTTTCCTTTTTTGTTTTAGTATAAAGTCCATTTGGCATATATTATTAAAACTTAATAATTTTCTTCAAGATTTTGAGAAAAATAATGCCTTATTGATTGCAATTATTGTGCTTCCAGCTAGTAAAATACTAGCTCTTGTGGAGTTTTCAATCACTTTTGGACAACTATTTATGGTACAAACATTTGTTTCTTCCATATTCAAACTAGAGAAATACCTCTAATTTTCAAGTACAATGTATGCAATTCCACTATCAATGAGGCAAATATTCTTGGTGACACTTTTAGAGTCATAATAAGGAATAAAAGCCATTTGAACACATTAAAATATAAATTTAAATACTTGATAAGAATCTTCAGGGGCCAAATTGTGGTCTCTATTTAAGATTGATACAAATGCTAGCACAAGTTCTTCAAAGCAACAATTAGAGCTTCTAATGAATAAATCAAACTATATGGCAATATGAGTATCTCCAAGTTCATAACAAACTTCGAGAAAGCTCCCTGATTGTATTGAATTAATATGTCCTATTGAGTTTCTTTGAAGCATATTAAGTTCAATTTCTCTTGGAGAGTGAATAAAGGAAAGAGTAATTGTTTTCCAAAAATTTTTGTATGTACACCATTGGCTCCACCAAGAAATGATAAATATGGGTAAAAAACGGGGTTCCTAATAGAACAATTTGAGATAAATACTTTACCAAAATAAATTATGTCTTAAAGCTAATATTATCTCTAATGATTTTAACATTCGTTAAATTCTATTTTATTGCCAAACTTGAACTATTTGCAAAACTTAAACTTTCTTTCATTTTTGTATAATACTGAACATACATTAATCCTTCACGGATATAGTTCTGATCAACACCATTATAAAATAAAGCAACATGATTGATTTTAAATTCTTGATTCTAAGTGAATAGGGATGTACCACTTTTGATAAGTGACAATAGAAATTTTAAAAATAAATTATGGATCAATTTGAGATGTTGAAGTTTCTTCTTTTGTTATATTTTGTAACTGAAGTAAACTTACTTGAAATTGTACTTTCTTAAATTCCTTTTTAAGTTGGTTTACTTTTGTTTGTAGTTCTATTAAAGAAACTTGAGATTGAATGAGTTTTTAAAATTGTTCCATTACATCTTTAATTTGTAATGGCTTAAGAATTTTAGTTTTATTGATTTCAGTGGTTATTATATCTTTTAATTTGAGTAAATATTATTTCTTAATTTCGAGGTTTGAAATCTTATCTATAAGTTGTAAGAAAAACTGTTTATGATCTAAATATATGACATTGATATAGAGTCTTGTATCCTTATTAGACTCAGAGAAAGAGGGTTCAAAATCAGAATTAGAGTTTTCTTGCATAACATTTATCTCATTATTAGAAGTTGTAGAGACTTCTAGTTTACACTTAGAATGTGGAGTGTCTAGAATTTCTAAATTTGAGATCTAATGAAATCTTCTATTTCTGATTTTGAACTTAAGATCGAACTTGACAGTATCAAGCTATGTGGCCAAACTTGATGCATTTCCTACATTTGATCCTGAAAATGATTTACATTTTTTTTGTCTTAGAAGATGAGGGCTTAACTAAAGATTGACTAGTGGTTGTCCTATGCGAAGTGGATCTCTGCTTGGATTTTGATTGAAATTTCTTTTTCTTTATTTTATGCTTTTGAGAAGGAGCTATAATCTTTTCTTTGCCTAAACCAAATTGTTTACAGGAACTTCTTAATTCCTTAGAAAGCATTCCTTATTCTTTTTGTACTTGATTTTTTAATTTGACATCATTGGAAAGTTCAAATCCTACTTGATTTATAAAAGTAACGAAATCACCAAAACTAATAGTGTTGTATGGTATTTCACAATGATAAACTTCTTTCAATTTGAGTTTAAATTTTTTAGAAAATAAAGTTATCAATCTTGCTAAAAATCTTTCCTTCTAGTAACCATTGTTATAGTTAGGTCTAAGCATGATTTTTGTCAAAAACATATCTTTATACCATTTTATATCATAAAGTTTTGGACATCTTAAATTTTGTAAAATTGAAAAACTAATTTCTTGATACTTAACTAGACTTCTAGTAAAATTTTTTAAAATTACATAAATAAGAGTTGCTACAACATCATCCTCTTCTGTACAAATAATAACATATTGAGAAGATGCAATACTATCTAAAGTATTTGTTACAACAACTTTTTTGACTTCCATAATTGTAATTTTATCAACAGGAGATACATGATTGTTCCACCATGCTTTTAACATACTAGTAAAACCATATTAGTACATTATTTTTCAGAAAATCATTTTCCTTTATAAGCATTGCAAGCCATTCACATAGCTTCGCAATTCCTAATCATTTGAAGTTCAGAAAATCCATCGATGTCCTATTAATAAATTGAATTTCAATCGAATTGCATAAAATTAAAATATTCTTCAAATAACATATAAAAAAATGGCCCATAATAATAAGGCTTTGAACTATAATAATCTCTATTACAGAGTCTTTTAACTTGTTAAATTGTTCTGGAACAAATTGAATTTCATCTTCCCATATAACATTGACAAATTGTTTATTTACTTTTTTATAATTTTTAAGATCTAAGTTGTTTAATCGTTTCAAATTGTACATTAGGAGGAACAATTGGTAATTTGAACAAAGGAATTTGAGGAAGAGTAGAAATTGGGGGGGAGGGGGGGAGGGAGGGAATTCTTACCAAAAGTTGAAATACCTCAAGTAAAATACCTCTAAAATTGGAGAAGTTTGGTAGTATAAATTGATTTTCTTACTAGGGAATTCCTACAGAAAAAATGCAATCAAATATCACAGGAGTGAGACCAGTGAAGCCCACTACCCCATTGTTAGATAAATTTTCAGTTTTAGGTAATTTTCCTCCATTACCTTCACCAAATATCACAAAACCTCCTTCTCTTTTTTCTCATTTTGAGCTATCTTCCTCTTCTCCTAAAACAGTTGACAAAGGTTAAAACAGTTATGCCTTGAAAACTCTAGTCAATTATTCAAATGTTGTTAAATCTCAAACTTCAATTAAACCTGAAAGTTTACCCTCAAATACTAAAATTTTGGATCATTGTCCTAGGAAATCAACTTACTACAAATTTTAAATCTTATTTAGATTGGTTTCTAAATAAAAAGTTTTTATTTTATATTAAAATTTAGTGTTGATTATTATTATTATAAGATAAAAAGTTTCAAGAACTCAAAGAAGGAGATATAGGATATATTTGAAAGGTCGGAAGAAGTGTTGTCTTTTCTCATTCATTATTGAGAATTTATACAAGTTGAGAGCAGATCGGTTCAAATCTGCTTTTACAAAGTTGGTGTAATAATTGAAATTAACAATCTAGTAGGAATGTGCTTTACACATGAAACAAAATTGAAAAGACTAAAACAAACTAATTGGCAGATATATGGAATATGTTTTACAAAAGTAACTTTATAAAAGTTGCTTTAGAATTGAAATGACTAAACTTGACATTATTGGCTTTTAGAAAAAAGATTGTGAAATAATCCATCAAAGTCATAATCATTTTGTAGGTGAGAGGCTACCTCTTCATCAATGTCTCTAGTAGGGTCTTCTTTGCTTTTGTCATTTTAAGAAGATATTGTTGTCTCCTATTCTGAACTTGGAGATGATAACATAGCCATGTATTTGAATTTTTTCATTAAAAATTTTGAGTATTTTGACAAAGTTGCATTGGTACTGGTGTCAATTTTAAATTGAACCCACCATTTAACTTTGAAAGTTTGCATTAATGTTGAACGTCCATAGCCATCAGTGGCCCTGTTCAAAGAAAAATTTGCATTTGAAAAATAAATGATATAATTTGATCAAGGGATGAGAACTCTTAGTTTTAGGAATTTTAAAATTCTCAAAAATTTCTTTTGCCTCAAGTGAGAGAATTCTTTTATTTGGTCCAAACAACTCAAACCAGGTAAGGAACCACTTGGGCAATAAGTTGATATCACGCAAATTGCCATCAAAGTGGGAATAAACCAACTATAATCATCTGGTTTAAATAACAAGAAGTTGTACTATGTTGTAACATAGTCTTGAAATGTATATACACATTTTGAGAATTTGGGATAAATTTGATAGGATTGATAAGGATTTTTCCTGGAAAATCCTTAGACAAAATAACTTTTTTGATTTTTGCTTTTGAATAAGGAATTTGCTTATTATGACTTGGGGATTCAGAAATTTCAATTGAATTTGATTAGGCCAAAATATACTCATAATAGAGACAGGAATATTGAGGAGATGGAGTAAGAAAACATTTATTTGGGTAAAATATCTTTCGGCATAAAGTTGGAATAGAAAGAAATTCTCATTCTGATTCAAGGAAACAAATTGGCAATTTTCTTGATTTGAATACATAATCAAAAGAATATGTAGCAGTAGGGGATGAAGTTGATAGAGTTGAGAGAGTAACTGCATGTTGAAATGTTTTAGAAGTTGCTGGAGAAGTAACAGATATGACAGTCATTCAACTATTAAAAAAGTAGTTGTAGCAATTGTTTTATGTATTACCAAATTTTAAGATGATTTAATAAATAAATTATTTTTATTATGGCTTGATTGTGGACGACAACCAAAGAAGTTTTAAAAAAATGTAAAAAAAATCTTATTTCCAAGCAAATTTTGCAAGAGAGCAAGTAATCTTATCTGCTTTTGACTTCACCTTAGTCCATATCAAAGGAGAAAATAGTTCTTTTCCTGACTTCTTTCTCGTGAGTTCCTGCAACGTCATGAGTGATAAAAGGCAATAACACCTATTTTTAACTAGTACACGAGTATGGAACTCAAAATCTTCTTCTTTACTTTTTCCCCCGAGGAAAGAGAGACACTCAAACAAAATTGGTATGATGATATGAATCGATTAAAAATCCACATTGATTTTTTCACATGGATTTCTGTTTATTGTCCAGAACAAAAGATTTTGAACCCTATTTCCCAAAATTGGCATACTGAGTCTAATGTTGTTGTATCTTTTGTCAATTCTCCTTTAGAAAATATAATACTACCTCATAGAGGATCTCATATCAAAGCATCACCATTCAAAGCGGTAGCAACTGAAACTGATCGAAATGCAACTGCTAAAGCTATAGATAAGGTCATTCAATAGAATAATTATACCAACAATTTAATTCATCTTATGGCTGAAACCCAACTATCTCAACCTACGGGAATTTCTCATCCCATAGCAACTTCTTCTAAGTCTCCATTATTTAAACTTCCATCTCTTCCTTCAGGAGTACACTTTGAAAAACCTGAAGAAACTCTTCTTAATTGTATCACCAAAAAATTACAACATTTAGATCTTACGGGAAAAAACAAAAATGTAATTCAATCTTCTGTAAATGTTGTTTGGGAAGATGAGATTAGAAACGAATTTGATAATTATCCCCAAAAATTTCAAAAACAAGTTAATAAATTAAAAGTCAGAGGACCTCAAATTAAAAATAGAGATTATTATCCTTCAAAACCCTATTATTCTAGACCCTCATTTCCAGACATGCTCTTTGAAGAATCTTTTGATTAAATGCAATTCGATGGAAGTTCAATATATGAATGAAACATCGATGGATATTCTAAATTACAAATTATTAGAACATGTGAAGCCATGGGCATGGCCAGTAATGCATATAAAGCAAAAGGACATTCTGAAAAACATAGTATTGAGATTTTACAACTTGGTTTTACTGGCATGTTAAAAGCTTGGTGGGATAATTATATTTCAACTACTGACAAAACTCATATATAGAAGTAAAGAAAATAGTAACCACGGGGGTTACTGAAAGCACTGCTTTGTCTCAAACTATTACACTTAGAACAAACGAAGACGATGCTGTTGCAACTTTAATTTATGCAATTATTAAAAATTTTGTTGGTGATCCAGTAAAATATCAAGAGCGTAGCTCTACAATTTTACGATGATTAAAGTGTAGAAAAATGCATGATTTCAAATGGTATAAAGATATGTTTTTAATAAAAGTCATGTCAAGACCTGAATGTAACAACAGTTAATGGAAAGAAAGATTTTTGGCCAGTTTACCTCATTTATTTTCAGAAAAAATTAAAATCAAATTAAAAGAATTTTATAATGGAGATATTCCATATCAATCTATCACTTATGGTGAATTTATTGCTTTTCTAAGTCAAATAGGAATGAATCTTTGTACTGATTTAAACCTCACTGAACAAATTAAAAAGGAAGAAATCACTATATCAAGAGAATTAGGAAGCTTCTATGAGCAATTTGGTTTAACTAAAGATAAATCTGCTACACCCCTTCTCAAAGAGAAAAGAAAACAATCATCAATATCTAGACTAATCAAATCTCAACCCTTTATCAACAATCAAATGGTCCAATTTTCACCCAAGAAAAAGACAAAGCAAAATCAATCCAAATCCAATCAAATCTCAACCCTTGATCAACAATTCAATGGCCCAATTTTCACCCAAGAAAAAGACAAAGCAAAATCAATTCAAATCCTCCACAAGCCAATTAATAATAAGTTTTAATTTATTTGTACATATACATATTTTTCAAAATAAAATATTTATTTATTAATTATATTATGGTCTCAAAACAATTATTATTGAAACAAAATTATTTTAAAAAATTCATCAAAATTTTAATTAACAAACTTGTAACACAAATATTTAATAATTAAAGCAAAAAAAGACAAAGCCAAATTGAAATTCTCTAATCAAATCTCAACCCTTTATCAACAATCCAATGGTCCAATTTTCACCCAAGAAAAAGACAAAGCAAAATCAATCCAAATCCAATCAAATCTCAACCCTTGATTAACAATTCAATGGCCCAATTTTCACCCAAGAAAAAAACAAAGCAAAATCAATTCAAATACTCTACAAGTCAATTAATAATAAGTAGACTAGTTTAAATGCCCGCGCGATGCGCGGGTGTTTTTTTGGGTAAAAATGTTTAAATAAATAATTTTTAGTTTTATATTTAGTGCATTTTTTATAATTAGATATTATTAAATATTTTATTCAATCTAGTGTCGAGTATATTTGGAACGAAAATAAATAATACATATCATATATTTAATTGCCAAGTTATATATTTAATTTTAAAGTGGATAAAGAATATTGAATGAAATAAAGAAGTATTAAAATTTTTTTATACATAAGTCAATATTTTACTATATATTTTTAAAATTTCCATAATTTATAATATTAATATTAAATAATCATCATAATATACAAGTCATCATAATAAAATAATAAAAAAATACAAATATTCATGAATAATCTAGAATCATTAATTGAAAAAATGTGGACAATCTATCATATTATAAATTATAATAATAACCCTTCATGAATAATGTAGAAAAAAATTAAAAAATCAACAAAAAAGCTCATGGAGCTAAAAAGTATGATAGTGATGTAGTTGGAGTATAACGGATTCAAACAAAAAAATAACGCCTGAAGATAAGGACAAAGCGAAATCAATTGGATATTGCACAATATAGTGCCATCCCAATTATAAAATCTCAGCCATTCATTTGACCATCTAATGGCTGAATTTCACTTCAAGATGAAGACAAAACAAAATGATTGTAAATCCTTAACAAACCATTTAATATATAGGTAGCTAATAGGTAAATTATTATACTTTAATTTTATCATCATCTTAGAGTAATTATTATTGAAACGATTTTATTTTTAAAAATTCATCAATTTTTAACAAATATTAACAACACAAATATTTAATATTAAATTTAAATTTGATACAGTAACCTGTTATTTTTACAAAAAATACATAAATAAAATTTTTTATAAAATTTTATAAAATCATAATACGTATAGTGCACATCAATTAATTATATATATAAAATAATTGCACAATTACATATAAATTAAATTATTTATAATACATAGAGTAAAATTTTGGCATGCGTATAAAAATATAAATTGTATATTGTGAAGTGAAACGCACGAAAAGTTAAAATAATTATCACATAAAAATTCATGTACTACGTTGTATACTTAACATAAAGTTAAACAACGGTTAAATGTATCATTATAATAATATTTATTTATAGGCATGTGTTATAATTTTTATTTTTAATTTATATGTACATATACATATTTTTCAAAATAAAATATTAATTAATTAATTATATTATGATCTCAAAGCAATTATTATTTAAACAATATTATTTTAAAAATTTCATCAAAATTTTAATTAATAAATTATTTGTAACACAAATATTTAATAATTAATATTAAATTAAAAATTTGTGATAGATCAAATCACAACCCTTCATTCAACAATTCAAGGGTCCAATTTTATCTAAGAAAAAATAAACATTACTTTTAATTTTATCATGGTCTTAAATTAATTATTATTGAAGCAATTTTAATTTTAAAAATTCATCAATTTTTAACAAATATTTGCAACATAAATATTTAATATTAAATTTAAATTTGATACAGTAACCTGCTATTTTTACAAAAAATACATAAATGAAAATTTTCATAACATTTTATAAAATCAAAACATAGTGCATATAAATTAATTTTATATATAAAATAATTACATAATTACATATAAATTGAATTATTTGTAATCATATAGTAAAATTTTGACATGCGTACAAAAATATACATTATATATTGTGAAGTGAAACACACAAAAATTTAAAATAATTATCACATAAAAATTTATGTACTACGTTGTATACTTAACATGTAAAGTTTATACTGACAGATTAAATGTGTCATTATAATTATATTTATTTCTAGACATGTATTATAATTTTTATTTTTAATTTATTTGTACATATACATATTTTCAAGATAAAATATTTATTAATTAATTATATTATTGTCTCAAAGCAATTATTATTGATAAAATATTATTTTAAAAATTCATCAAAATTTTAATTTATTTGTAGATATACATATTTTTCAAAATAAAATATTTATTTATTAATTATATTATGGTATCAAAACAATTATTATTGAAACAATATTATTTTAAAAAATTCATCAAAATTTTAATTAACAAACTATTTGTAACACAAATATTTAATAATTAATATTAAATTAAAATTTGTGATAGTCAAATCACAACCCTTTATTCTACAATTCAAGGGTCTAATTTTATCTAAGAAAAAATAAACATTACTTTTAATTTTATCATGGTCTTAAAGTAATTATTATTGAAATGATTTTATTTTAAAAAAGTCATCAAATTTTAACAAATATTAGCAACACAAATATTTAATATTAGATTTAAATTTGATACAGTAACCTATTATTTTTACAAAAAATACATAAATAAAAAATTTCATAAATTTTTATAAAATCATAACACGTATAGTGCATATCAATTAATTATATATATAAAACAATTACATAATTAAATATAAATTAAATTATTTGTAATACATAGAGTAAAATTTTGACATGCGTATAAAAATATAAATTGTATATTGTGAAGTGAAACGCACGAAAAGTCAAAATAATTATCACATAAAAATTCATGTGCTACGTTGTATAATTAACATAGGTTAGACAATAGTTAAATGTATCATTATAATAATATTTATTTACTAAAGCACGTATTATAATTTTGATTTTTAATTTATTTGTACATATACATATTTTTTCAAAAATAAAATATTAATTAATTAATTATATTATGGTCTCAAAGCAATTATTATTGAAACAAAATTATTTTTAAAAAAATTCATCAAAATTTTAATTAACAAACTTGTAACACAAATATTTAATAATTAAAGCAAAAAAAAGACAAAAACAAAATTGAAATTCACTAATCAAATCTCAACCCTTGATCAACAATCTAATGGTCCAATTTTCACCCAAGAAAAAGACAAAGCAAAATCAATCCAAATCCAATCAAATCTCAACCCTTGATCAACAATTCAATGCCCCAATTTTCATCCAAGAAAAAGACAAAATAAAATCAATTCAAATCCTCCACAAGCTAATTAATTAATTAATAATTATATTATGGTCTCAAAGCAATTATTATTGAAATAAAATTATTTTAAAAAATTCATCAAAATTTTAATTAACAAACTTGTAACACAAATATTTAATAATTAAAGCAAAAAAAGACAAAACAAAATTGAAATTCACTAATCAAATCTCAACCCTTGATCAACAATCTAATGGTCCAATTTTCACCCAAGAAAAAGACAAAGCAAAATCAATCCAAATCCAATCAAATCTCAACCCTTAATCAACAATTCAATGGCCCAATTTTCATCCAAGAAAAAGACAAAATAAAATCAATTCAAATCCTCCACAAGCCAATTAATAATAAGTAAATAATGATAATTTTAAAATAAATAATATTGTATATCAAGAAAACAAAAGGAAACCGGGTTCTCTTCGCCGTATCCGTCGCCCACAGGCGTCTAAAGCCGACACTGTAGTACAGAGCACTAAAAATCATCCACCACCGCCTTCATCAGTTAATCTGAGCCGTTAATTTCAACTGTTTTATTGCGGGATACGCGTCATTGGCACGTATCGTCGCTGGCCCCCAACTAATGACGCGTTCAACGACTCCAGCTAGTAGTAGCACATTCCATCCTTTGTCCCCTCAACCGACATCGAAGATAAGAACTAGTCACAACCGTCCAGATCGAAAGTCATCCCTTTAATCTCACTCGTTCGTTCCCTCATCTATTCCTATAAATACCTTCCCCCCGAGGTGACCTTCCTTCAGGATTCTTAGTTTCGTCTCGGATTGTACTGGTTCTTGTTGTCTTGGTCTGTTTCGCAATCATGGATGTCGGAGGAAGGTTTTGGTTGTCTCAGTTTGGTTTGGCGAGATTATTATTTGATGTTATCTGCCTTTGGCTGATCTCGCTTCATTCCAGTAGATTGCTTAGGACTCGTGGTTTCCTGGTTTCCTTCTTGATTTGAATTAGAATTTAACGTCTGATAATGGTAACTATCGTTATCTTTAATGAAGGGTTACGCTATTTTAGGGATCGGGATTCAATCTAATGCTTGAGGACACGGTTTGGATATCGTGATCGCTGATCCTTGCGCTTGTGTTGTCCAGCCTTTCTGAAAACCTTTTGAGTTTGTTATTTGCTGGCAAGACCCTGATTTGCTTTTATTGTCGTCCGTCTCTTCCTACCTGTTTTTTCGGTTGATTGGCTTAGAGGAAGTCAGGAGTTGCTTTTATTGATCGTTTTGACTGGCAAAAGTTGGGTCTTGGTTCGCAACAGGGTACGAGGCTTACAGATGTTAATACTGATTGTTTTTGTTTGTTCTTGTGGGGTGGATGTCTTGTTGGTCAGGGATCGCTAAATACCTGGTTGGTCCACCGATTCTGCAAGGACGCCGTTATGTGGTGATCAACCTTTGCTGTTTTTCTGATCTGCTACCATTCTTGGAAGATGCTTAATTGCTTGTTTGTTTATACTATTCTTCATATAAACGGATGTGCATATCTTTGTTACCCCCTACCTTCTTGAGGGGAGCCGTGTCTGGATTGTTTTCATTTGTTTTATGTGGTCAACCGACTCATAAACATATTGAAGGGCTGCGACGGGTTCAGAGTGAATTCAGTGTTCATGTTTCATGTACTCTGTTTCTTCATTTACCGTCGCAAATGTCGGTTCTATTTGTTTCAATTGGTTTTCAGCGGTGGGTTCCGCATGGTGTTGGGAATTCCGGACTGGTGTTTTCTGCAACCCATTCTTTGCGTTTGTCATCTACCACTCGTCCTCAATATTATTAGTCAGAAGCCTTGTCTGGATCTGTTTTCTCTTGTTTTCGCAGCCACCTTGACGTTATCATTAGTGAACAACTGCTGCCTGTTTGGGATTCATCAGATTATGTGCGGCTTGTGATTATGGTAGCTTTTGTATGACAATCTGCCACAATTTTTTATCTGTCTTAATTATTTCTATTCAATTTTCTTCCTGTCGTTTTTTGGCAATAGCTATAGGGTTGTAATTAATCACTTACAACTTGAGGAAGTCATAACAGAATCTGCCTTCTTTCTACTTTGTCATTTTGAGCTGTTCATTTTGGCATGAAACATATTCAAGAACGTTGATCAATTTCACTTAACAATGTTGATCTTTCTCGGTCTCGTTTACTGCCTTTTCTTTTAACAAAAGAAATTGGGTGGAGTCGTGTTATTTTGCCGAGTGTTTGGTGTTCCTCGTTTGCCACTACAAGATATTTTATTATTCGAGCAAATCTGATCTGGACCTGTGTTTTTCGTCGCTCTCTGCAATTAGTTCTGGCATAGCATAGATATTCTATGGCTGCTGCATATTTTTGTTCATTTGGATCTTCGAGGAGGCAAATTTTGACAAGCGATATATAATCAGTTTTTGAAGAAGTAACAGAAGCCATACCAGTTACGTATATTTCGGTCAGATTTGTGCCTGTTCTGGCGGTTGGGTTCGATGATGTTCATTGGACGTACACTGCTATCTTTTGTTCTCTGGTGTCCATGCAGGCCGATGGCAGCTTAAGGAAGGATGATCTGTTTGTTTCACCTTGATCTTTGCACTCATCCTAAGAAAAATATGTAGAGGGTTGTTGTTGCCATTGTGGGTTCATGAGATTTGCAAGGCGACCATGGTGACTTCAGGCCTACTTTCAGGATCTAATCATATAATATTTTTTCTCTTCATTAGTTTCCAACCTCTTATTGTTTCAAAACAAGACTTTCCTGTACCCATTTGGTTTTGCTTGCCTTTGCAGGAACTTTTGGAGCCCGGTATTTGTTCTCTGCTCGTGAGAGGTTGATTTTGCAATCGAAGTATTAAGGACAATATTTAACAGGAGACTTTTATCAGTGAATTCGGTTGTGTTTTATTCTATTCAGTTTACCGGCGGATTTTTTTTTTAATTTTGTTCCATGCTGTCTTTTCTTGGTTTTTGGCAGTTCGGTTTTGCTGAAAAGAAGTTCAAGGAGACGGGTGTTGGGTTTGGTTCTCTTTGGGTTTGTTATCTTCTTTTCCTTGACATGCTCTAGAAATTATTGGCAGCTTAAGGAAGGTTACCTATTTGTTTCACCTTGTTCTTCCAGTCATCCTATGAGAAAATTTGTAAAGGTTGTTGCAGTTGTGGGTTCTTGAGATTTGCAAAGGCGGGGCCTTGATGACTCCGTGTGCCCATTTGTTCCAAACCTCCTATGATTTAGAAACAAAACTTTTCTGTGCCTACTGGTTTTTCGTTGGCCTTTGCAGGCACTTTTGGCTTCCGATATTTGTTGTCCGTTGTTGTGCGAGGTTGATTTTGGCATCGAAATATTGAGGAGTGCTGCAATATTTAACAGAGGGCAATTCTTTTATCAGTGAATTCTGTCGTGTTTTGTTCTATTCAGATTACCAGCGGTGTTATCTATTTTGTTCCGTGCTGATTTTCATTGTTTTTGGCCGTTCAATTTCTCTAAAAAGAAATGCAGGGAGAGGTTTCTTGGGTTTGTTATCTTTCACGCCCTCTGGCATTTGTAGCTTTACGTTGCTCTCTTTTTCCCCGTTGTTTCACCTTGTCCTTGCAGTAATCCTAAGAGTACATATGTGAAGGGTTGCTGCCATTGTGGGTTCATGAGATTTGTAAAATTGAGGATCTGACATCATAAATTGTGTCTATTTGTTTCCAACCTCTTTTCTTTACTTAAGAACTAAACTTTCCTGTGCCTATTTGTTTTTCCTGGCCTTTGCGGGAGTTTTGCTTCCAATAGTGGTTTTCCAAGGTTATGTGGGATTGTTTTTGGCACTAAGTATTAAGGAATGCTGCAATATTTAACAGGAGGCAATTCTTTTGTCAGTGAATTCAGTCGTGTTTTGTTCTATTCAGATTACCAGCTGTGTTTTCTATTTTGTTCCGTGCTGTTTTTCCTGGTTTTTGGCAGTTCAGTTTTGCTAAAAGGAAGAGACGTATGTTGGGTTTGTTCTGCTCTTTGGGTTTGTTATTATTCGTTTTCTGTTTTTAGAAGCAGTACTGCGCTCTCTGGATCTAAATTCTTTCCATTGATATTCTCTAGAAATTAATGGCTGCATGAGGAAGGTTACCTGTTTGTTTCACCTTGTTCTTTGCAGTCATCCTAGGAGAAAATTTGTAAAGGCTGTTGCAGTTGTGGGTTCTAGAGATTTGCAATGGCGGGGCCTTGATGACTTCGTGTTCCCATTTGTTCCGAACCTCCTATGATTTAGAAACAGAACTTTTCTGTGCCTACTGGTTTTTCGTTGGCCTTGGTGACTTACACATTTTCATTTGTTCTAAAGAGTGCTGCAATATATAACAGGAGGCAATTCTTTTATTAGTGAATTCAGTCTATTCAGATTACCAGTGGTGTTTTTATTTTGTTCCATGCTGTTTCTCCTGTTTTTGGCAGTTAGGTTTTTCTAAAAAGAAGAGCAAGGAGAGGTGTCTTGGCTTTGTTTGTTCATTGGGTTTGTTTTCTTCCGCTCTTCGTTTGTTATTTATAGTTTCACACTGCCTTCTGGATCTATCTTTATTCCATTGTTGCATGCTAAAAATTAATGGGAGCTTAAGGAAGGTTACCTCTTTGTTTCCCCTTGTTCTGTGCAGTCTTCCTAAGAGAAAATATGTTGAGACCGTTGCCCATGTGGGTTCATCAGATTTGCGAAGGCATGGCCTCGGTGACTTAACCTCCCCATTTGTTCCAAACCTCCTCCGATTGTTTAGAAACAAAAATTTTCGTTGCGTATTGGTATTTTGTTGGCCTTGCACACTTTGTTCCATGCTGTTTTTCTTGGTTTTTGGCAGTTTGGTTTTGCAAAGAAGAAGTTCAGGGAGAGGTGTCTTGGGTTGTTCTTGCCGTTGGGTTTGCTATTTTTCACTCTCTTCTCTGGATCTGTCTTTTTTCCCTTTGTCGTTCTCGGCAGCTTAAGGATGGTTACCTGTTTGTTTCACCTTGCTCTTTGCAGTCATCCTAAGAGAAAATATATAAGGTTTGTTGGTACTGGGGGTTCATGAGATTTGCAAAGGCGTGACCTTGGTGACTGCACGCCAGGTTTCAGGATCAATTCTCATCATTTTGTTTCATTTTTTCCCGGCGTCTTTTGTTTGTATTGAAACAAATTTTCTGTACCTTTTGGTTTTTTGTTGGGCTTTGCAGGTGCATTTTCTGTTCAATAATTCATGTCCGTTGTTGTGATATTAAGGAGTGCTGCAATATTTAATGGGAGGCAATTCTTTTATCTGTGAATTCACTTGTGTTTTTCTCTTTTCAGTTTAGTGGAGGTGTTTTCTATTTTGTTCCATGCTGTTTTTCTTGGGTTCTTCCTTGGCTTTTGCAAGCACTTTTGGCATCTGATACAAAATATTTAACGGGGGCAATTCTTTTATCAGTGGATTCACTTGTGTTTTGTTCTATTCAGTTTTCCGGAGGATTTTTTATTTTGTTGCATGCTGTTTTTCCTGGTTTTTGGCGTTGTCTGATATTTGTTGTTCGTGGCTGTGCGAAGTTAATTTTGGCGCCGAAGTGTTAAGGGGTGCTGGAATATTTAACAGGGGCTATTCTTTTATCTGTGATTTCAGTTTTGTTTTGTTCTGTTCAGATTACCGGCATTTTCTATTTTGTTGTTCCATGCTGTTTTTCCTGGTTTTTGGCAGTTTGGTTTTGCAAAGAAGTTGTTCAGGGAGAGGTGTCTTGGGTTGTTCTGGTAGTCGGGTTTGTTACTTTTCGCTCTTTCCTCTGGATCTGTCTTCTTTACCTTGTCGTTCTCTAGAAATTAATTGCAGCTTAAGGATGGTTACCTTTTTGTTTCACCTTGCTCTTTACAGTCATCCTAAGAGAAAATATGTAAGGTTTGTTGGTACTGGGGGTTCATGAGATTTGCAAAGGCGTGACCTTGGTGACTGCACGTCGGCTTTCAGGATCAATTCTCATCATTTTGTTTCATTTTTTCCCGACCTCTTTTTTTTTTTTTTTTTTTTATAAAAACAAAATTTTTGTACCTTTTGGTTTTTCGTTGGGCTATGCAGGCGCATTTTCTGTTCAATAATTCATGTCTGTTGATGTGCGAGGTTGATCATGTAAGGAGTGCTGCAATATTTAACGGGAGGCAATTCTTCTATCTGTGAATTCACTTGTGTCTTGCTCTATTGAGTTTACTGGAGGTGTTTTCTATTTTGTTCCATGCTGTTTTTCCTGGGTTCTTCCTTGGCCTTTGCAGGCACTTTTGCCGTCTGATACTTCCGTTGTTATGCAAGGTTGATCTTGGCTTCGAAGTATTGAGGAATGCTGCAAAATATTTTATTGGGGGAAATTCTTTTATCAGTGGATTCAATTGTGTTTTGTTCTATTCAATTTTCTAGGGGATTTTTTATTTCGTTCCATGCAGTTTTTCCTGGTTTTTGGTGGGGTGTGATATTTGTTGTTCGTTGCTGTGCGAGGTTAATTTTGGCGCCGAAGTGTTAGAATATTTAACAGGGGGCTATTCTTTTATCAGTGATTTCAGTTGGGTTTTGTCCTCTTCAGATTACCGGCATTTTCTATTTTGTTCCATGCTGTTTTTCCTGGTTTTTGGCAGTTTGGTTTTGCAAAGAAGAAGTTCAGGGAGAGGTGTCTTGGGTTGTTCTGATCGTTGGGTTTGTTACTTTTCGCTCTTTTCTCTGGATCGTCTTTTCTCTAGAAATTAATGGCAGCTTAAGGATGGTTACCTGTTTGTTTCGCTTAAGGATGGTTACCTGTTTGTTTCACCTTGTTCTTTGCAGTCAACCTAAGAGAAAGTATGTAAGGTTTTTTGGTACTGAGGGTTCATGAGATCTGCAAAAGCGTGACCTTGGTGACTGCACGTCGGCTTTCAGGATCAGTTCTCATTTTGCTTGATTTTTTCCCGACCTCTTTTGTTTGAATAAAAACAAATTTTCTGTACCTTTTTGTTTTTAGTTGGGCTTTGCAGGTGTTTTTTCTGTTCAATAATTTATGTCCGTTGTGTGAGGTTGATATTGGCTTTGAAGTATTAAGGAGTGCTATTCAGATTACTGGCATTTTCTATTTTGTTCCATGTTGTTTTTCCTGGTTTTTGGCAATTTGGTTTTGCGAAGAAGTTCAGGGAGAGCCGTCTTGGGTTGTTTTGGTCGTTGGGTTTGCAAAGGCGTGACCTTGTTGCAGCACGTTAGCTTTCAGGACCAATTCTAATAATTTTGTTTCCTTTTTTCCCGACCTCTTTTATTTGTAGAAAACAATTTTTTGCTGGGCTTCGCAGGTGCATTTTCTGTTCAATAATTCATGTCCGTTGCTGTGCGAGGTTGATCTTGGCTTCGAAGCATTTAGGAGTGCTGCAATAGTTAACGGGAGGCAATTCTTTTATCAGTGAATTCACTTGTGTCTTGCTCTATTCAGTTTAGTGGAGGTGTTTTCTATTTTTTTCCATGCTGTTTTTCCTGGGTTCTTCCTTCTCATTTGCAGGCGCTTTTGGCGTCTGATACTTCCGTTGTTATGCGAGGTTGATCTTGGCTTCGAAGAATTAAGGAATGCTGCAAAATATTTAACGGGGGGCAATTCATTTATCAGTGGATTCAATTGTGTTTTGTCGTATTCAGTTTTCCGGAGGATTTTTTATTTTGTTCCATGCAGTTTTTCCTGGTTTTTGGCGGGGTGTGATGTTTGTTGTTCGTTGCTGTGCGAGGTTAATTTTGGTGCCGAAGCCTTAAAAAGGGGGTGCTGGAATATTTAACGGGGGGCTATTCTTTTATCAGTGATTTCAGTTGTGTTTTGTCCTATTGAGATTACCGGCATTTTCTAATTTGTTCCATGCTGTTTTTCTTGGTTTTAGGCAGCTTGGTTTTGCAAAGAAGTTCAGGGAGAGGTGTCTTGGGTTGTTCTGGTCGTCGGGTTTTTTACTTTTCACTTTTTTCTCTGGATCGTCTTTGCTCTAGAAATTAATGGTGGATCGTCTTTTCTCTAGAAATTAATGGCAGCTTAAGGATGGTTACCTGTTTATTTCACCTTGCTCTTTGCAGTCAACCTAAGAGAAAGTATTCTGTACCTTTTTGTTTTTCGTTGGTCTTTGCAGGTGCTTTTTCTGTTCAATAATTTATGTCCGTTGTTGTGTGAGGTTGATCTTGGCTTTGAAGTACTAGGGAGTGCTGCAATATTTTAGTGGAGGCAATCCTTTTATCAGTGATTTCAGTTGTGTTTTGTCCTACTGAGATTACCGGCGTTTTCTATTTTGTTCCCTGCTGTTTTTCCTGGTTTTTGGCAGTTTGGTTTTGCAAAGAAGTTCAGGGAGAGGCGTCTTGGGGTGGTTCTGGTCGTCGGGTTTGTTTCGCTCTTTTCTCTGGATCTGTCTTTTTTCCCTTGTCGTTTTCTGGAAATTAATTGCAGCTTAAGGATGGTTACCCGTCGGCTTTAAGGATCAATTCTAATCATTTTGTTTCCTTTTTCCTGATCTCTTTAATTTGTATAAATTTTTTTTTTCTGTACCCTTTTGGTTTTTTGCTGGGCTGCGCAGGTGCATTTTCTGTTCTATAATTCATGTCCGTTGTGCGAGGTTGATCTTGGCTTCGAAGTATTAAGGAGTGCTGCAATATTTAACGGGAGGCAATTCTTCTTATTAAGGAGTGCTGCAATATTTAACGGGAGGCAATTCTTCTATCTGTGAATTCACTTGTGTCTTGCACTATTCAGTTTAGTGGAGGTGTTTTCTATTTTTTTCCATGCTGTTTTTCCTGGGTTCTTCCTTGGCCTTTGCAGGCACTTTTGGCGTCTGATACTTTCGATGTTATGCGAGGTTCATCTTGGCTTCGATGTATTAAGGAATGCTGCAAAATATTTAACGGGGGCAATTCATTTGTCAGTGGATTCAATTGTGTTTTGTCGTATTCAGTTTTTCGGAGGATTCTTTATTTTGTTCCATGCAGTTTTTCCTGGTTTTTGGTGGGGTGTGATTTTTTGTTGTTCGTTGCTGTGCGAGGTTAATTTTGGTGCCGAAGTGTTAAAAAGGGGTGCTGGAATATTTGGCGGGGGCTATTCTTTTATCAGTGATTTCAGTCGTGTTTTGTCCTATTGAGATTACCGGCGTTTTCTATTTTGTTCCATCCTGTTTTTTCTTGTTTTTGGCCGTTTGGTTTTGCAAAGAAGTTCAGGGAGAGGTGTCTTGGGTTGTTCTGGTCGTCGGGTTTGTTACTTTTCGCTCTTTTTCTCTAGAAATTAATGGCAGCTTAAGGATGGTTACCTGTTTATTTCCCGTTGCTCTTTGCAGTCAACCTAAGAGAAAGTATGTAAGGTTTTTTGGTACTGCGGGTTCATGAGATTTGCAAAGGCGTGACCTTGGTGACTGCACGTCGGCTTTCAGGATCAGTTCTCATTTTGCTTGATTTTTTCCCGACCTCTTTTGTTTTTATTAAAACAAAATTTTTGTACCTTTTTGTTTTTCGTTGGTCTTCGCAGGTGCCTTTTATGTTCAATAATTTATGTCCGTTGTGTGAGGTTGATCTTGGCTTCGTAGTGTTAAGGAGTGCTGCAATCTTTAAGTGGAGGCAATCCTTTTATCAGTGAATTCAGTTGTGTCTTGTCCTATTCAGATTACTGGTGTTTTCTATTTTGTTCCATGTTGTTTTTCCTGGTTTTTGGCAGTTTGGTTTTGGAAAGAAGGGAGAGGCGTCTTGGGTTGTTCTGGTCGTTGGGTTTGTTTCGCTCTTTTCTCTGGATCTGTCTTTTTTCCCTTATCGTTCTCTAGAAATTAATTGCAGCTTAAGGATGGTTACCTATTTGTTTCACCT
Source organism: Rauvolfia tetraphylla (assembly GCA_030512225.1). Classification (NCBI taxonomy): domain Eukaryota; kingdom Viridiplantae; phylum Streptophyta; class Magnoliopsida; order Gentianales; family Apocynaceae; genus Rauvolfia; species Rauvolfia tetraphylla. Next base: position 984,872 of record JAJQKT010000023.1, read on the forward strand.
TGCTCTTTGCAGTCATCTTGGTAATGTGGGTTCATGAGATTTGCAAAGGCGTGACCTTGTTGTTGCATGTCGGCTTTCAGGATCAATTCTAATCATTTTGTTTCCTTTTTTCCCGGCCTCTTTAATTTGTATAAAACAATTTTTTTCTGTACCCTTTTGGTTTTTCGCTGGGATACGCAGGTGCATTTTCTGTTCAATAATTCATGTCCGTTGTGCGAGGTTGATCTTGGCTTCGAAGTATTAAGGAGTGCTGCAATAGTTAACGGGAGGCAATTCTTTTATCAGTGAATTCACTTGTGTCTTGCTCTTTTCAGTTTAGTGGAGGTGTTTTCTATTTTTTTCCATGCTGTTTTTCCTGGGTTCTTCCTTGGCCTTTGCAGGCACTTTTGGCGTCTGATACTTTTGATGTTATGCGAGGTTGATCTTGGCTTCAAAGTATTAAGGAATGTTGCAAAATATTTAACGGGGGCAATTCATTTATCAGTGGATTCAATTGTGTTTTGTGCTATTCAGTTTTCCGGAGGATTTTTTATTTTGTTCCATGCAGTTTTTCTTGGCTTTTGGCGGGGTATGTTTTTTGTTGTTCGTTGCTGTGCGAGGTTAATTTTGGTGCCGAAGCGTTTATATGGGGTGCTGGAATATTTAACGGGGGGCTGTTCTTTTATCAGTGATTTCAGTTGTGTTTTGTCCTACTGAGATTACCGGCGTTTTCTATTTTGTTCCATGCTGTTTTTCCTGGTTTTTGGCAGTTTGGTTTTGCAAAGAAGTTCAGGGAGAGGCGTCTTGGGTGGTTCTGGTCGTCGGGTTTGTTTCGCTCTTTTCTCTGCATCTGTCTTTTTACCCTTTTCGTTCTCTTGAAATTAATTGCAGCTTAAGGATGGTTACCCGTTTGTTTCACCTTGCTCTTTGCAGGCATCGTAAGAGAAAATATGTAAGGTTTGTTAGCCTAAGAGAAAATATGTAAGGTTTGTTGGTACTGTGGGTTCATGAGATTTGCAAAGGCGTGACCTATTAAGGAGTACTGCAATATTTAACGGGAGGAAATTCTTTTATCAGTGAATTCACTTGTGTCTTGCTCTATTCAGTTTAGTGGAGGTGTTTTCTATTTTTTTCCATTCTTTTTTCCCTGGGTTCTTCCATGGCCTTTGCAGGCACTTTTGGCGTCTGATACTTCTGTTGTTATGCGAGGTTGATCTTGCGATGATTTCATTTGATGGTTGGGGGATGCCCCGGATTATGTAAACCAAGCGATCATGGCTGATATTAGCTCGGATTAATAAATCCTGCTTTTTCGCCGCAAAACACGGTATGGAAGTCACTACGAGCGTACCTGTTACCTCATTGTTATCCTTCAGATCTTCAAGCTACTTTCCTTCTAGGTGATCGTGAGTGGGTCTGTGGTCCTCATTATTGTCCTAATGGCTATGATCCAATAGGAACAGATGATCGCACCAAGCGGATATTCATCGTTATTATTGCACCAATCTCTCGTACTCTTATTCATACGCCCTTCTCTTATTAACGGGGGGCTATTCTTTTATCAGTGATTTCAGTTGTGTTTTGTCCTATTGAGATTACCGGCGTTTTCTATTTTGTTCCATGCTGTTTTTCCTTGTTTTTGGCTGTTTGGGTTTGCAAAGAAGTTCAGGGAGAGGTGTCTTGGGTTGTTCTGGTCGTTGGGTTTGTTACTTTTTGCTCTTTTCTCTGGATCTTCTTTTCTCTAGAAATTAATGGCAGTTTAAGGATGGTTACCTGTTTGTTTCACCTTGCTCTTTGCAGTCAACCTAAGAGAAAGTATGTAAGGTTTTTTGGTACTGCGGGTTCATGAGATTTGCAAAGGAGTGACCTTGGTGACTGCACGTCTGCTTTCAGGATCAGTTCTCCTCATTTTGCTTGATTCTTTCCCGACCTCTTTTGTTTGTATTAAAACAGAATTTCTGTACCTTTTTGTTTTTCGTTGGTCTTCGCAGGTGCTTTTTCCTGGTTTCTTTCTGCGCCTTTGCAGGCACTTTTGGCGTCTGATACTTCCGTTGTTATGCGAGGTTGATTTTGGCTTCGAAGTATTAAGGAATGCTGCAAATTGTTTAGCGGGGGGGCAATTTTTTCATCAGTGGATTCAATTGTGTTTTGTCCTATTCAGTTTTCGGGAGGATTTTTTATTTTGTTCCATGCAGTTTTTCCTGGTTTTTGGCGGTGTGATATTTGTTGTTCGTTGCTGTGCGAGGTTAATTTTGGCGCCGAAGTGTTAGGGGTGCTGGAATATTTAACAGGGGGCTGTTCTTTTATCAGTGATTTCAGTTGTGTTTTCTCCTATTCAGACTACCGGCGTTTTCTGTTTTGTTCCATGCTGTTTTTCCTGGTTTTTGGCAGTTTGGTTTTGCAAAGAAGTTCAGGGAGAGGTGTCTTGGGTTGTTCTGGTCGTTGGGTTTGTTACTTTTCGCTCTTTTCTCTGGATCGTCTTTTTTCCCTTGTCGTTCTTTAGAAATTAATGGCAGCTTAAGGATGGTTACCTATTTGTTTCACCTTGCTCTTTGCAGTCAACCTAAGAGAATATGTAAGGTCTGTTGGTACTGCGGGTTCATGAGATTTGCAAAGGCGTTGGTGACTGCACGTCGGCTTTCAGGATCAGTTCTCTTCATTTTGTTTCATTTTTTCCCGACCTCTTTTGTTTGCATTAAAACAAATTTTCTGTACCCTTTTGTTTTTCGTTGGTCTTCGCAGGTGCTTTTTATGTTCAATAATTTGTGTCCGTTGTTGTGTGAGGATCTTGGCTTCGAAGTATTAAGGAGTGCTGCAATATTTAAGGGGAGGCAATTCTTTTATCATTGAATTGAGTTGTGTTTTGTCCTATTCAGATTACTGGCGTTTTCTATTTTGTTCCATGTTTTCTTTCCTGGTTTTTAGCAGTTTGGTTTTGCAAAGAAGTTCAGGGAGAGGTGTCTTGGGTTGTTCTGGTCGCTGGGTTTGTTACTTCTCTTTCTTCACGTCAACTTTCAGGATCTCGCCTCAGTTTTGTTTCTTCCCATTTGTTTCCAAACCTCTTCTGATTGTTTGTCTTTTTTTTTAAAAAAAATTCTGTACCTATTGTTTTTTTTTTCCGGTGGCATTTGCAGGCAGTTTTGGCGTATGATATTTTGTTGTCCATTGTTGTGTCAGGTTGATTTTTGCATCGAAATACTGAAGGGTGCTGCAATATTTTACAGGAAGCACTTTTTATTATCTTCTGCTATTTCTATCTTTTTTTCCCTTGTCACACACTAAAAACTAATGGCAGCTTATGGAAGGTTGCAGTCATCCTAGGCGTGACCTTCTGCTCCATTTGTTTCCAACCTCTTTTGTTTGTTTACAAACAAGACGTTTGCGTACCTATTTGTTTTTCCTTGGCTTTTGCAGGCACTTTTGGCGTCCGATTGTGGTTTTCTGTTATGTGAGGTTGATTTTGGCATCGAATTATTATGGAATGCTGCATTATTTAACTGGAGGCAATTCTTTGATCAGTGAATTCAGTTATTTCTTTTTTTTAATTAAATTTTGTTCCGTGCTGTTTTTCCTGGTTTTTGGCTGTGGCAGTTAGCTTTTGATAAAATGAAGTGCAAGGAGGCTTTTGTTGGGGTTTGTTCTGCTCTTTCGGTTTTTTGTCATCCTCTCTTCCTCTGTTATTGGATGCTTTGCTGAGCTCTCTGGATCTCTCTTCTTACCCTTGACGTTCTCTAGAAATTAATGGCAGCTTTAGGAAGGTTACCTGTCTGTTTCACCTTGTTCTTTGCAGTCATCCTAGGAGAAAATATGTAGAGGTTGACTCCGTCGTGGATTTATGAGATTTGCAAAGACGTGGCCTTGGTGACTTCATGTCAGCTTTGAGGATCTCACCACATAATTCTCTCCCCCCCATTTGTTCCCAACCTCCTCTGTTTGTTTAAAATCAAAACTTTTCTGTGCATATTGGTTTTTCGTTGGCCTTTGTAAGCACTTTTGGCGTCCGATACTTCTTCTCGTCCGGTGTGTGAGGTTGATTTTGGCATCGAAAGATTATGGAGTGCTGCAATATTTTTTCAGGAGGGCAATTGTTTTATCAGTGAATTTAGTTGTGTTCTGTTCTATTTAGATTACCAGCGGTGCTTGCTTTTTTGTTCCAAATTGCAAGGAGAGGTGTCTTGGGTTTGTTCTGTTCTTTTGGTTTGTTATCTTCCGCGCTCTGGGTTATTTGTAGCTTCAGAATGCTATCTGGATCATTCTTTTTTCCCTTGTTTTACTCTAAAAATTAATTTCAGCCTGAGGAATGTTACTGTTTGTTTCACCTAGTTCTTTGCAGTCATCCTAGGAGAAAACATTTAAAGGGGTGGTGGTTATAGGGTGTGTGCGCAAAATAATTTGCTGTCCACTTTCCTCTTGGTTCCAGCTAGGACCAAACAAGTCAATCAGCAAGCTCAACCTATCGGATGATCAAACCAATCCGATTTTGCAGTTCATGTTGCTTTTTCCTTGGGCGGAACTTCAACGAATGAGTAGTAGTTTCATTGTGTTGCTCAGTTTAAGTTTGTTTCTGATCCTCAGTTTGCCAAATGATCCACTTGATATAAAAAGTTCTGTTCTTTCTCTAAAGAAAGGAAACAAGCTAGTTCTGTTATGAGCTCGAGCTTAGGAGGACTTCCTTACCTCTGGCTTGGGTAGCGTGTTCTGCAATTTTTTCACTTGGGGTCAATGTCAAAGACTTGATTTTCACTTTCTTTATTCGCCTTCGTTAGAATAGTTCTAACTTCTGGTCCTAGAAAAATCACTCTACTCTCTACACCTGCGCGCTTGGGAACGCACTATATCCTTCAGTAGGTCCCGGAAATCTGGAAAGGAGTTGGAAGGGGCTGGCTATTGATGGGCTTTGATGACTGGCTATTCAGGGGAAGAATTCCCACCTCTCTGTTTGAGGTTTCTGGTTCATAGTGTGAGGGTATGTTAAACCTTTGGTGTAATGTATAGTGAATGGAGCATCTTTGCTGATTCACTTGCCTCATCATTTTTCTTGGTGCTGTCTGATCCGATGTCGTTCCCCATCTCCTGATGGTTTCTGGGACACCTGCCTGGGGGTGTGTCAAAATTCTTGTGGCGCCTTGCTCTCTCTTCACAAGTGGGCTCCTTGCTTTTCTTTTTGTGGGTTGCCAGTTCGTTCCGCCGAATGGCTCTCTATGCATGCGAAGTGAATTTGTCCTCTCAAGGCGCCTTTTTATCCTGTTCTGCCAGGGGGGTATCGTTATATATCCATTTCAGAAACAAAGAACATGTCTACGTGAGCGCTATTTTCTGCACTTTTGGTGGTTGAGATCTCTTTCTACGACTCGTCTGGAATATTTTATCAGGAAGATGTACCTTTTTATGTTAATCTGGCTAATACTGCATTTCAACTGTGATGTTTTGATGGTTCACCGGATAACCCAGCAGTAGAGATCTCGAATTGTATTATGTTCTGTCTTCTTTCTACATAGGGCAAGACGATTTAGCGAACAAAAGAAATGCTGACGGTCCCTAGCTGTCACTTCCTACTCTGACACTGACGTAGGCAGGCAGGTTGAGGGCGTTATGTTGCATTACGGGGAATAATGTCCATGGGTAATGGGTATGGAAGCATGAAGCTGAGAATGGGGAAGGAAAATTCTAGCATGATACAAGAAAACCATTATAGAAAGTGGTGGTGGGGGTTTTTTTTGGCGTATTAATTAGGGAATTTTGTGTCTTCTCTTTAATCTCTGTTGCAGTGTTGTGAAAATATACACCATGTTACTGTTTTCAACGTCTGAATGAATTCTCGGTAGTGTAAATGTCATAAGAACGCCACGTCTCTTAGCTGAAATCTTATTTTGCCTTGTGCCATTTTTTATGTTTGAGATGTCGTTTGCTTGATTATTGGTTGTGCTTTTTTGTTGCCTGCTCCTTTATTGGTTGAATTCCTTTTAACTCCGCCTGTGCCGCATGCTATGCGCAGCCGGTCCCAAGCCCGGAAAGGAGGAGGGAAGGATCAACAAAGGTGTATAAGAATAGGGTTCTTTTTTCAAGATCTAGTTAATTGTTTCATGTAATAGGTTGAAAGTAGTAAAGGCTCCTGGTGAACTCTAACAAGTATGCTTTTGTTGCAATTAGCCCCATGAAACTTGTTCCCCCCAGTTATCTTCTCTTTTATTCTGAAATTTTTATATGATGATGCTATTCTGCTGATTGCCTGTTGTTTTCTTCGGTTGTCCTGCTTTTTATCCTGTTTGATCTTCTTGTAGTAGGTTCTTTTAATTCTGCCTTAGCTGCAGGCTAAGCACGGCTGGTGCCAAGACCTGTAAAAATCTGGAAAACTATTTATTTGGTTCACATAGAGTCCTGGTACGGGTAATGAGTATGCTTTTGTTCCTCAAAATATTGAGGGAGCGCCTACAGGTTCATGTTCTTCGGCGAACCAAGATTCTATGTTTTGCAAGTGTTTTTGGTTTTCATTCCCCAATATTCTTTGGGAAGCTCGAAGCATTTTCTGTTTTTTTGCTACAAAAGCATTTAAGAAGGGCTGGTGTTGGTTATATTTTGTTCCTCTTGGTTTATTATCTCGCAGGCTTTCCCTGTTTTACAGGAAGCTTTGTTGGGATTGTTTGGTACATGAGATGAAAGGCATGACTACGGATTGGTGATTTGGTGATTTGTGTTACGCTTTCTGTGCTTCCCATCGGCCATCATTCTTCTGATAAGTTGTGTATTTTTCCCTCTCTTTGCAGGTACATCCAGAGCTGTGTACCCACAATACTTTTTTCCTCGTGCTGTGTGTAAAATTTGGCCTCAAAATATTCACGGACTGCGGAAGCTTCACGGGGTTCTGAAGGAGAGGATGGGTGAAATAATTCGGTCTTATTATCTTGCCAGCTTTTTGTATTTAAATTCTCCAACGTTTTTTGAAGATCTTAGAAGCACTTTGTGTATTCTACCAAGAAATAAAGAAGGGCTTTATTTGTTGTTTTCTGTTGCATTTGGCACCCTTGCACTTGCTATAACGAAATTGAAGAAAGGCTGTGTCAATTTGGTTGTGCTCCATGTCATAAGTAGCTTAAGGAAGCTCGGTCGGATCTATTTGTTTTCCCAATTGTTTTCAGTCGATCTTGGCGTTGTTCAGTAACTGGTGCTTGTGTGAGGTTTGCGATCTGATTGATATTAGCCGCCATTCTTCTGAAAAGTCGTCTGGTTTCAAATTTTCATCCTTGCTTTACAACCGCTTTTTCCAGTATGACCAGAGAGGAGGACAGAGTAGCATCCCTTTTTCATATATTTGTAGCCCTTGTCCTTGGCAGCAAATTCTGGGAACGGAGGACTTCTGAAGCTCTATTAGGTCCTTAAGGAGGCGACGGTTAATCTAAAGGGCTGTGTTTGTGTGATTTGGTTTCATTTCTTCTTGTGTCTTTTTACCTGTTTTCCCAGTTCGTACCAAAGAGACTTTCTCCTGTCCCTTTCGAATGCCTGTTGATGCTTCATGTAACTTCTGTAACTTAAGGAAACCTAACCAAGAACTATGTGTTTTCCCCGTTGTTTGAACTCAGTTGTAGCCATAAAATATTCCAGCACCATTTATTCCAGCATTTGTTGCGCTTATAAAGACTTGTGCTGCTTATTAATACCTTATTTAAATACATCAGTTAGATAAAGAGGCATCTTATGTACTAAAAAAATAAAAAAAAAGATGCATTTATGATGTGTTCTTGAAGTTTAGGTTTTATAATCGTTTAACTTTATAAGTTTTTTTAATATTTTTATAGTCTTGAAGTTTTGGTTTTATCATCGTTTGACTCTATATGTTTTTTTAAAACCTTTTGTAGTCTCTTTTTGCGTAATATTAAAGTAGTTTTGTTACTATTTTCTGAACTTTTGTAGGAAAATAACACAGAGTGATAATATACTATTTTTATGAGGATATATTTGTCTAAATAACAAAAAATTTAAAACAATAGATAGAGGCATCTTATGTACTAAAAAAATAAAAAAAATGCATTTATGATGTATTCTTGAAGTTTAAGCTTTATCATCGTTTGACTCTTTTTGGGTGATATTAAAGTAGTTTTGTTACTATTTTCGAACTTTTGTAGGAAAACAACACAGTGATAATATACTATTTTTGTGAGGATATATTTATTTAAATAATATAAAAAATTTACTATTTGTAAAAGTTTTGGTAATATTTCTTACAACCAATATCTCATGAAATTTAATGTTTGGGAGTTGAAATTGGAGAATTATCTCATGAAGGCCCAAAAATCAATAACCACATTAATTATTGTCAATGACACTTGGTACATTTATATTCAGTTGAGCTTTCAACTAAGAGGGAAATGTAGTTCTATCATATCTGCAGAAGCGTCATTTATTAAATTATATTAATATTTTAAAAGACTTACCATCAATTAAGTAAAACTCATCATATCATTTCAAGAGACAATTAAATTGCATTTTCATACATAAATCCAAACTCATAGGTGATCAAAGAACATAGCAGAAGCTAAAGGTAGCAAAGAAGGAAAGATCAACAAGATGGACAAAGGAAGAATGCAGTGTGTATTTGGATCAACTGACTAAAGAAAAAGAGGATAAAAGGATTTTGTTCCAAGTCATTAGATTATGACATACATATAATTCTCAAAAGCTTGATGAGATGAGGAGTATTAATTTTTTTTTATATTAGAAGAAAAGTTAAGGTATAAAATGCTTTTTCATTTTTAGACTCCATATGAATTGTTTAACAGAATGCTTTGGTTTTTTTTTGAGTAAGAGATTTTTGAAACATTGCTACATAATGCTTTGGTTTTTTTGAGTAGAGATTTTTGAAACATTGCTAGACTCATGGTATAAGTAGATTGAACATCTTTGCTAATTTCTTTAAATGAATTAGTTGCATGAATCTTTGAATATAGGACAATATGAAACATTATACCATCAGAAGTAAATTCATCGCCCAATCTCTTGAGTATATTAAAGAAGGAAGGTATTATATCATGAACAATTTCAACTTACACACTACAAGATGCAATATTGCCACAGATTTACGACGGATTTGTGAGGAATCAAAAGAAATAATAAAATAGTAGTGGATAATACTTTCGTTGCAAATCTATAGCTATATTGCTATATATTTGCTATGGCAATAAGAAAAAAATATAATATATCACCCGTCACAAATCTGTAGGTATTTGTTACATATTTACGATGAAAAAAATAAAAATAATAAAAAATATTATATAATCCGTCGCTAATTTACAATAGATTTGCGACACAAAGAAAAATAAAAATAAATAAAAATATTATTTTATTTTGTCTCAAATCTGATTGCAACCAAATTTTTACAAAGCAAAAAAATATTATTATTTTATCCGTCCCAAATCTGTTACAAAATTACAATAGTTTTGTGATGGAATTTTAAAAAAAATAAAAATATTATTTTAGATGTCACAAATCCATTGCAATTTTGTATCAGATTTGTGACAATTTTTTTTAAAAAATAAAAAATATTATTATTTAATCCGTTGCAAAATTGCAAGGGATTTTCTACAAAATTTTTTAGAGAATAAACAAAAAATTATTAGTTAACCCGTCACACATTCGTCACTAAATTACAATGAATTTGTGATGGAAAGAAAAATAAGAATAAATAAAAATAACGAAATTATTACAAAGTAAAAAAAAATTATTATTTTATTCATTACAAATCTGTCACAAAATTACTACGAATTTGTGATATTTTTTTAGAAAATAAAAAATATTATTATTTTATCAACTACAAATCTGTTGTAATGTTGTAATGGATTTGCAACAAAATTTTTAAAAAAACAAAAAATATTATTATTCTATCCGTCAAAAATTCATAGCAAAATTGCAACGCATTTGTAATAGAATATTTTTCTTTTGTTTTGCTGCCTTTTTTTTTATTTTATAGTTGCCCAATGTTGTTGAATTTGTGATGCATGCATTGTGGTGTTCTTAAATGTTCTATTTCATTGAACATATACTGCATGTAGTGCATGTGTAATGTATATTATTATATATTATTAATGAGTATATAGTTTGTAAGAAATATAATAAAACTAACACATAACTTACAATGCATGTTTTGATATAACTTATTTATTGGATATTTTAAAACTTTTGTATAGGACACATAAAAGTATATTGTAGATGCATATAATACTAATATAACTATGATCATTCCATAATATGTAATATTATATAATTATTATACTAATGTATTGAATACATATATTATTTTAATACACAAATTATTTTGATATAATATATTTATTAATTATAATAACACATCATACAAAACATGTAAAAGTGCATTACATATATATGCATATAATAGTAATAGCTTTAATTATGACTAATTTATAATATCTAATACTATATAACATAATATGGTATTGGGTTGAGTACATGTTGTGTTTTATTTCTATGCCTTTATACTAAATTTTATTACAATCTCTAATGATTTGCACACAAACACAAGGCAAGTGCACCTATAGTTATGAGTAGTATAATGGCAAGCAAATTCAATATCGTATTCACGGGGATGGTTAAATATCATTACTCACTTTCTATTCTATTGTTTAGCCTATCAAATTTGTTTGTAAAAATGATTGAAATTACTACTAGGAATAGAAGTCTAGCTTAGCTAATTAAACTAACTTAACTAATTTTTGTTTGCAAGAGAGAATTCAATTGAGAAAACAATACTTGGATGGTTAATCCCCCTAGAATTACCTATGTGATAGAAATGTCCCTTGGTTGATAAATTTCACTTCTTATGTTTGATGAAATTCCAATGATAGAACTCACTCTATCTCTAGATGAAAGTTCTCTACTCTTAGATTAATTAGTTGAAATCTCTTTCTAACCAATTCAACCCAAGAATGCATTAAGAATTGTGAATTCCCAATTAGATTTCTCTAATTATCAAGAAGATGTTTAGGTTTCTATCTCTAGTTAACTAAATCATCTTCATTGTTTGTGTATGGTCTATTACACCCTTCCTTTCTCAATTCTAAGTGAAAATTTCCAGATTATGAATCAATTTTCAATCACCCTTTCTTTCTCAATTTCAAGTGAAAGAATTCCAGATTTTGCATCATTAATCCACTCAATCAATTCAACCATTCAAATCCACAAAAAATTCACAAGAAATTCGAATTCAATCAACCAAGGAAACAATTCATTCACATAAGTAAAATCTAGGGTTCATACCCATCCAAGTATTTAAAAGTTTAGTTGATGTGAAATTTGCAAGTGCACAAATATTGAACAAGTAATAAAGTAGTGAGTACAAGTCGTCCCAACGATGATTGCTACCTAACTGCAAAATTCTTTTACTTATAACCTAACTTAAACCAAAATAAATGTGATTTTATCTAAAATTTAATTACCAATAAAAATAATTAATAATAATACTAAACACAAAAATCAATAATTATATTAATTAAAAATCAATGGCAATGAATAGACTAAGACACTCCAAATCCAGCTTACTCCTCTTATGACAAATAATTAATTTCTTTAAATTAATTCTCGACTTGGTTAATGGTAGAATTCCCAATTATAAGCTAGACCCAATCTCTTGGTGAAAAGCTCCTAACTTTAATTAATAAACCAATCGTATCTCTACGTGATTTTAATTATCAAAGCCGCAAACACCTCTATGGAATTTCCTAACTTTTGTTTCATACTCGCTAGAAACCACACAAAGAAACCGAATCTATCTCTAGTCAGTTTTACGATGTGTTGTTATTACCATGATCCAATTTAAACTAGCACTTCTCAGCCCCTAGAATAAATTTAAAGGCATGCAAGAATTAGCCAAAAACTTACAAGCATTAAAAACAATAATAACAATTAACCAAAATCGAGATTAAAGAAACAATTTTTAATTGAAATAAATTAAATTCATAAGAGTTTCAGCCTTCATCGAAGGTCTTAGTCACAAAAGATTTAACTATTCATGATCTAAATATTCAAAGCTATAAATTCAATAAATAAAAAAATAGAAGAATAAAGAAAATAAAACGAGAGAATAGAAGAAAACAAATCTCCGTTTCTCAAGCTTGCTGTCCAAATTCTCTTTGCTCCATCCTCGATCAACTCTTCCAATTGTCCGAATTTGTTCTCCACCCTGGCTGTCCGAATTCTCTTCAATTTGACTCCACAATTTGCTTCCTTGGCTGCCCCCAAAATTCGTCCCCCTTGGCTGCCCGAAATTCGTCCCTCTTGGCTGCCCAGATTTGGCTTGCTTTTAGGCTCTCCTAATTTTGCTTTGGCTGCCCTAATTTTCTCCAATTTGGCTTCTTTGGCTGCCCAAATCCTCTCCAATTTGGCTGCCCGATTTATGCCGCCTTGGCTGCCCAAAATTTCTCTTCTTTTGTATCTTAGGAATTTCAATTCAATTTGGATTCTAAATCCTTCCAAATCAAAGTCAATTTTAGAATCTTCCTTTCTTGACATTACCATTTTGCCCCTACATCAATAATTAGTAAAATTAGTGAATTAAAGTGTACTTTGTAAATAAAATCATCTTAATTAATTCATACTAAGTACATTAATATTTAATTCACTAAAACAAATTAAAGTCATAAGATTTATATCAATTAACCCTTAAATAAATGAGAAATTAATTCTAAATAATGATTAAAATATGATCTCATCAACTACCCACCACTTAAGACTTTGATCGTCCTCGAACAAAGATAGAAAAACTCAAGAACATTAGACATGGAATCATTCAACTTGAAATCAACTTTCTCATTCCATTAAAAATGATCATCCATATGCATCAACTAGAAAGATTGATAGATAAATAACCAAGAATAATAACAATGTTAATACAACATAACTGTGAAAATTGAAAGAAGAATTTTTTTTGAAGCATGTCACAACCAAGCTATTGATTCAATGTCTAGGCAATATTATACACCCAATCATCCACTTTATAATCACAACCATATACATATATATTAAAGATTCACACAACCATAAGCTTGTAATCTTACACACTCTCCACTAATTTAGGTACTCTGGCTTCACTTAGATCAGGTAGGACTTTAGTGCTTGTAATGTTAGGTTAGGGAATTGGCTAACAAATGAAATATATAAGGAGGCAAAATAAAGAGAAGAGAGCTTGCAAAGAAAAGTTGACTCAAAATCATAAATATATACTCCAACTCCTTCCTTGCTCCTTTAGTACAAAGAATCTCAATAACCAAATTCATTCCCGAGAAATTCATTCCTTTCTCATGTATACATCAACTTTGGACATTTTATGAACATGACTTGCAATAAACACTTTTTCTTTCTTTTTTTTTTCTTTTCTCTTTTTTTTTTGATTTTTTTCTTTTTTTTCAATATTTTTTTCACTTCTTTTTTTCCCAAAATAATAATATAGAGCAAGTCATGCTTTCCATTTTCAATACCCTCTCAATCTTTCTTTCTCTCAAAACCTTAATATCCCAATCCCAAGGAGCACAAAAGTGTTGAAGTATAAATCAAGCTCCCTACAAGGGTAAAGGTTAAAAATATTAAGTGTTTATGCAAAGAAATTGACTCATTAAGGCACAAAAGGGTACTAGGGATAACTCTAAAGGTAGGCTTGAAAGGCTCAAACGGTCCAAAGAAGGCCTATGACCATCGTTTCTAAGGTAAACTAGAGAAACCTTATATTTCGCCTTGAGCATGTAATAAAACAAGTTCTAGTGTGTTGTTGTGATAAAAAGAGTGTCATCAAATATATAATAAAGTCTAAATATCTCATCAATTCACAAGATCATGGTCAATAAAAATAATTTAAATTCCACAGTTAAGAATGATTAACAAAAGCATTATGCAAGGTTAAATTTCTTTATTTACTTTCCAATCGACACATATAAACAATCACAATAACTCCTCAAGAATAAGATTCAATTACTTAATATTCAAATGATTTTTAGAGAATTTCGTGAAATAAAACTCTTACACCATAAAATTCTAAAAAATTTTCAAAAATTTTAAAAATGAAATAACCAATTTCCTACCCCCCACTTAAGAATAAACATTGTCCTCAATGTTCAAATATAAGAAATCACAAAGAGGGTTAAGAGACTTAGCCGAATCAACGAAACATCCAAGAAAGTCCAATCTTTAACCGTGTATGGGAGCTCCACTTAGGCTCAAGCACATCCTACAAAAGAATTAAAGAAAGTAAATAAGGGAAGGTTTTTTTTTTATATAAAACTTGAAAGAAAATAAATCAAGAAGCAAAGCAACTTAAATAGTAGTTGTTCTCGTTTATAGTCTCGAGCTTGACTTTCTATGTAAGAGCATGAATTAAGGAGGATCATGGAAAAGACAAGCTTCTCCGCCCATAAGCATTCTTCTTGTCAAACCATATTTGACTTTGTGCCGCTTTAGGAAAAACTTCCTTTTTTCACATTATCCTCAATGTCCTCTTTTGGAAGCTCTCTTTCTTCCTTGAATGGTTTGTTCCATTTTGAATTCAATTTTTCTGCAAAAATTTTAGAAGAATCATCCACTACAACATCAAGAATATTTATAGCACATATAGATTCTCCCTTGGAGGAATTACTCAATGATTCAAAAACATTTAATTGTATACATTCATCCCCAACCCTCAATGTTATTTGACCTTTTTCCACATCAATTAAGGTTCTAGCAGTATTCAAAAAAGGCCTTCCTAAAATCAAAGGTAGATCAAAATCATCATCCATATCTAAAATCACAAAATCCATTGGAAAATATAATTTATCAACCTTAACAAGAACATTTTCTACTATTCCCCTAGGATATTTTATTAATCTATCAGCCATTTGAAGACAAATAGTAGTGTCCTTAATTTCTTTCAACCCCAATTTTTTACAAATGGATAAAGGCATAAGGTTGATACTAGCACCTAAATCACACAATGCATTTTTAAAATAAAAATCACCAATAGAGCAAGGAATATGAAAACTCCCTGGATCTTGTAGCTTAGGCGATAATTTTCTTTGAAGTATTGCAGAGCATTCCTCGTTTAAGCAAATCTGTTGAAAGTCTTTGAGTTTCTTTTTGCTAGCCAAAACATCTTTCAAATATTTTGCATATCGAGGCATCTGTGCTAAGGCATCCACAAAAGGAAGGTTAATTTGAAGTTTCTTGAATATTTCAAGAAACTTTTTGAATTGAGAATCAATGTAATGATGCTTAACAGCTTGGGGGAAAGGAAGAGAACTAAAATCAACATTGTCATTATTATATTCTTCCTCACCTTTCTTACTTCTCTTACCTCGTGGATTTTTGGGAGATTCAAAATTATTGAAATCATCCTCTTTTCTGGGCTCCACCTTTTTTCCTTCGGCGAAATTTTCTTTATCGATTACCGTAATAGCCTTCAACTCCCTAGGATTTCGCTCCGTGTCACTTGGAAGTGCTCCTTGAGGTCTATGGAGTATTGCAGCTGCTAATTGACCTACTTGTACTTCTAAGTTCTTCATAGAAGCCTTTATATTTTGTTGGTCAACTTCTATTGCTTTGAAGGATTTCTTGAGTTGTTGATTCTCATTCTCAATACTCACAAATTTGTTAGTGGCAACTTCAATGAACTTTGTAAGAGTATTCTCAAGGAGACTTACCTTTTCTTGTTGGAGATCGGGTGGAGGTAGTGGTTCCTCCATCCCGGATTATAAGTGGATGAATATGGATCATTATTCCTATTATTTTTTCCAACAAAATTAACTTCATTAGTATCATAATAAGAATTCATCATATTACCTTGCAAACATTGGTTTGTGAGATGATTTCCTCCACAAATTTCGCAGTGATGGTTTATGGCTGCAACATTCAACGAACTCAATCTCTTATTTATTGCATCAAGTTGAGCCATGATTCCTGCATTATGGTCAATATCCGCCACTCCAGCGACCTTCTTTGGGGGAATAGCTCTTGGGTTAAACCATTGAGAGCTATTCAAGGCCATCTCCTCCAATAAATTCCATGCAGCTTGCTCTTCTTTTGACATGAATGCTCCACCACTAGCTGCATCTAATAATGATCTAACATCTTCTCTGCAACCATTATAAAATGTTTGTGCTTGCATTCCTATTGCCATTCCATGATGAGGGCATAACCTAAGATATTCTTTGAACCTCTCCCATGCATCATGTAAAGACTCAGTAGGACCCTGTAAAAAATTATAAATATTAGATCTCATCTGAATAGTCTTAATTGGGGGAAAGTATTTATTTAAAAATGCTTCTTGCAATTGGTCCCAATTAGAAATAGAATTTGTAGGAAGAGAGTTTAGCCATGATCTAGCTTTATCCCTCAAAGAGAAAGGGAAAAGCTTGAGCCTTTTTGCATTTTCAGGTACTCCACCAATTTGGAAAGTATCACAAATTGCCAAAAAGTTTGATATGTGCGCTTGCAGATCTTCATGTGACAATCCGAAAAATGGAGTATTGAGAACCATTTGAACAAATGCTGGCTCAATCTTGAAAGTTGCAACAGTGACTCCTGGACAGTTGATGGCTGGAGAAGGACCCTCAATCTTTGGCTTTGTATAGTCCTTTAAAGTCATACCCCTCGGCTGATTATTTTCCATTGCGTCACTGGTACAGTTTAATTCAAAACTATCCTCAGAATTTGAAGATTCGATTGATGTGACGATTTTTTGGTATTTCCTCTTATAAAATTCACTCCTGTTATGACGAGCAAACTTTTCAATATCAGAAATATATATCAAAGGTTCTTTATTTGAGGAACTACGAGTATTCATGCACCAAAAAAAAAAAACAATAACAAACAAATAGAATAAAAAATTAAAAATATCAAAAATATTTTTTTTGAATTTTTTTTAAAAAAGTTTAAACTTAGGCTTAGTAATTAAATTCTACACTAGATAAAAACAATCCCCAGCAACGGCACAAAAAACTTGATGTGAAATTTGCAGGTGCACAAATATCGAGCAAGTAATAAAGTATTGAGTACAAGTCGTCCCCACGATGATTGCTACCTAACTGCAAAATTCTTTTACTTATAACCTAACTTAAACCAAAATAAATGTGATTTTATCTAAAATTTAATTACCAATAAAAATAATTAATAATAATACTAAACACAAAAATCAATAATTATATTAATTAAAAATCAATGGCAATGAATAGACTAAGACACTCCAAATCTAACTTACTCCTCTTATGACAAATAATTAATTTCTTTAAATTAATTCTCGACTTGGTTAATGGTAGAATTCCCAATTATAAGCTAGACCCAATCTCTTGGTGAAAAGCTCCTAACTTTAATTAATAAATCAATCGTATCTCTACGTGATTTTAATTATCAAAGCCGCAAACACCTCTATGGAATTCCCTAGCTTTTGTTTCCTACTCGCTAGAAACCACACAAAGAAACCGAATCTATCTCTAGTCAGTTTTATGATGTGTTGTTATTAACATGATCCAATTTAAACTAGCACTTCTCAGCCACTAGAATAAATTTAAAGGCATGCAAGAATTGACCAGAAACTTACAAGTATTAAAAATAATAATAATAATTAACCAAAATCGAGATTAAAGAAACAATCTTTAATTGAAATAAATTAAATTCATAAGAGTTTCAGCCTTCATCGAAGGTCTTAGTCACAAAAGATTTAACTATTCATGATCTGAATATTCAAAGCCATAAATTCAATTAACAAAAAAATAGAAGAATAAAGAAAATAAAACGAGAGAATAGAAGAAAACAAATCTCCGTTTCTCAAGCTTGCTGTCCAAATTCTTTTTGCTCTATCCTCGATCAACTCTTCCAATTGTCCGAATTTGTTCTCCACCCTGGCTGTCCGAATTCTCTTCAATTTGACTCCACAATTTGCTTCCTTGGCTGCCCCCAAAATTCGTCCCCCTTGGCTGCCCGAAATTCGTCCCTCTTGGCTGCCCAGATTTGGCTTGCTTTTAGGCTCTCCTAATTTTGCTTTGGCTGCCCTAATTTTCTCCAATTTGGCTTCTTTGGCCGCCCAAATCCTCTCCAATTTGGCTGCCCGATTTATGCCGCCTTGGCTGCCCAAAATTTCTCTTCTTTTGTATCTTAGGAATTTCAATTCAATTTGGATTCTAAATCCTTCCAAATCAAAGTCAATTTTAGAATCTTCCTTTTTCTTCTCTTGACATTACCATTTTGCCCCTACATCAATAATTAGTAAAATTAGTGAATTAAAGTGTACTTTGTAAATAAAATCATCTTAATTAATTCATACTAAGTACATTAATATTTAATTCACTAAAACAAATCAAAGTCATAAGATTTATATCAATTAACCCTTAAATAAGTGAGAAATTAATTCTAAATAATGATTAAAATATGATCTCATCATTAGTTCATCAACATATTACAAATCAAAGAACATAAACCATTAAAGAAAGAGTAAGAATTGCTCATTTTCATGGTGTAAAATCTTCTCTTCTTCAAGGTTGAAATTCGTCACTGTAGCATGGAGAAAATTGCAGCTTTTTCCATGAATCTTCAAGGTGGATGTTCTCCTTCTTCAAAGATTCAATCTTCTCTCTTGATTTCTCTTGCAAAGATGAAGAATTGGGATGAGATTTGAGTGAGTTTTGATGAGTTTTTGCCGTTTTCTGTCCACTCCAGCCCTCTCTCTCGTTTTTGCCCTAAAGGGGTATCAAAATCTGCCCCAAAAGAGAGAGAAATGCAGCTTAAAAGCAACTTCAGATCGACACAAACGGCGCTGCTTATATCACACCAAACGGCGCCACTTGCCCCCAGTTTTGGTGCAAGTTTCTGCTGCCCGACTGTGACACTGTTTTGATTTCTAGGTGAATTCAGACCACCAAATCGGCTGATATATTGACACAAATATTACTATTATGAAAACTTCAGAATGTCCTCTATAATTGTCTAGAATACTACTTTTGCATTTGAAATCTTCATAGAGGTAAAAATCCGACGTGAAATATGTCTACCAGTCTATTTTTCCTCTGCATTTCCCTATTGTTCTTCATTGTGTAAATTTCCCTTGTTTGCTTCATTTAATTCCAAATCTTCAATAATATCACCTAAAGCAAATAAGAGATATAGGGAGTATAAATGGTGATTAAAACACCAAAATTTAACATAAAATCAAGCTCAAAATGATAATTATATGAAGCACAAATATAGAATATCAGTACATATGTTATCTTAACATATATGATAATTTGATTCATATATTTAATAAATACGAGTTATTAACAAATCTTACCTCCAAATTTATTTAACATTTAACGAGAAAAAGTTTGAGGAGAAAGAAAATACACAAATCATTGTGATTCTGGGATTTTTATTTTCTTCTTATGCAATGCTTAGTTAAATTTGAGTTAATTATTTTGGTTGACTGACATTTTCGGTTGTTTTGGTTGTTTATGTTGATTTAGTTTGTAATTGCATTTGACTGGAAAATATTTAAAACCCATTTCGAATGAGCCTCTCGTATGCTATTGTTTGCAAGATTGGTTTGGGAACATCGTTAATTTGAGAAATTGACATTTTACAGATCACGTTGGGAATTAAATCAAGTTTGTTTAGAATTTTCTTCTTTGTTGGGATGCTTTTCTTGTTATATTTATTAACAAATCACATCAGAAACTTCTCTGCAAAATAGTGAACTGTCTTCATTTGAAATCGAGAGTCCACTTAATGACTCTCATGAAAAAGCCCAAGTGAAACGCCCTTTATCCAAACTCAAAGTGTAATCCTCTTCTAGCATAAAACGTAATAAAAGAGGATAAAGCAAAACAATGTTGAGAGAACTCTTCAAACCTACAATAATGGTTCTTAAACGTAAAACGACCTGTCTTTATTTTCCAATTTGAAGGACTGATAGTTGGTGGTGGTGGTGGTAATGTGAGAGAAGAGTTGATGATGGTGGAAAATAGTGGTAAAAAGTGGAAGAAAATATAGGAGTAAAAGATAAGGAGTCAAAAAATTGAAAATTTTGCCTTTCATCATGAAGTAGGGAAAAGAAGGGATATATCATTGGAATTAAATGTCATATTTTGATTTGATATAAAAATTAAGGAGAGTGGTTAATGATAAATGAATTATTATAATGTTATTAGAAAGACCATCAGATACTTTTTCCTTAAGTTGGAATCTCACATGCTCTGCAATGGCATTAGCAATGGTACATACACTCAACTTACTGCATGGTAAACTCTAAGAATAAGCATGCACCATGCATGAAATGACAACTAAACCAATTAATTCTGCTTATGGAGAAACAAAATGACTCCACTAATTATACTTCACTGTCCAATTATTGCTTGTGGGTATCATTTAACTTGGAGTTAAAAGAAAGAAACATGGATCAATCATTAAAGGAGGACGAGAATCATTGAATTTGGCTAATGATGGATTGGAAATACTAATTAATGGTGGAGAGATTTCTAATTAACAAGACTCCTAAACCATTGTATAAGGTCATAGATGAGAATTACAAATATTTATTGATAGAAGTATATATATTGAAGAACTAATCAAAGATATGTCAAGTATTTCAAGACACAGATTTATGTTGGTATACTTTGAAGATGTTGAATTTTGAGTTGAAGGTCCTAGGATTTTAGTCTGTAAGAGTTCAATCGATTGAGTAGAGAGGAAATTATATATTGAATACTAATATTATTGTCAATTGCAGATTTGATAGGAATGATTACTGGTATCTCACAAGTGTAAGATCGAATAAGCAAAGGTCATCACATAAGTATGCAATCAATGACAATCAAAGACCACATGTAAGTACTTTTTATGTTGTTTGATTCCATATACATATATTGTATCTATGAATGGATTGAAAAATTCATAGAAAATAAAACTTAGTGTATCTATGTTGTTAAGCAAAGATAAAACACTGCAGTCACTTTGTGGGATTCTTTGACAAGTTTGATGATTTATCCTCTATGTTAACTACTGGAGAGACTCAAGTTGTTATTCTAACATCCACGGTCATGAAAAAAGATGATTTTGTAGTAATTTGAACCAAAACATGGCAAAAGATATAGGTGTCAACTTAATTAATTGAATGGAAAGGCTATTGAAATCAATGTCTATTATTATGACAAGAACAAATTATGAGTTAAACAAGAAGACAATTGCGTAGCTGAATTATATGATTGATAATGGAGAAAACATAGTATGTGTTGATTGTGTATGCACTGCGATGATGTTCATTGTCTATTGCATAGACATTTTCAAAACTCATTTCATGACATAAAATTTTTTCTAATCATATAGGAGAAGACATTTTATAGTTATGCTAGTTTTATTGAAATTGATACATACAATGGATGGCGATATAGCTGTTGCACAAAACATAAGCGTAAACTCAGGGTACATGAGAATAAATTAGCCTGTAACTTTTTCCTACGAATAAAAGAATATCTTGGCACAAGGTATAAAAGAACATAGTTATGTAATGAAAGTTGTAGGAAAATCTTTTGGTTAAAAATGTATAGCTAAGACTTTGATATTGTAAATAATTTCAGTTGTGAAACATATATCATGTTGAAGTAATGGTAGCAGACCATACAGGGCAGAGTCAATTTATTTTATTCGATAGAGATGTAGAGAAGATTGTGGGTGTACAAGCCAGCTAACTTGCTCAAATAATTGCAAAGGTAATATGGATGACAAATGCATAAATTTATATAGTTATGTAGATAGAAGATATAGCAATGGCAAATACATATATAAAATCGTGCAGGAAAACATAGATGAGGCAATACCAGGTCTACTAAAAAAATTGATAGGGAAGAAGTTTATCTGCCAGGTAAAATTCAATGAACAAAGCTATGGTACTGTAAGAGAAAGCTTTATTGTAAATCATACATATGAAATTGTAGGAAAATCTTTATAATTGATCATGTAGAAAATAGGAAAGTTTCCCAAGATTAGAATTAGCAGCTGTAACTTCCTGCTGTCAAGGCTAATATTTAGAAATAGGATATTTAACTGATATTATTTTCAAAATTAGTTTAGAAAAACTTGTATATATAGCCCTACTCATGTAATCAATATGCATCATATACAAAGAGAGACGTTCTTTCTCTTATTTTCAGATTTTGTCATGGTATCAGAGCAAGACTCAATCTGAAATTTTATTCTTTTTCGACCTTAATTGCTGGTTACCCGGATTGTTTTCCGGTATTCATTGTTAATTTTGGCATTCATTTCCGGAATAATCGCTGCCGAATCCACGTCGTAACTACTACCAAAGTCACGACAAATTTTCGCTGATTATTCTCTGTCCAGATTAGTCGAAAGAGGTGATTCAAACTGTTGTCAAAGAAGAACAACATAGTAAAAGATACGTGTTGGTTTCAGATAATATGTCAGAAAGTCAGGTATTTGTTCTTTGGTATATTCAGGTAAGTTTCCTCTTTCTATTGGATTGAATGTTTTAGATATAACTCTTACCAATTCTTGGATTATTGATTCTGGAGCAACCGATCATATGACCCATTCATCCAAACATTTCTCAACCTATACCCCATGTCCGAGCAATAGGAAAATAGTCACAGCCAATGGATCCCTAACAACTGTTGCTGGAGTAGGAGATGTCCAAATAAGTCCATCATTGACCTTGAAAAATGTTCTTCATGTTTCTAAATTATCCATTAGTCTTATCTCCATCCAAAAACATATCCAAGATTTATGTTGCAATATGATTTTTAACAGTAGTTATTGTGTATTTCAGGATAAGAATTTGGGGAGGATGATTGGACAGGTTAGGGAACGGGATATCCTCTACTTTCTTGAAATACCAAATTAGTTGAAAGTTCCGTATTCTATTATGTCAGAGTCTGTCATATCTAATAAAAATAAGATTTTACTGCATCATTCTCGTCTAGGACATCCTTCATTTATAATTATTAAGACTTTGTTCCCTTCATTATTTACAAATTTGAATGTTGATGATTTTCATTGTGAAGTGTGTGAGTTTGTTAAACATAAACGTTCCTCTTTCCCAATTAGCAATAAAAGAAGTCCTGTTCCTTTCTATCTCATCTATAGTGATATTTGGGGTCCGTCTAATATTCCTAATGTTTCTGGGGCAAGATGGTTCGTTTCTTTTATTGATGATTATACCCGTGTCACTTGGCTATTCTTACTTAAACATAAGTCGGATGTTAGTACCATGCTTCTAAAATTTTTTTCCATGATCAAAAATCAATTTGGAGTCACAATCAAAAGATTTAGGTTAGATAATGCCAAGGATTACTTCAATCAAATTCTTACCCCATACTTTCAGAAAGAAGGAATAGTCCATGAGTCATCATGTGTAACAACCCCACAACAAAATGGGGTAGCTGAAAGGAAAAATGGCCATATTCTTGAAAAACCTCGAGCACTCTTATTTCAAAAGCATGTTTTAAAAGCCTTTTGGGGAGAAGTCGTTCTTACAATAACTTACTTCATAAATCGATTGCCTTCTAAAATTTTAGGTCTCAAAAGTCCTATGGATATCCTCTCATCTTTTTATCTAAACTTATAGACTACAAACAATCTTATTCCGAGAATTTTTGGGTGTACAGCCTTTGTTCATGTCCATGGTCCAAATAGAGGAAAACTAGATCCAAGAGCTCTAAGATGTGTTTTTGTAGGCTATTCACCAACCTAGAAAGGGTATAAATGTTATCATCCTACCTCAAAGAAATTCTTTGTCTCCACGGATGTCACATTTAATGAACAAGAATCCTATCTTTCCAATCCTTATCTTCAGGGGGAGAACTCGATTAGAGAAGATAAGGAAAGTTTTCTGAACTTAGATTTGACAATAAATCCCGTATCTTCTAGTTTTGAGTCAATTCTAAATCCATGCATAAAAATCACTCAGAATCTCCTAATTTGACAATAAACCCTATACATTCTAATTTTGAGTCAAATTCTGAATCTATGCATAAAAAACACTCAGAATCTTCTGATATGATAATAAACCCCGTACCTTCTACCGTCGGTACGGTACGGACTCTACCGTCGCAAAAATCGTTTTCCTTGTAGTGCTAATTTTCTTCTTCCGTTCTATTACAACCCCCTTGAAGTATCTAAAGATTGAAAAATCATCACAAAACCTATCTATTTTCTGGCACTCGCATTATTTTTCATTCTTCAGATCTTTGGATTTCCTCCAAAAACTGTGTACTTGACACCAATCCTTTTTTATCTATCTAATATTTCTCTATTATTTATTATCTGGTATAAACGTAAGCTACATGTAAATTGAAGCCGAAATAAATTGTCCCAAAACAAAAAAAAAAGGAAGCTGCTAACTAGAGCTGGAGGTAGTTAAGGGAATTACATATTTGACAAATAAAAAATATACTTTTGTGCACACAATAAAAATTATGTCAGATAAAATTACTAAATGCATAAATAACTATTGTCGTATTGTGATTTTTAGAAACAAAAATTATTATTTATAAAATTGCTTTGAGCAATAATTTTCTATGATATTCATTATGTTATTCTATTAAAAAATTATTTCAAAATTGCAAGCATATATCAATTTCACACAACGTTTAAGTTGGCAATTTGTAATATAGTTGAACTCTTTCCATCGAAACTTGTTCTCAACCTTCATGACCGTGACAAATAAAATATAAATTCGATTTTCTTTTACTCAATTGTTATTCACACGCAACTTTCACATTCTTTCTTTCTTTTTCCCTTTTTTTTCCTTTCATTAACGGATTTCCTTATTCCACTAACTTCTTACTGCAATATTTTGGTAAGAATAGATGAAATGGGAACATGTAGGGTTCACACTCAAATAGTAATTTTTGCAAATTAGATTTGTAACTAAATATTACCGTTGATTTACTATTTGAGCATAATATTTATTTGGTACTGACTCAGTATCCCTTCGAAATACATCTTTAGATTTAATTTTTACCAAACACAGACCTTAAACCGTCAACGAGCTGCACTATATATATATAGGAGAGAACAGGAACAAACTCCTACAGTATTTTTAATATTTCTCACAAAGGTATAGCAAAAATGCTGGCCTTGTTCTTCATCGCCATCACCATGGTACTTCCGATAGGCGTCCCTAGTCATGTTCTCCTGCAAGAGAGTCATGTGCCTAGTCCTATTGAGCCATTCTATAAGAGAACATTGGAGAAGGGATCCGTTCCTCCGTCCACGCCGAGTCCCGGTCCTAATAATCCATTCTGTAAGGGAACATTGGAGAAGGGATCCGTTCCTCCATCCACACCGAGTCCAGGCCCTAATAATCCATTCTATAAGGGAACATTGGAGAAGGGATCTGTTCCTCCTTCCACGCCGAGTCCCGGCCCTAATAATCCATTCTATAAGGGAACATTGGAGAAGGGACCTGTTCCTCCTTCAACTCCAAGTCCTGGCCCTAATGATCATGCATCCTATAAGAGAACATTGAATAAGTCCACTCCTCCTTCAGGACCAAGTCCGATCACTAATCCTCCCCGTTCATATTATAAAAGAGCATCCAGGAAGTCCGTCCCTCGTTTCAGAATCAAGTCCTAGTATTAGTCCATTTGGCTCATACACTAATAGGGATTTTGAGAGTTGTGAACCACATTTGTTGTTTCAGTTTTTGAAAAACTAAATCAAAATAATATACAAAAATCCAGATTTGCTATTCACTTATGTTGCCTATTGATTGGTGTTCCTTTATTGTTGTTTTTTAAGAAGTTTTCTGCCCTCCAAGAATTAAAATAATTGTATCTTCTAACTATCCCCATATTCCTCACAAGAATAATTTTATTTTATTTTTGCTAAGTAAAAAAACTAATTTTTCTTACCTTTATGATATTGGGAACTTTTTTGGTTAAAAAACATTCAGTTGAGTAAAAGAACAAAACGAAAATGGGAAATATAGTTCCATTCAATTTAAGTAGGATTCATCAAAGACAGAACAACACCAAAAAGAGGATCTTTCTTGGAAAGATTGTACAATCTATGGAGTGAATGATCTGGTCACCGGATACAAATACCGATTCTTGTTCCAATCTGAAACCAAATAACATCAATTCTTCCATTTTTTACAGAAAACCTGCTGATTTTTCATTTGGGGTTAGAATTAATGATTTGATGATGTAATTGAGACAACAAATTGTAAAATTAAAGGTTGAATTGGAGGTTCAATTCGAAACCTTTGCCAATTTTAGGAACTCCACATTATTATTTAAAACAATAAACAAATTTATTATTTGAAATTGATGTGCGATTGCAACCAACTGTTCATCATCCAATATTTGTGTTAAAAGAAAGGAATATTCATTTCGGGATAAGGAAAAACAGAAATGTGGAATTTTAACCTTAAAAAAAATGAAATATGGAAATTTAATATGATCATAAGGGATGTAATTAATTATAGGCTCCACCCATTACTGATTGTCACTACTCGGAGTTATACACAAATTAAATCTTATTAAAGTTAGACTAATTTACTTCTTTCCTTTCATAATGTAAGGATTTTGACCTAATGCACAAGAATAAAGAATCTTGGAAATTAGGAAACTTATGGAACATGTACGTTTTCTACTACGGATAAATGGGAAGAGAGAGATAGAGAGAAAGAAATAGAATAAGATTGTAGAATGAATAGATATATAATATATAGTCTTTTGAATGAGTAAAAGGCCTACTATTTTGATAAGAAGAAATAAGGTTAAAAAGCTATATATCTTACAACGGTTGAAGTAATAAGTACTTCTTCTTTTTTAAAATATAAAATTTTTATGTCTTTTTTATATAAATTAAGAAAAAATAAATATTTTTTTATTATTTTAAACTAATATATATATATATATATATATATATATATATATATATATATATATATATATATATATATATATATATATATATATATATATATATATATATATATTACCAAAACACTTTTACTCTTTCTCCTCCTCTAAACCTTCCAAGGCCTTGATTTTATTTTTTAGAGTTTTTTAATTTTTAATTAAAATAATTTTCCCACCTTTTAACTCCAAATTCCAACTCTAATACTATACAAACTCTTCTACTACTAAAAAAAAACTAAAGCCCACTTCTAACTCTAATACTATACAAATTATTCTACTACTATTGTAATTTGAAATGTATTTTTTTTATTTAAATTAAATTCTTAATAACTTTTTACTATCTCCACATAATTTCATCTACTGTTACTTTCTCCACAAACTTTTTCTTTCTTTATAAACTTTTCTTCATAAGGTTTTTTATCATTGATCCTCTTTTTAAATTAAAAAAATATTTTAAATTTCTTTTTGATTCATGTTGCTTTATTCTCTTTATTTTTCTCTTTCACTTTAATAGTTGACCTCAAAATTTAATAAATAGTATTATATACTTGATTTTCTATTTCTGTTCTTGAAGAAATAATTTATTTTTTCTTGAGAAGCTTATCAATGCTCATTGTATCTCCTATTGTTCAAAAGATTTTACGAATTAATTTTTTTAGAAAATATTTTATTTTTTTAATTTATTAAGAACTTCTTTGTGTACAAGTAAGATGTTTATAAATTTATTTATTTTTAGAGAAGAGTTTTTGTTTAGAACCTTTTGGGATAGATACTAAAATGGAAAGACTATCTCATTCTTCTTCTTTTAAAAATGAGAAAAATGTATGAGTGTTATACACATTATAAGCATAAGGTACATTTAGGATATTTTAATTTTGAAATATGTCTTAGAGGCTTCTTTAGTTAAATCCTGTAATTCCTTTTAGTTAATTTTTTCTTCTTCAATATGAGTCACTGTAATTCTTTTTAGAACTAATATATATATATATATATATATATATATATATATATATATTGAAACTTTTTGAATTTTCTTTTTATCAACAAGTTTTCAAATTGTACACGACTTTCATATGTAGTTATTCATTCACTCCCATTTTGTCAACTTCTTTTACTTTTTAGTTTTATTTTTAGCATCATTAATGCATTTTCCTTTTACATTTTTCCTGTATTTTTTTTGATTGAATGATAGAATATATTTTATATTTTTAGTTATTTTAATAGAAAATTATTGAATTTTTGTTTTATTTAATAGATTTTGAAGATTCAAGTTTTTTTTTTGTTTGTTTGAACGAAAGACTTTAGGAATATTTAACTATTTAGTTCTTAGTATATATTTCACCAATTTGATCAATATCTATTACTATCTAATTTGATCCTTCATTTGCTAAGTTTTAAGGATAAAAGTGTATAATTTACTATTAAAACATTCCACACCATAATATGCATAACTTTGTAGTGCATTAGACATGAAATGTAATAATTGATAGGTTTTATTTTTTATTTTTTATCTTTTTACCAAGTGAATATAAAAGAAAGAAATAATTTTGTAAAGTATATGAACATTATAGTTTTTTTGTGATGGATCAAGAATACGATTCTTTTGAAAAAAAAAGTTGAACAATGACGGATAATATTTTTATTTTGAAAATCTTTCTTTGACGTTTTTAATTAAAAAATACTAATTTTTTATTTTTATGTTATTTATTTTTTAGAAATGTAAGGAGACAAGTAAGGGGAGAAGAATATTAATTTTCACAATAATTTTATTACAAATATATTCTATTTTTTAAGAGTAAAAAATAAATAATTACATGATAAAGAATTCTCTTTTTCTCTTACACATAACGGGGGGTAGGAGGTGAATACGATAGAATAATTGAAAGATCATATCGTAAAATTAATTTACTTTAAATATATAAAAAGTATAACTCACAATATATTTTTTCATTTCCTTCTTTTCATCTTAATTACATATGATTAATCATTAATACATAATTTTTAATTAAATACATAAATTTACTTCATATTTTTTGTAATATCTCTAATAACTATTTATATAATAATACATATTAATTTATCTTTATGATACTTTTTTAAAAGAAAAGTTAACTCTATCACTAAAAAAAAGCATACTCATGGTCGTGCTATTAAATATATTTTTTAGTGATATTTAGAACAAATTTATCTTTTTAAAAATCTATTCTTATTATACACTTATTTTTTAAAGATGTAATGTATATCCCGTGCAAAAGTGTTTTGGAGGAGGAGAGAGAGTAAAAGTTACTCATCGTCGCCTATTAAATATATTTTTCAGTGATATTTAGAACAAATTTCTCTTTTAAAAAATCTATTCTCATTATATTCTTATTTTTTAAAAAAGTAATGTATATCCCATGCAAAAATATTTTAGAGGAGGAGAGAGAGTAAAAGTGTTTTTATTAATGTAAAATTTTTATTAATATATTTCAATATTTATAAATTTATTAAAATTCATTTACATGTTAAAACAGTATGACAGTTGTTAGACTTACTATATGGGGAGAATTTTCCTGTAATGAGGGGGAGCAACTATCAGTTGTACTAAATGAAAACACAGTTCTATTAGCATGTGAGATCATAGTGAAAAATTATCAAGGTATATTACTTAATTTAATTTGATTATTATCTTAAAAAAATTATTCATGTGATATCAACTGTTACATACAGGGCCATCACTTTGCACAAATAAACCAAGCAGGTAATATATCAACCCAAATTTAGAATTTTCTAATATCATTAGACGATGGTAAGTTTATATGTATAGATTCATTCATTATACTTTACTTTTTCCCTTTACGTATGCTTTTTTGCATTTATGTATGATGAAAATTATTGTGCAAAGATATTTGCAGCTTGGATGAAAAGAGCTTATTTTTTTACTATATAATTGTTATTGATCTCGAATGCTAAAATAATACAGATATCAAATTATCAAGCACTGCCATATGTAATAAACTGTTGCAAATGATCAAGATAATTAAATATGACTTTTAATTATTGTTCACTTTTTTTTCAGAAAGGCACTTTTGCATAATTGCTTATATAAATAGTATAGATATGAAAAATTT
Source organism: Rauvolfia tetraphylla (assembly GCA_030512225.1). Lineage (NCBI taxonomy): Eukaryota > Viridiplantae > Streptophyta > Magnoliopsida > Gentianales > Apocynaceae > Rauvolfia > Rauvolfia tetraphylla. The sequence continues at coordinate 1,014,846 of JAJQKT010000023.1, forward strand.
GTGGTATGAATCCTACAACAATTGTGGTAGTGTAACATAGTGTGTTTATGGAGAGCAAGTGTGTACTAAATGTAACGATACAGTTAAAATAATATAAAGGTAACTAACTACTCCTATATATATAAGTTATTTTTTTACCTTTTACTGATTGTGCTCCTTTATAAAAATTTGAAGATATTGATTTTTTGTTCAACTGAAAGATTTTACTGGAAGTATGCATACATTTCTAAAAGACAAACATGCAGAGTTTGTTCTTCGTTGTCCAGTGAGTTATTTACGAGATATACAATCAAAGGTATTTATCTTTGTATATGTGTATATATCTCTCAGTATATCTACACAACATATGTATTATTGAGATATTTTTATTTACATGACATTCAGACAAATGGACACAAGTTAGTAGAAGACCAAGTAAATTTCTGCATAGGCTTGCATTTACATTATTGATGTGTGCACCTATATTCAAGGAAGATAAAAGTCTTTCGCTATTAGTAACTTTTGTTATTAAAGTAAATTAGCGTGAATAGTATTTACACCTTAAAAAATGTGTAAAATTTCTTGATACATTCAATTAGATAATGTTGTATTAAATTAAGATGCTAAGCAATTTGCTATACTTATAATTTCTTAAATATATAATTTATTACAAATTATTTGTCCGTGCATAGCATGAGTTTTTTGGCTAGTATATATATATTACCAAAACACTTTTACTCTATCTCCTCTTCTAAACCTTCTAATGCCTTAATTTTATTTTCTAGATTTTTTTAATTTTTAATTAAAATAATTTTCCTACTTTTTAACTCCAAATCCAACTCTAATACTATACAAAATATTCTACTACTAAAAAAAACCAAAACTCACTTCCAATTCTAATACTATACAAATTCTTCTGGTACTATAGTAATTTGAAATGTATTTTTTAATTTAAATCAAATTCTTAATAGCTTTTCACTATTTCCACATAACTTTATCTACTGTCACTTTCTCTACAAACTTTTTCTTTCTTCACAAACTTTTCCTCAAAATATTTTTTATGCTATCCTCTTACTTTTTTCTGATTAAAGTCTTCTTTTTTTAAATTAAAAATAATATTTTAAATTTCTTTTTTGATACATGTTGCTTTATTGTCTTCATTTTTCTCTTTCACTTTAATGTTTGACCTCTAAATTTAGTAAATAGTATTATAGATTTGATTTTCTATTTTTATTTTTTAAGAAATAATTTATTTTATTCAGAAGCTAATCAATGCTCAATGTATCTCTTATTGTTCAAATTTTTATTTTCTATTTTTGTTCTTGAAGAAATAATTTATTTTCTTCAAAAACTTATCAATGTTCAATGTATCTCTTATTGTTCAAAAGATTTTATAAATTAATTTTTTAGAAAATATTTTATTTTTTTTAATTTATTGAGAACTTCTTGGTGTACAAGTGAGATGTTTATGAATTTATTTATTTTATAGAAGAGTTTTTTTAGAACCTTTTGGAATAGAGACCAAAATAGAAAGACTATCCCACACTTCTTCCTTTAAAATGGAGAAAAAATGTATAAGTGTTATACACATTATAAGCATAAGACACGTTTAGGATATTTTAATTTTTTATTCAAATAAGTATTTTAGCTTTATTGTTTTTAAATTTTAAAATATATCTTAGAGGCTTCTTTAATTAAATCCCGTAAAACGAAAGGTATGCAACTTTTTGTTTCATTTTTAATTTTTCTTCTTCAATACGAGTTCATGTAATTCTTTTTAGGAATAATATATATATTTTTTGAAACTTTTTTAATTTTCTTATTATCAATAAGTCTTCAAGTTGTACATGACTCATATATAGTTATTCATTTGCTCCCTTTTTGTTCGCTTATTTTACTTTTTAGTTTTATTTTTAGCATCATTAATTCTTTCTCTTTTTCCATCTTTCATGCATTTTCTTTCTTTTTTTTGATTGAATGATAGCATATATTTTATATTTTTAGTTATTTTAATAGAAAATTATTGAATTTTTGTTTTATTTAATAGATTTTGAAGATTCAAGTTTTTTTTTCGTTTGTTTGAAGGGAAAAATTTAGGAATATTTAGTTATTTAGTTATTAATATATATTACACAAATTTGATCAATATCTATTACTATCTAATTTGATCATTCATTTGCTAAATTTTAAGGATAAAAGTGTCTAATTTACTATTAAAACATTTCGCACCATAATATGCATGCTTTTGTAGTATATTAGACATGAAATGTAATAATTGATAGGTTTTATTTTTTTATTTTTATATTTTATAAAGCGAATATAAAAGAAAGAAATGATTTTGCAAAATATATTAACACTATAGTTTTTTGTGATGGATGAAGAACATGATTATTTTGAAAAAAAAATTGAACAATGATTGAGAATATTTTCATTTTGAAAATCTTTTCTTGAGGTTTTTAATTATAAAATACTAATTTTTAATTTTTTATGTTATTTACTTTTTTAGGAATGGAGAGAGACAAGAAGGATTTTAATTTTCATAATGATTTTATTACAAATATGTTCTATTTTTTAAAAGAGTCAAAATAAATAATTAAATGACAAAGTATTCCCTTTTTCTCTTACTCATAACGGGGGTAGGAGGTGAATACGACAAAATATTGGTGTGAAGATAAAAGTCTTTCACTCTTAGTAACTTTTGTCCTTGATTTTATTTTCTAGAGTTTTTTAATTTTTAATTAAAATAATTTTTCCACCTTTTAACTTCAATTCTAACTCTAATATTATACAAACTCTTCTACTACTAAAAAAAACCAAAGTCCACTTCAACCTCTAATACTATACAAATTATTCTATTACTATTGTAATTTGAAATGTATTTTTAATTTAAATCAAATTCTTAATAACTTTTTACTATCTCCACATAACTTCATTTACCGTCACTTTCTCCACAAACTTTTTCTTTCTTCATAAACTTTTCCTAATAAGGTTTTTTTATCGTCGATCTTCTTTTTTCAAATTAAAAAAATAAAATTTAAAATTTTTTTGGTACATATTGCTTTATTTTCTTTATTTTTCACTTTCACTTTAAAATTTGACATCTAAATTTAATAAATAATATTATAGATTTAATTTTCTATTTCTGTTCTTGAATAAATAATTTATTTTTTCTTGAGAAGCTTATCAATACTCATTGTATTTCTTATTGTTTAAAAGATTTTACGAATTAATTTTTTTAGAAAATATTTTATTTTTTAAAATTTATTAAGAACTTCTTTGTGTACAAATAAGATGTTTATGAATTTATTTATTTTTAGAGAAGTATTTTTTTTTGTTGAGAACCTTTTGGGATAGAGACCAAAATGAAAAGACTATCCCATGCTTCTTCTTTTAAAATAGAGAAAAATGTATGAGTGTTATATACTTTATAAGTATAAGGCACTTTTAGGATATTTTAATTTTTCATTCAAATAATTATTTATCTTTATTATTTTTAAATTTTGAAATATGTCTTAGAGGCTTCTTTAGTTAAATTATGTAATTCCTTTTATTTTATTATTTCTTCTTCAATATGAGTCCGTGTAATTCTTTTTAGGACAAATATATATATATATATATATATATATATATATATATATATATATATATATATATATATATATATAATTTTTGAAATTTTCTTATTATCAACAAGTCTTCAAGTTGTACATGACTTTCATATGTAGTTATTCATTTGCTCCCTTTTTGTCAGCTTCCTTTACTTTTTAGTTTTATTTTTAGCATCATTAATGCTTTTTCCTTTTACATCTTTCATACATTTTCTTTTTTTTTTTGTTTTGATCGAATGATAGAATATATTTTATATTTTTATTTTTCATTTGTTTGAACAAAAGACTTTAAGAATATTTAGTTGTTTAGTTCTTAGTATATATTACACTAATTTGATCAATATCTTTTACTATATAATTTGATCCTTCATTTGCTAAGTTTTAAGGATAAAAGTGTCTAATTTACTATTAAAACATTCCACATCATAATATGCATAACTTTGCAGTACATTAGACATGAACTATAATAATTGATATGTTTTATTTTTTTATTTTTGTCTTTTTACCAAGTAAATATAAAAGAAAAAAATGATTTTGTAAAGTATATGAATACTATAGTTTTTTTTGTAATGGATCAAGAATACGATTCTTTTGAAAAAAAGTTGAACAATGACGGATAATATTTTTATTTTGAAAATCTTTCTTTGACGTTTTTAATTAAAAAATACTAATTTTTTATTTTTATGTTATTTATTTTTTAGAAATGTAGGGAGACAAGTAAGGGGAGAAGAATATTAATTTTCACAATAATTTTATTACAAATATATTCTATTTTTTTAAGAGTAAAAAATAAATAATTACATGATAAAGAATTCTATTTTTCTCTTACACATAACGGGGGGTAGGAGGTGAATACGATAGAATAATTGAAAGATCATATCGTAAAATTAATTTACTTTAAATATATAGAAAAAAAATATAACTTACAATGTATTTTTTTCATTTCTTTCTTTTCCTCTTAATTACTTATGATTAATCATTAGTACATAATTTTTTTAATTAAATACATAAATTTGCTTCATATTTTTTGTAATATCTCTAATAACTATTTATATAATAACACATATTAATTTATCTTTATTATACTTTTTTAAAAGAAAAATTAACTGTCACTAAAAAAAATGCATACTTATGGTCGTGCTATTAAATGTATTTTTTAGTGATATTTAGAATAATTTTTTTAAAAAATCTATTCTCATTATACACTTTTTTTAAGATGTAATGTATATCCCGTGTAAAAGTGTTTTGGAGGAGGAGAGAGAGTAAAAGTTACTCATCGTCGTCTATAAAATGTATTTTTTAGTGATATTTAGAACAATTTTTTTTTTTAAAAAATCTTTTCTCATTATATTCTTATTTTTTTAAAAAGTAATGTATATCCCGTGCAAAAGTGTTTTGGAGGAGGATAGAGAGTAAAAATTACTCATATTTGTGCTATTAAATGTATTTTTTTAGTCATATTTAGAACAAATTTTTCTTTTTAAATATTTATTCTCATTATATACTTATTTTTTAAAAAAGTAATATATATCCCATGCAAAAATATTTTGGAGGAAGAAAGAGAGTAAAAGTGTTTTTATTATTGTAAAATTTTTATTAATGTATTTCAATATCTATAAATTTATTAAAATCCATTTACATGTTAAAACAGAATGATAGTTGTTAGACTTACTCTATTGGGATAATTTGCCTATAATGAGGGGAAGCAACTATCAGTTGTAGTAAATGAAAACACACTTCTATTGGGATGTGAAATCATAGTGAAAAATTATCAATGTATATTACTTAATTTAATTTGATTATTATCTTAAACAAATTATTCATGTTATACCAACTGTTGCAACAAGGCCATCACTTTGCACAAATAAATCAAGCAGGTTATATATCAACCCAAATTTGAAATTTGCTAATATCACTAGACGATGGTAAGTTTATATGTATAGATTCATTCATTATACTTTACATTTTCCCTTTACGTATGCTTTCTTGTATTTATGTATGATGAAAATATTTTTGTTCAAAGATACTTGCAGCTTGGATGAATATAGCTTATTTTTCTACTACACAATTGTTATTGATCTCGCATGCTAAAAGAATACGGATATCAGATTATCAAACACTATCACATGTAATAAACTGTTGCAAATGAACAAGATAATTAAATATGACTTTTAATTGTTGTTCTCTCTTTTTTTTTTCAGGAAAGGTACTTTTGTATAGTTACTTATATAAATAGCATAGATATAGAAAATTTGTGGTATGTTCTGCAACAATTATGTTAGTATAACATAGTATGTTTATAGAGAGCAAGTGTGTACTGAATGCAACGATACAGTTAAAACAATATCAATGTAACTAACTACTACTATATAGATAAGTTATTTTGTTACATTTTACTGATTGTGCTCCTTTTAAAAAATTTGAAGATATCAATTTTTCTTTCAACTAAAAGATTTTACTAGAAGTATGCATACCTTTCTAAAAGACGAACACGCAGAGTTTGTTCTTCGTTGTCCAGCGAGTTATTTACGAGATCTACAGTCAAAGGTATTTATCTATGTATATGTGTATATATCTCTCAAAATATAATTTATCAATTACAATATTTAATTATAATTCTACAAACATATGTATCATTGAGAGATTTTCATTTACATGACATTTAGGAAAATAGATATAAGTTATTAGAAGACCATGTAAATTTCTACATAGGCTTGCATTTACATTTGTGATATGTGCACCTATATTCAAGGAAGATAAAAGTCTTTCGCTATTAGTAATTTTTGTTATTAAAGTAAATTGGTGTGAATAGTATTTATACCTTAAAAATGTGCAAAATTTCTTGATACATTCAATTAGATAATGTTGTATTAAATTAAGATACTAAGCAATTGGCTATGTTTATAATTTCTTAAATATATAACTAACAAAAAATTTGTTTACTAATTTTGCAGATGGTGATCTCTTTATTAAGACATTAGAAGAGTTATTGAACAAGTACTTCAACATCTTACCGGAGTTATTACAAAAGACTCAAAGCGCTTTTCCGAACTTGCCAGGGAAGGGCTATATAAATATTCAATCATTCCATTTCCAGTAGTTTCTGTGGTCGCTAACATTCTTTAGCTGGTAGTAGTTTCGTCTCCAGCAGTACCCAAAAAGGTTTATTATTTGTTTTTCATGCTTATGATTTTCAAATCATCCAATCAGTTGGGAGAAAGTACATTCACAAGTAGTGAAGAATTTAAACCCAGGAAGAAGGTGCATAATATTCAAAATTGTTCTTTTTCTAAAAGAATTAATTTATGTTACATTTGATACATAGGAATGAAATTGAATGCCTTTTATCTAAATCTATTTCCACCTGAATGAGTTTAGAATCTTCTTTCCATTCTTTTGTCCGGAAGGATTTATTTTCTATATTTGGTAAAATTTGTTATTCAATATTAGAATGAAAAGAAATTTCGCAAGAAATGACTTAATTTCTCTAAAATTTTATAAAATTTAATTTATAAAATTTTATTTAAATAAAAATTTCACTAAAATTTAAAAAAAAAATACTTTGAGTATTAAAGAATGATTTAGTCAAATAGACAACTCTTATTTTAGATTAAAGTAAAAGAAATACTACTAAGAAAAATAAAATAAAATTCAAGGCTAAATTATATATTTTTTAATTGAATGTTATGAAGATATAATAGTCAGCAAGTATTTTTAGAATCGTTACTTCTCTTTAAATAGGCTTTTTTTCTGATTTACTGAGAAAAATACCTTTGGTACTTCTATCAGCTTTCAAGCAGAAAAGCTTTTCTTGTTTAATATTTTTATACTAAATATTAGAATAAAATGAAAAGTTTTAAAAGTTATTTCATTACAATATATTCTTGTGTACCAAAAGTATTGCTCTTCTCGAAGGAAAGTTGTTCAAGTATGGTAGGATGTAATATTTGTTATAAATAACAATGGATCCAGAATCGGAACGCACTAGGAGTATGCTCTTCGTCTCTCCTCTCTACTATTTCCCAAGAATCGTACTTCTGGTTTGCCAATGAGCCTGACTTGATCGGTGGGGTCTTAGTCGAGCTTCTTTCACGTTTGCACTTGATCAAAGCCTCGTGATTTTAATTTTATAAATACTAAACCCATGATAATTTTATGAATATAAAATAATTTTTATATAATATTAATATTTTTATTTTTAAATACTTTATAATATTTTTAAATTACTTGCATTATACTTATGTTTTTCATTTTACAAATTTGACTTGATTTTAATTAATTTTTAAATATTAATTTAAAACAGTTTTAAATCTTAAATATGAAATTTTAAAAATTTAGATAATTTAATAAAACGTTTTAAAATAATAAAATTTTAAAATATAATAAATAAATAAATAATAAAAATGTTTTCAAACAATAAATTATTATTTTTGAAAAATAAAACAAAGAAAAGAAATAAAAACAGGAAACAACAAAAGAAAAAGGTTGGTAGGAAACAAAACAAGGGAAAAAGGTAGGACAAGGTATGCTTGGGCGCCACTCACCTTTTTTTCTTTTTTTGACTTTCTGTTTTTGTTTATTTTTTTATTTTTTATTTGTTTTTAAAAGAATAATATAATTTATTTTCAATAATTATAAAATATTAAAATTATAAAAAATTATCTTACATTAGTAAAACCGTCTTATATTTATCAATCCCATTCTAATTTTCTTCTTCAGTTCTATCATCACCCCCTTGAAGTATCTAAAGATTAAAAAATCATCACAAAACTTATCGATTTTCTGGCACTCGCATTATTTTTCATTCTTCAGGTCTTTGGATTTCCTTCAAAAACTGTGTACTTGACACCAATCCTTTTCTATCTATCTAATATTTCTTTATTCGTTATTATCTGGTATAAACGTAAGCTACATGTAAATTGAAGCCGAAATAAATTGTCCCAAAACCAAAAAAAAAAAAAAAGGAAGCTGGTAACTAGAGCTAGAGGTAGTTAAGGGAATAATATATTTGACCAAAAAAAAAAAAAATACATTGAGCAATCATTTTCTATGATTTTCATTATGTTATTCTATAAAAAAAATTATTTCAAAATTGCAAGGATATATCAATTTCACACAACGTTTAAGTTGGCAATTTGTAATATAGTTGAACTCTTTCCATCGAAACTTGTTCTCAATCTTCATGACCGTGACAAATAAAATCTAAATTCGATTTTATTTTACTCAATTGTTATTCACACGCAACTTTCACATTCTTTCTTTCTTTTTCTTTTTTTTTCCGTTTCATTAACGGATTTCCTTATTCCGCTAACTTCTTACTGCAATATTTTGGTAAGAATAGATGAAATGGGAACATGTAGGGTGGTTCACACTCAAATAGTAATTTTTGCAAATTAGATTTGTAACTAAATATTATCATTGATTTACTATTTGAGCATAATACATATTTAGTTATCCTTTCGAAATACATTTTTAGATTTAATTTTTACCAAACACAGACCTTAAACCGTCAACGAGCTGCACTATATATATAGGAGAGAACAGGAACAAACTCCTACAGTATTTTTAATATTTCTCACAAAGGTATAGCAAAAATGCTGGCCTTGTTCTTCATCGCCATCACCATGGTATTTCCGATAGGCGTCCCTAGTCATGTTCTCCTGCAAGAGAGTCATGTGCCAAGTCCTATTGAGCCATTCTATAAGAGAACATTGGAGAAGGGATCCGTTCCTCCGTTTCTATAAGGGAACATTGGAGAAGGGATCCGTTCCTCCATCCACACCGAGTCCAGGCCCTAATAATCCATTCTATAAGGGAACATTGGAGAAGGGATCTGTTCCTCCTTCCACGCCGAGTCCCGGCCCTAATAATCCATTCTATAAGGGAACATTGGAGAAGGGACCTGTTCCTCCTTCAACTCCAAGTCCTGGCCCTAATGATCATGCATCCTATAAGAGAACATTGAATAAGTCCACTCCTCCTTCAGGACCAAGTCCGATCACTAATCCTCCCCGTTCATATTATAAAAGAGCATCCAGGAAGTCCGTCCCTCGTTTCAGAATCAAGTCCTAGTATTAGTCCATTTGGCTCATACACTAATAGGGATTTCAGAGTTGTGAACTAAATCAAACTAATATACAACAATCCAGATTTGCTATTCACTTATGTTGCCTATTGATTGGTGTTCCTTTATTGTTGTTTTTTAAGAAGTTTTCTGTCCTCCAAGAATTAAAATAACTGTATCTTCTAACTATCCCCATATTCCTCACAAGAATAATTTTATTTTATTTTTGCTATGTAAAAAAACTAATTTTTCTTACCTTTATTATATTGGGAACTTTTTTGGTTAAAAAAATGCAGTTGAGTAAAAGAACAAAACGAAAATGGGAAATATAGTTCCATTTAATTTAAGTAGGATTCATCAAAGACTGAACAACACCAAAAAGAGGATCTGTCTTGGAAAGGTAGTACAATCTATGGAGTGCATGATCTGGTCACCGGATGCAAATACCGATTCTTGTTCCAATCTGAAACCAAATAACACCAATTCTTCCATTTTTTTACAGAAAACCTGCTGATTTTTCATTTGGGTTAGAATTAATGATTTGATGATGTAATTGAGACAACAAATTATAAAATTAAAGGTTGAATTGGAGGTTCAATTCGAAACCTTTGCCAATTTTAGGAACTGCACATTATTATTTAAAACAATAAACAAATTTATTATTTGAAATTGGTGTGCGATTGCAACCAACTGTTCATCATCCAATATTTGTGTTAAAAGAAAGGAACATTCATTTCGGGATAAGGAAAAATAGAAATGTGGAAATTTAACCTTAAAAAAATGAAATATGGAAATTTAATATGATCATAAGGGATATAATTAATTATAGGCTCCACCCATTACTGATTGTCACTATTCGGAGTTATACACAAATTAAATATTATTAAAGTCAGACTGATTTACTTCTTTTCTTTCATAACGTAAAGCTTTTGACATAGGAAATGTAGGGATACAGAGTGCGTAAGCGAGATAATTCAATCAAAGATTATGAGAAATTAAAAATGACAGTAAAAATGACACTAAAATTTTTAGGTGGAAAAAATCCTCCGTAAATAGAGGCAAAAAAACCACCGACGAGAGAGCCTATAAATTTGTAGGGAATACAAAATATTTTATCTGGACTAACAAGATAAATAGCCTAAATAATAATTCTCTACGGAAGAAAAATACCCAAAATAAGAAGTAAAGAATATAATGGAAAACTATAGAGAGAGATTTTTCTCTGTTTTTGGGGATGATTTCGTTGAGGTGTAGGAGTGCCTATTTATAGGTAGCTTCTGCACCCTGTTTTCAAAATTTCAATTGGCAGCATCACCCGCAAAATCTTGAGCTGCAATTTTAACTTGTAAAGATTTGGGCAACCGAAACCTTGAATTGGCCTGCCAATTTGACTTACTCAAAAGGTGAGCAGCGCCCACAAATCTCCACCTTTATCACCTTTGGAAACACTCTCTCGCCATGAAGCCTTGTTCAATTATGAATGATACCAGCTAAGTCCAAGCAATGATCGAACTTAGCGGTTGGAAGTGGCTTGGTTAACATATATGCAGGATTTTCAGCTGTATGAATATGCTCAACTGTAATATCTCCTGCAGTAATAATATCTCAGATAAAGTGATACTTAATATCAATATGTTTGGTCTTTAAGTGATGCTTGCTGTTTCTAGTCAAGTGAACATCGCTTTGACTGTCGCAGAACATAACAAGAATGTCTTGTTGTAGACCAAGTTCACTTACCAAGCCTCGGAGCCAAATAGCTTCTTTCACTCCTTCAGTAGCAGCAATATTCTCTGCTTCAGTGGTGGACAAAGCCGCGATAGTTTGAAGTGATGAATACCAACTGATAGCAGAATCACACAGTGTAAAAATATAGGCTAAAAGTGACCTTCTCCGATCTAAATCACCACCGTAGTCAGCGTCAACGTAACCAACTACACCTCCGGGATCAGCTCTTTGTCTATCAAATACCAAACCAATATCAACAGAACCCTTCAAATAACTAAAGATCCATTTGCCAGCTTCCCAATGTTGTTTGCCTAGATTGTGCATGAATCTGCTAACAACACTAACAACATAAGCCAAATCAGGCCTAGTACATACCATGGCATACATGAGGCTTCCAACAGCATTTGAGTACGGGACATGTGACATACGTCTCTTGTTCTCATCTGATTGAGGACATTGATCAGGTGACAATTGTACTAACAGCTTTGCAATCTTGCATTCTAAATCTGTCAAGCATCTTCATAACATACTTCTTTTGTGATAAGAAAAGTTTACCGGCTTGACGATTCCTGCTAATCTGCATTCCAAGAATCTTCTTGGCAGGACCTAAATCCTTCATATCAAATTCACTGCTAAGTTGGGCCTTTAACCTGTTGACAAGATATTTATCTCTTACAGCAATCAACATGTCATCAACATAAAGCAGTAAGTATATGAATGACCCATCAGATGTCTTTTGAAAATAGACGCAATTATCATAACTACTTCTGGAGTAGCCATGTTCAACCATGAAAGAATCAAACCTCTTATACCATTGTCTCGGTGATTGCTTCAGACCATAAAGAGACTTCTTGAGACGACATACATGGTCCTCCTTTCCAGGAACAATGAACCCCTCTGGCTGATGGATATAAATCTCTTCCTCAAGATTACCATGAAGAAAAGCAGTTTTCACATCTAACTGTTCCAACTCCAAATCATACAATGCAGCTAGAGTAAGTAATATACGAATTGAAGTATGACGAACAACGGGAGAAAATACTTCATTAAAGTCAACACCTTCCTGTTGATCAAAACCTCTTACAACAAATCTTGCTTTGTACCTTGCATTCTCAATACCAGGGATGCCTTCTTTTCTCTTAAAGATCCACTTGCAGCTAATGACTCGTTTGCCTTCTGGCAATTTCACCAGATCCCAAGTTTCATTCTTATGAAAACTCTCGACCTCTTCTTGCATTGCAGCAATCCATCTTGTTGAATCGTCACTAGAGATAGCTTCAAAATAACTTCTTGGTTCACCATCGTCTCCTATCTCTTGTGCAGCAACTAATGCATAAGCAATGTTGACAGATTCTGCAATTAGTCTTTGAGTCGGCTTTCTCCGTCTCTATGCTGGAAGTTCCTGAGCCATAGATCACGGTTGTGGAAAACCTCGTCGTTGAGGTGGATGTGGCTGTCGTGGACTCCTCTGTTCAGTGATATCGTCAATTGTAATGGATTGATCTTGTTCATTCGTGGAGGTATTAGGAATATCTTCCTTCAAAACGGGAGAGTCAACTTCAAACTCCACCTTCTCTGGAACATTCTCCTGATCACCTACAATAGTGTTCTTCCCAGAAGATAACATAACATTTTCATTAAAGATTACATCTCGACTATGAAATGATTTTCAGTTTCAAGGTTATATAAACGATAGCCTTTGACCCCTTGACCATAGCCTAAGAAAATGCACTTCTTCGCACGATGCTCCAATTTTCCCTCGTTCACATGTGAATAAGCAGGACATCCTAATAATCTAAGATTAGAATAATCAACAGGGTTACCTGACCAAACTTCTTCCGAAATTTTGCAGTCAATTGCTCTGTTGGGAGAACGGTTTATTAAATAACATGCTGTTGAGGCTGCTTCAGCCCAAAATTATTTTTCCAAACCTGAATGAGAGAGCATGCAGCGAACTTTCTCCAATATAGTTCTGTTCATCCTTTCTGCAACTCTATTCTGTTGTGGAGTACCTGGAATGGTGAGATGTCTGGCAATACCTTCATTCTTGCAGAAATCATTGAATTCATTTGAACAAAACTCAAGGCCATTATCTGTCCTCAGCCTTTTGATTTTCTTGCCTGTCTGGTTCTCAATTAAAGATTTCCACTCCTTGAAGATGGAAAACGCTTCACTCTTTTGTTTGAGAAAATAAACCCAGAGTTTTCGTGAAAAATCATCAATAATTGTCAACATATAATGACATTTACCACTGGAAGGAATTTTAGACGAACCCCAAAGATCCGAATGAATATAATCCAATGTACCTTTGGTTCTGTGAATGACTTTCGAAAAGCTAACCTTTTTCTGCTTACCAAAAATGTAATGTTCGCAGAAATCAACCTTACCAGTACAATGGTTATCAAGATGACCATTCTTCTTGAGGATTTGAATTCCCTTCTCACTCATGTGGCCCAATCTGTAATGCCATAACTTGGTATTATCCTTGTCAGATGAGGCAACAGCTGCAGAACCTGTAACAGTTGAACCCTGCAGCACATACAGACTACCAGATCGATTTGCTTTTAATAACACAAGAGCTCTTTTGGACAGTTTTAGAACTCCACCTTCAGCTGTGTATCTACACCCAAGGGATTCAAGGGTGCCTAAGGAAATGAGATTCCTTTTTAAATCGGGGACATGTCGGACACCAGTCAAGATTCTAACAACTCCATCATTTGTCTTGATTTTAATTGTACCTTTACCGACAACTTTGCATTGAGCATCATTACCCATTAGGACAAGACCACCAATAACTGATTCATAGGTGGTAAACCAATCTCTATTGGGAGACATATGAAAAGTACAACCAGAATCAAGAATCCATTCATTTCTAGACCTTTGTTCAGTGTTGACAACTACAAAACAATCCCCATCAGATTCGGTCTCAGTAATACTAGCTTCGGCAGATTTTTCGGGTTGTTTACCTTTGCCCTTATTTTCTCTATCTTGCTTATTTTTCAATTTAAAGCATTCAGAGATTTCATGTCCTTTTTTCTTGCAATAACGGCAATACTTAGAGTTTTTCCCTCTAGACTTTGATCTGCACTTATTGTTACCATTACTACATTTTTCTTGGTTCCTTCCTCTTACTACTAATCCTTCACCCGAACTTTCAGAATGAATTTCGAAATCAAATTTTTCTTTGGATAATAGGTGAGACTTGACATCATCAAAAGACAGGGTAACATAATTACCATATAGCATAATTTCTTTGAAGTGTCGATATTAGGGTGGTAGAGAAACAATAAGTAGAACAGCTTTATCCTCATCGTCAACTTTAACATCCAAGTTCTCCAAATCAATAATAATGGAATTAAATTCATCAAGATGAGATTGGAAGGGAGTACCTTCAGACATACGGAGCGGAGAGTAAAGAGTCGCTCCTTTAAACGGAGTTTATTTGTAAGACTTTTGGTCATGTACCTAATGCAGTTTTGTCGTTGATGACTTCTTGTAACACCTCACGAGACAAGCATAAATGGATTATGGACAATGCCTTTTCATCCATCTCATTTCAATCTTCCTCCGTTATAGCTTCTGGCTTCTTCGATTTTCCCGTAAGAACTTTCTTTAAACCATTCTGGGTGAGAACGGCTTGCATTTGGACTCGCCAAATAGCGAAATTAATTTTACCGTCAAATTTCTCAATATCGAATTTTGTCGACATTATAAGAAAAATCTCAGTTGAATTTTTAACACTCTGATACCAGTATGTAGGGATAAAGAGTGCGGAAGTGAGATAAATTCAACCAAAGATTATGAGAAATTAAGAATGACAGTAAAAATGACACCAAAATTTTTAGGTGGAAAAAATCCTCCGTAAATAGAGGCAAAAAAACCACCGGCGAGAGAGCCAAAATTTCTACTATAAATTTGTAGGGAGTACAAAATATTTTATCTGAACTAACAAGATAAATAGCCCAAATAATAATTCTCTACGGAAGAAAAATACCCAAAATAAGAAGTGGAGAATATAATGGAAAACTATATAGAGAGAGATTTTTCTCTGTTTTTGGGGATGATTTCGTTGAGGTGCAGGAGTGCCTATTTATAGGTAGCTTCTGCACCCTGTTTTTAAAATTTCAATTGGCAGCACCACCCGCAGAATCTTGAGCTGCAATTTTGACTTGTAAACATTTGGGCAGTCGCAGGAAGAAACGGGTAGCCGAAACCTTGAATTGGCCTGCCAATTTTGATTTACTCAAAAGGTGAGCAGCGCCCACAGGAAACTTACAAAATATTGTATTTTTTCTGCTACGAATAAATGGGAAGATAGAGATAGAGAAACAAAATAATACAAACAAGTTTGTAGAATCAATAAATATATAATAAACATTCTTTTAAATGAGTAAACGACCTACTATTTTGATAAGAAGAAACAAGGCTAAAAACTTATATATTTTAAAACAGTTAAACTAATAAGTCATCTCTCTTTTTCAAAATATAAAACGTTTCGATCCTTTTTATAAAAATTAAGAAAGATAAAATAAAGAGTATTGTTAGTATTATCTCCTTATTTAATAATAATAATATAATAGATAATAAAATAATTATACTTATGGTGAACATAACTTTTAAAAAATAATTTTTTAAAATTCCTAAGTAGCCGTACATTTTAAGAAATGAGTAAAAGGAAAAAATCTTATATTTTAATATGGAGGGAATATTTCTTAACTTGGGTGGAATTCCAAAAAATTACTAGAAATGCAAAAAAAGCAATAAGTTCAAGGACTATGTGAGCTGCTTATGCCGTAATAAGCTAGCTAACAGCCTCTATAAATGCTAATCATAGTTACATTTTTCACGGGAATTAAGCTTTTACTTAATTTTAAAAAATGATAAAATTTCCCTAAATACAAACTTTGAATTAAATGTCTACCCCTGCCTTTCTCTTTCTGTCTCTCCCAGAAGTTCTTCCCTCTATTTGAAAGTCAGCATATATATTTTTTGATAAATTCAAAATCAGTACTCCAGCTGTTATTGTAAAAATCTTTGTTCAAAATAAAATATTATAATTATTTCATTTAGCAAGTTTATTTTAAATGTGATTGTGAATTGTAAAATGTCAAGAATAGCCGTCTAGCATGGTCATTTTTATATGAAATACAGTATCAAGTTAAACTTCTTTTTTCTTTTGAAAAAACAATTTTACATGTGTACTGCTATTGGAGACATTCTGGGATATTGTAATCTCCCCTAATCTCTCCCCTTAATTTCTCCCCTAATCTCTATATTCTTTATTAGAGATACTCTTAAGATATTCTGTTGAAGATATCGGTGAACTGTAGTAGAGTTTTAGCATGTTTAGGGTTTCTCTCATCTCTGGCTGTATATATAGGGCTGAACCGTGTACTTAAAAGATAAGAGAGAGAAATATTCATTGACTCTCCTCCCCACTTGTGCAAAGTTTCACGGTATCAGAGCCATCATCAGAATAAGTGAGGAAATCCAATCAATTGGACAAAATAGCGGCCAGAGCAATGATACTAGCTTATACACTCTAATGTCCGGAGACAACCCCGGTTTGCTGATCACGTAGGTGCAATTGCGTGAAGAGACTTATGATGAATGGGCTATGGCGATGCGCAAGGCTTTGCGCGCCAAAAGAAAACCGTCATTCATTGACGGGGCAGCGATACAACCAATGAGAATTCCCCTCAACTAGAGGACTGGTGGACAATAAATTCTATGGTAGTATCTTGGATCTTTAATACCATAGAACCTTCTTGGATAAATTGTCTGGTAAGAGAGATACCTTATGGATTTTGGATACAGGGGTGTCACAGCATATGATTGGACGCCGAGAATTCTTTCTCCACACGACCTTTATCACTCCTTCACCAGTTGGATTACCGGATGGGGCACACACGCTTGCTACTATGGAAGGCACTGTAAAGCTAGGAAATATTACACTTCAGAATGTTTTATTCGGTCCGCAATTGACTTGCAATTTGATTTCAATATCTCAACTTATGGCTGATCTAAATTGTCTTGTTATATTTTCTAACAAATTTTGTGCCATCCAGGACCTTACATCGAGGACATTGATTGGAGTGGGTGAGCTTGAGAATGGGATTTTTTGTTTATCGAATACCTCTACTGATGCAGGCAAATAAAGTTTCTGGACCGGTTGATTATGCTTTATGGCAAGCTAGAATGGGACATCCTTCACAAATGGTTACTGCTTCTATCCCTGGAGTACAAACACAGAATGTATCTAAGTTTGTGCCCAAAGACCCTTGTGGTGTTTGTTTTTGTGCCAAACAAACACGTGATGTGTTTCCTGTTAGTTTTCATAGAGGTGTTGATATTTTTTCCCTTGTGCATTGTGATATTTGGGGGCCATATAAAGTGACTTCTTTGTGTGGTGCATCTTATTTTCTTACTATCTTAGATGAGTTTTCTTGCGTCGTTTGGATTTATCTTTTTGCTGAGAAAATAGAAGTTAAACGGATTTTATAGAATTTTTGCACTATGGTCAGCACTCAATTTCAGGGATCTATACAAATTGTTTGGAAAGATAATGGTACTGAAATTTTGGGTTTAAAATCTTTTTTCTCTGAACATGGAATACTTCACCAAATGACTATCGCTGGAATTCCCTAACAAAAATAATAAAATGGGAGGGTAGAACGAAAGCGCCTGCATATACTTAATGTGGCTAGGGCTTTAAGGTTTCAAACTAATTTATCGATTAAATTTTGGGGAGAATGTATTTTGACTGCTGGATATTTAACAAATCACACCCCCTCTGCCCTTCTTGATGACGAAACCCCCTTTAAAATTCTTCATGGAAAACTCCCTTCGTATTCTCATATTCGTGTCTTTGGCTGATGATGTTATGCTCATGTTCATGGTCCAAACCGAAACAAATTTTTGGCTCACAGCTGAAAATGTATTTTCTTGGGTTACCCCTTTGGGAAGAAGGGCTGCCACCTATTTGATTTGGAGTCTAAGCAATTGTTGGTTTGTTGAGACGTTAGTTTTCATGAAACACATTTTTCTTTTGTCCAATTTGGTTCCTCCACCCTTCCTGACCCACGTATTTCTCCCACTGATGTTCATACTTCTTATTCTCCTGTTCAATTTGATATCCGTAGCCTCATGCATTCTTCTACTATAGATTCCCAAGAGATAATTCCGCAATCTAAACCTGACTTTGCAACCCCAGAAGTTTCATTTTCTAATACTCCTATAGGTATAGATGCTAGGGGGAGTAGAGCTGTTGTCTGAAGAATAGTCTACTGAGGAATGGGGGAGTCTGCCTGACCTTAGACGAGCTACATATGATGAAATAGAACATGTTGAGACCATAACAGCATTGTCACCGCTAAAGAGCACTCGGGAAAAATGCAAGCCCTCCAAGTTGCAAGACTATATTTGTTACACTATGCAAGCTTCTAAATCACATTCCTCAGCTCATACCTCCAAGGAAGTCGTCCCGAGTAACTGTACCTATTCTCGGGCCAATTATTTGTCTAGTGAAAATTTCCTTGCCAGCCATCAGAAGTTCATTGCAACAGTGACCAATGAAGTGGAACCTGTGAGCTTTCATGAGGCTGTGCCTGATTTGCGGTGGAAAAAGGCTATGCAATAGGAGGTGAATGCATTAGAACAAAATAAAACTTGGGAACTAGCTCCACTACCGCCTGGAAAATGGGCATTGGGTTGTAAATGGGTTTATAAAATAAAAGTCAAATCCGATGGCACAGTGGATAGGTACAAAGCAGGTTTGGTCATTTTGGGAAATACCAAGTTGAAGGCATAGACTTCACTGAGACCTTTGCTCCAGTAACAAAGATGGTGACGGTCAGAGTTTTATTGGCAGTTGCAGCAGCTAGAAATTGGACAGTGCATCAAACGAACGTGCATAATGCTTTTCTTCATGGTGATCTTTCGGAAGAAGTTTATATGAAATTACCACTTGGGTTTCATACGGATATGCCACACTTTGTATGTAAGTTGAAGAAATCCCTCTATGGTCTTCGCCAAGCACCTCGGAGTTGGTTTTCCAAGCTTACCACTGCATTGAAAATGTGCGATTTTGTTCAATCACGAGCAGATTATTCTCTATTTACGTACTCTATCTCTGATATTTGCTTATGTGTACTCATATATGTGGATGATTTACTCATTACGGAGAATAGTCTTGATTCCAGTGTGAAATTCAAACAACACTTGAGTCATTGTTTTTATATGAAGGATCTTGGACCTGTAAAGCACTTTCTTGGCATATAAATTAGCCTTGTAAACGTGTCGAACCGGTCCGAACCCTCTTGTCTCGAACTTGGGCCATTTACTGACAAGCCTGGAGATAAAACAGCTTACTCGGACTATACTTATTTCGCTAGTAATCTTTTCTCTTATCTTGGAAAGCTCATTATATTTATTAATGTCGATAAGGAAGGAACGTGGTCTTTTCTAGACTTCTTATTCGGAACAATTTCTTACGCAAATTGTTGGATTTGCTCGTCCTTTTTTTTCATACATGGAAATTGTTATATTCGCTCTTTAAATTAGCAGAATTTTTTTCTTAGTTTTACTTTTAAAACTAAGTAAATAATCGATTCATAACTATTGTTCCAAATTTGGTCCTTTTTTTAAAAAAAAAAATTTGCCAAAACCTTGGGCCGACTATGAAAATAACTCATTCATGTCGTGTTTTGGTCTAAGACTAGATATACCCAACTCATTGATAGGCCTACTGCAACTAACATCCATTAGTACATTTAGGGTTTCTAAGTTGTTGATAGAATGTCGTAACTTTTGCCCAATCAAAATTATAATTAGATTTTACTTCTTCTTCAACAAAAATTCATTTTTACAAAATCTAATATAGAAACTCTCTTAAGTAAACACAATCAAAATACATCCTAAAGTCTACAGTTTTAATTTGCTATAACTGGAAGGTATAGGAGCACAATCTAGGCGTAGGTGCAATAAGGTTCAAATTGTTAAATGAATATTGATAGAATACGTAAATGCTAGTAAAACTGACTCAAATTAATCTAATGCTTCATGAAGATATTACCAACGTAAAGTATTGCACGCCATCAAATTGGCAAAATATGGTCAAAGTTCTTCAGGGATTGATATTTTTATTTACAAAATATTTTTTTGTGAAAATCTAAAATATATTCTAATGAAGTAGATTTTTTATGCTTACAAAATACTGACATTATTTAGTTAAAAAAAGAATGGGAAACACGAAATTCGGGTATATAAAACAAGTTTCTATCATGATAATATTTTCTATTGGCGTATTATAATTTAATTTCTAATTTTACATGATGCTAAGTTTTAGTTCGGAATCACGATTTGAGACATCAATCTTGTCTTGGAAATTGTTGGTAAAGGCTTCCTAGTAAAATAACATGAAGATTTTTCAGTTTTTGTTTTTTTCAATAATTCCAGTTTGTGTTCAAATGTATGGTTGTTTCAACCACCAAAACTTATTTTCTATTACATACATTTAATTACATTTTTATTATAATTATTTCTATATACAAATAAGTATATATATATATATATATATATATATATATATATATATATATAAGTAGATAAAAATAACATATATAAGTATATATATACTACGTAGATATATCAATAGATATATTATTTACTACATGTAATACACCATGTATGCAACTTATATAATAAATATTCTATGCATAGTATAAAATTGATACTTTTTTTAGTACAAAAATATATACATATATGCTTATTATTTATTATACAAATAGATATATTATATATTATATATATGTGCATATATATTATGTGATGTACTATATTTAGATAATTTCTAAATTTGATCCAATAATAGTTGTACACTAGTTACTCAAGTTTAAAAATGAATATTTTAATCCCTATGCTTGGAAATTATATTCAATTCAGTAGTTAACGTAAGGTGAACCTATATTCAATTTAAAAAATATAGGGACTAATTTTGCAATTATTTTATGCTAATTGAAAAGTAAACCAAAGTTTTGCAAGTAAAATTATTATTTTGTAAAAGAATTGGGGGTTTAAGGGTTTAAAATATTGGGGGTTAAGGATTTGTTAAAATTATACATTGACCACATATAGTTTTTCTTCAATATACATATTATTGAATGAATGTAATATAAAATAGCATAAAGAATTTGAGAATAATATAGTAGAAAGAGAAAAATTAATATTTTATAGCTAGGAAATGGTTTTGTCACTAATAAGATATGTACGGCTAGGAAAACAAAATTTTGTTGCAAGAGGGTAGCTTTTAACTAGAGAGTTTATATTTTGTTGCTAAAATGAGTCATTTAGCTAGGAAACATGGCTTTCCTTGGCATGAGTTAGTGAGAAAATAAAGATTTTCGCCAAAGGGTTTATTTTAGAGAGAAAAACTAAATTTTCTCGCTAGCGCTTCTATTTTTGGTCACCAAAAGGGTCACTATAAGTGAGAAAATAAAATTTTGTCGCCAATGACATGTCTCAATAGTGACAAATTTTTTGTCGCTACAGGGTGTCTTTTGTAACAATTTTTTTTCCTTTTTGTCACTAATGTTCAATTTTCTTGTATTGTTTTTAAATTTTATAAAATGTAACGTTTGCAACAACATGACATAACAATTCACATAGTCTAGAGAAGGAACACATGGTCATTCCACTAGTGACGCTTCGAACCCTTATAATTGGACAATTAATTGAAGCGTGCATGCACACGTTTAGGCAGGCGTACTACTACATGCCTAGTGTTTGAGTGCATGTGCCAGATCCTAGGTTGCAGGTTCGGCTGGGTCTAAAAATTTTCTTGCTAAAAGATACCTTAGTGGATGTGTTTTGTCACCAAGAATTTGTAACGATGACATATCGGTGACAAAAATTTTTTTCCTCACTAAAGGTCATTAGTGACCAAAAAGACTCTGGTGACAAATTTTCTTTGTCACTGAAGGTCAATTTTCTTGTAGTTTCACCAATGCTCTATTTTGCCATATTGTTTGTACTTGGGGAGGCAGGTTAATTTAGTACCTATATTTTTAATTGTGCTAAATAGGCCCCTTTAACCTATTCAATTACCTTATAAGGGCTTTCAGGCTTTCTATACATACACTAAGCATTAGCAAGAAGAAAACAAGGAGTATTTTTCTATTATATATTTAACTAATTTTATTAATATAACTAGGAATGAGAAGACCAAAATAATTCTTAAACCAAAATTTTAATAAAGTAGGAATAATGGTATATACAACAAACACTCACCATTTGCAAAACTGTCTTTAGTTACATGTAATAGATTAATCCTTTAAAGAATTCAATGTATCTCTAATGTTTCTCCTATGATGTCTTTTCATACGTGTATTTGCAGTGACCTTTCAAGCATGACTGTATATAAATATGCGCCTTCAATATTATAATACCATGTAGTTGATACTCATTTGCAGGATGGTTTACATTCTTTATTGCGCTAGTGCAGCTCACCCATGCACCATTTTGCAGATAATTATGGGGACGATGCTGAGGAAGAAGCTTGGGGCGATGAAGATTTTGTGTGATGAAGTCATTGTTTTGATAGTTATCCGGGCCTATGTTCAATAATAAGAGAGATTCTTTTAACAACTTTCTTCCTGGAATGCAGCGCATGGGAATTAAGTTCGATTGTTTTTATTTACTTTTTACTGTTGTGTTACTTTAAACTGGAATTTTGAGATGTAAGACTTTATTTTCTTTTGAGTAATTAATAAAATGGTTTGATCTTTTGAGCTTTCAACGGAAGTTCAGTATTCTTGAGAATTTTTAAAATGATTATGTGTCATACTCCGATTTCGAAGTGTGGCATTCGAATTCTTATCTTTCCATTAACTTGTCTGTGTTGATTTGATTTATATTCTAATAATAATTAATTTGGTTATACTCCACTGGGGACATTTATGTTACATATACAGACTCACTATTAAGAACATTTCATTTACCCTATTATAATCTTGCTTGAATATTTTGGCAGCCTAATTAACGTGATCAAGAATTGTGAAAACAGGTTATCACCCCCGGGATCCATCCCATCTGAACTTGATAGATTGAGTTCACGAAATAGTACCTAACGTAGAAATTAGACCAGCACTCCTTACAAGATGAAAAGTTTAAACTTATGAAGGCAAACCTTTTCCGCGGAGGAAAAAGAATTTTAGACATACAAGCACAAATTTCTGTTGAAGGCAAAACCAGCAGTAATAGTATTGTTACAACATTGGTCATCTTCTCCTTGATTTATTCATACAATGCTTATTTAGACACTGGATATGATCATACATATGATATGACAGAACCAGAAACATAGACACAAATACGGCGCATCATTTTCGGATTACAAGGAGAATTAAGGAGCTTGCTTTTCCCTGTTCTAAAGAATAATCGGAACAAGTGAGAGTAGGATCGTCAACGTATTAATCGAGGTAGCAACAATGTCATCCAAACGCAGAAGAAATTGGAGGACTTGTTGCCCAGCAAAAGCCCGGCAGGTACCGAAATTTTGAACATTGACAATGGCTCTGCCCGTGACGTTGTCAAAATTGATTTGCGTACCGGCGTTTAGCGTTGCGGGTATCGTAACATTGATATTCCCATTCCTATCAGTTGTGGTGTTTCACGTTAATTGTAAAGGTCCCACATCGACTATTACAGTGACATTTGCTCCGACAATAGCGCTTGAGGGGTCAGGGCAACGTATGGGGCCACCTGTAACTTGTGCAGCTACATTTACTTGGCCGTGAGCATATCGAGCTGTAAGAGCCAAGACGAGAGCGCAAAGAAGGAAAGTAGTAGGAGGAGCCATACTGACGAACTATTTCTTTGGACAAGTATGGAAAGGTCTGATGCTTGGGTTGGTTGTGTTATGGAAATGCATGGAAGAACGTCCTCTATTTATACAGTTTTGGAGGTTGTTAAGTTGCCATAACTGTCTATCTCGATCAACAAGCATAGAAATGAGGCAAATTGGTCATTTAATTACATTAAGATCTGTATTTATGTTGCTACTACCCTATTAGTTCAGTCCAATTTTCTTTGTGTTTCAAGCTTTTTTTTTTTCTTTTTTTCCCCTCCCTACATCAGCTACAAAATTAACGTCAATAGACGCTTCCACGGTTAGATTCTCCTTCCTCCAAGTATGTTAGGTTATACATGCTGCATTATCTAAATGCGACTAAGGAATCCGACCCAATTTTTTTTTTTTAAAAAAAACTGAGTAGAATACTCAAATGTTGTTAAAGAATAACATGAGAAACCATATAGCGGTTGATGGGCAGCTACTTTTTCATCCATTTCTTGAAACCATGGTTGCCAAGTTGTTGATTTAGTCATTTACTATGTGGAAACTGGGAGCACATTTTAATGGACTTTGCTAGGCATGGGAGAAATAAGGTTCGGGACCTCACCTTAGGCGGCGGCAGTATTGGTAAGCGACTAGTGATGGAATATGTAATTATTAGTAAAATATTGCACACTATCAAATTGACAAAATGAAAAAATTACCAAAAGAATTGAAATTTTAATATAATGAAAAAGAGGGGAAGATCAGCCAATTTGAACGAATGCATGAAAGATATAAATCGGAACATGATCAAGAATTTATAAATTCATCAATGACTAGCATAACTAATAGGAAAAGTTTGGTTCAATGTGTTGGGAAACGGAAGAAAAGAACTAAGTACTGTTGTTGACATTAAAAAACACTCATTCTTATCCAAATTGATAAAGACTTGATCGAGCTAATCTTGTTGAGTTGAGAAGTGTCATAGTAATGATCCAATTGAAAGAAAGTCCTGATAATTTGACCAAGTTTCTTTCTAAATTTGTGGAACAACCAAGGAGTGATTGCATGCTTCCAATTGAGATGGTCTTATATCTTCCCTCAGCTTCCATATGATCAATAGTGGAGGGAATCATGGGAAAGAGCAAATTTTGAGGGCTTGTTGGATTACTTGATCATCTTCAATAGTTTAAGGGCATTCGATCCATAATATTAGTGGCGCTTCTAAGTGTTTCTAAACACGTAAAGGTCTGAAATCATCTTTGTTCATTTGAGGGTTTGATTCATTCTTAAGATGACATTCGTTCATGTTTGCAAAGTTTACCTCATCGACTAAGTCAAAAATCTACTCGACGCCTGGGAACTTTGTAGCAACACTGTTATTAATACATTTTGTATTTATTCACAATACATAAAAGCAAAATAAAATCCAATATCAGAGAAAGTGAGAGAATCCCGATTGGTGATATGAGCCCAAATTATGTGCCGCGGTGATACTCACTCCGGTAGTCGTATTTATCCGTCCAGTTGTAACAGGCCTGGAGTTGATAGGCCCAAGGAAATCATCATGTCTAGCCTTGTTCTTATTGTCGTATACGTTACATCCTCTCTGGTGTATTAAGGTCTGTTTTTCCTTCTTTTGAAGGAAGTATTAAGGTGTGTTTCCAAACGGTAACAATGCGAAGGGGGTCGGGGTGGTGACTTTGTAAGATAGGTGATATTCATTACCTTCTAATCTTATTTTAATGTTTTCTAAAGTACGACTATTGTGTAGAGAACTTATTTATTATAATTTATTTTTATATACTTTATATAGGTTAAAAGGTAAAATTCAAAGTTTACTCTATTGAAAAAAAAAGATTTTTTCTTTCTCGTATAACCAGTAATATTAGTAGCACTGCTAGTACACAAATAATGTAGATGGGCAGCAAGAACGCAACTCAGAAATTGTAAGGGTTGAATTAGATACTATTTAATTACAAAACTAAACTGTGTGAGTCTCAGGTCTCTTTTTACAAAAAAATTTACTTTTATGAAATACGAGATAAAAATATCAAAATTAAATTATATCCAAGACAATAAAAGTTGTAACAAATAATTACTTATCAATAATTGTGTCGTGGTATTTCACTGTTTTGAAAATAAAATTTTTGAGCGACCTTTGTACGATCGTAAATGTTACTTCGCTCCTCAAGGATAACACAACTTCTCCAACACGTGCACTCATAGTAGATGAATGAAATTTTGAAACTACAGTTGTCCAGAATAACAGTATAAAAATAGATGTTATCTTGGAGAGAAAATCGTGTGGAATTAAAACTAAAACGAGGTTATTATCTTAGTAAGAAAATCGTGGAAAGTTAAAATTAAAACAAGGCTGTTATCTTGGAGAGAAAATCGTGTGGAGTTAAAAATTAAAACGACGCCCCTACTCTTAGGGAAGTTGTTTGCAAGTTCACTGTTGGCGGCGGAACTCCCTCACAAGTTCCAGCAGCGGCAGCGAAACTTATCGGCAGATGACCGTCGCCAGAGAAACTTGCTGTGAAATTATTTTTTTATTTTTTATTTTTTATGTAAATAATTATTAATTAAGCACTTTATTTGTTTACCTAAATCATATTTTTATTATTCTTTAATTTGTAAATTTACTGGTGTATTAATTAGTTTTATTTGTTATTTTGTTCGTAGATAATCTAAACTAATTTAGGCATGCAATTAAAAATATAACTTTTGTTTAAACTATATGTATTTAATGCCTTAATTTTTAGGGATTTAGGTAATTGCGTAATTTAAGAAATCATTGTTAAATAAATTAAAATTTAATAAGATAAATTTAATAGATTAAATAGAATAAAATGTTAATTATTTTATTAGTTTAAATGTACAATTATATTTTAAATAAATTAGGTGTTAATTACGTTATATATATATATATATTGTAGATAATTGAGTCTTCCAAGAAGCATAGAGATGTTGACCATGATTTAGAACTAGTGATAAATCGTAGCGATCGATTGTACAAACATCATCCAATAAATATATAATTATTTTTAAATATAATCAGCCATCATCTAATAAATGTACAATTATTTCAAAATATATTAAGTGTTAATTATGTTGTTTAATATTGTAGATAACTAAGTCTTCCATAAAACATAGATATGTTAATCACGTAAAGATCTAGTCATACACTAACTTTTTGCAGCATATGCAGAATTCGATTCTGACCGTCCGATCGTGATCAGATAATCAGAATAAAAATTTTGAATAATTATTTATAATAGTTATTCGGTTTTGCATGTACCGCAAAAAGCAAGTGCATGTCCGAATCCTTACCTATGTTGATCATGATTTAGAGCTGGTGATGGACTGTAGCAATCAACTGCATAGCCATCGTCAGATAGCATCTTGACCGACAATCCAAACATGTTTAGTATGAGCAGCATCCCTATTTCGGACATGTTTTTGGTTCCTGCCAAAATACTGGCACCTGTGTGACCCTCGACTTCTTCACATTAGCTAAGGTATCCCAAGCCATGGGCGCCAAGTATTTTCTTGCCATAGCCAATATATTCACCCTATCCTTGGCCGCTGAGTGCATCTACTCCATTATCAACTCTACATTATTATCTGTATCTTGCACCGACAATATTGGGAGCTAAGGATAGTTACCCAAACCCAACTGAAACAGGGTTTTTGCTCGATTTAGACCTATTTTTGTAAAAAAGATTAGATTGGGCCGGTAATAGGGGGGATTCCTATTGTGGACATAACGCCATCTTGGGAGGAGTTATACCCAGCTATAACGCCTTTCAGGATGACGTTATAGCTTTATGCTGTAACGCCATCCAAGATGGCGTTATAGGCGGAATACGACACGCCTATAACGCCATCTGAGATGGCGTTATACGCTTTTTTCTTATAACGCCATCTCAGATGGCGTTATACGCTTTTTGCTTATAACGCCATCTCAGATGGCATTATAGAGTTCACGGGTCTTCCACCGACACCTCAAATTCAATACGTGCGCCGTATTTTTCTCCTGTCGAATCGACACCAGCCATATGAATTCATCACGTACATAACATATTCCGCATTTTTCGTGGATTCTGAATCTCTCTTACTGTTATAACATTGTCTTGAAGTAGACGAACTCAACTATAAAAGGCTCTGACTACCAAAGAGCTCCTTCACTCCAAATCTCCTTCTTCTCATTCTGTTAATCAATTTGTTTCGTTCTAAAATTTTGAGTCTCTTTCACTCAAAATCTCCTTCTTCTCATTTTGCTAATCAATTTGCTTCATTCTAAAATTTTGAGTCATTTTATTTCGTTTGTAAAATGGCTCTTTCGAATCCAATTAGAATATTTTTATTTTGGAATGCTGAAATTCTGAACGATGATCGCGGAGCATACTTTTCTGGAGCAGCAAAAAAAAGTTGGATCCTTAGGCGCAAAGTCTCTTACAATGAGTTGGTGCAAAAAATATGTGGCATTAGAAACATGGATTCGGCTTTGTGGTGCATTCGTATGATTCTACAGTGGCCATATTTTTAGCCAGAATTCAATCAAGTTTTCTACATCGCTATTAGTGTGGATGATGAAGATCAAATGGATCTACTATAGGATATCCAACCAGAGTTTGGTCTTGCTGGTGTGCATATTCTTGTCGATTTTCAATTAATCCAGGTCCAAGAACAACAGCATGGAGAAATTCCAGCCAACACAGACAGATATGCTGACGGGTATGAATCAGTTGACTATCACCAAAGTTATACTCTTAATGAATCATTGATGGAGATTCATACTACACAGGTGACTGAATTCGTGGAAACCGAACCGAGGATGTTATACGGAGCAGCTGTTGCCGACTCATTAGGTCCAACTTCTGATGTTGATGGTGATCCTGAGTCAGAAGTACCTGCTAAAGCTGAGGATGAAAGTTCGGATGAGGATGAAGAGTAGCCAATTCAACCAGCACAGACATTCCATCCGGTGGTCCCGTCATATTATGCAACACAAAACCAGCAGACCGGTTCTAGCAGCCAGATCGCAACAGACCGCCAAATGTACGAGTGTTTCCAGGATATAGGATCGGGAGCGCAGTTAAACGATTGGACATGCGATGATGCTGTCCAACTAGATGATTGGAATGATTCTGTACATGAACTCAGACGAGGCATGCGATTTTGAGATAATGAAGAAGTTGTATATCAAGTTCAGAAATGGTCGATTCAGGTGGGTCGTGAGTTCAAAGTTGTGAGGAGTAAGTCGGACCAATGGACTGCGAAATGCTCATAGTCAACCGATGAGAATATATGCTCGTGGTATATACGCATAATAAAAAAAGCTACGCATGGTATGGGGCAAATAACTGTATACAATGTAGAACACACCTGCTTAGTACATGCGGTAGACAACAACCACAAGAACAAGTCAAGTCGCTACATCGGCAGGCATATTACGCATCTCATACAGATTGACCCGGAAACACCCATGAAGCACATTGTAGAGGAGGTTCAAGTACTATTTCAGACCGGATGCACTTACAAGAAATGGTGGTATGCCAGAAAAGCTGCGATCGAACTGCTATTTGGAGATTGGAGCTCAACATTTGCAGTTCTTCCATAGTATATGCAAGCAATACAAGATGCTAATTCAGGCACCATTGTCAGATGGCTACACCATCGTTAGAGTACGCCTGAACGATTAGTGTTTAATTTTGTATTTTGGGCATTTGAACCTTCAATTGCAGGTTATAAGCACTGTCGTCCAGTTATTTCAGTTGATGGAACGCACCTTAGAGGTGTTTATAAGGGAGTGCTGTTAATCACAAGCGGTTGGGATGCCAATAATCATGTTTTTCCTCTAGCATTTGCGATTATTGACGAGGAGACTTCAACAAGTTGGAATTGGTTCTTCGGCCTGCTTCAGGAATTTGTGGTTGACACCCATCCCATCTGCTTGATATCTGACTGACACAAAGGTATTCTGAACTCAATAGGACAGCAAGAGAAATGGCAACCTCCATATGCAGAGCACATATTCTGCTTGCGCCATATTAGGGCCAATTTCAATCTAAAATTTAAAAACAAGGAGCTTAAAAGTTTGATGTGGCAGGCAGGGACGACAACTAAAGTTTCAAATTTTAATTACTTCATGAACGAAATTAAAAGAAAATGTCCGGAGGCTTTCAATTGGCTGGCCGCAATTCCATTTGAGAAGTGGACCACGGTACACGACAGTGACTATCGATATGGTATCATGACTACAAACCTATCGGGGTCACTGAACAGCGTTCTGAAGAAGTCTAGGGCATTACCACTCAAAGCACTCGTCGAGATGATTTCTCACAAGATGGTTGAATACTTCAACCAGCATAGAGAGGAGGCTCACAACTGTAGACACCCCTTTCCCAGAGGGATTTGGGATAAGAACGCGACAAATGAAAGCAAGGCCAGATCACACATGGTAGTTCAGTATAACGCTCAAACAGGGTTTTACAGTGTGCAATCAGTTGTAAGAGGCGATGGAAGAGGTAATCATGTGTATACAGTGCATATGGGGGACAGAACATGCACTTGTGGGAAATGGCACATATACGGGCAGCCTTGTTCGCATGCTCTGGCTGTTTGTAGAAAAAAAAGTGTGGAACGGTGCCGAATTTGTGTTGGCCATATACTCAAAGGAATCATATAAGAAGACTTACGAGTTCGAGTTTCTATCCGGTTGCAAATGAGAATTTGTGGCGAGACGCTCCATTTAACATGTCCTTTTATCTTCCGAATATGAAGAACAATCGAGGCCATCTCAGAACAACAAGCTTTCGCTCCGACATGGATTACCAGTAACTCCCGACTCTCCTCCAAGATGCGAGATCTTTGCCATCAAGTTGGACATAACGAAGGAATTGTCCAGCTCACCCCGCCAGGGCCTAGTACTGAGTTAGATGCTAATCTAGGCACCATTGTCAGATGGCTACACCATCGTTAGAGTACGCTCTGAACGGTTAGTGTTTAATTTTTGTATTTTGGGCATTTGAACCTTCAATTGCGAGGTTTTAAGCACCAGTCGTCTAGTTATATCAGTTGATGGAACGCACTTTAGAGGTGTTTATAAGGGAGTGCTATTAATCACAAGCGGTTGGGATGCCAATAATCATGTTTTTCCTCTAGCATTTGCGATTATTGACGAGGAGACTTCAACAAGTTGGAATTGGTTCTTCGGCCTGCTTCAGGAATTTGTGGTTGACACCCATCCCATCTGCTTGATATCTGACTGACACAAAGGTATTCTGAACTCAATAGGACAGCAAGAGAAATGGCAACCTCCATATGCAGAGCACATATTCTGCTTGCGCCATATTAGGGCCAATTTCAATCTAAAATTTAAAAACAAGGAGCTTAAAAGTTTGATGTGGCAGGCAGGGACGACAACTAAAGTTTCAAATTTTAATTACTTCATGAACGAAATTAAAAGAAAATGTCCGGAGGCTTTCAATTGGCTGGCCGCAATTCCATTTGAGAAGTGGACCACGGTACACGACAGTGACTATCGATATGGTATCATGACTACAAACCTATCGGGGTCACTGAACAGCGTTCTGAAGAAGTCTAGGGCATTACCACTCAAAGCACTCGTCGAGATGATTTCTCACAAGATGGTTGAATACTTCAACCAGCATAGAGAGGAGGCTCACAACTGTAGACACCCCTTTCCCAGAGGGATTTGGGATAAGAACGCGACAAATGAAAGCAAGGCCAGATCACACATGGTAGTTCAGTATAACGCTCAAACAGGGTTTTACAGTGTGCAATCAGTTGTAAGAGGCGATGGAAGAGGTAATCATGTGTATACAGTGCATATGGGGGACAGAACATGCACTTGTGGGAAATGGCACATATACGGGCAGCCTTGTTCGCATGCTCTGGCTGTTTGTAGAAAAAAGTGTGGAACGGTGCCGAATTTGTGTTGGCCATATACTCAAAGGAATCATATAAGAAGACTTACGAGTTCAGTTTCTATCCGGTTGCAAATGAGAATTTGTGGCGAGACGCTCCATTTAACATGTCCTTTTATCTTCCGAATATGAAGAACAATCGAGGCCATCTCAGAACAACAAGCTTTCGCTCCGACATGGATTACCGTAACCCCGACTCTCCTCCAAGATGCAGATGCTGCCATCAAGTTGGACATAACAGAAGGAATTGTCCAGCTACTGCCCCCGCCGGGCCTAGTACGAGTTAGATGCTAATCTAGGCACCATTGTCAGATGGCTACACCATCGTTAGAGTACGCCTGAACGGTTAGTGTTTAATTTTGTATTTTGGGCATTTGAACCTTCAATTGCAGGTTTTAAGCACCGTCGTCTAGTTATATCAGTTGATGGAACGCACTTTAGAGGTGTTTATAAGGGAGTGCTATTAATCACAAGCGGTTGGGATTCCAATAATCATGTTTTTCCTCTAGCATTTGCGATTATTGACGAGGAGTCTTCAACAAGTTGGAATTGGTTCCTCGGCCTGCTTCAGGAATTTGTGGTTGACACCCATCCCATCTGCTTGATATCTGACTGACACAAAGGTATTCTGAACTCAATAGGACAGCAAGAGAAATGGCAACCTCCATATGCAGAGCACATATTCTGCTTGTGCCATATTAGGGCCAATTTCAATCTAAAATTTAAAAACAGAGAGCTTAAAAGTTTGATGTGGCAGGCAGGGACGACAACTAAAGTTTCAAATTTCAATTACTTCATGAACGAAATTAAAAGAAAACGTCCGGAGGCTTTCAATTGGCTGGCCGCAATTCCATTTGAGAAGTGGACCACGGTACACGACGGTGGCTATCGATATGGTATCATGACTACAAACCTATCGGGGTCACTGAACAGCGTTCTGAAGAAGTCTAGGGCATTACCACTCAAAGCACTCGTCGAGATGATTTCTCACAAGATGGTTGAATACTTCAACCAGCATAGAGAGGAGGCTCACAACTGTAGACACCCCTTTCCCAGAGGGATTTGGGATAAGAACGCGACAAATGAAAGCAAGGCCAGATCACACATGGTAGTTCAGTATAACGCTCCAACAGGGTTTTACAGCGTGCAATCAGTTGTAAGAGGCGATGGAAGAGGTAATCATGTGTATACAGTGCATATGGGGGACAGAACATGCACTTGTGGGAAATGGCACATATACGGGCAGCCTTGTTCGCATGCTCTGGCTGTCTGTAGAAAAAAGTGTGGAACAGTGCCGAATTTGTGTTGGCCTTATACTCAAAGGAATCATATAAGAAGACTTACGAGTTCAGTTTCTATCCGGTTGCAAATGAGAATTTGTGGCGAGACGCTCCATTTAACATGTCCTTTTATCTTCCGAATATGAAGAACAATCGAGGCCATCTCAGAACAACAAGCTTTCGCTCCGACATGGATTACCGTAACCCCGACTCTCCTCCAAGATGCAAATGCTGCCATCAAGTTGGACATAACAGAAGGAATTGTCCAGCTACTGCCCCCGCCGGACCTAGTACGAGTTAGAACTGCTGTTTTACATGTATTGTTAATAAATTTAAATTGTTGAGTGTTATATATGTCTTGTATTACCTATGTCTTTTACTATCAATATTAAAAAATTTGTGTGGATTAGTATCTATGTCTTTTACTATCTCATAAAGCGTTCTCTCTAAAATCTCTTTTCATTCCCTTAATAAAAAAAAAGTAAGAGACATAGTATTCATTGAACTAATGATTATGACAACATAAACATATAATACGCGTCAAACACTACTGCCAATCGGAGGGGGTATACACGTTAGGGCCGAAATGGGTCCGAGTAGATCGGTGTAACTGCATCTCCGGAGTCAAGTGCTCTCCAAAAACATCCGACAAAAATGTATCATCGTCAGGTATATCAGCATAACCTGAGGGACCTGCGTCATCTGTGATCGGCTCTGCGAAAGCTGGATAATAGTCTGCGGACGGCATCTCGAGGGTCAAGCTAGTGTCAGGCGGAGGGTGCCCGAAAAGGTCTGCTGCGTCCCCGAAAAGGTCTGCTACTTCCTCGGGAAGGTCTGCTACGTCGCCGGGACGTTGCGGTGCAACATCGTCGACACTAGACACTGGACCCCTCTGCTGTTGACGCTTCACTCTGCGCCTGGCACCTCTTCGAACACATGCTGCTCCACGCTCTGGAATTCTATCTCAGGGTCGTCATCTCGAGGGTGGGATAGCAGCATCTGCCCTACAGTGTATAGCCCCACAGGTAATGACATCTCCAACTGTTGTCAGCCCTCTGCTCCACAACTCTAATATACCTGGAATGCGGATCGAGAATGCGGAGGGGCCGATGATATGACATCTGATGCTACATTCATACACTGCTGCAATGTCGCACCCTGCAAGAATTACAAGTATCAACAAAAGTATGCTATATAATAACACTGCTTTAAAAACTAATTAAAATAAATAAGACTAATCAAAATCGTAGAAGCAGAGCCGGTGGTATGGTAACCAGCAAGAGCCCTCCGCCGGTGCACAGGATTCCCTACTAGTAATCTCGTACGAGCGCGATACCACTCTATGTAGTCAGGGGTGGCAACGGGTCCGCAGGAGGAGAAAACACCATTAACAACGTAATCTGTACGGCTCGCCCAGATGCTAATCAATGATGCATGCGTTCTACGCCAGTCACGTCTACTAGTCCCACGGGTCCCGTAACGATGTAAATCTCGGCGAGTGTCGCACACTGGAGGTACGAACTGCTGTAGGCCAAACTGCCTCATCACCCGGTGAGGAAAATGCCACTCTACAATCTCATAACAGACTAAAGGGACCTCTGCCCTCCAAATATCATCTACTGGGAAAGAACCAGCATCATATGGCATCC
The DNA here is from genome assembly GCA_030512225.1 of Rauvolfia tetraphylla. Classification (NCBI taxonomy): domain Eukaryota; kingdom Viridiplantae; phylum Streptophyta; class Magnoliopsida; order Gentianales; family Apocynaceae; genus Rauvolfia; species Rauvolfia tetraphylla. Next base: position 1,049,941 of record JAJQKT010000023.1, read on the forward strand.
AAGTAAACTGAAGATAAAATAAATGTATCGTGATGTGAAGAATTAATCAATGAAACATATAATTTGAGTAATAAATTATTGAAAAGACAATATACCTGCTGATCAGACATGGCATCTAACTGATCCTGGTATGTTAGTAGTACGTGCGTCGGTAATAAGCTGGCATCAAATGACACGGACCAACGAGCTCCGTATGCTAAATGTGGAGGGATTGGTATACGGGGCTGAAGTCTAGCAGACCGCAGTAACGGGATTCTCTCCCACGCCCACAACTGTAATAGGGTAACAGGTCCATGAATCTCACGTGCATCACCTAACAAGGCATCACAAAGGCACTGATACAGGTATCCAAGCACTCCACTGGCCCAACTATATCACCCGGCCTCGTCTAAATCCTCTAGTAGACGCAAATAACGTAACGGTATATGGTTATTTGAGTGGTATGAGAATAAATTTCCTCCCATAAGCATAAGCAGCAGTCCACGCGCCAGCGAGACGCAATCCTGCTCCGATGTACAATCACTAACTGGTCTTGTAATAAATGACTCTAGAGGTTCCTTCCGCAATTTGTGTCCGACGACGTTAGAAGGCATAACCTTAAACCCGAGAAGTCTATCAATTATCTCAATCCACTCCATTTTAGAATGAGTGTACGGGGGACCGATCACCGGACGACCATCGATAGGCAAACCTCACAGGATCGATACATCATGCAATGTAATGGTGGTCTCGCCAAACGTCAAATGAAAAGTGTGCGTCTCCGGACGCCATTGCTCGACCAACGCCGTAACCAGTGCGTGGTCCACGGCCCTGAACCCTACTCTAGCCAACCCTCCGAACCCGACTCTATCTATCAACTCGTGAACTCTAGTCGGAGTTGCATCATATGCATCATAAAATACAAGGTCAAAGCGGCTTACTCTTAGAGGTTCCTCTAAAGTCTCTCTATAGCCCTCCCATACTAATGCTGACCGATGCTCCGACTGTCGACTCAGCAAACTCGGATCTATCGGCCCGGGATGAACACCTACAGGAGCTCGACTGACATCCATCTACAATTCTATCTATCCAATGAAATATAATTTTATCGAACCAAATTATATATTTTATTTATTATTATTATCTAATTAAAAGGTTAATGACAATTAAAAATTTTAAATTATATTAAATAATTACTGCGTCTCAGATATTCTAACTAATATTAATAAAAAATTACAAATAACACATATTCAATGATAATAATAACAATATAACAAAATAAATAAAAAATTACAAATAACACATATTCAATGATAACAATAACAATATAACAAAATAAATAAAAAATTACAAATAACACATATTCAATGATAACGATAACAATATAATAAAATAAATAAAAAATTACAAATAACATATATTCAATGATAACAATAATAATATAATGAAATAAATAAAAAATTAAATAATTACTTAAAATTAACTTACTCAAATATATAAATTTTAAATTTTTAATATTACTTCTAAATTTACTAAGAAAAATTTCATCTTGAGAGCACAAAAATATAATGCAAGAAAAACATAAATATAAAAGCTAATGCAAGAAAATAAAGTATAATGCACAAAAAAAAACAACATGCAATAAACGGCAAAAAAAAAGAGGAAATGAAAATCTTCTCCAACAGCAAGCGACAAAAAACTTCGGCAGACTTGCTGTGCGGCTGGAAAGAGAGAAGAGATGAAAATGGGATGGTCACCGGAGTTCCAGAGGAGATGTCGGCGAGCTTCCGCCTGAGAGAGGGCGGGGTGGGGAAGAAGTGCGGCTGAAAGTGACCGCGGGTGGAGAAAGAATATAGGGTTTTGCTATAACGCCATCTCATATGGCGTTATAGTAAAGTTATAACGCCGCTATAACGCCATCTGAGATGGCGTTATAGCTTGGGCATAACGCCACCCCAGATGGCGTTATGTCCAGAATATTCCTCCCTCCTCTCTCCCGACCTAATCTACTTATTTTTTTAAAAGAAGCCTACAGTGAGCAAAAACCCACTGAAACATCTTACTTTTATCAGCCACTGGTTCCTGTTATGCCTATTATTTGGCATCCCTGCGAGTAGATGAAGAGTCTTGCGATGGTCCGCGAAAGGACATCTAAGCAGCGACACCGTGTTTAGCTTTGTCTGCCATTTTTTTATTAGTACTTGTATAGTGTGTGCTTTGTTTATTCCTAGTTTTCTGATAGTAATTTGTTGATGTTTACTAACGAGCAAAATTTGGTTGTTTCAAAAAATTGCAATCAATTTCTACATTCACAAATAAAGTACATGTTTAGTGCAAAGCAACCTAAAAAAATAATGCAAATGAAATAATAGATACATAACAGTAAAATTTAAAATGTTCTATACATAATTATATAGCTGATAAATTATCCTCCAGTGTCTTTCAGTGCGCAATCAAGAACGCTACCAACGACTGAACCTTGTCTATATTGAATCCACAATGGATGTAACTCCGGCACTAAGAAAGCGTTCTCCATCCAAAACTACACAAAAAATGAACGGTTAAGGGTGTATAAAAATGGTAAAATAATGCAATGCGTGTTATCGTGAAAAAATGATCGGCATCCTCAAAAAGACCTACCACCGTGAGTTCCGCCAGGCTCTTATCTAGTTCCACCCTGTTAGGCATAACTCACCTTGAAGTTCCACGCAACATGGTGGAACTTCATGGTATGTTCTGCCAAAGTCGGTGGAAATTGTCCAAGAATTCAAAAGAAATCGAAAGACATTCATATGTTGATGGTTTTTAGAGTTTTAAATTAAAATCAAGAGAGTTCAACGTAGAATCAATATTTATTGCATTGCATTGGCTAATTTAATGCATTATGTGTCAATTTTAGAATTTAGGGTTAGAGAGGGAGAGAGAAAGAAAAGATGAGTTAGAGAAATTTTTTTAAAAATAATATATTTTTTTAACTATATATAATAAAAAAATTTTATATATATCAATCGTGTTAAAGAAAGCATGTAACTATCGCAGTCGCACCGTATTGTCAAGCATCTATCTATTATTCTATTACACCACAATGTCAAAGGTCCTCATGATTTGTACTTCTGTTGATAACACGGCTTCTGATGAAGATTGCGCGGCCGTGGCCGCAAAAAGTGTCAAGGACAAAAGCTGGAATATATTCTGATTTGTGAAGATCGGTCGGGAAAATATATTGGCATCAGACCAAGAAACAAAATCAGGGTCTTGTTAAAGCTCTGTTGGATCACAGCTAAAAGTGAAAAGTTTCTAATTTTTTTTATTTCAATATGGTTTATTTTTTATTTTTTAAGAAAAATATGAGATTTAAAGTTAAAAAAGTGAGAAAAAAACATTATTTGAGAAGAATAGCACTCCAAATACAAAATTGTACTTCCATCTTAAATGTCTACCTTATTTTATACATTTTAAAATTAAGTTATTACATTTTCTGTATTATACAAAAAATGTTGTTGATATAAAAATTTCGCAATTGAAGATATCTAGTAAGTAGGGGTGTTCATTATTTAGAGAAAATTTTAAAAATCAAACTAAATCGAAATTTAATTCAATTTTTGACCTGATTTTTTTAAATTTAAGTTGAAAAAAATTTGATTTTTATCTCCAAATTAAATTTCGATTTAGACAAAATCAAACCAAAAAAATCGAATGTTTTCTAAAATTTTTCCAAATTAATAATTAAGTATAATTAAAAATTAATAATTTTAATTAAGCTAATTCTTAATTAAAGTTATTTAAAATTTAAAATAATTAATTTTTGTATATTTTTAAAAATATTATTTAAAAAATAATAACTAAAACTAAATTAAATTTTAATTAAGATTATAATTAATATTAGAGTATAATTAATATTATTTTAAATTTAAATTTTTAATTTTATATATTTCGATTTTTTTTAAATCAAAATTTTTTTAAATCGAAATATTTTAATTTAAAAAATTTAATTTAAAAATAAATTAAATTTGATTTGATTTTAAAAAAATAAAAATCTAAATTTTTTTAAATAATAAAATTAAAAATTTTCTTAAATAATAAAATTAAAATTTTTTTTAAATCGAATTGATGAACACCTCTACTCTACTAGTAAGTTAAGTAGTCAGTAAGAGAATGAAACCCAATAATGAGTGATATGAATCCACAGAGCCAAGCATTTAATGACAATTTCTAGTGTGATTCTCACAAATTTCCAAATTGGCATAGATTTAAAAATGGTATGGCCAAAATGTGTGGCTCATAAAATGCCCATATGGAAAGGGTTTTTTAGATGGTTTCTCTATTGTCTCCACTACTATAAAGGCAGAGGTCCCTCTATGCCTACCACTGGACATCAGGTCCCCACACAAAAATTGCCTTCAACCTTTGTATTGTGCCCCTAACTATACACAATAACCACCAATTTGTTTGCCCTTTGACAAATGAAGAAAGGGAAATTTGTGATCACATTGGCATCATCAATGACGTGGATAGCACAATTCACTTGGTCCACCTATACAAGAATGGGGTATAGCTGACCTAATCAATATGCCTCCAACCACCAAACTTTGTTGCATACAAGAAGATAAATCCAGGCTAATTAAGTTGATTGCGTGGTCTACATTGTTAGGATGGTAGTAAGAGGAAGTGCCAAATCTCCCATAGGAACAGCGTTTTGGGTGCGTTGGTCTTAAAAAATGTTTACATAAGACTAGTTTTTTTGTGTTAAAATGCCAAAAAGCGTTTGGTAAGAAACTATTTCAGTTATATAGTATTCGAAAATCTAACTTTGAGCAGGTATATGTCAATTAAGCTAATAGAAACTAGCTTAGGGATGCAAACAGAGCCATCCTCAATGAGACAAAACTTTATAAAAGCTGCTGGAAGAGCTGAATCAATTGCTTAATGAAGTCATCAAGTAAAAAGAATCTTGGGGCCTTCAGATGAACACATGAATTGTAATTCAAGAATACCAAGTACTCTAGGAATGCAATGGACAAGCAAGCAAGGGGAAAAGGGAGCATTCTCAGACATGAAAGATAACATATAGGTTAGGTCAAAAAGAGATCTCTCTGAAATATGCTAAAAGGATAAATCCAGTAGAATCATTTGTACAGGATTAGATAGGAAAATATAATTATTGATTACATTAACTTAAAACATTTAGTTAGCTGATGAAACTGAAAGCACAAGGTGAAAGTAGCTAAAAGTACACTAAAACAGTTCTACACATTACCTTTACACACAAAGGAGCTTCTTTTTCTGTGTTACTTTTGCTTTCCTATCTCCATTGCCAACTATTTATCAGTAGCTCTTAAATATGCAGAGAAGCATGTCCTACCTGTTTGCCTTTTGATCCGCAACTCTTATTCATTTGAGCACGTACACTTTGCCCGATTGTCTAACAGTGTCTATAACGATCCAAAAAGAAACATTTAACTCATAAATCAGATGAAGTAGTTTGAGGGCTATGCTTATTATGAATAAAGTTCTTAAGTAATTACCTTCACTTGCTTTTGGAGGTCTTTAATGTAGTCTACTGCCAAATCCAGCATATCTGATGTGTTTGTTTGCTGCAAGAATCGTAGAAAACAGAAGTGAATACTCAAGTTCCTCAGTAGATTTACCTTGTAGGAGAAATTGTGTCAGTTTTCTACCTTGTCCATATTGGGAACAGTCTCTTGAAGTTTTTTCATCCGTTCACTTATCCGTGTTCTTCTCACCTGCAAAAATTTTACCTTCAGCTCAGCATTTCTTTGCCTTTCCTTTTCGAACTTTCAAGCCTCAGAAATTCAAGGCCTGCTTCACTGAAGATTGAATTCTATCGTTAGAAGTTTACCCTTTCAGCAATGCTCCGTGGATGAGTGGCACAGCCCCTCTTTGCTCGAATTTTGCAGAGTACTGTATCTTGCATAAGTGATTCCATGGCAGAAAACTCAACTGAGGTACTAGGCAAACTCAAGTGACGAGACAACAGAGTCGGAGGAGGATCATTTTGACCTTCATTAGCCTGTTCAGAGGACTGATATAGAATCAGATCGATATTAAAGAGAGAACTAAAGCATACAAAGCACAGAACCTTACTTGTGCATCAACATTGGAGAATGTCTTGTTATGATTATCTCCTAGCCCTTTCAGTAATTTATCAGACAACATTGCTGAATCATCCCAGGAACTAACAGGAAAACCTGTGATATAACCACTATCACTCCTATGACCTTCAAAACTTCTATTACTAGAACTGCTTTCTCCCACGCCTGCAGTCCCTATTTCTGAAACAGAAGACATTAAGCCTGAAGAAGATTGACCTGATGAAAACCCCTGAAACCTGCTTGCAGAAGAAAATGATGCTTCTGCATTAGCGTTATTACCGTCTCCAAAATTCCCCATGCCTCTCATTGCACCATACTCTGTGATTCGCTACAAAATTTTAGCAAATACTCCCATACTCTTCTAATTGCAAGATATAGGTAGCACAAAATGGCTAGGAGTCTAATTTTTCTCAGGTTCTAGGCTTCTTATCTTCCTTCATTTCATATAAAACTTAACCAGACATACAAATATAACTTTTCATCTTAATCGCAAAATGTCAGGTTCTAGAACCAACGTTACAGTATGTACAACAAACACTCTCCATTAGCAAAACTGTCTATAGTTACATCTAATAGATTAGCCCTCTAAAGAATTCAATGTATCTGTTATGTCGTTATTAACTGATTTACCACTATAAATTCAAAGGGAAAACATCCAAAACAAGGGGATTTCTTAACCATAGACAAAGAACGCTATCAAGGATTCCATTCAAGTTCAGCCAAAAATTGACTTAAATCACCAAAATGGAACCAAGAACAAACGAGAATCGAAGACTAGAGTCACAGCAAAGACGAAATAAAGTACATAATTTGGTGAAAATTAATCAAGAAAGACGCAACAGGCCCAGAAAATGTTACCATTCTCAATGTTGATGTTAGCAAATAATCCAGCAGGTGAACTATTATAACGAATCAGATTCGAATTACCACCACCAGTTGCCATCTTCATTGGTGCAAATCGGTTTGTATTCACCGAATTTAATAGTCTGTTGGAGTAACCGAGAGTTGAAGCAATAGAAGCCTCAGAATTATGATTTCCTTGTGCTTGAACTTCAGCTGCAGCTGAAGCTCGGCTCTGATACATCATCTGTGAAACCTGAGAATAATCTTTCTGAGTGTTCTGCTGCTCCTGTGGTTGCATAGCCTCTTGCTCTTGTTTCATTGGCGCCACAAAATGTGTCTGAGATTGCATATTCATACTATTAGAGAAACTGTTACTGGGATTTGATTCTTGTCCCTGGCCATTATTAGGCATAAACCTGTTTAGGAAGTGATCAAGATCATCTATTCCATGGCCACCGATGCCACCACCGCTAACAGTGCTACTAATACTATTACTTGTAGAATCTAGAAAGCTAGTGAAGTAGGAACTAGGAGCAGGCCGGTAACGGGCCAAGCCAGCATTCATCTGTTGCTGCTGCTGGCGATGACTATGCTGAAAATCCATCACTTCACCACTGAAAAGAAAGGAAATCCACACAGAAAAGCTAGAAAAAAAGAGTAGCGCAAGTTGTTGTTCTGATAATTTCCTCAAATCAAATGAAAAGCCTCTTAGTGCTTTGATTCCAATCCACTTACCGAGAAAAACCCATGTTTAATTCAGCAAAAGAATAAAGAAAGTCACCCGCTTTTCAACAGGTCTCACACAATCCACCAGAGAGATTATTGTACACAGCTATACATGCATATGTAAGAGAAATTTTCTAGAACAAACTTTCACATATAAGAAACAGACATGAACAGTTCCTTTGCCTTCTCTGCAGGAACCAGTGCTCATTTGATAGTTAAACTCAATCACTGAACTCAAGAGTAGCGGATAAGAAAAGGACAATGAACGCCTGAAACATGTTCACGAGAATTTAAACATAGAAAAAGACAAAAGGAGGTCACAAACACAAAAGATGAAAATCTTTGAACACTTTATGTGCAAAGTGACTCTGGTATCCTTTTTTTGCCTCTCCAGTAAGGAACTAGGTTTTCGGTGGGGTGAAGGGTGGAGGTGAAGGTGGGGAAGAAGAGAAACTCGGGCGAGGGAGGGAGAGAGAGAAAGAGATAGAAGACAAGAACGAGAAGTGAGTGCAGCCAATGAGAAGTGAAGCTACCCAGAGATACTGGCTTCGGCTTTGCGAGCACTTCGCAGCACGGCAAAGGAGTTACGTTATCTATTATACCAAGCAAATTTTACAATATATAATATTATTATTAAACTAAAAAGATTAATCAGCTCTGATAATTTCATCTCAAAAAAAATTATAAATATATTAAAAAATACTCTAGAAGATTTGACTCCATGTTCCATGTACTCCGGGCCCTTTATCCATTTATGTATGATTACGACCTTGTATGTGAGCTTTATTACAAATAAACCTGCGCCGTGTTTTTCCATTTTTTCTTTTTCTCTAAATATCACATTTCCCATTTTTGTTTTGGTAGAGTACGTGTATTTGTTCATTTCTTTATTCTTTTTCACCCTTTTGTGTGTGAGGGTTTTCTCTTTCCTTTTTTGGTGGGGCCAATATAGAGAGTACAAGGGTTATTTGCTAAGAAATGAATTTTTTTTTTAAAGGGTTCGTATTTAATTTTGCCTTGTAGGATGATACGAGATTGGATTTGTAAGAAGTTATGGTGAGCCAAGATAAATATTTTATTTTAATTTATTTGTAAGTGTCCTTCTGTGCAATATGTAAGATTATATTAGTTCAAAATTTATATTTTGTAAAAGAATGTGGGGGAAATTTAATTACTAAAAATAAACATTCAAGTTAAATCATGATAAGTAATAAATAAGGTATAATTTAAGACCTTCTTAATATAGTATAAAGTGTTTTATTAACTGAGTAATTATCATATGGTAATTTATCTCTCCACAACGAGATACTTTATGGTGGTAGCTATGTAACTAGTCAACATCCTATAAGTTATATTTCGTCCAATCATATTAAGTCAAGTGTATTATGGGTCATTGTATTAATGAATGAGTAAGTGATAGTGGTAGGACTCACAGTACACTTAGCTTAATATGATTGGACAAAGTATAACTTATAGAATACTGACTAGTTATATAACTACCACCATAAATTATCTCATCCACAACAGTCTATTAATATTGGTTCAAATAATAAATTTAATTAAATTAAACTGACGATGGAAATCAAGGTGGATTTTTCAATCTACGCCCGTGAAAGAGAGCACTAAAGAATGACTTCCACGATTATCGGAGACACATTTGGGTCAACTATTGAAAAAAGAAAAAGAAAAAACAAAATCGATTCCTTGGATTCATATATTTTCCTGTTTTTACTCTCATTTTGTTACAATTATTTTTGTTTGTCATTATTGGGGGGCAATGAATATTTTTGTTTGTTGTTTTCCGTACAATTTCTTTTATTTATTATTGATTGACTTCAAAAACCTTGTAATGTCGCACAGCTAGCTACGCTTTTACATCAATCATGGAGGAAATTATATTACTGTTTCTTAATTTGTAAAACATAACTTTATGGATCCTCTACTATACTGCATAATATACTTTTTGAGTGTATTTAGGTAAAATTTAAATTTAAAATTTTATATTTTAAATTTTTTTATAAGAAATTAAATTTAAAATAAAAAATTTATATTAAATTTTATGTCTATTCAGATTTTTTATTGTAACTCTCCCCTTCTTAGCATGGCAGAGAATGTATTAGATCTTCTTGACTGTATCCAAACAATGTAGATAAAATGTTCGAAATTGAAACGCAATGGACTAACTTATATCTTCTTTTTTTTTTTTTTTTTGTAAGGCCTGAAGACATTTATTTGCATAACAACCTTTTTCTTTTTTTGTAAGAGTGTCAATGATTTTAAAAATTATATAAAAAAGAATCAGATTACTGAAAGAGAGTTTAGATAGACTCCGACTTTAAAGATTCCTCCTAAATGAAGGAAAGAAGTTACAGAATCAGTCTATAAAAAATTGGTTTATGTTTGAATTTTAATGATTTACACTCAAAATAAAGAATAGAAACAAACAAGAAAGATAAAGAGCAAACAAAAAAAAAAAATCTGACCAAGCTTCGATCACCGGCCGGCTAGATTTGGCCGGAAATGAAAAGGACGGCAGAAACAGAAAGCAAAAGGAAGGGAAAATTTTCAGAATAGACGAAGAATTATCGCCCATCCTTTCTTCTTTCTTACATAATATATAAAAGAAAAAGAAAAAGAAAAGACTAGAAGTAGAAGGCCAGATCTCTGATATAGAACTTCAACACCTGACCCCCTTGCATTTACTAATTCTTTTTTTTTTAATACACTTGGAGAGGGTACTAATTTTTTTTATTAAAAAAAAGATGAGTGATTTTAAATTTCTTATCACTAAATATTGAATTATTCTCCAAACTTCCCCCCTCCAAACCGACCAATAATTTCAGCCTTCGACTCCCCAAAGAGTGGACTTTGGGGAGCATCAGAAAAGAGACACATGCCATGGATTTTCAGATAAAAAAGACAAAATTTGGATTCTCACCAGATTTTGTAGAGTAATTTTGTTTTTCTTTGTCTTTCATTGCATGTGGTTGCTTTCTTCTTTGTCCAATTACAATATCATTATCTCTAAGTACTCGCAACAATTCCTTATAGAAATAAACAGAAGATTATGATAAGAGATGACGTTGATAAGATAAGAATTCGCGAGAGAGGGAGAAGCCCAAAAGCCTTGAAGAGAAAAAAAAATTATTTAATTTTTATCTGTCTTTGTTTCTCTTAATGTATTTTTAAATTAAAGAAATGATGATGATGTTGTTATCAATGCATTTCTTATTTCTCAAAATATTTTTTCCCTCATAAGCTCTCCAATCTTGGCGGGTAAAAAATAAAGAAAGAGCGATGCCCTTCTTTTTTTTACTCTCCTTCCTTTTTGATAATCTAACCAAGTGCGATAAATGGACATTTACAAGTATATATATACTAGCATATGGCTGTACTTTGCACGGTGTATATATTATTTTAAAAAAAATAAGTGTATAATAAAATAAAATTTTAAAAAAATTTTTTATTCTAAATGTCATTGAAAAAATATTTTTAGTAGAACGACTATGAGTAAACTCATTTCTTTTATTGACAGAATCAATTTTTTATTAAAAAAATATCATAAAAAAAATTAACACGAATTATTATATAAATAGTTATTAGAATTATTACAAAAAATATAAAGCAAATTTATGTATTTAATTAAAAAAATATGCACTAATGTCATAAATAAATTAAGATAAAAATACATCATAAATTGTACTTTTTTCTATATCTTTAAAGAAAATTAACTTTATAACATTGTCTTTCAATTATTCTGTCGTATTCACCTCCTACTCTCATTATGTGTATAAGAGAAAAAGAGAATTTCTTATCATTTAATTATTTATTTTTATTTTTTTTAAAAATAGAATATATTTGCAATAAAATCATTGTGAAAAATAAAATTTATCTCCCTTTACTTGTCTCTCTCCATTCTTAAACAATAAATAACATAAAAAATAAAAAATATTAGTATTTTATATTAAAAACCTCAAAAAAGTTTAAAATAAAAAATTCTCTAGTCATTGCTAAATTTTTTTTTCAAAAGAACGTGTTCTTAATCCATCACAAAGAAGTTATAGCGTTAATGTACTTTACAAAATTATTTTTTTAATATTTAATTGGTAAAAAGAGAAAAATAAAAAATAAAAATGATCAATTATTACATTTCATATCTAATGTACTGCAAAGTTATGCATATTTTGGTACAAAATATTTTAATAGGCAATTTAGCACTTTTATCCTTAAAACTTAACAAATGAATGATCAAATTAGATGATAATAGATATTGATCTAATTGGTTTAATAGATATTGATAACTAAATAGATAAATATTCCTGAAGTCATCTCTTCAAACAAACGAAAAAAAAAAAAGCTTAAATCTTTAAAACCTATCAAAGAAAACAGAAACTCAATAACAATTAAAAATATAAAATATATTACATCATTCAATCAAAATAAATAAAGAAAAGACATGAAAGATGTAAAAAGAGAAAAAATCAATGATGTTAAAAATAAAACTAAAAAAATAAAATAAACTGACAAAAAATGGGACAAAGGAATAACTATATATGAAAGTCATATACAACTTGCAGACTTATTGGTAATAAAAAACTGTAAAAATTTTTAAAAAATATATTTTATTCTCAAAAGAGATTAAATGGACTCATATTAAAGAAGAAAAATATAAATAAAAAATTAAAAGAAAAGTGCATGTATCTCATTTTTCTAGATTTAACTGAAGAAGCATCTAAAATATATTTTAAATTTTTAAAAATAATAAAATAAAAATACTTATTTAAATAAAAAATTAAAATATCCTAAATGTGATGATGCCTAAAACGTATATAATACACATACGTTTTTCTTCATTTTAAAAGAAAAATTTTGAGACAGTCTTTCCATTTTGGCCTCTATCCCAAAAAATTATCAACAAAAAAGAAATCTCTAAACATAAATAAATTTATAAATATCTCACATGTACACAAATAAGTTCTCAACAAATTAAAGAAAAATAAATATTTTTTAAAAATAATTAATTTTTAAACATCTTTTGAACAATAAGAGATGTATTGAGCACTGATAAGCTCCTCAAGAAAATTAAATTTATAATAATATTTATTAAATTTAGAGGTTAAATATTAAAGTGAAAGAGAAAAATAAAGAAAATAAGAGCAACATGTATCAAAAAAGGAATTAAAAAGATTATCTCTTCAATTTGGAAAAAGAAGACCTTAATCAGAGAAAAATAAGAGGATCTGAAGATAAAAAACCTTATCAAGAAAAGTTTGTGAAGAAAGAAAAAGTTTGTAGAGAAAGTAACAGTAGATAAAGTTATATGGAGATAGTGAAAAGTTATTAAGAATTTGATTTAAATTAAAAGATTTGTTTAAGATTAACTAAAGTTGTTATATTATTTTATCTCTTAGCTTTTAAAAACTCTTCTAACTAATAAAAAATTTTAAAATTCTAAAAATTAGAATTGGAGATTTGAGAGTTTTAGAGGAGGAGAGAGAGTAAAAGTGTTTTGGTAATATATATATATATATATATATATATATATATATATAGCGGGAAAGGAAAAGATTAGAGAATAGAAAAAATACTTTATTTACATTTTTTCTCAGATTTCCTTAATTGATTTTTGAAATTTAAAAATTGATCAAGTCTTGTTTAGTTTGAGCAGAAGAGAAGAGAAGTGACTCAACAATTAACCAAAAAGTGAAAAGGCCAAAAATATGACATGGAAGGAGAGCTGCAATTGCTCTATATTTAAATCCTCATTTTTTTAATCTTCCTTTCTGGTGAAATTAGATTGCCTATCTTGCAAGAGAAATTAATTGATGATTTTCTTGTAGCATTTTAGTTAAAAATAGGAGTGGTTCATTGCATGCAAGTGGCAAATTTTCTCATCAGTTCAGTGAGTATAATATGTAGAAAGTTTGAAGTCCAAATCTTGATTTCCATTTCCAAAATAAAATAAAAAAATTCATTATTTTAATGGTCTTTGCTTTCTATCTATTCATGGGTGTATTATGTATAGTTTAGTCACTCATGTGTTTGGACCACTTTTCCTTATCATGATTCGGTTCAAGTAATCGTAATCTATTATTTTGAAGAACAATTATGATTCATCCCATTATTTTATTTTTTAAAAAGAAAAGAACCAATATTTTTATTTGAATTCAGATATGACACCTGGAAGTAGGGCTGTCAATGGGTCCAAATGGGTCCGGGACACCTTGTTCCGGACCCGGACCCGATTGACATTAATGGTTCCGAACCCGGACCCGATTACCCGACGGGTCCAAATAAGATGGATCCGGACCCTACCCTATAAGGTCTCGGGCCAGGTCTGAGTAGACCCGATAAAATTTTTAATATAAATTTATAAATAATTGACCGTTGATCAAACACATCTAACGGTTATAAAAAATTTAAATATATAAAATATTTATTATTTAAAATTTAAATCAGGTAATCGGGTAATCGAGTCCGGGATACCTTCTCCCGGACCCGGACCCTATTAGAAGATATATTATCGGGTCTGGGTCCGGGTCTGGGTAAATGGGTATGACCATTGTTCCGGACCCGGAGTTATCGGGCCGGGTCTGGGTAAACGGGCAAAATTGACAGCCCTACCTGGAAGGGGTTGCATAAGGATTTAAATTTCAATTTAGTCCTTCAAAATATAATATGGTGTTTATTCACCCCTAAAGATTTTATCTTTTCTAAATTATTTTTCAATTTCTAAAGTTTATGAGATGCGTCAACTTTATGAACGAAGGAACGCATTATTAAGAAAATCCTTCCAATTTCCTATGTAGTCCTACTCAGTTTATGCACCTCTTATTTCCCCCTCATTTTTTCAGTTATTAAGTAGATTGGATCATCCATTAGCTTCGCTAGTCTTCTTGGTCAATCTCTATATTAGTTTCCATTTTATTTCATTAAACCCTTTCTTAAAGAAATGTGTAATGTTTTTTACAGGCACTTTAAGCCATAATTCGCTTTCTCTCTCCATTATAAAATGTTCAAAACGTAGTATTTTGAACATAGAAATGACATATCACCTACTCTTTCAACAAAATAAATAATAAAATAAATAAAACCACCAGCAGGGAAAATGACCAATTAAGATCACTCCCATCTTGACATTTGGTTCATATAATTAATACTTCCACATTCTTTGCTTATTTGGGTCTTTTTGTCACTAATCTTTTTCTTCTACAAAAACAAAAGTCATAGTAATAAACAAGTATGATTATTTTTTATATTAGGCAAGCCCGTAATGATACTAAACGATACAATTTTCTTAACTAATGTTATTTTAGGACGCTATCATGCTCAGAATTCGAGATCTAATTGAGAAGTAGATCTGAATTAGGATATCAACATTGTTGTACCTTGAATATTAAGCTAAAATAAAAGAACATGGTTTCTTATAACCTCTAAATTTACTTTTGATATATCTATTATAAATATATCGACTTTATTATGGCTAAAGTCAACTATGCTAGTTGATATGTCGAATATGTTGTGTCTATAGTCAACTATGCTAATTAGTTGTCAGAGTCAGTTGATAATAGTTGACTAAGTTTGCTGGAGTTTGTTTCTGTTTTACTCAATTTTAGAAGCTAGCGGAGTTAGTGGAGTCACTTGCAGACTTGTAGGGATTATTGGATTACAATTCCTACTTTTAAATTTTTATCCATTAGTTGTAACACTATAAATAGAATAATTTATGCTTGTATTTTGTGAGAGATGACGACTAATAATATTTCATATATTTCCTTATATTGTTCCTCTGTCTGTTATCTTTTCTATTTCTCCTAGATTTTTCCAATAGTGATATCAGAGCATAGTTAATTAGTGAAAGAGACGAGTAAGCTATGAATTTTTTTTTAAGAACAACTGTTTTTGAAACCCGTTTGCAGCAATAATAGTACATCCCAATAGCTATTGACAACTTTGTTCAACCACAAAATCCTCACTTTGATGGTCACTATGATCATTAGAGCATGCTAATGGAAAACTTCATGAGGTCCAAGAAGTATTGGTAGATTGTTGAGTATGGAGAAGCAAAGTCAGCAGCCAAAGTGGTATTTGTCAGAAGCACAGAAAACGGAGTTGGAAGCCTTGAAGATGGAGGATGTTAAGGCAAAACTTATCTATTTCAATCCATGATCGAGCAACCTTGGAGATAATTTTCAGCAAAGATAGCTCCAAGCAGATTTCGAGTCTGTGTAGAAGAATTACCAAGGGAACACAAGTGCCAGGCGAGTAGAGCTTTAGAAATTTCTAACCAAGTTTGAGAATTTACGCATAAATTCAGGTGAATCAGTCTCATATTTCTTTGGAAAAACAACTGCGGTTGCAAAACAGACGAGAGTATATGGTGAAAAGATACAAGATGTCACCACTGTGGATAAAATTCTTCGATTGTTGACGTCCAAATTCAATTTTGTTGGGTGTTCAATAGAAGAATCTAAAGATATTAATTGTCTTTCTATTGATGTGTTACAAAGCTCTTTGTTGGTTAATGAGAAGAAAATCAACCAGCAGGATAAGGAAGGGGAATCATTAAAGGCCTCAATAACATGCAATCACTTGTCGTCTAAAGAAGGAAGTAAAGGTAAAAGTAGAGGTCAAGGAGGTAGTGATCGTCAACAATACCAGTCGACTGACAACTAATCACATTCAACAGAAAATCAACCTTGAAAAAGGGAAAGAGGACATGGCTATGGAGGTTTGCAGTCGACTATTCCCAGGAGAAAGTCAATAGACAAGTCGACTATTAAATGTTATAGTTGTGGTAAGTATGGCCGCAATCAATTTGAATGTTGTACTAACCTGAATGATGTGGCACATATGAATTATGCAGAGAAAGAAGAAAAGATGTCTCTCTTAATGGTATGCCATGTGAATGACAAAAATCACAAAATATTATGGTATTTTGAAACCAGTTGCAGTGACCGTATGAGTGGAGATAAAAAGGTATTGGACAAGTCATTCAAGAATATTGTGAATTTTGGTTATCATTCAACAGTTTCTGTTATAGGGAAAGGAAGGATTACTCTTCAAACTAAGGTTAACTCCAGTCACACTATCTCTAATGTTCTTTATGTTTCGACTTTAAAGATAAATATATTTAGTGTGGGTCAATTGTAAGAGAAAAGGTACCAGATTACTATAAAAAATAGTGTTTGTTGAATTTAAGATGGCAAGTTGGGGTTAATTTCATAAGTAAAATGACTACAAATCATATGTTCCCACTTCATTTTCACACCATTGCTCATTCCTGTTTTAAATAAAATTGAAGGATATATCTTGGTTATGGCATCTTTACTATGGTCACTTGAATTTTGGAGATCTGAAGACATTGTAGTAAAAGAAGATAATGATAAATCTTCCTCAGAGTACTGTTCGATTTGAAATTTTTGAAGAATGTATTGTTAGCAAACAATACCAGAATCAGTTTCCTCAAGGGAAGTCTTGGAGAGCAAAGAATGCTTTGTAATTAGCTCATTTAGATCTTTGTGGCGCAATTAATCCATCTTCCAATAGAGGTAAACATTATATCAGGACAAGTGAATTAAACTCAAAGTTTATTGCTTAATAAGATGTGCTTTGAAGTACTTGAATAATCATCCCGAGACTAGACAGGCCATCCAACGACTTTGAATAATAAACTAGTGATTATATATATATATAACCCATGTCAAGTTTTATTAATAAGTATTTTAATCTAGGAAGTTTATTTTTCATATAATTTTTTTCTGAAAAGGGAGATTTGCATATCATTTTGTTAACCAATAAATAATTCCAAAAAGTCATTCATTTTAATAGATGGTTTGTGGAGAATGAGAATCGTCTTCAACTTTCACATAATCTTGTTTAGTTGGTAGCAATATTTTCCGGATCTTCCTTTGCTAGTTATGTAATCACTAGGTGACAAATTTTCTTGAGTGGAGATTCAACATTTATGGATTGTCTAATTAGAGATAATATATGATATGCAAAGTGAAACATGCAAGTAAGGATAAGCAATTTTACTAAAAATACTTGCTTCGTACCAAAACACAAACCGTACTAAAGGTTTCTCTCGTCCAATGGTTGAGACACCTCCTTTTCATTAATTTTTCCAAATTGGAAAAAGAAAACAAAAAGATTGAAAAGAACAATAGAAGTACCTATATATTAATTTTTTATAAAGTAGAAAGTAATGTATAAGTGACAATTTAATAATTCTATTAGTTAGAAATATCTCTATTAAATTATATATATATATATATAAGCTAAATTCAATTTAGAAAATAAAAGATATTTTTTATTACATCATTAACTAATTTTACTAATATAATAGAGAATAAAATAATAATATTTATAATATACCTTTAGAAAAATAATTTCACTAATTTCACTAAATTCACAAAAGATTAAACATTTTTAGAAGGAATCGGAAAAGAGCAAAAAACATTATATGTTAAAACGAATGGAGTAAATTGCTCTTTTTGTTTCAAAATAAAGAGTACTTTTTTATTATATTATAAAATAATTTTATTAATAAAATAAAAAATAAAAATATTATACTTATAATGAGAGTAACTTTTAAAGAATAATTTTAAATTTTATAAAAAATTAAACACCTTGAAAAAAATAGACAAGAAATCTAATATTCTGAAATGAATGGAACGCATTATACATTATTAATATTCATCCTCAAACATCCCCACCACTCTCATATGCGAGGAAAAAAATGCATAAAATTTAATGAAATGCCAATATGAGCTGTCTTGGCCCTCAAACTTAAAAATTAGGACGAAACCATTTTTAATGTAAAGGTGATGAAAGAGCTGACGCTTCCTCAAGAGGAAGAAACATAATATATCATCCCACCGACAACCTTAAAAATTAGGTGTGTGTTGGAGAAAATTTATAACCAACCGATCGAATAATAATTTAATTTTTAATTTAAATATTATGAATATAATTTTAAGTTCGGTTCAGATTGGGTTCTTCAAAAAAATTAGTTCGGTTCGGATTAGAAAATTTTCAATTCGAACTCGAATCGAACCCGATATATTATTTTTTTCATAAAATTAGTTTTTCCAAACTGAATTTTGTCTAAATTGATATAATTCTGTTCGGATTCAGGCTTGGGCTATTCAGACACCGACATGTTACCCTTTTTTATAAAATTTTCATAATTTTTTTCATAAAATTAGGTTTCTCAAAATCAAAATAATTTAGTTTAGAGAAAATTTAGTTTGACTGCTTATTCGATTTGGTTCGATTTTTGAAAAAAAATTAAGTTTCCAAATAACAAATCTAATTTTTTTTTCAAATCTACTATATGAACACTCTCACCCACAACCTAGCAAATATACGTCTATGTTTGTAAAACAACTTTATTTGGATTGGATTTTTAAAATAAATATTTTTATTTTTATTTTTGAAAATAAAATTTTAAATTCTATTAAATTCTGCACGTTATGTTGGTTAAAAAATTATTCCCTTACCAACAATCGTGGAAGAAATTTCCTCTAAAAAGAGAAAAAAATATAATTTGACGTCATTTTGGTCATAAAAAGTACCACTTTACAGCTCATATAATTTGATTAAAGTTCTAACTTGAAATTTCCACCAATAAATGATGCAAACTTTCATTAGCTAAAGAAAACTTGAATGGGTTTCATAAAATAATCAATCTCTTGACTTTTATTCGTAATAAATTCAAAACAAACAGCTCACCTAAAGAACCCAGTGGAGGGGTAGGTCGGCTGTGGGAGGCGCAGACCACTGTTTCTCTTGTGACTTCAAATGTTTACTTCTTTCATTTCTTTAAATTTTTTTTTTATAGAATTTTGTCTATTCTATTCCTTTTCTTTTTGAACGAAAATTTTCTATTCTATTCGTGAAAATGGATTTTCCAATTTTATTTTAGCACAAAAGAAGAGAAATGCGAAACAACAGTGATTAGCGGATAACCCAAAATATAGTTGTTGATTGGGCCAGTCCACTGGACCTTTAAATGTACTGTTGGATTAGACTGTAATTGCTCTGAAAGCCCGTCCACTCGCTTTCACGGGCGCCGAAATCCGAATAGGGTTAGTTAGGTCGATAGAGAGGGCGATGGTACTTTGCCCCCTAGACTGAGAACGTAGAACTTGTCAAATTTAAGTTCTTCCGAATTGACCCAAATACCCTTTCGTATAAGTAGAGTTCCACATTGCTACTTTCAACCACAAAACCAAAAAAGAACAAGAAGAGAAGTAGAAGAGGAAGAAGAGAAGAATGTCATATTGCTATTATTAGGTAAAGGGAGAATTTTCTCCATAATTGAATTATTGTGATTTGAAACTGTTCTCAGCTGAGGTAGAAGAAGAAAGAAAACCATAACTGTTATAGAGTTTATTCTATGACAATCCTACTAACTACACAGCCTAACTCAGGTTAAAATAAACAGTGTAAGATTCATCTCTCATGCTAAGCATTGGAGACAGAAGGTAGTTTCTGTTCTTGCCTCTCACAACAAAGCTGATAGGATGATATTTGCTGATTCCATCTTCAAATCTAAAGCTCACTGCCTGGTTGAATTCATCATTAGACAATGTTGTACTGCAGCCTAGCTTGACGCTAGCACCAGAGTTTTTCTTATTGCCAAGGTTGCTGTATACGTAGCAGCCCCTCAGTTTAGCAGATTCTAAGGAAATAGTTCCTTTTTTCCCGTCCAGCCCAGGAACCATGTTGAAGACAGAAGAGTCACCAGCTCCTGAGGCACCAGCAACTGTGAGAGATTTTTCTTTTCCTTGATGCATCAGAACTGCTCCAGGCAAATCATATGGCTCCAGCATTATTTTTTCCTTAACAATTTCTTCAGCTGATGAGATGTTCATTGTTCCTCCAGCTGCTGGGATGAGTCTAAAGGTAGCTCCAGCAGCAAGATCGGTTCCTGTTCCATTGAACTTCTCCATGGTTATGGATCCATTGCGTTTTCCCAGGACAAAACTTGAGTCTCCAGATTCTTGGCTGAAAGACTTCAGATTAAAGTTGTACTCCTCTGGAATTGGACTAATGGAGTTTACAAGAGATGCACCCTCCTGTGTTTCAATGTCCCAGTCGCCAGTAGAATGACCAACAAGTAGGTAGGGACCATAAAGAATTGCCTGGAGCGAAGCATATTCTGGACGGTCATCTGAAGACCATTTCAGAATAATCGGTTAGTTGTAAACGGCACCTGTTTTGCTATACATGTACCCTAAACATGAAGTGGACAACTGAGTAGATAAAGTGCTGTTGAAAGACCTGGAAGATACCTTGAATTGTGTCAGTTCTAAGACTTAAAGGCAGCTCAATAGAGATTCTATCACCCGAAGTCCAATTGTGACGGATTGAAAGGAAATTGCCTGATTTATAGTGCCCAAAATTAGAAAAATCCTGGAAACAGTGCAGAAAGAAACACGGTTTGCCAAAAAAACCAAGGACAGAGAGAAATATACCGGGGATCAGTTCAGAAATATCCTGATCATTTAGTAAAACCTTTCCACCATCTCCAGAAGCCCAAAATGGTATTCTAAAGTTCAGTGTAGTCTCCACTGCTTCTGCTTGCTGTATTAGTTAACAAACAAAGCTATTACATAAATGGAAAAGGAACTTCTGAAAAGCATGCAAATCGGGATTTTCAAATGTGCAAGGACTTCTGCACCAGTATCAAGTATGATTGTCTTAGCACACAACTTAGGAATTCTTCAATAATGGATTTCTTCATAATTACTAAAGCCAAATCTATATACAGGTACAAACACATGTTTCACAGACAAGCTACAATCACCAAGGACTATGACATTAGTATAATCACTACACCTGAAATTATACATAAACCTGTAAAGATTCTTGGGATTTAACTGAGAATCAAAGAGAGACTAGGGAACAATAGATACCATTGGAGTAACTGACACTGTCACTTTAAGAAGCGGATCCCATGATACAACAGGATCTACTTTCTGGTGAAGCAAAATTCCTCCGGACTTCCACTTGAATGAACTTGATATGTACTGGATGATGTAAAGCCCTGGATTCGGTCCCTCCTCCTCGAAGTATATTGAATCTCCTAATTTTGAGAAAGATTCAACTCCTACAACGGGAAATTTCAAATGACAGATTAATATAAATAGAAGACTTGCCATTAGAAACATATAATTAAGTTTTACCATGGTTTGCCAAAAAAAGAAGCAACTTTGCAGTTGAGTACTGAAATATCTGAGCTTACACCTTGAGCAATGCTCTTATCATTCTATGGAACACTAGGTTTCTAAGAAATTGTAACACAAACTTAGTCAAGCTTTCCAAACCTGTGCCATAGCAGCACCAGAAAGAATCAAACTTTGTTCCCCATCCATTGTAGCTCCTAGCTTTGGAACCGCCAGGTTGCAGTGGAAGCATATAGATCATCACACCAGGCTCCGTTCCTCTCTGGATGGATAGCACACCATTTGTCAAGGCGCGCTCATAATAATCTGCATATGCCAATTCCTTTGTCCATCTGAACAGGTGGCGGCTAACCTACAACATTACAGAACTAGAGTCAGGCACATTTGCACATCAGAAGAAAAGCTAACACAAAGATGTCTGTTCTACTACAGAAAGAAAATGTAAGTCACCTTCAACATGTTATAGGTTGAGCAGGATTCTTCATTTTCGGAATTCAGACTGGTAGCTAAGCGTTTCGGATCACTCCTGCTCAGACATTGAGGAAGATAATATGACCAATCTCGGGATAACAAAATTTAGTTGGCAGAAATCAATGACATAAGAAATCATCAGAATGATTTTTACCAGTGTTCATTTTGAGTAGTCCCTCCAGTTGCGTAAGTGTGAGAAGAGTTGATAATGTCCATGAAGTATGTTCCCATTTCCTTATAAAGCGGGTCTCCGGTAATTTCATACCTCATTTGAGCTCCAACAACAAGTGGAATATGAGTATTGGAATGGAAACCAGAAAGATCATCAGCCTACAAAATAAGATAGACACCAAACAAACAACGTCAATGATTCAGTAATAATATCACAAGTCTAAGGTAACTATTAAATGATTTCAGAAAGAAATCAACAAAATCTTGATAATAGTGTTCAAATGGCAAAGGATGCTTTTCAAGATTCTTTTATCCCTAGAAAGGAAAACGGACTTCATTTTTGAGGATGGTCATTCGCAAGCAGAATATAGCTCCAGGAGGCACGGAAAAGCCAAATCAAAGATAAAATACAAACCATTTACAGAACATATTTATCCTCTTGGCAAGAGCCATTACAAAACATATGTCTCCCAATACCCTAAGATAACAGATAAGTGGCATGTTTCCAAAGAAGATATTTCCCCAGGAGGGAGAAAAAAGAAAGAACATTTTCTGGCCATGGCAACATAATGCGGAACCAATTGATAGATTTTTAAAAGAATGAAAGGCCTACCTGAATAGCCAGAATTCCAAGGAAACATGGCTTGTCAAAAAGGTGGGCTAATAGCATGTGCCTCACGTCACCCTGATACACAGGCAAATATAATCAGGGTAAGTAGCAATTTAAGCACAGATATTTTAAATCACTGATGCACATATATCTCATCTTGATGGAAGCTAACGAGGGACTACTTCATTCAAGACAGTATAAAGGGCAATGTTAAGAATTTCAAAACGGGAGACTAGATAATATAAACAGCTTCCTATAGTTCATTTAATTGATCAAATTTTCTTGAGGATAGTTAGATCGAATTAGAAATCATAACTCAGATAATCTAAAATATCAATTTTTTATTTCGTTTGCTATTAAAGATTAGAACAAATGAGTGATTATACATACCGTTATGGTGTACAACTGATAGAGAAGATCATTCATGCCCCCCGTTTCTTCATTCAGTGATGACCAATGTCTTTCTATAGAGTAATTTCGTATAACATTTTTAACACGGTCGTAGAAATAATCAACCATCCACTTCATCATTTCAAAAGCTTGCTTGTTTCCAGCAAATGTGTATTGATCAAGAAGACCTTGCAGTATCTATTCATAGTTTTGAAAGAATAAAAATATTAACCAGATACACATGCTAAATTTACACATCCAAACAATAATAGAAAACTTGTACCTTGTGAATTGTATAGTATGGTGCCCATACAGGTTGTATGGCTTCAAAACGATCAAATTGCTCAGAAGGGAAGGCAGAAAGATAACCATTGCCCAATTCCTTTTGACAGAGGGCTAGATTAGTCACTACTGCTGTCATTTTGTCTTTGAGAGTTTGATTATATGTGCTAGCCCACATCTTGGCCGCGGCACTCAAGTAGTGTCCTTCAGTAAGCCACAAGCAAATGTCAGTAACCACATATACAACAGAATCCCATGGTTGAAATAGAGTTTGTACTGACTACTGATACAGAAAATTGAACAAAAAATTCATAACAAATTTATTATAATAACAAAAAAGAAACTCATAACCAATTACAAAAGCAAGGGTATATACCCCATTCTTCAGAATATGGTACATTAGAATTTTGGGAATCAAATAATGGCATTGTAGAATTTCACAGATTCCTCCTTCAGGAACAATAAACATATAGCGGCATTGAAAGAACAAAGAGGATTCCAAGGCCCAGTAAGTAAACATTTGCAAAGAACAAACTCACCTACAAAATGACCTCGGAGCTCAATATCTGGACCCTCCCACCCTCCATATGGCTCCCCAGGAGTTGGTAAACCAGCTGTTTTTCTAAAGCTCCATAACAGGCTATCAACATCCAAGAGCAACAAATACTCCAAATTAGTCTGCTGAGCTCGCCCATGAATTGAATCTGGGTCCAACTTCACATCTTCCAATGGCACTTCCCTTAGAAAACCTGCAGCCCCCTTAAACCCTGCCTGCCTTTTGATTTTCCGGTATGTCATTATCCAATCAAACTCCTCCTCCTCCTTCAACATTTTTCTCGGAAGCAAATTCACCCAGGTAGACTCATCAGTAGGAGTCACATGGTAGTGAGAGAAGACCTCTTTCTTCAGCGTTTCGTTGTTTGATTTCAGCAATTCATACCGGAAAGTGTGGGATGCCAACTGAGGAAAAACATTTGTACACTCCTTACTCACGACACATGCCCAAAGGAATGTGAAAACAAGCAAAGTTAACAACGCAGGACGCATCATATGTTCCATTTTCAATCAATTTAAGAATCTTCACAATTGAGCCTACTAAAGCAAGTACTGTCGTGAAATGCAAGAACGCTTATCCAAACCAATGAATCTTTCGAGGGCTAGTGAGAGCAAAAGCTCACAGAAGAAAACCAAGAAAGACGAAAGGAACCAAACTAAAAGTTGCAGTAAACACCAAATGCGGCTCCTCTTACTCAGAAATACAATTTTGGCAGAATCAAGACAGACCCCATTCTCACAAAACCACAATAAATTGTAGTCTTCTCAACGAAAAGGATAAAGAATATAATTACAGGAAAGATCTGGTTATATCATGCAACAGAACAGGAGACTCTTACAGGTGTGCATGCGCAGCAGGTATTTATAGGCACAAAGAATTATTAATATACGAAAGAAGATAAAATCTGAGATAGATATGGACATTGTGAAATCACGGACGGATTGATAGTGTCATTATCTTCGGAAAGTTGTTTCAAATTTGAGCGAGCGGGTAAATCTTTTCTGTGTTTTGATGACTGTTTCAAAACAAGAAACAAGATTTCGAGAACAGAGAAGCCTATTGCAGAAAAATGCTTTATATAAACTAAAGAAGTTGTGTTAATGGCGTCTTCCGTCTCTTGTTACTACCCGTGAATCCATGATCCATCAGTATTTTCTTCATCTTTCTTCAATTTGATAATTGATGGAGAAATTAAACGAAAATTTTCTTCATTAGAAGTGTCCTTTTCCGGACAAAATTATGTTGTATTCCTCAGAAATGTGACCACTAACCAGAGTAGCCGTTGCCCGCGGATTACAAGATTAGAGATATTTGTTTAATATTTCTAGATATCTTTTGGATAATAAACTCGTCGCTATCAATTAAAGTATCAGTTATAACATTCTTTTGAAATATATTAGATTATTATGAAACAAATTTAGTGACATTCTTTCAATATTTTTAATTATCAATTAGATAATAAATTTATCCATTATGCATAAAATATTAGCCGTATTGTTGAAAAATTGATAAGGAAGGAAAAGGCTGACTATTAAGAGATGATTATCAGATTTTAATATTTAGTTAATATAAACGTTTGAATATGATTTCCAGCATTCTACTGTGTTTTTTTTTTTTTTTGATAATTATTCCATTGTCTGATTATAATTATATTGTTATCATCATCATCATGACAATGATGATGTTTAACATATCCTTTATATCAGATATACGAAATATTTTATACCCAAAGGAGGATTTCTTGATAATTAGAACTGCCATTTGGATTAAGCACTCGCTGGGGATGATTTATGGATCAACAGGTAAGAATTTTGGGATAACCTTGTTTAGGGGAAATTATTGGATAACTCGAGACATGTCATGTGTTCATTTGGATTGATCTTCTATTTGAAGATTATTTATTTTTATTGAGTTTAGAATAGATTATTGTCAGAGAATAAATGTGAAGTCTATATTTGATTTTTCAAGAAAAAGTAAATGAAAATGTTAACTTTTAATTAAATGAATAAATAAGAAGACTTAAACAAAATTAGTGACAAATTATTTATATTGAAACAATAACTAGTCAAATATTTAATTAATATGCTACTTCAACCACTTTTGCTCATTTTACTCGGTCTTTGCAAAGGCGGGAAGTTTCACTAAAACTTGGTGAAATTCTATATTGTATTACGTTAAAATTATCTCAAAACTTATTAAATTTAAATTAAAGTCAGAATTCATCTTAAATTTTTTAATATTTTAATATTTCAATTCAAAATAAAATGAAGGTGGTATAAAGTTCTTTTTAAAGAAGAGAAAAATATATAAATTTATGACAAAGATATAAGTAAAATATATTAATTGTACGTATTAATCTCATATTATAATATCATAGTCCGGAAGGAATTTGTTTCATAAAAATGATAAGTTACAATAGCTAAGGTATGACAAGTACAAAAGTCATGTCCAAATCCAATGTCTTTGGCGTTTAGTTCCAGTCCTGTACGTCCTTTTTGCAGGACGTGCTGGACAGAACTTGGGCCGTTGGATCGGTCTAAATTTGATCCAACGGTTAAAACTCTATAAGGGTATTTAGGGAACATTAAAGTAAAAAAAATTGAGAATGAGTTAAAAATCAAAAAATTCCCGCTAGTTTCAATCTTATCAAATAAAAGCTGCATCTTGTCAAATGTCAATCAAATTTTGAATTTCAACAGAAGAAGAAATACTACTCCTCTCTCAGTCTCTTCACTCTACCTCTCTCATTCGTTTTCTTTCTTCCTTTCTGTCTTCCTTCTTTCTCTCTGTTTTCCTTCTTTCTCTTTTCTTCTTATTCTTCTCTGTAAATAAGGTTGTAGCGAGTAGATATTTTGCATGATGGTGAATGTCAATCCAAGAACGACTCAGGTAACATCGTCTATCTACAAAGATTTATTTTTTTTTTTGTGGAGTTTTGTCTTTATTATATATCTTCTTCGTTTCGATTTTGCATGCATAGAATGAAAAATGGTCAGCATTTCTTTACACTTATGTGTAATAATTTTTTCTTCTTATGATGAACTCGTGTTATACTAAAGGTCGAATGTGAAGCTGCTCATGTGCTCAGGGCATATTCTTAAAGTGATGGATGTACTCAGTTTTACGGGCAACAACAAATGAGAAAACTCAACATTATGTCTATTTTAAATAATTATTCAACTGGATATTCATTTACTATTTTGTGATTAAATATTTGGATAGTTGTGAACAATTTTGTAGGTAAAATGTATGTGTGAACATTCTGCTTAATTGGATGCGAACCATCCAAAGAATGTGAATAATTGTTCAATATAAATGGAAAGACTGTCATACTGTGTTCGAACAATTATTCTATATATCTTGAACAATTGTTCAATTGTTCAATTGTCGCTAACGCGAACGAGTTGAACGGCATGATTGATCCGGTGAAGCATATGCTTGCCTCTCCTAGGAGAAATGTTGCCTGTCAGGTAGCTTTGACGTCGTATTTAGGTAGAACAATTATTTACTGTCGTAACAATTATTCAATACACTCTGAATAATTGTTCAATTGTAGACAAATGGTTAATAACAATTGTTATCTATTGCAGCTATAACTCTCTCAAGAACGTCAAACAGCTCGTCTTTTCCAGCCAAGACTATCAAACTCAAAGAGAACCCAAATCGATCAAGAAAGCAGTTAAAGAGTTTGGTAGAACATGTTAGACAGGGGAAAAAGGCCTCGTTGAAATGACAGCGTAATAAGAAACAAACATTCATTGAACCAAGCAAAAGTACTTCTCCAGTTTTTGAGCCTCGGTTTACAGACTTCGAAATTGACTTGCAGCTTTTCCTGTGAGGCAAAAATTACCATTGGGTGTAGAAAAATATTGTAAACAACTTGCTAAACAATTGTACAGATACATAAACTGTCCAGATGTTGAACAATTATTCATCTTGGCCAAAAAAATTACATTGGAGGCATTAAACAATTGTTTATGAGATTCCCATCTTTTGGCTTATTACACTAAGTTTTGTCCTCGTCTATCGGTTGAACAATTATTTGTCTTAGTCAAAAAAACTGAATCAGAAGCGTTGAACAAATGGAAGAGTATTTGCAAATAATTATTTGGGAGTTGAACATTGAACAATTATTATTTATACATAAAACAATTGTACCAATCTTAAGTATTTTAATGTTTGAACAACGAATATATAAATTGAGTCTATTGTCATCGGCCTCTCTTTTCCCTCTTCCCCCCTCCACGTTCAAGGCGACAGTCTATTTTCATCGACCTCTCTTTGTCCCCTTCCCCACTACACATTCAAGGCAACGGAAGTTATTCTCCCTACTATCCAAATTGGCAACGTTGTTAAGGGCCAAAGGACAACCAAGAAAAAAAGGTTGATCAAGGCAAGTTTTCTACTGCACGGAGAGAATACAATTTTGGCAAATATAATGAAACAGGAAAAAGCTTGGAAGACCACCTCCACTTGAACGTGGAGCGAGGAAGAAGGCAAAGAGAGGCCGATGACAATAGACTCAATTTATGTATTCGTTGTTCAAACATTAAAATACTTAGGATTGGTACAATTGTTTTATGTATAAATAATAATTGTTCAATGTTCAACTCCCAAATAATTATTTGCAAATGCTCTTACATTTGTTCAACGCTTCTTATTCAGTTTTTTTGACTAAGACGAATAATTGTTCAACCGATGGACGAGGACCAAACTTAGTGTAATAAGCCAGAAGATAGGAATCTCATAAACAATTGTTTAATGACTCCAATGTAATTTTTTGGCCAAGATGAATAATTGTTCAACATCTGGACAGTTTATGTATCTGTACAATTGTTTAGCAAGTTATTTACAATATTTTTCTACACCCAATGAATTGTTGTAGTATTTTTTGCCTCACATGAAAAGCTGCAAGTCAATTTCGAAGTCTGTAAACCGAGGCTCAAAAACTAGAGAAGTACTTTTGCTTGGTTCAACGAATGTTTGTTTCCTATTACGATGTAATTTCAACGAGGCCTTTTTCCCCTGTCTAACATGTTCTACCAAACTCTTTAACCGCTTTCTTGATCGATTTGGGTTCTCTCTGAGTTTGATAGTCTTGGCTGGAAAAGACGAGCCATTTGACGTTCTTCAGAGAGTTATAGCTGCAATAGATAACAATTATTATTAACCACTGGTCTACAATTGAACAATTATTTAGTGTATTGAATA
Organism: Rauvolfia tetraphylla; assembly: GCA_030512225.1. Taxonomy (NCBI): domain Eukaryota; kingdom Viridiplantae; phylum Streptophyta; class Magnoliopsida; order Gentianales; family Apocynaceae; genus Rauvolfia; species Rauvolfia tetraphylla. The sequence goes on from JAJQKT010000023.1 coordinate 1,079,488, forward strand.
ATTGTTACGACAGTAAATAATTGTTCTACCTGAATACGACGTCAAAGCTACCTGACAGTCGACATTTCTCCTAGGAGAGGCAAGCATATGCTTCACCGGATCAATCATGCCGTTCGCGACAATTGAACAATTGAACAATTGTTCAAGATATATAGAATAATTGTTCGAACACAGTATGACAGTCTTTCCATTTATATTGAACAATTATTCACATTCTTTGGATGGTTCGCATCCAATTAAGCAGAATGTTCACACATACATTTTACCTGCAAAATTGTTCACAACTATCTAAATATTTAATCCCAAAACAGTAAATGAATGTCCAGTAGAGTAATTATTTAAAATAGACATAACATTGAGTTTTCTCATTTGTTGTTGCCCGTAAAACGAGCACATCCATCACTTTAAGAATATGCCCTGAGCACATGAGCAGCTTCACATTCGACCTTTAGTATAACACGAGTTCATCATAAGAAGAAAAAATTATTACACATAAGTGTAAAGAAATGCTGACCCTTTTTCATTCTATGCATGCAAAATCGAAACGAAGAAGATATATAATAAAGACAAAACTCCACAAAAAAATAAATCTTAGTAGATAGACGATGTTACCTGAGTCGTGCTTGGATTGACATTGACCATCATGCAAAATATCTACTCGCTACAACCTTATTTGCAGAGAAGAATAAGAAGAAAAGAGAAAGAAGGAAAACAGAGAGAAAGAAGGAAGACAGAGAGGAAGAAAGAAGACGAATGAGAGATGTAGAGGGAAGAGACTGAGAGAGGAGTAGTATTTCTTCTTCTGTTGAAATTCAAAATTTGATTGACATTTGACAAGATGCAGATTTTATTTGATAAGATTGAAACTAGCGGGAGTTTTTTGATTTTTAACCCATTTTCAATTTTTTTACTTTAATGTTCCCTAAATACCCTTATAGAGTCCAAACCGTTGGATCAGATTTAGACCGATCCAACGATCCAAGTTCTGTCCAGCACGTCCTGCAAAAAGGACATGCAGGATTGGAACTAAACGCATGTCTTTGAAAGAGTAGGGGTAAAATTATCCACACAGTAGAAAAGTACAACTGTTCTCTATTTATCATAAACCTTTCTGCGCAAAATTATCTCCAATTTATCTAAGAGATTTTCGGTTCAATTGAGACATTTAGCATCATCCTTTAGAAAATATTTCTCAATTATTTTTGTACTTAAAAAAGGGGAAAAGGATTTAAATTACAAAATTCTTCTTTCCCCTTCAAGTTTCGAGGATGCTACTCCCTCTATTTAAAAAAAAGGTTTTTAGCGCTTTATGTATATAAATTAAGAATTGAGAGAGAATTGAGAAATTATTTTTACAATTAAAGGTAATTTTAAAAATATAGTTACTAAAGTTTATAAAATATTAAATTTTTGAAAAAAGAAAAAATGGCCCAAAAGAACAATTATTGTCATTCTAGGCTTCCATTTCTGTCTAGCAACCTAGTGTGACACATCTTACTCTAAAAGTCAATTAAAAGTAGATCTTGTAAACTACTTTTTCGTGGTAGTTAAATAGCAACATAATAACTATAAGGAGATTACTGGTTTCTACTTACATTTATTCTTCAATGGCAATCCCAAGTCTTGTCTTGAGTTTGTCTTTGCTTGCAAGTCAATGCGAATTTTGCCTCATTTTTATCAATTGGAGTGGTGCGTATGTCATGATATGGATTGAAATATATAGTAGCTCCACACTAGAAATCTCACCACAAAAAAGAAATAATAAGCTTGAAAATTAGTATTTGAAGTGGCACTTTGAAATTCCCCCCAGAATCATAGAGTCAGTGCTGAATAAGGTTTCTGAAAAAGTGAACAAAGTGAAGCTTTACTCCAAAAGGAGCCCGGGCGGGGAGAAGGGGGGGGGGGGGTTTGGGGTGCTCGAAAAAACCGCTTTGCAAGGCCTAGAATCGCGCTGCGATCATGGTGAAAGTAAAGGAAAACCATAACTGCTATAGACTTTATTCCATGCCAATCCTACTAAGTAAACTATACAGCCTAACTCAAATTAAAGTTAAGAGTAAGATTCATCTCCATGCTAAGCAATGGAGATAGAACGAATTAGCTACGGTACTGAGAATACCTTTTTTCAGTATATGCGGATAATTTTTTTACCATCAGATAAGTATCTTTTTAATCTGATGGTTGAGAAGTATGAAGGGTATTTTTAGATAGCAAAACTTTGTAAGATATTTGAAATTTTAAAAAAGTTATTATTAGTTTGTCACTCACTGTTTCTTTAATCACTTTTACCAAATTCTCTCTCTCTCTCAATGAGTCTTTTTTTAGATCAAAACTCATTTTTTCATATTTTCTTATAGCCAAAATGAAGTTAGATATTGTGAATTTTCATTGGAATGTTTGATGGCTTCGACGTTGTAAAAATCTTCACTAAAAATAAGATTTATATGGGTATTTAATAGTTTACTTATGGAGGTAAAAAAATGTTATCTTATTCATCACTTGTCGAATACTCGTCGTGAAATAAATAATTATTCATATCGTGAACTAAATAATTTCTTATGATAAAGTGAATAATTATTTACCACTTCTCAAATATTTCTCGTAAAGTAAATAATTATTCATCTCCTGTCCAATACTCATCGTGAAGTGAATAATTATTCCTTTATTCGTTAACTTATGATTGAATTGATCAATTATTTAATAAGCAGTGAATAATTATTTACTATAATAATTATTAACTTAAGAGTCAATAATTATTCACTTGTCAAATACTTATTGTAAAGTGAATAATTATTTCTTTATTTGTTGACTTAAGATTGAACTGATCAATTATTCAGAAAGGAATGGGATAAATGTTAATTTCGTCCCTCAAAATAAGCATTTGTCTCAATCAAGGACATAATTTTACAGAAGTGCATAAAAAGTCCCTGCAAATGTTATTCTTATGTCAAACAAGGTCCCGTCAAATGGATCGTGAAGAGTTTCACAATCAGAACCAACAGCTTCCATTTTTTGGGGCAAAAACAAAAAATAATAAGACTTTAGGGATAGGTAGAGCAGACATTTCTCCCATGTTTGGCGCCAAGGTGAATGCCAACTAGATCTGTTAACCTTGTTTCCCTCCAATTCTAACTCATTTGGTTAGGCTAACCCTGAGTTAGCAGGGAGATGAAAAGGCAGGTTTAGTGAAGTAGGAAAGACTCAATCAAAGGGCAATCACTCAATGAAAATTAGAAGTACATCCCATTATAATCTCTGTTCGAAGAAGAATTGAAGTTCCAGTTTGTGATTTCTAGATTCCGTGAAGGTAAGAAGATGACTTGGTTTCTCTGAGATGTGACACTATATGTCGATCCAACAAAACAAGGTTCTATATATGGTTAAGCATCTTAAAATGTCTCATATTATGCCATGTTCTGTACTAATTTTGGCAAGCTAATGTTGTTATTGGATGTGTATGTGACATGCGAGTTGGGGTTCTTAGATATATTATTTATTCCATGAACACCTAGCTTTTGTCCATTTCTGTTTGTCACAAATATTGGATTTGGGAATGTCTTCTTCCCCTGCACTTTTTGGGCTCCTTAGATTCCCCTTTTATAGGTGCTCAAATGTGTCGGGAGTTGTTTTGGTCTTTGTACGTCTAAGTGTTCCCAACTCTGGATTATGTGTATGTTTTAGGGATTGTGAAAATAAAAGGCCAATAATTAAGTTGTTGTGTCATAGAGGCAAGGTAGTAAAGAGCGAATGTGATGACAATGTAATTTAAAAAACTGATAAAGTTTTTTTTCCTCACAGTTGAAGGTAGTTCACGACATGCAATACGAAGAATGCATTAGAATGGGAAATTTATTGGAAAAGACTTCAAAAGTTATGTGGGGGCAAATTTAGTCAGTTTGATAACTGTGATGGAGACATGATGTCTCTAATTGAGCTAAACGAAATGACCAAATTGCTTGGGTGATATGGTTTTATGAATTATTATTGTTTTATACCAAGAAAGTGATGGAAGCTGTTGGAGAGTGACATTGATGTTGTTGAGTTTGTAAAATGGGAAAATAAAAACAGGGTAGTGAATATTTATATCGACCATTTAGATGATAAACCTGTTCATATCACTCAAAACCCAGGTATCTCAAATGTAACTAGAACTGGAACTATGGCTATGCCTATATTAGACTTGGAGGGTTCGGAGGGAGAGGGAAGGAGAGAATTTAATTTTGAGGATGAGAATGAGGAGCCAGTGGTGGATGTAGAGGATATGTTAACCATCGATGTCATTGATGATCCATTAGCATATAACATTATCAACGCTAAAGAAATTGAAATTTTGGTTGACGATGATATTTTTGAGGTTACTTATGATGACACTGTTGAATCTGTGGAACTAGTAGGGGCTTTAGGTGATGCCCTGGAAGTGATTCTAAGCAAATAGTTGGGTCTGTAGAAGAAAATTTGTGCCAAAATACCGTAGATGGTGATCCAAATAGAATAATCAGTGATTCTGATGATGAGGCTATATGTGATAAAGAGATGTAACATAAGAAATGTAAAAGGAAGTTGTTCGCCTCTTCTAAATATGTAGAATTTAACCAGCAAGCTGACATGTCAAATCCTATTTTTACTCTCAGCATGAAGTTTGACATCATTGCAACACTGAAAAGAGTCATAATTGAGGTTACAATTAAGAAGGGAAGGGAAGTTTGGTTCAGCAAGAATGATGCAAGGAGGGTGAGGGCAAGATGTAGAGAGGATTATGAATTTGTCTTGTATGCATCTATGGGTGAGAACAGCTAAACTCTACAGGTCAAGACTCTTATTCCCCACACCTGTAACAGAACATTCAAGGTTCCATTGGTGAGCAGGAGGTGATTAATGGAGAAGTATTCATATAGAATCAGATCTAATCCCTAATATCCAATCAAATAAAAGCGCTGAAACAGAACATAAAGAAGGAGCATATTTTGGATGTGTCAAGATCAATATTGTATAGGGTGAGAAAGGATGTTGCAACTAAGATGATCTGATGTGAAAAGAGCAGTACAGACTATTGTAGAGCTATAGTGCATAAATAATGAAAAGCAACCCTAAAAGCTCATGTATTATAAAGGCTAAACCCTTGGATAATAATTCTGTTTTTTTTTTTCAAAGAGTCTACACATGCTTAGTCCATTTAAAGATGGGGTTCTTGGAGGGTTGTAGGCCATTCATAGGCCTTGATGGATGTTTCCTAAAAGGCTAAACAAGAATTTTGCTCACAGTCGTAGGATGTGATGCAAATGGGCAAGTTTATCCATTTGCTTATGCAATCTTGAGAAAGAAATATATATATTATATAAGTGGTTCTTGGAGAATATGATTAAAGACATGGGGATCGAAAATGATCATTCTTGGACATTCATGAGTAATAAGCAAAAATGGTTGCAAAATGCAATTGAGGAGTTGTTACCTAACGCAGAACATATAAATTGCTTAAGACATCTGTACAATAATTTCAAGCTCAAACACAAGGGTTTAGCGCTTAAGAGACTCCTATTTGATGCAAGAAAGGCAACCAGAGAATGTGATTATCTTAAGGTGAAGGAGAAGAGAAAGGGTGTAGATGAAGTTGCTTATCAATTGTGCCAATCTAGACCTGCAGTACACTGGTCGAGGACTTCTTCAAGACATACTACAAATGTACCCACTTGTTAAATAACTTAAGTGAATGTTTTAATGATTAGACCAGATCATAGAAGCAAGAAGCCGTCTGATCTTGAGCATGCTTGAGAGGATTAGAGAGTATATGATGGACAAAGTAATGAATCAGAAAAAGGCAATGATAAGATGCACAGGGAACATATGCCCAGCAGTGCAAAAAAAAAAAACTGAATGACATGAAGGAGTCTGCTGCATACATACCTAAGTGGAATGGGAGTTGGCCTTTTGAGGTTACAAATGGCGAAAGTGAGAGTAGGGTAGTAGACTTGGAATCCAAAAGCTGTATGGCGCGGGACTTAATAGGTATACCTTGCTACCATACAATTTTAGCCTGCTCCTATTTGAGAATTGCACTTGAAGAGTTTGTTGACGAATATTTTGCAAGATCAACATTCATGAAAATCTAGAACAACCTGTTAATCCCAATTCATGATAGGGACATGACCTAAAAGCTCTTATAATATACTGCTGCCTCCAGAAGTCACTAGGCTGCTAGGTAGACCTATGGTTATAAGAAGGAATGAACTAGCTGAGATAAAGCAACAGTTAGATCAAGGCAAGCTCAAGAGAGTTGGGACAAGAAATAAGTGTGGCAAATGTGGAGAGATAGTTCATAACAAGAGGAGGTGCAAAAAACAAAATGTTAAAGATGCATCTGTTGAAAACTCTAGTCAAAGCAGAGATTCTGGTCCACACAGCCAACTTAGCCATGCTCCAACACCAATCAGACTGCTTAGCTCAATCAGGTATATCCTTTCTAGGCCCAATATTATATTCTGGCCCATTAAAAGATCCATATCGACATGTCTTGCTGGTTGCAGGCAAAAGGAAAACAAATTGTGCAACTGAACCTTACAGATAAATCAATCCCCAATAGCCTAAATATTTGAATTGTTCTGCTCATGAAATGTTACTCATCTCTCACAAGTAAATGGTGCAAAAAAAGAATGCATTAGTCTACATATGTGCCCTTTACCACATCTGCTATAATGGTATACTCTCAATTTGTAATAGTGTAATCTTGGCTTTAATATCATGGATGTTATTGACTGCATGTTTTTAACACTCAACTTCCTAACTCAATTGTAGTCCAAAGGAAGCACTTCATTATCAAAGACCAATCCTAGGCCAAGCTTTGATGATAGTAGTACTCCGCAATTTGAACAATGGACTCGTTTTTGGGATACTACAATCGCATTGGACAATTTGTTTATGGCTTATGTTGTTTCTGTAATAGAGATAGTATGTTCAAGATGCAAGTAGCAAGTAGCAGAACATTATTTAGCTTTAAATTTTTTTTGTCATGGGAACAGCTTCTATGTTGGCTCAATTTGTTTTCGGCTACATTTTTTTGGATTGCTCATGGATCCAAATAGAAGCATCTTTTGAACCATGCAATTTCATTTGCTTCTACTATAATGGCAAACCTAATTTATTCCAGTTCCAGTTTCTGTCTTGTGTCTTTTTACTCTTTATTACATTTCTTCTCTGCAATTTAAATGGCTGCAAAAATAAACAAAATGATATAAAAAGAGACAAGAAATAAGTGTTGTGGAACTACAAAAGGGGACATGCATGTATTCCTTTACAAAAACAAACAAACAAAATATACAAAAGGGAGCACTTCATTTGACTATCACGAACAGATTCCCTTCTTCCCTACTAGAATTGGTTTTTCCTCACTGCCCAACCTCCCATCCCTACCAGATCCCAAGATACAACCAATTCAGGCCCACAATATCCACATGGAGATGAGTCAAAAAAAGGTCAAAGCTGACCATAGCCTCCTTTCTTCTTCGTGCCACAACAGTATCATCTTTTAACTTGTCAATCTTCCTCAACAGACCAAGAATTACAGCTTTACTTCTTAGGCATATGGGCCAATCAAGCCACTAAAAATATCGACACCCATTTTATAAGATCCGGCCCAATTCATGGCCCAAGTTATGATTGGTGAAAACAATAATAAATGGAATAGTTATGTTATTGGGGGCTTAGTTGCAATTTAAAAGAATTAGTTATATAAAAAGTTCATTAGGGTTAGGAAAACCCTTTTAGGGTTAGATATACAGCTAACAAAAGGATTCTTTCAGCGCCGGCTGCTGACAACGAGCATGAGAGAGTCAATACCGGCCAGGGACGGACACCGAATTCTACCGACGGAGAGGTAGAAGGAGAGCACTAGAAGGGAATAGCAAGAGGCACATAGTTAGAGTCGAATATTTTCAAGTAAGTGATTTAATCCCTTTATCCTAACCTAATAATAATAATAATAATGCGTGCACGATCTATGTCTGTAATATTTTGTAAAATAGATTATTTGTTTATCATTTTAATAATCTATTTGATCATTGAGAATATCCTGTGAAGTAATTCTGTCCTGTTATGTTCTGTTCTGATCCTCCTGATGAAAAATTTCTGTTATGTCCTATACCGATCATCCTGGAGAGATTATTTGAAACTTATTATAGTAGTAATTATCGTTTATTTTCTTCATCTCTGTTCTTCCTACATTCTGTGCCATGAAACGTATTGCTACTAATGATTAAAATTACATATTAGTGGAGAAAAATATTTATATATTTATACATATCTACACATATATCTATATATGAAAGGTAATCGTATGCATAAATGGTTGCTGTTAGTTTTGAAAAGCATTAACTGTTTTCTAAAGTTTTCTGTGATGTTGTGAAAAAAAAATCTGATATCCTGACTGCTACTGTTTCTGTGCGTGAGAGACATCTGGTGGAATGAACTGAAATGAATTGTATCTCTGTGATGTGGTTCCGAAAGAACCACGAAAAGAAAAAAATCCCTTTCTGTTATGTATGTCGAGAATGAGTACAATGTTATTTAGAGATTAAGGAATCTGCTTTGACATAAGTCAACCACTGGAAACTTCCTGTTGGCATAGCGTGTTTACAAATTTGGAAGATTTGGTTTCTACTTGGATGCCAACGTAGGCATTTGTCCAGCAAGAAATTCCTCTTGAAATCTGCTGGGCCAAAGGATGAAATCATGGGTTGAAGCTCAGTAAAGCTGGGCAAGGTGCCCAACCGAGTTCTGGTTTAGAATCCATCCAACAATTGGGCTTCTGCCACCTGATTCATGGGCTGCCATTTGGGTTCAGGCCAGATTGTTTTTCTTTAAAAAAATTCTGTTTTGGACTGCATTTTTTGAAAACCCAGTTTTATTGAACTTTATTTTTTTATTTTCTTTTAAAAAAAATTTGAACTTGATTTTTACCTTATAAAAATAAGTATATACAGTTTGATCATGGTTTAGTTAAGGGATTTGATTACTTACTGAGCGATAACTCACCCCTTATTTATATTTCAGAGAACGATCATAAAGGCTTTGAAAATTTCGACGAGGATTACTAGAGGGCGATATCAAGAACAGAAAGTGGGTTGAGGTTTCTCCAAAAGTCGATTGACATTGAGGAATAGTGTTTGAGGGTTGTAATAAGAGAAAAATAATTTGAGATATTTTGTTCAATTTCCTTATGCGGTTTAAAATTATTCAGTACTTATCCTAGTATTATTTGAATTTAACTTGATGAAGTTAGTATTCTTTGATGGTAAGGACCTTGTGTTTCTAAATTCTAGTTCGGGAACACGGTCGTGTTACGCTTCGGGTATTGGATCTTTAACCCGGATTCGGAGCTTGACATTTAGTGGTATCAGAGCTTAGGTTCAGATCTTTGGGATAGAGTTTTAGTGAAAACAAATAAATAGATACTTAATATATATATATATATATATATATATCAATAAATAAATAAATAAATAAATATGAATTTCGGTAAGAGTGACCCTAAAATTTTATTTTATTTTATTTTATCTTATTTTTTATTTTTTTTTACTTTTATTTTATTAGATGGCTGGGAACGGAAAACCTGATAATGCCCTTGTTCCAATGTGGAAGTACGAGGAGTTAAGGTGAATATTGGAGGTGATGGATATGCACCTAGAACAAGCATCAAAGGATAGCAGATATTATTATTATTATCTGAACGAAGCTAGACACGAGAAAGACCATGTAGCTAGGGGGAGAGACACCATTAAAGCCGAGTGCGACCGGATAAAAGATGAGGCTGATCTGGTCCGCGCAACACTATAGCAAATTAGAGAGGATAGAGATTACGACCACACAAGATTAGAATGGATGACTCAAGATAGAGATAGGTATCGACAAATGAGCCAAGAACTATTACAACAACAAGATGAACTAAGGGAGCAAAATCATGCCCTGAACGTTATGATTCAACTATTAGAGCCAGAGGAAGAGAATGACAACATGTCGAATACCGGCTCAACTGTCACTGGAAATTAGTTAGATATTTTCTTTGCTAGTTAGATGTTACAAATAAGTACTGATGGGTCATTTGGATTATAGGAAACATGTCTAATCTATTTTGAAGTTCTGTTGGGGTTTTGTTTCCTTTCATACTTTTGTTTGACTCTATGTGAAATTAAATCATGAAATAAGATATCAAGTTCTCCTTACTAGAATTGTTACCTTATGAGTTTCGCATTATCAACCATAGTACAATTAATATAACATTTAATAATATTATTAGGATATCGATCTAGGACTTATGTTAATAATCATACATCAATGTATAGATAGCGAATCGCAATCGACGTGGGCAAGCTGGAGAGGTACCTAAAGTAAATGATAATACTAGGGAAGAGACAGAAGTACCTCTTGCCCAATGGGGAAGACGAACTCGTTCTCAAGGAAGGATTGAGGAGGGTCAAACTAACCAACCTGAAGTTGTCAGGGCTTCTCCTTCTGTAATTCCACCAGAACTATCCGCTACCATTAATCTGCTGGCCCAAGTAATGCAGAATCAACAATGTATACTAGAGGACCAGCAGAGAGTACAACAACAGCAACAACAGGCTCCACCACCAGTCCAAAGGAACACATATAGTGCTGGGACTATCTACGAAAGGATGAAGAAAGCAAATGTACCCACCTTCACAGGGAGTGCTAACCCAGAAGTTGCTGAGAAGTGGCTTCGGGAGGTTGTACTCAACTTCGATATAATGGACGTACCAGATGATATGAAAACAAGGGTAGTGTTACCTTTCCTAGTAGGTGAGGCAGAAAAATGGTGGAGTGGCACGGCAGCACCAATTTACGCACCACCAGGACACCACCTGACATGGGAAACATTTAAGAAAGTGTTTTTGGACTATTATTTTCCGGAAACACTAAGGTTGGAGAAGCAAAGTCAATTCTTTGATTTGGTACAAGCGGATAATATGACAGTGTCAGAATATGCTGGAAAGTTTAATGCCCTCGAAAAATACGCTAGGGCGATCATGAGTGATACTAACATGAAGGTGCTAAGGTTTACTAGAGGATTACATCCTAGGATTAGGGCAAGGATGGCAGCAGTGCGTCCTCAAGATTTTACGGAGGCCTACGAGACGAGTCTTCGAGTGGAGGCAGAAATTAGAAGAGGTGATGATGAACGCGACAGGAAAAGACCGAGGCCTGTGAATCGTCAAGGTCAAGGGGCAAGAACATCAAGCAGATTCCAACGGGCAAATAAGGGGCGACCACCACCTCCGCTTAATATGTCCACGGGAACGCTACCAGGAGAATGTAGAACCTGTCATCGAGTCCATAGTGGGGAGTGCCGATGGAATTCCAGTGCATGCTTTCGATGTGGCAAGATAGGACACAGGGTTAGTGAATGTCCTTTGCCAGCACCAAACCCTGTGCGACCAACAGTCCCACAACAAAAATCTAATGCTAGAGTATTCGCACTCACTGAGGAAGAAGCGGAAGCAGCAGAGGATGTGATAACAGGTATAATATCAATTAAACTTGTACCTGCTTATGTATTATTTAATTGCGGAGCGTCGCACTCTTTTATTTCTAGTAGCTTTGCTAAGACTCTCAAATTGGAACCTGTGCCCTTAGATGAGTCGTACCGTGTGTTGATTCCTAGTGATAAGATATTAATTTCTAAGTACGTGCATAGATGAGTAACACTAGGAATTGGGGAAAAGAAACTCATGGCAGATCTAATACAAATTCCCATGAGAGATTTTGACATAATTTTAGGAATGGATTGGTTATCTAGGAACTACGTAATTGTGGAGTGTCGAGGAAGGAAAGTAAGGTTTGCTATTCCGGGGAGAGAGGAGTTCTTTTTCCATAGTGGAACAAAAGGGCAACAGGGTACCGTACCACACGTGATTTCTTCTATTCGAACTTACTGATTGTGGAGAAAGGGTTGTATTGGCTATCTCGCTTATTCAATTGAAGAAAAGATGGATGGTCTAAAATTAGAAGAAATTTCAGTAGTTAAGGAGTACCCAGACGTATTTCCTGAAACATTGCCAGGGTTACCCCCAGAGAGGGAGATTGAATTTGAGATAAATCTGACCCCAGGGACTGAACCGATATCAAAGGCACCCTATAGGATGGCTCCTGCAGAACTGAGAGAGTTAAAAATCCAACTTCAGGAACTTTTGGATCTGAAATTTATCCGACCGAGTGTGTCACCTTGGGGAGCACCAGTGTTGTTCGTTAAGAAAAAAGATGGGAGTATGAGACTATGTATAGACTACAGGGAACTTAATAAGATCGCCATCAAGAATAGATATCCGCTACCTAGGATTGATGATTTGTTTGATCAACTTAAAGGGGCCAAAGTATTTTCTAAAATTGATTTACGGTCAGGTTATCATCAACTTAGAATTAAGAAGGAAGACATTCCAAAGAGTGCATTTCGAACTCGTTATGGGCATTAGAGTTTTTGGTGATGCCTTTCAGGTTAACAAATGCTCCCGCAGCTTTCATGGACTTGATGAATAGAATATTCAAGCCATTTTTAGATAAGTTCGTCGTTGTCTTTATAGACGATATCTTGGTATATTCCTCTTCTGAGGAAGAACATGTTGAACACCTTCAAATCGTGTTACAAACCCTGAGAGAAAAGAAGCTCTTCGCTAAACTTAGCAAGTGTGAATTCTGATTGACAAGTGTGACATTTTTAAGACACGTAATATCAGAAGTTGGGATATCGGTTGATCCCAAGAAAATAAAGGCCGTGGTAGATTGGCCAAGACCTACTAATGTTACTGCAATACGTAGTTTCTCAAATTGACTTTAGAATTCATAATGATTGGAGTTTGTGGTTTTGTGGAAGACTCTGTGTACCTAGGAGTGCAGAAGTGAAAAGAAAAGTTTTTAGTGAGGCTCATAACTCCAGGCTTTCTATCCACCCCGGTGGAACTAAGAGGTATCGGGATCTAAAATAATATTTTTGGTGGAGTGGGATGAAACGAGAGATAGCAGAATATGTGTCAAGTGAAGACAGTCTTCCTCGGAAGAGGAATATACCAAGATATCGTCTATAAAGACAACGACGAACTTATCTAAAAATGGCTTGAATATTCTATTCATCAAGTCCATGAAAGTTGCGGGAGCATTTGTCAACCTGAAAGGCATCACCAAAAACTCTAATGCCCATAACGATTTCGAAATGCACTCTTTGGAATGTCCTCCTTCTTAATTCTAAGTTGATGATAACCTGACCGTAAATCAATTTTAGAAAATACTTTGGCCCCTTTAAGTTGATCAAACAAATCATCAATCCTAGGTAGCGGATATCTATTCTTGATGGTGATCTTATTAAGTTCCCTGTAGTCTATACATAGTCTCATACTCCCATCTTTTTTCTTAACGAACAACACTGGTGCTCCCCAAGGTGACACACTCGGTCGGATAAATAGAGGCCGTGGTAGATTGGCCAAGACCTACTAATGTTACTGCAATACGTAATTTCTCAAATTGACTTTAGAATTCATAATGATGGGAGTTTGTGGTTTCGTGGAAGACTCTGTGTACCTAGGAGTGCAGAAGTGAAAAGAAAAGTTTTTAGTGAGGCTCATAACTCCAGGCTTTCTATCCACCCCGGTGGAACTAAGATGTATCGGGATCTAAAATAATATTTTTGGTGGAGTGGGATGAAACGAGAGATAGCAGAATATGTGTCAAGGTGTTTAGTGTGTCAGCAAGTGAAGACAGTCTTCCTCGGAAGAGGAATATACCAAGATATCGTCTATAAAGACAACGACGAACTTATCTAAAAATGGCTTGAATATTCTATTCATCAAGTCCATGAAAGCTGCGGGAGCATTTGTCAACCTGAAAGGCATCACCAAAAACTCTAATGCCCATAACGAGTTCGAAATGCACTCTTTGGAATGTCCTCCTTCTTAATTCTAAGTTGATGATAACCTGACCGTAAATCAATTTTAGAAAATAATTTGGCCCTTTAAGTTGATCAAACAAATCATCAATCCTAGGTAGCGGATATCTATTCTTGATGGTGATCTTATTAAGTTCCCTGTAGTCTATACATAGTCTCATACTCCCATCTTTTTTCTTAACGAACAACACTGGTGCTCCCCAAGGTGACACACTCGGTCGGATAAATAGAGGCCGTGGTAGATTGGCCAAGACCTACTAATGTTACTGCAATACGTAATTTCTCAAATTGACTTTAGAATTCATAATGATGGGAGTTTGTGGTTTCGTGGAAGACTCTGTGTACCTAGGAGTGCAGAAGTGAAAAGAAAAGTTTTTAGTGAGGCTCATAACTCCAGGCTTTCTATCCACCCCGGTGGAACTAAGATGTATCGGGATCTAAAATAATATTTTTGGTGGAGTGGGATGAAACGAGAGATAGCAGAATATGTGTCAAGGTGTTTAGTGTGTCAGCAAGTGAAGACAGAACATCAACGCCCAGGGGTTTGCTTAAGCTATTAGAGATACCTGTGTGAAAATGGGAACATATCACTATAGATTTCGTCACGGGGTTACCTAAAGTGAAGAGTGGGAAGGATACTATTTGGGTGGTTGTGGATATGTTAACGAAATCTGCGCAAAAATGGTAAATTGAGTCCGCAGTATATTGGACCGTTCAAGATCCTAGAAAAGGTAGGAGATGTTGCATATCACCTTGCTTTACCACCGGTCCTATCAAGAGTCCATGACGTGTTTCACATATCTCAACTGAGACGATGCGTATCGGACCCCGAGCATGTGTTGGAGGAAGAACCATTGCATGTACGTGAAGACTTATCGAATGCGGAGTACCCACTGCGAATTGTAGATCGGAAGGATCAAGTATTAAGACGTAGGAGTATACCTTATGTCAAGGTTCAATGGTCAAACCATACTTCAAGGGAAGCAACGTAGAAATTGGAGGAAGAAGTAAAGAAGAATTATCCACACCTTTTCATCGAGCAAGGTTCGTAAGTTTCGAGGACGAAACTTTTTATTAGGGGGGTAGAATGTAAGATCCGGCCCAATTCATGGACCAAGTTATGATTGGTGAAAATAATAATAGATGGAATATTTATGTTATTGGGGGCTTAGTTGTAATTTAAAAGAATTAGTTATATAAAAAGTTCATTAGGGTTAGGAAAACCCTTTTAGGGTTAGATATACGACTAACAAAAGGGTTCTTTCAGCGGCGGCTGCTGACAACGAGCATGAGAGAGTCAATACCGTCCAGGTACAGACACCGAATTCTACCAACGGAGAGGTAGAAGGAGAGCACTAGTAGGGAATAGCAAGAGGCACATAGTTAGAGTCGAAAATTTTCAGATAAGTGATTTAATCCCTTTATCCTAACCTAATAATAATAATAATAATAATAATGCGTGCACGATCTATGTCTGTAATATTTTGTAAAATAGATTATTTGTTTATCATTTTAATAATCTATTTGATCATTGAGAATATCCTGTGAAGTAATTCTGTCCTGTTATGTTCTGTTCTGATCCTCGTGATGAGAAATTTCTGTTATGTCCTATCCCGACCACCCTGGAGAGATTATTTGAAACTTATTATAGTAGTAATTATCGTTTATTTTCTTCATCTCTGTTCTTCCTACATTCTGTGCCATGAAACATATTGCTACTAATGATTAAAATTACATATTAGTGGAGAAAAATATTTATATATTTATACATATCTACACATATATCTATATATGAAAGGTAATCGTATGCATAAATGGTTGTTGTTAGTTTTGAAAAGCATTAACTGTTTTCTAAAGTTTTCTGTGATGTTGTGAAAAAAAAAAATCTAATATCCTGACTGCTACTGTTTCTGTGCGTGAGAGACGTCTGGTGAAATGAACTGAAATGAATTGTATCTCTGTGATGTGGTTCCGAAAGAACCACGAAAAGAAAAAAAAAATTCTCTTTCTGTTATGTATGTCGAGAATGAGTACAATGTTATTTAGAGGTTAAGGAATCTGCTTTGCCACAAGTCAACCACTGGAAGCTTCCTGTTGGCATAGCATGTTTTACAGATTTGGAAGATTTGGTTTCTACTTGGATGCCAACGTAGGCATTTGTCCAGCAAGAAATTCCTCTTGAAATCTGCTGGGCCACAGGATGAAATCATGGGTTGAAGCCCATAAAAGCTGGGCAAGGTGCCCAACCGAGTTCTGGGTTAGGCTGCCATTTGGGTTCAGGCCAGATTATTTTTCTTATATATATATATATATATATATATATATATATATATATATTTATTAATCTTTATTTATTTATTTTCTTTTAAAAATTTATGAACTTGATTTTTACCTTATAAAAATAAGTATATACAGTTTGATCATGGTTTAGTTAAGGGATTTGATTACTTATTGAGTGATAGTTTACCCCTTATCAAATTATATTTCAGAGAACGATCCTGAAGGCTTTGATAATTTCGACGAGGATTACTAGAGGGCGATATCAAGAATTGGAAGTGGGTTGAGGTTTCGCCAAAAGTCGATTTGAGATATTTTGTTAAATTTCCTTATGCTGTTTAAAATTATTCAGTACTTATCCTAGTATTATTTGAATTTAACTTGATGAAGTTAGTATTATTTGATGGTAAGGACCTTGTGTTTCAAAATTCTAGTATTCTTTGAATAATTATTTATGATAAGTGAATTCTAGTTGTGGTTGCTAGGTTGTGTTAATGGATCTGTGTATTTCAATATTATACAAAATAATTATTCGTTGACTTAATGATAAATTATTCAATTAAGAATGAATAATTATTTACTTAATACTAAATAATTATTCATCAAAAATTTATACGCGTTGTCATTCTTACACACAGTGGTTGCCAACAAAACCAATAAAACTGTTCTAAACAATTATTCATAATATATAAAATAATCAATATATAAAAATTTCAATAAAAATGTGTATTTTACTATAAAAAATATACCTTTCAACATTGAACAAAATAATTATTTGTTGACTTATGATTGAACTGATAAATTATTCAATTGGGAGTGAATAATTATTCACTTAAGAATGAATAATTAATTAATAAGAAATAAATAATTATTTAATTTGAAACTTCATACGCGTTATCATTGTTGCACACATTAGTTGCTAACAAAATCATCATAAATAATTATTCATAACATATAGAATAATCAGTAAATAAAATTTTTAGTAAAATAGGTATTTTATTGTCAAGAATACACATTTTAAAGTTAAAATAGATTAGACTAAGAAAAGATAATACATAATATAATAATTTTCATTTTACAATAATAGTAGATATTTTGTCTTCACTATTAAGATTCAATAAACTACCACTCGTCATATCATGAACTTCATCTATAATACTTATAACTGTAATTGGTGAATCCGTGAAGTGATGAATCTTTTATACTACGTCCTTTATCTTCGTCGATGTGATCTTAATTGTAGAAGAAAAATAGCGAAAAGAAGAGAGAAGAGGGAAAGAGGGGGAGAGAGAGAGAGAGAAAGAGTCAATATGATAGTGATTCAAGAGAAAAGTAATCTAATTGAGATTAATGAAAAAAGCAATCTGATAGAGATTTAATAAAATAGCAATCTAATAGAGATTCAAGAGATGATATAGATGAGAGAGAGAGAGAGAGAGTCAATCTTCAAGAGAGGAGGATGTGAGGGAGATGAGTGATTAGAATGGAAGAGGAAGAGAGAAATGGGTGAAAAAAAGACAGTTTATCTCTCTTTTGAGAAGACATATTTGAGCGGGACTTTGAAAAAAAAATTGTATCAAAATTGTTTTTCACTAGATCAAAAAATTTCAATCTAATGGTTATAAAAGACCCCGCACATGCCAAAAAGAGGCTTAGCATATTATCAGAGTCAGCGACAAAATATAGTCTGTCCATGGCTTTCACAACAAAGCTGATAGAATGATATTTGCTGATTTCATCTTCCAATTTAAAGCTCACTGCTTGGTTGAATTCATCATTTGACAATGCTGCATTGCAGCTAAGCTTGATGCTTGCACCGGATCTTTTCTCATCGCCAAGGTCACTGTATAAGTGGCATCCCTTTAGGTTAGCAGATTCTAAAGAAACCGTTCCTTTGTTTCCGTCCAGCCCAGGAACCATGTTGAAAGCAGAAGAATCAGCAGTTTCTGAGACACCACAAAGTGAGAGATTTTTCTTTTCCTTGGTGCATCAGAACAGCTCCAGGCAAATCATGTGGCTCCAGCATGATTTTTTCCTTAGCAATTTCTTTAGCTGATGAGATGTTTGTTGTTCCTCCAGCAGGCGTCATGAGTCTAGAGGTGCTCCAGCAGCAAGATCGGTTCCTGTTTCGGGAAACATCTCCATGGTTACGGATCTATTACTTTTTGTCAGAACAAAACTTGAGTCCCCAGATTCTTGGCTGAAAGACATCAGATTAAAGTTGTGCTCCGCTGGAATTGGATTGATCGAGTCAAAAAGAGATGTACCCTGCTCTGTTTCAATGTTCCAGTCACTAGAGGAATGACCCACAAGTAGGTAGGAACCATAAAGAATTGCGTGGAGCAAAGCATATTCTTGGCGGTCAATTAGTTGTAATGTAAACAAGCACCACTTTTGTAATACATATTCCTAAACATGAAATAAGCAGCATTAACAGATAAAAGTGCAGTTCAAACACCTAGAAGATACCTTGAAATGGCTACAGTTCTAAGACTTACAGGCAGCTCAATCGAGATTTTGTCACCCCAATTCCACTTGTGACGGATAGGAAGGAAATTGCCTGATTTATCAATCAGAAACTAGGAAGTTTCAGGAAACTGGAAAGGTACAGAAACAATCTCGGTTTGACCATTACTTTCAACGGAACATGGCAGTAAAAAAATCTAAGAATTGTTTGAATGAGGAACCATAATCAACACAAAAAAAAAAGGACAGAGAGAAGAAAACTGGCGTCAGTTCAGAAATATCCTGGTCATTCAGTGACACCTTTCTACCGTCTCCAGAAGCCCAAAATGGTATCCTAAAGTTCAACGAGGACTCCACTGCTTCTGCTTGCTGTATTAGTTGACATACAAAGCCATTACATAATCGAAAAGGAAATTCTAAAAAGAATAAGTAGCAAATCAGGATTTTGAAATATGCAAGTACTTTTTATCCAGTATATTTGTTGAGAAAGTATGAATTATACAATTTAGAATTTTGTTTCTTTCTAAATGGTAGGTTTCTTCAGAATTACTAAAACCAGCTCTGCATATGGGTATAAGGACATGTTATGCTGATCAACTGCAAACCCTAAGGACTAAAATGTTAGTATTATCAATACAACTTTCAGCATACAATTTCAGCAGTATAAATCCTAAAGCTATACATAAAACTGTAAGGCATCCTGGGATTTATCTGAGAGACGAAGAGGGATCAGAGGAAGTAGAAGATAACATTGGAGTAATTGTCACATTTACTTTAAGGCGAGGATCCCAGGATACTACATGATCTACTTTCTGGTGCAGCATAATTCTTCCAGACTTCCACTTGAATGAACTTGATATGTACTGGATGATGGAAGCCCTTCATTTGTTCCCTTCTCTTCCAAGTATATTGAATCTCCTAACTTTGAGTATGATTCAATGCCTCCAACAGGAAATTTCAAAAGAGGAATTAATAAAAATATAGGATTTGCCATTAAAATCATAAAATTAAGTTTCACCAGGCTTTGCCAAATCCAGAAGCAAGCTTGCAGTGAAAAATCTTTTATGAAAAATTTGCGCATGAAAATTAAACATCTTTGAGCAAAGCTATTGTTACTCTTTGGATTACTGAGTTTCTTGGAAATTCAGATGCAAACTTATTCAAGGTAAGTTTCTTGGAAATTCAGATGCAAACTTATTCAAGGTTTCCAAATACTCTCATGTAAGGCCAGAAAGATTATCCAAACCAATGAACCTTCCGACAGATAGTGAGAGCAAAAGCTCACAGGAAAAACCCGTAAAGACGAAAGAAACCAAACTAAAAATTGCAATAAAACAACAAATAGAGCTTCTCTGAGTCAGAAATGGAATTTTGACAGAATCAAGCTAGACCCTCTAGCCTCATTACCACAAAACCACAATAAGTTGTGGTCTACTAATTGAAAAGGATAAAGAAAAGAGTTGAAGGCAAGAATTGGTGCTATCATGCAACATGCATGCGCAGCAAATATTTATAGGCAAAGAGAATTACCAATATACAGAAGAAGATAAAATCTGAGACAGACAACGACGATGTGAAATCACGGATAGATTGATAGTGTCATTAGCTTCGGAAAGTTGTTTCAAATTTCACCGAGTGGATAAATCTTTTCTGCCTTCCTATGACTGTTTCAAAACAAGATTTGAGGACAGAGAAGCCTGTAGTAGAAAAACTCTTCTTATAAGCCAAAGAAATAGTTTTAATGGCGTGTTCTGGCTCTTGTAACTACCCGTGAACCCATGACTTTTTTCTTCCGTCGGTATTTTCATCATCTTTGTTCGAAGTGTCCTTTTCCAGACGAAATTTTGTTGTATTCATTTCTTACGTCTGTGATTGCATGTCAATGTGAAATTTGCCTTATTTTTATTAAATAGGTTGATGTGTGTGTCATGATATGGATTGAACTATATCGTAGCTTGAACATGAGTATTTTCACCTCAAAAAAAATTAAAAAGCTTGAAAATTACTATTTGGAGCCATACTCTGAAATTTCACCGAGAATCGGTAAGTCAGTGCTGAACAAGGTTTCTGAACAAGTTAACAAAGTCAAGCTTTGCCCAAAGTATCGAAAAGGAAGAAAAAAAGGTCAAGCACTGTTTAAAGAAAGGGAAAAAAAAGAAAAAAGCTTTGCAAGTCCGAGCATGCGCTGTGATGAGTGTGAAAGTGAAGGAAAAGCATAACTACTGTAAAATATACTATATGGCCAATCTTACTGACTATACAGCCTAATTCAAGTTAAAATAAACAGTGTAAGATTCATCTCTCGTGCTGAGCAATGGAGACAGAAGGTAGTTTCTGTTCTTGCCTTTCACAACAAAGCTGATAGGATGATATTTGCTGATTCCATCTTCCAATTTAAAGCTCACTGCTTTGTTGAATTCATCATTTGACAATGCTGCATTGCAGCCAAGCTTGATGCTTGCACCGGATCTTTTCTTTTCGCCAAGGTCACTATATAGATAGCAACCCTTTAGGTTAGCAGATTCCAAGGAAACTGTTCCTTTATTTCCATCCAGCCCAGGAACGATGTTGAAAACAGAAGAGTCACCACCATCTGAGGTACCGGCAACTGTGAGAGATTCTTCTTTTCCTTGATGCATCAAAACTCCTCCAGGCAAATCATATGGTTCCAGCATGATTTTTTCATCAACAGATTCTGTAGCTGATGAAATGTTTATTGATCTTCCAGCTGGTGAGATGAGTCTAAATGTAGCTCCAGCAGCAAGATCTGTTCCTGCCTCAGGAAACTTCTCCATGGTTATGGATCCATTGCTTTTTGCCAGGACGAAACTTGAGTCCTCAGATTCTTGGCTGAAAGACTTCAGATTAAAGTTGTACTCCTCTGGAATTGAACTAATCGAGCCTACAAGAGATGCTTCTGGCTGTCTTTCAATGTCCCAGTCACCAGTGGACAGACCAACTAGTAGATAAGGACCATAAAGAATTGCATGGAGTGAAGCATATTCTGGACGGTCATCTGGAAACCATTTCAGAATAATCAAATAGTTATGGAGTATGCAAGCACCCTTTGCCATACATATTCCTAAACATGAAATGGGCAGCAGCAATAGATAAAAGTGCAGCGAAAACACCTAGAAGATACCTTGAATGGCTTCAGTTCTAAGACTTATAGGCAGCTCAATCGAGATTTTGTCACCTGAAGTCCACTTGTGATGGATGGCTAGGAAACTGCCTGATTTATCATGCACAAACAAAGAAATTTCAGAAAATTGGAAAAGGCACAGAAACAACCACCGGTTTGACCGTTATTTTCAACGGAACATGGCAGTAACAAATCTATTGCTGCTTATGAGGTATCATAATTGACATAAAAGAAAGGACATAAAGAAGAAACCTGGCATCACTTCAGAGATATCCTGATCATTCAGCGACACCTTTCTACCATCTCCAGAAGCCCAAAATGGTATCCTAAAGTTCAATGTGGACTCCACTGCTTGTGCTGGCTGTATTAGTTAACACACAAAGCCATTGCATAATTGAAAAGGAAATTATGACAAGAATAAGTAGCAAATCAGGATTTTGAATTATGCAAGTACTTTTTAACTAATATATCTGTTGAGAAAGTGCGAATTATAAAACTTCGAATTGTTTTTCTTTCTAAATGATTCTTCAGAATTACTATAGCCAATTCCGTATACAGGTATAAGGACATGTTATGTGGACTAAAATGTACAATCAACATACCGTTCTGCATAAAATTTCAGCAGTCCAAATCCTAAAGCTATACATAAAACTGCCAGAAATCCTGGGATCTGAGAGACAAGGAGGGATTAGAGGGAGTAGTAGATACCATTGGAGTAATTGTCACAGTTACTTTGAGGCGAGGATCCCAGGATACTACAGGATCTACTTTCTGTTGCAGCATAATTCCTCCAGACTTCCACTTGAATGAACTTGATATGTACTGGATGATGTAAAGCCCTGGGTTTGTTCCCTCCTCTTCAAAGTATATAGAATCTCCTAACTTTGAGAATGATTCAATGCCTACAACAGGAAATTTCAAAAGAGAAATTAATAAAAATAGAGGATTTGCAATTAAAATCATATAATTAAGTTTCACCAGGCTTTGCCAAATCCAGAAGCAAGTTCGCAGTTAGTTACTGAAATATCTGAGCTTACGATCATTTTCTAGAAAAACATCTTTTACAAAAATTTGCAGATGAAAATTAAACACCTATGAGCAAAGCACTTGTTATTCTATGCATTACTAAGTTTATAGGAAATTCTAACACAAATTTAGTCAAGGTTTCCAAACCTGTGCCATAGCAGCACCAAAAAGAATCAAACTTTGTTCCCCATCCATGGTAGCTTCTAGCCTTGGAACCACCACGTAGCAGCGGAAGCATATAGATCATCACCCCTGGCTCCGTTCCTCTTTGGATGGATAACACACCATTTGTCAAGGCCCGCTCATAATAATCTGCATATGCCATTCCCTTTGTCCATCTGAACAGGTGGCGAGAAACCTAGAGCATTACAGAACAACAGTCAGGAACATTAAGGAAATACAGTTGGGAATGTTTGCACATAAGAACAAAAGCCTAAATAGAGAAAGAACAATGTAAGTCACCTTCAACATGTTATAGGTTGTGCAGGATTCTTCATTCTCAGTTGCCAGAGTGGTAGCTAAGCGTTTTGGATCTGTCCTGCTCACACATTGATGTGGGGAGATAATATGGCCAATCTCAGGATAACTAAGCTTGGTTGATAGAAATAATGACATAAAAGAGTCATCAGAATTTTTTTACCAGAATTCACTGCGACTAGTTCCTCCAGTTGCGTAAGTGTGAGAAGAGTTGACAATATCCAAGAAGAATGTTCCTATTTCCTTATAAAGTGGATCTCCTGTAACTTCATGCCTCATTTGAGCTCCAATAACAACTGGAATATGAGTATTCACATGGAAACCAGAAATATCATCAGCCTGCAAAATAAAGATAGATATCATACAATGTCAATAATCCAGTAACAATTCCAAAACATAAAAGTAACTATTAAATGATTTCAGAAATAGAAATCAACAAAATCTTGAAAACAGTGTCACCAGGAGTTTGTTGAAGTGGCGAAGGATGCTGTTCAAAATCCTTGTTTCCCAACTCTACGAAATACATTCTAGTGTGAAAAAGATAAAGGGGCTTTGGTTATGAAGACAGTAACCCCAGGAAGCATGGAAAGACCAACTTCAACGCTAAAATGTCAAACCATTTACAGAACATATTTTGAAACTCTTAGCAAGAGCCCTTGCAGAACACTTCTCAGTCTATAACTGGAAGTATTAGCTAAGTCACATGTTTCCAAAGAAGATATTTCCATGGGAGGGAAACAAAAGAAAATAAGAATTAGATTCTTATAGTTGGTGTGTTATATTTACAGGAAACAGAAAGGCACGAGAAGAAAAATCAGAAATTCTCTCAAATACACCAGTAGAACCTCAATAGCATGTTTGGACAGAGTAAAGAATAAAAAAAGGACTTTCCAAAAACCCCTAAACATGCTTCTTTAGGAATAAAATTCCGAAACAAAATATCTTATTGTCTGTACAACAGTCCAAAAAGAAATCTTATGTACACTTATTAGAGAATTTATGCGTTAGCATTAAGCAAATGAAAGAACTACCTGGATAGCAAGAATTCCGAGGAAACATGGCTTGTCAAAAAGGTGAGCTAATAGCAAGAACCTCTGATCGTCCTGATACACATATGTATATATATAATCAGGGAAAATAGCAAGTTAAGCTCAGGTACATTAAAGGACAGATACACATCTCCATATATAATCAGGGTAAATAACATCCTATGTGTTCTTTTAATTCATTGAATTTCCTTGAGGATATTCCCCAGTTGAATTAGAACTAGCAGCTTCTTGATAATCTAAAATTTTCTTTGTTCAGTCCTTTTGCTATTAAAGATAAGCAATTGTACTCACCGTTATGGTGTATAACTGATAAAGAATGTCATTCATGCCACCTGTTTCTTCATTCAGTGATGACCAGTGTCGTTCAATAGAGTAATTTCGTATAACATTTTTTACACGTTCGTAGAAATAATCAACCATCCATTTCATTATTTCAAAAGCTTGCTTGTTTCCAGCAAATGTGTATTGATCAAGAAGACCTTGCAGTATCTATTGAGTTTGAAGAATAGAAATAGTCAGCTGATACCAATGCTAAATTTGCACAAATCCAAACAACAGCAGAGAACTTGTACCTTGTGAATTGTATAGTATGGTGCCCATACAGGTTTTATGGCTTCAAAACGATCAAATTGCTCAGAAGGAAAGGCAGAAAGATAGCCATTGCCCAATTTCTTTTGACAGATGGCTAGATTAGTCACTACTGCCGTCATTTTGTCTTTGAGAGTTTGATTATATGTGCTAGCCCACATCTTGGCTGTGGCACTCAAGTAGTGTCCTTGAGAATACCACAAGCAAATGTCAGTAATCACATACACCATAGAATCCACGGTTGAAACAGATAATCAGACAATCCTGTCCACTTAAATTTATAGCAAAAACCAAATCCTCATTGCTGCATGAATTGTTAGTTAAAATTGAAGTAGTCAAAAGATAAAAATAATACAAAGAATCCAATGGAAGTAAATATACAACTATTGTGAGTAAACAGAGCGAAATTTGGCTTGAGTTTTCTATTTGCTACACATTCAACACATAAGAAGTTGTTAATTAAAAATTAATGTAATGGAATTCTGAAAGAACATATAAAAGCAAGGATTACAATATTCTGCAAAATCCATAGCACAAGTTATATTGGAATTATCAGAATCAAATAATGGTATGTAAGAATTTAGAGATCTCTTCTACGGAACCAATAAGCATTATGGCACCGTAAGAACTTAGATGATTTAAGCCACCAACAAGTACACTTGCAAAGAATAAAACTTTACCTACAAAATGCCCCCGGAGCTCACAGTCTGGGGCCTCCCAACCTCCATATGGCTTGCCAGGAGTTGGTAAACCAGCAGTCTTTCTAAAGCTCCATAGCAAGTTATCAATATCCAAGAGCAACAAATACTCCAAATTAGTCTGCTGAGCTCGCCCATGAAGTGAATCAGGGTCCAACTTCACATCTTCCAGTGGCACTTCCTTTAGAAAACTTGCATCGCCTTTAACCCCTGCCTGCCTTTTGATTTGCCGATATGTCATCACCCAATCAAATTCCTCCTCCTCTGTCAGCATCTTCCTCGGAAGCAAATTCACCCAGGCAGACTCATCAGTAGGAGTCACATGGTAGTGAGAGAAAATCTCTTCCTTTAAAGTTTCGTTGTTTGATTTCAGTAATTCATACCGGAAAGTGTGGGATGACAGTTGAGGAAAAACATTAGTACACTCCTTGCTCAGAACATATCTCCAAAACAGAGAGTAAACAAGCAAGGTTAACATCTTAAGCAGCATCAAGTGTTGCATTTTCATCCAATTTTTCAATCCCAAAATGAACCCAAAAGTTGGACTCGTTGAAGAAGAATCACTCACTGAATGATTAAACAAATGAACAATTTTTTGGCTAGGATATGAAAAAAGCAACTCTAACCCCCTGAATATTTATATAAAAGAAACCAATCAATTCAAGAATCTTGACAATTCAGCCTACTAAAACAAATGATCTCGTGAAAGGCAAGAATGGTTCCTTCTGCAAGAAAGATTATCCAAACCAATGATCTTTTTGACAGCTTGTGAAAGCAAAAAGCTCAGCGAAAAAACCCAAGATGAACCGAACTAAAAATTGCAGTAAAACACCAATGGAGCTTCTCTGACTGAGAAATTGAATTTTGACGGATTCAAGACAGACCCTATAACACCATTTTCCCAAAACCACAAAAAAAAAAAATTGTAGTCTTCTCAATGAAAAGGACAAAGACTAGAGTTTAAGGCAAGATTTGTTGCTATCATGCAACAGAAGTGAGGTACTTACAATTGCAAGTATCCATACGCAGTAGATATTTATAGGCACAAAGAACTACTAATATACAGAAGGAGACGAAGTCTGAGATAGATAATGACATTGTAGAATCACGGATGGAGAAGTTAAAGGGAATTTTTCTTTCTTGGAAGTATCCTTTTCCAGACAAAATATGGTTGTTTTCCACAGCAATCCGAAGTAGTTCTTGTGTTTTTTCTTTCATTGTTTGGTTCAATGGAGGGGGAAAGATGTAAGTTCAAATCAAAGAATGTCTGCAGACCCACTAAACATGACAGCCGTATTTTCCCGTGTCTGTTTTTTATTATTGTAAGGCCAGATTATGGATATTCTTGTTTTATTAATGGCCTTACGTCTAGTAAAACTGTTGTTTGTATTTAGCCATCCTTTTCTTTTACTCTCCTTTCGCGATTAAATTGTTGATATTTCCTTTTTGAAAATTTTATTATATTTACTCTTAAAATTATTTTACTTTTCTCTTCCTATTTCAAAATTTTTTATTTTATCATTTTATATACATAATTTTTTATTAAATATATCTATTAAATTATAAAAATTTGTAACCGAATCTAAAAAAAATAAAGTTACACTATAGACATGTACTACAATTTTTAATAATAATTTTATATATTTATAGATGAAAGGAGGATGAATAGAGAAAGATAGTTTGGAAGATAAGAAAATACTACTTTATTGCTTCTATTCTGCTTGTGCTAATTGGTCCGATTAAGTTTTTATCCTAAAATTTAAGTGGCATTAAAGAATAAAGAAAATTATTATTGAAAATTATGACTCGTGTCTAAAGCATGACCCTTCTTATCAGAATTCACCACGTCATTTAAATTTTAATAAATATAATTATTTTAAAAAAATCTACATAAAAAGATAAAAAAGTTCATCTATGCAAAAGTTTTTTGTTAGAAAGAGAAAACAAAAATAGTTTAAAGACAAATATACTTAATTTATCTTTCTTTTTTGAAGATGTTTGGAATCAAATATCTAATTTTTTAAATAGCCATATATTTTACTTAAACTTTTCTTTACTGATCTTATTAATTTAAAAGAATTAAACTCAGCTACAAAAATAATCCTACAACTGCACACATAGTTTTTATAAGGATTTTATAATCAAATCACTCTGCTTTAACTTTTGTATCATATCAAAATAAAATATTCAATTTTAAATAATAAAAGTAATATTTTTTAGTGAGGTATATTATTGATTATTGTGGGGTGGGGGAGGGGGAAGGGGGAAAAGAAATTAAAGTCTTAAAGTAAGCTTGAATAATATTTTGATTTGATATTTTTTATTTTAAATTTTATAAAAAATAATTATTTATTAAAAAATAAAATTTAAAGTAAAAAATTTATATTAAGCTTACTCCTATCCTTTTTAGAAAGCGAGTAGAAAACGTTTTGCCTGGGAACCCAATCTTTGGTGCTCTCTTAGAGCAGACAAATGACTTTGGTAAGCTACAAGTGGTTTCTCAAAGCCTATTATTCATCATGCGTCTCAAAGTCACATAAAGTAAATTGATGATTGTGGGTTGGTATACAGACGTGGTTGTGATTCAATTTTTGGTAGTCAACACAACACTACCATGTGAGAAATGGCATTTTATTCCACACAATTAACCTATACCTTTGCACGTGAATCATTTTTGCTGAGATGTTTTAGAGTGATTGGATCTTAATTTTATAATAAATTAAATATTCGATTGTTTATAATATATTATTTTAATTATTTTATTATAAAATTAATCTTTTAAAATTTTTTTTATGAATTCAAAATTTTTATTTTTACGTGTTCTGAAAGAAGGCATTATCCGCTAACTCCAAGTGTTATTTTTTAAAAAGTTATTAAAGGAACGAAAGAATGCAATGATTTATCACCATCTCTAACGTCTTACTTTTCATTTAGAGTCATGAAAATTATCGTTCTCTATTTATATTTGTGGATTTTACCAATTAAAGAGCCTTCTTTTTTTTTCCCTTTCCCTTTATAAATTTGCTGGAAATATTATTTGTTCATCTTAATTAATTAAAAAAATATTAATAAAAGAAAAAGCAAACTTATGATGTGCATGAGTCTTAAAATACTATAACATTATGCACTACGAAGAATATAAGTAGGTTTGACTAACCAAAGGCTTTGGAAAATAAGAATTTTTTAAACAAAAAGCAAGTCTCCTTTCGAAAATAAGGATTTTTGAAGACCTAAAAGTGTAAGAATCTTGCAAAGCCCAAATATCTTGCTAAATAATTCAAGAAAATCTCTTACTCAGCAAAAATAAAATAAAATAAAATTCAAGAAAATCTCTTTAAAATCATCCGACAAGCTTTTTTGTACTTAAAAAGGTGCTAAAGGATCAAAGTACAAATTTCCCCTTTTCACTGAAATTTTTGAAGGTACCATAATTATTTATTAGACAATCATGATCACGAGTGTATTTGGATTAAATATATATATTTTATTTTAAATTTTATTTTTTATAAATAATTTACTTTAATAAAATTTAAACTCAAAAAAAATAAAATTTAAATTCTATCCAAATATAACCATAACCAAAACTACTCCTAATTTATTATTGCACTCAACATCTCCAATTATTGATCTAACTTTATAGGTCCCAACAACCAATCACGGAGAGACCGTACCAAAAGGCAAGAAAGAGGTAAACAGCACAGGAACATCTGGCTTCATTATGGATCTTTCTTTTTATTTTTTGAACTTTAAATAACTCTCATCATCACATGCTAATTGGAGCATTAAAAGTCTGAAAATTGACTGATTTATAATGTACAAAATATTATATCACAAGTATATTCGCATCTGATAATAAAATTGCTTTTGGTTATTATCATTCTAGCCTACCTTTTCTTTTCATCATGTTTCTAAATTTAGAAAATGATTCTAAGAGATTCCGCGAATTAGGTGATTTGGACCACTAAATTTAAAAAGTAATAATTTAAAAACTAAAAATATTAAATTAAATATTAAGAACAATCGTATAATTTGAAAAATAAACTTGACAATTTCTCTTTAAATTTTTTACTAAAGTTGAATAATCAAGCAAGTCAGAGCATCCAAATTCTTCTGGCTTTTTAAACCCCGTATTGCGAACGCCATATTCAAAATTTTATCTTCTAATATTATTATCTATAAGTTGTTACTACCCTCTACACAACTTTATAATTGTAATATTACACACAGAACGACATAAATTTTCCAGTTTTTGGAGAGAAAAAGAAACTATCGGATTGGTATAGCACCTATGGTAGAATTAGATAATATATACGTTCACACAAAGGAAGCAAAAGTGTAGCATTTCTATTGCTTCAAAGCAAAACCAGTATTGTGTCATGACAACTTCATACCATAAACTTAACAGAGAGACGAGACAATATATGGTTGCTGAATAGCCCAGCATTTCTTGGTACAGACAAGGACTGAAAATAACAGCTTATTCCTTGTATTTTTCTGCAGACCAGTTAAATTCTTACAGTTGAAATTTGTGACTTACTTATAAGTAGGCAGGAAGGATCAAGGAGATCATCAGATATTTAGGAAAAGTTGGGTCAGGGAGGATTATGGAGAAATTGGCTAATCAAATCTTGGGAAGTGATGGAGTGTTGGATTAGGGAATTCACTAAATATTGAAGTATTTTCCTTCATTGACATTGATAGCAATGACAAAATGAATTGCAAGAAATTCAACATGAAATGAGAATAACTTGTTGCATTTGCAGTAAGAGAGTTGTTTTCGCTGATGTTAAGGGATTAGACTTTTATCGGTCTTCCAACCCCCCATTTTCTTTATAAAATCAATGTATAGAACCATATCTTTGATATTCAAAACCCATTTATTTTATAATATAAGTTTCACGCGATACCATATAGAATTTTGTTACTAAAATCTAATAAAAAACGTAGACTATAAATAGATCTCATACCCCAAATTTTTCCAACTATTTTCTCAATTTCTAACCTCTTCATGATGTTCTACATAGGAAGGAATTTTGTATTTGTTCAAATAGTTGGAAGTACATATCCATGTGGTGACAAAGAGGACAAGGAATTGAGAGTTGTAGTCATCCTTGGGTGATGGCATATAATGGACAATGATGTGGAAAGTCATTGAATTGTGATGCTGATGTTTTGGTAGTTTGAGTAGGTTCTAGTGATTATAGATAATGGTCCAAATTTCTGGTTAAGCTATGTCTAGCTGTTAGATATCTACGTCATCCCTTGAATTTCATTGGCAAAGATGGAAGGCTCCTATTTATCCAAATCTTGTTTTTTATTAGTTTTGTTTTTTAGGATTTTTGGATCTTGATAGTAATTCATATGAGAACGCACAACAATTGTGCGTGTATAGACAAATTGCATTATTGTGGAATATTATGTAGAGAATTTTGTCATTTTCATTCCTGAAATTTTTTTCCCCTTAAGATTTTGGTGCTTCACAAATATTATTAATTTTTATCCCTAAATTTTTGTCATTGCTTTGGCCAAAAGATATTATTTTGTTAAAGTTTACTGAGGGCTCAAAATTGAGGTTTTATAAGGGGGCAAAAGAGTCAAAAGGAAAAATTTTAGGGATAAAAGAAATTAAAAGTATTCATGAGGAACCAAAACGGTCAAGGGGGAAAAGTTTGGGGGGGAGAAATTGGTTGGTGTGATTGGATAGAGTTTGGTTTTGAGATTTTATGTCTTGGGTTTCGGGAGAGAGAAATTTTTGTGAGAGAAAAAGTGAGATGTGATATGAGAAATTTATATTGGGTTCCGTGTGGAACCCAATCCAAGCACAATTCACTCATTCAATCCAAAATAGATCCTCTCTTTCATATTTATTTATGTAGAAAAATGAATATTCAAATATGAATAAAAAAAGTATTATCTACCTATATATTAAATGGCTTGTTTGAGGATTTGCAATTATTTTGTTTTGTCTTCATCTTGAAGTGAAATTCAGCTGTTGGATGGTAAAATGAATGGCTGAGATTGAACAATTGGAATGGCAAAGTACTGTACAATTTCCAATTGATTTGGCTTTGTTCTTATCTTCACTGCAAATCAGCCGTTGAATCATAATAGATGGATGGTTGGGATTTCTCAACAATTGAGACAACTGTATCTACCCTCCAATTCCAATCTCAGGCCGTTCGTTAAATGGCTTGTTGAGATTGTGTAATAAATTTATTTTGTCTTCATCTTAAAATCAAATTCAACCGTTGGATGGTAAAATGAATGGTTGAGATTGAAAAATGGCTTGTTGAGATTTTGTAATAATTTTATTTTGTCTTCATCTTAAAATCAAATTCAACCGTTGGATGGTAAAATCGAATTATTGAAATGGCAAAGTAATGTACAATTTTTTCCAATTGATTTGGCTTTGTCCTTATCTTCACTGCAAATCAGTTGTTGAATCATCATACATGGATGGTTGGGATTTCTCAACAATTGAGACAACTGTATCTACCCTCCAATTCCAAACTCAGGCCGTTCGCTATCATCATCAAAAATCCAGAAACTTCTCCCAGTTTCTTCTTCTGTATTGCCCACTCTCTTTTCTCTTTGCACCGATCCCTAATCTTTCTTTCTTCTTCCTTCTTCTTTGCCACTTCGTTAGATCATTTTTTCTCCTTTCTCTTCTTCGCTGTGAAATCATTCCAGTCACCTTTGTGGATGGTAATGAGATCGTGCAGATTAATGGACTCGAATAGTAAGTTTCTTGTTCTCTCCTATACTTTAGCTGTTCTTTGTGCTACATAATTTTGCTATGTGTTTATTTCTATTTGCTTGCATTTTGAGATTTGAGGTTTTCAATTTTTATTGCTTTTAGTGTATGGAAAATTTCTGTAAACGCCTTGCTCTGATCGGGTGGATAGAGAACACCGTGGAAAAAATTCTTTTGTTTCCTTGTGATTTCTGGCCGTCTCAGTCTCTTCAAGCAGGAAAATTTTGACTTTTTGACCATCTAACTTAAGTCAAAAAAGTTACAGGATCGCATATGGTTTTGGTGATGCTAGAGTCAAGAAGATTAGATTGATTTTATTCGGAATGATTTGTTTTTGTCTTCACTCCTCATCTTGAGTGATAAATTTGCATCCTAACTATTTCTTTTCTCTTTTTCTGTGAATTTTCAGTTTGTGCCAATTTTCTTTGTTGTTCTGTTCTATAAGCCTTGGTGCTGCCATGAATGTTGCTAAACCAACAAAAGGTTCTTCTGTGGTTGTTTTCGGATTGGGGTTGTAGGCCTTTCTGTAAGTCTTCGGATAGTCCAAGCATTATATGTCTCTCGCTCAATTCTTTTGGTAAAATTCTGAAGATCCTTATTATTGAAATTATGATCTAAAACAGGCTGCAGAAGGAGCCAGAATAGCTGGTGCTTCAAAGATTATTGGCGTTGATCTGAATCCTGCTAGGTTTGAAGAAGGTATATATATCTCCCTATGTGACAGAAAGTGCATGGAACATTCTATTTATTATCAAATTGAGATTAAAAAATAATACGTGGTGGTGATTATATTTTCTTGACTTACAACAAAGAAGTTTGGAGTGAATGAATTTGTGAAACCGGATGACTATGATAAGCCTGTTCAAGAGGTTTGTTCTTGACCCTTAAATTGTTGATCTCCATTGATTGTCTATCCTGAGTGTCTACAATTAAAATTGACTCTGCAAATTCTGTTTAGGTGATTGCTGAAATGACTGGTGAAGGCGTTGATAGAAGCGTAGAATGCACTGGTAATATCAATGCCATGATCTCTATCTTTAGAGTGTGTCCACCATGTATGTTCCTGAACTCCTTCACTGCACCTCTATC
The DNA here is from genome assembly GCA_030512225.1 of Rauvolfia tetraphylla. Lineage (NCBI taxonomy): Eukaryota > Viridiplantae > Streptophyta > Magnoliopsida > Gentianales > Apocynaceae > Rauvolfia > Rauvolfia tetraphylla. The sequence goes on from JAJQKT010000023.1 coordinate 1,112,996, forward strand.
CAGTTGTAGACATTCTTTGATTTGGAATGAGTAAACAGACGAACAAACAATGAGATCATCTTGTAGATTTTATCAATTTGACATTCTTAGGGGCTTGACCAATATTGTTATTCTCCACTCCTATTTTTGTGGCTAATAATGTTCTAATTTCTTCATAGATGTGCATGTAGATGAGTCTGATACATCGAAATGGATTTTGTTCCAAGAATAATTTATCAGGTTCAAGATGTTCTGTATTGATTGGTAAAATGGACATGTGAAACACTTTTTGGGTCTATCGTGGGAGGCTCTATAGAAGATGAACGGTGACGTTGCGCAGAAGAGGCTTCAACATGAAATGTTTCACAGATGTTGGAAAGAAGGCGGCAGGAGTGGCTTAGCATGGGAAGCTACTAATAAAAATCTTATCTTTAACGTTAGTCCTCTCTCTCTCTTTCTCTCTCTGTGTTTCTCCTTACTTTGATACTTGATCGGATAGTTACAATTTGCTTCTGCTTGTCTTTTCTGTTGTGTTTGATGTTGGTCGATGAATGAAAATATGTGGGTTATCTGTCTTCTTTTCTATGCTTTTCATATAGGCTATCATATTCATTGTTTTCAACTTTCAATTCCTTTATAGTTCTCGGCAACCTGCTTTACCCTGTACTTCCTTTCGTGAATCATAGAGGTCCCGGAATGGTTTACCTTACGAGTGACGGAAGGATTTTGGTGGAAATAATACCTATTGCAGGTAGTAGATATAGCATCAAGAACAATATTGTTTACTACAGTTCTTAAGGTATTTCTTTTTGTTTTCCCAGCTTCATCATGTTCTCATCTTGATTGCCTTAATTGTGCTTGGGGAAAAATGTTACTCATATGTCTTTTCAAATATAAAGCACTTGGAAGAACATTGCATTTTTTTGGCATTTCTATTATATTAATATGTTTTATGATGTTCCCTTCCCTTTTCATTCTTAATGCAGCTATCATGACTTACAAAGTTCTTCCCTTGAAGAAGGAAGTTAAGAAACTGATACATCTAATCTTACACGCAATTGCTATGATACTTGCAATTATTAGAATAAGTGCTACATTCAGATTCCACAATCAAAGCAATATCCCCAATTTATACAGTTTACACTCTTGGCTTGGAATTGGGATTATTGTTCTCTACGGTATTCAGGTAAATTTATCTAGAATTCTTTGTAACCTTTACTCATGTGATTGACCGTGCATTGTTGACGTGCTTATTTTGTTTAATCCTCTTCAGTAAAGCATAAAACTCATGGTATTTTCCTTTCTGCTAACCTTAATATGGGACTGAATTTAGATTTTCATTTCTTCTGCTCATTGTTAAGCATAAACTGGAGCTTGATCAATAGGTGGCAAAAGAACAGATCTTTGATAGTGACTGATTATGTAGTTTAGCACTTCCAAAGCATTCTGAATGATTAGGTGTGGTACAAAGCATGGTTTCCAGTCCTTGCTTTAGAGCTAAACATATACTTTGGAAATGTGAGGTTACTTGAACTACATTTGTTGCCACTGAATAAGCAACGGATATGAGTCAAGATATTCGCAGTCATCATGCCTAGAAAAAGGCTATGGTGGTATACAAAGTCCCATGGAAGCCATTTTTTGTGGTATTGTTAGGCAAGAGGTTGTGAAGGCATGCTCTGGAATGTGTCATCGTCTCTTTCAGGTATAAAAAAATTCCTTAATAGAATTCCCATTGGATTTTATTATTTCTGAGATTGATTTATTCAAATAAGACTCTTTACTTGTCCCCTTTCTCCACTCCAGGAGGGAGGGAAAAAGTGTAACAGAGGATTTTCTTTTTCGTCGCTTTTAGACTGGAAGTGTGTACACTTGTTTTTTCTATTCTTGCTATGGTGACTTAGGTTTTGCTTTTATTTGGTCAGTTTTCTACTTGGGATGCAGCAGTAGTCCTTTCCCACTGAACCACTGGAAACCAAAAATTGAGAAAACAAGCACTGAGGACTCAGCATCAGCTTAAAAACTCATGTTTTTGATGATCAAACAATGCTTTATATATTCTAATTCTCTTCATAGGGAAAAAATATCAACAAAGCCTAAAGGAAAAAAAAAGTAATGTTTTCTTTAAATTTACAATATCACTTTTACAGAATATTTCGGATGTTATTTTCTTTGAATTCACAACAACACCTTTATAGAATATTTTAGATATTCTTGTTTAAGTTTCTTTGTGCATAATAGTTTTGTGTGAAACCTATGTTTGATTCTTCAGAAAGCTTTTGACCTAGGAATTTCTTATAATTAAATGCAACTAGAATTTGATCAGCTTTGCAAGGTTTTATTTACATATTTTATATCCCTTGAACCTATGTACTTATGTTTTGTTTATTCAGATCACAAGGAATGTTTTATTGGAACTTTTGAATTTTGGATCATCAAAACACAAATATAAAACATCCATCATTACATAAGAGAGCCACATATTTCATATAGTTGATGCTTGTTGCAGGAAACATCTTTGCTTTGGGTTTATTTGTGTCTCTAATGTGAGTTTGCTCCTTATTTTTTGATTTTCTTTGTGCATGCTGATCACTGTATTTACAAGGAAAACTGGACTAATTATCATCACTGAGCCCCTTGACCCTTCTATATCCAATTTTCTCAGAACATAGTCAATCCTGTATCTAATTTTCATTTAACACCTTTAATTTCAGACCCACATTCAGGAGGATCATCAGAAACCAGACAACTGAACAGTTCTCTGGGTCACCATGTGTATATGCTCTCCTGAACTGCTTAATCTGTTCGTGGTATGGATCACCTTTTGTGTCTGTTGATAATTTATTGGTTACTTTAGTCAATTACGTCGGTGCAGTCTTCCAGATGGCTTACATCGTCATGTTCATAGAATATGCTAAAGAATCACAAAAGGTTAGTAAGGTTAGTAAGGTTAGTAATCCTCAATTTGTTTCCTCTGACTTGTAGACCATATCCACTGAACATGTGAATGAGCACATCAGCATTGGGTGTCTGAGTTGTGCTTCCCTCATTTCAATGTTTGGTTCCCCATTGCTTGTAATCGTATGTCTAATCTTTTTCTCTGAGTAGATATCTTTCATTGGTTTGCTTAAGTCTCGTTTTTCTCTTTTCAACTGTTTATTGTTAGTTGGTAAATGAAACAAGTTGTTCAGCAGTTCATCTTCTTTTAGCTTGATTTTTCCTGATGCTACCTAATCTTGATCTGAATATTACTATTTTATAACTCGAAATGCATATATCTAATATTTAACTCGAAATGCAATGATTATGTTTCACTAATTCTGGAATAATTTGATTTTCATAAAAAGCAGGAGTAAAATATTATACGTAGAAAATGTGAAAAATTTTCAATGTTGGTTTTGCCCTATAGTTACGGTCTAATACTTTAATCTATCTATATCTTAGATCATCAATTTTCAATCTCCTTTTCATGCTTCTGTGTGGTAGCAAGGACAAGGAAAAGGAGATAAACTTCTTGAAGCTCAAGTGTGCTTGGGTACATTGAAGAAGGCTCAATCCGGGAGCAGTAAAAATATCTGAAAGTTCCCGGCGCATCGCCCGGACACTTAAACTAGTATATTATTAAAGGGTGCGGAAGGTAATTTAATGCAAAAGGTGCGCGAATATTTTGATTTAGCAATTTTATATATTGGTCAATTTAGAAATTTCAATTTCACGGAAGTAGTCAAATCATGGGACCAAACCTACAGTAAAAGACGTATCTATTCATAAAATGCACATGTCCAGACAAAAAGTCCAATTTTCTCTCTCTTCCTCTTTTATTTCTTTCTTTCTTCCTTTCTTTGTTGTTTTTCTTTTAGTAGTTGATATAATATCTTGCTGATGGAAAGATCAGAAATGTTTTTGTAGCTACTCTTTATTTTGATTTTTTTTCTTTTTCTTTTTTTATTATAGTTCTTCAATTCCCTTAGGATTCTTCAGGTATTTGCCTGTCTCCGGCAGCTAAAAACTAAAGTTGGTTTTTTTTTTATCTGCACATTAATAATCAATTCAGAACATGGCGCTGAAGGAGCCGATCCAAGAAATGCCAGAGAATTTGGATTGAGTCTCGTTTGAAAACCCAATGCAAATTTCTAATTTTAAATTTTCACCAACACTCATAAATAATTTATTTTTATAAATTTCAAAATAAAAAATTTTTAACTTGCACTTTGTATAATCCTACTTAGCCCTCATAAGAGCTGTAAATATCAAACAACGATCCACAAAAGAAAGACTACGAGAGTCCGAATCAAGAAGTTGGGCAGTTAAGGCAGTTGGTGCCTCGATTGTTTCGTACGACGGTTCTAGCTCCAGCACATTTTGGCGTCTGTACCGCATCAGAGTTACGCTTATACATGTCCACAGCTAGCTTGAAGGTTGCAAGCAAACTCTGCAGAGCAAGCTTCTAAGATTGTGGCCCGGTTCCTGAATCTCATGTCCATCCACACAGTAGACAAGCGAATCGAGAACAAAGTATCATCCTTTTTATCCAAATCGTGCTTTTTATCTGAAGTTTTTCTCCTTCACTGTTTCGGTTCCTCATGAACATTGGGCTGCCCACAGACCATCTTTCACATGACAACACAATCTTTAAGCATTCTCTTAGCCAAGGTTGGCCATAATTTACTAATAATGATCAAAACTTCTATAAATATCATCAGATATGCAAGAAGAGTGAAACCCTCAACAAAATCCTGCTTACATCACGAGGACTAATAAAGAAAAGAACGCAATTTATCAACTAAAAATTATCACCTCTCAAGCGCATGTGCCAGTACTAGGTTGAATACAACTGTTCTGTCATTTTCTTTTCCCTGGAGAAACGGGATTTTACACCTGAAGACAGTGAGCAGAAAACACCAGAAAACAATGAGCAGAAAGAAAGAAATTTAAAGTTCTCATGCACAACACAATCATGGCAACTAAGAAAGATCATAGGCTTAGAACCTTATTCCAAGTCCTCTAATTCATATAAATTACTAGCATTTACCAGAATGGTGCAAGGGAAAAACTGAAAAGCAGAACTCCAGGGTCTGGTCTTAACAGAGAAATCTGCCATTGTGCTGCTATTTACCAGAAACACGACATCTGATTTCGGCAGAAATCTGAGAAAATAATCAGCTACAGAGACGTTAACTCAAGAGATTAACATTACAAAAGAAGACAACTGGAAATATACAATGTCAGGAGAAAAAGAAACGTTCTAAAATACTTTTTAACTTGTAATAGAGCTAAATTCTAACTTGTAATAGAGCAACAAGTTTGATTTCCACAAGAAACACATGATTTACAAACACAATATTAATTCTGATCCAATTGGCTACCAGAAGTGTTTGTCAATTTCTCCTCCTCCTTTTCCTTCGTCCATCATCACTTTCACTTTCACTTTCTCCACTGCTGGATGATTCTGATTCTGAATCAGATCCAGATGAATCTGAACCGGAGGATGAACTAGAATTACCAGATTCATCTCCCAATTCAGAAACTGGCTTCTGTTGTTGCATGATGAGACGCGGCATGTTCTTCAGATACTCTCGCAGATTCTCAGTAATTCCACCAAGACCAATAGAAGTGAAAAAGTTAATGGCAAATCTGGTGTTTTTGGGGTTATCCTTGGGAAAAATCCACACAAACCACTCTTGCATTGTGGGATCATTAAGCCGCTCATTAAGTAAGCGAATGCCAAGGTGCTCAGACAATTCCTGCAATAGATATGATGGAAAGTTTATCAATATGAAACAAAAAGGTGCATTTAATAGTTAGAAAACTATAACCGAAGTATCACAACTTGTCATAACACACACCCGCCCCCCCCCCCCTTCTTCTTCTCTCCTTTTCCTTCTAGAAAACAAGGAAAATAAAAATGTATCCTCAGAGAATCCACTGATTACATACTTCTAACAAGAAACTTCCAATTAGAACACAATTTGGACCAAATGATATATTGTTAAAAGAACTCAAGCAAAGAATGCCATATGATTCCTGAGTGAGAAAGCAATACTCATACCAGAAAGCACAGCAAAATAGGCCCAGGAAAATCAAGTCAGACCAAATACCTGAAAGAGAATCTTAATGAAAATACGGGAAGAAGATGTTGTGTCCTCTTCGGTCAATCGTATATATGCCAAAACTTGCCACGGTAAAGCATAAGTGCCAAGTAGATGTGCAAAGAATTTAGCAACATTGCGTAGTTTATTTGTCTCAAGCCGATGGATCATAGAGTACTGCTGGGCAAAACATGTATCAAAATTCTCCTGGTAAACCTTGTTGATCATGCAAAACCGCTGCCCCAGTAGTCCATAGTATCGGAGATAAGTCCTCTCCTGGCTGCAGCACTCCAACAACATGATACACAGTTCCATCTGTATATAAAAATGAAATAAAGGATGAATATAAGCAGGAAATGCAAAAGCAAAAACCTCAAAAATGCTTTTCTGGTGCTGGGATTAATGAAAATTTTCTCTATCCCCTAACCCGAAAAAGCTTTTATGTTTATTTATCTATTCCTTGTTCAATTAAGGACAAGGAAATGAAAAGACTATGGCTGCAAGAAGGCCATGGAATAGATAGCAGCAAAACAGTGGAAAAAGAACGACGAGAATTCTGGCTAAATTTCACTCAGAAAGTGTTGTTATCTCAACTAATTTGACGCAGAGTGCACAGGACGCAAGCTGAAAAGGGAAGCAGCTACAAGCTAATTCCCATTTCAGCTACTTAATTCCTGTGCACTTTTGAAGATACATAAGAAATCCACAATCCAACTAATTTGGTGCTCTAAGTAAATGACCCAAAATAAAAGCTTCCTTATTTTCTTTTAATTTCTAAATGGTTTCTTATCCCAAAAAGGGAAGACAAAATGGAAGTGATGCATGTATAATTTGACACGGTTCTTCCCTAGTTCTCAAAGAGAAGTCCTTTCTTTATTGGTTAAATACAGTTTCCTTCTTTTTCTGTCTTTCAATCTAGTCCAATTAGTTTACAGGAACATTTAGTAAAGAAAGAAACAATGATATTTGAAGCTTGGACAAGTTCCCTCCAGGACATTTGTTGGATATCAAAATGCATAAGGAGCCCAAAAAGTTGTGGTATAACATGATTCCAAACCCCGCTTAAGAAACACATAATCCAACCTCAGAATTTGCCAACTTTTGGTATCGCATCTACTATAGCTGAACAATATTCAATTCGTGAAGTAATTGCAATCATAATGCAATACATGAGTTTGCAGATGCATATTAAATTAGAGGAAAGAGAATGAATCAACGTCTAATGCGCAAATGCCAGAAAAGCACTTTCCCAAGTCAAATATCAAACGAAGTTCAAGGACAGAAATATCAATCATTTCTCTTACCTATAGAGAAGTGCCAATTTTCTTAACTATCAAAACCAACACATAACTGGGTAGATATAGCACCAAATAACATAACCAATAATAAAGCAGGTGACTGAAATACAAACCTCTTGACCAGGCTCCAGTTTGATTTTCAGCAGCTTATGACCTGCTTCTTCAAAATCAACACTAGACATGATTGTCAAATAGATGGTTCTTCTAAGGTTAATCAAGTTGGTCTCTGTCTCATCTTTAATTTTCATCTGCTCTTCCTCCTCTTCATCAGATTCGTCTTCATCCTCATCCTCGTCCTCGTCCTCAGATCCCCCATCAGAACCAGCTTCATCATCCTCAGATTCTTCACCCAATATTGATTTCTTCAGTTCTTCATATTTCTTCTCAGTCTCTAAGAAGTTTGGATCTGCCTTGAAAATGTCTAAATTCAAGACAAAAGAGGAAAATGGTTAAAATTTGCATACAGGCTTAAACTAGATAAAGAAACAAATGAAAATTTATGTTACCTAGAGCAATTTCAGGATCAATTTGGTCTGAAAGCGAAATTTCATGGGTTAACTGGTCCTCCTGCTCAACAAGGTCCAATTCCGGACGAACGGCTGGGTAACCCTGCATACCAAGCAACCCCAGTAAGGGTATCAAAATTCTGCTCACATCTGATATCGAAAATTCAAGATCCAAAGGCAAAAGTTATACCGAAAATTTTGCTTTACGAAGTGCAAAGAGGCCTTCAATTAAGAACTGGACACGTTTATCTATTTCTCCTTCGTGAAGGATTCCGCGAAACCGCTCAAATATACCTGTTTGAACAAGAATTAATAACCATAAAAATAAGGAAACGATTAAACTTACCACGAAGAAGAATTTGTAAAATTGATGAGAAAGGGACAGAGAAGCTATTTTCTCAGTCAAATCAAGAAGGAACAGACTACATCAGGGTAGAAAACATAAGGAAGCAGACCACACTTAGTCCTCATTAGAAAAAAATTAAAGAAGATGACTAAAGACCCAAAAAAGCTTCAGTGCCTATAGAAAAGAAATCAGAAAAATCAATCTAGCTAAGAATGGCTCCAAGAACTCAATTCGGAACAGAAGGGGAAGAAAATTTCGTTCATGTGGACACTTTAAGACTAGAAGAGTTCCCCTGCTGCTTACCCCCCATCATGTCAGACTAACTAATGTAAAAAATTGCACCATAAGGAATTTCAAGGATTCAAAACAAATAGCAGTTTTCAGAGACAAGTCTAACAACTAAGATAACAATAGGAATTAAATTTTAAATGAAAATTATTATACCAACCATGCAACCCCCTGGGGCACAGGTCTTGAAGGATTGAACCACATTCTGTCACAAAACCAACAGCAACCTCGACACTGTCATCTGTTGGATTCTCCAAAAGAATGGTCAGCAGTTCAAGAGCAATAAGCTCATGTACCACCTGCTGGTTGACCAAATGGGCAATAAATTTAACTGCAGCCAATAGTTGGGGCTGCAGCGTAAAATGGAGGGAAACAGAAAAGGAAGTAGTTAATAAACTCGAGCAACGTTGATGAATAACCATCGGGAAAAGAAAGAGAGAGAGAGAGAAAGAGAGGAGGAGGAGGGGAGGGGGGAGAACTTTTAGGTACAGAGAAAACATACCTTGTCATTACGTTTGTAAGCTCTTTGCAGCTGTAATATAATCCTTTTCAGTAATAATTCCCCCACCTCAGCAAACTTTGTATTCACTACAGCAACCAATGCAGCAAAAACATCAGTAAAAGCAGGTGATGCCATCTGAGACTTCATACATGACCTACAAAACAATCCCCTGCCACGGATAAGATTTTCAGCAAACAGTTCAGGGATGATGTTCTTGATGTTTGTAGCGTTGACCTTGTTCACCAGTCCATTAATACTCTTCCTCAAAGCATCCCAAGTCATTCTTTGATACTCCACACTGCTTTTGTCCTGAACCTCTTTCATCATCCTTGCCAACTTAAATGGTGGGATGTAAACTCCGCCGCTTCTTCCCAAATTCTCTATCTTGGGCACCTTCAAAGCCTCAGTGACCTTTGCATCATCCCCTTTCTCCTTTGCACTTCTCTCATCTGCTTTACTCCCATTTTCCACCAAATTCTCGGTATCATCCATTCTCCTCCTCCTGTCTTTTCCTTCATCCTCTCTTCTCCTTTCTCTTTCCCAGTCCCTATCCCGTTCCTTACGCCGCTCTTTCAAATAATCAGCTTCTTTATCATCCTCCCTACCTCCATTCCTACCCTCAAGCTCCCGCCTCCTATGCCCTCTGTCATCATTCTCTTCTTGCCCACTTGATCTCCGCCTCCTATCCTTCCTCTCATCCTTCTCATCATCCCTCTCATTTGTACCCTTCTCCTTCTTCCTGTATCGTTGGTCTTCGCCTGCTGACCTCCTATACCCATTTCTATGTCTAGCATTCTCATCCCTACGCTCCAGCTTTTTGTCAACATCTTCCTCATCCTCCAAATCCCCATACCGCCCCCTACTTCTCTTCTCATTGTCTTCCCTCCTTTTCTCATACTCCTTATTGTTGTACCTACTTTCCCTCTCACTCTTTCGCCTCCTCTCATAATCCCTATCCCTATCTCCAAATCTCTCTTCTTCCCTCTTCCCACTCCTTGATTTATCTTGACCATCATCCTCTTTATCACTATCAATTCTCTCTCTTCTTCCACTGCTCTCTCTTCTTCTCCTATCAACTTCTTCATCCGAACTCTTCATAGCAAAATCCCTTTCCTTAGTTCCCCTCCGTCCATCATCATACCGTCTTCTATCATCATCCTCATAATCATCAGCCTTTCTCCTCTCCCTTTCCCTCTCTACTCTTCTATCAAGGTCTTCCCTTTCACTAACCTCTGAATCCGACGGACTCCTCCTGGCAACCCTCTCTCTTCTCTGCGGCGGACTCTCAGGACTTCTTCTTCTACCACCACGCCTCCTATTCCTTGTTTCTCTTTCTGAATCAGAAGAATTCGACTCCGACATTTTTGCACTATTCTCAGACTCCTTTCTCACAAACTCACCATACTCACCTTCACTTGAATCACTACTGCTGTAGTGATGCCTCCTCGCCATCAGCTGGGCCAGATGCACAAGAGAAATTCAAACACTAAAAACCCTAATTGCACCAATAAACTTTAAAAATCGAGCATGTAAATCCGTGTTGAACTGAGAAAAAACTGAAACAGCTGAACGTGCTAGAGCCTAGAACCCTAGAAATAGCGACGAACGAATACTAATCTCAGGAGGAAGGGGCAAGTAAAGGAGGGAGTTTTTGATTTATTAGAAATCCTTCCTGGGCCGCCAGAGTCCAAATAAATATGCTATTTACCACCGGGTAGATCCGATCGGAATATTGTTTGAAAATGTAACAAACGGTTAGACCTTTACCCTTACGTGAAGTTGGCGGGGCGGGTTAAACCGAACACTTTCCTCTTCCTCTCACAGCTGGGAAACGGATTCTCGAACCTCCCCCCGCTATAATTTCCACGGGTGAGGAAAACAGTGGTTTCGCCGCCGCACGGGATTGGTCCTGGCACGATTATAAAAGGAATTGACACACTGATGGAAGAACACCGCAAAATATTTTATCCGCCGGGTTTATCTGCTGCGGGGCGGGAAAGAATCAAAGGAATAGCGATGGCGTTTGGGCTAGTATCGGATTACTCTTTCCCTAGTGTGAGAAATATATAAGAAAAATTTCCCTATTTTGGTCCTTTTGTCGAAAGGAAAGGGAAAAACATAAAACCTTGATGTTTGGTTATTTAAAACTTAGATGTTTTCCATTTTAGTGCCCTTCACTTTCTTCAATTTGTCAATCAAGTACCCAATCGTTTCTAATTGACAATCAAGGGATCATTTTTGCCGGATTACAACTAGGCAAAAAAAATAAATGGGCTCACATGTCAGCCGATGAAAGTTGAAATTGTGAATGTTAGAAAAATATTTTTCCAAAACTGTCTTGGCCTTACTAACGACGTAACTACCTTCTATCTTTTTTCACCCACATACTTTCTCTCTCTATTCTTATTTTTCTCTCTTTTTGCACTTAGGGTTACCCAAAATACCCTCGTACTTCCTAACCATTTGATCAAAATATAACAAATAGTAACCAATTGAACGATGTAAAATTCATCTACATGTGCCAAAAAAAAAACTTTCAACATCGTAACCGCACCGCCTTGGCAACATCTTTGAGAGCTGCCCCAGCCATCAAGGGCTGCGTTCCCTGATTAAAACTTACTTTTTTTTAGTGTGATACAATTAACAGCTTAATTTCAATGCAAATACTTTCCCACGGTACGAACATGCACAAGAAAAACATCTACCTTGTATAATCTTTTTTTTTTTTCCTTTAGAACACCCAATGTCCTTACCAATTAATCTACCTTGTATAATCCTATCAAAAGCCTCAGGTAGCTAAACAACTTAGCCTTACACTGAAGATATACAACAGGTATACAAATCACACATTTGAATCTCCTCTTCAAAATTCTGTTACATAGTCCGCGATCAGAAAGCAAAAGGAATAGCCAAGTTAATGAAACTACATTTGTTTTTTTGCTCGTCACGCTCAGCCAATTCCTTTAGACTAGTCCAAGATTTCCTCCGCTTATTCGATATTCCGGTAGCAATTTTTGTATCTGGAATAGCAGAGTTGCTTTCGGATTCAACTGCTTTCTTTGCTCCAGGCCTAGTCCTTTTCCTCCTCTTCAAGTCTTAACAAAGTAGTACCAACTGTAGTCGTTGGAGTTAAGGGAGCATAAATCATTGGGTTGTCGTTTGCTGTCGCTGGAAAAGGAATTATATCCATCTTGATTATGTTATCTTTGCACTTTGTAACAATCTCAGGTTTGGAAGTCTTCTGAACAGTCAAATTTATGGGATCTAATCTGTAATTCTGTTTGGCCTTTGGTGGGCATAAATCTTTCATGTGGTGCTTTGAGGTTCCTCCCTTCAAATTTGGATGTGAACAGAAATGGCATCTGTAAACCACACCGTTCTTTGTGGCAAGACTAGATTTCTTGCATCTATGCCGCACCTTTGCTTTCTTCTTCTGTATTTGGACTGTACAGTTATAGCCAGGTCGTAGAATAGATTCACATCTGCAGAATTACAAAATATAATGAAAACCATTACCTTTAAGCTCATGCTACGAATGAAACAGTATCCCTATCATTGGGAAACAACATTATGCCAGCGGGAGATCTGTTAGCAAAGCTAAATGTAATGAACCAAAAAAACCCGAGAAAATGGTAGCATCTGTAACTTTCAAGATCCAGTATATTAAATACAGAAAACACACGTAAAAGCTATAATCTTCAGAACTAAAAAGCATGAATAAGAAGAGTCACGCAACATTTTTCAACATGTTTCAAGTCCCCTAATTCCTCCGAACAAAGCCAAGAGTAAAATGGAATGAGTTTTCTTGTACCAAGAGATAAGGAAATGATCAGAAACTAGAAAGGCAAAGGAAACTTCTGTTTTTGCTTAAAGATGCACAAAGATATTATGAACACCAGCAATAAATAATTTTTCTGCACACCAGAATGAGCAGAGACATTGTGGACACTTTTACCAGCAGATAAAGGCCATGACTAAAATATAAGTTTGCCAATACAAACTAAAAGTTTTGAAATAGAAAATGATTACATAGAACATAATTGGAAGATTAATGAGGGAAAAAAATAAGATGATCACCTTTAGTTTTTCTGCATACCAGAATGAGCAGAGACATTGTGGACACTTTTACCAGCAGATAAAGGCCATGACTAAAATATAAGTTTGCCAATACAAACTAAAAGTTTTGAAATAGAAAATGATTACATAGAACATAATTGGAAGATTAATGAGGGAAAAAAATAAGATGATCACCTTTAGTTAGCAAGAAAAATTTGCACAATGCAAGAAGAGTGTACAACAGATGAAAACTCCAGAAAATACTAAGAACGACCTCCCAGTAGGTAGTCTGCAATCCAAACTTCAATTTAGTCTCAAATAGCCTCTAGAACCTTGCATGGTACCAGTGGGACTTCCAATTAGCATAAAAAATTATTTCAATACATAATTACTATCTTATTACCAAATACATACGTCATATTAGAATAGAATTCGTCCAACAATTCACTGAAATTTTACCATTTAAAAACTAACACCTTGATGAAACTCTTACACAGGAAACCAACATCATAATTCCAATTCACATCTATATAACAAGAAAAACACACTTTTAGGTTTTGTTTAGGCTATCTCCAATCTCCAATAACTTTATTAAATTTTCCTGCCCTAAAAAGGGTATATGATACACATCAACCACGCACTGTATAGTAGGTTGTAAATGTTAACGGATAAATAAATATCTTAAGGACAGCAACTAAGAAATGAAGAGAAAAGTTCAGTCAAACGACAGTAACTAAGAAATGAAGAGAAATGTTTAATCAAACGACGGTAACTAAGAAATGAAGAGAAAAGTTTAATCAAACGACGGTAACTAAGAAATGAAGAGAAAAGTTTAAATCAAACCTTTGGCAAGAGAATAATGAAGGCCTGGGGGTTAGATATAAGGCATAAGCAGTGGCAGCTAATCGATGGCCAAAGAAAGCGCCAAGTGAAGGTATGGAGGCTTCATGACCAGCCCAAATGGCAAGGTTTTTAATGTGGACCATTTTTAACATGGACTTTGCAGTTTTGGATTTCTGTTTTTTCCCACTTGATTCTTCCCTTAAAGACATTGAAGCAGTGTGTGAAAATGCTGTTGCTATAGAACCTTTCTTGTTTGTTGATGATCCCTTCTTTCCCATCGTTTATTACCTTTTGAGATGCTATTGAATGCGTTGCACTTTTGTTTCTCTCAGGAATTTTGACACAGAAATGAGAACAAAAAGGTAGATACAAAACCTAGCAAGACCAATGCCAAAAATAGATTACAAACCATAAACGCAACAGGATAGCTTGCTATTGTATAGAATAAAAGTATAGCAATTATACTATGAAAAATTAAGTTAAAACTGCGAATTGAAGTACAAAATGCAAATTTTCTTAAAAATGTGAACAGATACACAAAAAGGAGAGTTAATCCATAGAAGCCTATAATTTAATCATAAAGCTGTTAGCAGAAGACATGCCAGCGTGACGATCAAGGATGAAATCAAGCACAGAGAGATAATTTAATTAGACAATAACTTGCACACATACCGAGCATTTCATACCCAACATATTCATAAGAATAGTTCAATATGGACTAATACAAAATTTTCAGATAGATAAAATTCTCTATCTACACATCAGTGCAATAGGAATTTAAGCTCGCTTTTCAACAGACAACAATATAATGGAATCAAGAATAAACAGAGCGCTAATTCACATCCATGGATTCAGCATATAGTGCAATGACATGATATTTAGCCACACTCGAAGTAACAAAATCTTAACATAGATGAAATCAACTCTTTAAGACTATAGCAAGTAGCCGATGGCACCACTGGTATCGAGCTTAAGGACAAGTGCTTTTCTTTTTCTCAACAGGTAAGATATCAAACTTTGTGTCATTCATATCCAATAGCCTAAAGTAAAGCCAAAAAGTATTTCACAAAGGCGATTTCCAATTCTCCTCCTCCCGACAAGCAATTCAAAAAATGCAACCAATCTTATTCCCTGAATTTGAAAATGCAAAAAGAAAGTAAAAGAAAATTTCTTGCCTGGTTGGGTACTCTTCCAAACGACCACAACAGATCAATAATGCTGTAAGAGAGACCTAAAGTTTAAAATAGCACTGGAAAGTCAAAAGACATAGAAGAGACAGTTTTTAACCGTCCATCAAAAACCATTAAAAAAAATAAAAACTTTGCCAATTGAATGCATTTCATGCAAGAAAAGTCCCAGCCCCCCCCCCCCCCCTCCTCCTCCTCTTTCTTTGGTCTCAAGTTGCTCAATAGAGTGTTGACAACATGTACTATGCAGGCAATGGAGTAAAGATGCTCAGAAATTTAGGTGCAGAAGCATATAAGCAGACAACTGTAATTACTGGATCAGATGCAGCGACTGCCAACATTTTAAACAAGTCAAAGAGTGTGGATAGTACACTTTAGACACAAGACCACCAGTTTACACAAATTGTAATTGGAAGTAATATTAAATTCATGGTTGTAATTATACAACTACATATCAAGGACCGAAAAGCAAGGGAAAAGAAGCAAAGTATCTTCATGTCAAGTGACTCAGAATTTAGAACCATAGTCTGTAGTTACATGATATAAAAAAAACATAAAGAAACGAAATCTTGTGTATACAAATATCAGTGGGAATGTCTTGTTAAGTGTATATCACTACTTTGCAAAAACACCAGGCATAGGAAAGTTTGTCCAAGTACAAGGGGTCCCATTTTTAGGTGGAAGGGAGTTTTACACCCAGTTCAACCAAAACTTAAATAAACTTTTGGGCCATAAATGGCAGCCAATACTTGCATTCTATTCAGTGTTTAATTCAAGCAAGACTCTTTCTTTCTTTTCCGCTAGTGCCTAGCATGATAATCAAGCTTCTTTAATCTGTATCTTGGAGACTAAAATGAAGTAAAAACTCAATTAGCAGTAATAATTTCCAATTCCCCTTGAGAAATGCAATTCAATAATGCTAACAATATTGTTCCACAAGTTTGATAAAGTAGAAGGAAAAGGAAACAAAGGATTTCCTTTCTCATTTCACTTGTTGCTGTTAAGAATTAGTGAAGTGTCTCAGGAATCTGTTGATGGCTCATGGAGCAAATTTTCAACAGTGTACTTTTTTAAAACATAAAAGATGCAAACTTGAAAAGAAACTAGAAAAGAAAAAGAAGAAAGGTATACAAAAAATTCTGTTATATCCATTCAAACATCAAAGAATTTGCACGTGGAAATACTCTAATACAACTAAAGATTTCTTTTTTTCTTTTATCCATACCACTCATGACATTCCCGACAAAATAGACTGGGGGATTGGTATACATAAACACAAAAGAAGTTGAGGGAGAAAAGCCTATTGCACAGTTAATCAGCAAAGCAAATAATTTAATAGGAAAAAAGAAAAAAAAAATACTGGCTGAAATCCTGAGCCGCCTCTTCCACTGAAGACTAAATGCTAAAGTGTTTTTGCTTCCCACTATTCCGGTGCATAAAGGAGTTGAGTCATGATTACATTAGAAAACTTGCCTAAACATCAAGAAAGAAGAAATTTTCAGGGATATTTAATGCTTTTTTTTTTTTCGATTAGTTCTCTTACTCAAAGAGAATTTTCAAAAAACTACTTCAGCAATGTCTTTCCGACTCAAAAACTTATTCCATTGCCAAAAAGCTTCTTAAAAATCTAAATAATAATGACCATTCAGTCTATAAATTACCGACCCACTGGAAGGGGGCAGGCAGTTTTAAAAAATTCAAAAAAAATAAAAGATAAAAACTTTCCAATCCTACTCAACTATTATTGGGCTGTTTCGCAAGGAATGTGATCAGAGTTTGTAGTGTTGTTTGTTGTTTAGGAATGTTTTAACTGGTCCGCCTGAGGAATCACAATCTTAGCAGCCAAACAAAGATTTAACTGCAGCTGCAAGCTAAGTTACTTATGGAGAAGTAGTGAAGATTTCCATCGATAAACATTCTTATACGGAACCCATAATATCGAATGATGTCTCTTTGTTGAAATTCCTCTGGAAACCACGAAACTGAAATAGAAGAAACAGACGAAACATTACCTATGGAGGCCAGTGGCGACGGTAGTGAACTTGGGAGAAGCAGCAGGCGATGTAGGAGGAGTCTAGGACACCGGCGGTGAGCTTTTGAGAGAAGCAGCCGGCGCGGATCAGCCGGCGCTGTTCTTCTTTTTTTTTTTTTTTTTTTTGGAGGATGAATAAGCCGGGGATGTTCTGACTTAGCCGGTAACGGTGTTTTAGGGCCTCAGTTGTAGAGCCGTTATTTTATGACTTATTGGGCTTCCCGCTTGCGTTGCATCTATCAATTCTGATATATGGCTCGAAGAAATTGCCTGTTCTTGTGTGGTATTTATTTTTCTTTAAGGGAATAGAACTAAGGGCCCATTTGAATTGAGGAAGTTGAGGGAAAAGAAAGGGGAGGGAGTGAGATGATTGACTCATTGTGGTATTTAGATAGTTAATAAAAAAGAAAGGAAAAATAATTATTAGTTTACAAATTTGTTCTTTGTTTTATATGAATATAAACATATTAAAATAAAAATAATTTAGTTAGTTCAAAAAATTTATTAAAGATGGTGTCTTTTTGTACTGTTTTCGTTCATTTTTTGATGGAAAGGAGATTGGTTTTTTTTTTTTTTTAAACTAAAGTTAATACTTCCATTCCCTTCCCATTAATTTCTTTTCTTTTATAAAAAAAATCAATCCAAATAGTAAGAACTCAATCCTTTCGTCTCCTCTATTTTCCTTTCCTTTGGTTTCTATCAATACAAACAGGGCCTAAAGGAAGAAAAAGTAAAAGAGAGAAGAGAGAAAAATATTGAGAATAATAATTTTTATTGTTTATTATCTTCTTCATACTTTACAACATCTTATAGCTCTTACATATAGGCTATAGGGTACATGTACATGGTATGATTTAAGGGATAAACTTTTTTCTCCACAATTTCCTCAACCGTCTTCACCTTCCATTCTCTTTCTTACTCAACAAATTATTGTCGCTACCGATGTAGAAATCGATTCCTAACATGAATTCAGTTACGGGTTGTTTCGTATATATCCATTTTCAGATGCTATCATATTCTGATACTATGAACTTTGAATATTTTTAATACTTGATGCCCAGTTACGTGGTTTTGTTCCATAAATGATGCCATGTTTCTCGATCTGCATGTGAACTTTATCAACTTCAGATGATCCCACCATGTGAAATTCTCTGGGGATCCTAATTCAAGTTTTCTTCAACTCTGGGCATCAACTCCGCCAAATAACACCTGAAAATTGTTGATTCTGTTGACAAAAATGTTTCTATTCATCACTTATAACCTTCTAATATTCATCGCTCTAACAGTTAAGAAAATAAAGTACTTTTCTTCTACTTTCGAGTTTTTAGCACTGATTCTTGATAGCTAGTTCTTCGAGATTATTGTTCATATGTTTTTCAAGTATAAGAATGCTTTAAAATTGAAATTTTACAAAATAAACTAATTAAGTATCCAACAATAGAATAATATTCAAAATTAGCAAGGTATACTTGGACAGGGCTCGGTTTTGAAATCGAATTCAAAATTTTAAGTGTGAAACATATATCTCCTTTCACAAATAATTTAATGTTTACGAAATTTAAAATAAAAATTTTAAAATTAAATTCTATCCCATTTATAGTAAAAGTGAAGGTCAAGCACGCCTAATATCTAGTACAATGGCACCAATTTATCATATCGATGAGAAACAAATTTTACAGAAAACAAAAAGACAAAATGATAAAAAAAACGAAAAAACAAAAAAAAAAATGTCAAACTGGACTTGCATGAATATAGAGGCTTATCTAGTCACCTGTCAAATATTACTGACAGATTAAGGAAATAAAAAAACAATGGACCCTTAAAAAGAAGATTTTTGTTTATATTGCACATGTGCCCCATGACTACTACAAATCATTAGGACACGGGAAAGAGACATACATTTTGATTTTGATTAATGTATACGTCTGAATTCTTACTCACTTCTACATCATATGCTTGATGAGAGGATCAAAATAATGATCTCTACCTTGATTCATTTTCTTAATCCAAAACAACATTTTGAAATAATTTTACTGTAATTGTAACCGAAAACATCAATTTTTGATGATTTCACACGAGAAATAAGATTGTCGCGATATAATGATATATACAATAATTACTTAAATATAATGATATTTTTACGCGTTTACTTTTAAATAAATTTTATATTTGATCTATATTTTGTATCATTTTTAATATCTAAAAATTTTAAAAAAAAAGTATGTTAAGCTGCAATGAGAATCATCTTTGGGTGTGATTGGATAGAGTTTGATTTTGAAATTTTTTATCTTGAGTTTTGGGAGAGAGAAATTTTTGTGAGATAAAAAGTGAGATGTGAGATGAGAAATTTGCATTGGGTTCCGTGTGTAACCTATACCCTTTGTTTTTTAATAATAGTGAATCTCTGTCACGTTTGGGAGTTGGGTAGCATGTGAGGATGAATTGAAAGTTGAAACTGCAGTGCATTGTTGGGGTCCAACAGAGCCACCCCATCTCTTACTCAAAAGCCTGAGATATATCTCTGATATTGTCTGATTCTCTTCTAATCGTAATTCGTTTAATGCTGTTTTGATGCCTGAAAGTAATTTCTTTATTCTTTGGTTATGTGCCGACAATTGTGAGAAGACCGAGGTTTTATACAAAGTATAAATCTTGGGTTTTCTATGAGCAAGCCACTGCTTTTGTTTTTCTCTTGGGAATTTGTGATGGGCTGCCCGGGGGTGGAGGAATTTTGTCATTTGTCCCAGGGGGGATTGGACTTTTGATATTTTCCTCTGTTTATATTTTTAAAATAAATAAAAAATAAATATTTAACTTTGACAGAGTATTAATAATTATTCTACATCTAACTGATTTAAAATTTTAACTTTTACACTAAACATCTTAAAAAAGTTAAAAATCCTATTCAAGAAAAAAAAAATAAACCTTATCAAAGGAGAAAAATCATGTACTAAACAAGAATCATTTTTGGTGGGGATGCCTCAACTCTTACCAATCAGGCAAGGCTTCACAGGTATAACCATTAATTATAGTTAATTGAATGTAATATCTTTTATATTAAAAATAATCTGAATATATTTGAATCATATCCCCCCTTCCCTTCCCTTCCCTTCCCCCAACCAATAATGCTAATAGATTTCCCTGATGAGTAATATGGTGAGTAAACTAAAAGCCACCCATTATGTTGATGCAGACAATTGCCTGTTCTCATGTTCAGGGACCTTAAATTTGAAAAACACTTCCTACCTATCACTTCAATAGCCACTTTGAATCCTCCCATTTTTCTTTTCTAAGAACTTTTTGAGCACTTCAATTCCTGTCTTCTAGACTTTTGATGGTTGAATAATAATCATCTTTTCACTCAGAAAAGAAAAATTCTGTGTTTGATCCCATTTTCCTTTTCTGATCCATTATTCCTTAACTCTTTTATAGAAACTAAATGTACATTTCAAGATCAGAAATTGATAATCTTTTCAAAAAAAAAAAAAGTTCATATCAAATTAAAATTTCTTATTTTACCATAAACAAAACTTTTTAACGTGAATTCGGTCCACGACCCCATATATAGACCGAATTCACCAAATTACTGTCCCTTTACATAATTTCTTAACCTATTTCCGGAAGACTTATATAATCCTAAGAACCAAAAACAACAAGCCACAAAGAATGGAAAGATTAAAGAAAAAAGTTTAGAAGAGAAAGACAGACATCCGGCAAAAGCAAAAGCAGAAATTGAGGAGACAAAAGGTCGAGGGACAGATGGCGCAACTTAGTGAATTCGGTCCACACCGTAGACCTAATTTATCTAAAAATTTTCCTTTTAACATACACATTGTAAATTTATACCTTTCCATTTTTAGCGAATACATCTATGATGAATTAATAACCACAGTTGAAATATCTCATTATTGCGGGCCAGATTTACAGGGAGATGATAAGTTCCCTTTCTTCATCAGGGGTTTATCCAGCAATAGTAAAGAGATTGACTACACACACACACATAGCCTCAAGTTGATTAAACTGTACGGGACTGATTCAGAAATGGTGAATTGAATATGGACCCAAAGTTTGGACAGGACTTTTGTGTCTTCTTCTAAGATATCCAAATCAAAAATACTGCTCCGTTATAATTCAGGATCAGGAGACCGGATCTGCTTGCCAGTGGAGGAAAATTGTTTGAAAGACATTTTTTTCAAAGTTCTGTCTGAATAATACATGTAAAGTATGCATTCATACAATTGTTTTTGTACTTCTTCTTTTCATGATTAAATATCCTATTTGATTCGATATAAAATTAAAAAAAAATAATTTAAATATAAAAAATTATTATGTTATTATTATTAATTAAAAAAATTAATAGTAAAATTTATATATTAGTGAAATTTAAATTTCTTAAATTAAAAGAGTAAAAAAAATTAATAATTAGATCTTGTGTTAGTCGAATTTATTTTTTTAAATTAAGAATATTATTAGTAAAAATTTAAATAAAATATATAATTATTTTTTAAAAATAGACATTTACTTGTAAATATTTTTAAAAAAAATATAGAGATTCAATTGTAGGCGAAAATATATTTTCTTTTTTCACTGAATAAAAACAGGAAGAGTGGCTGTGTAGAATCCTGTATATGTCAATTCTCAAGAAATGTTCAGTTTAAATTTGTGACTTGAGTTGGTGGAAG
Source organism: Rauvolfia tetraphylla (assembly GCA_030512225.1). NCBI lineage: Eukaryota > Viridiplantae > Streptophyta > Magnoliopsida > Gentianales > Apocynaceae > Rauvolfia > Rauvolfia tetraphylla. The sequence continues at coordinate 1,134,804 of JAJQKT010000023.1, forward strand.
TAGCATTTTCATATTATTAACCTATCACTTGGGTGATGGTCAGACCATAATTTTGATAGGATAAAGAGATTGAGATTACATTCAATGAGTATCAAACTCGGAACATCTCAATCTGTAAGACAGTGTTTTATCAACTGAATATTTTCTTTGATTTAAATATAATTTTAGAAAAAAATTTGTTTATTTCGTCTCTAAACTATTTACATTTTGTCATAAGAGTTCTTAATGCTATTTTTCAGCATTAAGAGACCTTTAATAATCTATAAGTTGCCTAAAAAATCCTTATTACCACATTTGCGGTGGTCTCCGATCAAAATTAAACATGTACCTTACACGTGACATTATTAACAAGGGTAAAATTTGCAATTGACTGGATGGTGTGAGAGTGTGGGTCCCTTTTAGTCTTGCCTCTCTTTCTCCTCTGTGCTCCGCTGCGTCTGGCTGTCCATGTGGTCTGTCTCTTCCCTTTCCCATGTAATTATTTATAAAAAAAATTCATTTTCTTTTCCTCTATTTTTTCTGTAATTTCATTCTTTCTTCCTTCCTCAATCCTCCTCTTATCTAGCGTGACACCTGCCACCATCTTTTCAGTGGTCATTTCCATTGGCGCCACCACATTTTTCCGCAAGGCACATGTTTAATTTTACTCGAAAACCACACTTGCCTCCAAAAACCGACAACTATTTTTTCGTAAGGCACATGTTTAATTTTAGTCAAAAACCGCTGCGGATGCGCTGTAATGATTCAATAGGTAACTTGTAAAGTATTAAAAGACTCTTAATGCTGAAAAATAATAGTGAGAACTCTTGTTCCCAAAACATAAATTGTTCAGGGAAGAAATAGGTGAATTTTCAGTTTTAAAAACTACTCATTTCCAATTCTTATTAACACAGGAGTTCAGACCTGATTATGGTTGCAATCCTATTTTGGATATAAGCAAAAGGATTTAATTAACCCAAGTATATGTGACCTGTAGGGGTATCAAACAGGTACAAACAGGTCTGGGACACCTGATTTATCATTATCGGTATTAGATCCGACCCGATTACTCGACGGATCTAAATAGAATAGATTCGTATCTTACCTTATAGTTTCTTGGGTTGAGTCCGAATAGATCTGATAATGTATTTTGATATAACTTTATAGATAATTAACCGTTAGATCAAATATATATAACGATTATAAAAATTTTAAATATATAAAATATTTATTATTTAAAATTTAATCAGGTAATCGGGACTATCAAATTTGTAACTTTATATATCATATACATACTCATTTAAAAAATATACTATTAAGTCTAAATTCAATTCGAATCCAAGATTATAAAATTGAGTCCTAATAAGACCCGAGTGGTACAGAACAAGCTACCTAATGGGGAGTAATCAGCAGCGGGTCATGATTTTGGCCTCAAACTTTAAGACTGAAATTTGAAAGAATAAAAGTACTGCTTTACCTCCAATCATTGAAAAGTTTGCTTTTGGATTTCCTCTTTTGAGCTCACTATCTTGAAAGTGATTAAAAAAAAAAAGGGATTTCACTATCTCGTTGCAAAGACAAGAAGAAATATTGAAAAGTAGGTCTACAGGACCGAAGGCCTTTTTTAAAAAAAAAAAAAAATTACAGATCCAAAAGGCTACATGTGCACGTACTTGACTTGATAATGAACCATTTTCCAATCTCAGATATACATATAGCTGAGCAAGCAACTATCAATTTTCCTATTAGCTGACTGACCTACAATGATACATAATATATATATATATATATATATATATATATATATATATATATATATATATATATATATATGAAAAATTAAATATGGATGTCACTAAAGAAAGGACCGATTACTTGCACTATTATTCAATTTTGTTTTATCTTTTCATATCATTAAATAATTTACTTATAACTACTTATATCATTCTACGATGAATTTGATGAAAAAAAAATATATTTGCATCCATGACATATTTATGAAGGACATAATAGTTTACATATGTTATTTTTTTACCAAATTTTATCGTGTTTAGTGATAAAATGTCATAATTAGTCACAAATTAATAATTTAATGGTCTGAAAAAATAAAAAGAATCAATAACAAGATAATCAGTTCACTCTATCTTTAGTGACATTCATACATATATATATATATATATATATATATATATATATATATATATAAAAGTTGACTTGTAACAACTTATGTCATACCATTTCCAAATTTTGTAATAATATATCGAGGGGCATTAGAAGAATAATTATTCAAATCTTAGTTTCGATTTTATATGTCATATGTCATGTACAAGTGATAAACATATGACTATTGGTTGATAGTTTAGTTAACAAATAAGTTAGATGTGCTGTTAAATTGCATCTCTCTCTAGTCGAATTGCTCTTTCTTTTTTATAAACCTATCGACTGACAGAGCCTTTTCTTTCATCTTCTCTAGTCAGATCCGGCCAAGGGCCTTGATCGGTGTTTGAATCTTGATTGAGTCTTCTTATTTTCTATTTTCGTTTTATCTCTACACCTCTTTTAGACTTACAAACCATAATGAATTTCTCTAAAAGTGATTTTCTTCAATTTCTAAAACCTAGAGACAAGATTTATCACCAATCTTCTCAAATTGAGGTGGTGTTTTGGTCCTTGTTAGAGTTATTTGTCAATCCGAACATGATTAGGTTTTTATATCTTTTTTAGGTAATTTTTAAAATTATTAATATGCTCATATTTTTTTTTAAATTATTAATCTTTAAAAAGATGATAAATTTGAGTTTCTTTTATCGATGCAACAGAGGAATTGTGAAAAAAATTATTGTGTATTTATATATTTTACTTGTATTAGAATATGTTATCCACCTAAGGTCTCTGAATGTGAATTTATGTCTGTTACACTATATAACTTTTATTTTTGTTTATTCTGTAATAATTTTCAAGTTGTTCTAATTCCTTAACTTTTCTCCTTTGGAATGTTGGAGAGAAAAAATTTTAGGTTATTTTGAGTATAATGGTTCCAACCATTGTAATATCAATAGATCACCTTTTATTCAGGAAAAAAAAACGGGAGTTTGGTGTGCTATTTGTTTGAGCCATTAAAGAAATGAAAAACTGTGTGAGAGTTCCAACATTCACTTCAGCTTGATGCCTTATTGCCTAGAATCTGGACAATCAGCTGCCACGTTGCCGACCACCGCAGTTGCCTCTCATCTTCAGCCCCTCAATAATGGGATTTCTTCTACGCACTCATTCAATCTTATTCTTATCCCTAAGCATGTTGACCTGTCTTCTCATAGTTACACACCACACGTGAGGGGTAGACATGTCATTTCACGCTGACGCCCCGCCCCCGCGGCGCCCTCTGCATGTGTATAAAATAAAACCTACCCATGCTCGTTCTTCGACGTGCATGACAAAGCAGTCAGAGCTAAGTACTCCCACTCCATCCAGCCACATGCAAACCTCCTTAGAGAGAGAAACAGTACCAACTCACTGAGTTTTAGAGAGAAAGAGAGAAACATAAACAACTCGTTCATGGCTTCCCTCTTGCACATTACGACTATACTTCTTAGTTTCATGATCATTTCTGTTACTTCTTGCCCTCCTTCAGATCGGGCAGCTTTGTTAGCCTTCAAAGCAGCTCTACATGAACCCTACTTGGGCATTTTCAATTCTTGGACAGGTTACGATTGCTGCCATAACTGGTACGGAGTGAGTTGTGACCCGGAGACTCACCGAGTCGCTGACATTAACCTCCGGGGCGAATCCGAGGACCCCATCTTTGAAAAGGCAAACCGGACCGGTTACATGACCGGAACAATCTCTCCTGAGATATGCAACCTGGAAAGACTTTCCAGTTTAACCATAGCTGACTGGAAAGGAATTACTGGTACCATCCCATCTTGCCTTACATCTTTGCCCTTCCTCCGAATCATCGACTTGATTGGAAACAAGCTCTCCGGCGAGGTTCCCTTTGATATCGGGCGATTGAGTCGACTCACCGTGTTGAATGTAGCTGATAACATGATATCTGGTAGGTTGCCGAGGTCTTTAACCAGCTTATCTTCTTTAATGCATTTAGATCTACGAAACAATCTGATTAGAGGGACTATTCCGAGAAACTTCGGCAAGTTGAGAATGCTTAGCCGAGCTCTACTTAGCGGAAACAGACTAGGAGGGCCAATTCCAAACTCCATTTCCTATATTTATCGTCTTGTGGATTTAGACCTTTCTCTGAATCAGATTTCAGGAACCATTCCACCATCTCTAGGAAAAATGGCAGTTTTAGCCACTCTGAATCTTGATGGAAACCAAATATCGGGAGCCATCCCGCCTACTTTGATCAACTCTAGAATCGGCACGTTGAATTTGAGCAAAAATGCACTTGAAGGCACCATTCCTGATGCATTCGGGCCAAGATCATACTTTACAGTTTTGGATCTTTCGTACAATAAGCTCAGAGGAAGCATTCCCAAGTCTATACTGTCAGCCTCTTACATCGGCCACCTTGATGTTAGCCACAACCACCTCTGCGGGCGTATTCCGGCGGGCTCTCCGTTCGATCATCTGGAAGCTTCATCGTTTGTTTACAACGATTGCCTCTGTGGGAAGCCACTCAAAGCTTGCTAGAACTAGAAGACAGCCCTGCTGAAGCTGATACAAATGTGAAATTCTGTTTTTTTTTTTTTTTTTTTGAGTTAAAACTTGTATGTCTGTATTATGGTGTTTACCTACTAAAATTAACTAAAGATGTTTTCCCCTTTTTGAACCAAAAATTTACTTAAAGTAGTTGGTTGTTGTAATTATTACTATTTTTTAATGTTATTATAGTAGAATATTCATTAATTTTTTTTTATTTTTTTAAAAAAATATTATACTAAAATATGAAAATTAGGTTTTTACATATGTTGAATAATAGAAGAATAGTGAGCCAAGAAATCTTAATGACACATATAAATTTTTTTCTTTATTTTTTTAAGTGCTTTTTCATAAAAAGCTAAATGATTATAGACAAATCAGTTGTTTTAGTCTATAAAACATTCCTTATTAAATCGAAAATATCAAGTTGGGCAGTCATTGAGCAGCTGTTCATCTTCTTCTTTAATAGTGTATGATTTCCTTCAAAAACAGAAAGTTGGATATTGTGTCAATTTTTTTTTTAAAAAAAAATCAATCTCAATTTGTTATGAATTAACATGTTGGTTGCTATGCATTCATGACTCTTTTTTTTTTTTTTGGAAAATTCATGAGAGAGCAACAAATTAGTTACAAAATTTGATAATCTCTTACATGATCATACTCCCTTTCATTTCTAATTACTCGTCAGAAGTTCCAATTTTTATTGTTACATTTTAGTTGTCAATTAAGTAAAATTAATAGTGTATTTATTTTTTAATTTTTCATTTTAAAATGAGCCCAAAGCTATAATTCCACACTATAAAAGTAGCTCCCGTTCCCATTTAAAGCTAATTAAGTCAAAAATGAATTGAATTTTTTGATAATGTGAAAAAGAAAATTAAAGAAATAGACAAAAGTGTATTTTTTCCTTTCTTTTGCAAAAAAAAGGAGAAAAGACAAGATGATGAGTTAGTTCCTTGAATTTTGCAGGGTAGTAACTAATAATTCAAAGTTGTGCCATATGGTCCATATGAATATGACTTTGGCTCCATTATGGAATTGGCTCTTTAGATTTTTTTACAATACTTTTAATTATAAAAAATTTTTATTCACATATTATAAATTAAATAAAATAAATTCTACATTATAAAAAATAAATTTAAGAATTATTAAGTATCATAATTAAAAATGTACTATATTCATTATGCGATGAATATATATATATATATATATATATATATATATATATATATATATATATATATATATATATATATATATATATATATATATATATATATATATATATATATATATATATATATATATAACACTATATATATGATACTTGATGTATTTTTTTTTTTAAAAAAAGGAACAAAGCATGATATATCAATCGGTGAGAGCTCTTATAGTCGTGGACCCGATGCTAACCCGAATCAGATCGTGAAGTGGCCATTGGTCAGACCGACCAAATCGGTAAGATTTAATACCTTCAGCGTACAATGATTGATTGACATAGAAGTAATTTAATGGTGATTCTAGCAAAATAAATAAATAAATGGTGATGTTTTTAGCTTAATTTAAGGGAGATTACTCTTTCTTGTCTTCATTCTGCTGCTTATTCAGTTTATCCAATTATTTATTCTCTTTAACCATAAAATTCCATTTCCCCTAAATAAATGGTTACCAGGTTTGAAATGCACAGAGACTATCAAACAAAGTACTATGCCATTCTTCCCCTTCGCTTCTGCCCTTCTTCGAAATCGAAATCGAGTTGGAGATTTTTCACTATATTCTTCCACAAGAGTGAAAATAAAGGTCTAAAATGTAACTCCTTTTTCTTTAGCTTTCAACTCCTTCAATCCAGTGGCAGTGTTAATAGAAAAAAGACCTTACTTTATAACTTAAAATATATAAAAAAAGAAAGAATATAAATCAAATTCAAATATTTTATCTAATAGAAATTTTTGAACTACTTAAAAAAATAATTAAAAAACAGTCTTCAATATCTCATGGTAGACTCGTAGTAGTATTTTGACTTCAATTTAATAAAATAAACATGTTGCGAGCGGTGTTATGAAGTGCTCACGGTGATCTTGTAAGAAAAGAATGCTATCCAGATTGCAGTTGTTCCTATTAATTGTGGACCTTTATAGTACTAAATGGCCTTTCACGATTTGGCAGCGGCCAATCGACACCAGCAAGACAACACACGTGAAGCTCTTTGCTGGAGAAAAAAGGAAAAAGAAAAAGAAAAAAGGCATTAATGGAGGAATTTGGCCATGAAAGGAAAGTTTCCTATGAGCAAAGATTTAAAAATCTTGTCTGTGAAATTTTCATGCATTAACTTTCTTGGAAATGTTAGTACAAATTTGTTTTGAACCTATAACTTTAGTTTTCAGCAAGGGATCCTTATAAAAGAACACCCTTTCTAGGAAAGCTAATAAGGTAAAAGAACACCAGATGAGGGATGAAAGAAAATAAAGCACGAGGCAAAGAACTTTCTTAACAGGTCTTGTGAACCATCCATAGCCAAGTAAAAACCAAATGAAATAGGAGCTTTCCAAGCAAGTATTGAGAGGAACAAAGAGGGTCATAGCAAGTTGGTGATGATAAGCCTAATGAGCCTCATTGTGCCAGAAATGTGATCAAAGATAGAAGGACCAAGTTCTAGCCCCACCATTTTCCACCAAAAGAAAGGCATATATCTAGTACATTCATAAGCATAAAGTTACATGCATATTACCGGAGAAGAAGAGATCAACCCGACCTTACCCATGTGCCAAATGGAGCTTCCAACATCAGAAGTATCAGTGCACGAGAAAGCATTTATAGCATTTAGCCCCACCTGAGGAGTAAACTGCTGTGATGAATGGCCCTAGATCTCTGCCAAAGACTTTATTATATTAGTTAAGGCATCAGAATAGATGCAAAGAATTTCAATGCCAAAATAGAAAGTAAATCTTATGGTATTCCAAATAATTGCTGACATACTAGTACTACCTATGCATTATTACTAATGCATCTTTTATATAGCACAGGGAGGGAGGAGGAAACACAAAGGGAAAGAACTTGTATCAGCTAATTCTTTCTCCCCCCGTTACTACTGTTGTGTACTAATCAGAAAAAGTTGGAATTAGCTAGGCCAAGCAATTGAAGAAAGCTTGCAGTAGTTGGGCCCATAATTCAGTTGAATAACATTTTAGCTTGTTGATATTACTGTAATGGAGATTGGAAGAAGCAAGATTCCTGGTTATTAAGGAAGCATCTGCCACTTAACCATGGCCTTTTGTGCAAAACAATCCTTCTGCATGAAGGAACTGATTTCCTTAAGAATCTAACGTTGCACTCTCATGTTGTTCCCAGCAGCCAGCCTCCAATTTCTGTTTTTTTTTTTTTTTGTAAATGAAGGGATGCACTTAAGGGACAGTATGATGGCAAGATGTGTTTCATCTCTGAATGTATTGTCATAAAAGAGATATAATCTTCTAGAGACTTGATTTTTCAATGCGTCTGATCAACTATCTAAAGGTACAGATTGAGTAGACTGAACCTTCTTCTTGATTGTAGAATCCCAACATATTTCTCTCCGAGATTTACATAAAAATCTTTTACACAAAGTTTGGAATATACAGAGCAAGGATGCGATATAAAGTGAGAACATTCTATATGCATCAGAAGAATTTTAAGTCTATATGACAACTTCTATATGGACTATTTCTACATTACGTCCTACAATTGTAGTCAAAACGAAACTATAAGTCAGTGTTGCAAGTATGCCTTATTAGCTTCAAAGTGGCCAGTCTAGGCTGCAACTTTTCCCACTAATCTTAACACTTTTTCTATCAAAAAATTAACCAAAAAAAATAAAAACCAAAAACTGCTTCAATTCCTTGATATGAGAAGTACTAATCTCATATCAATTATTTAAGAATCCCAAACATTTTTTTCCTAAAAATTGTCCAATAGAAACTAACTCAAATGAGACTAGTGATGAATGGCAAGTTCATATTAAGATCAATCCAGAAGTATCTTGACACTTAGGATGGGGTGAGAACCATTACATCATCACTTACCACATTAGATGCTTTCAACAATGCTGGTTGAGTAGTGAGGATTAAAACAAAGCAAAACAACTCTTCAGCAAAAGAAACCAACATTCAGTAGAGATCAAATTATGGAAAAGACAATAAGAACATGTTAGAAAATTAGAATAGGTGACTATCTGACTCTGTGTTCATCGTCATCCAGCAATGAATAGATGATAAGGGACGAAAAAATATGCGTGGAAAAGGATCTCCATGCCTTGCCTTACGACTCTTCTAACCAAACTTCTGCATGAATCTGACTCTAAAATAAGGCTCGTCTGCTTTGCCAATCAAGTTGCTTTGCTCACTAAGAGCGGATTTGAAGTTTGACCAGTGTATATGATCACCATTTTCCTTCTTGCTGGAAAAAGTACAGTGACCTTAAAGAAAGAGTGCTGTTTGAAAACATTCTCCAATATAGCAATATACTGGAAACTCTTTCATAGCACAAAACTTGGACTAGTATACTGAACTGAAAACACTCACCTGCTGATTGATGCAACCCCGGATGAACATACCTCATGCAATAAAATCTCATTGGATACAAACACTAATTGCAGTTTTCCAATTGCAACAACAATCCTTGTTGTAATAGCATTTCGGCCGTGCTCAAAAATATTGCAAGACATCATTTTGTTCATGCACTCAATTTCAACAACTTTCAAAAGTCAAAAGTAGACAATCCTATGCGGATACTCGTGTATAATCTGAGTCACTTGGGTACAAAAAAGATCTTAATTTGTTTAACAAGTACTCAATCATGCACGCACCAGAAAGTCCAATAATCGGATTATGGAGCTTAAATCGCTAATGTAAAGGGCTACCTCAAGGTTGGCGCGCTTTTGGTGTCTAATTTTCATATGAGCCACGAACAAAGATGTCATCATGGCCCTCAAGGCAAAAGCTTAGATCCTTGAAATGCCTTTCGTTTTGCATCCAGCTGAGAGTTTTCTAGGAGTTAATAAGGCAAATAATGTTTAATATTTTACAGAATTTCCTGCATCCTAGAAAAACGGGGAATACATTAAAAAGCTAAACATCCATCCTACAAGCAGGAAAACAAAATGACATGCAGAAGTTTACAAGCAAAGACACCTCCCTAAGACATGACATCTAAAGAGTGGGAGGTTCCTGCTCAGTGGCATAACTCTTAGTCCTCACTTTTCCTTTTCTTCTTTTTGTCTTTCTTTTTGCTGGGAGTTTCTGTCTCTACTTCATCAGATTCGGAATGCTTTCTCTTCCTTTTCTTCTTCTCTTCTGCTTCAACATTTTCTTTTCCATTCTGCAATTCAGCATTTTCATCTGCATGCCTCTTCTTTTTCTTCTTTTCCTTCTTCCCAACCTCTTCAGTCTCATTTTCTTCAATGACATTATTAGCAATATGGGCATCCTCCTGATCTACCTCCTCCTTCTTCTTCTTCTTTTTCTTTTTCTTCTCGTCACCATTTACGGGATCTTGTTCACTTACTCCCACAATCTGCATTGGTTCCTCTTTTCCAGCAGTTGACAGGTCCTCCAGTCCAAGAACAGAATCTGCTGAAGGATTGTAGGTCTGCAGAGGAAAGACAAGTCAAAAATAGCTAATGGGCCTCTAAACCAAACACATTTTCAAAATATTAATAGACCTTAGCAGGAGTTATCAGTCCATTAGCTCCCTTCTTCCGATCCTTGTCATAAAATTCTATCTTTGGCTTGCCTTTAGCAGAGCCAGCAGAACGAACCAGTTCCTTGCCTTCCAAACTTCTTAATCTTGCTTCAAGCTACAAGTTAATCACAAGAAAAGATTACATAACAGGGCAAGCAGGAAGATTAGACTGGTGAACATAATGATATGGCCCAGAATACCTTGGCTCGATTCTCCAATCCCATTGTGTTATCTGGGCTATTATCTCCAAGTGCATCATATCTAATTGCCAATGCAGTTTTAGCAGCAAGGGATCTTGAAATTTTACCCTTGTGCTTTGGGGCTGCCTGTCCAATTAATGATGCATGGTATATAAGTCCATATTTGGGAGTTGAATGCTTTGTCTTTAGAGCCCTAAAAAGAGCCTTTTCAGAACCTAGTATTTGTACTGTACTTCCAGGTTGCTTTGCTAGATTCAGCAAGCTGCCTCCATGGGCAATAAGACGAGCACCAACAAGCTCTCCAACAAGAGCTGTAAGATTAGGGGCAATAGTGTTCATCCTACTCTTTAGATAATCATACAGCTGAGCTCTATACTCTGCAAAAGACAGAACCTGGTTGCATAGATCTTTTATGTTCATCAGATCAAGATCACTAATTTCAGTTCCCATTGATATCAAGGAAGCCTCTTTCAATTCAGTTTCAACCTCCTCCGGAAGTATCTGACATGGCAAGAGCATATACATGAAACATTAATGCAATAGTCTTTGAGGATACCTACAGAAATAATATTAAAGGCTTTTGGCCAGATATCTCCCAGCTATATACACTACAGGAATAGCCAGCACAGTGTAAGGATTTCTTACCCAGCAAAAAATAAAAAACAGTTCTGATTCTCTTTCAACAAAGCAGACCAAAACATGGGTTTGTTTAAATGGCCCACCATTCCTGCCACGCTCTTTTATTTTTAAAGTTTCCTTTCTCTTAGACAATTTTCAAGAACAGTTTTATCAGTGATAGGTGAGGACACCATACCCATTCAAAGATATTAATGTCACATATATGAGCACAGAAGAGCAAAAGCCTCTACTGCAATCCTTAAATGATAAAAAAGGAGAGAATAACCATCTTCCTGCTGCCTCCCCCAACCCAACACACCACCACCACCCCCCCCCCAAAAAAAAAAAAAAGGAAGCTAAACCTTTACCTCAGAGAAATCAAGCTTTGCAGCATTTGAACGATCGCCCATCAACTTAACAGTCTTGGCATAAAGAATGTTATCTTGTACAATCTTTGCAAGCTCAGGAAAATGCCAGCCATACCATTCTCGAACTCTCATTGCATATGTGTTAAGTTCTTTATCAATATCATCCAGGAGGCCAATAGCTTGAATGATCATTGTGTCCACCTAATACATGCAATGTGCAGTAAAACATAACTTAGAGTTTTGCCATAACTAGATCAAGCCATTAATGACATTACCATCAAAGAAATCACAACCAAATAATGCAAAGTACTTCATCAATATTTCCATGATGTCCAATAAATTATATCAGATAAGGCATCTAACTTCTACTTTAGTTAATTGAAAAGAAGACCTTGCTGATATTTGCGTAGCCAATTAGTTAATTGAAAAGGAGTTGGCCTTGCCGATATTTGCATAACAAAGTATTCAACTGGAGACACCAAATAGAATATTCTCATTCTCTCATTCATTAGTGGGTTTGTGCTTGTGTTTGTGCAACAGAGGAGGCGGGAGATGAGATATTTATGCACTTGATTTTTCATTCTTCTTCAGGGCTAATCTGGTAACCAGAGGCAAACCATTTATGGCAGAATATCATGTGTATATCAGTTCATGCTGCGCACAAGCCTATGAGCATGATGATCTGGCGCTCTGGTCAAAAAATTTCTACAAGGAATATTTTCACTCTATTCACTCATCAGTGAAAATGGAAAACTGCAAAGCAACTCACCTTATCAGGGCTGAATTTGAGCTTGTATCTGGAGAGGCAGTGTGATAGACCCAAGCTCATGGGAGACAAATCTTGTGCAGCTAGGCCAGATATAAGTTCAGACAATTGACTTCTGACACCTCTCATTAGTTCCATGACAGTGTTGTTGTGAATACATTCAATTTGCTGAAAGGCATAAACATTAGCTTATCTTGGCTCAAGGTAAAATCCAGAAATACTTACCATACAAAATGAAAAATTAGCTAACCAGTTTCTCTTTGATTGCATTTCCTAGTTTAGAATCAGCCACGCCCAAAGTTTCACCATCACAATGGGCACGCAAGAACTTGCGAAGACCTTTGCTGGGCTTGCTATCGATCAACAAAGTGGCTGCTGACAAAGCCTCTGAAGTATTTTCAAACTTAGCAAAACCTTTCAATTTCACAACCTATGTTAATTGGTAGGAAATTCCGGATTAGATCAATATTTGGATAACACATCAAGCATACACATATGGAGTAAGAAATCTAGAGAAACCGCAGAATGACTAAGAAATATTAATATATACAAAGTCTTCTCATTCCAAAAAATATGCAGATTTCTGAGAACCTTTTTGCTGTAAAAAATCCTGCCGTCTCTCTCTCTTCTTGATTCTATAACATGTGGAACCGACATAGCAAGGCTTAAAAATTTGTTCATATTTCAATAGAAATGCTGTTCTAAAATTAGCACACCATCCATATACCAAAGGTCACAAATTTGTTCCTATTTCAATTGAAAATGCTCTTATAACATTAGCAGTCCACTCTGTGTTAGCAGGACATGATTTATAACCCCTTCAATATTCAAGCTACCAGGCACTAAGCTGCACTATTGAACTGGCTTTGCTGACCACAGGGGCAACCTCCAAAATGGGGAATCCACAAAGGCATTCTTTTTCTTTGACGCTTTTGCAAGCATCATTCATTAACTTGAAGTATTACGTTTTTAAGCTACTTCAGAGATTTTCCAACCATCCCCTCTGGCTACAAACATCTTAATATACCTCCACCCAACAGAGAACAAAAAAATTCCGTCTTACATGCATATAATTGAACCCAACTACACATTCAATTGAGAAGAGGAAGAAGAAGAAGAAGAAATTATCAGTAACAAATGGCAGAACGTACCTTTCTTGCAGAATCTGCCGTCAAGAACTCCTTCCCCAAGTCCTGCAATGCAAGGCAATACATGTCAGCCATCAAACGAATAAAAAACCCAGAAGAACAAAACAAACTTACGCAAGCTATTGCAAGTATAGACATTATATATACACATGCAATTACATATCTTGGCCGAAGTACCTCCACTTTGGAGAGTTTCCCTTCATCAAGCACTTTAAAAAGGGCAAATCCCGCCGGAGTTTCGAAAAGCACCAGCATTTTTGCAGAGTGGAAATTACACCGTCGTGTGTCTGCCTCTGTGTGTATGTGAGAGAGAGAGAGAGAGAGAGGAGGGTTTAAGGTTTAACGGCGGGGAACGACGAGAAGCAGAGCAAGGAGAGAAGGGTTTTCCGTTTTAATGATCTTTCTTGCATTTTTTCTTTTTTAATCGGTTTGGTTGTACATTTTTTAATTGGAGTCTCTTCCGTTTGTCTCGGGTTGCCCAAACTAGAGGTTTTTTTCATTTTCCCCTTTCCTTTTAGAAAATTTGAACTACTTAATATCTTTTTTTTTAAAAAAAATTAATATCTTATGTGACATTTTTGTTTGAATGGGTAATGTTTCTAGAAATAGTTTGTCCTGTATAATTGAATATTTATATTTTTTAAAAAAATGTTTATAATTAAATATTTATTTTTTTAAAATAATTATAAATTTTATTTAAATTTTTATTAACAAAATTATTAATTTTAAAAAATAAGCTCTACTATCAATAACCTCTCTTACTAATTTAAATTTTACTAACACATGAGTCTTAATATTAATATTTTTAATTAATAATAATATCATAATAATTTTTTAAGGTTAAATTACTCTTTATAATTTTATATTAAATCAAGATAAGATATTTATTTATAAACAAAAGTAGTATTAGATATGATAAAGTACTGACTAGAAATCGCTAACAGTAAACTTAAAGGGAGTCACTATTGACGCTTTCTTTTTGTTACTAATACTCCATTATTAGAATTCATCAACCTCAGCTCCTATTAATTTTTACATTTCATGTTATAATTTTTACATTATTTGAGAAAATTTTTTAGTATAAAGTATCTGAGTTATAAGATTCTTGAAGTAGCAAGAAGGGAATATTTAATGCATTATAAAGAAATGTCATTAAAGAAAATTTTAATGTATTAAAATTCTTTTTGTAGTATTCAAACTAAAATTATTTAAATAATATTTTCAAAATATTAATAAAATATAGAAAACTAGAATTGGGAGAGAAAGACCATAATCAATGAATCCTCTATAGTGGATAGGTAATAAGAATTTGGCTTTTAATATAATACAAAAGAGACTAATTTGTGATGGATAAAAAATAAGGAATTTTTTGTTTTCTTTTTTGCTGAATAAGTGAATTTCATTAGAAAAAATAGAATCTTAATTACATATATGAGAAAAAAGTCCGTCACCTATGATAATAGAAAATAAATTATACCTAAAAACTCTTAACATGTTCAATATAATACTTTTTTAGGTCAGAAATATAAGTACTTTTAAAAGAAAGATATGTTATTACAATATGAGTCATTTTACATATTTCGAAAAGCATTTATTACGTATATTTCAACTTTATTATTTTTTTCATTTATTTCTCTATATAATTATTAAGATTATAAAATATACATTATCTCAAAAGTTTTTTTAAATTTTAAGAACCTTAATTCTTATACATAAGTTTAAGAGGACTTATATTTCTAATTGAAGTGAGAACATAAAAATAAAACAAAGAAATAATAACTTCTTGCTCAACTTTTTTTTAAAATTCATAGACATGAAAAACTCAACATTACCTTGATCTTTGAGTAATGATCTAAAAGAGTGTGTATCAGTAGTCTTGAAAATCATCTAAAACCGAGACAACAAGTAGGAAAAATAAAAATTTATTATGAAACATTATGATGTCAATTATTCCAAGAGATAATTCATCTAAATTATGAAATATGAAAGGTTAGGAGTTATAACCAAAGTTGTAACATTCATTCTTTATAAATAACTATTCTCATTATCTTTATTATCTTAGAGAATATGAAAGATCATGAGAGATAAGTTATGTAAATTATAAAGGAGTCTATTAATGACCTTTGATGTGAATGGTCATTTCTAATTCTATTAATAGGAGCTTGTAAGAGTGTGGATGTATTGTGAAAAACTCTCAATAAAATTCTAATTTCTATATTTCTTAGGTTCTCTTTTCTCTCTTTGTTATACTTTAAAATTTTGTTCATTCTTATTTTAGAGACAGTTTTGTATCCATAGCGATTGTAATTTTATAATACATTATCAGCATGATTGTCTGGAGTGTTATTCTTTGAAGTTGCTTTGAGGCACGGATTTTCTGAGGAATTCTTTGAAGGTTTGGGTAGAGACATTCTTTCTCTTTCTTGTCATCATGTCAAATCTTACTAAACCTGAATTCGTACCTCTTGATATTACAGGAAAGAACTATTTATCATGGATTCTTGATGCTGAAATACGCCTTGATGCAATGGGCCTTGGAGACACCATTAGAGAAAATAATATTGAGTCGAATTAAAATCATGCCAAGGCAATGATTTTCCTTTGTCATTATCTTCATGAAGCCTTGAAGGCTGAATACCTTATCGTGAAAGATCTACTTATTCTTTGGTAAAATTTGAAAGGAAGGTACAACCACGTGAACATGGTCATTTTACCAAAAGCTCATTATGAATATCTACACTTGAGGCTGCAAGATTTTAAAACTATTAGTGAGTATAATTCTATCATATTTAGAATTACTCATAATTAAAATTAGGTGGAGAAAAGATCGTTGAAGAAGATATGCTAGAACAAACATTTTCTATGTTTCATGCCTCATATATGCTCATGCAACAACAATATCAAGAAAAAGAGGTGCAAGAAATATTTTGAGTTTATTTCATGCTTACTCATAGCTCAACAAAGTAATGAATTGCTCAAGAAAAATCATGAGACTCAACCAATTGGTTCTTGTCCAATCCCTAGAGTGAATGCGACTAGAACTAATAATTCTAGTTGTGGGAGAGGCTATGGTCATGGTGGTGGCAATAGCCGCGGTCGTGATGGTGGCAATAGCCGCGGTCGTGATGGTGGCAATAGCTGCACTCGTGGTCGTGGTCTCGATAAATATATGCCTTATGAAAATCGCTAAAAGAAAGAAAATTGATGAAAAAGTGAATGATACTACCTCAATAACCGTGAATGATAGCTAGAATTTATGTCTTATTGATAGTGAAACAACGCACACTATATTAAAATATGAAAATTATTTTTCTCACTTGAATATGAGAGAAACAAAAGTGCATACCATAAGTTAGAGGTAGTACAAAAATTAATTGGAGGCTCTGGAAAAGCTAATATCCTTTTAGTTGGAGGTACTTTGTTGGTCATAAAAAATATGTTATTCTCTAAAAAGTCTTAGAGAAATTTATTAAGTTTTAGAAATATTCGTTTTAATGGATATCATGTCGAGACATTTAAAGAAAGCGATATCAAATTCTTATATGTTACTACTTTTGTTTCAGGAAGGAAACATGTAGTATAAAAATTATCATCATTTTCTTCCGACTTATATTATGCCAAAATTAGTTCAGTTGAAATGCATCATTTAGTAAATTAGAAGTTTCTAATCTAAATAATTTTATCATTTGTCATGAATAATTAGGTCATCATGGATCTATAATGAAGCAAAAAATTATTGAGAATACTTATAGTCATTCATTGAAAAATAAAAAGGTCTTGAATTTAATGAATTCTCATGTGCTATTTATTCCCAAGGGAAGTTAATCATTAAACTTTCATTAATAAAAGTAGGAGTTGAATCCCCAACATTCTAAAAAAGGATTCATGCGATATATATGGACTTATTCATCCACCATGTGTGCAATTTATATACTTTATAATTTTAATTGATGCATCGACTTGATGGTCATATGTATGCTAATTATCATCTTGTAACCGAGCGTTTGCGAGTTTACTTACCTAAATAATTCGAATACGAGCACAGTTTCCTAATTATCAAATTAAAAAAATTCGTCTAGATAATGCTGGTGAATATTCATCTCATGCTTTTGATGCCTGCTGTATATCCATTGGCATTATTATTGAACATCATGTAGCTCATGTTCATACACAAAATGGACTAGTTGAATAATTTATTAAACATTTGCAATTAATTGTTAGACCATTGTTGATAAGAACAAAACTTTCTACATTTGTTTGACGACATGCTATTTTGCATGCGGTAGCACTTATATGTATTAGACCAACTAATTATCATACGTACTCACTTTTTCAATTAGACATTTTCCGTTTTGAGAATTTTTAGATGTGTTGTTTATGTTTCAATAGTGCCAAATCAATGCACTAAAATGGGCTCTCAAAGAAGATTGGAAATTTATGTTGGTTATGAATATCTCTCTATAATAAGATAACTTGAATCATTAATGAGAGATTTATTTACTGCAAGATTTGCTGATTATCAATTTGATGAGATGGTTTTTCCTACATTAGGGGAAGAAAATAAGTAGCAAAAATAAGAAATTACATGAACAATATCCTCTTTAAATCATCTTGATGAGTGCACTAGCGCTAGCGAACTAGAAGTTCAAAAGATCATCATTTTGCAAAAAATTGTAAATCAATTGTCTGATACTTTTGTTGACTTTACAAGAGTAACTAAATTGCATATTCCTACTGTAAATGCTCTTATTCGAATTGATTTCCTTGTAGGACAAAATATAAATACTAAAGATAATGATATGCGTATTCTGGGCGTTGCTACTGCATGTTTATAGGAGAATTTTGATAGTGAAATTTACATAAAAATTCTTGAAGGATTTCAAATACCTGAAGAATGTACATCAAACACTTGAAAATTTTATTCTATTAAATTACAAAAATCCCTATATAGATTGAAGAAATCTAGAAGAATATGTTATAATCCTTTTAGTAAGAGCTTGATAAAAGTCGGATATAAAAATGATCTAATTTGTCCATGTGTTTTCATCGAGAAGTCTAAATCAGGCTTCGTGATAATTGTGATATATGAGATATTAATCTTATTAAGACTCCTAAAGAGCTCTTGAAAGTAAGAGATTATTTGAAAAAAGAATTTGAAAGTAAGGATTTTGGAAGGACAAAGTTTTGTCTTAATTTACAAATTGAACATCTAAAAGATAAAGTCCTTATTCATCAATCAACGTCTATTGCAAAAATTCCTATAAAGGTTTTACATGGACAATGCACATCCTTTAAGTACTCAAATGGTTGTTCAATCCCTAGATGTTTCTAAAGATCCATTCAGATGCAAAAAGAGGATGAAGAACTACATGGTCCTAAAATATCTTATCTTAGTGCAATTGGTGCATTGATGTATCTTGCGAATAACACAAGGCCTAATATATTATTTTCTATGAACTTTTTTTTTGCTGAATAACTAATTAACTATATTTTTATCATTCACAAAAATCGTATCAAATACAATGTCAGTGTCTCCCCTATCATAGAGGACGGTAGTAGAGATGAGGGATGGAGCTAAGTAACCAAAAACAACATTAGTTTCAGCCCATTTAACCAATTCATAACCAGTTATATTGTCATTTCTATGAACAAAAAGAAGTTTCTAGTTAGGCCATTTGAAAATGGTGTTTCTACCTTCATCAATATAGTCCATTGTTCATCTATTGTATATTCATTAAGGCTTTTCACCAAATTAAGTGCATCTCTTTCAATAATAATGTTTAAGGATGCTATGGTAGCTGCTTGCTTGAGAGCTAGGATTGCTACCATTGCCTCCGCCTCATATGAATCCCTGGCTATAGATTGCTTATTTTCACCTTTCAATATCTTTCTATTTTCATGTTTGATTAGGTAGGCATTGACTGTAGTCTTAAATACATCTAGAGATGCGTCAAAATTAATCTTCTACCATCCTTTTGGAGGAGTTTTCCATTGTTGCAAACTAGGAAGGATCGATCTGTTAATTCTCCTTCTAATAGATGAGTCCCAGTACTCTTTCAATTTCTTTTCAATCCGGTCACAGATGACTTTTCATTCCATTGAAATTCCTTCATGCAATTTTATGTTCCTGTATTGCCACACTTGTTCCATTGTAATGGCCACAAAATTTAGCATTCTTTCCTTATCATCTGCTGACAAAAGGAATTGATTATTTGGATTCAATAGCTCATCTATCCATTTTTTAATTTCCCAATCCTTAAAAGCCTCTAACCTCAACTACCAATGTGATGAAAACCAAACTACTATACTCAACGGGGAAGATATGTTCTAAACTTTCTTCTCTGTTGTTGGAGACTATGCATGTTTTTTCTTTCACACTGAAGATCTTAGAAAGTTTAGCCCTTGTTGAAAGAATTTTAGATAAGATTTTTCACATGAGATGCTTGTGTCGGTTATGCAGACTTGAAATCCATAGCCTGTCCCAAATTGTTTTGTTAATCCATGAGAAGGAAGCAAACTTTCTGTAGTTTTCAATTCGGTAGGTAGACTTCACGGGCAGTTTTCCTGACTTTGAGGGTAACCAAACCATAATATCATGTTGCTCAATAAGAGGAATTTTAATTCTTAGAATTGCTTGTGCAATTTCACTTGGAAATAGAGATTTGATAAAATAACTATTCCATGAACCAATATTGGCTTTTATCAACTGTTTAACAAAATGGAATGGGCTAAGCTGGCTATGTTCATCCCCGAGTTTGTATTTTGGCAATTCCGTTATCTATGCATCTTTCCAAATTTTTGCTATTGTATCTCTTCCAATCTTCATACATGCACCTGTCTTCTTGAGTAGGTTTATAACTTCCCAAATGCATGTCCATATCCAAGAGGAGCCATTGAGACATTTTTCCATTGCAAGCAAATTCCTTCCACGCAAGTATTTCGATTTGATCAGCTTGATTGACAATTTTCCAAGTCCAGTCATGATTTGCCATCCCAATTTAGCTATACTAGCCCTATTATTGTCCATTGATTTCCTGAAGCCTAAGCCTCTTACTTGTTTAGGAGAGCATATGGTCTCTCATGATTTCAAGTATAGATGTCTACTCTTTTAATCCGTAAACCCCCACCATAAGTTCTTATTCAACCTATCCAATTGATTGCATATTAATATTGAAAGCATAAAACTATTCATCGTATGGAGGGGTATCAATTGAGCTACCACTTTGATCAATATACTGTGACCTGCTTGGGAGAGGGTTTTACTCTTCCAACCACCTAATTTCTTATGCAGTTTCTGTACCAAATTCTGAAAGGCCACATTCTTTGCTGTACATTTACAAAATGAGGTCCCTAGTTAGATTATTTTATGATCACATTCTCGCATTGGCATGATGTTTCCAATATCAAATTTTTCTTGCTTGCCAACATTATTGCTATATTGTATCATTGACCTGTCAAGGCTTACAGTTTGTCTAGACCAACCACTAAACTTGTTTAGACAATTCTTAATGTGTGCTGCTTCTTTCTCATTTACTTTACAAGACAAAGTTAAATTATCAGTAAACATCAAGTGGGAAATTGAGAGACTTTGTCTAGCTATTTTAACTCCATGGATATAGCCATTATTTTTTTTTTTCCCTTTATGATCATCCTTGACAAAAGGTTAAAAAATATGGTAAAAAGTGGCCGGTGAAATAGGATCACCTTGTTGAATTTTTCTTGAGGGAGAGAAGTAACCAAAAGGGGATCCATTTATTAATATTGAAAAGGACGAAGAAGAAATACACTCCTTAATAAGCCAAATAAACTTAGAAGAGAAACCATGACATTTCAAAATTCGCAAGAGAAGAGACCATTCTACCTCTGTCATAAGCTTTGGCCATATAAGTTTTCATTGCCATGAATCCTTTCTTACCTTTCTTTTTGTTGAGGTAGTGCATAATTTCATGTGAAATCACGATATTATCAGCCATACCTCTTTCGGGAATAAAAGCTGCTTGCATTGGACAAATGATCCTAACAAGTACCTGCTTCAACCTCAAAGCCCAAATGTTTGTAATAATCTTATAGATTATATTACATAAAGAGATTGGCCTAAAATGATCAACCTTTTGTTCTCATTTTTAGGAATAAGTGCAATGTAAGTGTGGTTGAAAGCTCCCAACATATGTCCATGATAAAAAAAAAAATTTTTTTGACACCTTTTGACACATTTTTAACAATAATGTGCCTTCTGTGTGATCCGAATCTTTCATGAATTAAAACACTAAAGATATGCCAAAGGTAAAGAAATAACAAGGGAAAGACTAGAACCACATAGAAACAAAGGACAAGGACCTAAAATAAAATGTAGGAGAAAAAAGAGACAAAACAGATGAGAAGAGTAAAGAGGAGGCTATTAAGATCTAAAGTCGATTCCTATAATCTATAGCAATCTGGGAAGATAGATGGAGAAGTAGGATGAAATCCGAGGAGAGCTTACTCAAGAAGAAGAGAGTTCCACTCACGAGGTAGAGAAAGATACATTTTCTGTAAACTTATTAGTAGGATGTAATTCTTTTCTCAAAAAAAAACATTGGAATAGTATTAAACATATCCTTAGATATCTTCAAGGTATTATAAATATCGAATTATTTTATTCGAACAAAACCAACTCCAAGTTAATTGGTTATGCAGATGCTGGATATTTATCTAATTCACATAAAACAAGTTCTCAAACTGATTATGTATTTAACTATAATGGTACTGCTATTTCACGGTATTCTACAAAACAATCCATGGTAGCCACCTCATCTAATCATTCTGAAATTATAGTCATTCATGAGGCAAGTCGAGAATGTATATGGTTGAGATCTATAGTTGAGAATTGTGGATTATCATATGGGAATAGAATTTCAACTACTCTATATGAGAATAATGCAACTTGTATAACTCAATTAAAAGGAAGATATATTAAAAGAGATAGGACAAAGTATATCTCACAAAAATTTTTCTTTACTCATGAACTCCATAAAAGTAGTGATATTGATATATAACAAATTCAATCATGTGATAATTTGATAGATCTATTCACTAAGACATTACAAATAGCAACATTTGAGAAATTGGTGAATAAAATTAGAATGTGTTAAGAATCTTAAAGGATTATCTCATTTAGGGGAATAGTAATGACATAAAGAGTAGTGTATTTTTTTCCTTTATTAGAGTATTTTTCACTGAGTTTTTTTATCTAGAAAAGTTTTAATGAGACATACTCTATGTGATGGACACTCAATGGAGAGTATTATGAAATATTATGAATATTAATTATTCCAAAAGATAATTTATCTAAGTTATGGAATATGAAAGGTTAGAGAGTTATAACCAAAGTTGTAGCATTAATTTTTTATAAACCACTATTCTTATTACCTCCATGGCTCCATTATCCCAGAGAACATGAAAAATTATGAGAGGTAAGTTATGTAAGTTATAGAAAAGACCACTAATGACTATGATGAGAATAGTAAATTCTAACTCTATAAATAGAAACTCGTAAGAATGTAGATGTATTGTGAAAAACTCTCAATAAAATTTTAATTTTTAAAATTTTCTTTTCTCTATTTGTTATAGTTTAAAATCTTATTATTATTTTAAAGTTAATTTCATATCCTTTGCTATCGAAGTTTTATAACAATATTTACATAGACGATTCGGCTATTTACGTAGTCTACCAATGTAAGGTACTAAAAGTGAAACAATTGTTAAACATTGTGGACTGAAAATTTATTTTTGAATGTTAGGGACTCAGAGTGTAAATTCCTCCGTATTTTTGACATCTACTGATCCTCCCCTCCTCTTCCTCCATCCTTGCGGCAGCCTGCATCTGCCCTCTCCACCTTCCACAACCGAGGCTGGTCGAACTGGGATAAACCCTTCTCTATTCTGAGACCCCAGTCTCAATGTCTCTCTCGAAAATTGCCATTGGAGCTGTAATTTCAAGAGCAAGAATAAACTCAATACCACTAGTATACCTTCTCCCAAGACTGTCATTTCTTTCTCTTTCTTTCGCCCGAAAACAACTGCCTATGTCCCAGCCCACTCCTCCAGTATACCGTAATTATTCTTGGTCTGGTACATTACATGTTCGGAGATATCATGACGGAAGGCCAAGAGGGTCTCTCTGGAGAGGGAAGAAAGTGATTGGCAAAGAGGCGTTGTATGTGATAATAGGTTTGAAGAGATTTAAAGATGACGAGGAGAAGCTTGAGAAGTTCGTGAAAACCCACGTCCTCAGGCTTCTGAAGATGGATATGATTGCTGTCCTTAATGAACTTGAACGCCAGCAAGAGGTTTCCCTTGCTATTAAGGTAAATTATCAATCTTGTACTTCAGTTTATCCCATAATGTGAAAACTGTAGTAGAACTGGTCGCTTATGTAGTCTCTGAAATACTGGTTTGAATATTATAGTGCCTGAATTTTTATATACATTTTGGTTTGAGGGCTAAACCATCTGTCATGCTATAAGGCCATTTTGGTTTACATAGACGAATCTGCTATTCAATTTCGTAATTTGGTACATTGGTTTGTAATTTTAAAGAGTCCATTTGGTTATATATGACGTCCCGTATGTTTGTGTTTGTAGATGTGCGTGTGCATTGCAAAAGTCTGCTCAAAGCTAATCAGAAATATGATACTACAAGTTAATCCAATTTTTCATGATATTGGTGTGCTTCATTTGCTGGCACAGTCTGTTAAGCCGCATCCGGAATGGCCAGAAACCATGCAAGTTTTTTTACATGAAAAGATTTATTACTTTTTCTGAGCACAATTTCAGTGGTCTAGAAGATGATAAATGTTCTTGGAATCAACAACTAATGCTGTAATCTCTCTCTCTCTCTCTCTCTCTCTCTCTCTCTTTTTAATGTTTGCTTGCAGAAATTTTGCTTTTAGGCTTCTAATGTTCAAAGCTGAGAGAAAGTAGCGGCGAATTAGTAGTGCTGAATTATTATTGTCTAATGAGGCAAAAGGGCCAGAATAAAAAAAAGTTGAATAGTGAAGCATTTCATTTTTGTAGAGTTTCTTTTTGAATAATTGAATTATTTTATCTAAATTTTGGGGTAACAGGCTAAGATTATGCTAAATTACCTAAATTTTTATTTGGTCTTGTTTAATTCTTTTTTTCCCCTAATGATGCATTAAGATATTAGGACATGGTTGACTCCTATAAAACAGAAGGGAAAAGAGATCAATAAATGTGAATTTCTATTGAATTGCAATTTGTGTATATCCATGATGTGCTTTCTTGTTTTGGATACCATATATTTCAATTTTCATGAACAAGCAATCCAATATAAATCAACTCAATCTTCACATAGATGATGCGGATTATGTCATTTGCACTGCTATACAGTAAATTTGGTTTTTGGTATTTACAGATGTTCAGGGCAATTCAGAAGCAAGAATGGTATAAGCCTGATGTATATCTGTATAAGGACTTGATTATTTCATTGGCTAGAAGCAGAAAGATGGAAGACGCAATGGAATTATGGGAAATGATGAGAAAGGAAGATTTGTTTCCTGTTTCTCAAACATATACTGAAGTTATTTGAGGTTTCTTAAGGAATGGCTCCCCTGGAGATGCAATGAACATTTATGAAGACATGAAGAAGTCTCCAGATCCACCAGAAGAGTTGCCTTTCAGGATCTTATTGAAGGGACTCCTGCCACATCCTCTCTTAAGGAACAGAGTCAAGCAAGATTTTGAAGAAATTTTCCCTGATAAACATATTTATGATCCTCCTGAAGAGATATTTGGACTTCGCTGAGGTTTGAGTCCTGCTTTTCTTCATTCTTTTCTGCTTCTCTACAATAGCTTGCTTTAATTATCTGTAATGATTGTGTAATATTCATCATCTATTGGCTATAGAAATAAAGTTGGATCTATGATAAATGATATTAACAGACAAGTGAACTTGGAGCTCAATATCTCTTTTCAGGTGAACTTGGCCTTTCCTAGTAAGAAAAACTGTTTTATGCAAATCAGAAGTAGCCATGCAGAATAAAGAGGACAGAACATGGCTTTTTTACTGCAACATGACCCGTGACTTTTGAAGGAAGACGGTGGTTACTCACTCCACCAAAATCAGACCAAAGTTGTTTCTTGAATGTTGAAAGTAAAAAGTCTTGTGATGAAGCAGCAAGGGCCACTTTGGTTCAATTCTGCTTCTCACTGTTCCTTTATAGCCATCTTTGCGATCCCGATTCCTTATATCGAAGATATAATCATGGTCCTACACCTGTAATCAAGGACAATTACTGCATTAATCTTTCAGCTTTGGGAATCAAAGAATTTAGTGATTCAAATTATGTCAGTAATCCATGCTGTGTGTCTTAGGAAACCATTGTAAACTATTCCCTCTGTTCACTTTTATTTGTCAAAAGGTGGCCATTCTCTTGTTCATTTTTGTTTGCCAAAGATGTGAATTCAAAGATGTTTGACTAGTTCAGTTCCAAAAATATCGTTATTTAAAGAACATTTTAAATGTGATCAAGCAAGAGAGAGATTAAGGAAGACAGGGAGATTTGTTTTACAACTAAATTAATGAAAAGGGCAAAAGGTCTTCTAAGCTCTAATTCATATGAAATTTTGCAAGTCCTTGGTTGGTGTGTTTTGGTCTTTTTTGACAAATGAAAGTGAATGGAGGGAGTAGGTTTTATCTTAGTTCTTTTCGGAGTTTAAATTTTTGCTATAGAAAAGTTATACTCTGAGCTAGAGTCATTATGTGTAAAAGTTTTATGTGAAAAAGAGGGAAAAAAGACATGTTCAGAGAAGATAACGGAGATATGTCAGGTCAGGCTCAACAAATAGTTGAATAGGTTATTGTGCAGATACGGCTCTGTTTCTCTAAAGGAAAAGCAGTTAAACCTGGTTTTAGATGTGTGCAAAACACGACAAAAATTTTTTAGGTTTATTTTATTTCTCATTGACATGTGCTTAAGCTGAGCTGGCGTTTATCCTATGAAAATCAGCAGTTTGTTTTCTACTTTTGAAAAATGAATAGAGTTGTTCTATTGTGCTCCCTATTCGTCAACATAATATCTTATGTGATATTCATCAACATAATATCTTCTGCTATATAAAGCCTATGTATCCCTCAGGTGTTACAATTATTGTCCGAATAATTGTGATGCAGTTGAAACAAAACCTGGAAAATGGACTTTCTAATGTTGTGAGGATAATCAATATAGTAACTAATGCAAATGAAGTTGGTTTCTAGACGGCAGTTTATCATTAGAAAGAGTAATTTTGTGGTCAATTAAAATTGTGGATCTCTGATAAGCACCTTTTAGTTGTGTTTATATCAGTTTCTGGAAACATCTTCACTGAGGAAAGTGGTATACTTGTTTTGGAAGGTATGTCTGCCAAGGCATAATTTTTTCATTCTAATTTTATACCTTACCTATGTGCCAAGGGAAAATAGACAGCCTTGGTAATATACATTTCATTTATTTCCTGTATGGATGCATATCCCTGGTGGTTTGACATATGTTCTGATTGGTCTAATTTGGTAATGCTTATGATATTTTTTTCATTTTGTTTTGACATCACAGTTGGATGAATTCGAGTTATCTGGTGCATCTTTTTAGTCCTCTCTTATTCCAAACAAGAAATTCAACTTACCTTTAGGAGTTTGTAAACAACATTGAAGGTGGCAGTTTTTTTCCATCTCTCTAATGCATTTCTATATTTCTAGATAGTTGAATTTTAGCAATTGTTCTTTTTCCTATTTCCCCAGCTGGTGAAAGAGAATAAGAAAGAAGATCTCATATGCAATAAACTTTCTATACATTCATATTCATAAGAAATCTGCAGTGTGACAAAAACAAATACTCTCCATTTGAACAATGAAACAACGATTATTGTCTTTTAGGAAGATTTGATTGGTCATATGTAGCATTGTTGCTATTTGTCTATATTGAGGAACTGTTCTTGAACCTATGAATTTGTTTGCGTGACGCTAATCTATTTTTTTTTTGAAATTTTATCCTTCAGAACAGATACCCATGTGTGGTATTAGTAGTTAAAGCAAGGCCTATGAGAACAAATTGGTAGGCAGTAAGAGTTGCTAACAAGCTCAGACAATTCTGTTAGTGATCTTCATTTTCAACATCATTGTCATTACAGATGCTTCCTCTTGATTTCTTATAGAACTAGCTAAATGGTAGTTTGATATGGGCCAGTGAATATTAGAAGTTTCTTACTGTAACTCTTTATCTGAAGGTACTTCTTCCAAATATGTAGAACTTTAAAAGGAAAAAGAATAGTCTTAAGTGTACCTTGATGCAATGTCCTCCAATCATCAGATAATTCTCATATACCAAGCAAAAAAGGGGAAAATTTTCCATTACCAAATCTTCTCCTTTTATGCAGTTAAAGAAGCACAGCTTTTTCTACAACATTGATGCCTCATCATCGATACCTTATGTAGAGCATGAAACGAAAGCACAATGAAACTGCGAGGTACTTATGCAACACCAGTGTAAGGTTAGAAACCAACGGTAACCTATGACCTGCGAATTGAAAATGGAAAGTATGGGAAGACAATCCTTTCAAGGACCATCTAATTGCCCTGAAATGAATGAAATAAAGAATCTAAAGGAGCATGCAAAAAAAGTTGGCTGCAGTGAACTGTTATTGTTGCTATGAAATTTCAGGAACTTGATATTCGGTTCCAAATGCCAGTATGGTTTTTTCCTACGTTCAGATGTCTTTTAACAGCCCACACTGGAAAACTGGTGTAATATATCTAGTAATGATGAAACCTACTTTCTCTACGGTTCATTCAGTAGTGCGAATTTTTGCTTAGTGAAATAGTAGAAGCAATCAGCCTTTGTTAAGGAGTAGAGGGAAAGCTTCCGAGCTGGTAATCTTGGAAAGGGGGAAATGAGGCTTTGGTTAGGGAGGGAGCGAGGGAGAAGGTTAAGAAGATATTCTTAAACTTTCCTAATTTAATAATTGAATAAATCATATAAATAAGCCTTAAAACTATTTACATGACATAACAAGATGATTTGAGTCGCGTAATTGGTCGTAGGTTCGATTTATAAAATTATTTAGCTAAATACATTTTTATCAAGTAATAAACCGTGTGTACTGTGTAAAACTATATATTGTCGGTTGCTCAATAAAAAAGATAAAAGGCAGCCGTTAAACTATTTGGTCAAGAAGCTTCTCATTCGGCCAAATCTGCTGCAAAATGAAGAGCAGAGCTCAGACTCTCTTCCATTCTGCAAACTATGTACCACCAATAACACTACAGAATGAAGGAAAATCTCTCTCTTTCCCAATTAAATACTATTCACTTTCTAATATTACCTATGTTTGCGTTTCAAAACAAAAAAAAAAGTATTCACTTTCTTATCATTTTGTATAGAAAACTGAATATACAGACTTGTTTTGATTGAATAACTTTGATATATTTATTTGGATTTATAACTGATAGCCTAAAATTGATCAGATTGAAATGCTACTACGGCATGAATTTACAGACGTTTGTTTCAAGGGGCGATCTTGAAGCTTCGTGGAGATGAATTTTGAGTTTAAGGCTTAGTGATTCATATCCATGCATTAGCTTAGCTCGTAAAACTCCCCTTTTTGGGGCATTGAGGCTTTCCAGAGCTGAATTTTAACAAGTATGCCCGAGGAAAAAGTGCAGAGCTCTTGAATAATTTTTCATAAATAATATATATATATATATATATATATATATATATTTATATTTATATTTATATACATCTTGATTCTTAAAAGGATACTACTTTTCTTGAGCTCAACTTTGGCATGTGGATGCAACTTGTATTACGTGAAAAGTTTTGGCTTATTCCTCATATGAATAGCAATAGGCATTCAAATGATCATGTGAAACTTCAAAAGGCCATTACACGGCAAATTTAGGCAGTTGAACCCACATGCATGGGACACTTATAATTAGTTTGGCACAAAGATGTTCGTCACTTCTTACCTTCTAACAACTACTTCCTCCACTACTCCCCTAAAGTTTAGACCATGAGGGCAGATCATGCGAAGGGCTAGGGCAGAATTTTGCCTTTTTTCCCCCTTAATCCCAATTAACTAATAGTTTTAATTTCAATAGATTTATATGTATATTGTGTATGTACACTCATAAGCCTTTTCGTCAATTAGATTTATCAACCTATTAATTTATGGTGAAATATTTAACTATAAATTATTAATGATAAAAAATCATTTTCAAATTAAACCCTATTATGCACAATTTGCCAAATCCAAAGAAAAATACCTTTTGGCTCAATTTAGCTCCAAATGAAGGTAAAATTGTCCATACAAGGGTGAAATGTACTTGTCACCTATTCGGGCAAAAACTTTTCGTACTAATTTACACTTTTACCCCGGGTTTATTGTCCTTCGCCAAAACGGAGGAAGATGAGAAATACGTAGAAGAAGCATATCTAAAGAAGTGATGGTGATGGAACATTTTTGATCGTTTTTGTTGAAAGCGTAAAGAGAGAGCATGCTAAGGTCCACTGGGGAAGTTGCTGTTTTTGGTACTGAGGCAAAGCAAGATCCTCACTCAACTCGCCAACGTCCTTCAATTGCAGAAGGACAGTGGCATTAGAATGAGAAGCCAAAAATTGCACCGTTTTGTTCCTTTCTTGCATGGATGGGATGGGACCAAATCAGAGTCACGAGAAGAGCATCGGACATGGTATCCTAAATTAGGCCGACAAACAGAAGGAACTCAAATTTTCTTTTTCTTTTTTTTTTTGGCTTCATTGTTTACTCCAGATGAATCGATAAGGTTTTCTGAATAAATAAAGCTCAAGTAATTGGCAGTGTTCAATTTGATTGTTAGGATTGTGTTATTTAAATTTGAATAAGTTAATAATATTATCTACTTGTCCTTCTTATAGTTTTAGAGGTTAAAATTTTAATTACTGGAATAATGGAAAACAATTTTACATCGTAATTTTCATTCAAAAGAATATATTGAATTAAAAGCTAGTCAAGTCAAAAGTTTTTTTGTTCTTTTCTAATTTGACAGGATTTGACTCTAAGTTCATTAATTACAAATTAGGCACTCAAACAATTCATTATTACCTAAACAGTACTCCAAAAAGGAGTATATCTTGTTTCAAGTTTGTACAAATGTCGGAACTTAGAACAAAAAGGAGAATCCTATTAATTAATTAATTAATTAATTAAGAACAAAAAGATTACAAGTAAATTATCACTAAAATTTTAAACATAATTACACTTTGACTCATATATGAATCTTGCAGGATGATTCCTCCGTTCAGGATAACAGATTAAACATAATTGAACCCTATATGTGAAGAATTTATCCCTTTCTACTATGTGCGTTTTGGCGCGAACTCTTTTTTTTTAACAGTGTTGGACATGGGAGAGCTGTGTTTTTCACTCAAGTAAGGTGAAGAAATGAGGAACACTGAAATGGGGGGGCAAATGATAGGGACAATGCTGTCGGAGAGTCGGTTCTTTGCATCCACTTTGCCGTAAAAGGTAAGTCGCACTGCTTTCTCCAAAGTCATCAAACTTTTCTCCGTTTGGCTTATAATTCACCAACCACAGCAAGAAGAACTACGCCTCCGGGCCTCCGGCTTCCAACACACCATAACCAAGGAAAAATATTCCACGAGATAACGAAATTACTAAAAGAGAAAAAGTGGAAGACTCCTAAAAATAAAAATGCGGTTAAACTGTGAAAATGTGATAGCTCAATGGCTAGAAGCATTCCTAATCAGATTATAAATCTTGATTCAAATATATATATTTCCCAATGTTTCAAAAAAGAAAAATATGATCAAATTGGTCCCCCTTATATTGTAGTCAATACAAGCGAGTATTTTACAATAGATTAGTCTTTTTAAGTGATAGGTATTAAAAATTCTATTTTTAAAACACAACATGTAATTACATGTGCAGGGTAAATTTTTATTCGCGTAATTTTTAAGAAATATATTATCTATTCCTTAATTTATCACTCTTAAAATGATAGATAGAGCAATTGAAAACGAGAAGAAAAAGGATTGGATACAATTTTAAGGATTAGGATCTGATAAAAACAATTATTTCTTTCTATCGGAGTATGATGAATTCTACTGGCAAAATTAGTGCGTATTTAGATTGATTTTTATTTGAATTGAATTATATTGGAAATCGTAAAGATACATTATTTATGAGAAGAGAAGTTGGGTCTAAAGTTAAAAAAATGAGAAAAAAGTAAACTTTTTTTTTTTGGTTTAAAAAATAATTATGATCTTTTAGTGTGGAATAGGGATTTATTTACGTTATGGAGAATTCTTCTACTAGACATGGTCATTTTTTGTGGATAAAAAAATTTTAAACCCTCTTGTTTTTTAGAAGGAAAAATTTTAAACCTTTAAAGCATATAATTTATAATGCATATAATAGAGCTAATTAACGTTTATAGTTCAAATATACATATATACCACGTTTAGCTAATAATTTTCTTATAATATATCTTATATATGGAAAAATCGCAACTCGACAAAATCAAGGGTGCATATAGATACGATTTCATCTGGACAAAAATACAATGAGATCATATTTTTCCTCTTACAAAAAATTTACTTTTGTAGAACATAAGATAAAAAATCTCAAATCCAAACTCAATCCATATAAATCCCAGGAATTTTCATTCTTAAACCCAAACTCAATCCATATAAACCCCAAGAATTTTCATTATTGTAGCCTCAAGAGTAGAAGGACCTCGACATCAAGTACCACTAAAATATAAATATAAATTCATATATCTCTAACTACCAATTTTGTACGTAATTATTTTTTACAATATATAAGTTTTCAAGATTTTTAACTTAAAAAAAAAAGGAAAAGAGGGTGGATATGATATCATAGGAAACTAATTTGCCTTTTATCTTCCCCGGCTGAACATAATAGTAATCTAAAAGCGTACTTGAACTTGTAAAACGACATCATATTGTAAACCCCCCCCCTCAAAAGGATGGGATGATTCCTCTAAAGTGCCAAGTTAGGCTAATGCCATCAAATTCAGTCCCGTGATTTCAGAAGGTTTTGTCTAGTAATCATATATATGGCACATCTTTTAAGCAAAATTAGTATTATTATTTCTAAAAAATAGGGTTGATTAGTGTGCCTTTAAATTATTTACTTAATACTTTTAAAAAAATGAATTTACTTAATACTATAGAACAATAAGTTACTTTATGTAAATTAATAAATTAAGAAAATTAAGGAGAGCTAGTACTAGGAGTCTAGGACTTCTATCTAGGACCACCATAGCAAGGAAGGTGTATTTAGATTAATTTTGTTACGATAATTATTGTAATATCTCGCGTTTTGAAAAATATGATTCAAAATAAAAAAAATAGAGAAAAATAATAATAAAAAAATTTAGTCTAAATTCTAATCCACGCTTGCCAGCATCAAGAAAAGGTACATGGAAATTCACCTTAATTGTGAAGTTGCTTGAAGTGTTCAAAGACAAGTTTCGTTTTATGGTGTGCTCAAGTTCTCAAAATGCACGTACATTGAATTCGTAAAATCGTCTTCTCTCTTTCATCCAAAGTAAAGAATTAATCGATTTCCTAATGAAAGAGTTTTAACTATTTCGATTCAAAATCTCTACAATAATTATTAGCATGACTCACTCAAAGGAAAGCAAAAATACCTTTCTTTAAACAGAGAAAATCCAATGATTTTGTTCAATTGTAGAATTCAAGAATCCCAAAAATGTTAGCCTTTCATTATAAATAAAGCCTCTTTATTCTACTCCCACTCAAAACAATATGCCATTTCTCATCAACACGCGCCGCCACAAATGCGTGAGTAAACTGTAACAGCTAAGATAAAAACTACGATTGTAATTGTTGTAAAACTAGCAATATATCCCACTTAAAAGGCGTTTTTTTCACGACATTCTACCACTTATTTTATGTACACAGATCCTAGAAAAAAAAACTAATAATAATTCTTTACACGTGTAGTCTATTAGAACTCCGTTAAAGAAACGTTACGTCGACCTTCGTCAATTGACGGCGACCATAGCGGTGAAGGCGGAGCTTTCAACTTCTGGAAATATTCCTCTATCTCTATGCCACCTTTTGTCAGCTCCTCCGTCTCATCTCTTGACGGCAAATACGGCGGCCGTAACACCTCCTTTAACAAATCCCACCTCAAACCTTTGAAGAATTCGTGCTCTTTAATCTCAGACGCGCCTCTCAGGTACCCCAACCGGCGCGTGGGATCTTTCGCCAGCAACTTCTTGATCAGGTCCGTCAATGCATTTGGTTTCCCAATGAACTCCGGCTCCAGCATCAGTATTCTCCCGAAGGTTTCTTTCCGGTTTTTGCCACGAAACGGCGTCGTGCCATACAGCATTTCGTAGCAAAGAACTCCTAAAGCCCACCAGTCTACTGCAAATTCATGCCCATCTCCACGTATAACTTCGGGCGCTACGTACTCTTCGGTGCCAACAAATGAATTCGAACGTCCGTTAGAAATATTAGGGTTTCTTCTGCTTACAGGTGAAACTCTTGCACTTTTTGCTTTCTTCAACCCCTTGCTGCTTCCATATTCTTTGTTTTTGTTATTCAGAGTGACAAAGCGCGTGAGATTTCTCCTGCGAGGATGCGGGGATTGCTTCCGGAGACTCGCCGGTGGCTCCATTTCGGGGTCGGAAGTGAAAAGAAGGGTTTCCATTTTCTTGGGTGGTAAAGTACGTGAAAGATCAAAGTCCGTGAGAGTGACGTGGCCAGAATGTTGAATCAAGATATTTTCTGGTTTCAGGTCTCGATAAACAATGCCCGAGCTGTGAAGTTTCTCCAGGGCACAGACGATTTCAGCTAAGTAAAAACGGATAACGGCCGGAGAGAATACGTGGTCGAACTGCTTGTACCGGAGCTGGTTGAGGTCGCCGCCGGGGCAGAAAGTGGTAGCCCAGCAAAGAAAGTCGTCAGTATCAGACACTCCGAGGAGGTAGGGAAGGAACGGATGGTGCGGTTCCTGGAGTCGGAGGCGGTTTAGGACGGAGATTTCCCATCGAGCGCGGCGGTCTGCGTCCGGCTTCACCGCCAATGAGGGTTTCTCGACGACCTTGAGGGCGAACGGGGAGCGGGCACTGGGGTCATTTTTTTTGTGATGGACGAGAAAGACGGTTCCCATGGCTCCTTTGCCGAGTACTTTGATGGCCCTGAGGTTGTCGAGCTGCAGCTCCGGCCACGTAGTACTGTTGTCCATTTTGTCTTTCTGGGAGGAAGAGAGATAAGGGGAGAATGATAAGAGTATAGACACACGATCAATATATAGTAGGCAGGGGTGGTCGTGGAGGGGGGAAAGCATGGGGGGCCTGGAGAATGCTAGAGTATAGACACACGATCAATGTATAGTTAGCCAGGGTGGTCGTGTAGGGGGGAAAGCAGGGGGGCCGGTGGTGGAGTTGGAAGCTTTGTTTGGATTACGTGCGTTTGACGCTCTGAGGTTTTGTTGTGATGGTAAAATACCCGTGTGCTGAGAACAGTAATTTTTGTTTTTTGGGAGGGTTCTTGTCTTTGTCATGGGAGGAAAACTCCAATTTCAAGATTAGCAAGAACTCATCCTAATAAAAAAAGGGGGGAAAAGTACTGAAGGGTATTATGGTAATTTAATGTAAAAATTGCATGATATTTAAAATTTAATGTAAAATGATAAGTAAGAATTCAAAAGATATAGAATAACTAGAAGACAAAGAAATATTAATTATTTAAATAATTTTTTCCTTTTAAAATGAAGAAGAATTGTTTGGATGGTGAGGGAAGCCATGTGGTCATGTCCAGCCGCTGGGCAGTGTTTCCTGTAGCAAATTGATGCAAGATTCAATCATTATCTGAAATTGATTTTGGATGGCTCTGCAAAAGCCAAAATTTCCCGAATTTCTTCACATAAAACAAGTGTTAATTTCCTTTTAAAACTATCGAAACACAAGGGTATTACATATTCATGTTTGTCTTCTATTATCAAGAGGATAAAATACATATCTTTGAATACGTAGACAAAAAATATAGTTCTTAACTTATTCATTACTCTTTTAAATTAGTACATACATATCTTTATGTCAATGGAATAGGTATATAGGTACAACTTTAAAGTTAGATGACAAAAAAAATTAAGACGGTGTAACTAAAATAAATAATTTGAGTTGTAATCAATCAAAAGTAATACGATAATAACTGATCAATTATCTAAAAATACTCGTTACTAAATTATATAATTTATATTTGACGCAGTTAAATTGGACGCAATTTTAATTTTTTTGGTTTACAAAATTGCAGAGTGATGATCAAGATATCAGAAATAAAGAGATTAATGATAGAGTAAAAGCTTCTTAAGATGGAATTATTGATGATTAATTAGTATGGTAGTAATATATATGAAATCTACAGGGCGATTCTATGGTTTAGGTCATCATGTAAGTGAGCGTGTTATAATGAGTGTGATATAATGTAATCTAACTAAGGTACTCAATGCCATCTCTCTTTACCTACCTTTACGTACGGTATATACATAGATTCTTCCAAGTCAATAATTGTACATACCTTAGGATAATTCTAAATTGGCCTCTCAAAATTTGAGAAATTCGTAATCTAGCATTTCAAAAGCTTTTTTTTATTCTTTTGCCTTTCTAAATTTTCAAAATAATAATAGGCAAGTTTGTTATTTTAAATTAAATGGACACCTTGATGGCAATATCAGGATGAGAAAATGGGAGGGTTCATTTCAAAAGAATTTTAGAATTAAGAAGATCTTAAGTTCATCTTTTAGAAATTTAGTTCCTTCATCTTTTAGAAGTTTAATTTTTTCAATCTTTAAAGGAGTTATATGCAAATTAATCAGAGCATCAAATTATAACATATTATAAAGCCGTTTTGTTGGGAATACAATCTTTATATTTCTATTTTAAGACAATAACTTTCATGTAAAGATTTATTTTATTTAAATTTTTACAATTAAAATTATCCACAGCATTTACACAACCTCTGTTATCACCCCTTGCATTCAATTGAAAACTAGAAATTTGTATCTAGGGTCTAATTTACAATGCTTTTGACGAGGGAAGAAATTATATAATCAACAAGAAAACAATAATTATCAAAATTGCCCAAGAGGCCTTATCTTAATAGCAAGAGCCAGCCTCTCAATCATGAGGTTGAAGCTTAAATTCTTTTATACTTTTGATAAGGATATTTTCTATTTATAGAGACATTGTAACTAAGAGGTTGTTTATGTAATCTCCACTAATAGTGTGACATCTATAGTATTTTAAAATAACTTTTAAATTTAATTTTTTTCAAAAAATAATATTTTAGTTCATAATTAATTAAATATCTAAATTGCAGTATTATATTCTTCATACATTATCTCTACTACATCAGAATAGTAATCCAAAAAAAGGAAAAATACGTGCAATAGGGCTTGTTTTGTAGGGAGGAAGGATTTAAATATATACAACACAAACGACAAAAGATATTAAGATTAGTAAAAGTGAATTATTTATGAGAAAATAAATAATGTCAAAATGAAAAAATAGGAGAAAAATAAGAAAAATATTAGACTGAAAGCAAATCCATATTGGCTCTTAGTTGCACGTACAAAATTCACATGGCCTTTCCATAATCTAAGGGGACTGCACGCATGCCTTGATGCTTCTTGGGAAGATGAATTTGGACGTGCTAAGTAGTAGTACTTGTTTCTTGGAATGTTCTCATTAAATGCTTATTTGTCTCTAATTAATTTTTTACCGGAGTAAAACTCATCTCATTTTACTTATGTAATTATTTCTATTTATATAGTCCTTTTGTTGTTCTAGCTTAAGTGTTTATTATTTATTTATTTTGTATAAAATGTAAATATTTAAAATATAAGTCACTTTAAAGAGAAAATTTAATATTAAAATATAAATATTTTTATATATAACTGTACTAATAACTGTAGGTAAGTCGTTTTTCTAGTGTATTATCTAATACACTAATTAAATTACACTATATAATAATCGTGTGATTTGTTCAAACCGATTAATCTTTTCTTTATCCAATGATATAGCCACAAATGTAATTTAATTGGTGAATTGGTTAATGCAATGGAATATCTAAACCTGGAAAAATAGAAAACCTCATAATTAATTCAATTATTAATCTTGGTCTGAGTGAGTCTTTACTGCATACGACTCCATTTAAAGCTTTCCGGGTGTGTTGCACCTAGTAAGAAAACTACTATATCTACATAATTGAAATTAAGTTTCTGGTGAAGCTCTGACTTGGTCCGGATTCAATTATTTTGGCAAATCTGTTCCCTTTCCCCGACTCTGTCTCCCTCCCTCTTTTAATGCAGCAAAGAGCGAAGATGCAAATCAAATTCAAAATTTATATACTAAATAAAATATATTTTTAACTAATTGAATTATTACTTTATCGTTCAAGTCTTTTAATATATAGTATATAGAAAGGATACGAGATGTAAATTAAATTAAAAAAATATTGCTCAGTAAAGAACGCATTTAACAAACCAAATTATAAATAACCTTATCGTACACATGGAAATTTTGAGGTGGGAGTTTTTATAGCAATGGCACAAGATTACTATCCTCCTCCTTATAAAAGGAAACAAAAGTATTTTCCTGAAATATAAAAGAAATAATATTAAGGAAATATTGAATATTAAGAAAAAATAAAAAGAAAAGTATGACTAGGAAAAGTCATTATTTCGTGTCAATAATTTGTTAATAGTAGAAGGAAAAGTACTTAAAAATTATTATTAATTCAATTTTATTTTTAATTAAGACAAACTGCAAGTGGCTGCGGAATATTGAAATTCCCTTGATATTATTCTCCTCATATTTTATCAAAAAGAGTTATACTTGTATTATTTTTAAGTTAAAAAGTAATTTCAACAAAAATAATTGAAGATTTAGGGTTAATCATGGTACGATGAAGGTACAAGATACGGTCAAATATATTATCCATTAATTCACTTTTTTCAGGGGTTTGATAAACCGGCACCACCAAATTATACGATGGCAGATCACCAAATGCACTTACTAATAATGCTATTAAATGCTAATCATATTTAATCAACTCAAGCAACTAGCAATGCACCATGATTAATTATTTTTGTAATTAAATGATTCATTGTAATTAATTGATTAATTACTCTTAAAGAAGATGGTTGAGAAAGTGAGGATCATATGTCTACGCCAAGTTGCCAACCGTCAGCAATAATGGTACGGGTTCCTCAAATTGAACCCCCCACCCCCCCCACCCCCACCAACGAAAAAACCCAAAGAACGGGCTAGGGTTTCATGGAATATTTATGTAGAACCTAAAATAAATAATACAACATTCCAAAAAGATTGTGAATATTAAATTTAGAGCGTATTTGGATTGAGTTTTTGTTTAGGTTGAATTGTATTGAGAATTATAAAAATAAATTATTTATAAAAAAAGACCTACAGTGAAAAAAGAGAAAAAAAATAACTTATTTTAGTTTAAAAACCAATCTAAGTTCACCTTTGGAGTTATTTTGTTTGGTAAAATGTAGATTTTACTACTGACTTACCATTAGGATTACTGGTTTGATGCTACATTTGTCACTTCCTATCAGTAAAATATGGTTTCTTCTTCTTTTTTCCAACTTATCTATAGTGTCGTAAGTCAGACCTTTTTTCTTCGAAATTATCAAAGTTTCATCCCAAATCTCTTACAGTTAAAATGACAATTGTTAGATTATTACTTAAATAGCAACTAATGTAAAATCATTATTTTGACTGCGCCTTAGACGTGCGGGTGTGAGGTGGTTGTCGAAGGAAGGAGCTTGTAGTTGAAAGGTTTTTAGAAAGTTCCAACCTATAGAGCTAAGGTGGTTAATTCCAAAGCTAGTATAGGGCATAGCATTTTATACCTTTGTGGCCTTTTATTGTCTGCTAGTTCCGTAACATGATTCCAATTTTCAACTCAGGTCAGTCCAAAATAAGGCAAGGAGAGAACAAATGACATACCCTTTCTTAATTAGCACTAATCGTGTGCCATAATCATGAAGTATTAGATTAATTAAACTTCATTACCATCTCATAAAGCTTTCTTATATACTTAAATCGTCATTATTTGTAACAAAAGATATCAATTAAAACCATTCCCATTTGTTAATCTCCAATGGACCTTTTTTTGTGGCTCCCTTGGCAATCAAAAGGTCAGAAATCTCAGCTGGAAAGAAAGCAACCATACATATAATTCCTTCTCTGGAAAAGCAAAAAAAAAAAAAACCAAATAGAATTAAGACAATAAAGAAAAGGTTATCTTGGTCCAAAAAGCCTCTAAAAAATCATTATGCCCCACTCATTAATACTCGTGGAATTGTTGAAAATATTGCTCCTGAACAGAAAGCTGAAGTTAACCCTCAAGCTGTATTGATGGAAACATTTTTCAGATACAGCTTATGAAAAGGAGTCAAAAGCCAAAGTTTTTGCTAAAAAACATTTATCTTGGTCAATTATTAGCAAATATAAAATAGAAAAAAGAAGGTACATTTATAAGAGTATATATATTTTGATTGCTGCCACATAATTCTAAAAATATTTTTTTATTAAAAGATCTTTTTGTACACATGTAAAATTTAAATTTTTTTATATAGGGATAATGCCTCGAAAATAAAAGGTTGGTATATTTTGCAACTTCAAAAACATAGCGCATATTTTTACTTTTTCCAACCTTTTTAAATTTATAACAAAAGATCATTTTGAAATTTACCGTGAAAAGAGTAAAATACTCGTACAAAAATACAATTCCTCCCAATTTATCTGAATCACATTTTGCCCTATCAGAATTTTTGTAATGTAAATTTTACTTTTGATTTATTCCACTCTCGTATAACTAACTAATTGCAACAGCATACAGGAAGTTGATTTGTGAGTGAGGAAAGGAGTAAATAAGTTTAGTGACTGTTGGAGCCAATCTTACTCATGTTGGCATCTCATATAAAATGTCTTCTTTGGAAAAGGATCCTTCCACCTAAAACCCTATATCTTCTTCACTTTAAGAAGCACAAAATCTTGAATCCCCATTTTAATTTTGGCCATCTGTTGAGCCAGTGTTTGACACAAGTACCCCACCACCAATTTCTTTGAACCCTAGAAGCACTTTTCAAGTTTCATAAAATGCTTTCTTGTCGGCCATCATTTGGTTAGAGAAAATATGTAAGCTTTCCAACCCTATAAGTTCAAAGTAAAAGGCAAGAAAAACTCGTAATTATATATTCCACCACCCCTGTCAAAATTAGAGAGAATTGGTACTCTTGGAGAAAAAGTTCTGCCTACTTCATGATGATGCTTGGTCGGCCATGATTTCGCCAATGCAAAGATATCTAAGTTGGATCACATAAAGAGAGATACTGCTGCACATATAACACCTAATTTAGTTAGCATAAATTAGAGAAGTACTTAATTCTCTAGCTAAGGGCATAGTATGTATATATAAGGGCAAAAAGCGCCACAGACACTCGAACTTTTTCCAATTATCGACTTTAGCACTTAAACTAAAAAACGTATGGTTTTGACACTCCAACTTTAAATCGTAACTGACGTTAGCCCTTCCGTCACATATGGCAGTTAAATCTCGATCGACGCCTAAAAAGTGACCGAAATTAGGGGGTATTTTTTGTCTAATCCCAATCCACCACCACAGCCTACGGAGGAGCCCAATCTCGACCTCCCATCCGGGTTTGACTACGCCATTTTAGATTCTCGGAAAAATTGCTCTGCATAACTTAGACCCGGGAGGTCAATAAAGCAAGAAACGCTCGTCCCCTATCCATCTCGCAACAATGACATCAAAGTAGTTCGCTGCTACATAGGGGAAACCGGATCGAAGAATCGGGAAAATGGCTACAAATTTTCCTTCGAAAATGGAGAATGGTAAAAGGGAACTCATTTTAGCAAAACTCTACGAGCTTGTTAGTTTTTACTTCCCCGATCTTGCGATCCATGGAAGACTTCATAATCATCGAATCCTCTTCTTCCCACTTTCTTTCTCGGCGTCGTCGCAAACCCTTCAAAACTACCTCTCAAATGGCCGAAACGCCATCTGAACCTACTCAGACCCAGACCCAAAACCAAGCAACTCTTGCCGGTTTGGACCCTAATTCTCCGCAGTACTGGTGTTACCATTGTAACAAGCGGGTTCCGATTGAAACCTCAGCGGATCTACCCGACATCATCTGTCACGAGTGCAAGAATGGCTTTGTTGAATCCATCGATTCACATCAGCCTCCATCTCTCTCCGGGGCCTCTGACCCTGTCGATGCTCTCTTTTGAATTTTGAAGTGCCCTGCCACTCATCAACTTAATACGCCAATTCTCTAATTACCTTTCCCTTAACCACCAATTGTACTGAATGAAAACAAGGTCACTGAGTCTCTAATGGGAGGCTGAGATTGGGCTCCTCCGGTAGCTGTGGTGGTGGATTGAGGATTAGACAAAAATACCCCTAATTCTGGTCACTTTTTAGACGTCAGTTAGGATTTAACGGCCATGTGTGACGGAAGCGCTAACGTCAGTTACGATTTAAAGTTGGAGTGTCAAAACCATACGTTTTTTAGTTTAAGTGCTAAAGTCGATAATTAGGAAAAGTTCGAGTGTCTGTGGCGCTTTTTGCCCTATATATAAAGCAAACATTTCTCT
Organism: Rauvolfia tetraphylla; assembly: GCA_030512225.1. Taxonomy (NCBI): domain Eukaryota; kingdom Viridiplantae; phylum Streptophyta; class Magnoliopsida; order Gentianales; family Apocynaceae; genus Rauvolfia; species Rauvolfia tetraphylla. The sequence goes on from JAJQKT010000023.1 coordinate 1,177,000, forward strand.
TTTAGAAAGGCTATTAAGTATTATACCCTTGTTGTAATAGCTTTTGATTAGAATACAATTTGTCAAAACCCTTTACACATACCAACACATGAGGGCGGGACTATGTGTGTATATGTATGTATATGCGTGTGTGTGAGTTTGCATGAAACATGCAAAGGCTAGTAGTCTTAATACAAGAAACATGAGGTACAATGGTTGTACATTAACAGTGCCTTTGAGTTATTCCTTGTGCGTGAGAAGTTTTTGAAAACCGTGGATTATCTCTTTGTTGATTGAAAGCCTTTTTGCTTTCTCATGAAAATCAACAGTTGTTCTATAAAAATATGCAAATTACTTTGTTATTCTTTGGGAGGTTAATTAGTTGATTGCTAAAAGTATATATATCTCAAAAAAAAACTATAAATTTCAAAACTGAAATAGATAAGAGACATATTTCATGAAATCATCAAATTAGGTTCACCGATCGAGTGGGTTCTTTTGTTCTTTGGTCTAAAATGCAGCTACCTTCACTAAGAATGTAAGGTTTTCTTTTACAGTAGAGAAGAGAACATTCTTGTTTTACTTGAAAGATTTCCTTTGGCTCTTCATTTTGCTTATCAAAAGGATGTTCCATGTATGATATATTTGCTGCTATTTTGAGAGATATTGCATAATAGTTTCCCTCTTTTCCTTTGAAGAAAAAAAATTAGAAATATATTCTTTAATTCCAATATTTGTCTTAATTTTAGACAGACGAGAAAGTTTGAGTAAAACTAGCACATCAAAATGAAGTTTGAGTTCCATATGCTAACATGACTTCTACTGCACGTGTGTGGACAAAGACAAATGAATGGAATGATGCCTCTAGACTAGCAGAAAATGGTGGAGCAAATTCTCATTAAGAATATGTTAAAAGATAAAGAAGCATGGAAATGGCCAACAACTGGAAGCATCTTTTTGAAATGGTGGTTCACGAGACTAACAGTTTTGCAGCTCTTTCTAGTACACACAAGACAAGAAAAGGAATAACTAAATAAAAATAAAGAAAATGGAGATTTAAAGGAATCTTTAGCGTGCTTGCTTATGTGACCATTTACAAAAGCCATTTTCAAGGTTGGCACATCTCTAATGATAATGTAAAAAAATTATTAGCCAATGCTATAGAGAGGTTTAATTTCATTTGATAGGGGAAAGACTTTTTGTGTATGCTTCATTTGGCTTATTCGAAGGCTCCCTCCTTCAATAATGCATTATTGAGAGTGGGCAACAGGATTGCATTTTGGTATTATTATGCACATATTGGATGCACGATCTACCATTTAATCTAATGACACATAAAAGTATATCAAAAAGTGCCTTTTGTGCATGTTGTGCATCTTTTGGTAGTCCATAAAATTCTCAAACCAACACGCATGAGGGCTTTATCTCTAACCCATGTTATTTTGCATTAATGTTTCTTTAACTTTATCGGAAAATCGGATTTCTACCATCAATTTTATGGTTATTATAAGCTATAAATTTTAGAGAAAAAAAACTTATCGAAAAAATATAATTTAAATAAGCACAATTTCATAGTTGTCATTTGCATTATTTAAAAATACATATACCATTTGATCATAACCGTATTTTATTAAAAAAAATTATAGATAATTTTGATCTTTTTAGATTGACCTACAAGAACCAAAAATGTTATATATAATGTATTAGACACATGACTAATAGCTTATACACCACAAAAGCTTAGGAATTATATTAACTGCCATTTGACAGCGGTAACTGTAATGGTGGGCAATACATTATGGCAAGCAGATATTGTTGTTTCAGCAATGATTATATGTTGAGTCTCCTCTATACTACACGTTTGCATGAAAAAGATCATCATTCCCAGCATATCTGGATATCTGCAGAAGAAGATATCTTCTACATATATACTCTGCAATCAACCAAAAGAAGAATCCATCGCACAAATCTCTGCATCTTATGATGAACAATAAAAAGCAAAGAACAGGTAGCCCATTACTATATATGCAGACTCCACTAGTATGCAAAAAGTCTCACATATATCTTTCCTTTTCTTTTCCATTTTTTTTTACTTTTTTTCTTTTGAAGTTTTCCCTCCTTTTTAAGGCTGTTATGTTCCTCTTACGGAGAACATCAGTTAGGTACTTGATGAAGTCTGGTTTTACATCACAATGTGGTTCGTTTCAAACAAGTGCAAGTATTTATGAGTGTGATTTTGGGAGAACAGTGATGCTTATTTGTTTGTTTGTGTGTGTGTATGTATATATATATATATATATATATATATATATATATATATAGTTTTTGATTGTTGATGTTACAATTATTGTTTTTGATTATGATGGTATATTGATTGTTATACAGATTGTGAGTTTGAAGAGGGCATACCATTACTTGGTTTCTGCTAGTTTGAAGCAAAAGCAATCACGACATTTTATCCAACCACATGGGGCCTCATGTCTCTTTAGGCATGTCTTCACAGGAAAAGATATGCTAGTCATCAAGCAAGGCGTTGAGTTTAATTTAAATTTCACATCCGATGGATAAGAAAGGGTCATGAATTAATAGAATTTCTCATAATTAAAAAATTTACGGATTTTTAATAAAATAATTAATAATTCAAAATTAATTGATTATGCACTTGTGCATTTAATATAACAAATAGTATTAAAAGCTTATTTTTTAATGTGTTTGATAATAGATTTTGCTAATTAGTTACTTGTTTAAAACTTGTTTAATTATAATTATAAATTTTTTAAAACATCAAAGTAATTTTAAGTTTGAAATCTAAATATGCCAATTGATTATTTAGCAATTATATTATTTTATATATGTATTGAATTTCAATAAAGCATATTACAAATAAATATTTCAAAATAAAACTCCATGATACAATAATATTTCTTCCTTTGGAATAAAAATTATAAATATTTCAATGATTTCTTGACAACTTTTATATGTAATAACTTTATCAATTTAAAAACAAAAATTTATGACAAATACAAAGTTACTAAATCTTAAATTTCATATAACAAAAATATTGTAGGATAAAATCAATATTAATTCTTCATGGAGAATAATTTTAAATTTTACTTTTATAAATTTAATATTCTAAGGAAAATTGGCAATGAATGCCATTAAAAAAATGGTTTACTGTTTGTTCTACCATTGATCATTTTTTAATCTTTCATGTCATTAAACAATGTATGTGTGACTAATTATATCATTCAGCCACTAAACACGGGAGAGTCAGGCCAAAAAAATGACATATGTAAACTATTATACATTTCATAAATATATCATGTGATACAAACATGCCATTTTTCACCGAACTTCACCGCTTTTACTGGCAAAATGATATAATTAGCCACACATAAATTATTTAATGATATAAAAGGATAAAAACAAAATTTTAATGACAAGACAAAAAGTTGGTCCTTTCTTAAGTGACAATCATAGCCTATTTTCCAATTTTTTAAAAGTAGAAATTAGGACTATTGAACAAAAAAACTATTTCCAATATTAAATAAAAAACTTTTAAGAGCCAAGTATTTCATTCAAGCTTGAACATAAAATTTGAGTCGAACATTGATCCAACTAAGCCAAAAAGTTGAATCCATTTTATAGCACGTTTACTATATACCTTTTTTTTTAGCTATCAAATTGTTTCTCTCTCTCTCTCTCTCTCTAATCTTCAAATTAACAAAGAACGCATTAAATCAGCCAATGCAATACAGTGAGGAGCAATTCTACAATTCTTTCAATTTTAAGGTAAAAACTTGAAAAACTATCAATATATGATTTTCTTTTTAATTTCTAAGTTAATTTCCACCCAACTTAATAAAACCTATCATGAAGTTCCTCCATATCGGACAGAACGTATCGTAGCCATAGCGATAATGAACCTTTTTTCTTTAATTATATTTGATTAGATGTTTTTAATAAAATAACTTGTATAATTAGTATATTTTATTATAATGCAATTAGTATAGTAGCTAAAGTAGTTTTGATTGATTTATTCATGCATCACTAATATTTAAGTTTTTTATTCTCATCAATATTAATAACATTTATTCAACAAAACTCATGATATAAATTGTAAGAACAAGAACAGTTATGCAAAATAAAATTTCATCGCTAGTTGTATCGGGTTGGTCATTTGACGAATTCAAAAATCTTGAAATAGTTGACAATATAAGTCTTTATTTGGTGACATATGATGTATTTTCTAGCAAGATGAGCTAGAAATTGGACAAGATAGGGACATTGCACATAAGGACATTCTTGGTAATGACAATGAATTTGTCGAGTTTTGTTGCGAGAGTGGTTTGGCGACATCAAACTTGAAGGAGAGGACGGAATGAAGAAGTGCCATTATCTGATAAAATTAATGGGTATGGTGCATTATGAATGAACATGGAGTCTTGAGGTTAGTGCTGTCAAAACGGGCTTCAGTCTGCGGGCTAGCCCGCGGGCTGGCCCGTTTTGACGGATTTGGGTTAGGTATACTTAGACCCGTTTAATCGCGGGCTTTTTTGGCCCGGTCCGTTTAGCTCGCGGGCCGGACGCGGGCCAGTCCGTTTTTTCTTTTTATTTTTTTTAAAATTTTTTTACTAAAAAACTACGTCGTTTTGAGTTTTAAAAAAATTAAAAAAAAATATTTTTTTTCAAAACGACATCGTTTTGATATTTTTTCCTCAAAACGACGTCGTTTTGATTAGCCCGCGGGCCGGCCCGTTTAACTCGCGGGCTAGCTGACACGGGCCGCGGACTGGGGGTTCCCAGCCCGCGGGCCAAACGGGCCGGCCCGTTTTTACGGCCAGACCGCACGGGCCAGACCGGGCCAGCCCGTTTGACAGAACTACTTGAGGTGATATGCAGGAAACATAATCACAGGCTTGGAAGGTCCCGCCTCAGTCATGCTTTAGCAACGAGACTAATAGAATGAGAGATGAATATTACATAACAAATAAGTAAATATCACGTTAAACAGAAACATATAGTAGATTATTTGAAACAAACCCAAACAGTGTTGTCAAGTTCAAAAATTCGATGTTACCTCACTCATACTATTGTTATATTAATTTCTTTTAGTTTCCATTGATATGAAATTTCAACTAGTCTACTTAATAACATAGGGGGAAAATTATGTACAACATTCGACATCAGTTGAAGGTGACCAATATGGAAGGTTAGATGGTAATACAGTAACTTTTCAAACAATTCACTGATCGTAAATGCATTCATTGGCACAAAACGGAGGCAGGGACAAATATTCTAAATGATTATGTGTTTGTCCACCCGAATTCATGTATACTTGCTTGCACATATCCAATTGTATTGATAATTGTCATGGTTAGCATCTATATATCTCTTAAAAGGCTTAACATCTATATTATATAAATAACTTAATTAATATTTAATTTATTTAAAATTAATTATACATTTAAATTACTAAACTAATAACAATGAAATTAACTAATACATTAATTAAGCGACATAATTACAAATTAAAGTATAATTAAAGTGTGAATTAACTAAACAAATAAAGTAGTTAACTAATCAACAAATCCTTGCAAACTAATTATGATTTAATCCATTTTATATTAACATTTATGTCAATAGATTAGTTAATATTTTATTCTATTAATCTATTTAATTTATCTAATTAACTTTTAATTTAATTAGTTAATAGTAATTTATAATTTACTCCATTACCTCAACTTCTAAAAAATTAGGGCAGAAAAATATGATCTGTCAGGACAGACCAAATTCGATCCTGCACGTAAGACCATAGTTGGACTGGCAGAAGTCACCCAACTTCCGCCCTTGTGACATAAAAGTAGCGGAACATTCTCGCTAACTTCCGCCCTTGAGGGATAAAGTGCATCAATTATTCAGTCCTACAGGACGAAACATGCACCAAAGAATTCCAAATTTAATTTTTGATCATGTTAAGGTCAATTTTGCACGAACATTATGTGCACAAAGATAAAAAAAAATAGATGTAATTTAAAGAACTATCATTCTTTCATGCAAATTTGAAACATTTTGTTTTAAATTTGAGCTTCAATGTCTGAATAGTTAGAGAAAATTTTAAAAAATTTAAAGAATGAATATAAAAGTAAAAGTTTTTTTCTTACTTATCAAAAAAAATAAACTTTGATAGTATATAATTAAATTAAAAATTATATACAGTACTCCTTTTTATAAAGGTTGTATTTATGTGCAGGCCTCAATTTTCGTGCCATCGCTTTCCCATTTAAATTTTGAATTCTCTTTACTATATAATGTATTTGGATTAGATTTTTATTTAATATTTTATATTTTATATTTTGTAAAAATAAATTATTTATAAAAAATAATAAAAATTTTACATTAATTGTTGAGATCAAATCCATTCCAAAGACCCACGTCCAATGTTGTTCATGAAAAAAAAAAGAAAAAGAAAAAACCCTTTAATGGGTTTGCTAACGGGGTAAAACAAAATCCGAATCTTGCTAGGCCCAACGGATACAACTGATGCACATACATCAAAAAGGTCTTCCCACAAAATGACGGCCATACTTAAGCCCACTTCAATAAAGGCTTCAAAAATTCAAATCCCTTTAACAAGAGCTATTTTCATGTATTTCAATGGGGGGAAAAAAAAAGGAGCTATTCAAATCTTACCTTATATTTTGCTTTTCTAATCAGTCTAATGTTAAGCTCACCTACATAAAAGAATTCAGCCAAAAAAGAATACACAAAAAAGAGAACACTTGCCTTCCAAAAAAAAAAAAAAAAAAAAGAATGGAGAAGGCTCTTTTGGGAATTCCTCTCTGGAAGCGAGACTTAACAAAAAGCAGAAAATGAATTAATTAAATATTTATTTTCCAGGTGAATTTTAGATATAAGCATATGGCTAAGATTGAAATGACAAATCATGTTAAATCTATTTTGTCGCTGAAGTTACAGTGGTGTTGATCAAATTTGATCCGTTTGATTAAATTTGAAATCTGATCCCACAAACCAAATTTGATCTTGTAAAATTTGATCCGACAAATTAAATTATATATATATATATATATATATATATCAAAAATTTAATAAATTTTTGTAGCAATCGGATTAAATCTGATTCGATGATTGAAATTGAGTATTGCACATTATGAAAAAAAAGACGTACGGTAACCATTCCCCTATTTTGCTAACATGGATACATGAATAAGTGCACTCAAAAGGCAGTTACAACTTACAAAGCAGATTGTTTCCGGTCAATAATCACAAAGTATATGGATATCTTCAATTGATTTTTTTTCTTTTAATCTTTTGGCGGGCAAAACAAGGAAGTTAAGTTGGGTACAATCCCTTGGGGCTCTCCGATTATAGAAACCTAACGTCTATGAAAATCCCATTCCTCCGTGACTCATTGGGACTACGTTTGACTTGGTCAAACTGCCGCACCAAGACACCACTAAGAATAAGTCTAATTCTCCTGGGCAACTAGCACTATCAAAACGTGTTTAAGCCCGCGAGTCAATCCGCAGGCTGAGCAAAACGTATGAATATGAACCTAATAATTATAGATTCATTTTAACGCGGGCTTTTTTGGTCAGTTTCATTTAGCTCGCAAGCTAATGCGAGCCGGAAACGACCAGTTTATTTTTTTTTAAACGACGAAAATGACGTTATTTTGTGTCATGCTTTATTTCTCTTGAAGTTCGTTTTTCTTTTTATTTTTTATTTTTGAACATTTTCTCTCAAAACTATGTCGTTTTGCTCTTTTAATCAAAACGACATCGTTTTACAAAAAACCCATGTGCTGACCCATTTAGCATGCGGACTGGCTATCGCAGGCTGCAAACTGGGGGGTTTTCAATTCGCTGACCAAACAAACCAGCCCGTGTCAACCTGTGTTCACTGTTTAGCCTGTGACGGGGCAGGACGGATTGGCCCGTTTAACACTACTATAGGCAACTCATTGTGGTTAGGCCCCATAAGTGGCATGTTGTCCAAGTTTTGATCTTTAATGAAGTTTAAAGTTGACCGTTGATATTCAAAGAGGTTGGAAGTTTTAATTGCTTACCATGTTAATGTGGAGCTCTACGGAGCTCTTTTTTAATTGAATCGTGTGTAGTTTTAAAATTTTTTATTTAAAATAAATGGTGTTTAATTTTAAAATTTTTTATTTTAAATTTTATAAAAATAATTTTTTTATAAAAAATTAATTCAATTACATCGAGTTTCCTACAAAATCTAATGCAAATACACCTTATAATAGTGAGGCATGTGACAAATTTTGTTTTTTTCAAAAATCAGTTAAATTTTAGATCAACTAAGATAAATAATACTATTATTTGGTGGATCAATTACTTGACTAAAGAGACTACTCCCTTAGTCTCAAAAGGTATATATAATTAGAGAGAGAGAAATAAAAAATTATTATGTAGGTGAATAACGTTCTATTAATTGATATATGAAATTAGTTTATAGATATAAAAAATTTAAAATAAAGAATATGAGTAGATTGAGACTTTCATGTATAGTTTTTGGATATTTGAGAGGATTATTTTATAAAAAATAATTTTCAACTTAAAAAGCTCTAAGTAGTTTATTTTAAATAATTAAGAATAAAAAAATACTAGAAAGAAGATGAGAGACAGAGTTTGAATTTAATTTAGAGATAAAACGTGAGTATAACCACATTTTCAATTATTTTTTTCAACTATGAAGATTGTTAGGGAATCAAAGATCAAGTAAGTACAAACAATAAATAATCAATACTATCCAAAATTAAATGTTGAATAGGTAAATAGATATTTAGTGTTGAACAGAGGGAGTAAAACGCACAATTCGGCACATTGGCACCAACTTTTATATTCCAAAAAATTGAGGAATTGTCTGTAAAGGGCATTACACTTACACCCTCTGTCCGTACTTAACCACGGTAAACTCGGACTCCAGTTCGGCCCAAGATGTAACATGTCCAAACCCGCCCAAATATTTTCCCTCAACAGTCTAACGCTCCAGCATCTGCTTGATCCTTTCCTCACTCTCTCTTCCATGCTCGCCCTTTATCCCCTTGAATTTCAAGAAATTAGGACAATTTTATAGTGTTTTCTGCGTTTCCAACAACACCAAGAGCTGGTTTGTAATAAATTGGGCAAATGAAGCAAAATATTTTGTTAGCAGTCAGCATGTTATGACCCATAAAATCCAGAAACATGAAGAGCAGCAGCAGCAGAGAAGAGGATCTAAGGAAAGGGACTTCTCCTCCTTCCCCTTCTGCTACTGTCGATTCAAGATTCAATCAAACTCTTCGAAGTGTTCAAGGGTACGAGCTATATACAACTATGGGTTACGGATCCAAAAGGGTTCATCTAAATCTGTTCACGTAGTTGAATTTCGAGTTTTTCAGAAAATACTGAGATTCTGCTTTACATTGGTTGAATGCAGTTCTTGAATCAGATTTGACTGCCCATCTGTAAATTAGTCAGGAAAACCTTAGGGATCATGTTGAATTGAACTTAGTAGTGTCTGATCAGTCAGGAGATATGATTTTTAGATTTCTAAAATGATGTGTATTTTGTTGAAATTGGGATTCTACTCTTACTTTCCGGAAATCCAATGTTTGAAAATTTGTTAATTCGTTTAATTGGATAAATTGCTTCCATTTTCTCCATTTCTTTGAACTTTTTGGTTTATGTTCTGCAGTTACATTGATTCTTGATGTCGTTCACTATTCTGCTCAATATCTTATAATTTGAAGTTCTCATGATTAAATGCCTATTGTTTTGTTTTTTTTTTCTTTTTTTCTTCATTTGGTTGCTGGTAATTGCTGACTCTAATTAGCAAGTCAGTTATTATTTTATATTTTTATATTTTCTGTCTGACGTTACTAAGCGTATATATATGTATATGTATGTGTGTGTATTTGATAAGTCGATGTTACTAAGCATATGATTGAATTAATCTACATAATAATGCCTAATCCTTCAATATGTGCTTTCTTAAATGTCTTATGATTTAACAATATTAATTCTCAAATGTACCTGCCTTTTATATTTCCTTTTGCTATTATATGTGTGCATTCATGATACTAAAGCCTGCAATGATAAATATTTTGCTTTTCCTTTTGTCTGCCTGTAATATGTTTTGGGAAATAAATTACTGATGTTCTTATTTGCTTGCCAGTCTCCTAAAAGGTCGTAGTTTTCCTGGTAAGATATTGATAACACGGAGATCAGACCCATTGGATGAATCAACTTTGCAATCTCCAAATAGTAACAGGAGTTACTCGGATAATGGTACGGGTTCTAGTGAACAAATGGATGGCTACATTGAGGTATAATTGTGGTTTGTCCAATATCATAAGAGTCCATCCATCATCCCATAATGTTTTAGAAATGAAATGAAACTCTAGGTTTTCTTATTAGGAGAATCTCCTGTTTCAAATTTAGGATGAGCACCAAAATAGAAGCAATGCAAGTGGTAGTACATCAGTTAGTAAGACAAAGATATCGACATCAAGTTCAGAGAATTCATCCAAAGAGGTTCAGAAGACTCCAGTGGGTGCTAGAGCAACGGACTCTGCCAGGCTTATGAAGTTTACAAAAGAATTATCTGCAACTACTGTCATATTAGGTATGTTACTTTTACTTATTGTTCCTCTGTTACTTATGATGCTTTCACATGCCTTCTCCAAGATGAAGTGAATACATCTTAATGCTTAGTTTCAGTATCTGGATATGATACTGTTATTATAGGCTTTAAAGAGTGCAAGATTTGAATAAATATATAGATTACTCATTACTGGTAACACAAGATGAACAGTCCTAGGAATCAATTTTAGAGGATACTAGGAATCAAACCTAGCCTACTGTAAAATCAAATCCAGCAAATAATGGAACTCTCCTCCTAATTTGGTTTTGACCAAATCAGATACCTCAATTTCAGAATCCTTGTAAACTTCTGGTATAAGCTATTATAAGGGAATTTTATAGCCAACATATTTTACAGTTTAAGGATTCTTGATCATTAAGTCATTAAGTGAACTTAACCATGAACTTAAAAGCAAAGAAACCTGGAGACCTAGGTTGACTTGAACTAAAGCAATGCATTAGCTTTAAAGCTACAAAACCTGTCTTAGTAGTATAAGTAGTAGTTTATCTGAACAAATAATGTCAAGTAGCATCCCCCCCCCCCCCCCGCCCCGCGTCCACAAAACCACCCGGCAAAAAAAAAGACAGATTGGATCTTAGACTTCTAGATTGGATGCTAAAGCAGTAGTGATATGGACCGGCAGAGTTTGTAGTCTTACTCTCATTTGCTGCACATGACTTGTGTGAAATGTTGTTGCTAGATCTTAAAAACTGCTTCAGGATTATGCTCTACTACCTTTTGACTTACTCTACTGAATTAGTTGTGTGTGTTGTTGACCTTTTTGAGATTGACTGTAGGACTGAATATGAAATGGATTTAAATCTAGGATAAGTTTATGTATTTTAGTCCAGACTCTTTGGTACTGCATGAGTTAAAGGGGTTAAATTTCAGAAGTGTAGGCATTCATCCCCGAGGTAGTACAGCCTATGAAGAGGGTAAAAACTTTGAAAGCTCTAGCTCATCTTCTGATTCTAGAACTTATTGCTAAAATACTAGTCTTGAACATTATTATTGAGGAGTTTTCAGTGATATCTCAGTTTGGAAGTTTTCTTTTCTGTAGTCAAGGTATTTTGCATTTACTTCTGCAGTAATTTTTTTGTTTCTCAACAATTCTAGATTTTATTCAAAATGATCCAGGAAACAAGAAAGAAAAAATATCTTATTCAAAATATATCAAGAGGCTGCTTCTCTTTATGAGGTTATTATCTATCTTTACATAAATGTAGATATTCTTACAAGCCATCTAAGGACTGACAGGAAGGGTAACTTTTTTCAACCTACAAAAAAGTGATTAACTAACTTGAGCTTCAATAGATAAGAGTTTTTCACATCCTTAATATACAGCTGTTTATCTCTCCATTAACTTTCGGGAAAATGCTTATAGAGGCTGTAAAAGTCTGGTTTTCCTTTTCCCCATCGCCAGTTTAAGAAGTGGGAGTTGCTGTCCTATTTAGAAATGGTGTTGATGTCCATTTGATTTTCAATTTTCTATCTAGAGTGCTCATTGATGCTATTATGTTCCATCTAAGTTCTCTGCAGCTTTTGCTTAGTTACTGCAATTGTGTAACTCAATGAATACTTAGAATGCCTAACTATCTTTTGGGTGCTTCTTATGCATTTGTACTGGTTTTCTTTTGAAAATGAAAATAGTAAATTGGTCTGTAAGAGGAGATGTGGGACTCGGTGGAAAAAGGAGAAAAAAGGTGCATTGTTTTACGTGTAAAAACTAATCCAGATACCTCTTTTCAATTTCTCCTAAAACTTAGCTATTATATGAGTCTCAATTTGTTGTCAATTCGCTTTTGGAAACTCTATTAGCAGTACTACACATCATGAATCTTATCCTGCATCATAAAAAATTGATGGCAGAAAGAAATTATTGCCATTTTCTGCTATCCAGCTTTGTAGTTGGAGGATTCAAGACTTTTTCACACATCTTGGTGATGGGCCATAAGACATTTCGTGAAGATCAAGTCTAATTAAAATCCATAGAAGAGTGCATTGTAGAATTCCTAGACAAGATTCATATTTATGTATAAATAAAGATACCTAAAATTCTTATCCTGCTAAGAAGTAGACTTAATTGTGCTTGAGACTGTGCCATCCCAAGCTTAACCTCTTAAGAGAGGAGTGCAATTTATACAATTAACGCTAACTTGCCCTTTCACGTGGAGGATGAAAAAACTTTGTATTAACAGGTTTGATGTGCAAACATCAGACTATTTTCATAAAGCAAAGTGTCGCAACAGGATTTGAACATGGGTACCTTGGCTTTGGTTATATGTTGCGTTATCACCTCATCCAAAAGCTTAAGCTACTAGAGAGAAGTAACCTGAGCAATGGCAACTGAAACATATGGATTACAAGGTTAGTTCCACGTGATGAAGCGATTCAAGAAAGAAACTGTTTTCAGATTTGTCGACATTTCCTGTCATGAATGGAAATAAAATTCAGTCAGCCTGAAATTTAATGGGCAGAGAAAAGATGGACAAATATTCGCCTGAATTCCATATTCTGTTTCAAAATATGATTCCCAGCTATGAACTTCTGACCCCATATGTAAATGCAGGAAAATTCAAATTTTCGATGTAGCTTTCCTGTTGTATCACTGTCTGCCATCTTTGTCTTAAATTGAATAAATATCCTACTCGGACCATTCATGAATCGAAGAAGTCTTGGAAATATAGGCTGGTTAAAACATGAACGGTTTAAGGAGAAAATTGGAAAACACTTGTGTCTATTGTATGTTTGAATATTAATTTAGAGACAAATGGGAAAAACCTGTGATCTCAGCACTATCTTTTATGTACAAGACATTTAAAAAGAAGTAAAATTTTAAAGAGACTTATTTGAGAAAGGTGAACACTTTTTGCATGGCTAGAAAGGAAACTAGGTACTAACTTTGAAACAGGAAACATTTATTCATAGTTACTGGTTATAGGTATTACCCTATAGTTGCTGGATCGCAAAGTTCTCTTGCAATACCACGATGATTGTACTTTTGGGCATAATTTGACAGAACGTTTCTTCTTTGTTTTGGGCTCATTCTGAGAATATAATTGATTACTATGGAAAAATGATTTTAATAAAGTTGTAATATTTTATCTTGTTGGTGAATTGTGTTACCGAACTAACTGCTAAATTCTGTTTCATCTTGTAGAAAATCTTCGTGAGTTAGCCTGGAGTGGTGTTCCACCATATTTACGACCTACCATATGGAGGCTTCTTTTGGTAAGCCCGTTGACCTAGTTACTACTTTGTGAAAAATATATCAGCATTTTGTCACATCCAAGCATTGCGACTTTATATTCATGTTGCTATACCAGTATCTCTTTGAATCACTTCCAGTTTGTTGGAAGTGGTTGGTTTAACTATGATATAGTCTACCTTTGTAACTTTTTGGTTTTGTGCATATCTAAGAACTATGGTTAGACAGGATCTGATGTTAGAGACTTCTAAAGAATAGTTCAAGAGACTATTTTATATTTTATTTGTGTTCAAGAAAATTCATAAGCATTCAACTTTTTTTGATGGATGGAATAGTTGAAGCATTTTTACCATTCTGTATTATCATATATCTGCCACCATTTTGTTGTTTCATTTCTCTGCCTCTTTTTTGGTTCTTGTCTTCTACTGCATGGATTAAGGCTTGGATGCTGCTGTTGTTACTTTTCTTCTGCTGCATTGCCTCTATCTAATGTATCCCTTGTTTCTTGTACTAGAAGCTTGGTAATATGCTATTTCAGCTTTCACTAGAAGGAAAACATGTCGTTATGAAATTTGTCAAAGTTTTATCATAAAACAACTATAATGAGGTATTTCACTTATTAGGCACCAATGTTAATGACTTGGTTCATCATTTCTTTTGATTCACTTGAAGAGAGTAGTATATGGTAAATTGGATTGTTGTATGTGTACCACCTTGACTTTGCATCAGTTTGCCATAAAAAGACCTGGTGGGTGGTTTATGAAAAGAACCAATCCTACTTAAGCAAACTATAAGGAAAAAGCAAATACTATCCAGGAATATGAACTTGTTTCTTCACCTTTAACTTGATTCATCCACAAAGACGTTTCATTTGGAACCCAGGGTTTTTTGTTGTCGTCGTCGTCGTCGTCCTATTTACATAGAACGTTTCTAATCAAGAATTGATTGTTTTTGTGAAGCTTCTTCTCGACATGATGTAATTTGATGATTTAATGATTTATATGTATATATATTTTTTCTTTTGGAGTTAAAATGTTGGTACTCTAGCTGACTTTGAAAGCTGCTTGTTATTTTTAATGACTGATTGGTGAACTAAATTCTTCATTTTTCCCCCTTGTTTAAAAGTCTTCAATTTATTGTGAATTGCTCCTATTATTTCCTTGCTTAATTTTATGTTACTCCATTGGAAATTAAATATGAACTGACAACAGGGATATGCACCTCCTAATTCAGATAGAAGGGAGGGAGTTCTGAGAAGGAAGCGCATTGAGTATCTTGATTGTGCTGCACAATATTATGATATTCCAGACTCTGAGCGTACTGATGAAGAGATTAACATGCTCCGTCAGGTATTATGTATTTTAGTTAATTGTTTTCTTGATTGTTGCTCCTCTCTCCTGACCACACACTGAGCTGCTTTTCTTGTTTTAGATTGCTGTTGATTGTCCTAGAACTGTACCTGATGTATCTTTCTTTCAACAAGCTGAAGTTCAGAAATCCTTGGAGCGCATACTTTACACATGGTGAGATTCTTTTCTCTCTTGTTTTCTCTTGATTTCTGAATCATGTTCTTTTAATTTTTCCACTGTTAAGAGATTGATTGGGCAATGATCCATAGTTCTTGCATCTCTATTTAGCAAAGCAAAGTATTGGTCGTGTGACTTATTATTGGTTGACCATAGGGTATTTGAAAGCAAAATTGAGTAGTAAACGTGTATGTGATTACAAAAACTACCAAGATATGCTCTAGGCCTGGATGAAAGTGCTATTTCATTTCGAAGTCTTTTAGGTAATATGAAGTATAATTTGTGATTATTTTTGCATCAATTGAAGCCTTTCTTTTAATGTCGTTCCTTTGTTTGTCCTGATTACTGGAAATGATGGGTAGGTTTTGAAACTGCCAGGAGCATATTTGGTTGTGGTTTTCTGGATGTGGTAATTGTAGTCAAGGCTTGCCCTATGATTCTACTGTGTGCACCTATCTTTGTCAAGTTATTCCTTATAAAGAATTGGAAACAGAAAAGAATTCTCGATAGCAAGAACTCATCCTGAATCCCCTGAAACATCAAACAGATTCTGCTAAATATGTTTTTCTAAAGTTTCTTTGACCCTAATTAAATGCAACCTGTAGGTGATTCTATTCAAAAGCTATTTCTGTTCTTCTAAGGCTCAACTTCTTATGTACCCAAATGTCTTGACTCATGTCCTCTCTCAGCTCCCAAATCTCCTTCCACCTGCCTCCTAAACTCTACCACGTTTTTCTTCCAGCTGCACAAGCCTGCTGTTTTTTTATCTCCTAGCCTTCGGCTTCCTCTTTCTCATTTCTGTAAGAACAATCTGGTTCATGTGCATGAAAAAAAGTAAAATGCAATAGAATTAACCAAATATCAGATTCATGGAAAACTTTGGCTTGGAGTATTTGTTAATTCTTGTGGGAAACTCTTGTTTGTCTGTTGAATTATGTACTTTCTCTCTTGCACTGAATGTGGATTAAGTCACGCTAGTTGACTGACTGGCCAACTGAGTTTCTGCTTTGGAGAGATGAAGTAATTTGTCTCAAAATTATGCTATAGTTGAAGGGCAAATGTAGATTTATATTATAGTATGTTCATTTAGAAATAAATATAAAGTATATTTTTATGTGTAATTTTAATGGATAGGAGTTTAACTGAAAGCGATAATGTTTTAGGGGTATTGTAAAAGTCAATCCAAAAGTAATTGGGAATTTAATATTATCAACCTACCCTCTCTGATATTTTCCTTAGTGGAATTGGTGACTGAAATTTGCAGTTGTTAGGCCTCTGGCCTCCCTATATATGTCTGTTGAAATAGATTTGTAAGTCTCTCTTCTTGTTTTTGAGCGCACTGTCATTTATTCTAATTTGACTCCAATTGTTCTTGGGAGGCAAGGTGAATTGTATTTGTTGGAATTCATACTTTGGAGGCCTTCTCTGATGTCTAGGCAACTTACTAACTGCAGAAAGAAGAGGGATTAGGCTCCTAGATATGCAAATGAATATTCTTCTATCAGTTTGTAACTTAAGGCAAGGTGTACTTCTGGCATTTGGACTAGAAAATTATTTCAAATCCGTGTAGTGTTGAGCAGTATAATAAGAACATCATGAGAACATCTATAGGCTAAATATTGTTTACCTTCATGAATCTTTTGTTACTTTAAAATATATCACCCCCAACACTTAGTGGATATTTCTCTAAGGGTTCTTAGGTATTGCAGGATTCAGTTGTCCAGCCGTTTCTCCAGCTATTGTCTTTGGCAGAAGCATTTTTTCTCATAGTGAATTCCAAAGATTTTTTTTCTTTGCAGGGCCATTCGGCACCCAGCAAGTGGATATGTTCAGGGAATAAATGATCTGGTTACACCATTCTTAGTTGTTTTCTTGTCAGAACACTTAGAAGGTGGTGTTGATGATTGGTCAATGTCAGATCTAGCTCCAGAAATAGTATCCAATGTAGAAGCGGACTGTTATTGGTGTCTGTCAAAGTTACTTGATGGCATGCAAGACCATTACACTTTTGCTCAACCAGGAATTCAGCGTCTGGTATTCAAGCTGAAGGAATTGGTCCGACGGATTGACGGTACGTGCTTACTGGTATCTCATAATATGTATTTTAACTATTAAATTTCCATTTCTTGTCGACCATGCCTGAATGTTGGGGTCCTTTTTATCTGGTTTTAGATAGTGTATATGGCATTATTATGCAACAATTTGTTAATAAGTTTTAGATTTCCAACTTATAGATCTTCATTTTGAATAGGATTAATGAGTGAATCTCAGTCTATATATAACTCTTGTTATTCATTGGCTAATTGGAGGTAGCAATGAGCTGTTTAAGACCTTTTTCGGCATTTGAAATTTATAAGGGACTTATCGCATTAATGAGTGAATCTCAGTCTATATATAACTCTTGTTATTCATTGGCTAATTGGAGGTAGCAATGAGCTGTTGAAGACCTTTTTCGGCATTTGAAATTTATAAGGGACTTATCGCATCAATAGACATGTCCTCCCCCCCCCCAACCCCCCCAAGCAAAAAAAAAAAAAAAAATGCAAATCACAATAATTGCAGCCAAGTTATCTTCTCATGATAGGTAACATTTTCTTTTTCTTGTAAGTGTCTTTTGAAGAGACCTTACACAATAAGACCACATAGGTAACTAAGAAAAACAAGAAACATTAAGAAGGCTTGGGTATTCTGTGCAACCTGGACAGTGTTTGTCTTATCCTTTCTTTACCTGCTTCCGGTTCCCTGGTATTAATTTAGTTTGTCTGAACTTATCAGAACCTGTTGCGAGACACATGGAGGATCAAGGGCTTGAGTTTCTTCAATTTGCTTTCCGCTGGGTCAATTGTCTATTAATACGTGAGGTTAGTGTTTCTGCCTGCAGAATTGTTAGTTGTTAACTTGTTACAAATGTCTACTAGGGATTGTGAGCTCTGCCATAAGAGAATATGTTGATCTTCATCTTCACTTCTACAGATCCCTTTCCATCTTGTTACCCGCTTGTGGGACACATATCTCGCAGAAGGAGATGCATTGCCTGATTTCCTGGTCTACATATTTGCGAGCTTTCTGCTAACAGTAAGATTATCTCTCTTTATTTGTTTCATGGTGCTTGATTAAAAATCTTTAGCAAAGCAAAAGATTCAGCGTTTCCTAAAGGGGCCCAATAAATTGAAAATAACTAGGCTACTTCATAGGTGCAAGAGATTATGTCAAGAATTTTATGTTTACCATATGTTTTCCATTGGGTCAATTTAAAAAGTTAATTTATTGTGAAACTTGTTTTCTGATATTGAGGAATTTTATGTCCAATAATTTTACATTTAACTATGGGCTTCCTCTGAATCATTCCTGAAAACATTTCCTGGTGCAACAAGCGGAACTTGTTAAATAGCACAGACTGGATACGATAAGAATCTAAAGAGAGCGCATTTTAGCACCATCTCATGAAGTGAAACTTGTCCCATCACCAATACCTCAAAATGTTGCACAAGAAATGAAAACAACTCTTGCAAATTGAGCTCTCTGACCGGGAAAAGTTGGTGGTATTTATTGGGGAATGCTAGTACTTCATGTGATATCTCACTCTCTGAGGAGAGTACCACTTTTACTCTATTCCAAAATATTAGGCTTTTTGCCCATTTTCTTTCTTTTCAAAAGATTTGGTCTTTTGCGAATTTTAAAGATTATTTTTCTAAAGTTACGCTCACCATTATTATATTTTTTTCATTTTCTATTATATTAGTGGAGTTAGCTAAGGATATAATAGAAAAAATACCCCATATTTTCTTCTTTCTTAATCTATGCAAAAAGAGCAAAAAACTTTTTATTTTAAAACCAAGGGAATCACATTTCATGGAAAATTTTGGAACACCCACTCTAGTCAAGGCTCCCCGGCCTTTCCCCTTTATACGTGACCTCTTGCTTGTGTTCTTAGTGTATAATGATGGTTAACGATGAATGTGCACTCTGCAATTAAAATCTGACCTGCAACACACTATCTGCTCTGGGATTTTCCACCTTTTTGGACACAGTGCTCAACATAGTGAAGATATTTGCCTGAGTATATTCCACTTGAATATATTTTCTTCTAAGTAGCTACTGATGGAATGGTTTTTACATGTGACACCGACTATTCAAAAGAAAGCCGGTTCTTGGTATCTTGTCCTGCCTTATGCTCTGTCCTACCCTAAATACAAGAGAGGGATAGCATCTATTGATTTGATGCTAACTATCCGCTCATTGATATCTGTCAATTTTTGCATAAGAATGACGAGTTCATATATTTTGTTGAAGACACACCATCATATGAAGTCCTATGATACAGTTGGAAGGAACTCAGTAATCTTTTGCCTTAAATATATGCACAGGTGAGTATTATCCTCATGCTGTCTTCCATGTCTTTACAGTGGTCAGATAACCTTCAGAAGCTTGATTTCCAAGAACTGGTAATGTTCCTTCAACACCTTCCTACCCAAACCTGGAGTCATCTGGAGCTCGAAATGGTCCTTTCCCGTGCTTACATGTGGCATACAATGTTTAACAGCTCTCCTAGCCACCTCGCTAACTAGCTATTTATAGAGGGGGTCTTATCATTCTTTAATCGTCTATGCCCTTTTGCATTTTCTTTTTCTCGCCTTTCACTTAATTTTTGTTATCTATTCCTTGTGATCACTTGGCGTTCTTATCCGTGCTGGCTGAAAATTCTGTACAACAAAAAGAGTTCTATGAACTCGTACCATCCGGGTTGTAGTGATTTTGAAATGTATTTCACCACTAAGCATGGGTATAGGAGGGAATTTGCAGTGTAGAAATGTTTGATTGTAATTGAGGTCTCTGTATGTTGTTTACAGCATGTATTCATGTATTTACCGATTATATCCGATTCTATAACTTGTCTGGACTTAGGTGTCTCTTCTGGAATCATACCATAACCACCAAGGAAAAGAATATACCCCTTTAGGATTCCTTTCTTGCTGCAGATACATTTGCTGTTCTGTAAATGACAATGGGCAAATTGGCATGTTCGGATTGTGTTTTTTATTCCGGGAAAGAAATGATGGTTTGTCTTAGTACCGGTGATTGTGATAAAATTGCCCCTAAGCCTTTTCAGGAAAAATGTTTTGTCGTAATCTTTTCTTTCTTTTTTCCCTCCTTAAAGGCTATAAATATGCTGAAAAACTCATGGGAGGTTTTAAACACAGTATGCTAAGCAAGGTTTCCAGGAATAGCCCCTCCAATTTTTCCCTTCATTTTCTCTCTGTCAAAAATTAAATTCATTGAAAACAACATAGAATAATAATTCATCATTTCTAATTAAATGTGAATCTTTTAACTAATTAAATAAAAGTAAATTAAATTAAATAAACAGAAAAAAAAATAAGAAATGCGGACCAACTTGGTTCAGATTCGGAGCGAGACGGACCTGGTTCGTCTGCTTGTTGAATGTCATGCTTAACAAGGTCTTCTCATATCTAGCAAAAAATAAAATAAGATAAAATAAAATAAAAGGTATTCTCGCAGTACAATGATGTTAAAACAAAATTGTTCTGATTACCCTTAACAGGAAAACTAATAAACTGTCATCATTTATGAAATATTTTTTTTGTGTCTTTATGTCTTTTTAGTATATTCTCTATAGATTGTCCATTGCCGTTGTCCACTTTTATCCAAATTTGTTTCTAGGAAATTGTACATCAGCCCCAATTCACTCCCAATCGACAATTTAAGGCCACTTTGCTGAGATTAACCCGAATGTTATCTTTGAACGTTTAACATTACACTGTACAGTCGCCTAAAATTTTATATTTTAAAGATTCAAAACATGTACAGCATGGATTACGTATGAAGACGACGCACTTAAATTTCATCTATATTCCAATTTTCTGTCACTAATTGAATACCCAAACCTATCAAGAACTCTCTCCCTTCTTTTCTCTATTCTATCTCTCGCACCAAAAACCAACTCTCCGATAAATATATATATTTTTCATTGTGATTCATATTTCTCCCTTCACAACCTCTTGGATCAACCTTATATAATGATAACAATGAAGTCAATAGTTGTGGGGAAATCATCATCTTGAAAGTTAAATGGGGCCATTGACAATCATCATCCTAGATATAGGAAGAATAACAAAAGACTCCTATCTAAATGTTCTCTGGTTCTTTTTCTTTCTCCAAAGTATTCAAAAAAAAAAAACAATAGATTTTATCAACTCATGCTAATTTTACTAGCTTGATTTAATATGCAACATTTTTTTTTTGTTTCATGTGTCAAGAAAGTACTAAAATGTAATAGAATTAGGCTTGTAAATGGATCTAAACATGTTGGACCCTTGTGTCTCGATCCCGAATCTGTTTACCATTTACTTATTTTGGATCCACCCTGTTTACCCAACAGGTTCGGAACATTATAAAATTACTCAAGATCAATGGATCCAGAGTTAGGTCCAGCGATACTCGCTTGATAATATTTTTTTCTTAATAAAAAATTTATACACTCAACATATTTACAAATATGACCACACAAAATACTAATCCAAATGACAACTTTGAAACCACAATTTTTGGTTTCTAATTTGAAACCCATCCGTAATCCGTTTCAATTCAGTTTAAAATCTTTGCTGCGCAAAATTATCTGCTCAAGATTACAATAAGTTTGAAATTGAAAATATTTCAAACTTTTAAATAAAAAACATAATTCAATAAATAAAATCGGTTGCAATAAGGTTTCAATTTTACCCAAATATGTTATATAGGTTGGGTTCTCAATTGTCGGTTTCTAAATACAATATTTTTAATTTTTGATTGATTTTCCCATCGGTTTTAAATAAAATATTTTAAATTTTTATTAATTTTAAAATTAGTTTCTAAATAACATATATTTTTAATTTTTATTATTTTTCAATCAGTTTCTAACTAATTTATTTTTTATTTTTTGATAATCAATTTCAAAATGGGATCTCTAATCGGTTTAAAATTGGTTTCGAAGCACTTAGTTTCAAATCAATTTTTAAATCCAATATTTTTTATTTTTGATTGATTTTCTCATTGGTTTCTAAATATAATATTTTTAATTTTTATTAATTTTAAAATCAGTTTTTAAATAAATATTTTTTAATTTTATTATTATTATCCAATTAGTTTCAAATCGACTTTTAAATAATTTATTTTTTATTTTTTGATGGAATTTCATATTAGTTTCAAATTGGTTTCAAAATGGGATCTCTAATTGATTTCTAAATATTCAGTTTCAAATTGATTTCTAAATATAATTTTTATTTATTTTAAAATTAGTTTCTAATAGGTTTCTAAATAGTATTTTTTAAAATTTTTATTATTTTAATTCCAGTTCAAATCAATTTCTAAATAATTTATTTTCTATTTTTTGATGAAATTTCAAATCTATTTTTAAATTCAATATTTTTTGATTTATTTTTCATGAGTTTCTAAATAATATATTTTAAATTTTGGGTTATTTTAATTTTTTATTAATTTTTAAAATAAATTATAAATAATATATTTTAAAAATTTTTATTATTTTTTAATCACTTGCTAAATTATATATTTTTATTGTTTGATAGAATTTCAAATCTGTTTCAAAATGGGTTTCTAACATGTGTACAAATCGGTTTATAAATGTAATATTTATTTTTTGATTGATTTTTTATTGATTTCAAATCAGTTTCTAAATTTCATATTTTAATTTTTTATTAATTTTAAAAAATAGTTTTTAAATTTTTATTATTTTCAAATTGGTTTCTAAATAATTTATTCTTTATTTTTTGATAAAATTTCAAGACAATTTCTAAACCCTATATCTAGGATGATTTTAAATTGATTTCTAATGGATTGCAAAACTCTAATCTGATTTCAAACCAATTGCAATATGGTTTCAATACGGTCATATCCAAAATCGATTTCTAATCAGTTTCAATTGAAATATTTAATATTTGAAATTTTAAATTTTAGTTAAAGTAGATTTTGGCACATCCTACATTTTTTATAAATTTAGATAAATTATTATGCTTAATATATAATATGTATATATATATATATATATATGTAGACGATTTATATGTATAATTATATATAATTGAGTAAATAGTTATAAATCGTATTCGGTTCGTATTGTTTATATATAAGTTATATATTGATCTATACTTGCATCAATTGTTATACTAGTATTATCTAATATAATTCGTTTCGTATTGTTTATATATAAGTTATATATTGATCTATACTTGTATCAATTGTTATAGTAGGATTGTCTAATATAATGCAAGAGATGGTTGGTTACCATCCGTATAAGAATTTTATACATACAATGCTATATAATGCTATTTAATGGTTGGTTATCATTATAAATTAGAAATTCTATACAATATTCTTATGTTTTATCTGAACACATATAAAAAATTTTAAATATTGAAGCATCATTTAGTCATAAAAATAACTTTCATTTTAGATCAAAGTATGAAAGTACTACTAAGTGAAATAAAAAAAAATCAAGACTAAGTTGTAATTTTTTTAATCGAATATTATGAGTATATAATAGTAATAATTTTTTTTCAAAATTTATATTTCTCCTAGAAAGGCCTTTCCTTAGGTTTTGGTGTGGAAATGTCTTTCTCACTTTTTTTTTTTCAAATTAGAATTCTTGTTGAAAAACCTTTCATATTTGAAATTTCTATATCAAACATTGGAATGAAATGAGAAGTTAAAAAAATCATTCAATTCCATTCTAATTAATGTACCAAACATACCGTATATGTTGAGTTTGCTTTTAATTTGATAAGGAAATTTTATAAATCATTTACAGCTACTAGAGCTGAAGTTATTATGTTTTCCCAAAAGGAAAAGCACAAGAAAAAAAAGGCAATAGGTCAAAGAGATAATCCAAGCTTAAGGATAATAGCACAGTATCATTTAAGAAGGTTAGATGACTTAGCCATCATCTTTGTTAATATTGTCTCCATCATCCTTGTTGAATGATAGTTTTATTTTGATATCCTGTTACTTCATGCAATTTCTCTCTACTTTCTTTTCACTGTAGTCTGCAATTCTATAGTTTAATTAGTTTATTTTCATTATTGTTATCCATTTTTCCGCACCAACAAATTCATAATATATAATTTTTGTTTTCATCTTGTTCCAAATATTTGGATGATCAAATTTCCATTGAATCCTTCAATTTTTCCAACTAATTATCGTATGTTTATCTTCTAAATTAGCTGATAATGATTGTTTAAAAGTGACATGGGTTAAGATTACTTCATTACCACAACTATGCCCTCAAATGATATTTTAAAGAGGGTATTATTATCTTAATATATGTTATTAAATAAGAATTAGACCCACAAAAAAGATTTTTTAATAAAAATATAAACTCTTTGCACAAGATTGTTATTCTCTAAGAAATGTTTTTACTACAGTTAATAATAAAGCTTCATTAATTATAAATTTATAAAAAATAAGGATATAATTGTAATTTGTTCAAAATAGAAAGATGAAATTATAGTTTAGACGAACCTGAAGATGGAAAATCTACTTAACCATATCTATTAATATACCATAGTACTTAATATACCAAAAAGTACTATGGTATATTAAAAGGGAATTGATATTTTCATTCTATTTTTAACTTATTTCACTCGCTTCTCGCCTTTTGCTTGTAAATGAACTGCTTATAACTAGTTTTCATTAACAAGGCTCGAGGAAAAAGTTTGAAGCCTTTTTTAGATATTAAAGTTATTTTAATTATAAAAAATAAAAGATGAGTGAAAGAAATTAAAATAAAAATGAAAATAGCACTTCCCTATTAAAAAATTATCACCGATGTACCAAAACAATGCACTGAGATGATTTTTATACTAACAAAATATGCACAAAAACCATAAATACTTATAAAATAATCATAGAATACTTCACTTATAATTTAATCAGATCAAAGATCATATTCAGGGTACTAAAATTACAACGTATTGAGATTCTTATATGGATTTTTTATTTTTGGTTCAAAGAAAACCTAAAAGTATTGACTGTCTCAGTAACAAAAATCTATTGACATGCATATACTTGTTCTATTTTATTTTCAAAAATATTCTAACTAAAACATCAGAAAATACAAAATGGAAATAACAACGATAATAAGATTGAAAATTAGAAGATTTTGGCTGCTCTTACCTAGAACGACATTTACTAAACTGTACAATTCATATCAAAATATATCTATATATGTCTAAAAAAAAACTTACTGAATGAATCATAAATATTTAGAAGTTCGAAGTCAAATCGAAAGATCCATCTCTCACGCCTCCAATCTACGATCTTCTGCGATCCTAATAAGCACTATTGCCACTTTATTTGAACTATTAAACAAACATAGAATTATATAATATGTTGGTTACATCCAAGACAATGCCATCCACATGCCTTTTCTATATTCTATTGTTCTAAGATTAGGGGGTTGAGTTTTTTTTTCCAATTTCTATTGGGTTGTGATTTAATATATTTGAGTACATATTAATACTAATTAAATATACTATATATTGTAATAAATAAAATCTATCACCCTACAAAAAACGAGAGAATCTTAAGGGAATTGAAAACTTAAAATATTATATGTAATAAATTTAATTCATATATAACATGCACTTCCGAGACACAAGTTAGAAAAATCCAACATATTTTTCATTATTCTAATGGATGTGTCATGGGAAATATCCATAAGATTATAGTAATATAAAATTTGAAAAACCATAAGATTTGTGTCTAATCTTTATAATGACAAGTCGTATCTATATCTTTTTTGGGACCAAAAAAGAAAGAAGAAAAGCTTTGATTTGATCGCATTGATAAATTTATTTGGAATGTTATCTAAGTGATGTGGCTCTCGATGACTTATTAATATCTAAGGTGTGAGTTTAATTTTAGTGTCAAAAGATATCTCAATAGAGGGAAATAGGATAAAGATTGCCTAAGTAATATTACGGTGATATTTTTATATTAACTATCTAACATAGGATCTCAACAATAAATTTGTCTTCTTAATGGTAGAAGGAAAATTTCTGTAAAAAGAAGAAAGAAAAACGAAATGGACATCCGAAGCAAAGCATTCTCAACAACTCTTTCGGACTTCGAGGAGCAAAACCAGAAATTAATTGATGATACTAATGATCCTACAACTTGGCCTTTCATTTAATGGTTGATTATGCCAATAAATCAATAATTTGTTTGGGAGAAGTTATACGTACTTAGCCTCGATATGGATATTTCCACTTTATTTTTTTTTGGAATGTTTTCCATTTTCCTTTTTTCAATTGTTCCAAGTAATGTCATTTTTCTTGAAATGATTATCTTGCTTTTAAACTTATTTTTCTGTCAATCTTACATAAAAAATAATATATAAAACGTGTGCGGGAATATATTAATTCTTCAAGGGAGATAAAATAAAGGTTACCATTTTCCGGGATTTGTTTTTTTTTTTACTGAAATTCATTAAAGCAAAGCATAAATAACTTTCAAAAAGGTACAGCATCCCCCGGCCCCACCTCCCGCCTCTCTCTCTTCCACTCCCTCCTTATTTGAAATTTCTCCTCCTCCTTCAATCTTACTAAACTCATAGACAAAGATCTAAGGTCCAAATTCAGATTTCAGAATGCTAAAGGTTACACGATATGATTAGAAATAGATAATAAATTAATTAGAATATATAGTATAATAAACAACAATTTCGTGGAAAGAGATATATTTTGCTCTTACTAAGGGAATGAGAATATCTTGATTTATGTACATTCTATCAGTAAGGAGGGAAAATCTAAACAACTCTAATTATTCATTTTTCTTGGGGGATCATTTTTCTTTTTCATGTTAATCCTCTTCCTCCATTATTCAACTAAACAACTCTAATTTGATTTTTCAATTTCCAAGAAAGTCAATTTTTCTTGTCCCTTCAATTCGTATGAAAATTACCACGCCACCCCTATTACTACTCTAGTAGTATTCATGTAGTAGAGAGTAAATTAGGATACCCTTCAGCCCAAAATATACTATAATATTACTTTTTATTTTTTAGAAAATTAGTCCTTCATTTGTAACATTAATGGAAATTCAATAAGCAATTGTCATTCTTACTCTTCTTCTAACTACCCAAAAGAAAAAAAAAGTAAACCCTGGTTTAATGTAATGTAGTGTTTGTTCTTGTAGACAAAGAAGGCAATACAGAAAAAAGTACTTGTCCTTTTATTGTTCTACGTATTCAAATATCAATATTACTTAATTCTAATTTCTATGAAGTAAATTTGGTATATTACACTCTCCTTGCTTTAAATTTTATTGACATCAAAGATGCCAATTTATTGTGAGAGGTAAAAGGGGATAAAAGGAACCTCGCGTTTTGATTGTTCTCCTAATGTGATCATTAATTGTGTAAAAGTTACAATGAAATACTCACTCTAAGATGGAAGTGGTAGAACTTTTTAAAACTACTACTTTGGGAGTATTTTTGTCAATTACTTATTATTTATGACATAGTTTCGGAAAACCCTCGACCAAGTAAGATTATTAAAATGAAATGCGTCAGTGTCAAACAATCTATTCCCTCATAGAAATTCTTCTTCGACAGCAGTAGTTTCACAAAACCCTACCTTCTTGTCCCCAAGAAAACAACCCTAACCCTAACTATCTACGAATAGCTCTACTCTAGTAGTAGTATTATTCAAACAGTAAAAAGTGTGTTACAGATAGGAAATATTAGTATTAATATCATTAGGCTTTCCACATGCTCCATTTCGAGGCGACACGAGCACTTTCGCAGCGTTTTCTCCCACCACTGCCAACCCGTTCAACTTCCCCCCCTCGCCGCCTCGTCCCCCCACCCCAGCCCTTGTCTTGGAAATTCTCAAAACCCTCCCTCTAGATTCTCGTGTTAGCTTTCTTCCTTTATTGCCCTTCTTTGTCTACCTCAAACTACATTAAATGCCCTTCTCTCTTCATCTTCAAGAATTCAACTATACTTTCTCTTGATCATGGGTTGTTGGCAGCAATCCAAATATACATGGTAATCAAAACCCCTGCATTAACCTACTAAAAGAAGATCAGAATGGCGGTGTAGGCTGCAGTCATGAACTGCTGGCCGTCAAGTGATGAAGAAAAACGGCAATAGTAATTAATAGAATGAACTGAACCTTAAAGATTTCGTAGCTGCAATCCAGATGATGATGTTGTAGTAGCAGTAGAACATAAGCAAGAAAGCACGGCTGGTTAAGGTTGACTCATTTACTTATCAGTTAGCAGTGGTTAGTGTGCTCTTAAATCCTCCAAAACTACTCGCAATTTCTTTGACTTTGGCTCGCAATGTGATTAAATGTTAGGCATCTACAACTTTCTAGTAGTATGATTCTCAGTCTTCAGCGGTTTCACTTCAATTCGTAATTTGGAGGGCAACCATTTTACTACTACGATGTACTAAGTATATAAAGCTTAATTTGGAGTATTCATTCAGCATTTATGATTTATCCTTGCTTCAGATTAATCATCTTGTAAAACAAGAAATAACAATGTAAGTCCGAAATATTACAAACTTGAGTAATTTTGTGGAAAAAGCCTTTAAAGAAAGGTCGAATATACAACCAAATAGTTGAACGTTTGAAAAGGTCTAATGTACAACCTAATAGTTGAACGTTTAACGTGAGATAAAGGTTGCCTAATATTAAAAAATCTTACTTTTCCATCCTTTTAAGAACCAAGAAATTGGAAAAAAATAATGAAACTATTAGCAATTTTTCACTCAATTATAGAGTGGTTTCCTTCATTTTCTTTCTTTTTTTTTGGTTGTGGAAGGGGGTGGGCCTTGAATGTGAAAGGAAGAAAATGAGATTTCTTAAAGTTTCTCTCTTTTATCCCTTAACTACTAAGTTTAAATATAATCAACTCAAGCAATAAACATATAGGTAAGTAGTCTACTAATGCCAACAGCTTGGGGCAATTAAAAAAGTGGACTACCGATACAAATATAAAGTTATAAGTTTAACTCCTGCATGTAGTGCTATATTAAAAGATATTTAACTTTTTTAAAAATAAGAATTAAATTTTATATGTGTAACTTAATCTTAATCCAAATTAGTCTTATCAATTAATAAAAATAGTAAATCGTTCTAAGTAAAAATATTGTATCAACTAAGGCAATAATCATGAGGTAGTAAAATTTATTTGTTCATAAATTAAGCTAAGCTTGCCTATGGTGACATGAAAAATGGAGAATTCACTGAGAGGTGAAGGCAAAGCAAAGCAGGCAAACGGCGAAACCGGATTCGAAAACAGAGAGGTCCAATAATAAACAAGAAATGGCCGACGAAAGACTGACACGTGGCAGTCATATTCCTCCGAACCTGGCCGCAAAATCTGAAACGGCGAAATTAAACAGAGTTCTTGGGTTCTTACCCTAAATGTTCAGTAGCGAATCCCACCACCCGCATTCACCACACCAACCTTTCTATTTCTCTTTCCACAGTTCCCAAAGAACTCTCTCGTACATGCACACTTCTGCATTCAAAGAAACACCAAAAAAAAGCTTTATCAGACTCTTCACAGACACAAACAAATTTTTCTTCGTAGTAAGTTTCAGTTCACATCTTCCACTGATACTTCGTGATAGTACATATACCATATTATTTTAATTTCTTTTCCATCTTGTATGTGCTTCTTGCTCTTCTGTACTTTTTTCCCTTGTAGGGATCAGAAGAGCTTCATGTTATCACTGTTTTTGGGTTATAATCTTCATCATTTCTTGAGTTAAGAAAAAGGGTGTCAGATAGTATAATATGTAGAATTTTTTCTTTTCCTTTGAAGTTATTTTGGAAGGTTTTGATTTCAAGAAAGGCAGACGAAAGGGTTTTCTGAGATGGAAAAAGTAAAGGGAAGTTTTCTACTTTATAAGTAAAGGATGATATATAGGAAGAGATTCTTACACGTTTATCTACAAGAATTTGGCGGGAAATGTGTCACAATAAGGGCAGGTGATTTTCTCATTCTTTTAGCCTTATGGAAAAGATCCCCCAACTCTTTGTTTAATATACAGAAAAAGTATATTTTCTTCTAATTTATAATAGACTCTTGCATGGAAATCTCTTTTTTCGGCTTTTTCTTTGTCTTCTACTGTACTTTTCAGGTCTGTTTCTATAAAAAGAAAACCTTTAAATACAAATGCAGCACTAAATTTGCCAGACTATAGAATTCTTTTAAATGTACTTCAATTTTCTTTTTCCTTTATTGTCTTGTTTTGTACATATAAATAGAAACTAGGTCTGTTTCCGTCTTATTCTTAGGCATGAGAAAGTTATTAAATGGGAGAGTCATTGGTACATAAAGGAACCATTCAAAATTGTTAAAGGTTGCGATTTTGTTATACCCTCCCTCTTAAATTGCATGTTTGTTTTTCTATTCTTTTTTATAAAAAAGTGGATATTCAATTTCAAACTAAAAAAATATTTTACGAATATTACATAGCTGATATTTTTATATATTTTGTAGCTGCAGCAATGAATTTTGAGGGTGAGAATGGATGATAGTATTATATGGTTGGTCTTTGAAATTTGTTTGACCGAGATTCTGAGTGGAAGACAGAATGCACAGAAACAAATTGCTAGTAGTACTGCTTCTAGTTTTGTAAGGACATGCACTGCAAAACAAATAAATAAACCTTTTGACGAGTGCGATTTCCAATTAGATGGTCAACAGATTTCTACTTGGAAAACCAAACAAAATCATTCAATCTCACTTGATCTCATTCTTGATTCATTTTTTTAATTCAACAACCTTAGAAATTATTTTGAAATTGAGTAATCCTTACTCCTTTACAGCCCTTTAATTATTTAATATGTCGAATATTTCCTTTATAATAGTTCTTGTCCGTACACATTCAGCTTCAACACATGCAATGCTTACTCAGGGATTCACAGAATGGTTTCTGATGGTTACACATTTAAAGATGCCCTCCCATGTTTGAGATGGTTTTTCATATTCATTTTTATCTTGCTTTCATTGCATTCATACTTAAAATGTTGTTTATATTTTGTTACTATCAACTTGTATGTAAAATTTGAAGGATCGATAAAAATTTGTATATGTAAGATCAAGAAATTCTAAGGTGTGATTATGAATAAGTTTTCCATTCAAATCAAGAATAGAAAATTTACGAGGGACGGGGGGAGAAGTTTCATTGGCTGGTAACTTTACTTGGACTGTAAATTTTAGTCTAAGAGAGATGATTTGCTTAGGGTGGGAATGCTGGGCTTTGGGGTGTCATTAATTACAGAGAACGAGGAAGAGAGTTCCAATAAACCAAGTGGGGTTGGAGGAAAGAAGGCGTTGGGTTAGTGTTGTTGTTTTTCATTTTTTTTCTTGGTTTGTTTTGGGGGCCGGGGGGAGAGAGAGGCCGGGGTGGCGGAGATTGTATTCTTCCAGTTGGAATTGTAGGTATGTCTCAGTACAAAGACTGAAGGACCACAGCTTTTGTATAGTAAGACACTCGTGCCCTTTGTTGCTATTTTATTTGTCATTCATTAGTTAATATGGTGTTGGAATTCGATGAATATCAGAGTCAGACCACTTGAGATGACCATTGTAGTAGGGGTTTTCAGAGCAACTGTCAGAAGAAGAGAGAGTTAAATACCAGAAACTTTCTCAATATTTCTCTTTTGCACCTCTCCTCTTCTCTTCCCTTGTTGTCTTATTTCATTCTATAGCTAAAGCAAAGCATAAAGTTTTAGGGGGGGAGAGAGAGCATTTGCAGAAGCTCTACAGTCTACATCAGGGTAAATTAAGGCTATGTCAGTTTCATCATCTAATCTATACTTTTTCCTGACGGAAATCTTTGTAATATTTAATGGTTTTTGTCTAATAATGTATTAATCATTGTGGTAATCTTTTTTTGGCATATGCAGGAATTGATTAACTGACAAAAACACAGTTGAATTCAGTTGGAAGAAGATTCTAAAACATGGGATCTATGAACTCAAACAACTGGCTTTCATTTCCTCTTTCTCCGTCTCATTCTTCCTTACCAGCACATCTTCAAGCTGCTCAGTCTCCCCATTTCTCTTTAGGCTTGGTCAATGAAAATATTGAGAATCCATTTCAAAATCAAGGTATATATGTTTCCTTTTCCGTTTTTCATGGTTTAATTTCTGCATATTTGAACAAAATTAATTTTTTTAAAAATTGTTATGGGCAGACTGGAATATGATCAATACTCAAGGCATCAATGAAGTGCCAAAGGTTGCTGATTTTCTTGGAGTGGGCAAATCTGAGAATCAGTCAGAGCTTGTATCATATAGCGAAAACCCGGCTAATGATTCTGATTACCTCTTCTCGAACAATAGTTTAGTTCCAGTGCAAAATACCTTAGCTGCTGCTCCAAATATCTATGAACTTCAAGAGAACTCTAGTAATATGCAGTCACTGACCTTGTCCATGGGTAGTGGCAAGGGTTCAACATGTGAAACTAGTGCAAGTGCAGATAGTGGCAACACTAGCATTGTTGAAGCTACACCGAGGAGGACTTTGGATACATTTGGCCAAAGAACATCAATATATCGTGGTGTAACGAGGTAGGAGAATGAACCTTGAAGTATTCCGCTCAACTTCTTGTTAGGTGATGTGTCATTGAAGTGGAATCTTGAATTGTTTTCTTCTTAATTTAGGCATCGATGGACTGGAAGATATGAAGCTCATCTATGGGATAATAGTTGTAGGAGAGAAGGTCAATCGAGGAAAGGTCGTCAAGGTAAATTCCATCGAAAGTATTTTCTTTCCCATTGATGTATATGATCTTGAATCTCTGGCTAACTGGCCTTTTATGTCATTCTTGCTGACTGTGGGTTTGTTCCTTACATGAAGTGTATTTGGGTAAGTTAAACATCCTTCAAGAGTTCCCATTTTTGTTCTATTGTTTGATCCTTTTTTGGTGATTCATTTTCTTAATTCATAATGTGTCTACTTCGAGCAGGAGGATATGATAAGGAGGAGAAAGCAGCTAGGGCTTATGATCTTGCAGCACTGAAATACTGGGGAACATCTACCACTACCAATTTTCCAGTAAGCTCTTCCAGATTTTTGTAAGGATCCTAAATTGTCATTAGTATTTTCGGGAGACTTAATGCACTGTGTTCTTTGATATTTCAGATCAGTAACTACGAGAAGGAAGTAGAAGAGATGAAACATATGACTAGACAAGAATTTGTAGCCTCAATCAGAAGGTAAGAAAATTGTTTCTTCTTCATGCATACATTTCCTCATCTGTCCAATCAGACAAGATGATACCTCATTCATTGTTCCTCTAAAGGGCAGTTATTGGCAGTCCGATGATAGAACTGCTCATTGTAGAAGTGAAATAAATTAACTTCAATTTTCGGTCTGTAACTTCAAAAGTGAGAGTTTATTCTTGTGGTATTAATTATAGGAAGAGTAGTGGCTTTTCAAGGGGAGCGTCCCAGTATCGTGGTGTAACGAGGTATTCTTCTTTCTCTTTTTTCCTCGACCTCCTCCTCCTCCTCCTTTCTCTCCTTCTCACGGAAGTCATTTGAGTAGGCATCATCAGCACGGAAGGTGGCAAGCTAGGATAGGAAGAGTTGCAGGAAACAAAGATCTCTACTTGGGAACTTTCAGTAAGTACTTCCATTAGCATGCATATACCATATATGTCACTTCCCTATTCTAAAAATAAACGCCCTCTGCGACTAAACAAGATCATAAATGTCAAGGACGAATGTGACCGGTGATATATAGCGCTACTCGTAGTCACCGATTGTATATATACAAGTTTAAAACCGCCTAGGAGCAAAGTAAATGGAGATATATACACTACTCTTATTCGTAATGCAAACAGTGATATCTAACACTAGTCTGATTATAGTTGCTGATAAGTATACGCAAACTGCTTGATGATTCAGGCACTGAAGAGGAAGCTGCAGAAGCATACGATATCGCAGCAATTAAGTTCAGAGGCCTTAATGCCGTGACCAACTTCGACATGAGTCGCTATGATGTAAAAGCCATTCTCGAAAGCAACACGTTGCCAATTGGAGGAGGAGCAGCCAAGAGACTGAAGGAAGCACAAGCTCTAGAATCGTCAAGAAAACGAGAAGAAATGGTCGCTCTCGGCTCAAGCTTCCAATATGGCAGCTCAAGCTCAGGTCCTTTGCAAGCATACCCTCTGATGCAGCAACCCTTTGAAGCTCAGCCCTTTCTGTCACTGCAAAATCAAGAAATTTCCCAGTATGGCCATGACTCGCAGTACCAAAATTACATCCAAACACAGTTGCAACTGCACCAGCAATCGAGTTCGTACTTGCATCAATCGAACCACAATAACTCTCACTTCTACAACAGCTACCTTCAAAACAACCCAGTTTTGCTGCATGGCTTGATGAACATGGGTTCTTCATCTTCTGTGATGGACAACAATGGCAGTTCCAGCGGGAGTTACGGCGGAGGCTACTTAGGAAACGGGATTGGGATGGGTTCAAACTCGACTTCTGGGAATGCTGGTGGCTCAGCTGAGGAACTTGCATTGGTTAAAGTTGATTATGATATGCCTTCTGCGACATATAGCACTGGATGGTCAGGAGAATCAGTTCAGGGATCAAATCCAAGTGTGTTTACAATGTGGAATGATTGAAAGGGAGATGATTCTGAGAGAGTGTATGCAATTTCCTCTTCCATTTCGTTTTTTTTTTTTTTTTTGTGCTTTCTGTGATCAATAGGATCAACTAACTTTAGTTGGATATGGTTCTTTGGCTTGAGTTAATTCTCAATGGAAATTCCTCGAGTTCAAGGTTAAACACTCTCCAAAAGTTTCTGATTATGTTTCCCCCTTCCGAAAAAGACTTTGGTCAAATTATTTATTCTCTTTTCACTTTCTATATAAAGAAAATATGTTTATTAATATTAAACATTTTGTTTCTCTACTCTTTTATTATTTTTTTGAAAGAAGAAAGGGAACAAAGTTGAATAGCTAATGGAAGGTAGTATATTGCATGATGTAACGATTCTTTCCTTATAAAAACAAATAATGATGCTTTTTAAAAAATGGCGGGAACGTTTAAATAAGTTTAATTTTTAATCTA
The DNA here is from genome assembly GCA_030512225.1 of Rauvolfia tetraphylla. Classification (NCBI taxonomy): domain Eukaryota; kingdom Viridiplantae; phylum Streptophyta; class Magnoliopsida; order Gentianales; family Apocynaceae; genus Rauvolfia; species Rauvolfia tetraphylla. The sequence goes on from JAJQKT010000023.1 coordinate 1,212,504, forward strand.
ATCATAAAAATTGCCTTTCTGAAAATCTTTTCCTTCTCTTCGGGATGGAACATCAATTGCAATGATTCGATAGATTCATTGTGATAGATGTAGATGAACGATGCATCCCCTAGAAAAGTATAGGAAGTTTTCTCCTTGTATGACTCGAGAAAAATGAGAAACATATTAGATTTGAAGTTTTATCTATGTATAGAATTCTAATAAATGAAGAAAAGGTTATCATCAAATGAATTAGACTATGATTTAAGTCTTTTTTTTTCTTCTCCATTCCTGAAAATGAAAAGAAATCGTTTGTATTCATAACTCAAGTAAGATAACTGGCAAAGGGAGCAATTCAATTTTTATTATATGTGTATTTGTGTAGGATATTAAAATGAAATACAACCTAAAGATTTTCGCTTTAGATTCTATTTTTTTTTTCATAAACAATATCACAAAATTTTATGTAGGGGGCAAAAAATTCGAATCAAGCCACAGTTTTGACCTAACCGAGTCAAACTTTGTTCAACTTTTTCCGAGCTCAAGCCAAACATCAGCAACTTACTCTTGTAATTCGTTGCCTAGAGCTTATACAAAAATAAATAATTGTAAAGTTTTATTTTTAGTAAATTTTAGCATCATAAAAAAAAAGTATATAACAATAGTTAAGATTTTAAAGGATGGCAAGTGACCAAGCAGGCACAAAATAATTTCTTTTTGATACCTAAAATGTTTGATAATTTCATTACGATCCCCAAACTTTGGCAAATGTTACTTACACCCCTCTACTAAATGGATTACAAATGGATATTTCATGTACATTTAACTCATTTAGATCCATGGTTTTTTACTCCTAACGGAAGAAAACGTTCATTTGGGAATATTGGTAACATCAAACATTGTATCTCGACACGATTATGAGAATACTCAAGTGGACATATTGGAGGGAAATAAAGGGATTGGAAGGGTTTCCTGCAAAGGCGATAGTAATTAAGAAAGAAAAAAAGATCTAAGCAAAGAAGAAAGTTTAAATAAGCTCTTCCATGGAATGTGGATATATTTTTTTATGTGGTTCATATCAATTAAATTCTTAAGGTAGATATTATATAAATTGGTTTTCAACGTTTAGAGGCCAAAGTATAATATATATATATATATATATCCTTGGTGAAAAAGAAAATCACCCGAAATGATCGACTATTGAGAATGAATTGCGTCATTACGAAAGAACTCAATCATTTATGAAGAATTGAAAAAGTTAATTAAGTTCACAGTGATATCATGAAAATGTTAAGTTGGTAAATTACTGTTGGTGTCTCCAGGTTCATTGGGCTCAATTAAAAACACAATTAAGTCACACTTTTTCTCTAAAAAAAATTACTTTCACAAAACCCAAAATAAAAATTCTTTCAACCAAACACAATCAAATACACCCATTCTATTCACCAGGCAAGCTGCGTTCATGAGATTTGTCGTCAATTTTACAGTTTTCTTCATATTGTTGAATTAGAACTCATTTTCCTGTTTCATAGTGTCCCATCCCTGGAATTGCAGCTTAGCTAGGTTTGGAATCAATTGGCTAAGCACTATCCACCCTGATTAATAGTATAAGCGATCATTTGCGTTCTTCTTTCTCTCATCTTCTTTGTTTATTTCTGAAAAAGTTATCACATATTTTATAAGTTTTTTGTATTAATATACCCACGTCTGAGTGTGATCTTTTTTTCTTTAACAGTTACGAGCGTACTCCAAAGAAAAGAAAAAATAATTATTAGAAACTCTTCCACTCAACTCTTTGTTGGGGATCTAAACTTCACAAAAAAGTAATAGAAATATCATTTGAATCTACATATATATACATCATATTCATAACACAATCAGTTTCTGCAGCCTCCAAAAAGGAAAATGAAAAAACGCACAAGTTCATAGCACAATGAAAATTATTATTGCAGCAAGTCCTCCCGGAGTTGCAAAATTCATAGCTGAGGCTAGGAAGCCTTGAACACGGTAAATTCAAATGTCCCATCCGACCGTCGCCTCGGTTCGAATATCCTGGGAATGATCCGTTCAGGAAAATCAAAAGAGATGGTGAAATCCACCGAGGGATACAACCGCCGGATTCTGCAAGCTATCAACGATGAACTCGTCAGCTGCTGGCTGACATCGTCCAGCGTTGCCTCCAAATGCATCGTCCTGTCCCCTTCTATCAGAAAGGCCAATCCATCTGCATTCCAGATTAAGCCGTGTATATAATTTTCTAACAGGAAAAAGAAGGATCTATAGAGAGCTAAAAAAAAATGGAGATCGAACTTACGCAGCTTTTTATTAGTAGGACCTGGAGGGGCAACTCGAACGAGGTATTTGCCCGCTGGGCCTTGTTGAATTAGAGTTACAATAGGTTTAGGATCTTCAGCAGAAAAAATTGCCGCTGCTCCACCTAATCTTGCGTATGGCCTGATTTCATAACGACATACTGCCGATGTTGTTCCCATCCTCTTGCCTACACATGAATAGAAGATCTGGGAGTTTTGCATGTGAAAGATGATGACAAACGAAAAAGAATCAATGGCTTAATCAATCACCACCATTAAAATCTATACTCAGAAGCATTTTGTACACTTTACCTTGAAGATGGCGGAGACGAGTTGTTACTGATCAGAAGCCGACTTCGCAAGTGGTGGCTGTTAAGGTGGAATTTATAGCCGGAGACAGGGCTTTCCAGACATGGTCCGATGAAGATTTACGTTACCCTCGGCCACCGCCAAAGGTAGATTCATGCACAAACCCTTTAGCCGTTTGCTGACCTTCTCTTTGCATTTGCAGATTATGGTAAACTTTTTCTTTTCCTCTTTTGGTTTGGGAAAGTTTCAAAGGAGGTGATAATATCTTCTTTTTTTGTGGAATATTTGAAAAGAAATATTTAATCGATCCAAAATATTATGTAATAATTACTTTTAAGAAGATTATTCGATTGTTAATTAGCTTTTATGGCTCCGTTAAGGACTTTGGGCATGATAAGTACCCGCATGATCCCTTGGGGATTCAATGTTTCAGATCTACATTTCTACAGCCATTTCAATGTTTCAGGATTATAGCAAATTCAGAAGATAAATACATCACAAATAAAATCTTATAGGTTTTCATGTCAACTTCAAAAATTTTATCTCATCCATACATATTTGCATATACTCGTTTATCTTTGACAGCGATTAGTACTATTAGAACAATGTTGCGAATCATTCATTCGCGTTTGTGTTTGGACTGGGTTTTTTTTCCTTTTTTTTTTTGTAGAAAATTCTTGTTTTGAAAATATTTTTAAAAAATGAAATTGAGAAGAGACGTAAAAACTAATATGATAAAAGCAAAAAAAAAAAAGTACATTAAAACAAAAAGAAAGAGACGAGCATTATGCCTGATGAGTATCAAACAGAACCCAATGTTCTAGTTAGTAGTGGTTTACCAACAAAGTTACTACATCGGATCGTTTTCTTTTTGTCTTTTTCTTAATTTCCTTTAATATCTATTTTTTAACTATTTTATTTATTCTTTAGTGAAACAACAGCTCAATATGTAAATCACTCCTTTTCAAATGCAATAGCCGTTCTCCTCTTGTGTCCTCTCTCTACTTAAAAAGAAAAAAAAAGAAAAAATTGTTTCAATTATACTTCATTATTCTCTAATTTATTTGCTCTAAACTCTTTATAGTTAAGGCTGTCAATGAGTCGGGTAGGGACTCAGACCATATTCGGTTCTTACCTGATAAGACCAGATATAGACAAAGAGATGTCTATTTATCCGAACTCAAAAAATAAAACATTGTCTAATAGGTATGAGTCCGGTACATTATGTTTCGAACTTGATAGACCCAAGATTCGATTAATATATATTATAAATATTTTTTATACTTTATTTATTATACTAGTGTTTATTGAAACTCATTTTACAATACTAATTCTTGCATAATATCTCTTCTTCATAAGAGTAATTCTATGTCTAAAGTTACAAAAATAAATTGATCTACAGTTACATACAAGTGATCTATATCAAATATAATATAATATAATACACACACACACTAAATATATATATATATATATATATATATATATATATATATATATATATATATATATATATATTGCTTTCTTTGAATTTTGATCTTCTTTTGTATATGAAATTAAGAAGTAACTCTTGAGTTAGTATATTGATTAAGGTTATTATTTTGGTAAAATTATAAACATTTTAATTTTTTCTATTCTACTTAAACTTTAGCGTCATAGTTAATTTTAGAAGTTATGAATATTATAATTCTGATTTTTTAAAGATATAACATATTACATTAAAATTTTATTTGTGATGATGAGTTTAACAAGTTATGGTGTAACTTTTTTTTTTAATTCTCATTGTAATCGGGTATACCCAAACTCGGCCCGATACCATATAAGGTCGGGTACGAATTCACACTTTATAGACGTGTTAGGTAATCGAGTCTGATTCGGTACTGCCTATGTATTAACTAGTCCGAGTCCAAAACTAAGAGTTCCAAACCCATTAAAACCCGTTTACAACCCTATTTATAGTATAATCTTCCATTTAAGTTTATTTAAAATTTGGAAGATCGTTACTTATAAATATTACAACTGTGATATTCCAATTTTTGAGAGCGGGCCAGGGAAGTGAAGGGGCTTTCCAAACAAAATCATCTCATATTAGGTCGAAATTTACAATTATATATGTTTTCTATTTTCTAGTAGCAGTTTTAAATTTTTAATGAACTGGTCAAGTTCGAATTTAACACGATTAAAACTCATTTGGTTGGTTGACTTAGGAACTCTAATGGTGATTCTTATTTTAGTTGCTTCTAAATGAGAAATGAGCAATCAAAAATCCAACTTTTTTTTCTATCCTTCATGGGTCTTCCTCATTAAACTTTAATTTCTGTTTCTAACACTAACATAAATCTGCGTACTTATTTCAACATGCAAGAAAGGTACAATGTTGCACTGTTTCTAGAAACTAGGTTCATTTTTCAGGTTTTTGCTCACTGTAGGATTCTTTTAAAAAAAAAGAAGTAGATTAGGCCGGGAGAGAAGGGGAGGAGCCTATTCTGGACATAACGCCATCTGGGGTGGCGTTATGCCCAGGCTATAATGCCATCTGAGGTGGCGTTATGCCCAGGCTATAACGCCATCTGAGATGGCATTATAGCTTTACTATAATACCATCTCAGATGGCGTTATAGCAAAGCCCTATCTTCCCCACCCGCGATCACTTTCAGCCGCACTTCTTCCCCAACCTCTGGCCCTCTCTCCCGCGAAAGCTCAGCGCTGACGTCCCTCTGGAACCTTCTCCGGTGACCATCCTATTTTCATCCCAAGCTGTTCTCTTTCCAGCCGCGAGTTTGTCTGCGGAAGTTTTTTGTCTCTTGCTGTCGGAGCATCGGTCACCTTTCCGCGGTGATGCACGTTCTTCCTTTCATTCCCTTCTTTTTATTTTTTATTTTTTGCCGTTTATTTCATGTTTTTTTTACATTATATTTTATTTTCTTGCATTAGCTGTTATATATTTTTGTTTTTCTTGCATTATATTTTTGTGCTCTCGAGATGAAAATTTTCTTAGTTAATTTAGAAGTAATATTAAAAATTTAAAATTTATATATTTGAGAAAGTTAATTTTAAGTAATTATTAATTTTTTATTTATTTTATTATATTATTATTGTTATCATTGAATATGTGTTATTTGTAATTTTTTATTTATTTTATTATATTGTTATTGTTATCATTGAATATGTGTTATTTGTAATTTTTTATTTATTTTATTATATTATTATTGTTATCATTGAATATGTGTTATTTGTAATTTTTTATTTATTTTATTATATTGTTATTGTTATCATTGAATATGTGTTATTTGTAATTCTTTATTAATATTAGTTAGAATATCTGAGACACAGTAATTATTTAATATAATATAAATTTTTTAATTATCATTAACCTTTTAATTAGATAATGATATGTCATATAAATAAATAAAATATATAATTTCGTTCGATAAAATTAAATTTCGTTGGATGGATAGAATTGTAGATGGATGTCAGTTGAGCTCCTGTAGGTGTTCATCCCGAGCCGATAGATCCGAGTTTGCTGAGTCGACAGTCGGAGCATCGGTCAGCATTAGTATGAGAGGGCTATAGAGAGACTTTAGAGGAACCTCTGAGAGTACGCCTCTTTGACCGTGTATTTTATGATGCATATGATGCGGCTCCGACTAGAGTTCACGAGTTGATAGATAGAGTCGAGTTCGGAGGGTTGGCTCGAGTAGGGTTCAGGCCCGTGGACCACGCACTTGTCACGATGTTGGTCGAGCGATGGCGTCCGGAGACACACACTTTTCATTTGACGTGTGGTGAGACCACCATTACATTGCAGGATGTATCGATCCTGTGGGGTTTGCCTATCGATGGTCATCCTGTAATCGGTCCTCTGTACACTCATTCTAAAATGGAGTGGATTGAGATGATCTATAGACTTCTCGGGTTTAGGGTTATGCCTTCTAACGTCGTCGGACACAAGTTGCGGAAGGAACCTCTAGAGTCATTTATTACGAGATCAGTTGGTGATCATACATCGGAGAAAGATTGCGTGCAATTGGCGCGTGGACTGCTGCTTATGCTTATGGGAGGTCATTTATTCTCAGAACACTCAAATAACCAGATATCGTTACGTTATTTGCATCTACTAGAGGATTTAGACGAGGCCGGGTCATATAGTTGGGGCAGTGGAGTGCTTGGATACCTGTATCGGTGCCTTTGTGATGCCTCGTTAGGTAATGCACGTGAGATTTACGGACATGTTACCCTATTACAGTTGTGGGCGTGGGAGAGAATCCCGTTACTGCAGCCTGCTAGACTTTAGCCCCGTATACCCATCCCTCCACATACAGCATATGGGGCTCGTTGGTCCGTGCCATTTGATGTCAATTTATTACCGACACACGTACTACTAACATACCGTGATCAGTTAGATGCAATGTCTGATCAGCAGGTATATTGTCATTTCAATAATTTATTACTCAAATTATATGTTTCATTGATTAATTCTTCACATCGTGATACATTTATTTTATCTTCAGTTTACTTGGTTGCCATATGATGCTGGTTCTTTCCCAGTTGATGATATTTGGAGGGCAGAAGTCCCTTTAGTCTGTTTTGAGATTCTAGAGTGGCATTTTCCTCGGCGGGTGATGAGGCAGTTTGGCCTACAGCAGTCCGTACCTCCAATGTGCGACACTCGCCGAGACTTTGCGCCTAAGGATCCAACTTTTTTTGCTGCTCCGGAAAAATATGCTCCACGGTCATCGTTCAGAATTTCAGCATCCCAAAATCAAAATATTCTAATTGGATTCGAAAGAGCCATTTCACAAACGAAATAAAATGACTCAAAAATTTAGAACGAAGCAAATTGATTAGCAGAATGAGAATGAGGATATTTTGAATGAAAGAGCTCTTCGGTAGTGATATCATTTTATAGTTGTGTTCGTCCACTTCAAGACAATGTTACAACAGTAAGAGAGATTCAGAATCCGCAAAAAATGCGGAACGTGTTATCTAACTGATGGATTCGAATGGCTGGTGTCGATTCGAGAGGATAAAAATACGGTGCATGTATTGAATTTGTGGTGTTGGTGGAAGCACCCGTGAACTCTATAACGCCATCTCGGATGGCGTTATAAGCAAAAAACTTATAACACCATCTCAGATGGCGTTATAGGCGTGTCGTATTTCGCCTGGATGGCGTTATAGCATAAAGCTATAATGCCATCGTGAAAGGCGTTATAGCCGGGCATAACGCTATCCAAGATGGCGTTATGTCCAGAATAGGAATCCCTCCCGTTTTACTGGCCCAATCTAATCCTTTTTTACAAAAAGTGGTCTAAATCGAGCAAAAACCCTCATTTTTCTGAAAGTATCAAAATAGTCTTTTCCTTTCCTAGTTAAGGACTTATACAATGAAATAATATGTTTTTTCTGTCCATATTTCTTTTTGAAATGTCTACAATTGAATATTTATTTTTTAAAAATAATTATATATTTTATTTAAACTTTTACAATTAACTCCTATAATTTAAGAAAAGTAATTTCTACTAACACATGAACCCACCACTAACCTCTTTAACTCATTCAATTCAAGAAATTTAAATTTCACTAGCATATAGATCCTGCCACTAACATCTTTAATTAATATGAATATAATAAAATTAATGAGGGTAAAGTTAGTAAATTAAATAAATTAAAGATTCGTCTTAAATTTTATACCAAATTAAAATTAGACATTCAATTATAAACAAAATAAGGATAAATCATTGTTTGGATCCCCAATGTTTTATGTGTTGACGACATTAGTCCCTTTTGATTTATTTTAGAATTTTGAGTCCCTAATGTAAAATCGGGCCAAACTTATGGTCCCTCCGCCACCATATACGGCGGAGTTTGACAAAATAAAGCACGAGTTGAGCACATGATCTGTGTAATGAAGGGCAAAATTGGAAGACTAATTTTTTTTCCCTCCAAAATCCCAACGACTCACGTAGGGTTTATATCCCTTCCTTCCTATTGTTGCCGCCGTGCATGGATTCAAGCTATCTTCGTCATTCCTTACCACCCAAAAAAGAAGAAGAAAGAGGTTAGGGAGAAGAATGGAAGAAACAAAGAGATCATTGTCTTCCAAAGTGTCAAGGAAATGTCATTGCGAAAAAGCAATCGTAATGAGAACATCATGGACAAATTGGAACTCAGGCAGAAGATTTTTAGGGTGTGAAAAGTATGGGGTAAGTTACTTTACCTTCATTTACTCAATTGCTACTGTAATTTATAGTATGCATTTTATAGGTGAACGGTGGGTGTGGTTACTTCTCATGGCATGACCCTCCAATGTGTGAGAGATCAACGCACGTCATTCCTGGACTGTTAAGAAAAGTCAGGAAAATAGAGGGTGAAAATGAAGCACACAAGAAGAAGGAGAAGATGTTGTATGCTGCTCTTTTAGTGTCCTGGGTAATAGTAGTTGGGTTGTTGCTGAACAAAGTTTAAGGTTATTAGAGTGTGTTTAGTTTTGCTTGAAGCAGCTGTGAATTCGTCAGAATGGACAGTGCTACTCAAATTAATTATGGAAATCAATGTGTAGTTGCGGTTCTCTGTCTCTTATCTGGAGACAATGTGGTTGTATTATTGTAGATTAAATAAATGTATGGAACATTTTATATAAGTGATCAATGTGTTTCTGAACTTGTGATTGTTGGCTTTATTTGTTTACAAATGAACCTTTTCCGCCTAAAGAAGAAGGTTGCAGCATAAATATCAATCGGATAAATAATGACCATGAAGATAGAATGTGAAATCCATTACATTTCAGTTGATGCTCTTCTTTGTGAACATCACAAAATTGGACTGTCTTCCATAATGTTTGCCAAAGGACTACATAAATGAGTAAGAACTGGACATCATTGCCTTCAAAATATCAGTTTGTCCTAATGACCATACATGAACAAGGTGCAACCTCAAAAAATAGCGACGCCTAATATACACTAACCAACAAGGTTCCCAGGTTTGGTGCATGAGGCTCTGTTGTGTCCAACTTCCAAGCACCAGCCACATCTCACTGTTCTTTGCTTTTTGGGGGTACCCTACACATGTAGGTAAAGTAAGTATTGAGTTAAAAAAAATTTAAGAAACCAATAAAGCAGCAGACACATTTTTTCTCAACTTGGTCTGTAACATGTGCACAATTTTCATGACCACTGACCTTTCTCTTTCCCTTGTTGGCCTGCACATGGAAACAACACTCTATATATCAATGCACTTAGCAGACATTAAAGCAAATATTAAAAAACAACATGTTACAACCTGCTCTATATCTTCAGCATTAGAGATTGTTGATTGCTGAATAGAAGGCATTTCTCCTTGCTGGTTTTGAGATACTTGAGATGGTTCCTCAACAGCAGAACATGTCCCTCTATTGTGGCCTAACCCTCCACATTTCTTGCATCTGTTCACGTTGTGGCCATGAGTATTGTTGTGAGAACTTTCAACATCATCAGCATCAATATTGGCAGAATTGTTAGGAGGGACAGGGCATTTTCTCACATTATGACCAGCCTTGCCACACCTTCTACACTTAGCAATCCATAAAGTAGATCTTTTAAGCTTTCTAGCTCCTGAAACTGTGACTTTGCAGTTATTCTCACCAGGTTCTGCACGTCGCTTCATCTTTGGTCTGCCAGGTAATCTTAACTTGGGAGGAGGAAGCAATGCAGGTGTCTCGGTCTTAGGCCAGTTATTAGGGCCATTTGTGGGGCAGATTACTTGCTCATATGCCATTTTATACGCAGCTATGCTATAGCAAAAATCCACATAATCCTTTGGATTCTGCCCCCCCAACCCTAAAGATGCTACAGCATGTGAGCATAGAATGCCAGATATGTCCCATTTCCTGCAACTGCATCTCCTCAAATCAATGTCCACGGTAAACTGCTCCATGTTTGCATGCCTTACTTGAAATTGGGAGCCCCCGGCATATGATGGAAAACAATTAGCCGATGTCTCCTTTATCTTTTCAAGAATCTTCGTAATCCTTGGACATACCTTGCCTTTTTGCCTTGCAATCCATGACCTTTTTGCTGCCAACCTTAGCATTAGATACATTCTGATTCTTTCCAACATCCCCAATATAGGCTTCGACCTTGCGGCAAGGATATTTCTGTTAAATGTCTCACTGTGGTTGTTAAGCAAAATGTCACATTTCGTGGTTGTTTTGAAATATGACCTTGACCAGTGCCTAGGATATGTGTTCTTGGCCAGCCAATCATGTGCACCTTCTTCAAATTCTTTTAGCTTCTTCATTTCAACCTCAAACTTATTTATGTATGTATCCTTGGCACATTTCCACATCATTTCTTTTAGTGCTTCCCCATGATGCAGCCTCTTGAAATTGTTGTGAATGTGCCTAACACAATGCCTATGCTCAACTCCAGGAAGAAGGTCAGATATAGCTGGAATAAGGCCCTGCAAGTCAATGGCAAGTTTATCAAACACCGCACAACAGTTTAATCAAAATAATGTGTCAAAGTTCTTTGTGCAACAATGTATCAATGTACTTATACCTTCTGTCTATCAGACATTAGGCACCATTCATCTGGATTGTAAATTGAAAAGTCTTCAATAAGACCTTCAATGAACCAGGACCAAGTTGCTCTACTTTCTGCCTCAGCAACAGCATAAACAACAGGGTAAATCCCATTGTTTGCATCAACACCCACGGCTGTTAAAAGCACCCCAGAATGAGGCCCTTTAAGAAATGTCCCATCAAGTCCAATGACCTTCCTGCATCCAGCTTTGAAGCCCTTTCTAAGTGCATCTAAACAGACATAAATTCTACGGAATACCTTCTGTGCAGTGTCCTCATCTTCAATAGCATCAATGTACACTGTTAAACCAGGGTTGCTTCTCCTCAATTCCTCACAATAATCGCACAGTAGTTTATACTGATCTCAATACTTGCCTTCGATTAACATTTTGGCCTCTGCCCTTGTTTTATAAACCTTCCACACAGAGATGTTCACATTAAGTTCTTTGTGAACCTTTTCCTGAAACTCCAAAACGTTTATCCCATTTTCACTCCTAAATTCTTCTAAGTACTTTTTTGCAAGATATCTTGATGTGACTAACCTATTATGCAATGTTCTGGAACAACTGTGTTTTGGTTGCAGTGTTCTAATTTGGAAGGTCGAAGTTTCAGCTACTCTATGTGCATAAAGCAGCCAACCACAGTTGTTAGCCTTGCAAGCAGCCCTCACCCTTACATCATCATTCTTTTTGAAATAGACCTCTTTTCCCCACTTAACACCATGCTCAATTATTGCAGCTCTTAGGTCATCCTTGGTGTTAAACAGCAAGCCTTCTACGAATTTTGGATCATGGATGTCCCTATCCAATCTAAACTTTGGAAAGCTAAACTTTGACTTTTTCTTGCCATTCTCATCTGAACTGAATTATGATAGTTCATACTCATCATCTGAATTTTTACATTCTGATTCTTCTGAGCAAGAAGACTGATCTCCTATGAACATCTCAACATTAGAATTAGACTGATAGATATACTTCTTCCTGATACGCCTAGGTTTTTTATCCATGGTTGGACTATTATTGTCAGCTTGTTGTTCATCATCTTCATCAGCTGGATTGTGTTCTTCATATTCATCTATACCACCTCTTTCCACACAATCTGGCTCTTTATCATTCACAGCAGTGTCTGAGGCCCCTCCAACTGAAACATTCTCCCTTTTTCTTTTTTGCAGCTTCTGCCTCCTTAGCTCCAGTCTAATACTTTGATCAAAATCTTCAAGTCCCTCATCCACAAAGTCCTCAAATAGTTGATCGTCATTATTCTCACTGTCATGGTAATCAGAGTCTTGAAATTCCTCTGCATCCGATGACCCATCTGCTGAATCAAACAAATACAGCCTTCCATTCTTTTGTCCATCTGCATTCTTCCTAGCCTCAGCTTCAGCCTCTTGATGCTCTTTTTCTCTATTTACAGATATAGCACTTGGACACTCCTGCATCTTGTGCTCTTTATCAACATGGGAATTTTCTATTTGTATCTTATATTCACTATTTTCATTTGCTACCCTTGTGTCTTGTACTTCACTGTAATCTTCGTTGTTCTCTAGTTCACAATTCTCAAAGGTTGAATTTCTTGCTTCACCAACATCAACATACTCTATTTCCAATACATCTGCCTTGGGCAAGAACTTAACAAACTCAAACTGTGGAGCTTCATTCTCATGCAGAATGTACACCTCAACTAGTCCCTTTTTTTCTCCAAATTTACACATCTCTTCTACATCTATGTCAGATGCTAAGAATCTCCACTCATCTACAATATGAACCCCTGGAATTCTCCAAAAGTATCCAACATAGCAATCATACCCGATAACATATGCCATTTTATCCAACACAACCATAGACATCATATCCTTTTCACACCAATCAAAAAAGTTCACATATCCATCAACATACTGTTTCCTATTCTTTATGTCCTCTAGTTTACCCCCATGGTGAATTCTTACTGTGAAATAACCAGATCCCTTCCCTAAAAAAAACAACTGCAATTCTAGAAATGTAAAAGATAAACATGTAAATGATAGCATAAATATATCACACACGTAAAGGACAAACACGTGATGAAGAACAAGAAAGAAAACAAAAGTCCAAAAGGGGGGACCATTAGCAACACTGAAACAGACACAGGGACCATTCCAGTCTAATACTCGACAAAGCTGTGATTTTTTAACCCTTCTTCTCGCTTAATCATTAGATACACTCTTCATGCAATAACGAATTAAGCAAACGAAATTATAGAGATTGCAACTCACCGTATTTGGGTACTTCATCACCTGCTTCGCGAAGCTTCATTTCGATTCCTTCTTCATGCTCACCCTTCTCCTCGGCAATAATCTCAGTTTCTTCCTTTTCTCAGACTACACTTCTAGAAAATTGTGTGTTACACCCGAGCAGATTTAGCATTTAGTTTGGAGGGATGAACCCTAATTGATAATTTTGGTTAATCGTGTTTCAGATAGGTTTAGTTTTGTTTTTTGGAGGGAAAAAAATTGATCTTCCAATTTTGCCCTTCATTACACAGACCATGTGCTCAACTCGTGCTTTATTTTGTCAAACTCCGCCGTATATGGTGGCGGAGGGACCATAAGTTTGGCCCGATTTTACATTAGGGACTCAAAATTCTAAAATAAATAAAAAGGGACTAATGTCGTCAACGCATAAAACATTGAGGATCAAAACAGTGATTTATCCACAAAATAAATTATATTATTTCAAAGATATTCTTCTGTATGAAATATAAACACCCTTTGAATTTGTACTCTTTCTTGACAGCTAGGAACGGGAAGGGTCGTTTTGTAGAGGACATATCATCACACACTCCCAAAAAGAAAAAAGGTAAAAAGAAAAGGCTTTCCTATATATAAAACACATCAATATTTCTTTTTATTTTTGGCAAAAAGGCCTCAGTAATTGGAAGGGACATTCCCCATGAAATCAGTTCCTCATATAACTTTTTTTTTTTTTGAACAAGTTCTTCATACTACTGCCATAAAATCATTTTATGTTAGGTAGAAGGAAAACATATTTCTATTTCTCTCAATAGAAATTGAAGTTTTTAAGAGAAGAGCTTTTTGTTAAGAGAAATTTTATGAGATCTCTAAGTGCACGTTTGGGGAGAGCGAGGAGAGTAGAGGACGGAAGTGGTGGAGTTTCTCTCAGAAAAACTTTCTTTTATATTTCAGATATAAACTACTCCTATTTTAAAATATATGGTATTTTGATCTTTTTTGTATATATTTAAAGAATAATAAATATTTTTCTATTATATCCCTAACTAATTCTACTAATATAATAAAATATAAAAAATATTTTTATAATCAAAATAACTTAAAAAGAATTCTTAAATTTGTAAAAATTAAATATTTTGAGGAGGAAGAAAATGATCAAAAAGCTTTATACATTGAAATGGGTGGAGTTAGGGGTGTGCAATCGGTTTTCGGTTCAGTTTTCGATTTTACTGTTCGGTTTTCGGTTCGATTTTTATTTAAAAAATAAAAACCGAACCGAATCATTTTATATGTTGAAATCGATCCGAACCAAACTAAATCGGTTTGGTTCGGTTCTAAACCGGGAAAAAAATCAAAATAGATGAATTCAAGAATGTATTGCTAGCCTACTGCATTCAAATTGTAGTCAAATTGAAACTCAATGAAAAAGGCCTCCAAATCCCTGGCAGTGCTTTACAAACTTCTGAGAATCATCATCACTTAGAAACCAAAAGATTTTGAATATTGACTAATAAGAACTTAAACCCCGAAACATGAAGAAATAAATAACTCTGCTGATATATCTTGAAATGATCAGAAAACTAAATGCACGGACAGAATTTCAACCTGAAAAAGAAGATGGGAAACAACAATAACGGAAACTCGCCCGGAGAAGGCTAAAAACGGACGGTGTGTCGAAGATGCCCCAGATATTCTAACATGAATCAGGAATCTATTGAAATGCAAAAAAGGAAGAAAACTAATGCATAACCTATCATTAGAGAAACCTATTTGCTGAAAATGACTTCTCACCTACTTCCTGTTTGAATAGATCGAGACAAACATATTTCTACCATTTGTGTTAAGACATTCAAATTGCTACCTATCCGACTTCTATTAAAAAAAATGCTTATTTGTTCTTGCCCTGATTTGATCTCCAGATGTTCTAACAGCACCTGGGTTTGGAGTCTGCCGCTTAATAAACATATGCAAAATCATCCAAAACACGAAACAAACCTGCTTACTGGGTGCCGCCTGTTACCACGCAGTTTTTGTCAATTTCTGCAAGGTTTTTGTCAAGTCCCAAGTGTATCAGATTTTGCGGCCGAGAGAAAATTGAGAGATAGAGAAGATGTCTGTCGGTGTGTGAAAAAACCCTAAGCTGATATGAACGCATTACTTATCAATGAACTCATTTCAATAATGAGTTCTTGTTTATATAAAAAAAAACTATTCGGTTTTCGGTTCGATGACACCGACTGAAAACCGAACCGAAAATTATATAATCGTTAAAAATCGAACCGAACTGAACAGTTTAAATAGAAAACTGAACCGAAATATAAAAAACAGTTCGGTTTCGGTTCGGTTTTCGGTTTGGTTCGATTTTTACACACCCCTAGGTGGAGTGCCAGTATGTAAAAGGACTTAACAAGTGCAATGTTGCTTTTGTAAACACAATGACATATTTCACTTTTACGCTTGCTATAAACTTACACCCTTTTATCTCTACAAAAAATACTCTCTATTGTCATCATTCTATTTTGAATTAAAATTTATTAGAATTAAAAAATACAAGATAAATTCTCCGTTTGATCCAAATTGGATAATTTTTGAAATAATTTTAACATAATATAATTTATTTTTATTTTTAAATCATATTATTATTTTTATTTATATTCAAATTAAGAATGTAAAAATTTTCTATTTAATTGTACTTATAAATTTATTTTAAATTTTGTACAAGATGAAAAGTTAAAAAATAATCTAACTAAAAACTCAATAGAAGTGAAAGATGATCTTGCAGAGGAACCGATAGAGGTAAAAGATAATTCACTTGAGGAGTCGGTAGAGTTAGAAGATTTTCTATCAAAGGAGCATTGGATTTTTTTTGTTTTTTAAGAATTTCATACAATATCTTACACTTATGAATAAAAAAGACAATTTACTAACATTGTGTTTAAGATCTGTCAAAAAAAAATTTAAATATGTCTTTAATTTGATATTTGAAATGGGAGGATTAAGAGAGAATATGGATGAGAGAGAAAGGGTTGTGTTTGTATAAATGGATTAGTATGCTACAAAACTCAAATGCATACTAATGCTACAAAATTTAAACCCAATTTAAACTCTAAACACAATCCAAATATATATATTATAGAAATGTAACCATTTCTTTCTTATGTCTTCAAATCTCTCATTCTAATTTTTTAAAGTTTTTACATTTTTAATTAGTCTTTAAAAATTTAATTGATTAAGATCATTTTCAATCTATTAAGATAACTATAAACTAAATTAAGATAACTATAAATTAACTTATATATTAATTTTAATTTTGAATATGTTTATTAAGTTATTTTACAAAAGTATGAGACTATAATTATTACTTTAAAAAATTTTAATTGGTTAGAGTCATTTTTAATTTATTCAAATAATTTTAAACTAAATTATTTTCAATCTATTAAAATAATGTTAAATTAACTTATACATGAATTATAATTTTAAATTTTATATTTTAAGTTATTTTTCAAAGTATGAGATTTTAATTATTACTTTGAAATTTTTCGATTGGTTACAATTATTTTTAATTTATTAAAATAATTTTAATTGACTTATATATCAACTTGAGTTTTGAATTATCCTAATTTTTAGTTTTTTATTTTTTAATCAGTCTTCAAAATTTGATTGGTTGTAATTATTTTTAATATATTAAAATAAATTTAAACTAATTTATACATTAATTTTAATTTCGAATTCTGTATATTAAGTTATTATGTAAAAGTATGAGACTTTAATTATTACTTTAAAAAAATTTTAATGGATAAAATCATTTTTAACCCATTAAAATAATTTTAAATGACTTATATTAACTTGAATTTTGAATTATCTTAATTTTTAGTTTTTTATTTTTAATCAGCCTTCAAATTTTGATTTGTTGGAATCATTTTTAATATATTAAAATAACTTCAAACTAACTTATACATTAATTTTAATTTTAAATTATGTATATTAAATTACTGTGTAAAAATATGAAACTTTACTTTAAAAAATTTTAAATGGATAGAATCATTTTTAAATCATTAAAATAATTTTAAAATATTTATATATTAACTTAAATTTGAAATTTTATATTTTTTAGAAAATTAAATTATGTATTTTTAATAACTTTATAAAAGTAAAACTTTAATTATTCAATAATTGTCAATAAACATAATTTTTATTTTTATAATTTTTATTTAACTTAATCTTTTAATTTAAACTAAATTTATTAAAGTAAAATTTTGAATGTCTACCCATATTTTCTACACACAATGCACATCATTATTATTCTCTTCCGCATATTTTTTCGTCTTTTCTTCTTTTTAATAAAATGTAACTACCTCTTCCACTTTTTTTTTTTTTTATTTAGTCATCATTCAAATATCATCATATCCAGAACCTCCAATTCTTATACTTTTTCATTCTATCGTCACTTTTTAATGTAATTATTTCACTTTCTTCATTTTTTTCATTTGATTTAGGTTTTTTATGAGTATTTGAGTGTTGTATTTTATAAATTCTTTTAGAATAATTTTATTATTTTCTTAAATAATATTTTTAATTTAATTTGATTGAACTCCCTAAAACATCATTTCAGGTTTTTCTTTCTTGAGATTGAACTTCTTCACTTGATATCTATTATATGTTTTATTTTGTAATATAAAATTTAGTGAATTCTTTGACATATTTTATTAGTACATCATTAGGCAATGCAAATGAATCTTATTTATTTATTTGATTACACAAAAATATGTTTAAACTTTGGATCTGAGTTATTATCCACATGATAATTTTTCGAACTAGAATTTTACGTATACTTCATAAGTAGATGTAAGTGCTCTATTTTTTTTTCTTTTCCTTTTTAAAATATCATAGTTTTCTACTCCATTCACCTTTGAACATGGCTTTAAGATTTAAAATTTTACATTACATCTTCTACTCTATTATTTTATCTATTTTATATTTTTTTAATATTCTGTCTTCTTTTATCTAGTGTTACCACAATGGCATGATTCATAATATCTAAATATGATATTCTTCTAATTTCTTTACTTTTTCTTCTCTTTCATAATTTTTCTCCATTTTTTGTTATATTTCGTTCTTGCATCTCCCGACATTTTTCTTCCTTATATTTGTTAAGATATTATACTAAAATACTTATCCACTTATTGGAAGAAAAAAATAAATAAATATTATATAATTTGCGGTGAAATAAATAAACTTTTATTTAAATCTCAATGTTAAACTTTGTTTCAATTTTCATTTGCTTTGATTTATCCCCAATAAAAATCCTAAGAAATAGGAAAAGAAATCTTGATTAATGAAGCAAATAAAGAAGCTTCTCGAAACTAAATAAGAGTTTGAATAAGTTCAACTCTCTTTGATATAATAAATTGTACATGTTATTTATATTTTACATAAAAATATTAGTGATATTTGTATGTGAATCAAAGATTTTAAAAAAGTTAAAAAGTAAATTATACGTAACTAATATTACTCTGAATTTTATATTAAAATAAATAAAAGAGGTAAAAATTCTATATTAAGAGCCTAATAAGATGGAAAAGAATGTATTGGATCTTTTTAAAAAAATAAAACTAATATTTTATGTTATTCGATTATTTTCTTAAATATATACATTTTGAGAGGTAAAAATATTTTTTAAATATATTTTTTTAAAATATAATTTTAATATTTTTTATTTTAAAAATATATATGTGCATTGCACGGGTTTAAGCTAGTGCATTAGTATGCTATAGCATCAAAATTTAAACAGTATGCCAGAAATAAATTGTTAAAATTTTTGTAGCATACTACTGCTACAAAATTTTCTGGCTGCTTACACGATCAATTCGCCTCTACAAAACAGGGACAAAAGTTTTCGAACGCAAATCTGAATTCAAAAATTTCCCTTATGGTTTGTGGCGTGCATGCCTAGTTCTTGAAATTGCAATTTTTGTGAGGATACTTGGTGTCGTTAAATAAACATGGGCCAAATATTGTAGACAACGTTTCTTGGTACATCCTCGGCGTTTATTTTCCTTTATGCAGCTGTTAAAGATAGAGAAGATATCAGGTATATAAATATACATATGACCCCACCTCTTTACTCTTTAGGTTAATACTGACCAAAGGTCCAAAGTCTGAAAGGTGTTTCAGTTGCATGTCTTCTCTTTTTTTATCAAGAAGAAATCTGCAATTTATTTGAGAAATTTGCAGCTTACATGGAGTTTTTAACTCCTACGAGTTGCATGTCTTCTTTAGCTACTGGTCTTTCATTCATAAGCTAGTATGAGAAAAGCGATATGTCATATTTGCTGAGTGTAATGTATTAAATTATTAATTACAACATATTATTTTTTAATTTTTATTTTCTCTCTCTTATTCTAAATTCTCTTAATATTTATAAATTAATTTCTTCAAATATTCAACCTTTGAAATAGCAAAAAAAATTTAGTTCTTCAATCCTCTTTATCTATTTCATACACATTCATTATTTGGTATTAAATTTGAATAAAATAAATTTAATTCCTTAATTCTCTTTATTTATTTTGTACATATTCAAACATTTTAAAAACTAACCTTTTATAAAATAAGTCAGACTCATAACATAAATATAAATAAATATGACTAACTTGATTGATTATAAATAAGTATTAATAACTTAATTATGAATAAGTATTTTAATAACCCAAAATTTGGAAAAAAAAATCCCAAAAGACTTCATTTTAGGGAGAAAAGGATTCCCAAGTGTCCCTAACTCGGGTTTCGGGGACACTATTTGCAGCTCTTTTTCTAAATAGAACGCTGCAATAAATAACTCCCGTTGACAAAATGGCGCGCTTCAGTAAGTAACCCCCGTTGACAGAATGACATGTACATAAGCACTAGCAATGATTCATATTTCATACTTCATAACAACAGCCTCGAATATACCATCAGATCTAAAGTTGGGGGAGAACAGTCTGGGATCAACTGGTCCCGGAAGGCAGAACGAAAGAGTGAAGGGTCCAGGAGGGCATTGTTGCTGAAACTTCATTTGATAAACTCGGGAATATCTACTAACATTCTGTCCACCAGTTGTTGTCACGCCTCGAACATGGACCTTTCCGTCATGTTCAATCTCGCAGCTGAATTCACCTGCAATCAAAGGATTCCCAAGATCTAGTATTTTCTCGGGACATACTCAAAGTGTAATTTGAACGTAATAAAACAAAGAAAAGAGCAAGTGGTCTACATTGATCAAGTAAATCAACCAATCGAACAAGCCTAACTCCAAGCCTACAAGAGCCACTAGCAGTTTCTATAGAACTGGACTTCATCTTGGCATTATAAGCGAAGAACTCAGTATTGCTTCTCCTCTTTCAAGAAAATAATAGGATAAAGAAGAAGGTTCAGGGTTTGAAGTTATAAACACGCAAGGCCCTAATTTCTACAATTCTTCCAAATAAATGTATGTCAAGAACTACCCATTAGATTGAAAAGAAATTTAATCCCTTGAGTGGACTCAAAAAAGGGTGAAAAACAGAAAAGGAAAGAGAAAGGTCACTTCTCCAACAAAATTCAGGATGTAAAGTGAAAATATTAAATTGTCTCCTATAAAATTTATCATGAACAACATGATAGGAGGAAAAGGAACACAAGCAAGAAACACTTTGAACTCACCTACAATGTGCTCTAAGGTACAGTTTTGAAACACCTATAGTGCCCAAGTTGTGGAAGCTTTATTTATTACATTTTCATTACTGTCCAGACTCCAGTCAGGTTTAATTAATGGATTTAATACCATTAAATTAACTAAAGAAGCATACCAGGATCTTTCTTCACTCCAGGTAGAGCAATTCGGAAATAGTATGCGGATTTGCTAACTCCTATATCCAAAGCTCCAATAGGTGGTCCAGTTCCTCCTCTACTGGCTGTCCCACCAAAGCCGATGGATACACTTGAATTATCATCTTGCATAGTGGGAATAGGAAGAAGGGGCAGCATGTAGGGAACTTGTGGACTATAGGTGCTTGTGGATACAGATAATTCTAGAGAATCAGAAAAATTCCCTTTCTGCATATTATCTTGAAACTTCATTGATGCATCATCATTTTTAGGCCCATCAAAACAAACAGTGTGTTCAGATGTCAACGGTTGCAAAGGATAAGGATGGAACCCTTTTCTTAAATCCTGAGATTCTGTTGATGAATGGTCATTCTCTCCAACAATGTTCTTACCAGCTTTATCTTTACTCCTTTTCCAAACAATTCTCTTTACCTTCTTCTCTGTGCATGTACCATCCATGTTGATTATGACTAATTCTCAGAATGTACAACTTGAAGTTTCGGGTTGCCTGTAACCAGATGAATAGATAAAGAAAGAAATATCAATTTCATCTCACCAGATATCAGATAAATTTAAAAAGAATAGGAATCATTAGAAGAAAATAGATCATCTAAGTAAGCACTGTATGGTCCTCTATTTCTTTACAGGCATGTTTTCGGTAGCCACATCATCTACTCATCTAATCCTTACTAGTAGGCCTCTGAATCCACAACTTCTCATCCTTCTCTTCCCTTAACCCCCAATAAGATGTTAGTAATAAAAAGCTACCACAGTAGCTGACAAGAAATTGGCTATTAAATTTTACATTTATTCAGGAGGCATGGCACATCTAAACTAGCTTGTTTAAGGCAATAGTACTCACAGAAGCCATAGCAAGTTCAAGAACAAGACCAGAAAACCCCATGTACCAATTATTATTTTCCACTGGTATTTTTGGCCCTAAACTATGGTCCTCTTCATATCTTGAGTCAACCTTTCAGGGAAAAAGTTGTTTCCAAATCCATAAAGAAAAGTCAGAGAACAGAACTTTTCTAATAGCCGCTCAGCATGAAACCAAGATGCATAACACTACCCAGGATCAACAAGACAAGCTCAAATAACAATCTGCATTGTTCAGAGCTGTAATTGAAGAGAAGTACTTGGATGAGCTGTGATTATACCCCCTCTTTCAGGTAAACATAGGGTCATAGGTGTCCTGGAGGCCCTAAATTCATGCGGTGTGTATACTTAATCAAGAATCTCCTACAACTAATTCAGAGATTGAATACAGATGCCTTTAGTAAACAAGCTTAATAATCAATTAGTAAGTTACCATTCTGTTAGGAAATAACTAATATGTGTTAATAGTAAACTAGAACTAGAGATTCAAGAAGGAAAGTAAAGCTAGAGAGGTAACATATGGAAGTAAATTAAGCATCCAATACACGTTAATCAGCGTATTATTACAGGAAAAAGCTGGATCCTGCATTGTCATCCACTCTGCAAAATGCAAAAACAGGTTAGTTAGCTGTAAAAAATGCAGAGGATGGTTCGTGGAAAACTTCTCAACAAAACCTCATGATATTGAAACCTAAGTTAAAAGATTTCATACAGTAAAGGCAGAAAATGATAAACTACATATGTTTATGTTAAATAATAGAAGACAGTAATCTTTTACATAATGAGTTAAAAGCTCCTCCCTCCATTTGAATTTAACAATCACCTTTAGAAAATGCACCTCAAATTAAGCAAGTCATTAAAGACAGGGTAAAATAACATCTTACACTTCTAGAACATTGAAAATGTAGGTTAGAGGAGTAATAAAGGTAAGGACAAAACTGGAAAAACAACAATAGATATTACCTTGGTAATCAAAGTGACAGATATTTAAAAACTAATAAAGTACCTTAAAGTGACAGTTAATTTCAAACTGGGAAGAGTAAATCATAATACTCCCAATATTACCAAGCTACACACTCCACATGGTTTCATTTATTTTATGAGTTTGAGTCGTTCTTTGCTAGAAAATCATAGATGAAGCTTTGACATACAATCCCCCAACCACAGGGATTGTTGGACATGTTCAGAAACCTGACCATCCAACTAAAGCTACAGTATAAAAAATACACAAAACAGAAAATCAGAAGAGGGCTGAAAGCAACTAAAATAACTTTAACTGGAGATGACATCATTACTCTTGTTAGTTTCTAGTTTGATCATTCATATTGAGAAGCATGGTCTTTCAATCTCTATATGTGAAAGCGTGAATAACATAAGAGACAAGAATAAAAACAGCTGAAGCTGCATAGTTTCCCTGGGTTGTAAAAGCGTACAGTACCAATAGTTAAAGAAATTAAAGCAAAGAATAGTTTTCCTTGGGTTGTAAAAGCGTACAGCCCAACTAAAGAAATTAAAGCAAAGAATATGTGGAGTTAAAAACTAATAATTTAATAAAAATGGGATACATATTTTCTAAGAGTCGACAGCTTATCTACATTCTTGAATCTAAAAGGTTTAGAAATTCCAAATAGAAGTACAAAATTTGGTTATCAAAATAGACAAAATTAAACAATAATTATTTTGACACAGTTTCAATCATTCTTGCGGTTAACTCCTCTCTTCATTTGTTTCTGTTAGCTTGGCAACTTTGAGCTCTCTGAGCTCTTCCACCCTCTTCATTTTCTAGCTGTTGCTTACTTGAATTTATAGCCTTCACAGAAGCTCTTTGCAGTGAAAGTTGCATGTCCTGCAGCAATTCCACTCCATGCTCTTTTCCTTTCGTTGTTATTGTGGATGGTGGGTGCATCCCACCAATTCTTTCTTCTTTTGTCTACTTTAAATTTTCTTGGCAATCTTCTCTTTTTCTTTTGCCTTTTTTTTTTTTTTTAGTGCTGGTTGGAGTTAATGGTAGTGGTAAGATGGCCCTTTAAGCATTTTGATAGCCTGGTTTATATTTCTAACATGGTACAAAAGGTTTGACAATGCAAAATCTAGCAATCTAGCATCAATTTTACCATCAACCCTTTTAACAAAGGTAACAAGTTTCACTATTCATCATGCTGCAATATGAACGATTACTGTGCCATCACTCAAATGATAATTTTGATTGCCTTTCCAAGCACTTTGGGATTCTTTCTCAATCAAACCTTGCTAGTAAAATTCACATTCCTAGTATATTTCAGTTCTACTTCGACAAATATACCATCATTTTTCACATTTTACATTAATCTGAAACACACTGTTGATTGTTCAAGGCTTAAATTGCATGACAAGCTTAGGCATAAATTTTTTCTTCTTAAGCACACATATGCAGAACCTTACACTTAATCAAGATACAGAAATTGAAAACAATTATCACCAAATAGAAGATTACCACATTAATTGTAAAAAGCCAATGCTAACAGCTTCCTTTGGTATCCTATATGCAAGTGGAACTTATAGTCTTACCAGACGTAAAATGGCATAGTCCTTGTGCTATCCTAATGTCCCTTTCACATCTCCCTGGGATGATCATCCAGCATCTGCACTTGCAATTTGTGGACAAACAGATACAGCATAATGTTCGTACCAGAAAGCAGTATTCATTTTAATCTCATATATAGGCAAGGCAAATAAATAGAACTTAGATACGCGACATAAAACGAGAAATCGGACCAAAGAAATTCTAGACATGCAACCATAGAAATCATTGCTTCACATTAAAAGAAGACATGCAACCACATGAATCACTTCCAAATCCAGTAAAAGAATCATATCTTTTGTTGATCTAGCTATTTCATGTCTGCATCATTTTGGGGGAAGGAGAGGTCTATAGACACGAAAAGAAGGAGAAAAAAGAGTAGAGTGAAAGAGCAAAATACTTTGAACAGCGTACCTGAAGAACTCTGAAGTAGTGCTTCTGTTGGCTCCAGTTCTGCAATTTAGGGAGTGAGACGTAGAGAGTGTGTAGAGGAATTTTCTCGGGACTGAGAAGGAAGAGAGGTTCTGCAGTACGAACAGAGGGAAGCAGGAGGGAATCTCTTTATATGTTGTCGTTTCATTTCTTTTTCATTTTTTTAGTAATTTATAAAAGTCGTTTCATAATTATTTTTTTAGTCTTAAAAAATTTTTACATCTTTAATTTCTATTTTTTTAATTCTTAAACTATTTATTTCACAAAAGCGAAGTCCTCTACACAAGTCCCGGGGTGAATCTAGTCTAGAGACTACTTATTACGTGCAGCGTAGAATTAGCTTGAAGGACAAATCTGTCAATTTAGACTAATTTTCTTCAAAATCTTACTTTCAATATTCTTATTTTCACTCCTTTAGGCAGACACGCTCCCCTACAACCAGCCATCCATAACTATTGGGAGCACTCCTGGTTTATCATCTTCAACAAATCTTCTTATGCACCATCAAAGATTCAGTACCTCTAATGCATTCAACCCAAGAAATTGGGCAGCAGATGTCAAAGTCTATTCAATTTCAATTCACAACCTACAACTCTGACAATAGTGTAGAGAGGATTTGCCTTACGACCACCGCCACATCTCTTATGCTATTCATCTTTTCTTCCATTATTGAATCAATTGAAGAACACTGTTGGTAGCACACATGATTGCTTTCCAAGAATTTTATCATATATGTTAGTCCTAAGACAAATCTTATAGTTTTAATTAATTATAAATATTAATAACGTTTAACTTATATGTTAATTGTATGGTAGGATATTTTATTAAAGAAGTTAGGTAATTTCATTACCTTAAAGATATAGTGCTAAGGATGACTTAAATAAACTCAAATGGTTGAAGAATGAAAAGTACGTTTAAGAAATTAAAGGCTTTGAGAGCACTTTAGTGTAAGTTTGTTTTTGTTTAATAGGTATATCTTATAAACCTTACACTTCATGCATTTAGAATATATGCATTGCATGACGAAACATACACCATTTTGATATAGCCTAAACTTTGTTGATGAACTTATAGCTTTTTATGATTTTTTAAAAAACAAATTGTTTGATAATGACTTGTAGTTCAAAAGCTTTTAAATGACTTATCTTTTAGTCCAAAATGATTTTAAACTTATTGTGGTTAAATTTCAAATGATTTGACAAAACTTGAAAAAGTTTGAACTCTAATTTGTCATCTGACTTGAAACTTAGCTACTTAATTTTCAAAGAAATTCAAACAACCGAATTATTCGAATGACTAATTCAAACGATCGAATTTTCCCTGGCAGCCTAGTACACAGAAGTCCGAACGACCAACTAGGACACAGCGAACCCGATTCAATCGACCAAATCGCACTGTTATTAGTCGTTTTTTGAAAGTTGTATTTGAATTTTTGAGTTATATAAAAAGCTAGAAACTCAAATTTTGAATTAATTAAAATCTTTATGCGTGGAATCAATGTAATGGATTTAGATCTTGAAAATATCAAATAACTTTAAATTGTTGTGTCTCTTTCTCAATACTTATTACTTACTTTTATTTGTGCTATCTTCATTTGTTCTTTGTAGTTGTTAATATTTGTTATAAGCTTATTGATTATTCTTCTTTTTTCATCCACTCTTTTCTACACACATAAAATCTTGGAAGTTAAGAATTTGAAAAAGAAAATTCGATTAAAGAATTTTATTTTTAAAAATTAACCAAAAACCTAATTCACCCCTCTTAAGTTTTTCAATATATTTTCTTATCATACTTCTTAATTTACTCAACCCCTCACTAAATAAAATTCGATAAACTGAAATTTTATCTTATCCAAAAGGTAATCTTTGTCCAAAGTTTTGAAATTCCAAACTTGTATCATGTTATTTCTTTATGATATTTCTAAAATTGTCAACTTACCCAAAGGTTGTAGAGCGGAGCACCTCTTCGTGAAATAAAAAAAAAAAGAATTGAGAAAACCAAGGATGAGAAGAATGCTAAGAAGGCAGAGGTGACGACTAAGACAGAAAAAGTGGGTAAGGACATTAAACGCAAGAGTGCAAGAGGTGAGGGATTCAAGCAGGGAACTGGTGGCGGCGGCAGCTGAAGAATGGACCTCTTGAAAATATTCCGAGAACAAGGAGAATAAGATGAGCCGACGAAGAACAACAACAAAAAGGGTGGAATAGTTAACAACCTATTAATTAGTGGGTAAAATAATTGAACATATTTTAGATTATAGTTGACGGATTTGTCCTTCAAGAACAATCAGGCATGATTTGCAAATAATCTTCTCAACTGGATTTCGCCACAAGATTGACGCTTAGAACTTATTTTTTGTAAAATAAATACATTAAGGACTAAAAAAAATAAAAATTAAAGATGCAGAACTTTCTTGAGACAAAAAAATAGTTGTAATACTATCTTTACAAATTATTTTATTTTAAAAAATCTTTAAAATGCGTTAAAAATAATCATAAAAATTGTTAACACGACCAAATTATTCTCTCTATTTTTACTTCTCTCTCTCTCTATATCCGTGTGTATTGCAAGGGTGACTTGTGCCTTTCACGGGGGAAAATAAGATTACTCGTGGTTTTCTTAGATGAAGTTATGCTCTCTTGCTACCATGGGCTACTACTATTACAAATGTTTTATTGCAACTATTAATCTTGAATTCCTACCGTTGCTAGTTTGTTTAGTAGACGCTAAACATGCTTTTTCCTCATGTGTCTGGAAAATTCATTTATCATCAAAATTTTCCAATCCCACCTAACAAAACTAGAGAAAAAGCAAATGTTCAGACAAAAATAGCCTTATGTTACTATTCACATGCTTTGTCTTGGAAGGATTAAGATATGACATAGGGTTCTAGTTTTCTGGGATCTGTTAATTAAAAATGTATTTTGAAGAGAAAATATATAGTATCTTGGAAAGAAAATAATTTAGGCATTAGCAAGATCATTTCCTTTCATACTTTTTATAGAAGATGAGTTTACATTTAAGCTTCTACCTAAAAAAATAGTCATTTGATCATTAATAGACTACAATCTTAGTAATTTATCCAGAAAAAAAAAAGACTATAATCTTGGTAGCAGCATTATTTGTTTAATTTAAAAAAATTAAATTTCAGTAAAAATGCTGATCCAATAAAGTTGAAGGAAAAGGCAAAACTTTTGTTTTCCCCAACCACTTTGTAGAATACTTTTTTGAGCTTTTCCAAATGCTAAACAGATTCCTTTCTTTCTTTCTTTCTTTCTTTCTTTCTTTCTTTATTCCTTTTCAGGGGTTGTGATTGGGACTTGGAAGGCCATAGAAATGGATTTTGAAGAACTCAACCCAACATCTTTTCCATTACCTAATTATTTCCTTGTCCTTCTTGTTTCTCTCTCTTTTCCTTTCCCTTGTTTTTCCAAAACCATTAGAATTCTTTTGAAATTCCACATAAATATGATTGATATACTTTTTTGGTTTTTGCGTAGAAACTATTACAAAGAAAAGAGAAGGGTCGCCCATCCCCCCCCCACCCCACCATCCCCCCGCCTTTCCTGACGAAATTTTCCTTGATCTCACACATACCAGTCCTTCCTAACAAGAAAAGAAAATAAATTACCAATTAAATATTACCTATATTTTTTCCTTCGTGATGGAGGTGTAAGAAATATTGATAAATTCTATGAGATTAAATCACTTTTCTAAGGCTTTGACTGAATGTTATATTCCACAACTTGACCTAAGACATAGGAAAAAATTAAGCTTGATATATTATAGATTTATCACAATGATACAAGAAAAGTGAAAGAAAAACTAAATTATGAGTGCAAAAGATTGAAAAATGTGTCCATTTTTTGTTAATTAGTCATGCTTATGCGCGTAAACATCATGCTTACGCTAAGAAACTCGAGATGATAAAATCACATAATAAATAATCTCGTATTACAAATATAGTAATAAATATGTAATAATTCAATTAGTTTTATACATAATTTTTATCAAAATAAATATTTTTAATCCGTTTAACATCTCTACTTAAAAAAAACTAATACAATACAGAAAAGTAATTTTTTTTTCATCTCTCCTTGACCTTCTAGTTCGAAGAAAGTACAATAATTATCTCTAGGTGTGTTCAAATCGATTTCGTTCAGTTTCGATTTTACTATTCAGTTTTTGGTTCGATTTTTTTTATTTTTTTAAATCGAAACTGAATTGTTCACTATTCGGTTTTACTGTTCGGTTCGGTTTAAACCGAAATAAATATAACAACACATTATGTTAATGCGTTATTGTATTTGTTTTAAAAAAATACAAGAACGCATTACCATAATGCGTTCTTGTATTTATTTTTTAAAATTTCTATTTTTCTGTTTGATTTTCAGTTCGATCAACTAAATCAAAAACCGAACTGAAATTTATATAATTTCAAAAATCAAATCAAACCGAATTAAAAAAACTACAAAAACTGAACCCAACCGAAAAATTCAGTTTCGGTTCGATTTTTGAACACCCCTAATTATCTCCCAAGAGACGAGAGCGTGCTCAAGTGCATATACACATCAAGAGGTGATGGCAATTATTATAAAAAAAGGCTTTAATTTACTCTCCTAATTCCTGTAGCAGCTTATTCAATTTAAGTTATTGTTATAAGTAATTCTTACAAAGAATTTAAAAAAATAATATTATCCACGGACAGAAATATCAATTTAAAATTATCATTTCATGACCATCAAATATGAATTAAATCAAATGAAAACCTTTATTATTGAAGAAGGCTTTACGAGTATTATATATATTGAAAGACCTAAGAGGGGGGGTGAATTAGGTCTTTGGCTAATTATCGAAATCTTTTCCCCCTTTTTTTTTTTTGCAAATCCTTTGTCTTAATAAAAGCTCTTCTTTAAATTCACAAACTTCAAGTTATATGTGATTTGATGATTAATACAAGATTATCAAACTATAAGACCATAACCAATCAATCAACAACTAAGCATAAATAATAATCACAGGTATGTAAACAAGTAAAGCAATAAGAAAATGAACACACGATTTATAGTGGTTCGATCTCTCCAAGATCTACATCCACTACCTTGAGTCCACACTCAAGGATTTCAACCAATCCACTATATGCTCAAATTCAACAATTACATAAGAGGCTAACCACACTATGGTTTTACACTCACAACCTCTTCTAGTAATTATACAAACAAGGTTCACCCTTCCACAAGGGTTTTATATCTAAAGACAACCTCAAGACTAATCCAATCCAAGGCTCACCCTCACACGGGTTT
Source organism: Rauvolfia tetraphylla (assembly GCA_030512225.1). NCBI lineage: Eukaryota > Viridiplantae > Streptophyta > Magnoliopsida > Gentianales > Apocynaceae > Rauvolfia > Rauvolfia tetraphylla. Next base: position 1,242,910 of record JAJQKT010000023.1, read on the forward strand.
TACACTACAACCTTGATTAATCTAGTCTATGGCTCACCCTTCCACAAAAGGGTTTTATGTCACAAGATAACCTTGCAAATGAGCTAGTAGAAAACACAATTAAGATAAGAAAAGAAGAGTGTATAGAAGTTACCACTTGATGGTAGATATTACACAAATTTGCACCTTCACACTCTGATGTCTTTGGATTGATCAATTGAATGCACAAGACATAAGAGAGCTTAAGAAATGTTTGCTAAATGCTTTTGAATGCTTGGAGTTTTCAAGATTTCAAGAGTTACAAAAATTTGCATGTTTATGGCTATTATAGGATTTGAAAATCTGTTAAAACGGCTAGTAACGGCTAGATTCAGAAAATTCGGACGACCGAATTTCTTGGGTGCGTCTGAATCTTCGTCCGAATTTCTCTGGATGAATAGTAACCATGCTGAGAACAAAAATTCAGACGACCGAATTTTTTTGTTGCGTCCGAATCTTCTTCCGAATTTCTCTGGAAGAACAGTGACCATGCTGAAGGCCAAAAATTCGGACGACCGAATTTTTTGGCTGCGTTCGAATCTTCTTCCGAATTTCTCTGGAAGAATAGTAGCAAACTTTTGCTATAAAATTCGGACGACCGAATTTTTTGAAAGTATTTTCAAACTTTGTAAAATCATTTGAGATATAACTTCAATGAGTTTGAAAAACATTTGATATATATAGAAAACTTATTTAACTATATTTAAGCTTGAAAAACATGAACATATGAGGTTTACAAACATATCTTATAAAAAAAATTCATTCAAAGCCTTTTAAGATCATAAGATTATTTTTATGCTCTCTTATACATTCAATGATAACCAAGACATGCAAGTGTAGAGTTTACATAGAAATTTACCTAAAAGTTAAATGCACTCTACACTCAAGTCTTCAATGCCTTTTGATCATCTTTAGAACAACATTCTTCAAACTTCAAATACTTGCTTAAATGAAGTTGTTCTTGAACTTTTGCTTCAAAGCAATGAGACTTTCATACTTCTCAAATTACGTAAGCCCTATCACACAATAACCAAACATTTTAGTCCTCATCAATATTTGTCATTAATCAAAACTACATAATTTGCCCTTAGTGCTAACATATATATATATATATATATATATATATATATATATATATATATATATATATATATATATATATATATATATATATATATATATATATCGGAAAATAAGAGAGAAAAATCGTATTTAAAATCTATCACTTATTACAAATATTTTTAATCAATTAGTTTTGTTAGTGAAAAATGAATTTTAATCATTAGATATGAAAATTTTAACCAATTAAGTTACTGCATAAATTTTTTAAACATTATATTCTTCACATACACCAAAAATAAAAAAAGAAAGAATGAATCTCCAGAAGCATTTTTGAACCTACTTAAGTCCTGGCTCGTAATTCAGGTGATTAGAGAAATCGACATCTTCCCAACTTTCTTAAAAAATAAAAAAAAATAGAAGAAGAAGAAAAAAAAGTCCTGCTTGAAGCTGAATTTGGCTGACCGAGAAAACCAATGTGGACATTTCAAGTGACCGAACCAAATGGAACAAGTCTAATACCCACATTTCTTTTTCTTTGATTATTTTGGAACGCCTAGAGAATGTGTCAAACGTCATTGGACACAACAAATTGCACCACTAGTAGTAATACTGTTTCTGAACATTCTCACTCTTTTCATTTAAAATTAAATATTTATATTTTATTTTAAATTTTAATCAAATTCAAATAAATGAAAATCTTTAAGAAATGTAAGTTTTTGCACGGATATTTTTTTATTTATTTTTTAATATACATTGTTTAGTGTTAAAAGTTTGGGATGTATAGTAGGTGATATGATTTTTTTTCATAAATTTATTTTTTTGAGGTACTATATTATCCTGCTAAATTATAAATTTCTTTTAGAAAGAGATAGATATTCAAGTAAACTTGATAATTTTTAGAACTATTATACATAAACTTGATATTCAAGTAAACCAAGCCAAAACGAAAAACCGACTTTTCTCCAAAGTTTCTCCAAATTAATAATTAAGTTAATTAAAAATTAATAATCTTAATTAAGTTAATTCTTAATTAAAGTTATTTTAAAATTTAAAATAATTAATTTTTGTATATTTTTAGAAATATTATTTAAAGACTAATAATTCAAACTAAATTAGATTTTAATTAAGATTATAATTAATATTATAGTATAATTAATATTATTTTAAAATTTAAATTATTAATTTTATATATTTCGATTTTCTCCAAACCGAATTTTCTCTAAATCGAAATATTTTGGTTTGGAGAAAATTCAGTTTGAAAGTAAATTAGGTTTGATTCGATTTTAAAAAAAATAAAAAAAAATTAATTTTTCTCCAAATAGTAAAATCGAACTTTCTTCAAACCGAACCGACATAATCACAATCCATAATTTCCATTTTCATTTCTTTCTTTTCTTTCTCGACCATAAAAAAATGTTAAAGATGCTAAATCCACGTTTGTGGCTCCGCTTACTCAACTCGGTTATCTGCGAAAAGACAAAACTCGCCCTATCTTTTCGTAATCCCGCAAAGCAACGCGTCAGCGCTGATCTTATTTTCCATTTCCTTGGAGTCAGTCACCTATACCAAAAGCCCGGAAAGAGTATTAATCCAAGAAGTTAACACACGACTGAGGTTCAAGTGTACAAATCATTAAGGGGGCAGTAATTTCTTAATTTTACCATAATGTCGATAAAGAAATAGGGTCTACTTGGATTGAGTGGAACTCAATGTAAATTTTTCATCTCACATCTCATTTTTTTCTCATAAAAATTTCTCTCTCCCGAAACTCAAGATAGAAAATCTCAAAACTAAACTCTATCCAATCACACCCTTACTGTTTAGTACTATCATTTCCTAGAGCCCTTAAGTAAAAGTTCCGTAGAATTACAAACCCAGAATTTAATACATTCTTTTTTAAAAAAAGAATTTTAAATGCTCTCTTTCTCTACACTCATCGTAATCTCAAGCCAAATATTAATTTAGAGATTTGCTCTAGTCTACTTTTAAAGTCGTGTACATTATTGGGAGCTAAAATTTAGGTAGAAAAATAAATATTTTGAGCTAATAAAATGTATCTATCAATAATTCGTAATGATTATATAAATAATTCAGTCTTGATGTAAAATATTTCGTGTACATGAATATAGTCGATTATTAATTATAGATAAAAGACTAATAATTGATGACAATCTTATTAATATGTACTTCTTTTTTAATAACTTTAGTTATAACATCATATGTATATTAATAGAATAATTTTAATAAAAAACTATGTCAGAAAATGTATTTGTAATTTTAAATCTAGTTGAAAATGGATACTTTTAATTGATAATAAAATGCATGCATCAATTTTTTTTAATTTTTTTGGGGGAGGGGGAAGGAACATGCACCAAATAGATTGTGAAGTTTAATGAGATTAAGGATACATTTTGATTATGTTTGGTTGAAAATATTTTTGAGTTGAGTTCTGTAAAAATATATTTTTATAAAAAATAAATAAGATTTAATTTATATATTTAATTGAGTTAAATATTATTTAAATAAATCTTTAAGTAAAATGCCTAGCAAAAGGAGGGTAAAAAAAAAAGAGATACGAAGTCGTGACGTAAGATGATTCTTCCTTGTAGAGGCATGCAGTCAATTATAAAGTATATGCATGCTCTTATAGATTTAGAGTGATTAGATTGGATTCCATACGTAATTAATGTAAATTTTTAATTTTATAATTTATTTTTTCTTTCATAAAAATTTTTCTCTCCTGAAATTCAAGATAAAAAATCTCAAAATCAAACTCTATCTAATCACAATCTTAATAATTCATGAAGATTGTTGTGACACATATATTTATCGCTAGTGGTTACTTTTTTTTCTTTTTTTTTCCCACCGGAGCTCTGATAGCGACTTCAATTATAACTTAAAATACATAAGTGTTTCTTTTGGTAAATAAAAAATACATATGTAAATAGGTCATTCTTATTGACGTAATCTTCCCAAAAACAAAAGGTAAATACGTGAGCTGATGCTTCTGTGTAAATGGTTGTATCCAATCACTAGGCCTGTCAATTGGGCTCTACGAGCCGAGCTGACCTAAGCTCAGGCTCAGCCCGAGTAACATCATATTGAGCCCGAGCTCGGGCTCAGCCCGAACGGGCTCACAAATGTTGAGCCCGAGCTCGCTCTTATGAGCTTTCAAGTGACTCGAAAATATACATATTCATTTTTTATTGTTACTCACAAATTATCATCTCACTACAAATTATGATTGCGCTTCACAAATTAATGTCTTAATACTTGTCTAACAATGACTTTCAACTAATTTGCATATATTATTAAACAATATCTCTAGAAACCAAGTAAACGTCTATCCGAAAATCAACAAAAACAAACTACCATAAGAAAAATAAAGTATTGGAGCAATATCTCAATCACATTAAATTCCAACCAAGACAAATCAACAAAATTGGAGCACCAAACTACTGAGAGCTCGAGAATTTATTGATCGAGAACCCTTCAAATGGATATTTAAACGGGAGATATATAATGCATTAAAATTTAATAATCCGGTATGTCGTGCTTCAATATGAAAGTAACTTGGGAAAAGAGGAAGAATGATCCTATAACTCAGTAAATCAGTGAATTTCAACGATGAAACTAAGCACCAAAGCACTAAAACACACCACTACCGTGTTTGCTTTGTATAGAGAATCAACTAAATTTGCAAAGATACACCACTCGAGTTTGATGTATAGTAGCTAGTTTAATATTTTGAATGCATATTAAGTTATTAATACACAAAAAACAATCTTCTAATGTGCCCTAATAATAAATATTGATTTTTTAAAAAGATATTGGGCTAATACTAAAGTTTACTAATCACTTTACTAATCACCTTATAAGTTATATAATATAAGTATTAACCATTAAGTAATTGATAATTTTTTCTCTTCTCTTTCTAAATTTATGTTGAGAAGTGAAAAAATTTATATTTTGTGAAATTAGTTAAATATAATTACGAAAGTGAATATGTAGAATATATTATTTTATAAAACTAAATATTTACTTTGGAATATTCTAAATTACAAGTGCAAAAATCAATTGGAAGACTATGCTAAGATATTATCTTCTTCTTTCATATGATTTATATTTCTCGTGTTAGTAAAGGTAATAATATTCATACCTACGCATTTACTGTGGTAATACTTAATATCCTTAGAATTATGATAAGCTCAATAAGTAGTTACAATCTCATAAATAGACTCTATGATTGAATAGCATGCATATTATTGCCAAATCTGCTAAGAATTAAAACTATTAAACCACATTGCTTTTCTAAAATATAATTTTAAAGTGTTGGAAGTGAAAACTTTACCCACTAAATTTTTTTGAAAGTGAAATATAAATAAATTTATTTATATCAAAACACATAAAATTTTAATCTATATAGTTATGATGAATTAATATAGTATTATACACAAAAAATTTCTATTATATCAAGAAATTATAATATATAATTATAAATTATTATTAGATATATGATCGGGCCGAGCTTATAACGAGCCGAGCTTAGCCAAGTCCGAGCTCGGCCCGATTCGCAAACGGACCGAAAATTCAGGCTCTAGCCCGGCTCAGCCCTAGCCTAAAAAAAGCTCAACCCTCAAAAAACGAGCCGAGTCGGACCGAGTTCGGACTAGCCTGACCCAATTGACAGTCCTACCAATCACTGTATTACTTACGTTTTCGTATTTTTCATCAAAAATAAAAATGAAAAGTCCACAAGGGCATTATTGTCAATTGACCATCCAAAACATCCGTATCTTATCTCACCTCGGATTACCGACCTCTCGATCTCTTAAAAAGTCCATGTTCCCAGTCCCAAAGGCCGCCCCATACCACCCCGCAGCCCCTACGCCTCAAATTCTCATTTCTATCTCGGTTTCATTCCATTTTCTCTCCCGCAAACTTCACAAGCTCCCCTTTCTCTCTCTATCTCTAAATAGCAAAGCCGTCGGAGAGAGAAAATCATGGCGCAGAAGAGAGAGAAAGAAGAGACGGAGCTCAAAGTTCCTGAAAGTTTACCTCTACGCACCCCAACAATCCCCGTTTCTCCACCTCAACCACAGCTCTCAGGCATTTCCGACGACCCGAGATCGAATTCCGCGAGGCCGCCTGAGAGCTCAGATCCGAAACTCTCAGGCAACGACGACGGCCAACCGAGATCTAACTCGATCTCGGAAAGCTCGCCTGAGAGATCGGATCTCGATAAAAAAGAAGACAAGGTCGTCTTTGTAAATCGACCTTCAAAAAGGCCGAGGGACACGAATCGGTGTTCTGGCCCTGGTTGCAGGAGGAAATTGGGATTGATGGGATTCCGATGTCGATGCGGAGACATGTTCTGTTCCGAGCACAGGTATTCAGATCGCCACGACTGTAGTTACGATTACAAAGCTGCCGGCCGGGAGGCGATTGCTAGAGAAAACCCGGTAGTTAAAGCCGCGAAGATTCTCAAGGTGTGAAAAAACTGATGACGTGATGAAATTCTTAGCTTCGAAGCGACGGAGTCAACTCAACCCGGCAACATGGTTGGGGATAGGGGTTTAGGGGGCGGGGATGGTAGCGGATGGGATTGGATGGGATGGGATGGGTTTGGTGGGAATTCTCTGTAACGAGGAGGATTGAGAAAGGGGGGTGTTTTTCGTTGTAAATTTGGTGAAGGAGTGAGGTTATTATTGTCATTTGGATTTATCTTATAATTTGTTGTGGTAGTGGAAATTTCTTGTATTGTTTATCTATCTTTATTTTATTTTAATCTCGTCAATTTTTCTAAAGTTAGGAAAAAAATAAATTTGAATAATTAACTTGTAAAACAAAAATAAATAAATAAATTAGTAGTTCATTATATTTTATTTTGGAGGCACATGTGATTTTCGGTGAGTAAATTTTAAGTGTAATTGGAGATGATTTAGTTTTTAGATTTTTATTTTAGATTTTAAAAAAATTAAATTATTTATGGGATTGAGATTTTTGAGTTCGTAATTTTGAAATTAAAATTTTTTCTACCTCCTTTGTTGAAGTTGGTGGGTGCAGCTGTCATCTGAAGAGTTAATTCTTATTTTGTGGTGATAGATATGATACGGGTAGTTGATGGAGATGTCCTGGTGTATTGAACTACTGAGTTGAATGCGTGGGCAAGCGGTTTGCAATTTTTGTTTGTTTACATTGAATATTTATTGTATCACAAATTTGGTGTATTTGGATTGCAATTTAACTTGAAAAAGATTATTATTATTTAGATATTATAAAATTTTATTATTTTAAGAGAATTTATTTAAATTATAAAATATAAAATATTAAAAGTTACAATTAAAATTATAATATCAATCATTATTTTTATTATTTTTATTATTTTAGATAATATAAAAAATCTTGAGATGTAAGTTATATGAGTTATAGAATAAAAAAAAATAAAAGAATTTACTAATCACTTATGATGAAAGATTATTTTTAATTCTATAAATAAAATTATATGAAGTAATTTGTATAAAAATAGTATGGTGAAAAGCTCAATAAAATTTTAATTTTTGTTATGAATTTGTTGATATGCAGTCGTCGTCGGCACAGTAAAATCGTAATACTAATGTAGAGAGCTTAATAAAGAAATTATAATGTAGAGAATATGAGAAAACTATAGAGAGAAAATAGAGAGAAAGAACAAGAGATCTTTATTAATTCTCTGAGAGTAAATTAATCAATCAATGAATGAGTGTATCCAACACCTCAGTCTAGAGCCCTATTTATAGGGTCATAATACAAGAGTTTATGAAAACTCAAATTCTAATGGGGAAAGGAAATCAAATCTGATTAGGAGTCATATTTTGGAAGTTCAGTTCTCTTCTGGAAACTGATTAATATGAACATCCACATATTATTTCATAATAATTTTTATATTTTTAGAGTTTTTTCTTTTACTCTTTTATTGTAATTTAAAATATTCTTCATTGTTATTTAATAGTTAGTTTTGTATTACAACGCAATGATCAGCATGAGTCTTTGTCGATTTTTTGCCTCCATAGTTCCTCTTTGAAGTTTGCAGTCAAGATAAAAAAGATCATCTTTTATCTAGTTTTGATTTTTTTATGGAGAATCTCACCAAGCTTGAATTTTGGCTCTTGATTTTTTTTAAAAAAATCTTGGATACTGGATGTTCAAATCCATATTGATGCAATAGATTTGAAAAATACCATTGTAGAGGATAATATATCATCATCACAAAATCATACAAAAACCATAATTTTTCTCCTCCATAATCTCTATGAGGATTTAAAGGCAGAATATCCTCGTGAAAGATGCACTTATTTTGTGAAACAGTTTAAAAGAGAGTCTACTACTAGAAGATGGTCGTACTACCTAAAGTATAATATGATTAGATGCATTTGCGATTGCAAGATTTTTAATTGCTCAGTGAATATAGTTTCGTTATGTTCAAAATTACTTCTTAATTAAAATTATGTGGAGAAAATATCACTAATACTAGCATGTTAGAAAAAATATTTTCTATTTCTCAGCCTCGAATATTTTCATGCACCAACAATATCGAGAAAAAGGTTTTAAGAAATATTTTGAACTAATTTCTTGTCTTCTGTTGGTCGAACAAAATAATGAATTGTTGATAAAACATTATGAATTTCGACCAACATGTTCTACTCTATTTCCTGAAACGGATGTTGTTAGAACTAGGGATATTTATTATTTGGTGTAATTCGAAAAATCAAACCGAATTGAACCAAAATACATATTTCTGTTCTATTTTTTGATATTTCAATTCGGTTCAGTTTGATTTTTCGGATTGTAATGAAATCGGTTCGATTTTCGAACTAAAGAATTGAAATTTTAAAAAATTATATATGAACGTATTTTGATAATGCGCTCTTGCCACCTCAAGAACGCATTACTATAATGCGTTTTTTTTCTTTTTTTTCAATTCAATTTTCTAAAAATTTAGTTTTATAATTTTTTTAAAAAATCAAAATTTCAAACCGAAATCCCAATGAACACCCCTAGTTAGAACTCAAGGCTTTTGTCCTAGAAGATGTTGTGGTTGCGATCATGGTTACAGCGTGCACTATTTGAAAATAGAAATCATTCATATTATTATGGTGGACAAAATTATTCACAAATGTGAAAAACAAAAAAAAACCAGCATAAGTGGAAGAAAAATAGGTAGAAAAAAAAGGGAAAGACATGGTTTTTGCAAATTATGAAGATAAGTATTACCGATGTGGTATGAAAGGTCACTAATCTCGTACTTGTTGTATGACAAAACATCTTGTTAAGCTTTACCCAACATTGCCCAAAAAGAAAGACAAAAATGCTGAAGCAAATTTTATTTCTCAAGAAACTCATAATAATGATGATGATCTTGATGATATTCATGTTGATATGACTCATTTGGATATGAATGATTTTTTCCAAACATTTAAAAGGAAAATTTGATCATTTGATTAGTGATGCAAGTGTCCAAAAGAACTAGAGTTTTATTTTTATATTTTTATAATTATCTCTCATATAAATAATTTTATATTTTCAATATTGCAATATAATTTATTATTTTGATCTTTATTGTGAATAAGTTTAAATATAAATATTTTGTTATGTTCTGATGGCTCTTGTTCCTATTCTGAATTTAAAAGTGCTACTAAGGATACATGTCTCATTGATAGTGGAATTACGCACACTATTTCGAAACATGAGAAATATTTTTCTCACTTGAAAATGGAAGAATCAAATGTCAACACTATAAATAGTAGTACAAAGTTAATTGATGTCTCTAGAATAACTAGTATATTATTACTCGAATGAATAATTACCATTATACATAAAGCACTATTTTCCTTAAAATCCCGAAGAATTCGCTATGTTTTAAAGATATCCTCCATAATGGATATCATGTTGAAACAATGGAGGAAAATAATATTGAGTATATGTGTATTGCTCATATATTTTGGGTAAGAAATCTATATTGGAAAAACAACTATCTCTCTCTTTTGGCTTGTATTACACAAAAGTCAATTTTGCTGAAATGCATCATTTAATAAATCAGAAGTTAATCGATCTTATGATATTTGTCATTTTGTATGATCGTTTAGGTCATCCAGGAGCTATCATGATATGAAGAATAATTAAAAATACAGATAGTCAATTTTTGAAAATCATAGGGTTTTGACATCAAATAAATTTGCATGTGTGGTATGTTCTCAAGGGAAGTTGGTTATCAAATCCTCTCTGTAAAAGTTGGAATTGAATATCCTTCATTTTTAGAACATATTCATAGTGACGTTTCATAATTTTAATTGATATATCGACTCGATGGTCCTATGTTTATTTATTGTTGACCTGCAACTTGGCATTTGCGAGATACTTGGCCAAATTATTCACTTAAGAGCACAATTTCTAGATTGTCATATTTAAAGAATCCGTTCAGATAATACTACTAAATTTTCTTCTTATTCCTTTGATGTTTATTGCATGACAATTGGCATTATTGTTGATCATCTTGAAGCTAATGTTCACACTCATAACGGTTTTGTTGAGTCATTTATTAAAATGTTACAATTGACTACTAGACTACTTTTAATGAGATCAAATCTTCCTATATCAGCATGGGGACATGCCATTTTCTATGTTACAACACTGGTGTGTATCAAGCCAACTAGTTATAAAAAATTCTCCCTTTTTACAATTAGCTTTTGGTTGTGAGTCAAATATATCTTATTTAAGAATTTTTGGATGTTCTGTCTATGTTCTAATAGTGACAAATTTGAGAACTAAAATATGTTCTCAAAGAAGATTGATGATATATATTGATATGACTTTCCTTCAATCATAAGGTATCTCGAAGGTTTGGTGGGATATGCCTATATAGCTAGATTTGTCTATTGTCATTTTGATGAGACTCTCTTTCCCAAATTAGAGGGAGAAAATAAAAAGAAAGAGCTTATTTGGACAACATCATTAGATCATCTTGATCCACACACAAGCATAAGTAAACTTGAAGTTTAAAAGATATTAATTAGCAGAGAATAGCAATGCAAATGCCTGATACATTTTCCGACTCTATAAGGTTAACTAAATCTCATATCCCAACTATAGATGCTCCTATTCGCGTTGAAGTGCCAAAAGATTCAAATCCAACACCTATGGCTATTGAATCTAAAACACATCAAAAATGTGATCAACATTTTGGTTCTAAAGAGAAAAATCCTCGAAAGAAAATAGAATTAATTGATCAAAAAGATCATGTGGAAGAAATTAAACAAAATGGCCAAGAGAAAATTGATGACAGTATCCGAACTTCTACAAATATTGACAATATATTGACAATAATATGGAATTTATATAAATTACACCACTTCTTGTAGAAGGCAGAATTCAATGGAAACAATTGTAGATGATTCTTTTGCCTACAATATAACTCTGGATGTTTTAGGGGATAATGAGGATCTTGAACCGATATCAGTTGAAGAATGCAGGTATAAAAATGATTTGTCAAAATGAAAAGATACAATTCAATCATAATTGAATTCACTTGGTAAACGTGAGGTTTTTGAACATGTAGTTAGGAATGTTCATTATTTAGTGCAATTAGACAAATCAAACTAAACCGAACTAAAATTCTCATTTTTGTTAGGTTTTTTGATATTTCGGTTCGGTTCACAAAAATTGTGTATAATTTAATTCAATTTTTGATTTCTATGCTCAGATAAAAAATTGAACAAAAAAATTAAAATTTTCAAAAAGTTATATATGAATGTATTTACATAATGTGTTCTTATATAAGAAAATCAAAATTGTTAAAAAAAAAAGATAAAGTCATTACAAAAATGCATTTTTAGGCTGATAACACATTTATATAATGTGTTCTTCTTTCTTTTGTAAATTCGGTTTCAAACTGAATTAATTTATTTAAGTTTGGTTCAATTTTATAAAAAGTTTGATTTGGTTTTATTTTTAGAAAAATTCACAAAATTGAACCAAAAATTAAAATTTCAATCCGAAAACTAAATGAACACCGCTACCTGTAATTCGAACACCAGAAGGTGTAAATCCAATTAGTTATAAGATATAAGGTGCAACTTTTGATACTAGGATTTTTGCAAAATCCAGGATGAAACATATTCCCCTGTAATTGATACTATTACATTTTGATACCTTGTGAGTTTGACAGTACATAAAAAGATAGACATGCATATAATGAATGTAGTTACTACTTATTGAAATACCTGGGGAGGGATGAATTAGATCTTTGGCTAATTATCAAAAATCTTTTCCCTTTTTGCAAATCCTTTGCCTTAATAAAAGCTCTTCTTTAAATTCACAAACTTCAAGTTTATATGTGATTTGATGGTTAAGACAAGATTATCAAGCTATAAGACCACAAGCAATCTATCAACAACTATGAACAAATAATAATAACACAAGTATGTAAACAAGTAAAGCTATAAAGAAATAAACACACGATTTATAGTGGTTCGATCTCTCCAAGATTTACATCCACTACCTTGAGTCCACACTCAAGGATTTCAACCAACTCACTATATGCTCAATTTAGATAATTACACAAGAGGCTCACCCAACAAGGGTTTTATACCAACAACCTCATTTGCAATCCTACAAACAATGCTTACCCTTCTACAAGGATTTTATATCTAAAGACAACCTAAAGACCAATCTAATCCAAGGCTCACCCACACACGGATTTTACACCACAACCTTGATTAATCTAGTCTATGGTTCACCCTTACCAAAAGAATTTTACATCACAAGATAACCTTGTATCAATCACAACAATAATGTAAAGATAGAGTTTGGATGTTACCAACACTTCTTGATGGATGACTACAATTGCTAGCACCACTTTACTTCTTACCTTTGGAATCTTAAATTTTAACCTTTGAGCATAAGGCAATTTGAGAGCTTTTCAAATAATTTTGATGTGAAACAAGTTAGAGCTTGAAGGATTTTGAACGTTCAAAAGTTCTACAAAAAATATAGAGTTTATAACTTTTATAGATTTAAAAATTTGACTTTAACAGTCATAAAACGGCTAGTAACGACTAGTTTATGAGAAGTTCGGACGTCCGAATTTTCTCCTATGCGTCCTAACTTTTTTCTGAAAAGTACTGTTTATGTGAACAGTGGCACTGTTCGTGTGAACAGTGTTATTGTTCACAAAGTTCAGATGACCGAACTTGGCCTTACGCGTCCGAACTTCTTTAGAAAAATAGTGATACTATTTACTAAATAGTGTTACTGTTCACGAACTTTTCTTTTTACGTCCGAACTTTGCGTTCGAACTTGTAAAACTTTGTCAAAACATGTTCAAATCAATTCAAACAAGTTAGAAAACCTTCTAGCCTATAAGATAAGTCATTAAAGACATTTTAAGTGTGAAAATCACTGATGAAAACTTGATAATTAAGGTAAGTTCAAAACCATTGAAATTATTTAAATCAAATTTTGTGCTCTCAATTGCAACTCATAGATTCCAAGACTTAAGAGTGTAGGGTTTACAAAGTTTACCTATTAAGCACATGTAACCTACACTTATGTCTTCAAAGCCTTCAATCATCTTGAACAAACTCTTCAATCACTTTGACATATTGGAGTTGTTCTTGCATTCTGGCTTCAAGGTAATGAGACTTCATACTTCTTAATCCATAAATCCAATCACACAACATACAAGCATATTAGTCCTTATCAATTTTTGTCATTAATCAAAGCTAATCATAACTACATGATTTGCCCTTACGGCTAACAATCTCCTCCTTTTTTATGATGACAAACTTTGATGCCAAAAGTGATGGATTTAAATAATGTAGTACAAAGAAGTATTGATGTCAACGATAGATAATAACCAATTTAGCACATTGACATACAAAAGGCTCAATATTAGTCAATGATCCAACCAACCTCCATTTACCTCCTTCATTTCAACTTACAATTAGGATATGATATATAACATTTAATCATTTAGAAAAAAGTTCTAAGAGAGGTTTTAAGGTTGTAAAAGTTTAACAATGCCCCCCTTAGATTGTGCTCATTTTTCAACAAGTTTGAACTTGAGATGTTGTGAATCTGAATTTTGACATATCAAGTCCGAACTGTAAAATAACTGAAATGAAAGCTGAAATTTTTGAAAATAAGCTTTCCTAAGGTTGTTCAAACATATTAGAAGAGATTAAAACATATTTGAATCAATTTGAATAACAAAGGAGTACATTTTGGCAACAAAATATGAATGCATCCGAATTGAAGAACATGCATCTAAACTTTAGACTTACGCATTCGAACTTTAGAATTTTAAGTCCAAACTTTAAAATATATGAGATGAAGGCTGTAATATTTGAAAATAAGCCTATCAAAGATTGTTCAAATATGATAGGAAGGATTAATACAGTTTTTAAACAATTTGAACAACAGAAAAATTATTTTTGGCAAGAAGGTTTGGATGTGTCTGAACTTTTGGTTTGCATCCGAACTTTAAGTCCGAACTTTTGGTCATAAGTTTGAAATGATGATTTTGCAATTTTAAAAGAACTATAGAAGTACTCAAAAATATATGTCCACAAAGACACTCAGTTTAGCTTTGCAAAATCACAAAACACATGTATTCAATTATTTTCATGAATCAATCCAAAATCATAGGTCAAGTCAAGAACTAAGTTCAAGATTTCAATCTCAACTTAACCGTATTCTAAAATCTCAGAAAATAATTAAAACCTCACATATTATAACATGTTCAATTTAAATTTCAAATGCAGACAAATATTTTCACAGTACACATTCATTTTATATTTCAACCTATAATACATCAGTACATATTACATTTACAGCAAGCACATAACACATTTTATAGTCATTCTTTCTCCCCCCTTAACATATGCATGGATTTTCAGAAAATTCACACATTTTCTCTTCATGCATGAGGAATTCTACTGCTATTTCACATTTCACACATTTTGTCAGGTTCTTGTGGAGATTATTCTATTAAATTACAAAAATAATAATATGATTTAAAGCAATCTTGACGCGTGTGGTACAATTATCTTAGTGAATACTTATTAAAAATATGATATAAGAATGATCTAATATGTCCATGTGTATTTATCAAGAAAATGGGTTTTGTAATACTTGCTATATATGTATGTTGATGATGTTGACCTTATTGGAACTTTGGCAGAGCTTCAAGAAATAATGAATTATTTGAAACATGAATTTGAGATTAAATATGAGATTAAATATTTTGAAAGAACTAAATTTTTTTCTTAATTTACAAATTGAAGTTTTGAAAGAACTAAGCTTCTTCTTAATTTACAAATTGAGCACCTATAAGATGAGATTTTATTCATCAATCAACATATATGTCAAAGGTTTTAAAAAGATTTTAAGTAGATAAGGCATATCCATTGAGTATTCTAATGATCGTTCGGTCGTTAGATGTGGATAAAGATCTATTTAGACTTAGAGATGATAATAAAGAACTATCTGTTTTTGAAGTACCGTATTTTAGTGTAATTGGTGTACTAATGTATCTCATTAATACCGCTTGTCCTAATATAACATTTTCTGTGAACTTATTAGCTAGATTCAATTCTTCTCTTACACAATAATATTGAAATAGTGTTAAACACGTCCTTAGATATTTTCAAGGAACTATAAATCTCAGATTATTTGCCTCAAATTAAACAAACTCTAAATTAATCAGTTATGCAGATGTTGGTTATTTATCTGATCCTTATAAAGTATATTCTCAAACTGGCTATTTATTTACTTGTGGTAATACTATCATATCATGGCAGTCTTCAAAACAAACTATTATGGCAACTTCATCTAATCATGCTGAAATTATAACCATTCATGAGACAAGTCGTAAATGTATATGGTTAAGATTTATGATCCATAATATTCAAGAAAATTGTGATTTATCCTCTGAAAGAAGAATTCCAACTCATCTGTATGAGGATATAATTCAATTAAAGTAGGATATATTAAAGGAGATAGGACAAAACATATCTCATTAAAATTTTTCTTTATTCATGAACTCTAGAAGAAAAGTGATATTGATATACAATAAATTCAATCATGCGATAATTTGATAGATTGATTCACTAAGACTTTATCGATGGAAATATTTAAGAAATTAGTAAATAAAATTGAATGCATCGGTTAAGAAATATCAATGGATTATTTGATAAGGGAGAGTAATAACATAAAAGAATAATATATTCTTTTTCTTTCATTATAGCTCTTTCTTATTGAATTTTTTTTATGTAGTAAGGCTTTAATGATACATATTCTTTATGTAATAGAGATCCAATGGGAAGTATTATGAAATATTATAATATCTATCATTTATAGACTATTATCTTCATTACCTCAATTATCTTAGAGAACATGGAAGATCATGGTATGTAAGTTATATGAGTTATAAAATAAAAAGAAACAAAAGAGTCTACTAATAACCTATAATGGAAAGGGTCACTTTCAACTTTATAAATAAAACTATATAGAGTATATTGTATAAAAAAATATAGTATAAAATTCTTAATAAAATTTTAATTTTTATATTTCTTGAGTTCTCTCTTTTTATCTTTTGTTATAGTTTAAAATTTTAATTATTATTATTTTATAATTAATTTTGTATTTACAAACTAATTTTACAATATTAAAGTTCTTATAAGGTATTAATACATTTAATTTTTATAAAAAAAAGTAAGATTTAGAGTGAGAAAATTGGAGTGGTTTTAGGACCGAGTATCAAACCAAATACTCCCTTTGGATTAACTTTTTCTTTAAAAATTTCTGTTCAAAAATTGAAAATGTAAATTGTCCTATATGTGAAATAAGAAATAGGATCCAAAGTAAAGCTTCTGCTTCGATCTCCATAATGAAAACCCTATTCCCTTTTTCTTTTTTGGCTGGACAAGTAAATTGGGGAATCTTTTTTTTTTTTTTTTTTTTGGTGTGGCGTGGAGCTTTTTGGCTAGGTTGTGGGAGGCATTAATTGGTAGAAAAAGATTTGTCATTCATATATTCTCAGGGACACACAGCTTTTTGTGAAATGACGTGCTGTCGGCCATAGTTGTTCAGAGGGATAAAGTCTCTAAGGCTATTGATTGAGCAGAAGCAAAATTGAATAGGTTGGTAGGGAGATTCCAATGTGATTATGATTCTTTTTTTTTTTTTTTGCAAAAATTTCATGGCAGAGGAAGAAAAAGACGCAAAAATATGATATAGTTTTATGTTGATAATTTTATAATTTATATTTATTATATAAATTATATAATTATTAATAAAAATAATTTATGTGAATATAAAATTTTCATTCACTAAGTTATGTCATTTAACCATGTTGATTGCATTATGTTTCCTTCGGTCTGTCATAATAACCAAACGGTGAAGATATCTTAATTCTAAGGGTTAACTCGTGTGATTTGATATAATTTAGTTTTTAAATTTTCTGTCTTGAGTTTTAGAAGAGAGAAATTTTTGTAAGAGAAAAAATAAAATATGAGATGAGAAATTTGTATTGGATTCTGTGTGGATACTAGCAGCCGCCCTAACAACTTTGGTTTCTAAATTTGTAAAATTACTCTTTACAAGGTGAAAGTTTTTATTCTAATTTTATCTTCTCGTTTAATATAAAAATATATGTTAGTAAAATAGATATTTAATTTTAAATAAAAAATATTTAATATGAACCAAAGTTATTAAGATAAGTAATTTTATTTTGATAAATTAATAGTTTATTTATATTTTAATAATTATCATTAATTTATAAAAATATATATCTCGATAAAATAAAAAATATTTATCGAAATATTTTTATTTTAATAATTTATATATTATTAATAAATAAATAATTATTTTAATATTAATAAATTATCCAACCAAGTAGCATAACGTTACACATGTTGGGCTCAGATGCTCTTAACGTGTTTTGACTATGTACAGCACAAATGATATTCAGCTTTTGTTAATTGCTCCATTATAGGTAGGGCAACTAGCATTTAAAGCGATAAAGACATGAGATGAGAGAGCATTTCTACTTTGTTCTAACTTTTACCTTCATTTTTCCTTGTTGAAGCGCAAAACTTTTCAGCTTTGGCTATGGTTCTGCACATTATGACTATGATCTTATAGGTTCTTTTCTCAAAATATATAAGACTTTATCTGAACGGTTAAATTAAATTTTAATTTTAATTTAATAATTTATATTTTTTTTATTTTTATAATTTTTTTATTAAAATTTATAATTTTTTATAAATATCGAATCATATTTAAAATTTAATTTAACGAATTAGATTGATCTTAAAACAAAAATATGGACTCAAACTTTTTTATGTTTATATTTTCAATGCCTATAGATATTGAATCACTATTAGGTAGACATAATAAGTATGCTTGGCTTTTTCACCCCCACATTGTAGGGTGGATCTCCATAGATATGAAAAATCTCCCTCCATAAGACTTTCATCAAATACGGTCAAATCCAACATGCCAATGCAAGTTGCTCCAGATTCAAACACGTAAAGGGATTACTGAATACATAATATCCTACCTCTCATCTACTGGAATTCATGGAATCCTATCAGAAAAATCTATCTTAGGACTGAATGCCTCTTTTCCTTTGTTCAACATTTCAACTTTAACTGGGTTCGAGCAACTACAAATGAAACTAGGAATTGATACAAAGAAACATTCTAGTGATTGGATCAGATTTTTGTTTGATAGATAGTGTTTTATTTTGACATTTTTTTTTTCATCGGATTCAAAGTGTATAGAATTTAAACCTTATTTGGTTAAAGAAAAACATGTTAAAATACTACTAGCTTCTTGAAAAATAATACTCCTTGTATGTGAAATTATATATCTAGTTTCATATTTATTTTGTATAAAAAAATAACATTCGAAATTCTCCGTAACACTTTGTGTAATATTTATAATAATAAATTTTTAATTTTTAATATTTATTTTTAAATTTTAAGATTTTTAATTTAAGATATATAAATAAAAATTTTAATAAATATGAGTATTATTACAGAAAAAAATTATAAAATATTCAAATGTAAATATTTGATTTTACATAGAAGACAAAATTAATTCCATTATAAATATACATGGGCCCAAACATAGCCTAGGATTTTAAGCGGGCCAAAGCCCATAATAAGCCAAACCTTTTTCCAGAATTGTATTTGGGTTCTCACATACCGAAGGCCGTATCCCGTCCGAAACCCAGAACTACTCCTAACAATAACAAGCAAAACAAATCACACGTGGCAAAGATCCGCCCCAGCTGGTACGAGGGATACACAAACTCCGCAGAGGCACGGAGTCCTCGCCTGGTTTAAACTGATAATTCTTGGGCAACACTTCAATTTATTACTGTATTATATTTATTCTGCGGTACGACAGCTCTGGCTATTTCTCCATCGCTGTCAGCAAATCTTTATCCACTTCTCCTTCTTCAGTCTCTGTGACACGGTAATCTCTCTGCTAACTCTTCATCCCTATCAGTTCGACTTTTAAGTTCTATGTTGTAGAATATGTGGAAGTTCCTTTTTTTTTTCCTTCTCCTTCTTATTCCTTCAAGAATTGTGGTTTTTGTTACGTAAAGATCAATAGATCATGGGATTCGATTATTTTTGGGGATTAATTTGGAGGTGAGATTTGGGAATTTTTAGCAAGAATCTAACTTGGTTTTTGTCGGTGTTTTTGTTTGACTTGTCATCGAGGTCCCTAGCTGTCGTCAATTTTGATCTGCTTTCTGATGATATCGTCGTTGTTTCTTTTTTCTTATTGGATTGTTTGTGATACATCTTTTGATTGTTTGGGAACCAATATCGATAGTAATCGTTATGCATGGGGTATGATTTCAGTGTTCAATGGATGGTTTCAACTAGCTTCTGCTGTACTTTTCTGAACCAATTCAGAAGCTTTGTATTCCTAAGATGAAGTTAGGATTTTAAGAATTTCATGTATAGGAATTAAAGCTTTGGATTATTACTTGGAAATTTACTCATTTTCTTCTTTTTCCCCTTCAGACCATATGTGTGATGGGTCTTGCTAAGTTCCTGAAGTTCTCTTCTTGGCTTGGTGCTCTTATGTCATCTTTTCTGTACTACCCTGAGCTTCCAATTAGCTATGTTTCTTGTTGATATAGTCGCTTCACTAAACCATCTCTTTCTCTGAGAGGACCAATTTCTGTTGGAGGATGAATTATTTTTATGTGAGCTATGTATTTGGCTAGATCATCTATTTATTCTTACGAACTGATATTGCCTCCTGAAGCACATTTTACATATGAAACCATCTTAAACCTTTGTTTTCCTGTGCAACAACAACTGAGCAGGTGTCTATTTTCCAGTTTAGATCGAGAGTACCCTCTTGGTTTTCAATGTTGGTCAATATCAATTTAATTCTGGTTTATTTTCACGAGATATTCTGCGTATAGCTCTTCCTTTCTTGTTTATTTGTGGATAGAACTTAAGAAATGCACATCTGTCTGCATGGCTGTATGTGATGAGAAATTTGTGGCATACTGGTCTGTATGATTTTGGCAATTGTTTTTTGGAAATAAAAAGAGTTTGAGGATGATTACGCTTTCTCGTTAGCTTCAAAATTGAGAAGTGAGGGATGAGCATGTGATTTGACTAGTTAATGGGCTTGTTCAAACATTAGTTTCTTTTCGGGTTTTAACTCAGTTTTTCGTCCTGTGGGTTTGTGCACCGTATATTTCTTGTAACCTATTTAATTATTTTAAGCTATGTGTTATTATATTTCGAATTCTAGAACTTCAATCCTTAAAGTGGCATTTATAATTCCAGCTTTTCTGGCTGGTATTGTGAATTTCTAGTTTGCATCTGAAAAGTAGACTAGAAATGAGAAATAGCTTAATGGCTTGAGAAAAATCAAGCGTGAAATGCATTCCTTATAGGAGCTCCAAATGACATTTTGCTTCATCTCTTTGTATTTGGCTGCAACTTCTGGTGGTTCTATGACAAACCCTTATTTTATTGATGTTGGGGTTTTGTCTTTTCATGATTATGATAACATAGTGTTTGATTTTTATTCTTTGGGTTTGATTATGTTTCTTTTGTGGGAACATTCCCAATGTGGTCTCCAGAAGGCTCAAGGATGTGAGAAATCCTAGCTTAAGTATTGAAACTATTGAATAATGCGGTTTATTTTATTTGGGAATATCCAATTTAGTTTCCTGGACCTTATAGGTAATTTTTTTATGAAATTCTAATTTCTTTTGGTTGGTTGAATTGCGTGGGAAACCTTTTCTTTCTACCCTTTTTTCCCCTTTTGGGGGATGGGGGGGATTTAATCCTTCTGTGCTGTCAGTTTAGGGTTCTTTGGGCTTTAATTGCAGTTTAGGGTTCTGTTGGTTGGGTTTATCATTTAGGCTTATTAACAAACCCTGGCCAGACAAGTTGTGTTAAGGTCTCTTGAAATCGTATGTTTGTTGTCCATATTTAAGGATTTTTTGTATCAAATTTGATTTCATGAGCCTTGGATCAAAATCCTTGCGTCAGTTGTGCATGAGATTGATAGTTGATGTAAGTGGAGTTGTTTCATTGGGAGAATCATTAAAAACAGTGGATTACACTGAAAATTCTTTGTGTAATGCTCTTTTAGGAAATTCTTTCGTTTTGCTAATGTGAAAAGCATTTGAGAATTCAACTTGCTACTTATGTTTTCAGTCATGCTTTACAGGAGCGTCGGAGGGCGTAATGGTGAGAGCATACACACAAGAACACACCTACAAGCACCCATGGGAACGTGTGACTGCTGCATCCTGGCGCAAGTTTGCTGATCCTGAGAACAAACGTATACTATCTCATATCCTTGAGGTTGATACTTTGAACCACAAGGTTGACTCCAGCTCTGGGAAGCTTTACACAACTCGAGCCATCACCATCCATGCTCCTGGGCCTTGGTTCATTCGCAAGATCGTTGGGCAAGACATCTGTCACAGTGTTGAATCTACAGTAGTTGATGCCAAAGCTCGGTCAATGCAACTTGCTACCCGTAATATTAGCCTCCAAAAGTTCATCGAAGTGGAAGAGAAGATTCGCTATGATCCCCATCCAGATAATCCAGATAAATGGACAATTTGCAGGCAAGAAACTAGTATACAGATAAAGCCCTTGTCAGCATTGGCATCGATGGCAGGGAAGATAGAGCAAAAGTGTGTGGACAAGTTCCAACAGAACAGTGCCAAGGGAAGAGAGGTTATGGAAAGAATGTGCAAGTATCTCGAAGCCGAGTCCAGCGGGATATCAATTTGATTTTGGTAGTGTTAACTTTAGGGTTTCCGGCATGCTGCCCAAGGTGTTGTAGCCATTAAAGAGAACTAGATTAACTTCAGAGTGTAGTGGATTGAACTATACAGGTTGATCGTTGGATCCCTCCTTTTGAGCTTGTAGAACTAAGCAGTAATAAAATGTATTTTACCATCTGTTGTTTTGATGCATTTCAAATTCTGCAGAAGGGCTTTGAACAAATCTAACAAATGAGTTAGGGGAGTTCGTGGCATGGCTTTGAACAAATCTAACAAATAAGTTAGGGGAGTTCGTGGCATTTTTATGAACGGGCTTGTTTGTGGATTCTACCACAGCCAGCACTACAGTAATGATGTTTTTGTTAAAATTTGCCAGCAGGGCTTTTGAATTTATTTCTACTGCTTATGCTTGTTACTATACATACCTTTCATGATTGCAAGTACTGGGCTTCAATGTTTTATATAGGTATGGCCTGGCAGATTCTAGGTTACTCTTCCAAGTTGGGATCGGAGTATGTTTCTACGTTCAATACCGATCTGTTATTTGCTTCAAACACAGTAAAATTTGGCAGCATTTCAGTAGGCAAAGGAGATGGTTCTTGGGATTAGGGAAACTGATTTAGCTATTCGGGATTGTCTAGTAACAACTTTTGGTACCACGTGGAGAGTGGGCAGCTTTCTTCTCAACAAACCACTTGGATGTGTGGTTGGGCAATAACCTAGCATAGAGTCTGCACGGATTTGGAAGCCTGTGGAGATGTGTCTTCAGAGAAGCCATGCATACACTCTGGTACTGGCTGATCGACAGTGTCATAGCGGCGAAGGTATTGAGGTTCTGCGCTAAGTCTGTGTTAAGATTACTTCGGTTTGAGATTCATATCCCATTTTTATCAAATTTCGGCGCTACGAACCCGTCTAGTCAAAACCCAATGAGGTCGCTAGACTGACAAGCGCAGCCCAGAAGCTTCTACTAAAGCAAAGCAAAGCAAACCAGTGGCTTAACTTTCTACTCTCGGGAACGTCTCTAATCATGGTTAATTTAAGGTGCTAACTAGTGTTTTAGAATGATCACAGAAGATATTCGGAGCATATTTCTTCTTAAGAGAAGCACAATGCACAATCTGAAAAAGCATGAGCTGCGAGTCAAGGTTCAGTGGGTGAAACATTGAGCGTAACCAAACCAAATACCAAACTGCAAAAGGGATATTCCGACGATCAGATTCAAGAACCACAAGATTGGAGTAAGATTGCATGTAATGGAAGATGCACGGATATAGATAACAACATACAGATTTTAAGGCCTTGCCGCTATGACACTGTAAAACATCATTAGACCTTGCCGGCAGTTGAAAATCTACAATCCAGTTAAACTTCATTTCCTACTTATTTTAAACGTTGTTTTGAAATCTGGGAAGCCAAAATCCTTTTTACACAATGCATGCAAAGAACCTGTAACTCTGAAGGAAACTTTTCTAAATATGTCGTAATAGGAAAGGAAATATATAGGAGAATAACATGGGCAGCTAGCAACAAGAAGTCTAACAAGGACATACAGATCACACTATCAAACAGAAATACTATACCAGAAAAGAACTACCCTTCCTGGAAAGAACAAGGACGGTAGTACTAACAGAGAAAAAAGTGCAACCTAACATATGCGAGCCGTTTCACCCCCAAATATAAAAGGAAGATTCATAACTGAACCACTTTGATTCAAAGACCGACTCCAAATTTGGAACTTTCAATACCCTGTATCTTGGAAATAAAAATGAGAGTAATAACCATAACACATCAGAAACAGCAGTAAGCAGGATAATAACAACAATGAAATTACAAGCAATGACTTGAAAACGATACTTGAAATATTTCTGCAAGTTCCAATATAAAATAATGAACATAATTTACAGGGAAAATCACAAAAGGTTTCATGGATATTCACTCCATTGTCCAGAGGTTGTACAGACCAAATAGACAATTAAAACTAGAATCCCATACGAACCATAATAACACTAAACAGACCCAACCCTAATGACGTCCAACAAACCGGCATATCTAAAGACTTGCAAAATGAAGCTTGGCAACCACAATGGACATAGAGTTCTTCAATCTTCAGATGATTTAATAATAGCCATGCAACCCCCACGACCCAAGGAGAATAGAATATCTGATATATGCAGCTGATTTAGATAAAGCCCTTGGACAAAGAAGCAGCACCACATTGCAGCATCTGACAATTCATCAACAGATTCCTAGATCTTGTCCAGCTTCTCCGCTTTGACCAGAGGGTTAGCCTTGGCTATAGCATCCTGAGCAGCTGATCGGTAGTCAAACTGGCAATCATGCTTGTCCGAATAGCGGTGTGATCCACAGAAGAGGTTACCACAACGACACTTAAATCCAGTTAAACCAACCTTCTTCTTGCAAGTGCTGCACCTTTTAGGGCCCTCCTTAGCCTTTGATTCACCAGCCTCACCAGAGCTTGAACCTTGAGATAATGGAACAGATATGACCTGGACTTTGTCTGAATCACCTTGCAAGTCAACAGCACTGGCAACAGCAGGCTCCTTTTCTGTGACACTTGATGTTCCATTGACAATATTCTCGATCGACGAAGCAGCAAGCTTTGCTTGCTCTTGTTTCAATATCACGTCTTTGTAACACTTTGAGCACATGTTCATGTTAGCTGCGCTTCCAAAAAAGCCACAGTTGTTGATGCACAGAATTGGGCCATTTTGAGGGGGTTGGCATCCTGTCTCATCATGATCCATCTTCTATGGTATCCTGCACAAATTGAAATACAAATCTAAAAATGCCACAATGATGCAGTCATAACTTTGGCTCCAGAAAGACAAAAGGAGAAGGTTCAAAAAATTCCCTGATTTTATATTATAAAAAGAATGATGCACCTGAGGTTTCAGAATGTTGTAACCTTGTTCTACTTTAAGAAAATATAAAAGGAAAAAAATAAAACTACACGAGTTTGCTTCAAAGCTACATAGATTTTGAAAGATACCCTCCACCTCAAAATGGGTTGGAGCCAAGGGGGGAAAAAAATGAAAAGAACACTTTCCTTGAACAAATCCAAATTGACAACATTAGTAAACGCATTCAGTAAAACACAGTGACGGGTTTGGAACCCACCACATATTTACACAGGCCACGTTACAGATACTTTCCTGCATATGCTAAAGAACAAGTGAACAACCCCTTAACAGCAAGTGAAACAGGAAAGATTCAAATTCACTGGCAATCAAAAAATGACCTTTCCCATCAGATACCAGTCATGCAGGTCTAAATTTCGAGCAACAGTTAAGGCATGACAACAGCAAAAGAAACACAACAGCATAATTGTAAAAGGTCAGAAACAGATTAATTTTTTTGAATACAGTGTACATATAGCTGATACCGTGATATCCTCAACCTAAAACTATAACTACTTCTGCATGCAACCACATGAGTTACGAAAAGGAAAATAAATGATACATATCTATCCATCATTGAATGATTAAGGAAAGATTAGGACTCTCCACCCTGCATGAATTTCTGCCAAAAGCACTCAACTTTCAAGTTTTAGCGCAACTTATTCCAATTAAATCATCCAACACAGTTCGAGTATTTAATTCAAAAATTCAACAGAAAAGAAAAAAAAAAAGCAGAAATCTATCTTAACCAAAAACAACCCAAATAATGCAAAAGCATAAACTGAAAACAGAAAGAAAAAATAAATCTTCTACGCCCAAAAAGCAGTACAATCTTTACCCTCAATTTAACTACAACTAAGATTTCCTTACAACCCTAGTACTCAAGTACACCTAAACAAAAACTCACCAATTTTCAGAAGATATCACGACAAGAACTCACCAAAAAAATCAATTAACAACTTAAACTAAAGCTCAAAATTCAAATAATTCAATAACCATCGACATGTAGAAGAAAGCCTCAGTCCACGTACACAAGCGGACTCATAAACCTAAAATCCTCCTCCGTAACTTAAAATTCAAAACCCTTCGAAGCTGATCTCCAAAAACCGATACCCTAGTTCCGATCAAACTAAAATTCCAATACCCCGAAAAAAGAGGGGGGGGGGAACCATATCAATCAAAACAAAACTTCACCGAATCCCAACGTCTATATGACAAAACTAACAGATCGATAAACAAGTAAAATCGCTGATGAAGAGAACTGAAAACTAACCGCAGAAGAGAGAGAAAGATCGGCGGACAGAGAGAAGACAGCGAGGACTGTTGAATGTTTTGAGGAATTATGAGTTCCAAACTATTGAGAATTTAAATTGAATTTAAATATTTTCTCTTTTTCCCTTTTTTTAATTATTTAATCTCTCTCGTCTCTTCCCACTAAAAGAAGTACTTTTACTGATTAGGTGCGGCGTGTCGGGACACTATTTTTCTAAATCTTTATAACTTAAATTACTCTTTCACCCTTGTTTAGAGGTTGAATCACAATTTTACCATTCGGATTGTTGGTGGATGGTGAAGTAATGCGCTGTTTTCATGTGAGAATTTTTGTTTTGAAAGTGAGAAAAATAAATTAGGCCATACTTGGATTCGCTTTCCGATTTAAAAGATTATATATATTTTAATTTTAAATCTTACTTTATTTTTTATAAATAATTTATTTTTATATAATTTTTAATATCACTCAATTAAAAAAATACAATCTAAATACACTCGTAATTGATAGAAAGAAGATTTAATAGTTATAATAAAAAAAGTAAAAAAAAAATGTATATTAATCTAAATACATATTTTTAAAATTTTTAATAATAAAATTGTTAAATTTATAATACTATATATGTGCTTGTGGGTGTGTGAACGAGCGAACAAACAATAAACTTATTCAAGACTTGAGCTAAGCCCTAAGGCTTTAATTAAAAAAATATTTATTACTAAATTCGAATATTTTGAATTTGATAGTGATAGAATGTAAAAGTATTCTCTCTCTCCATCTTCCTTCTTACAAGAATATAGAATTTATTAAAAAAGAAAAAAAAATACTTATTCAACAAGACTTGCCATGCGATACCTTACTCAATCCAACTATCATATTATCATAATTATTATATTCTATTAAGTAATAAATATTTGAATTATTAAAATAACAATTAAACCCTTACATGGTAGGATGCTTTTCTTTTTCTCTTTTTTCATGAGAAGGATACATCAATCAATTATCATGTAATAACCAATAGCTTCAATTTTTTTTGTTAAAATATTTTGTTTTACATAAATATTATTTTATATCTAAATAAATTAGCATAATGAAAACATAAAATGTCTTTTAAATATTTTTGAAATAAATCATTCATCAATCATGCTCGCCTAAAGAATTCTTATACAAATTAATCGATACTTTTATTATCACCTCTGGGGAATATTCAAGTAAGTATAATGGCAATTGAAATATAATCTATTCACAACCAAAATCAGTGACACATTGCAATTGAGGAATTGAGGAGGGCAATGGCCTCACCCAATTTTTGAAGAAAATGTTCAATACTATAAGTATTTTGAGCAAAATTTACCTGTAATTTTCAAAATAAAAAGTGTAGCCCCGAAAGTAGTGTTCTCAAATTTTGATTCTTTTGCACTTTTTTTCGTTAGGGAGATGAATGGAGACAAAAATATAATTTTGGTATATTTTAATTTTGTTTTGAACTTCAAGTCCTAATTTTGATAGCATGTGCGAGGTATGCATGTAGATTAATACTTCATCCATCCTATTCCTATTAACAATATTTGATCAAATACAGAATTTTATATAAAAATTTAAACTGTATTATAAATATAATATAGTATAATAAAAAAATAAAAAATATATAGATTATCGTATATTTTATATCAAATTTAGCTATATATTGATGATATATAATATATTAAATTTTGTTTATAAAAAGTTTTAAATATTTTAAAATATCTCAATATAATAAGAAAGTTATTTAAAATGTGACCAGCAGCAGAGTATATTAAGTTTTGATCATTTTGATTTTGTGGTTTTTTCTTTTTCCATATTAGGTGTATGGCTTTGGAATATGCGAAAAACGGAGAACTTTTATTTTTATTTTTTTCTTCATGAGCCATTGGATTTTTT
Source organism: Rauvolfia tetraphylla (assembly GCA_030512225.1). Taxonomy (NCBI): domain Eukaryota; kingdom Viridiplantae; phylum Streptophyta; class Magnoliopsida; order Gentianales; family Apocynaceae; genus Rauvolfia; species Rauvolfia tetraphylla. The sequence goes on from JAJQKT010000023.1 coordinate 1,271,426, forward strand.
TTTTTTTTGGCAACCTTTTGATTGTTCATTCTCTTTTCTTTAACAAAATAGATATTACGAAATAGGTTCTCGGCCTCCAAAAATTATGCTTCTTTATGATAGGATAGAAATGGCGGAATGAAGTTATTAGTCATTTTAATTAGTTTATTTCTCTTAACTATTGCTAATGGCTTAAGGTTTTGTCCACTTCTTTCTTTATCTTATTTTGTTTTTGCCTTTAATATTGTTTCATGATATGTCTTTTTCCTGGTTCTTCTTTGCTTTTCTCCTCCCAAGTTTCATTTCATATAATTAAATTTTAGGTTAACTATTTTGTGAAATTTAATTAGCACAAGAGATGACCAATATCTTTTTTTAAGAAAAAAGATAGTAATACTTGTGAAAATAGTTCTTTAGTAATTAACAGATGCTTTAAATATTTATTGAAATTATGACTTTACCTCTTCAAGGTCACTAGTGATGATATAAAATTAGTTATGAAAAATATTGTTAAATATAGAAATTAATAAAACTCGTATTTTACCTCAAAAAGATTTTGAAAAATTAAATACTCATATTGAATTCCTTTAGAGAAAAATGGTATTCTAATATGTAAAATCTCGAATTTCATATTGATTTTTTGACTGGATTAATATTTATCATCCATTTCAAAGATTTTAAGTCTCGTATCTTTAAACTGGCACATTGAGTCTAATAAGGTTATTTCAGCGGTTAATCCTCCATTAGAAAATATTATTTTACCACCTAGAGGAACTCATATTAAAGCCTTTCATTTTAAAGCATCAATTGAAGCAAAAAGAAATGCGGCCTCTAAAGATATAGACAAAGTAATTCAATAAAATAATTATACAAATAATTTGTCATATCTTATGGCTAATAGACAATTAACTCAAACTAGTACTTCAAAGCTAATAGCAACCTCTTCTCAAACTCCTCTGTTCCGATTACCTACTATATTTGCTGGTGTTTAACTTGAACAATATGAAAAAATACTGAATGAAATTACTAAAAGACTAAAACATTTAGATCTTAAGACTAAAGACAAGGTTGTTTAAATAAGGATATAGTTAAAAGTTAACGAGTTGAACATCTTTAAATTTATAAATTTGACAAATAAAAATGAACAAAAGATAACTACCTTTTGGCAGATAAAAAAGATGGGAAGAAGTCTATTATGAAAGATACTGAAATATTACATTGTATACCAACTGACCGCAATAGTTGACGAACCGACCATGGCAGGCTGAAACCCCATAATGCGGACGCGGTCCGCCGAAGTAGACATATTTTCAGCTTGACTAGACTTTTTTTTTTTTTTCGTTTTTTGGTTACGGCTCAGTTCAAGCTTGATCTAATAAAAAATTACAGATATTAATACAAACATGTTGTGCAGATGCTTTAACATATAACACAAAAGAGTTGACTTTTTCTTCATTCTAAAATTCAAGATTGACTTTTTCTATCACAACCAAATAAGACCAAAATTTTGAAACAAAAACCAATCCAAATAAAAAACAAAGGGAAGAGAGGGGCAACTCTCTGCACCAAACTCCTCTATTTATAAACACATATGCGTAAGAAAGATGTAGATCCCAACGTTGTCTAATGGCTGCAGGGTTGTCTATGAACTTGTTGGTTGCATAACAGTTCTTTGAAGATTATAACGGTAAGAAACAAAATTTTGAGAAGTTCTTTTAAGATTATAACGGTAAGAAACAAAATTTTGAGACCATAATATGTCAGGCATTTAGGGTGAATTTGGATTGGGTTTTAAACAAAAAAGTGTATATTTTCACTTTGAGTCTATTTTTCTCTCACAAATAATTCACTTTTATGACTCTCAATATAATTTAACTCAAATAAAAATCTAATCCAAATACGCCCTCAAAACTAAACTGACCATTTTTCACAATAATGTTTTATGGCTTATTGCTTTTGAGAAATAAAGATTCCATAAGAAATTGTAGATGCTTCTATCCCCAAAAAGTAAAGTAATGGTCCCAAAGCCAAATCTTGCATTCAATGAGCTTGCATTTATCTTTTCTTGAACTATTGCATTGATTTAAGAATTTTTCCTTATAAAAGTCAAGTCATGTATTTATTTTTGATAAATAAGAAAAAAAAGTGAAACAGACCAGCCAGACGCAACGAAGAATAGAGGAGAGAGGAAGAACAAGGCTCAAGTCATGTGTATAGAGATGCATAACCTACATCGAGTTTTCTTTCTCATACATACAACGGTTCGCCCTTTCTTCTAAGATCAAACCCTTTAGTTTGTAAAATAATTGCAACTCTTCTGTACTAAGATCCTAAAGCTTGTTTAAGGTGATAAGGTGCCTTCTTTAGCTTGTACACCTTTCCTTGTCAATCCGTCAATAATTCATTAAGAAAAAGAAAAAAAGCAAACATTAGAGTTAATCAACATATATACATTCCATTTCTTTTATGCAATTATTTTTGTCAAGGCATCTGGTGAGAGGGTATTAAAGAAGTTAGGAAAAATTGCATAGTGGCCTTTAAGATTTGTCTAAACTATAAAAATAAAGTTCTTTGTTTGAAAATTATGAATTTACCCTTCAATCTATCCAAAAATTATAAATTTACCCTTTAATTCGGAAACAATATGACATTTTAATTCTTATCATTAATTAACTAATGATTGATTGATGTATCTCCCATAAAATTAAATTAAAAGTTTAAATTACCCTTGCAAAAATTTAAAAATTATTTATTTGTTATTTAATGCTTTTTTTTTACTAAAATATCCATCTATCTTATCTTGTGTCTTCATAAAAATGGTAGGAATCCTCCATATTATACTTCCATAGAATAAAATAAAATCATATAAAGGATAATGATATTTTAATAAATTAATATAAAATACTAAAGATATAATAGATTTTATAATTTTTAATTTTTTATGTTAATTTTATCATAAATTCATCAACTATTTATTAATTAATTAATTGTAAGATTTTCTGTCTTGAGCTGCTACAAATTTTCTGTCTTGTCAATGCTATGCACAAAACTCCTCTATTTAGAGAGCATGGCCAACTATTTCTCGCATATTAATTTTTCTTTTAGTACATAATTAAATATATTATTTTAATTTAAATATAAAATTAAATAAAATAATTTGATTAAAAATTATCATAATTAAAAATATTAATTGTATGACTCATAAATTAATAGAATTTAAATTTCTTAAAACGATGGAGTAAAAGAGGTTAGTAGTACGCCCTTATATTAGTAAAGCTTCTTTCTTTTAAATTGAAAAGTTTATTAATGAAAGTTTATATAAAATATATAACTATTTAAAAAAATAGACATTCAATTGTGAATATCTTTAAAATAAAATGTGAACTGAAAAAAGTATTATTCTTTTATGTGAAATTAAAATATCTATTTTTATATAAAATAAATAAAATTTAAATATTTAATTTTAGATATAGAGAGAATTATGTAAAAAAAATTCACGTCATTTATGACATTTTTTTTGTCAACATTAGCACAGAGTCCTCTTTTGTTCAAACTGGGGTTTGAAACTAAACTTATTCTTAGGACAACAAAGGAAAGTTCGGTTTCCATTTTTCAAACGGTTAAAAAACAAAAATTATATTACTGACTATTTTCTAATTTTAAAAATTAATTTTATGTTTTATTGACTCACATTTCATATCATGGTTCAGGTGCTAATATTAAAAATCAGTGAATTTTATTCTTCCTTTTCAAACTCTAAGAAGTGTCTGTGAAACTCCTGTTGATGGTATAGCCTTAAAATAAAAATAAATAAAATAAAAGGTTCAAACGAGAAAATGCTTACGATGGATACCTAATCATCTAGCGACGAGAAGGTTCAAAATGTTTGATTCCTTTTTTTTTTATGGTTGAATGGTAACAGTCCATGCCGGTGTGAACTCTACATAGAGATAATAATATCTACAGTGACTGTACACCTAAGTTGACAATAGGAGTTATAACAAACTAGAATCTGGAAAAAGAAAGGAAAGAAAGAAAGTGCAGTGATCAGCGGACAGATTAAATGGAAAAGAATTCATATTCAATTATTACCGTCTGATGCCAGGACCTTTTCAAAGGTGGCCTTTAGATTCTCAATCTCAACTATTTCCGGCTACCATCTCTTCAATGATTTGACCCCAAAAGGACAGGAATGTTGAAGTAAAGCCTTCTTAATTGGAACCCAAATGGTACATTTTCAAGAATCACCAAATAAACTAATGCTAGATGGCTTGCTAACCCACCAACTAATTGATACAAATTACTCCAACATCAAACAGACATCGGACGAGAAATTTATTATTTTAAACACAATAATAATAAAAAGTTATTTAAATATACCGAGTGAAAATAAGTAAATCGATAATAATTTAAAAATTTATAAAATAATAAATATAACACCTTACAATAAAATACTCTATCCAAATGGAGATTTGGAGTCTTTAGGCTCAAACCCTGTTGAGAGTTTGTATTAGGAAGGTGACCTACCAACCAAATGGTAATTATAACATGTACAAGGAATCTGAATATGCAAGCAAAGGAATACTGCCTTTTCATTTAAATTTGGCCAGGCATTATCTGTCAGTGAGGAACCCTTTTTACCTTCTTTAATAGTCCTTTGCTTTTCCATCAAATCTTCCCTCTCTTTTAAATCAAATTTCATTTTCTTCTATAGTATGGCTACTTTTATTTTCAAATCATGGCCTGAGAATTGAAATCCATCATCATTAGCATGGTTTTATTGAGCTTAAACAGCCCCAGGAAGTTGATTTCCTTTTACATGGCTTTTCTTGTTTAGCTACTCTCTGATGTGTATTCAATGCTGTACTTTTCTTCTTCATGGTTCCTTCATGATTCCACTGGCTCCACCAGAATTTTTACTGTGATTTCATTTTCTTCTGCTGGGAATTCTGAACGGCTATAACTTCAAATTAATGATCATGAGGTCTGTATCCTTATATAAAGTAGGCAAAGCAGGCATTTTTAACATGAGTGTAGCTCAAGACTCAGTTCTTTTTGTTCCGCTGCTGAAGGTGCCTTTTCTGAGCTGTGTCTTTGAGGGTCTTCATGGAGGCAGCAAACGGCGAAGTTAGATCAAAGATGGACGATTATGAAATTATAGAGCAGATTGGCAGAGGTGCTTTTGGTGCTGCATTACTTGTTCATCACAAGCTTGAGAAAAAGAAGTAAGAATTTATTTTTCCCACTGTCTCCTCTGCAACCAAGCTATTTGGTTTCCTGGATTCATCTTTACCGTTTCTGTTTCATTCCCTTAGATACCTTACCCGTACAATAAATGTAGTTTAGATATCAAAACTCTTTTTCTTCTTTCGGGTGGCGGGGTTGTGGGAATCACTATCCTTTCCTTGTGTCTCGGGAGGAAGATTCACTAGTCAGGCTTGAATACCCACCTCCCCCAGCCCACCAACCTACCATTCCATGGAGCAAGCATTCTATTACAGGACTAAAATGCTAGTCGGAGGTGGGGATCACTTATGGAAATATCGACTTATTAACCAGTATAATCTTAGACTTAACTCAAGGGAAGTTTGTTTTGAGTTCTTCTAACCTCTGGGAATGGCACTTGTTCTCAGGTATGTACTGAAGAAGATTCGTCTGGCCAAACAAACCTCAAAATTCCAGCGTACTGCACATCAAGAGGTTTTTCTTCAAGGCCTTCTTTTGGATAAACAATTTTATTTCCCTGTTAGGCATAGCTATTTTTGTCTAAGTATGCTTTATAGCAACATGATTAGCTGTCATTTGTGAACTGTGATCAATTCTCTTTTCTTGTTATTTTTTTGCGAGATGGATTAGCAATTATTTCTTGAGCTGATCTTTCTTACCTAACTTGTCCCAGAAAAGCAATGTGATAGGGATTTGTTTATAACAAAAAGGCATTAACTTTGTAAAGTTTAAAGTCAATTAAAAAACGACGAGAAAACCTTAAACCAACTTTTGAATTAGAAATTCGAAATCCACTTGTTTGAAACAGTTGAAATATATTCAAATATTATGTTGGAAATGGACGCATAAGGACTTTCAACCTGATTCTTCTTGCAGATGAATTTGATGGCAAAGCTCAATAACCCTTACATTGTGCAGTATAAAGATGCTTGGGTGGAGAAGGTAGACAATTATCAAGATTCTTTACATTTTTTATGCCTATAGTTTAAAAGAAACTTCCAAAAATAGATACAACTTTGTGAAAATGAATCAGTATTTAGTACACATTAGGCCATTTCTCCTTCTAATTAAGCTGATGTTAAAAATGAAGCAGGATTGCTGGGTATGTATTGTGACAAGCTATTGTGAAGGTGGAGACATGTAAGTTCAAGACGAATATTAGATTCATATGCTGATTTATGTGTGATATTTGTCACTCAACATTTCTCAAGTAAATGCATAAACGAAAGCAGTGATCTATAACACTGCGAGGGGACACTTGATAATCCTTCATTTTTTGCGTTCCAATTTATTTCATCTTATTTGCTGCTGCTGTGAACATGCTTTCTGTTTGCTAAGATTCTTCAACATTCTGTTGAATTGTCAGGGCCGCTTTCGTTAGAAAAGCTAGAGGAACATTTTTTCCTGAGCAGGCAAGGAATGTAAAAATTATCACTAGCATAGCACTTTGAGGCCTCAATATTAATAGGAATAAACCGCTTCTCAATCTGCAGAACATATGTAAATGGCTAACTCAGCTGTTACTAGCTCTGGACTATCTTCATTCTAATCGTGTGCTTCATAGAGATCTTAAGGTATGTATCTTATCTGGTAATGTCATTGCTGTTTTCTTTACATCTCCCATGAACTTAGGCTCATAATTACTATCTAAATTATCTTTACAGTGCTCAAATATTTTCCTTACAAAAGACCATGAAATCAGGCTAGGTGAGAAGAAAAGAACTTCTCTTCTTTTTCTTTTTCATTTAGCAAGCAGAACAAAGATAGAACATTTAGAATATGCAATGCCCTTTGAATTTTGTGTAACCTCCAAACTATATCCAGGTGATTTTGGGCTTGCAAAACTGCTAACCAAAGATGATCTTGCTTCTTCGGTAAGCATATTTTCCTTTCTTTCCCTTTCAGCCCAACTGTTATTTCTCTTATTTTCCGCATCTTTTGAAATGTTCATCTCAGGCCAATCTGGATTGCTCAAACATTAGTCAATGCCTTACGAAACAACTGATACATTCTTTCCATCCCATTTTAAAGTTTTTTAATGTCGCTCATCTGTTTTCATGGCATCTAACAAGTAGACTGTCTATGTTTTCAGCTTGCCAAGAGAGGGAAAACATGGATTCAAACAGAATTCTGCCAGATAAAAGGGAATAGTTTAGCAATCAAGAGAATCATCAAGATAGATAAAGATCACCTATTCCATGTTATGCTCTAAACAAGACCCAAACCACCAAGAAAAATGAAAACAGGAAACGGAAGAAAGGCTCTTATAAGGAATGAAATTACCAGATTTGATTTTGATCATTTAAATTGTAGGTTGTCAATTCAAACTGCTTATGAAGTTTAGTCTGCTGTTCTAGTTATGGTTTTGCAGGATTCATCATGGTAACTTATGGCAAAGAATAAAGCACAAATTTCCTCTGATTTAGCTGCATACTTCAACTCACATTGAAATCCTTATTTAAATAACCCACTAGTTAAAATGAAACTGGGATCTAGATACAGTATCTCGTTTTTGCGGAAGTAGATTATTGCCAGAGGACTTCCATTTTAAGTATCTTTTTCCACAGTAATTCCTTGAGTTCCTACTTAGATCACTTGGGGAAAGAAACCGACTTATCATACTCACAAAGTCATGAAATCCTTGACGTGCTAATAAGAAACAAAGCTGAATTGAACTTAAGGCAAACAGAAGATTCAATTTTCACCTTAATTCAGAAGCCTCAAATATTTCAGACCTTCTATGTGCATACTTGTATTGTTGCATCTGAACTTCGTTTCAAAGAGTTGCTCTTTCACACTGATAGCATCTGACTTGAGAGCTCATATGGATCTAAGTCACCCTCCCGATATTCTAACAGGTCGTTGGCACTCCAAACTATATGTGCCCAGAGCTACTTGCAGATATACCCTATGGCTACAAATCAGACATTTGGTCCCTAGGTAAACAATTTCTTGCTTTATGCAAGTCTTTACTCATTTTTTGTCGTGAGTTCAATTAGAGAGAGAAGATTACAACTCTCGCAGGCTGTTGTATGTTTGAGATGGCTGCTCACCAACCTCCATTTAGGGCTACTGTAAGTTCAGAAGTACCTACTCCATTGATTCTTCCATGTTTCTGCTATCTTTTTCAATTCTCATGGTTTACAAATTTTTGCCCTTTCAATTGCTGGTCGAGCAGGATATGGCTGGGCTTGTAAACAAGATAAACAGATGCACAGTCTCACCAATCCCAACCGTATACTCCTCTGCCTTGTAAGTGAAAGATAACTCACCATTAGTGAAATTTGTTAAGAATCAGCTGTTACTGGGAGAAAATAAATGAAATGATTGCACTATTTCTGCACTTCAGGAAGCGGTTAATCAGAAGCATGCTGAGGAAAAATCCTGAACACAGACCTACGGTTAGTGAGAACATGCAGCACCCATATGTCAACATTTTAAATAGCAATTCTCTTGATCTCATGCTTGGTGAATGACATTTTAGGCTGCAGAATTGTTGAGGAATCCACATCTGCAACCATATGTTGCGCAATACAACAACTTATCACCCGTTTTCCTTCCAGTAAAGCCTGATACTAACTCGAAGTCCAGGTCAAGACACAGCCTTTTATCTGACAAGCCAAAAGTAGTGAAAACAGTCCCATCTACGAAGGAGACGCTGGAAAAAGAGAAAGAAGGCGGTGTTCCTCCAGTTGATAGAAATGTCAACCAGCGCAAGGGAATTGCTTTCACAACTAAAATGATGAATTCCCCGAGGATCGCACAAGTCAAGGGTGAAATAAAGCGAGCATATTCTGCTAAATGTCTTGGGCAAGAACCAAAAGTTGACGGAATTTTGAGAGGTAAAAACAATGATGCAAAGAAAAAGGGAAGTTCAAGTTCTGATACCTCCTCAAGGAGCACGCTGACTGATCAGCATGAAGATAAAGAACAAGAAGTGCATTCGGATCAAATGCAAATTGCTGGAGAATCTGAGGGTGCATTTCAGAAACAGCACTCAAGAACAGAAATATCAAATATTTCTCTTTACATCAATTGGCTTTCTGAAGATGAAGAATCACCCAAGTCTACAGGAATATTACAAGAAAAAAAACAAGAACAACCAGCAAGATGCTGCCACTCACAGAAAATCCCAAATATTTCAGAAGATGAATTACAAGCTAAAGCAGATGACCCAAGCTCTTCCAAGGAAGCAGAGAAATGTGATGGCCACACAGGAAATCAGGCAGCTGATGGAAGTTCATCAACAGCAGCATTGAATCTGCTTCTTCACAATAACATCAGAGCTAAACATAATTTTGTGAGCCAAGAAAGAGCAGAAGCTCTGGAGTCATTGCTTGAGCTTTGTGCAAAGCTACTTAAGAGAGAAAAACTTGAAGAACTTGCAGGTGTACTGAAGCCATTTGGGGATGAAGCTGCTTCATCAAGAGAAACAGCAATTTGGTTGACAAAGGGACTTATTAACATTCACAAAGAAGGTGCCACAGCTTAGTGGCATGAAATTTTTTGAATTTCCTTGTAAAAAGTAGATTGCTTGAGGTAAACTATGAGGTATCAGAACAGATTCTCACACTTATAATTTAACTTGTTGAATGTTTCTGAGATTAAGAAAATTACAGAAAGGAAAACAACTTGTCGGCAAATAACAGATGGCATTTTTTTTCCCTTAAGAAAAAAAAAGGCTAAACATTGTTACTTCATTATAAGGACTGAATAAAGTTTCTAGAACAACAGAATCAAAATTTCCATACAACATGCATGAGTGGAATAAGCATGGGTTGCGAGGGACTTGTTTCAGCGGGGGAGGGTGGGGGTGACGAGAACACAGGGTTTGAGGGCTTCGGAGTCGTAGGCATTTGTGGTTAAAGAAGAGATTATGGTGTATTGAAGCCATCTGGGGATGAAGCTGCTTCATCAAGAGAAACAGCAATTTGGTTGACAAAGGGACTTATTAACATTCACAAGAGTGCGAAAGCGAGATAAATTCAACTAAAGATTATGAGAAATTAAGAATGACAATAAAAATGACACTAAAAAATTTTAGGTGGAAAAAATCTTTCGCAAATAGAGGCAAAAAAATCACCGACGAGAGAGCCAAAATTTCTACTATAAATTTATAGGGAGTATAAATATTTTATCTGAACTAACAAGACAAATAACACAAATAATAATTCTCTATGGAAGAAAAAAATACAAAAAACAAAAGGTAGAGAATAAAATGAAAGGAAGAGAAAATATATGGTGGATTGATGTTTGCTTCGAGGTTGTTTGTGTTGAGGTACAGGAGTGCCTATTTATAGGTAACTCTAGCATCTCCTATTAGATTTTCAGCCTCATTGTTTGCAGAATAAAATTGACCAGCCATAGACAGCTGCAATGCTTGAAAAATCAAGAATAAAATGCAGCCACAAAATGAGGTGGGTGAGCCGCCATATTTGACAAAAGAAAAGGTGTGCAGCCCACAAATCTCCACATTGATCACCTTTTGATTGGAAATACTCTCTCGATATGAAGCCTTGTTCAATTATGAATGATATCAACTAAATCCAAGCAATGATCGAACTTAGCGGCTGGAAGTGGCTTGGTTAACATGTCTGCAAGATTTTCAACTGTATGAATTTTCTCAACTGTAATATCTCCTGCATCAACAATATCTCGGATAAAGTGGTGCTTAATATATATATACTTGGTCTTTGAGTGATGTTTGTTGTTTCTGGTCAAATGAATTGCGTTCTGACTGTCGCAGAATACAACAAGAATGTATTGCTGTAGACCAAGTTCACTTACCAAGCCTAAGAACTAAATAACATCTTTCACTCCTTCAGTGGCAGCAATATACTCTGCTTCAGTAGTGGGCAAAGCCGCGATAGCTTAAAGTAATGAATACCAACTGATAGCAGAATCACAAAGTGTAAAAATATAGGCTGAAAGTGACATTCTCCAATCTAAATCACTATCGTAGTCTGTATCAATATAACCACATACGCCTTCGGGATCAGCTCTGTGTCTATCAAATATCAAACCAATATCAGCAAAACTCTTCAAATAACGAAGGATTCATTTGACAACTTCCCAATGTTGTTTGTCTGGATTATGCATGAATCTGCTAACAATGCTAACGGCATAAGCCAAATCAGACCTAGTACATACCATAGTATAAATGAGGCTTACAACTGCATTTGAGTACGGGACATATGACATGCTTCTCTTATCCTCATCTGATTGAGGACATTGATCAGGTGACAATTTGAAGTGAGCAGCTAACAGAGTATTAACAGTTTTGCAATCATGCATTCCAAATCTGTTAAGCATCTTCATAACATACTTCTTTTGTGATAAGAAAAGTTTACCGGCTTAACGATTCTTGCTAATCTTCATTCCAAGAATTTTCTTGGCAGAACCTAAATCCTTCATATCAAATTCACTGCTAAGCTAGGCCTTTAACCTGTTGACAAGATATTTATCTCTTGCAGCAATCAACATGTCATCAACATAGAGTAGTAAGTATATGAATGACCCATCAGATGTCTTCTGAAAATAGACGCAATTATCATAATTACTTCCAGAGTAGCCATGTTCAATCATAAAAGAATCAAACATCTTATACCATTGTCTCGGTGATTGCTTCAGACCATAAAGAGACTTCTTGAGACGTCATACATGGTCATCTTTTCCTGAAACAACGAACCCCTCCGGCTGCTGGATATGAATCTCTTCTTCAAGATTACCATAAAGAAAAGTAATTTTCACATCTAACTGTTCCAGCTCTAAATCATACAATGCAACTAGAGCAAGTAACACAAGAATTGAAGTATGACGACAACAAGAGAAAGTACTTCATTAAAGTCAATACCTTCTTGTTGATCAAAACCTCTTACAACAAATCTTGCTTTGTACCTTGCATTCTGAACACCGGGAATACCTTCTTTTCTCTTAAAGATCTACTTGCAGCTAATGACTCGTTTGCCTTTTGGCAATTTCACCAGATCCCAAGTTTCATTCTTATTAAGACTCTCGACCTCTGCAAATGCAAGCAATCCATTTTGTTGAATCGTCACTAGAGATAGTTTCAGAATATTTTCTTGGTTCATCATCGTCTCCTACTTCTTGTGCAGCAACTATTGCATAAGCAATGTTGACAGATTCTGCAACTAGTATTTGAGTCGGCTTTCTCGGTCTCTATGCTGGAAGTTCTTGAGTCATAGATCATGGTTGTGGCAAACCTCATTGTTGAGGTGGATGTGGCTGTCGTGGACTCCTCTATTCAATGATATCATCAATTGCAGTGGCTTGATCTTATTCAGTCGTGGAGGAATTAGGAATATCTTCCTTCAAAACGGAAGAGTCAACCTCAAACTCCACTTTCTCTGGAACATTCTCATGATCACCTACAACAGTATTCTTCCCAGAAGATAGCATAGTATTTTCATTAAAGATTACATCTCGACTATGTAATGATTTGTCAATTTCAGGGTTATATAAACGATAGCTTTTGACCCCTTGACCATAACCTAATATGTGATACCCCTAACTCCTCCGCTAGGTTCCACTGCGGCTGAGTAAGGTAGCAGCGTGCCTCTCGGCACTAATGTGTGCAACAACGAATCTCGTTCGGAGGAAAATGAAGGAGAAAAGTATACATATAATACAATATGATACAATTATAGAAAACATCAGCAGAAGTGTATAAATATATAAGTAGATTCTATATCTTATATTATCTATGTTCAACCTTCATTTACAAATGCCTGTAAAACAGACTTCTCCCGCTCTCTAGCGAAAGGTAACAGAAAAGGGCACAAACTGGTTGAATACATATGTGAGCCCTTCTACAAGCTAACTCCGAAGCAAATCAAAGAATCGCTGTTCTGATCCATGATTTATGACATCTAAAAATAACCATTAAACAAAAACACGTGTGAGCTAGAAAGCTCAGTGAGTTCACGTGTCTACTGGTGTGTTTCCAAAATATGAGGTTTCTAGAATATGAGGGTAGATGTATGTGCATAGTATTTTAAAAGTGTTTTATATTTAATTAAGTTTTCTTGTTCCAAAATAATGCACAAAATCTCATGATCAGGTTTGGGCTTAGCTGGAAAGTCTAAGCGAATCAAGACACCTCAGCATAGCTCCTTAAACCAAAAATTCTCAAATATGACAAAGATTCAGATTCTTACTCAACGGTAGAATTACCGGAGCCAATAACGGGGTCATCAGGAAACAAATCCCGGCATCCCATAGTCATCACCAGCCATACACCATTACGAACGTTCGATTTACAGACTACCTTATGCCTCCCCAAACAAACCCCAGGGTAAGGATCTGGGGCACCTACCAGTCCAACCCTGGTGATCAACCTTAACATTGAGCCCCTCCTGACTCTATGTTAAGTGACCGCAGACAGAAACCCGTAGTGCCAGTTGGGCCACGCTCTCCCCGACATACTACGTCCTCATCAAGTGGATCCACACGACAAAGTTTACGCGTTCCACGCCAGCGAAAGAGGCCCTAGTACGGGGGACTAACCACGTACAGTGCAATCCACTGACGCTTCAGGCTCAGATCATATCCAAATCATATCTGGCAAGGACGACATTTTTATGCACATTTTTAAACATAAAGGCCACTCAAGTAGCCATCCAAATGATTCCAAATTCATAATCAACTCAAATTTCAATATAGCTTCAAAATAACAACCGCGCGCCAGTTCAAACATGTAAATGCAAGTTTTTCAAATATGTCATGAAAATGTACATGACTTTCTAAAAATACACAATAAAATACTTCTCGAAGGTCACTTGCATTTGTAGATCATGTTCAAATATTTTAATATTCAAATTAAATAAATACTTATTTGGAGCACCGCTCCGAAATATTTTTAAAGCACCAGTAAGAATATATGGTGGAGAACCTCTCCGATTTAAATTAAATAATTAAAGCAATTCTCGTGGAGAACCTCTCCAATTTAAAATAGATAGTAAAAGAAATTCTCAAAATAAAATAATATATTTCTACTTGTGAATAGTAAATTTTGACAACATTAAAAATATAGTGAGTTTGGGATTTGTAAACTCACCTGGTAGCAAGTGTTAAAGTTACTTGCTATTTTACGAAACATGCAAAATCTCTACAAATCCAAATAGTTAACCTTTAGTCGAAAACCCTGAAAATGATAAATTCTAAGTTATCGAACGAGTCTCTCTAGGATATTTTAGACATAAATCTAAGCCTACATTTACAATTATAAAAACACTTAATTATTAAATATTCTATAATAATGTAATCTCATGAAGAGTCATACATATCAATATCATTATATTATAATAAAATAATACAATAATATTATCATTATATTCTCAAATATTTTTATATGTATATTAATGTAATATATATATATATATATATATATATATATATATATATTTATTTATTTATTTATGAAATTTCACAAAGAATAAATATTCTCAAACACTACATAGGAAATTTGTACGAGAAAAATATATACAATAAAAATATCATTTTAGGAGAATAAAAATATCACTTTAATTTAAATCTCAAATCTTAAAATTTAGTCACTTTTAATATTTTAAATTTTCAAATATAAAAGTTGCAACAAAAACAAAGAAACTTAACTCAAATTAAAGTAAAACAAAAACTTTGTATCAAATAAACAATTTTTACTAAATCAAATTTTATAGCAAACATAAATAAAATAATTTCTTCAAAATTCCAAAACTCACAAAACAAATAAAAGAAATCATAAATCAAATAACATTAGTAATTAAAACAAAATTTAAATCAAATTAAACTATACGAGACTTGAAATAAAAATACAAATTTTACTCAACAAATAATTTCTATCATAATTCTTAAGAAAACCATAAAACAAACTAAAAAAATTACAAACAAAATTTAATATAAAATCCCACCTTAATTAATATGGAGAAACTCATGCCAGGGAGAAGAAGAATAGAAAAGGAAAAAAACCGAGAGAAAAGGAAGAAATAATAGGAAATGAAGGAAGGAATAAAACAGGGTACATTCAGTTGAAATTGAAGAGAGCAAAAGACAAAAGAAGCAACCGAGAGAAGGAAGGAAGCAAAGAGAAAATGAAAGAATAAAAAGAAAAGAAGCAAGAGTTTAAATAGAAAGGAGAAGGTCGGTTGTGGCAATTTGGGATGCCACATGGAAGGTTCAAATTTAGCTTAGTGGCATGCTAATGGAATAATTGGCAGGCTAGGCTCTTTTGTTTATTTTTCTTTTGTTTTTTTTGTTATTTATTATTTTTTTTAAATAAAGATTTAGAATATTCTAGAATAGCCAAGAATATTCAAGAATAATCAAACATGTACAAAAATTATATTCTAAAATAATTTTAATTTTTTTAAAAAAATATAAATTAACCTAACTCATTATAGTTTTCTCAAATAATTTATATATATATATATATATATATATAACATTTAAACCACGCTTTAAAATAAACATGCCTAGACAGTCTCTAAAGTAGGATGTTACATTCTCCCCTCCTTAAAAGAATTTCGCCCTCGAAATTTACATATATATACCTAACTATTTGGGATGTTTTCATCATATATACTCTTCGGTTTCCCAGGTTGACTCTTCAATCCCATGATGTCTCCAAATTAATTTATACATTAGGATTTACTTTCCTCTCAATCTCTCTTATGCTACACTCTGTCAGTTTTTTTTCATGTGTTAAATCTGCTTTCAATTCCAATACTTCATCATTCAAAACATGATCTGGTGATGGTCGATACTTGTCAGTTATGACACATCAACCACATCATGTAGTCTAGACAGGTCTTCCAGTAATGTTAACAAATATGTCATTTTATCGATTTTGCTTTGAAATTCAATTGACCCGACATATCTTGGACTCAATTTTCCTCTTCTTCGAGGTTCATATCTTCTTTGGTGAGATGTCAATTTCAGAAATACCTTATCTTCAACTTCAAACTCGAGTTCTCTTCTTCGGAGATCGGCATAACTCTTTTGTTTACTTTTAGCCACTGTAAATCTACGATGGCTAATTCTTACTTGTTTTCTGCATGTCTTTTAGTTTCAGCATCAAATTTATTTACTTCCAATAAGATCAAACCCCTATCCTTATCCTAATATAGGGATGTTTTGCACTTTTTATCATATCATATCTCAAAAGATGCCATACCAATTGATGAGTAATACTGTTATTATAAACAGTTTCTGCACCAGCAAATTCTCAATCCACTTGTTTCCAAAAATCCAAAGTGTATGCTTGCAAAATATCTGCCAATGTTTTAATTATTCTTTTTGTTTGTGGATGCTGTGAGGTACTATAATTCAAGTTGGTTCCTAGAGCAGCCTAAAATTTAGGTCAGAATCGATAGGTAAATCTTAGGTCTCAATTCAAAATATTATCAGCATGTGCTGCTTTAATCAGTCGATCAACAATTATCCAAATGACATATTTTTGTCCTTTTGTTCGAGGTAATCTCACAACAAAATTCATGAGAACATGTTCTTACTTCTATTCAGGCATCGATACAGGTTGCAACAGTCCTGCTAACTTCTGATGTTTAGCCTTCACCCTTTGACAGGTAAAACAAGTTGATACATATGCAGTTATTCACTCTTTTATTTGAGAAAATAAACCCAGAGTTTTCGTGAGAAATCATCAATAATTGTCAACATACAATGACATTTACCTCTAGAAGGAATCATCAAGCTAACCTTTTTCTACTCACAAAAAATGCAATGTTCACAGAAATCAACCTTACTAGTACAGTGATTATCAAGATGATCCTTCTTCTTGAGGATTTGAATTCCCCTCTCACTCATGTGGCCCAATCTGTAATGCTACAACTTGGTGTTATCCTTGTTAGATGAGGCAACAGCTGCAGAACCTGTAACAGTTGAACCCTGTAGTACATACAGACTACCAGATCGATTTGTTTTAATAACACAAGAGCTCCTTTAGACATTTTTAGAACTTCACCTTCAACTGAGTATCTACATCCAAGGGATTCGAGGGTGCTTAAGGAAATGAGATTCCATTTTAAATCGGGGACATGTCGGACACCAGTCAAGGTTCTAACAATTCCATCATTTGTCTTTATTTTAATTGTACATTTATCGACAACTTTGCATTAAACATCATTACCCATTATGACAAGACCACCATTAACAGGTTTATAAGTGGTAAACCAATCTCTATTAGGGAACATGTGAAAAGTACAACCAGAATTAAGAATACATTCATTTCTAGACTTTTTTTCAGTATTGGCAGCTACAAAACAATCCCCATCAAATTCGGTCTCAACAATACTAGCTTCGGTAGATTTTTTGGGTTGTTTACCTTTACCCTTACCCTTATTTTCTCTATCTTGCTTATTTTTCAATTTAAAGCATTCAGAGATTTCGTGTCCTTTTTTCTTGCAATAATCTCAATACTTAGAGTTTTTACCTCTAGACTTTGATTTGGACTTATTTCTACCGTTACTACCTCTTTCCTGGTTCCTTCTTTTTACTACTAATCATTCACTAGAACTTTTAGAATGAATTTCGAAATCAAATTTTTCTTTGGATAGTAGGTGAGACTTGACATCATCAAAAGACAGGGTAACATAATTATCGTATAGTATAATTTCTTTGAAGTGTCGATACAAGAGTGGTAGAGAAACAATAAGTAGAACAGCTTTATCCTCATCGTCAACTTTAACATCCAAAATTTTCAAATCAATAATAATTGAATTAAATTCATCAAGGTGAGATAGGATGAGAGTACCTTCAGACATACGGAGAGTAAAGAGTCGCTCCTTTAAACTGAATTTATTTGTAAGATTTTTAGTCATGTATAAAGACTCCAATTTATTCCATATACCTGATGCAGTTTCCTCATTTATGACTTCTCGTAACACCTCACGAGACAAGCATAACTGGATTATGAACAATACATTTTCATCCATCTCATCCCAATCTTCCTCCTTTTTAGCTTCTGACTTCTTTGATTTTCCCGCAAGAACTTTCTTTAGACTATTGTGGGTGAGAACGACTTGCATCTGGACTCGCTAAATAACGAAACTAATTTTACCGTCAAATTTTTTAATATCGAATTTTGTCAACATTATAAGAAAAATCTCAATTGAATTTTTAGCGCTATGATACCAATTTGTAGGGATACAGAGTGCGGAAGCGAGATAAATTCAACCAAAGATTATGAGAAATTAAGAATGATAGTAAAAATGACATAAAAAATTTTAGGTGAAAAAATCCTCCGTAAATAGAGGCAAAAAAAATCATCAACGAGAGAGCCAAAATTTCCACTATAAATTTGTAAGGAATACAATATATTTTATCTGGACTAACAAGACAAATAACTCAAATAATAATTTTTTGTGGAAGAAAAAAATATCCAAAACAAAAAATAGAGAATAAAATAAAAGGAAGAAAAAATATAAAGTGGATTGATATTTGCTTCGATGTTGTCTATCTTGAGGTGCAGGAGTGCCTATAAACAACTCCATATTTGATTCCCACCTTTTTGTCGCTAACATGCAAATGAGCCTTCGACTTCTCGGTGGACCCCATTCGAACGTTAATCAACTATCTTAAAAATCGCTGTAATAACCGATGAAATCTTTCGACCGTTGCGCAATTCCAACTGCTATAAGTACAAATTCTCTCCCCAAAATTTCTACAAACCTAACAAACCCGACTACCAAACTCACCTCTGCCTTTGCTTTCACCATTTTCTCCCACTTTCTACACTCTTAAGCTTTCGAAGCTGCTTCATTTTGTCGCTATGGCACGAATGGGCATCTCCAGAGCTGCAATTCTTTCTATTCTCATGGTGGCGGCGTTCATGGCTTCCTTCGCTGTCAAGGCGCAATTAGAGAGTGAATTGGCACCAGCGCCGGCGCCGATGGATGCCGGAGCTGGGATCTCGGTGACTGTTTCAAGCGCATTCATTTGCTTCTCTCTGATCTTCTCTTTCGCCGGACTTCTTCTGCAGTAGAGAGTAACATAGAATCCGTTTTCAGTCCGATAGTGGCGGAGACTGAGGTGGTGGCGGTGGTGACGGCGAAGTTTTTCTTTTTCATTTTTAGTATTTTTTCCCTAACTTTTGGTTGGGGTTTCTCATTTTATAATGTGCTTGCTATTAATTTATTAATTTAAGTCTATTTTTTTGGTTTAATGAGATCAGCTTCAGTCATACTCTTTTTGCATATTTTCCATTTGGAAATTGCATAACATCAATAATTGATGTTCTGCTGAACTGTCCTCCAAATTGCAAATCAAAGCCAAATGAAACCACGAACACAAAACCAAGTTGAGTTCAGTTCTTTTGCCATAGAAATAAAATTCAACCAAATCAAAGCGAAATGAAACCATGAAACCATGAACCCATTCAGCAAAAAAAAAAAAAAAACAAACCCATGAACAAGAAACCAAGCTAAGTTCTTTCACCATGGAAATGAAGATTCTTCATTTATCCAGTAAAATGTCAAACCCAGGAAAAAAAATGGAACTATTAAAATTTGAAGAAACGAAATCTGATGGAAGAAAAATATACCAGTTTAAGAATCCCCTTCTGGAGAGAGAGTAGTTGTAATTTGTAAATGCAATTCTTTCTTTCTAGGGTTTAATGGGGCGACTGGTAGAAATATTAGTAGCTAAAGCTATTCCTGAAGGTTTGTTGGTGGTTATAGAAGATATTCTGGAAGCTATTTAGACTTTAATTTGTGATTTTCATAGCTTTAATAAAATTTAGATAATTATAAGTTAAAAATTAAATTCTACTCCTAATTCTAAGTTTAGTTAATTCTATAAAAGTACCTTTAGTTTCGAAATATTGCTAATGGAATTGATTCTTCTTTTTCATTTGACAAGTAAAAAAATCATTTCCTTTTTTTAACAATTACATTTGTTGTTTATTTAAATTTTTCTCTACAATCAAACATTTCACTTTTTTTTAATCTTTTTTATTCCTTCTCATATTTTGAACTCCAAACCCTTCGACCTAATCTTTATGTATATATACATTCCCATACACATATTTTATCTAATCTCAAATCTTTTAATACCTTTTGTATTTTTCTTTATAATTCATTCAAAGTTAAAATTGACAACTTTTTCTCTTTACGTAACTATTAAAAAATTTTAGATTGGACTACAAACTTAAATTCAATTCTTATTGTCGTGGCCTAAACCTAATTTTATACCAGCAATGTTCATCGTAACAGTAAGTTTAGTATGATAAAATATAATAGAATTGAACAACAACTTCTCATTCCATTATATAATTTTTTGTGCCAAAAAAAAATATTTCTACAAGAAAGCCCATTATATAAAAAAAGTGAAAAAAGACTTTCCATATCAAAATTTAAAGAAATGTATTTTTATAAGAAGCTTGAATCCTAAAAACTTTTTATGACAACTATACTCTCGTAATAATCAATACAAAAGGGCATAACTTAACATTAAATTATAATTCTACTTAACTTGAAAATATTTTATTTACTTTAATCTAAAATGAAAGTTGTCTTTATAACTAAATTATGCTTCAACACTTAAAATATTTGATGTTCTTATATGAATTTTATTTTAATGAGATTTTATAGATGGCATATTTAATTTAGATTTATTTTTTGCAGGGTATAATTTGACTTTAGTAGGGCATCTAAATAATAACTTGTAAAATTTCATTTTATTCTAACATTAAATGATAATTTTACCAAATATACAAAATGAATAATCTCCTATTCAAGTATTTTCTTTTAACAATAAAATAAAAAGAGAATTTGAAATTAACCTATATCGTATAGAAATAAATTTGATTATGGATCATTTTAGTACAATAAACATGTTGTAATAGAGTGCTCGCAAAAAATTCCTTTTGAAAGCAAGAAGCTGCATTGGAACATATATCATCTAAAGAACAAATTAACTAAAATGAACAATTTTGCCGCGAGATTTCTAAACCACCTATAAAAATGTGTTCCCTTTTGGTTTTTGTGAATAACCTGTAAAAATGTGTTCAAGCTCAATAAATTCTCCAGCGTTTGAGCACAATTTTGTTTTTGGATCAAAGGGGATAAAATTGTTAAAAAATAAATAAAGTAACTTTTTACTTTTTATTTTAATAACTTTTTATGTTAAATTACTTATTTATTTATGTATTGTGCAATAAATCTTAGGCAATTTAAATTAATTACTCATTTTGTTCACAATTAAATGTCATATTTTGACTTAATATCAAAATTAAGAAGGATATTTAATATACTTTATTATTATTAACCTCATAATATTTTTATTAATTAGAAAAATTAATTGTAGGGCTCACATATATCTTAAATCAAGATAATTAAAAATGTTAGTGGTAGATTATATATTACTAGAATTTAATTTTTTAAAAATTTTTAAAAAATTAATAATATTTAAATAAAAATAATGAATATTTAATTATGAATATTATAGAAAAGAAATATGAATGCTTAATTATGAAGGGAAGAAGTTGCGTCTTTTGATTTTGGAAGGTAATTATCTAAGCGGACCAAATAGCTTTTTTCAAGGTTAGTTGGGTCCCCGCATTTAACAAAAGACTCTAAGGAGGAAACAGAAAAAAGAAAAAAAAAAGAAAAGAATTGAAAATCAAGACACGGAGTGTGGCAGTATACAAATATGGGAGTATGGCAAGAATTGAAAACCAGAAACCTGAGTGAGCAAGAACTCTCAGGTTAATTATTTCAAGAGCAAATATTTTCACGAAAATCTCGCCGTTTATCTCGCCTCGCATGTAGATTCGCCGCAGTTTTTAATCTTCTGAATATCTGCAATCAGGTAAAGAAATTGAAAAAATGAAGAGGAAACCCTAATTTGTCAAATTCATTCCCAATTTAACTCCTGCAATCATCCGAGTTCAATTGAGACAGTCAAGCATTCGCTTTGAAATTGTCTGATTTTCTGTCTTTTTACGTTTTTATGCGCCTCTGTATGTGGGTTTTCTTTTTTAGTAAATTCTTTTATTTTAAAAAAGCTTTGGACGATATGGGACTAGCTATGAGACTGGTGGTTACAGTAGAAGGAGGTAATTTGCGGTTTGGTGATATATATTGAAAAAAACATTTTAACTGCAGCGGTTTATTTCCATTTGGGGTTTTTGATACCCGTTGCAGTTTGCTTTTGGGGCTGTGAGATAAATATTTGTGTTCTTAAACATGGATTTTATGTTTCTTCATGATTTTTGCCTTGGAATTTTGGGTGCCAAGAGGAATCATTTTGATTTGGAGTTCAAGGCTTCCGGTTAAAAATCTTGGATGAACTTCATCACCTTGCTGTTTACAAAAGAGTTGGTACATAGAGCCTTCTGTTGGAAATTGGATGATAGATAATTACTTCGAGCATAACTTAAAGAGTATGAAAAGGTGGACTCTGTGCAAATGTGGTCTATCTTGGGGAAATCGTATTTCAAAGTTGAAAAACTTGTCAAATATTATTTGTATCATGCTTGCATTTTTTGTTTATCACTGTACTGGTGATGGATCGCTCACGCTTCTATCCTACTCTGTTTTTCTTTCGGATGCTTTGTTTTAAGGTAATATTTCTCACATTTCAGACCAGGACTTGGAGCTTTTAAGCTTATGTTTTGAGTTGAAGGGGAATGGCGAATCCACACAATGTGGAGCTTGAAGCAGCAAAGTTTCTGCAGAAACTTATTCAAGAGTCTACAGATGAGCCAACTAAACTAGCCACCAAGCTTTATGTGGTTGGTATTGCATTCTTGATTATCATGTTTTATCCATCATGAATTTGTGATTCTCTACTTATCTAACCATATGCTTAAGCAAATATCTCTGGTGCTTCAGATTTTGCAACACATGAGAGCCAGCGGGGAGGAGAACTCATTGCCCTATCAAGTGATATCAATGTAAAATATCTGTAGCTCCTCCTACTTATATTCAGATGCTTACCGAGGCAATGCATTAGTTTGAGGTTTTGTAGTTTATATCTCTTCACCCTCCTTGGATGCTATACAGATTATGTGTTTGCCTTAATATGAATCTTTTGTGGTTTTATATATATCTCCTTATTGATTTTTATAAGTAATTTTTACTTTGAACCTCATATCCAGATTCATACTTATCAGGGCAAAACCAAAAAAGAAAAATGTAGCCATCATTCATTGATTCTGCTTCTGGAACTTTGATATGAAGATCCTTTAATTACCAAATATGTGGTCAATGCAAATTTATGCAATTTCTACTGGCCCTGTAGTGCCACTTTTTCTATTGAAAGTATTCTTCTAATCTTGATGCTTTCCATTACCCTTTTTCTTATTTTTTCCCCATTCAAGGGCCATGGAGACTGTAATCAAACAAAATGGCCTTGATATTGAAGCTTTGACATCATCACGTCTCCCCCTTGTTGCTGGAACACAAGTAGGAGAATCTGGACCGTCACAGGGAGCAGGTAAAGCACCACTAACGAATTTTATATGCCATAGATGCAACTTTAGTCGTTGCTGCAAAATCATTGAGATGGTCACTGGCAGGGGTTAATTCTAGTAATTATAAAGGTGATGCTGCTGTTGCTGTAGGTTCTTCACAAACGGTTGCAGTTGCTAAGGACCCTAAAGCAAGCTTGACTGGCAATGAGCTGATCAAACCTGAAGCATATTCCACTGGCAGGACTCCTGTTGGTCCAATCAGTAGTGGACATGATAGTTATCAAGGATCTCCATCTAATATTAATGGTTAGTACTCTGTCTCATTGCCTGAAAGTGCTTGTGCATGTATTACATCTTTCTACAAATATTTCTAAAAAACCCCGTGGCTTCTCCTCTTTAGTCCTCCTTTGGATTCACCAGCTATAAAATCTTTCTTTACTTCCTTAAGAGTGTTGAGGGAAAGAAGTTTTGAGGAAGGAGAGTAACGTGGAAGAAAATAATAAATCCACTGAAGTTCTGTAAAGGTAAAATGTTTGGCAAAAAATTACATAAACTGAGGGGTATATCTGGATTGGGTTTGTGTTTGAGAATTTTTGTCTTGAATTTTGTAGAAGTAAATTGTTTGTGAGAGGAGAAGTGGGACACAAAGAAAAGATTTTGTATTGGAGTTTGGAAGAGATGGAGACCATATACACCCTAAATATTGTAACACTAATCTAGGATGAGTTTTGGAATGAATGAAGTAAGCTGGCCTAGAAATGATTTCCCTAGCAGTAAAGTTGATCTGGTCTAATATATTAGTGCAGTTCAAAAAATTTCAGTTGTCAATCAGTGGCTTGAAGTTGGATCTTCTGGGGCGTATGGGAGGAAATTGGACCAAAAAGTCTCTTAAATTTCTAGATTCATCAAGCTGCCCTTTCTGCTGCACATCAGTTCTGCCCTACAGGGACAGTTTCCTTGGCCACTGTCAATCTTTTAGGTCATACAATCTGAATAGAAGCAATCTCTTTCGGTTTTTGTACCTACTGCTGAGACACCCTTTTTTTGGCCAGGCTCTCTGGAAGTAAACACCCTACCATGCCACTTTGGAACCTCTGTAACACTTCTTGTAGCACTCTCTGCCACATTTCTAATTATTGTGTTTAATGTTTAGGGTTTATCTTTTAGAGTTTAGGGTTTATCTTGTTTAGTTTAAGATATATGAATGAGAATATCTATAATTAGGATTGTTACAAAGAGTGTTACAGAGGACCTGAACCGCCCACAATGCAGTTGTGTCTCTAGTTTCCAGGCCCATGTCTTTGATGTTTGCAGCTTTAAATTTTGACAACTCGGCCAAGCGCCATTTTTGTTTTTTGCAGAACTCTGTTTAATTTTGTTTTCTGTTTTATATTTACACTTGTTAGTGCCAGGTTTGGTCTCAGAAAAAAAGGCATGGGAGCACACTAAGGTCTGAGATACAGTGCTATCAATAAAAATGGAGGATCACCTTGATATACTTTAATTTAGTTTTTAGCGGTAGCATACATATGAAAACTCAACTGCGGGAATAGGTTACTGTGTCAGTTAGGAGTTTATGCTCTTGGTACAGAATGATAAGATTTCAGTGTGCTGTACTTGTGGTTAGTGAGTGGCTATGTCTCACAAGGTAGTATGGTAATTCCAGGTGCTGCGGGAAAGATTCGTGGAGTGGTGGCTGGTGCTGCCTCTTCATATACACCAGCAGAAATGGGGATGTCGATGGCAATGCAGTTTGCTAGTTCTTCATTTGATAATCAGGGCTTTGTGTCAAAGATGCATAAGGACGGCATGGAATCATTTTCTGCTGCATCACCCCAAGTGGAGCTTCCCGGTGGTAAAAGCATAGTTGTGAAGGCATTGGATCATGGAAGGGTAGCCAATGTGTTAACTAATGCAAATAAGTTAGTCCAGGTATCTGCAAGTTTTGTCTTCTCTTCTTATCACTAGGTCTTTGACTGCTATTCTGCTCACCAGTTTTTCCTCATACATGTTTGGTTTGTGCGTTTGATTCCCTTGTCTTTTGTCAGCTGGATCTTTTTAGTAATGCTATGCTGCTAGCTTTAGCAACTGAAAGCCAAACTTTAATCAATGTGTATATGCATCAGTATGAATTTTGTAGTTGAGCATCTAATTTTTAGAGAGTTTTGTTCCCCCCGGAATTCAGCTTTTGGAAGATACAAAAAAAGTTCAAACTTGCTGCCAATAACATTGATTCATTAACATTGACATAATAGGAATACTTCAGCCATTAAGGAGGACTTCCTGAATACCTGAAATAGAGACGATCTTATAAAATGTGAAATATTTGGTACAGTCCATTTTGAGAACTTGGAATCTTACCGTGCATTTGGACTGGTTTTCAGAATGAAACTAATGCACTTTTTTCTACTTCTTTCCCCTAGGGTCCCATCCCACTTTCCTTTCACAACCCAATGCACTTTTTTCGTTCTCAAAACAAAAGTACTCCTAAGAAGACCAATGAAAATGCACCCTGAAGAGAAATTCAAATGCTATAATTCCAGTATGGCAGAAATCATGATAAAAGCTGACTACTCACTTAGGAATTGTATATCTTGGAGAAAATATTCACTTGTGTTTCTTTAGGATAGGCTCACCCGTTTGCAGTTGAACTTCCTTCCACCTTTATTTATTTATTTTTGTATGCTGTTTTTGAAAAGAAAGATGTACAGAGACTCATAGTGTTAGGTTGCTAATGGAACTCAGTGAGATAGGGTGGTAACTCCTCCATCAAACATCATTTGCAGATGCAGTGGCAGTAGAAAGAGTCTTTAAAGCCAGCATGAGAGTTGCCTAATTGGCTGATTTGCTTTTTTGTGTCCACAGCAAATGCTTGTTTAACAAGTGCTTTTATTGTTGTATTCTACTTTGTCTCCTGAAGAATTTGAATTAGTTTTTCCTTGTTCATTCTCCCTATGTATTTTGTTGCTTGTTTTTCTTCCTCCTATTTTTGTTTATTGCAAATGGCCTGGGGCTCATTGATATAATGCTACTTCATTCCTGGATTTTGTGACTTTGGGAATGAAATGTATTTTTGTCTAAGCATCTTTTCACTGTTATGCTTCTCCAGGGTGCCATTTCTAGTAATGCTCCAGAATCAAGCGGTGCAAGACCTGCGACACTGAGAGATACTGGGAAAGCTCCAATTCCACAGGCTTCTGTTTCTGACATGCCTTTTAAGGATCATCATCTGAAACAGCTTAGGGCTCAGTGCCTTGTGTTCTTGGCATTTAGGTATCAAGTGGTGTTCTCGTATCTGTCTCCTCTTTTTAAAGAATCAAATTTTCCAAAATTTATTCTGATTCCTGTCAGTAGTTTAAATGACCATTTCCTATGTGCAGAAATGGATTGATGCCAAAGAAAGCACATCTTGAAATTGCACTTGGAAACTTCTTCCCCAAAGAAGGTTGGTATTATGTGATTTCTTTTTATGAGCCATTTTCCTGTGCAAATAACATTTTTATCTTCAGATGGACCTCACAGAGATCTGATTGAGCATAAAGGGAAAGAACAATCTATTAGTGATCCAAGCAGGTTTCCTGAAGGCTCCAGGACATCTGCAGTGCTAGATCACTCCAGGAGTATTGACAGACTTCCTTCTGGTACTCCATCCTCTGGAACACATGCTGAAGCAAAGATGGTCAAAGAATCAGATAACAGCAGAAGCATGGAAGGCGAAAAATGTCAGCATAATCCACTATCTGAACATATAGAAGATAAGAGACATTTAGAATTGCAGGCATCTCCATTCCGAGGAATGCAATCTGATTCTAACGTGAGGAATGTACCTGCTGTTAACCGAGACCATGCTGCAGGAAACAGCCCTCAACGAATTGCAATGCAAAACCAAGCTTCCTTTGCCGTGGGCCCTACTAAGCATATGAGGCCTGATATGACTAGCTGGGTAGGAAATGGATATCAAGCTGAGACTTCTAAGGCATCATCTCCTGCCCCTGCGATGGCTCATGAATCACTTATGCAGAGAAAAGAAAATGCTGTAAGTCATGGTCAGGGTCCAGCTGACAGCCATGTAGGAAATCGACGTATTGATAGCAACTTGCCTAGTTTGCAGCCAAGGGAGCAGTGGAAGCCTGTCTCAGCAATGAATGGTCAAAATAACCCAGTAATGCCAATGAAGGGGCCTGATGTACTTTTAAGATCTGTGATGCCAGGTGAAAATCTTATATTTGCGATATGTGTGATTATGATGCAAACTCTGTGCAAGAATGTTCCAATTTTCCCCTTTGTAGTTTCCAGATCGTGGTTCCATTTAAATTGCAAATAATTTTTATCAAATGAATCCAGAGTATTTGACTTCCACGAAAAAACTTTTCAGATTGGTATTGTTTTTATTTCCACTCTGAGAATTGGAAATTTATTTACAGCGCAAGGACTAGATATGGAAGAGGAAGATGCTTCTGTAACTACTGATAGACCTCCTTCTCCAAAATATCCAATGTCCGAGAAATGGATCTTGGAGCGTCAGAAAAGGAAATTGCAAACTGATAAAATGTGGGCACTGAAACAGAGAAAAACAGAACAAAGCATTGCTGTTTGTTCTGGTAAATTAAAGGTCAGTCGAGTTCTATGTTTGTTTGTTGCTGTTTATATTTTTGTATGTAGGTTCATGTGCTTGTGATTGTGTTAGATTGCTTGCTCAAGTTTATTGGATCTGTTGGTTTAAGGAGCTATCAGTTATTACCCTGTTATAACTGGAGTGCACTGCTGTTTTCTTTTTGGTTGTTCGAGGCACTTTGTCTTTAGTATTTATTGATACTTAAATATAATTCCCTTGCTTATGAGTTGTGAAATATCATAGCGCTTCCCAGGTAAAGTCCTCTGCCTTTGTCAAATTTCTAGTAGTTCTTTGCACTTAGTTATTTCTATGTAATACACAGCAAACAAATAGGCCTTCTCTCAGGAGCTTTTATCCTTCAAAAAATTTCCCCAATTGTGTATGATCTTTGTGTTTGTTGCAGGAAAGTGTGAGTTCTTCTGAAGACATTTTTGCAAAAACCAAAAGTGTGATTGAACTGAAGAAGCTCCAATTGTTGGAACTACAGCGTCGTCTTAGAAGGTAAGAAATTGAATCAGATTCCCATTTCTGGTATTTGCATCTTTGTGTTTTCCTTTTCTGAGGTATCTTAATTTTTAATTTTCATGATAAGATTGTTACCATTCAACCTGTGTATCTGCTGATTTTGACATTTTGTTGTTAGTGATATTCTGAACGATTTTTTCAAACCAATAGCTGCCGACATGGATCGTCTAAAATCCATTAAAAAGCATCGAATAGGTAGGAGGTCAAAACAACTTGAGAGATACGAGCAGAAAATGAAGGAAGAACGTCAAAAGAGAATTCGTGAGAGGCAGAAAGAATTTTTCAGCGAGATTGAAGTTCATAGGTGTGTACTTTGTTCTCCAGTTAACTATCAAATTTAACTTTCACAACACTGGTTTGTCTGAGCAATGTATTATCTACTTGCGACTCTTAACAACCTGTTCCTTAGGGAACGACTGGAAGATGCATTTAAAATGAAGAGAGAGCGCTGGAAAGGTTTCAATAAATATGTCCGTGAGTTTCATAAGAGGAAGGAACGGATACATAGGGAGAAGATTGACAGGATCCAACGTGAGAAGATTAATTTATTGAAGATAAATGATGTTGAGGGGTATCTGCGAATGGTTCAGGTTAGTATGGTGTAAAGTCTACATGCCTTAGCTTTACATGCTTGTATTGTTGGCTAATTATGATATCATTGAGCTCACAGGACGCAAAATCAGATCGTGTGAAACAACTGCTAAAGGAGACAGAAAAGTATCTTCAAAAGCTTGGGTCAAAACTACAGCAAGCAAAGTCTGTGGCTAGAAGATTTGAGACTGATTTGGATGAGAATAAAGCTGCTAACACATTTGAGAAAAATGACATTGCTATTGAAAATGAAGATGATGCAGACCAAGCAAAGGTTTCCGGTTCTTTATGCTTATATAGATTTCACTTTTGAGTTGGCCCCAACTTTTCTGGGTGCTTAATGTTTTTGGTGTAATTTGCAGCATTATTTGGAAAGCAACGAAAAATACTATATGATGGCACACAGGTAATAATTTATTGGCCTCTTTCCAGAATGGCTCAGATCTCCTCTTTTTTGCATTGTTAACCCGAGTCACATCATCTCTTGTTCTTCTACTGTTTAGTCATCTAATTCTGTTGATGGCATTATATTTCTCACAATGTATGATAAGTCATAACTTCTTCGCCTGTTTAATTCACAAATTCATGCCAAAACTTACAATTTTTTTTGGATGAACCTTTTCTTCTGCAGCATAAAGGAGAGTGTTATGGAGCAGCCATCTATTCTTGTGGGTGGGAAGTTAAGAGAGTAAGTGGGATTCTTATAACAGTGTTGTATAGTTTTCTCTGAGCAATATCCATTTGTTATTAATTTCTTCAGACCTGAGCCTTGTATTTTCTTGGTATGAATTTTAGTACACAGCTTTTTGTGTTTATTTGAGTTTGATTGTTCTTTTTTTCCAGATATCAAATGAATGGACTACGATGGTTGGTTTCTCTCTATAATAACCATCTGAATGGCATCCTTGCTGATGAGATGGGCCTTGGTAAAACTGTTCAGGTATACTTAATTGCTTCTGTAATTCATATCTAGGGTTGTAACTCTCAAACTTGCCATCTCCAACGTCAGTTCCCACTCTAATAGCTGTAAATAAATCAAATACTAGACAAAATGTCAGAGCTTCTCATGACATAGATAAATGGACTTGTTTTAAAATTTGTCAATAGGAACTCCAAATTTTAAGTAGCTTATGGTTTTTATAGGTTTTTGATACCTGAATGGTTCTGTTTTGTAGGTGATTTCTCTCATTTGTTACCTTATGGAAACGAAAAATGATCGGGGACCTTTTCTAGTAGTTGTACCATCATCAGTTCTGCCTGGGTGGGAATCAGAGATCACTTTTTGGGCGCCTCGGATCCACAAAATTGTATACTCTGGACCACCAGAGGAGAGGCGCAGGCTTTTTAAGTAAGCACAATCCTAAGGACTGGTCGCCAAACTTTTTCCTTCAGAATAACTATCCCAACCTAATAGTGACTCATGAGGGTTTTTGTTGAATAGATATTGACCTTCTTCTCTTCTTCTTTTCCGGCAGGGAACAAATTGTTCACCAGAGATTTAATGTTCTCCTGACCACGTATGAGTATTTGATGAACAAGCATGACAGACCTAAGTTGTGCAAAATACATTGGCACTACTTAATTATTGATGAAGGGCATCGTATTAAGAATGCGTCTTGCAAATTGAATGCTGACTTGAAGCATTATCGCAGTAATCACAGACTGTTATTGACTGGGACTCCTCTTCAGGTTTAATCTATTCCACAATAATAATTGCTCTAGCTGGGAAATTTATCTTGAAACTCTTGGGTTTTCCTGACATGGTGCTCCATAGAATTTTGAGACATTTGGGTTTCTTCTAGTTGGTGCTCCATGAAGTGCCCCTTTCTTCTTCCTTTTAATTTTTCTTATTCTAATATTAAGTGTATCTCTCATGTTATCTGATCCTTATTTTCCCGCATTTGCCTTTTGTTGGCTTACCTTAATTCTTCAATTCATGCAGAACAATCTGGAGGAGCTGTGGGCACTGCTCAACTTCTTGTTGCCAAATATTTTCAATTCTTCAGAGGATTTCTCTCAGTGGTTTAATAAGCCATTTGAGAGTAATGGTGACAATTCCCCTGATGAGGTACATTCAATTATATTTCTTTAGTCGTCATCATGTCATTTGGCTCGCAAACCATTTATTCGAGAGTTCCAAGCCTTTAGGAGGAAGCATTTCTATTTTTAACTACCAGGTTCACTCGTATTTTGAAAATCAAGTTTCTTACGAAAACTGTGTGTTTATATAATACATATTTGTTAAAAGGTTCAATCTTTGAAAGAGGTCTCCATTTCATTTGGACTGTTTCAAGCAATGAGTGCTGTCTGGTTATGGTCAATTACATGGTATCTCTCAAACTTGTTCTCCTGATACTTGTTGCAACTAGGCCTTGCTATCTGAGGAAGAAAATCTTTTGATCATAAATCGGCTTCATCAAGTTCTACGTCCTTTCGTACTTCGGAGATTAAAACACAAGGTATAATAATTTCTGTTTATGAAAATTCTTTTGGGCCTTCAGTTAGCTACCTTTTGTGGTTCGAATATGTGTTTGCATCGTGTTATCCTGCTTATGTTGCTTCAATCTCGTCCTAATCTGTTCATGTGTTGTCTTTGACGACCATGTGTCTCTGTCTAGATCTTCTGCTCTCTTCATTGTCACATGCATGGGTAATTGGCTTGTTTTATCTCGTGTCTATACGAGATTCTTTCCTTTTTTCTCTCTGAAGCTTTAAGCTTGGGTTGGGGTGTACTTTTTCAAAAAAGTGACAAGTATATGTGGCTGTGGATATGCTTTTTGGAAAAGAAAACTTTCAGTTTCTCTAACTTCAAGAACTTTTAGAATTCTCCTTTGGCATGTGGTCCATTTAGTTCTTCGTTTCAGCTTCAGGAGCTGAATTTGTAGATTTTCCCCAATATAGTAATCTCTGAATGTTTTTAAGAAGAAAAATGGAAGGGGAAAGGGATGCAAGTAGTGTTCAGCATTCCGTAAGGCAGAAATCAATTAGTAAGTTCCTCCAGCGGTAACTGACGACTTTTACACTAAGGATCATTCTCTTTCACATCTTTTTACCTCTAGTAGAGAGAAGGTTCTAAATTTGGGACTGTGGTTGGATACAAGAACTGCTTTTGAGTTGTCGTAGATACTATATCTTGCAGGGTTTGTAGTATGGACAGGAGAGAAAAGACATAGGCCCTGACACCTGTCGGACAGCAATTTTAGAATGCAAGAATCTCTATAGGCCCAAATAATGAAGGTGGTTTTCTCAATTAAAGCATTTGGGACAGGAAATTCTGATAGCCTATTTTCTGTACTCAACTTTTCCAACATCTTTCGTTTGCCAATACAGCCTTAATCCATCACACGACGTTGCAGCCCGACATCATTAAATTGTTGAAGTTGCTTGTCCATCTCAGTGACCCCTCTCCCTCTCTGTCCTGTTTCCCTTTCCTCTTGTGTCTACTTTCGATCCACTCCGTAAAACTGCGCAGTCTCCTCTATCTCCTCCCTTCCATGTAACCCTGCTATATCTATCCGTGTCCTCACGCTTCTCTCTCTGAGCTGCCTTCTCTATTCCTTCTCTTTCACTCACAATTTTGGACGTCCTCATTTTCTCCTGCCTACATCACTGCTAAAGCTGATGGGTGATCGGGCTTTTTACTGTCCTGCAACTCTTTTTGCTCCAATTTTCGTCACTGCAGCCCCTTGAGCTACCATCGTCAGAACCTTTAAGTAATCACCATTTTTTTGAAACAAAATAGGATTCTGTCTCACCTTTTTGTGGCATATACAAGATCAGATTTGTTACGAGTGTTGATTTTAGGATTGTGGTTTTAGTACAGTTGCCATGAGATAACTGTTTGAGCTGGTTGTTTGTACACCTGCTTAGGCGGTTGTGGTTGTTTGGTGTAACAAAAAGTGTATCTTCAATTCAAATAGGTTTGTTGTGGTGAAAAGGATTTTCTAGTTATAAAACTCTACTTAAAAACTTATTTTGAGTTGCTAATATTGAATTGCAGTCCAAACTGGGGTTAAAGTGCCCTCGTTCAGAAGATCTAAATTTGAATCTTCTTGTCGTAGTGAACATAAAATGCTTGTCGGGATATAGGTTTGCTATGTTTGCTCTATCTTGATAAGTTTAACTACAAAAGCTGCTGCAAATTGGGTGTCTCCTGAACTCCTCCTGCACATATGCCTGTCCTCAAATGAGAAAGAGCTCATATGTAACCTCAAAGAAAGTGTTTGCAAATGTAGTTTCTGCTGATTTATCTAATATATACTGAAAATTCTGAAACATGAATACCCTTTGCCAGGTGGAAAGTTGCCTATTAACTTTTGTTATATGCATTGTCATTTGGTTTTTTGCTCTTACTGTATATAAATTACTCTCCTCTCTATTAGCTTAAGCTTTAAGATGAGGTGGAAAGTTGACAAAGTATTTGAGCAAGAGGTCCTATGTTCAAACCCCTCTGCCACCTTTATATGTGTTAAAAAAAAAGTGTGGAGAATTACACTTCTCTATTAGCTTAAGCTGTGAGGTGTAATTTAAGACATACCATTACATAGGATATCTTATGAAGATTAATTTATTTATTCTTAATTTTTATCTCCCTAATCTGTTAGGTAGTTGAAATTTTGATTAGAACAGGAAACTGATTTTGTCAATACCTTTATTCTTCAGTGTTCTTTTTCTTTCCTCCCCCCCCCCCCCTCCCTTTTCCTTTTCATGTTTAATTGTCATCATATTAAATGCTTTAAGAGAGGTCTGTGATATGCAGTATCCCAGTATCTCACACATGGAATAAACATGTTTATTAACTAACGGGCCAAAAGTGTGGTTACTTTTTACATGATGGCAACAACTTGAACTCAAAGACCACCTACATGTTAAATTATCACCTTAACTAAAATGGTACTCCCTCCGCTTCAAAATATAAGTCGTTTTAAATGTAGGATGTTCCAATATAAGTCATTTTACACCTTTCAATAAGTATTTATTATTATTTTTTTCCAATTCTATTACCCCCTCTCTCCTTATTTCTCTCTACCCCCTCCCTATTTGTTAAGGATATGGATGGTATTTTGTTAAAAATGCTTCATTGTGTTTAGAATCATTAATTCTTGTGCAAGTGGCTAAAATGACATATTTTGAAACGGAGGGGGTAAGTTATTAGAGGAGAGTGCAATTTACGCATTTGACTACTCTTAACAGTACCTAGGATGGATAGATAGCTCTATTGAATATTGCTTATGAAAGATACACATTTTGGATTTATAGAAACCATAACACTTCTGTCATATTCATGCAAACATTTTGAGGTTCAATTTTATGTGTTGTAATTCTTGTCAAAAAAGTTGTGGTGGTCATCCTGGGCATCATATTTCTAGCATTTCCATATATTTAAACTAACTTGTTGCATTACATTTACATTTTTAAATGCTTTGTTAGGTCGAGAATCAATTGCCTGAGAAGATTGAAAGATTGATAAGATGTGAAGCCTCTGCATACCAAAAGCTTTTGATGAAGAGGGTAGAAGAGAATCTTGGTGCAATTGGGACCTCGAAGGTTATTTCTTTTTTTTTAGTTGTGAATTCTGTTAATGAAATTGTATCATCATGTATGCTCTTTATGTCCAAAGTTTGACAGTTTATTGGCAAAACCATGACATGGAGGCACTGTTTGCATGCAATATGTAATAATTGTTGGCTTGTTCTCTGAA
This sequence comes from Rauvolfia tetraphylla, assembly GCA_030512225.1. Taxonomy (NCBI): domain Eukaryota; kingdom Viridiplantae; phylum Streptophyta; class Magnoliopsida; order Gentianales; family Apocynaceae; genus Rauvolfia; species Rauvolfia tetraphylla. The sequence continues at coordinate 1,306,511 of JAJQKT010000023.1, forward strand.
AACGTCATTGAAATATTATCAGTGAAACGAAGTGACACGGAAGAGGAGAGTAATTGAATTTTATGATACCTTAGAGCGCAAAACTTTATATGTTTTAATTTAAGTATGCTCTTAGCTAAGCATATTAGAGTAATTGGATTCACTGGATTGGAGCAGATGTCCAAAGGTTTTACTCACTGGATGCTGTTGAACTCTACCAAATTCTGAGCCCCTGTGCAGTTGTATTATGTTCTGTGCATCATTTCTCCACTTGGCTCTATCCGAGGCCATCGTGCATTAGCCAAAATTGATTGCTTTATCATTGTGTTGTCTGGGCTGCCTCTTCCCTTATCCGTGACCAATTACCATTTACTTAATGGTCGTGGATCAATCTTATAAGAGTTTCATGGACTCATTTCAATCTGCTTTATGTTTAAATAGGTAATTCTATTAACTTTAAGAAATGATGTCCTTATATATCATATTATAACAGGCTCGATCTGTGCACAATTCTGTTATGGAGCTGCGGAACATATGCAATCATCCTTATCTTAGCCAACTTCATGTAGAAGAGGTATCTCCTTTCTCTGTCAATTAGGATGTTCAGTTTTCAATTAGTCATAAATGCTAATGTGTTTAGCTCTTTGGTGCCCTGCAGATGTGTGGTATAAGAAAATTATTTCCTGAGGCTGTACCTTTAACTCTGGCGATAAGTTGTAACTAGGATTCTTGTAAAATTCTTGTGTAAAATCTATCACATGTAGCTTAGAATTAGTGACATCATAGAATGTGAGAAGACACTAGAAAGATTGAAGAAGTATAAGGAAGAAAACATACATCAAATAAGGGTAAGACGAATGGTATGGAGAAGATTGATATTGAAGGATACGCTTCAGAATTTCTTCTTTGGCTTCTTCTTCCTGCCCTTTTTCCCCCTATTCTTTTGGTAAAAACATATAAGGAACTATTAGATACATGCAAGTCATGGCAGGGGAAAATGAATTTATAAATGGAAATGAAATCTCCTGAGCACTTTGAAATTGGTAAACTAATAAAATCGTGATGGAATCCATCTCTTACCATAGTAGATTGAAATCACGTCAATTACCCCCATAGAAGATAATTGTTGATTATGTGATGCTGTTCAAACTTAGCAAAGCTGTCCCATAGAGAAACACCAAATTCTGCTAAGTTATGCAAATAAAGGTGACTGGATTTAGTGCTGAAAACAGTGAAAACTGCCGTGAAATGGAAGAGCCCTTAGCATCACACTAGGGAATAACCCTAGGCTTCACATTTAGGAACCATAAGGCGTCGCACCTTAGGTTTTGATTGCGTCACGCAACCAAGATTTACAGAAAATTTCTGTAGACTATTAATTGAATAAGGAAATCATACCCAACATTATTGAACAAAGAGCTTCTCCATTAAAAGCCTCAAATAGTAAATCCTAAACTATTTAGGAAAGACTTTCTACCAAATCCTATATTATCCATAATTACACTCTTAAGGAGACTAAACCAACCATAACTATGAAAATAGGAATTCTAAAACTCTGGAAACTACTCCAATTATAAATATACCTAAACTCTCTAGAATCCTTAGACTTCTCAAAATAGAACAATCTAAATGACTCTAAACTGAATTAAACTAGGATTTCCAAGACTAAAGCTAAACTGTAAAGTCATTGCTTGACTTAGAACTTTCCAGATCTTGGACCTTTTTGTGTTTTGCATCATTATGTATGTGCAAGAACAAATATATACAATTTTTTATTGTCTTGCATGCAATATTCATGTAGGAATTTTGTATTGCAAAAAAGAAATGTATTTAATGGAAACAGAGATAGAGGTAGAGATGGAGGTTTGTAGTCTAAAACTGACATTCCAACTCTCCTTGGCATTCCTGGTTCTTCAGGAATGGTTCAACTGCAGGATCCTAGCATCAGTATGCCTCACTTCTGCAAGAAAATGATAACTTTTCCTGCCTTTTTATTCGTTTTTTATTTTCCTTTAAGTATTTTATTGCTTTTAAGATTTTATGATATGGTTAAGAAGATTTATGTATACTTGATAATACAAAATTTCAGGTAATGTGTTATGAAGTTGAGTTAGTTCCAATACTCACCTTACTCTGTTCTTCTCTCTGCTGTTTTTGCAATTAGGTTCATGACTTTATACCTAAGCATTATCTGCCAAATGTTGTAAGACTTTGTGGGAAGCTTGAGATGCTAGATCGCTTATTGCCTAAACTGAAGGCTACTGATCATCGGGTATGTTTACATTACATTGTAAATGAGTGCAAGTAATTATTTTTGTGTCTGCTGGAAGTTCCTTTTGTCTTCTAAACTTCCTGATCTACATCAATTTGTTTCCCTCCTCTTTATTCTTTGTCCTTCAAAGTATGGGCCTGTTGTGTTTCATGGACTGTGATTTAGGGGGTTGGATTTCAGATCTGAATATCCTTATTTTGCAGGTTCTTCTTTTTTCAACAATGACTAGACTACTGGATGTCATGGAGGATTATCTTTGCTGGAAGCAGTACAAGTATTTACGCTTAGATGGACATACATCTGGTGGTGATCGTGGTGCTCTAATTGAGAAGTTTAACGAACCTGGTTCTCCTTTTTTTATATTTCTGCTCAGGTAATTAGCTTGGTCAGAAGCAACAGTAATATCAGCTTTGTGTATGTTTCTGGAGCACAGATATCTGTGGTACTTTACAGAGGTATTATGAGCTTTATTTGTGATGCTTGATATTGTATCAAATTGGCTTGTATGTTTGCATGAACTAGACAATCCTAGTAGTTGGTAAACTTAATGCAGCCAGTCTATAGGCTGGAGGAAAGGATTCAGCTGGTATTTTGATGTGTTTCCAGACTGAAGTGCAGATTTATAGTTATCTTAGTGCTGGTTGGAGTTTCAAATTTCAGGGAAGAAACTTTTGTGAAGCCAATTTGCTGTGTTGTTGAGAAGCATTACGCTGATTGCAAACCTAATGTGCCTATAACTTATGTTCATGTTTAAGGTTTTGGAATAGAAAGTATTTTATATTTTCTGTCTGATTCTGGAACAGTGGTTTTTGTGCCAACTTTTGTGTTGTTTTAAGCATTTCAAAATGTATTTAGCTAAAGTATGTTGGATCATAAAATAGTTTCCTTTATCTTTACGCAAAAACGTGTCTAATTTTCAAGTAGCAATGGTACATATATGGTTAATTATACACACTTTCAAGGTGAAGTCCATGCATTAGCAAATTAGGAGGATGCCATTAATTGGTACCGTGTTTTCTGTATCTCTCTAATCTTCGTTATACTTATTTTAGCTTGTTAAGACTTTCGAAGAAGTATCTACACCTTGGAATGGTGAAGTGTATATATTATTGAGGGGAAGAAAAATCGCTTCTTTAAAGTTTTTGCTTTCATGTTTTGATACTTCTGTATTTAAGCAGTATACAAATGCATTTTTCGTCTAACAATGACCTATTAACTGTGGTTCCAGTATTCGAGCTGGAGGTGTTGGGGTAAATCTCCAAGCAGCTGATACAGTTATCATTTTTGATACCGATTGGAATCCACAGGCAATGTACTACTTTTTGACTTTCCAATCATTTGAATTGATTTAACTTGTCTTTAACTTGTTTTCTTGTACCTTCTTTCTCACAGGTTGATCTGCAAGCACAGGCAAGGGCTCACAGGATTGGACAAAAGAAGGATGTTCTTGTTATTCGTCTTGAAACGGTGATATTCTGATCCTTGAATGGTGTGTAGCTTTCCCAAATTGTGATTATCATAGTTTCTATTTGCTTGTATTTGCTCAAAGGTATGTCATAATTAGGCCACGTTCTGATAATAATGATATAGTGCTTATGCAAACTGTATGTTACTGGACTGGAGCTATTCAGTTGTAGCCACAATCATGATGCAATTCAACCTCTTCTTTTATTCAACTGCATATATCTCGAAGTGATATTGTTTTTCTTTTACCGTCTTAAGTTGTTAATGATTCCTTTTTTTTAAAAAAAAATGAAAAAGAAAAACTAAGATATTATAGTGCTTATGCAAACTGTATGTCACTGGAATGGAGTTATTCAGTTGTAGCCACAATCATTATGCAATTCAACCTCTTCTTTTATTCAACTGCATATATCTCAAAGTGATATTGTTCTTCTTTTACCGTCTTTAAGTTGTTAATGATTCCTTTTTTTTCAAAAAGAAGAAGAAAAATCTAAGATATACTCGGGAACTAACTTGTTTTTTTATGACAGTGATATTGATAGTGGAAACATGTTGTTCCTATATGTTGTTTTCAGGACTTACAATGTTAAATATTCGAAACTTGCTTGAGAGTGGTGCAAAATTATTTGCAAGCTGGTGTTTTGGATTTAGAGGGAGTGTGAGATCAATATATGCCTGTAAAACAACTTAACCAAGAAAGTAAGATAGCTTTTCAGACAATGAATTAATGTTGCAATACAATTATTTTGCCTGTATGTCTTCTCTGGAACCGTGGTTAATGGAAATAAACATAAATAGGCGGTAACAAGGCTATTATATTCAGCATTCATCTATGTTTTTGGTAATGTGTTTACACTCTTCTTGTCTTTGGACTGAAGCGTGCTGTAATCTTTCAAATTCAAGTTGATGTACAGACATAATGTTCAAGTTCCTATTCCTTTACTTTTCATGTGCTTCATTTTGGTTCTCTTACTGGAATCAATAATCTGGGTGGGTAACTTTATGTACGCTTTATTTGGAGCTGTGCTGATCTTAAATGTTTGCGATTTGAAGGTTCAAACTGTGGAGGAGCAAGTAAGAGCTGCAGCTGAACACAAACTTGGAGTTGCTAATCAAAGCATTACTGCTGGATTTTTTGACAACAATACTAGGTTAGTGGAACTACATGTTAACTTAGGAAATACTGGAGAAATAAACTCGGTTGAGGGACACCTTTGTTGTTTGCTGAATTATTTGCTTATTTATCACAGTGCAGAAGATAGAAGAGAGTACCTAGAGGCCCTTCTGCGGGAGTGTAAAAAGGAGGAAGCTGCTCCTGTTCTGGGGGATGATGCACTAAATGATCTGATAGCTCGAAAGTGGGGTTCCTTTTCTTTCTTGTTTGGATAATCAGGTTTAACTGTAAATTAACTGTAAATTTGTTGTCTGGTAAACCTTTTAATGCACAAGCTGGTACTTGCATTCTAGTCCAGTGACAGTGGGCCTGTTGTATGGCTGGTATGATACAAAAACTTCAAGAGATCTATGGCTTATTTTCGGTTTATTTTTTCTTAAAACCAAGTCTTTTCCATCTCACACACACACACACACACAACCACACCCCCCACATGTACAGTGCAGCCACACATGCTTTTATACATTTTCCTCAATTATTAGATAAGAAAGCTGCGTGACTGCTAGTTAGTTGCTTTTATCTGTGTTGTTTTATTCTGTGATAATTTTTATATGTTTTTTTTGTCCCCCGCAAGAAGGAAAGGCATCCTTTTTATTCTGTATGAAGTTGTGTTTTAAAGCTGTTTCCTGATTCCAATCGCATAATCTGTTTTAATGTCCATATTTCTGTTCCTTCATTCCTCATGATACTTTTTTTCTGTTCTAGTGAGTCAGAAATTGATGTTTTTGAAGCTGTGGACAAAGGAAGGCGGGAAGAAGAAATGGTGATCCCAAAATTCCTGTCAAATGCTATCTTTTCTTATTAGTTTGGTAATTGCTATTGGTTTTGTAACTAAAGAACATTAAATTCGACAGGAAGTGTGGATGAAGTTGGTCAGAGGAGATGGGACTGGAGATTCTGAGTCCTTCCCTTCATTGCCTTCTCGGCTATTGACTGATGATGACTTGAAACCATTCTATGAAGCAATGAAGATACATGAAGCACCGCAAGAGGGGGTGGCACATAATTCAGGGGTGAAGCGTAAGGGTGATGCTGGGAGCCTCGACACCCAACAATATGGAAGAGGCAAAAGAGCAAGAGAGGTTTGTTTACTATTTTGTTGTGCACAGGTGCAAAGCAAGTTTATATTCTGAACAACTCATTGATCATATATCTATATAGTACTTCATCTGTCCTGTATTCTTCAGCTTCAGTTTCCTGAGAATTCTTGTCATTAGTTGTAAACAGAAGTAATTATTAAAAGCAATGTCTTTAACCATTCCATGGCAGTGTATCTAATGGCCCTAAAATTGATGAAAAAACATTCATTGATTATGTGGTAAAGGACAAAATGAACAAGACAAAAGGGGCTTCTATTATGTTTTTCATGTTCAGTTATCCTCTCATGTTCTAGTAATATTGAAATATATCATTTTGTCATCTTTCTATTAGGTGCGCTCCTATGAAGAACGATGGACTGAAGAAGAATTTGAGAAAATGTGCCAAGTTGACTCTCCTGAATCCCCTCATATGAAGGAAGAGATCGCAGAAAAGAAATTGGCTACAGTTATGGGTACCTCTGTCTTGTCCATTAGTGAAACACAAATACAGTTGCCACAGGCACCACCAAATCCCGCTGTTGAACCAACACCTAGCAATGAGGTAACGCCCCCATCTAAACGGGGGCGTGGGAGGCCAAGGAGAACCGCGGTGCCAACAGCAACAGTGATCACTCCATCCCCAGTTGCTCCATCATCTTCAGTAGCAGAAGTGACAAAGGCAGTGGCCAAGGTGGAAAACGTGTCATCCAGTCAAACAATTCCTGGTCCCAACCTTTCACCTGCATTGAATACAGGGAAGACTACCGCTGTAAATGTGCAGCAACTAGGTGATTGCATAGATCATATTCCCCAGGCAGCTTCTCTACCTTCAGTTGTTCCTCAGCCCACAGCTTTTCCTGGCCCTTCTACACCTGTGCGAGGTAGAGGACGAGGTCGTAAGGCACAATCTGCAGGAGAAGCCCCCAGGCGTAGAGGGAAAAGACAGACTGTTCAATTGCAACCTGCTGCTCTTCCTGCAGCAGTACCTGGAATTGTGAAGCTTGACACAGAGTCACAAAGAGAAGCAGTTTCCAGTTCCGTGAATACAGGTAATCCTGATCCTGTTTCTCAATCTCCCGCTGTGAAGGAAACTTCTGGTCCTGCAAATATAGCTTTAAACGTTCCTGTCTCATCAGCATCTACACAACTGGCTTCACATGTTCCACTTTCTTCGTCTCCTGCCATGAGCAAATTGGATTTAGGCTCTCAACCTGGACAAGTTCCTAGTTCTGCCATAGTGCCGACTCCTGATTCTCTCCCAGGTTCTTTGTCCACACCTAGAGTTGGCGAACAAAATCCAGTTGCAGGGACTGCTACTCATTCTGATCCAGTCCCTGTTTCATCGTTCCCTTCTGCTGTATCGGGTTCGTTGTCCACTACATCCAATCCTGCACCCAAGCAAGGTAGAGGACGAGGGCGTAAGGCTCAAACTGGAGTCGAGGCTCCTAAACGTAGAGGAAAGAGACAGATTGCTGAAACACCTATTGGTTCTGAAGTATTAGTTGATCAGGATTTAAAATCAGCTGAAACCCCACAGAAAAAATCCAGGGTTTCAGTTGGCAGGAAGGCTACCACGAGAGGTAAGCAGGAGCATGACGCTCAAAAACAGACAAATATTGCTCAAACAATTGCTTCTCAGGACATTATTGGTGCTTCCAGTACACCAGTCTCTGGAAATGAGCCAGAAGATGAAGCTCAAAAAGTAGTTGTCCATTCTGAAACATCTAACAGTATTCCAGATTTTCAACTTCCACCAGTCCACGGCAATAAGTGGGATCGGAAAGAACAAAGTTCAAGAAACGTCCTTGGGGCGGATTCATCTCAAAGCGTTGCAGATCCTAAAATGTTGCAAGCCAGTGAAGCTCAGCAGGAGGATAGAGCTCATAATCAGACGAATGTTGTTCAATCAAATGTATCTCAAAATATTGGAAATGATCCTATGATGCAAAGCTGTGATAGTAAACAGGAAAATGAAGCTCAGAAGTCAGAAAGTGATGCACTGAAAGAAATTGCTGTTCCTCCCATCTCTGAGGAAAATAAAGGCGCAAAGGATAATGATGTTCAGAGAACCAAAGAAGTTGGTCAATTGGATGAGTCTCAAATCATTGCACATTCATCAGTTACATACACTGTTGAGAATCAGCAGAAAAATGAAGCTGACGAGCAGTTTGAAAATGTCAGATCTGATCCATCTCAAAACAAAGTAGATGTTATACCAATGCATGTTGATAAAATTGAGCTGGAGAAAGAAACGCCTAACTCAACATGGAATGTGGATTCTGATGCACGTAAAAGTGGAGCAGATCATCCTGTTGTACAAGTCAACAACGATGTTCAGGTGAATGAAGGTCAGGGACTGAAGGGCACTACTGGGCAAGATCCATCACAAGGTATTGTAGCTCCAGTTTGTGAGGTTTGGGATGTTAAGCCGGTGAATGAACTTAAGAAGCAGAATAATGATGCTCTATCAGACGCATTTGAAACTACTCTGATTCCTACTGCCAGTAAAGTCCATAAGGTTGGTTTGGAGCATGCTGCTGCTAGAATAGATGAAACTTCATCTGAAACTCTGGCCCCAGAAGCCAAACATGAAGCTCTAACTGTTTCAGCTATAATAGTTGATCCTATTGTTTCAGATACAGATGGACAATGTAAAAGTCCATCTAGCACAGATGGTGTGGATGAGGCCGAAGAGGTAAATGATATTTTCCAGATGTGACTGCTTTCTTGACTCTTGTAATTCTTGTTTCTGAATCTTCACCTTGTAGGTCTAATGATTACAATGGGAATCTAATACAGGTACTGGAAAAGGAATGTTCTGTTCCAGAGGACAGCTTAGTTTCAACTTTGGCAACCATGGAATCTGCTGCTTTGGCCATAGATGGTTCTTTAAACAAATCCGATGCCTTAACTGTCAAACAAGATGTGAATGGCCTAGAAGGGAATGCGACAGCTTCCGAAGAGATTGTTGCCCCAAAACATGGGTTGACTCTGAATCAGAGCAAGGATGTTGGTGATGAGGCAGGAGAGGTAAAAAAATCCTATCCCAGATGTAAATTCTACTTTGCTGATTTTAGTTAATTCCAGTTACTGATTTTTACCATGTAGATCTGACAACTTTAAGCTGGGAACTTATTACAGGTACATGCAAATGAGTATCCTCTTCCAGAGGAAGGCTGTCTCTCGAATCAAGCAACCATGGTATCTGCAGATCTGATTGTTGGTGATTTGTCAAACAAATCTGATGGTTTGACCATAGAGCATGATGTGGATGGCCTAGAAGGGAAAGAGACAACTTTTGCAGAGGGTGTAACCCCAAAACAAGAGGCTATTATCAACCAGAGCAAGGTTGGTGGGGATGGTACAGGAGAGGTAGAAAACAAAAATCCTTCTCCAGATTTGGACTCTACATTGTTGACTTTAGTTACTCCAGTTTCCAAGTTGTCACCATCTAGATCTGACACCTACACTGGGAACCTAATACAGGTATCAGGAAGTAAGTATTCTGTTTCCGAGGAAGTTTGTGTCTCAACTTGGGCAACCATGGAATCTGCAGCTTTGACCGTAGATGGTTCCGTAAACAAGTCTGATGGTTCTGCTAGAGAGCAAGATGTGAATGGTCTGAAAGGGAAAGAGATTGCTTTTCAGGATATTGTTGCCCAGAAACATGAGGCAACGGTCCATCACAGCTTACCAGATAATTCACGTGCCATAGCAACAACATCATGCTTTCCTGTGAGGGAGCATAAATATGAATCTGGAGAAAGGGATCTTGAGCAACATGAGAACATGGATTGCGTTGTGGATCAGCCTGTTATTTCAGACCCTGCGTTGACTGAAACTGGGAAAATTTCTGAGAAAGAGGGAGACGCTCCCCATTTACCACTTTCATTTACTGCCAGCATTAATGAAACGGTAGATCGGGGTTCCAACAACAGTACTGTTGTGGCTTTATTGTCTTCTGTACCAGAGGCTTCAGTTAGTGAAAGCTGTATGTGTGATGATCCTACTGGTAGTGATGGTACTGCAACTGTTGTGAATATAAAAAATTCTCTTCTAGATGGATCCTTAGGTTCCTTGTTCAATGAAGGAGCAGCAACAATTGCTGCTGAGCAATTAGAGGAGAGATCTGGCTGTTTGTCTGAGAATATAGTTGCTCAAGAGCATGAAAAGAAAGAATGTGTTCAGAGTCATGATTCTGCTTCAGTTTTATCTGTTAGTGAAAATATGGCTTCACTTAATGAGCCTGCTTTACACAAGTCTGAGGATCTATGTCCAGAGGTGTTGAATGCAGGCCCAAATCTTGCAGCAGCTACTGCTGCATCTGATATTTTGGAGGAGGGATCTGACAGTCTGCCCATTAAAATAGTCACCGAAGAGAATGAAAAGAAAGAATATCTTAAAAGTTGTGATCCTATTTCAGTTTTTTCTAATAATGAAACTGTAACTTCTGTTGAAGGCCCTGTGATAGACAAGTCTGAGGATCATTCTCACATGGGAGATGTGAAGGAATCGGAGGGAGGAGCTAACCTGTTGCATGAGGTTGTTGAGTCAAAGCCTGAGTTCGCTGCAGTTGAAAGCTTACATGTAATTTCTTCTCCAACATCAGAAACTTCAGAAAAAATGAAACACGTACTTGTTTCTAGTTTTCCCGGGGATAAGGCTGTTAAAGGGAACCCCAATGAACAGAAAAGAAGAGATTATTCTGCAGATGTGTCCCTTCTTCCAAAACCTGAAGTTGCTTTGGTTGGAAGTCATTCCGGTAACATAGATGCAGATACGGAGAGCCAGGGTGGCTCTGTGGAAAAGATTCTTGGTTTAACTCCACGCTCGATAGATAATGAATGTTTGGAGGAAGTAGCATCTTCAACCTGTTCTGCTTTTGAGACACAATCTGTAGCAGTTGATCCTGATCTGAGAGAGTGCAAAAATCATGCAGACAGAAGACTTGAAATTGAGGGGCAAACTTTTACGTCAAATGAGGCGTTTAATCCTGAAACTGTTAAAACTGAAGCTGAAACTGGTTCATCTGTTGAGGTGTTATGCACTATTGCTAAACTGCACCAGGATGATGTGGAGAAAGCAGCACTGCATTCCTTGGAGATGCAAGTTGCATGCGAGGAAGGAAGTGAACAGAAGTTTGAGTTTGCATCTAGTGAAAAAACAACAGCTGAAGTACAGGCATGCGGAATTGCTGAGGAGGTTTCAAGGGTTGAAGATGCTTCTGAAACCTTCAAAATATCAGATGAAGCAGTTGCTCCAAATGGTGACGATCCTGAAATTCCAGAGGCTGCCGATGCTAGAACCACAAACAATGAGGCAGAGGGAATGAATGCTGACATGGAGGTTGATTTAGGTGTTTCCAATGCGGAAAATCATGAAACTACTGGTGGTGCCAGTGATCGAACAACAGAGGATGAGGCAGAAAGACTGGATACTGATGTGGAGGTTGATTTGGCAGTTGTGCAGACTATGGAGTTGAAGAATGGTCAGCTTGAGATTAATGAAGTTGGAACTGACTCTAGAGAAGATCAGGATGAACCACATAGAGGAGATGCTGTTCTTGGAGAAGTTTCCGTATCAGAGCTTGAGGTAACTGCAGCTGAGCATGTGAAAGAGACATCCTCAACCTTTTCAATTCTTGGGAGAGAAAATGATAATGCCCCTATTCCAGCTAGAGAATCTGAGAATATGTCCAGCAACATAATTGAAGCAGGAGAAGATAGAAAAGCTTCTAAACCAGTTGATGCCTCTATGGTATCTCTGAATTTTGAAGTTAAACCTACCGATATGGATATTTGTTCTGCTTCGGAACCGGGCGCTAGGGAGGAAGCAGGGGATGTTGTTTCCCTGACTGGAGTGGGGGAATCAGAGAATCAATCTGACGAGGAACCTAAAGGAGAAGATCGAAATGCTTCTGACCCAAATAAGGCTTCAGATCCAGCTTCTGATTTTTGTGAGTTTGGAAGCAAATGTACTGGTATGGATGTTGTTGCTGGTTCAGAACTGAGTTTTGAAAATGAAGCACCTCCAAGAGACTCTTTGGTTGAAGATGTGGTATCTCCTACTCCGATTAGAGAATCTGAAAATCAGTCTGATAAAGAAAGTGGAGAAGGAGAAGATCAAAATGCTTGCATCCAAGATAAGGCTTCAGTTCTGGCTCCTCTGGAAGATTCACTTGTTGGAGATGTGGTAGCCCCGACTCAAATGAAAGAGTCTGAGAGTCAATCTAATAAAGAAACTGTAGAAGATCAAAAAGCTGGTAACCCAGATAAGGCTTCAGTCTCGGTGCTGCTGACAGATTCTCTGGTTGAAGATGTGGGTGCCTTAACTTCAATAAAAGAATCTGAGAATCAATCTGATAAAGAAACTGGAGGAGATGATCAAAATGCTTGTAACCCACATGAGGCTTCAATCTCGATCCCTTGTGAGTTTTCTGAATCTGGAAGCAAGGCTAGTGATATGGAAGTCGTGGCTGCTTCAGAACTCTATGTTAAGGAGGAAGAACATATGAAAAATTCTCCTCTTGGAGATTCGGTCACCTGGACTCCTGTGAGAGAGTCTGAGAATCAATCTGACAAAGAAATTGGTGAAGATGATAAAAAAGATTGTAACCTAGATGAGGCTTCAATCCCGGGACTTTGTGATCCTGGAAGCAAACCTTCTGGCGTGGAGATTGAGCCCAGTTCTGAAAAGGGTTTTGAGGTGGAAGCGCCTTTGCCTAGGTCTCCAGTAGAAGATGTGGTTACCCCAACTCCGGTTAAAGAATGTGAGAATCAATTTGACAATGAAACCGAAGTTGTTGGGGTCGAGAGAGCTTCTAACCCAAATGAGACTTCTGTTCCAACATCTGAGTGTCGTGTGTCTGGAAGCAAAGCTGCTGGTATGGAGATCGAAGCTGATCTAGAACAGTATATTAAGGAGGAAGGACCGTCTCTGCAAAAGCCAATTCCTGATGTTGAAAAAGACAAATCTAAAAATGAATCAAGTACAGGTTGTGACGTGGCTGAAGTACATTTGAGCGGAGATGCTGAACCAGAAAAGGCAGTTGTGTCAGCTGCTGAAGTTAATGAACTTCGACCTACTGGTAATGCCGGAATGTCGGAAGAAAACACGGATATAGGGCAGCTTGGTGGAGATGATTCAAAGAATGCTACAGATTTAGATGTCAGTCCGGCTGTTCCTCAGACTACAGATGCAAAAAGGATGATCTCGGTGGAGATGATTCAAAAGCCGTCATTCCTTTAGAGACTGCTGCAGCTATTTCTGAGACTTCAGATATGAAGGATGATCTTCCATCTTCTGTTGACAATTCTTCCAAAGCTTCTGATATCCATGAAAGTTCATCTCCGGCACCAGGTGCGGAAGTCTGCTCTGTTCCAAAGGAGAATGAGGAGAAAGCCATGCAAACATAATAGATTAGATTAATTGTAGTTGATCTGGTTCTCATATCTCAGGAACTTAAATCTATTATTGCTCTCTAGAACCTCTTTGAGAGTGCCAAAGCCATTGCCATAGAATCCTTCTCCTTTTCCTTTGTTCATGTCTTCTGTGTAGGCATATTTTGGACAAACAGTTGATGTCGCTGTCATTGCCATGCTTATATACGGATGGAATATGGAGTTCCTGACTTAATAAAGTAATGTTAAATTTTCGCTTTTTTCTCCTACTCGGTAATGATTTGTGTCGCGATTTTGCTTCCAAATGGATAAATGAAATAAAACGGATAAATGGATACGAAGATTGAGGTCATACCAAATGTAAAACTCAATTAATAGGGTTTATTGTAAAATACCCCTTGAACTTAGGGGCAACCATTTGATACTTTTAATTACCTTTAGTTACGTTTTATTACAAAATGCACCAAATAAAATCACTAAAAAATATTTCAATATTCGTTTGCTGGAGTTTTAGGATGATGTTAGTCAGTCGTCCTAACATGTGTGAGAGAAGGAAGGAGGAAAAAAAAGGGTATAATGTGACCATGGTTGGTGGCTGTCAAGAGAGTGGGAGTATGTAGATTAAATTGATTTTATTTCTAACTTAAGGAGGTTTTCTCTAATAAATTCTAATTATAAACTAGGTGTTGTAAATTTGGTTGCTATAGACACAAAACTAACTATAAATAATAAAAAAAACTTTGAACTATAATAAAAGAGAAAGAGTGAATACAAGAAACTATAATTTTATTGAGAATTTTTCACCATTCATCTATATTTTTACAGGCTTATATTTAAGAGTTAGAAGTGATCATTCTCGTCATAGATCATTAGGAGCTTTCTCTCTCATGATCTCCTATGAGCTCTATGATAATGGAAGTAACCGGGTTAGTAGTGTATGAAGGATGGATGCTACAACTTAGGTTATAACATTTAATCTTTTATATTCCATAACCTCAAATATGGATTAATACTTGAGATAATGGACATCCGGTATATTCATAACATTCCTCCATGTCCAGAATATGCTTCATTAAAACCTTACTAGATAAAAAATCAATGGAAAAAAATTCTAATGAAGGATAAATAGTATATTATTCTTTATATTATTATTATTACTCTCCTTCAAGAGATAATCTTTTGAGATTTTTTAACCGATACGTTCTAATCAAATGTTGCTATTGATATGTTCTTATTGAATAGATTTATCAAATCATCAAGTGATTGAATTTGTTGCACATCAATATTATATTTCTTCTCAATTTCATGAGTAAAAAGAATCTCATGAAAATATATTTTATCATATCTCATTTGATATATTTTAAATTTAAACTTTATTATCATCCAATAATAAAGTTAAAATTCTTTTTTAAAGGATATATGTTTATCTCGAATACAATAAAATATTAATATGATCACACATATTCTCAACCAATATCATAAATCTCTATAATCAACACATATCTATAAATGATATAGTTTGTATGAATTATATAGATAATTTATAACTTGTGTATCCATCTCAACAAGAGTTGGATTTTCTTAATATTCTAAATAAATTATCTCAAGGAGATATCAAAGGGCAAGTTTATTACCATCTCAAAAATTATTGAGTGGTGAAGAACTAGAATAGATATCTACTTGCACGAGGACAAGTATATTTATACACTAACTTATAAAGTTATAATACTTTCAAGACTAAAGAGTTCTTAAATATCCTTTGATATATGAAATAGATATAAAGGATCTTTATTGCATATAATAACCTAATAACCATTAATGTACTATGCCCATATGAAGCAGCTTCAAGATGTTCAATCAAAACAAAATTTTGATTTTTCAAAAATTTAATCACAATACTTGTTTTTTTTAAAATTCTTCAGGAAGAATATCTTGATCATCAAATCATTTTTTTGAGGATTTTATTTTAAAAATCAAAAGATCAACCACATTTCAAGTGTGCATCAAAATTATATGACTATAGAATTCATATATTTGTCTTGCTGAGACATTTATCCAAATAAAAATATATATAGGTAGAATATCTCTTTGGGATTACACTTTAGGTGTATAATTCATATTGAGAATACATGTACACTTCAAGTGTATTGTGACTAGTTCAAATTTTTTATATTTCTCATGCGACCTTTATCATTTCGAGTCTGTAAACTTTGATTTGAAAATCCTCATTCCGAATCAATATATTATATGCATTAATAACATTGACATCATATACTTGTACACTTTCATTAGTTCCTAATCATGTTGAGATTTCATTATTGTCACAGTTTTCAGGTACTTGAATCTCTTCAGAAAATAATATATCAGTCATGTTCGAAAAAAATTATGCTAGAATTTACATTTCCTCAACTTAACATATATGACTATCTTAAGTCTTAACTCCTTGCATAATGTGAGGAGTTTGTATCTTTGGAATCCACTAATCTACCATGTTCTAATTGTGTTTCAAATTTATTGGTAGTGGTAGATTATCCTTAAGGGACATCAAATATAGTATGAGTATTTTTTGCTGGATGTCGGTCAGTTAATATACCTGACTATATAAATTATTCTTTGAACTTTTAGTTCAAGGTATTTTCTATGAGTATCAAAATAGAAGATTAAGATTAGATACAAATTAATATCTTTATCCAGCCTCATATTTTCTCATTTTGATTTTTGGATAATATATTCAAAATTAAAAAAATATGAATCTCTCCCTTGAGATTCAATCCCAACATATTAGATAATTTCTTTGAGGACCCATCTAATTAACTTGTGGTGAAGCAATATACATAGCACGTTTCTAAATCTTAGATAAAAAATATTTGGTTTTTTACCATAAGCCAACTACTATGTGGATAACTTATAATGTGTTGGCAAAATATGAAATAAGTGCTAATATATCACAGTTATGAACATTCTGTAGAATGTTTAATAGTTTCCTCAATACATTTTCAAACATGACTGATATATTATTAGGACAAATTGTATCGTTGGGAGAATGTACAATATAAGCTCATTATTAATGAATTGTAAATTATGGGTTGCAAAAATCAACGATATACAAACAATTATTCTATTGATTCATTAAGTAATAATTTCTTCATATTCATCCCAAAATAATACATTCAACCCCAAGTAATATAGTAACATTCAAATAATGCAAAACAAATAACACATAGAAATTTGTCATATTAGGAAACTTCTAGTTCCATAATATTTTACAAATTCTTAATAATTATGAGTCGTTTAATTATCTAAGATGGTTCTATTGATTATGTCAACTAATAAATTATTTAAATTGATAAATTTCAAGTTTGCTTAATATTGCATCTCAATTTCATAAATTTCCTACAAAATAAACTAGAAGAGAGTAATGGTAGTATTTAGAATTGACATTTATTTTAGGTCATAATAGTAATATATACGTCTCAAAGGTCCATTCATCATATGTATCGATATAATGAGAATATTATCAAGATTTAAAAGTTATTACGAGACTATATAGTGAATGATATATTATAAAAAATTGACCATTATGGTGAAAATCCGCTAGCTCTTTTGGAACTTTAATTAATTAACTCTTTTAAAGTTCTTAGTTAACTATTTTTTTTAAGAACTTTTTACTACCATTATACTTTGGACATATATTTCAAATTTATCCAAATGAACTACCAATATTGTTTAAACAAATTGTATATTCACCATTTTTGAACCAGAACAAACTAAATAATATAGAAGTACTAAAATATAAGTATATAGCATGAAAACTTTCTAATAATAATCACAAAATGATAGAAAATATACATAAAATAATTCAGTAGTTCGAAAAAATTTTATCAACATTCATAACGCTAAAAAGCTCTCTTTGGATATTCAAAAAAATTGGATATACTTACATGTACTATATTAATATCATCGATACAAGTATCAAAACTATCATTAGTATAATTTAGGGAAGTAAAATAATTTTATGCTTTCTTTTTAAATCGATACTTAATAGAGATTCACAACATGTTTGACATACTATAGGTACATGACAAAAATTCTCTCATGTCGCATTTATAACATACTAAAATTATTACTTCTCTTTTTTCACCTCTTATTATTTTTTCACTTTCGGTGAGTATCATATAGTGAGAATTTAATGAGTTATTCTTATAACATAAGAACAAAGTGCATTTCTATTATAATTATAGCCGTGACCCAAATCTCTTTTTTAAATAAATCATATGTGCTAATGACATTCGCTTCAGAAAATGATATAAAATTAGTTGGTCATGCGTCAAAATGTTTTATCAATGACTCATTTAGTTTTAGAAAAATAAATTCAAAATACTTCTAAAAAACTTCTTCTTGATATTACTATTACTGTAAGAGTATGTTCGAGATATGAGAAAGAAAAAATCTTTTATTTATCACATCACTAGCAATATTTATCCTTACAACTTTGAACAACTTTGATGGAGGAGAAATTCTAAATGTAATAAAATTTTGTATACTAATAGACATATTTGTAGCCACTCTTATAACAAATCATAACTAGTATTTATATAACAATGATTTTCTAGTAATTGTATAATTCTTTCAAAATTTGCTAATAATCACGATGCTTTAGTATTTTTTTAATGATGTCTTTATGATCCACTATATCCAGATGGATCTTAGCTTCACATTCAAAAAAAATGGTTTCTTCTCAAAATTTCATATATCCAAGTTTTGAGGTCTGTTGTGAAAATTCAAAGCTAAGAGAAATACCTTTCTTACTTGGTTATAAAGTTAAAAAATTTTGTGGCATAATTTCGTACTTCTTGCCTTTATATAAACCTCAAAGATTCAGTGGTAGAGTCTCGTACTGATAATGTGTTGCAAATTCGGTCGCTATAGACACAAAAACTAACTATAAATAATAACGAAGATAATTTTGAACTATAAAAAAAAGAAAAAGAGATAATACAAGAAATATAAAAATTAAAATTTTATTGAGAGTTTTTTACCATACATGTATATTTTTACAAACTGTTATTTATAAAGTTAGAAATGACTATTGTCATCATAGATCATTATGAGATTTCTCTATAACTTACATAACTTACATCACATGATCTCTCATGAGTTATATTTCTAAATTTTCATATTCTATACCTTAAATATGGATTACTATTTGAGATAATAGATATTTACATAATTAATATATTAATGACATTAGGGATTATTTTTGGTATTTTATTTTTATTTTAAAGTTAATTTTCAACTTTGACTAATGATTTTTAGGGTTAAAGTGCTTATCTTTTATTTGCAATAATACTCTTATTTTTAATTAATGACAGATTGAAATTTATTAGTGCGTGTGCTTAAAAAAATGCTTTTTGCACCATAACCGAACCGTTTCTTTTGAACCCCAACCCCACAAGAAAAATGAAAATTATATATAGCCCTAGTCTCCACTTTTCCAATTTCCCGAGTCTTCTTCCTCCTCCGTCCTACTGCTCCGAGCAGCCACGGAACGAGCCACCAAGACCCATCAAAACCACAAAACCCTTTAAGAGCATCTGATCAATCCAATCAGCAATGTCCTCAAGATTCACCTCGCGCCTCGCCTCTCGACTTTACCACCACCTTCGTCGCCGGCCGTCACCATCACCCGCGGTTCTCCACGACCGCCCTTTCACCACCACCACGACCATCCCAAGATTTCACTCCATAATTACTTTCTTCGAATCCCCACATAATCCCTCCCAGCTGCGTTTCCTCTCCACTCGGTCCGGTCCCCGCCCTCACAATCCATCGCGGCCGGACATCGGAGCACGAGCCCGTCAAATGCAAGCTCGCCGGCTTTGGACTTACGCGCTGGCCTTCAGTTGCGTCGCTGGTTTTATAGTGATCGTTCTTAACCAATTTCAAGATCAGCTTGTCTTCTACGTCACTCCGACTGATGCGTTAGCGAAATACGCGGAAAACCCTAGTAAATCCAAATTTCGCCTTGGTGGGCTGGTGTTGGAAGGCAGTGTGGCGCAAATGCCCTCTTCCCCTGAGATGGAGTTCGTGGTTTCGGATTTGTTGACTGACATTTTGGTGAAGTATGAAGGGTCTTTGCCGGATTTGTTCCGGGAGGGGCACTCTGTTGTGGTTGAAGGGTTTATCAGGCCATTTACGGAGGAGTTGAGGGCAAAGGATGAAGAGAATAGTAACAGTAAGTCATACAAGGTGTCAGAGAAGGCTAGGAGTGGGGACTGCTACTTTAAGGCCACGGAGGTGTTGGCAAAGCATGATGAAAAGTATATGCCTGCAGAAGTAGCATCTGCTCTTGAGAAGAATATGAAATTGTTGATGCAGGAGCAGCAGCAAGCTGCTGAGGAGAAAGGGGCTTCTGCTGGTGTCAGTGGTGATGGAACAGCCACGGCAGCGGCATAGCCGGAACTGGTATAGATTTTTTCTCTAGTTTCTATTTTCCACGACATGGGAACTTTAGTGCCTTCTGAAATTATATAGATAAAATTAATTTAGGATTTTGTAACACTATTTTTGAGGGCGAGAATGAGGAAATAGATGAGTGTGAAAGGCGAAGGACATAAAGATAGGAATTGATACGTCGAGAATTATTTTTGTGGTTTGGGATCATAGTTAGAACTTATGATTCTAACTTGAAGATTGTACTTGATCCAGAACAGCAAATATTCTTGGACACTGAAGTTTTGACGCAGTTCTTGATTATTGTAATGGAATGCTTTCTATTTTATTGCTTTTTTGGCCACTTCTCATATATATATATATATATATATATATATATATATATATATATATATATATATATATATATTCACAGTTACCTTTTCTATTCTGTATCTATAAAAACATCTCAATTGAGATTTGTGTCATTGCCGCAAAAATGCTCATCAGATCCTTGCATTAGCAATAGCTTCAGTTTTCCAATGGTCCAATGGATAGTAAATCAACACACGTTGGTGCACCTTTCAATTATGTATCAACACATCTATGGTTTATCCTGCATGTGAAACGAAAAATAAGAATATACATATTTTCACATAACAAGAGGAACAAGAATACAAGAATTTGTTTCTTAGAGAAGATCAAGAAATAGCAACGGAAATCTTGTTAAATTGCAACGCAGTGAGAGAAATAATATGCTTTCATTGATTGGTCTTTGCTTCACGTGAAAATGTGGATGATTCTACAGAATGGATGCTTGACATCTTTATACCAAAAGTCGTGCCCTGGCACACTCGACCAGCCAACTTTCCAGAGTTCTCGGCATTGGCTGACCATTCCAAGGAGCATTGGGCAGTCTCGGTGCCCATGTTTGAGAGTTCCTCGCAATATGAAAGGCTAAAGTGGATTAATACAAACACAATAGAAATAGTCTTAGAGTGAGTACCTGTGTAGCAAAGATATAGGCTATACTGTGGTAGTTATTTTAGTGGTTTGTAAGGGTCTACTGGATTATATAGAATGTTCTCTGTTCTTTCCGAATGGATCATCTGTTCAAATTCCATTGCTTTTGGTTGAAGGTTCAAATATGCTGTGGCCTTGAATTGTGGAAGATACTGGGAGCCTGAAAAATCATCGGAAGATTGATGATTGTGCTGTTAGGATAAAGAATTTTGTTGATGTGGTAATATGGGGAGAAATTAATTATAGTTCTTCTCACAAATTCCAAGAATTATTTTGAATGACTATAAAGGAGCTGGTTTTGTTACATTTGTTACAACTGAGGACTATAATCGCCGGAAGCCCTTTGATCCGAGTTTGTTCCCGTGACACATTTTTCCTGGTATCATGATCGTTACTAGTCAACTGTGTTTCTGCTATTGAGTTGAGGATGGGGTTCCTTAAATTTTTAAAAAATTAAATTATATTTTTATCTATTTTAAAATATATTAATATATTTTTTTATGTACATATTAAGATTTTAATAATTTTTATAAAAAAATTTAATAAATATTTAAAATATTTCTATTTAAAAAAATTAATTAGTACGTTAAATTTAAATTTAATAAATAATAAAAACAAAATATAAAATAAAATAATAAATAAAATATTTATATAAAAAAATAAGTCAAGATGTTGATTTCAAATATGAAATTTTGCATAAAGCTTTGAAATATATGCTGTCCAAAGACACTCGAGTTCTCTAATGGGATTGCTAATGTTTATCCTAATAATGATGAAGTCCACTAAATATGGATGTTCCATTAACTTTTGTAAGGGATAAAATTAATATGGAGATAGCACATTTAATTTCGGAGAGGGAATAGTATTTTTCTACATTTCATAGTTTTTTTTTAATATATATTTTTTTTAATTTTATGAAACACATTTCATAGTTGTGAGCGCCGACGGAAAGAGAAAAAGGATCTCTCGTGGGTCCCAAAGGAGGTTAATGCTAATGGGCCTTATTGGAGTGTAAACGAATTCGAATTCGAACTCGTCTTGTTTGGTATTCTAAGTTTGTTTGATTGTTTTAAAAGTTCACGAATATTAATTATAATATTCTTTAGTGTTTATGAACAATTCAAATATATTTGCAAACAATTCATATCTGTCCGATTGATAAATGAACTTACTTTTTTATTTGAGCTTGACTCAATTATAATCAAATGAATAAAATTTAAACACGAAAGGGTTTCAACGTGCTTTGTTTATAAACAGTTTGATTCGTTTAGAAGGTTTTAATTTATATACTGATCGAAATAACTAAAAGAAAGTTAAAAGTCTTAAGCCAAAAGACAATAATTAACAAAACTAAAAACGAAGCTGAAAATAATGTTTTTTATGCTCATACAGCCAAAAAGAAGAAAAAAAAAAGTCTTCTATGTTTAGTAGATGGAATGGAATCCTTCTCCACCCAAAATCTCTTTCCATCTAGAATGAAATTGGATTATTTTTTTTTCTATTTCATTGTCCGAAAGAAAAAGTATGAATGGAATGTCATATTTCTTTATTTTTTTGGTAAAATTATTATTCGATATCAGAATGGAATAAGATTTTAGTATAATATGCTTTAAATACCATGCTAATGTATAATAATAATAATAATAATAAAATCAAACTAAATGTATCATCTACAAAATATTACATAATAATTATAAAATAAAATTTTAAAAGCATAAAATATTTATTTTGAATGTTGAAAACATAATTTATATTATAAAAATAAATCTCATTTGGATTTGGTGTAGAACAAAAAGGAACATACTTGCTACATAGACCTTCCGCATATTGCTGAGCTTTTCCTACTCCTCCGAGTATTATGAAAAGAAAAAGGAAATAGTAACCACCACATTTTTATGTAGGCTACGAGTTCACTTGGAAAGGCTGCTGGATTTTTGTATTCCTTCGAATATTATAAAGGAGGGAGGGGTACAATAGGCATTAAATTTTTATTCAGGTTTCCAGGTTCTGTTATAAAGTATTTTCCTTAAGTTCTGGTAATGAAGGGTTTTTTGAACTCTTTGCTAAAATGGCTTTCCAACCCCTTTCTCATTTTAATTTTACAAACCCAACATTGGAATGAAAAGAAAAGTTGGAAAGTTTTGTTAATTTGTTGTTTTAAAAGATTTTTATAAAATTATTGAGGAGGAAAATGATTTTACCTTAGTTTAAAAATAGTGAATTTGATTTATATCTCTCATTACACGTGTCAAAAAGTGAGTGGGCGAGAAGAACTACATAATACTGGTAGAAAATTAACAATTGAAAATAATGAATTATAATTATCTAAAGACTCTCATAAAAGATTAAAAATTGCGGTGAGCGTGGATCGAACACGCGACCTTAAGATCTTCAGTCTGACGCTCTCCCAACTGAGCTATCCCCGCTGAACGAATAATTCGTTTTATTTTATTCCTAAAAATACAAAAAAGGAAAAAGATTTTGTTGACTTCGTTTACACTTGGAACTCGATCCACTTTAGTTGCATTCCCTTTTTCCTGCTTGTTTTCTCTTCTTCTCAGTGCAGAAGTCTTCGGCAAATTCCCATTCCATTGACTGCGATATGTTCTTATAATTTTGCAGAGTCCGTCGAGTCGGGAGCTGACGATCAATTGTTGGCGAAACCCATGGAAAGGGAAGCCGATGAATTGTTTGCAGAATATACTGCCGGTGAATACGAATTGTTTGCTTCACCTACCGATCTAAGCGATGCTATGCCCTATCAACTATCATGGTCGACTCCTGACAGTTGGTGTAAGCTCTCGGTTTTCTGGAGCCGAGAAGAAGATAATGAACTTCAAGGCCTGCTTGGTTCCTTATATCCCAGTAAGTAGTTCGACTCCCCCTTCACTCTCAACGAATTTGTGTTAGTCGGTTCGTCATCGAGCGGCGTATTTTACCTTCCTCGTGTTAGTTTCATATGGAAGGGTTCCGCCGTAAAAGAAGTGACAGGATCTTTATTTTTTAAAGAAAATTTATTTTGAAACTAAAAGTGACGATAGAATTATTTTAGAACTAATTTTGATATTTTCTCTTTTTATTATATATTTTTAATACACTAAAATATTTCATTTCAAGAAAATTTGTCTCATATGTTTTGATTACAAACAAACACAGGTGACTATACTGGTAATAGCTCAAGAAATACAACAATTAGGGAGAAGATAAAAGCTGCGCTTCAAAGTGTATGCTTTTGCTCAGACTGTGGCATAAGCAAGTGCCTAATTCAATTCTGGGCACCAGTTCAAACCGGAGATGTCATTTATTTAACTACGGCTAACCAATGTTTTGGCCTTACCACTCTTGACAAGGGATTGTGTTCATATAGGAGGTCTTGTGTATCGAGTATGTTACTTCCAGTTCACGTAAATGAGCTTGATGATGAAGAAGAACTTAATTTTGGTCCAATTGCGCGTGTATTTCGGCTCGGACGAGACGAATGGATAATTAATCACACCACAGAACTTGGTGTTCAAGTTTACACCGTCTGGCCATTGTTCGAGAAAGCTGAGAATGAATGCATTGGCGTAGTAGAGATTCTATCAACAAGATATGGTGCATCATTTCTGGTGTACGATCTTGTGTCCCGGCTTAAGGTATTCGCTGACACTCTTTACATAGTTGGATTTGCTGCTTCATATATGGAGTATTGAATATGAAGAAACAAACCGAGAACAATGTGTATTAATTAAGGAAAGACCAATTCTTGAGTCTTTATATTCAATTCACGAATTTGTGTACTGTAAAGTGCCTCTACTTAATAACTAATTGATATTTAATTCATCAATTTGATACTTAATTCATTCAATTATAATTGATTTGCCCCACTGAAATGATTGTGGTTTTCTTCTTTTATCCTTTGGTTGGCTGGATTTTTATTTCAGGGTGAAACTTAAACGAATGAGATTTAAAATTCTGAAATTGATATTGATTTATGGTCAAGGAATCACTCTGAAGAATGACGACCTTAAGTTCCATTTGAAGCGGAGTTTTGAAACCTTCAGCTACAGCTTGGAGCTCAACATGATCAACGTCCGAAAGAGCCTCTTTTCTAAACCTCAGTTCGAAGTCGATATTTGGTTTCAAATTTGTTCATATTTGATTCATTAGAAGAAAATGATCGCGTAAGAATTGCAACAAAGAGTTCGAGGTTATATCGAATATCTTCCTTTCATTTTCTTAAAAAATCTATTTTATTGAAGTTAGGCCAATGTTCATACAAGGGAGGTTTTAGGCCAACGTTCATACAAGGGAGATTCTAAACTTTATTTGATTATATTGTTTGTATTTGATTTGGCATGCATTGCAGAACTATATCAGTGTGAGCTTTATTTGCCTAATTCATTCTTTTTCCATTGAGCCAAAAAAAAAAAAAATCATTCCTTTGCCTTTTCATTACCTGACAGGGTATGGGTCTGACTCCGTATCATGAATCTTTTCCGGGTATTCGTGATGTAAGTATTATTTTGGGTCTGACGCCATATGATGAATCCTTTCCGGGTATTCATGATGTAAGTATTGTTACTGTTACATATAGGTGAATTCGAATCCTTTCTGCTGGCACACTGACATTCAATATAGATGATGTTCCAGGTTGCAGTAGAAATGCAAAAAGTCCATAAAGTAATGGATGAAGTATGTCTAAGCCATCGACTTCCTCATTTTCGAGTATGGGCTGGCAGCTCCACCAGAAGTCTCATACATAGGACATTCTTCTGTTTCCAAGCAAACCCCCATATGTGGCAGTGTTTTGAAGGGGCCTTTCCACTCGATAGCTTGGGGAAAGGCAGAGGAGTTGCTGGGAAAGCATTTGCATCGTGCAGTGCATGTTTCTGCCGCGATGTGAGCAAGTTAAGTATGGCAAGAACGGAAATAATTGGCCTTTTGACGCCAAATGCGGGAGAACTGCTACTAACCGCTTGCTTTGCAGTCTGTTTGCAAAGCATTCAAGTTGACAATTTCTACATTCTGGAGTTCTTTTTGCCTCTCAGTGAAACAGATCATGCTGATCCAAGAAATCTAGTGAAGGTGCTAGTGGCAAGTTTGAAAATGAAAATTCAATCATCTTTGGGTGATCAAGTCCAAAATTTTGGGGAGAAATTGTTCGTTGAAGTTATAAAGACTTCTCCAAATGATGAACTTGATTCTTTTGAAGTTTGTGACACTGAACAGATTACCAGAGGGACGAGAATTGGGTTTGGAAATTACTCAGAGGTTAGATGGGATAATCCAATTTCCGTTCCTGAAGTTGACGTGGATTTGCAATTGAGCTTAGGACCATGGACCACTAATGCTATTCGCAGCTACTCCGAGGTTCAATCAAATTCCCTATCTTCAGATCAGGAGATGAGTTTGGATGTGCATTTGGTTCGACCAAGTTCCACATATTCAGTTAAAGAAATTAGTGTGCGTCAGGATTCTAGGCAAGATATGATGGAAGATGACTCAACAGCATTTTCTTATGTGAGAGATTATTCTAAAGTTCAGCAGAGATCATCAAGTTCAGACACCTCCAGGCTTCTCTCCAATAGTGACCCTGATTTTGCCGAGTTTAATGCCTTCACTCAAATTCTTAGACGTGATAATGTCCGCTTTTAATACTATTTTTTTCCAGAATTAAGAATGAAAATGCAAATTCTAGTTTGTAGTTTGTTACTCTCCAATCCGTTCACTTTCTTAGTTTGATCATTGTGATAATATTCTTACTTTACTTTTATCCTCTTTCAATTCTCTCTCATTCTTTTATATACGAAAGACTTCAGTACCCATAGCCATGCCTTAAAAAATTTTAATGGACTAAATTACTCCTTGGTACAAATGTCGTGTTGTTAAGCCAAAATCCGATACAAACACTGCTTCATCTTCTCCAATTTTTCAGGAAGTTGTGAAAATTATTTTTTGTTTATAGCAAGGGTTTCAAGCTCAGTTTCTTTCGGATATCTGCTCCAAAAGGATAGGTTGAGATAAATGTTATGAGACACGTTTCAGTTTCGCAGCTTGATCGCCAAGCATGGGAGGATATCTCTCCCGGTGTCATACATAGCTTTTACTAGTGGCAAAATTCTATTGTAAATGTTGATTTTACACTATCCAATATTTACTTCAAAATCATTTTAGACACTATAAAGGAAATCGCATTAGCTAGGGGAGAGAGTTGAACGGGTGTTAACTCTTGATTTGTAAATTTTTTATTTATTTTTTTAATACGGTTTCCACCAAAAAAAAGTTTTTTCCTCTTCTTTATTTTTTGTATTGTTGGTAATTTAATCGGTTGAAATTTTGTGAGGTCATTTGGGTTTATTATTTTGGGTGCCAACGTCTCTTTATTTGTCAAAGAAGTGAAGGAGAATGGAAGAGAATAAATGAGGAGTGGGAATAAAATTTCTCAAAAATATTCTCTCACTATTTATAAAAAGACACAGAAACAATAAATTTTAGGTGTATTTAGTTGAGTTCCATTTCAGAATCTAATATAAATTTTTTATTTTTAATTTCATATTTCCTCTCACAAATAACGTACAATAAAAAAATCTTAAATAGTAAGTCTTTCCAATCCCACGGTCTATGATTAGAGAACCAAATTGATGGAGAGTTCATAGCAAGCATTATTGGTTCGCATAACGTAACGATTTTTTGAAGTTGTTAACCATTTCTCATGACGATGAAGATGAGGGATCCAATCGTGGCTGAAGACATGGACCAACCACCTGCGTAGCAGGTAAAATGCATAAACTAGAAAAGACAAGAGAAGCCCCAAAATGGCACGGTTTGGGATTCTAACCGATGTCTGTGAACAGAAATAGTTGAAAAGGTTGGGATTTTCAATCGAAGAAGACGAAAATATGAACAGACTCATCCTCAATCAACACTGGAAATCTTTATTTCACTAAGTTGATATGCCTGATTGACAGTATCCCTCAACTTGCTGCTGAAATTCTCAATAGTTTCATCTTCTTTCATTTGAAGTTTTTCAAACTGTGTTGTAAACATTTGTAGTATAGTCATTGGTACCTTAATGATTTACAGTTTGCAATGTGTCCCATGCGAAGCTTTGCAAATTCACATGTTAAAATCAACTGGAATTGCTCAGGCTTAACAGCTACAAAGATAACATTTAATGCATTGGCATTTGCAATAAACATACGACATTCATCATCTGTCCAAAGCTCAGTAGGTTTGTTTGTCAACACCACTTTAGTATTTCATATTCTCTGTGATCCTCAATTCTCGCTCTTTTATCTGTGCAGCTAATGAATGACCGTTGGATTCCGAGATCATATGATTGTGCTTGCATATTAACCCAAGATGCTCCCTCGTAATGCTCTCTACTCATGAGTTTCAGAAGACAGTGAAATTTTTTCGTTCCCTTGAGCTTACGCTCCTTAGTCTTCGCCTCCGATCCGTTGGAGCAGAAATACATTTTTGGTATTCTTTAACCTTCTCGCACTTAAGCTCAACAAATCCACTATCAGTTCTGTTGCCTTTTCTCGAGTAAGCAATTATCAACAAAGTTCTTACTTATAATATTGCGACCTTCGTCCAATTTAATAGCTCATATTTACTTGAAAATATATCGTGCATGCCGAAAAAGCAACTCACATTCTCGACTTTGTCAAGATCTGAAAATTATTCAAATGAATCTGATGATCGACCTTTGCCATCCCTATAAAGTACTCAATAAAATCTTGTCTTTTAGCCCTGTTGGTGTTCTTGCAATGCATATATCGCGCTTTGTTGAATATGTGCTAATATGTTACTTATGTTTGTAATATTTTAAAAAACGAATACAGTAATAACAAAAATAATTACGATATGTAATACATTTTAAATATAACAAGAAATTATAAAAAAATATAAATGCACAAATAATAAGTAATTATTAGAAATTTCTTATAAAATGAAGAACAAAACTGGCAAATTCTATGTGAGTTGCGCAGCTATTTGGCGGAACTTGCATGCAAATTCTAACACCAATTGGTGCAATTTGTATGCAAGTTGTACCAGCAATTGTAAATTTAATAAAGATTTAACGAGCTTTTATCTCAAAATCAAGAGAATCCTTCACCGAATCATTGTTCATTATCTTATTGCAACTAATTGACGTATTTTTTGATAAAAATATTATTTTTTTCAATATATAAGTTGAGAGAATTTTAAAAGGAAAGAGTGAGTTTTAAAAAAATAAATATTTTTTAAACTACAGATAATTTTAAAAAAAATTATATATAAAAATAACGTTTACAAAATAGGAAATAAAATATCACTTTTCACTGTTAGTAAAGGAGAGAAGTCAAAAGCATTCGAGAAGTTGACACGGGACCCGTATACGGGAATACAAGAGAACTTTATCAAACAAGATAAACACAAAATGGGCCGCTCTTTGTGACTTTTTATTCAAATTTCCATCAGACATTCTTAAACAAGAACACAATCCAAATTCACTTTACAAAACACGCAGGAAGACCGAAAGAGATACCAAAAATCAGGGGTTTTTACCCACTTTGGTCTTTTTTTGTGAAAGACAGACTAAAGTGGACCGATGCAGTAGATGGTTGGACAAAAATATACATAACGCCAAAAGAAATGACGTAATGTCCACTGGTATAACGCCATCAAAGATGGCGTTATAGCTTTTTCTATAACGCCATCTGTGATGGCGTTATACAAGGAGTCTCTCCGGTAAGAGGCTGAAGGCTCCTATGATATGAGGGAGGTAATGGGGTCCTTTGTTGCTAAGCTTCCTTTTAGGGAGATGTGTATTGTGTTAAAGGAGCAAAAGGGATGGAGGCAAGTTGGAGACTTCTTTTCTTGGATGAAATTACAGGTGAGATTCTTTGAACTTTCCTCATATTTGGTTTGAACATCTGTTAACCGTAATTCTGTTACTCGTATGCCGTGAACATTTAGGCTTCTGTTGATATTGTTCAATTTTTTTGGTAAAGGACATTCTTTTTTTTCACTTTGGTAACTCTACTGCGTTCTTGTTTGTGAATTCCTAGATCTCTATTCGTGATGGTATTCACATTCCAATAACTGGATTTTTTGGTTAAAAGATTTTGTTGTTCCTGCGTTAGTTTTTGAAGCATCCAATACTTCCTTTTGTATTTCTTGTGTATTGTCCTTTTGATATGGCTGTCGCATATTAATTGGTGTAATATTAGATTTCTGGTTGAACAGTTAAGCTACATGCCTTGTGTTATTGTCTATACACTAGTTCTTCGTGCCTATGGCCAAGTTGGAAAGATCAGGCTTGCAGAGCAGATCTTCTTGGAGATGCTTGAAGCAGGTTGTGAACCGGATGAAGTAGCCTGTGGAACCAGATGAGGTGGGGGTTGCAGTGGGGCAGGTAAAATGAAGGGGAGAAGTTATACGAATCCTGATGGCGTTATAGAAAAAGCTATAACGCCATCCTAGATGGCGTTATATAGGAGAGACATAACGCCATTTCTTTTGGCGTTATGTCTATTGTAGTGCTACCATCCTCTTTTTTCAGTCTACGGTAGTCTATTTTTTTTAGAAATGGACCAAACTGAGTAAAAATCCAAAAATCAGTGAAAGAATAGAGCTTCAATTGCATCAAAGACCCCAACAACCTTGCCTTTTGGACCACATGTTCTTTTTTTTCATAGGTATTTTGGACTCCATGGTTTTTAATAATTATTTAAATTCTACAAAATGGTAGATATCATACTCTTTTTGTTTTAAAATATATATCTTACTTTTTACTTTTTTTATTTTAAAATATAATTTATATTTTTTATTTTAAAATATATTTTATATTTCTATATAAATACTTTATTTATTATTTTGTTATTAATTTTACCCTTATCTCTAATTAATTATTTAAATACTGTTATTTTTTAAATATAATTAGTTTTCCAACCAACCACTCTATACACTAATTCTTAATATTAAATTTAAATTTAACACATTAATTAAGAATTTTTAAATAGGATATTTTATACATCTATTAAATTTTTTATAAAAATTATTAAAATTTTTAATTTTCTTATAAAAGAGAAATATGATATATATTTTAAAATTAAAAATAAAAGCCAAGAATCTATGTACTATATAGGTCATGGGCTGTCCTGGACCTCGAAATTATTGTTGCCTCTGATCCAGTTCTAAAAGCAGGCCCTTTTACAACATCAAGAAAAGTCTATCAAGGCTGAATTCTCTACCACATATTCAAACCTTTGGGTCAGAAGTATTTATTATGTACATAAAAAACTTTCTAAATCAATAAATTCATTTTCAATAAAATGTGATTTTTTAATTGAAGAAATACTATACTGAATACTACATAATTAATTAATAAAAAATATTTTCTTAGTTAAAATAGATAATAAATAAAATATATTCATATAAAGTATAAAAAATATTTTTATAAAAAAGAATAATAAAATCTTATAGGTGGGAGGTCTCATCTCTTACTACTAAAACAGTTTGTCGTTAGCAATAAAACGTGATCTAATCCAATAAAGCAGCAATATGTGATAAGGAAACAAAATTACGAAAGGATATCTGTAGTAATCCCAATCAACAGGACCTGTTGCACTTTTGCTAAATTCGACGGCACTTGCTTCAATGCCAGCAAAGATACAACCACTGCTCTTAATTCTTATCAATCAACTTAACTAGATTCTCAACGCTTTCTTTTCCCTGTAATGACAACAAAATTGACAAGTTATGTGGCTTAAGAAGGCTTACCAACTCCATAAACAGAGGAAGGCTTACAGACAGTGGTATGCCTATTTTAATTGCGAAAGTGACAAAGCTCCTTCGTAAGCTTTCTGCGTCAAGAAAAGGAAGAAAGATAAATAAACCTCAACTTAAACAAACAAACACCTCATGCAGAACAGCTAGTAGCGAGTTAGTGATGTGTTGTCTGGATAACAGCTATGAACTAGTAAACTACTCCTCCCACATAATCCTTTTTTCTATTACCGACTAGTTTACCACCATTTGTGTATTTTAATATAGAAAAGGTTTCTGCGTTAGAGCCTGCAGTGTACAAGGGAGAAAAATGCAATAAAGAACATTAAATACTTTAAGATGTGGCTGTAGCATATGACATAAGAGAGAAGAAATTATTGAAGTAGTTAATTTAAGATCCCTCTTCATAACATAAGCAAATAACTATAACATATTATAAAAATTTCAATAATCAAGAAGAAAACTGCGGATAAGATGATGCCAACTCTTGGATAAAACAAATCAAATAGGACAGAGTAGGCACTAAGGATCCACACATTTTGCAACACTCCATTTAATATTTTAATTATAATATTTAACATTTATCTTTTACAATTTAAGATTTATCTTGTTTAGTTTAGAATATATAAATAATAATTTCTATAATTAAGAGCATTACAAAGAGTGTTATGCAAAAGTATTACAGAAGATTCAAACTCTAGAGTAAATAAAAAGATATGTAATTATTTGGATAAAAAAATTTCAAACTAAAATTTTATTTAATCTCACTCTAACCACATTCATGAATGATAGGACAATAATTTTTTAGACCAATAAATGCAAACCTTTAAAGGTAGAAATGCATGACAGGGGAGGCAAAGTTTATCTTAAAATGATTAATTTGGGACCCCTTAATGATACAAAGAAGTAACATCATGTATTTAAATTGCAACTCAACTGAAAAAAGTAGTTACTATTTTCACTTTTTGCAAAGTATATGTTGATTAAAAGATATAACATTCTATTTTTTATAACTAACAAAATATATTTTAAGTAATCTAATAAATTTCCATTGAGATAATTTCAAAATGTGCTTTGAGTTATCATAAACAAACCACACATGTTCAAGAATCAAGCTGTGTACTTTTATGAGTATAATTTATAGATTCATGTTAACAATTGATTTGAGATAATAAGTCCTCATGTGTGCTTTAGTCAAATTTAAAAGCATGCCTTGAAAAGTTTCATTTCAAAACTACTTTTGAAAATTTTCTAAAGAAAAGATCAAAATGTGTTTGTTCTTACATTATTATCAAGCTAGTTTTCAAACTATCAAACTAAAATTATTTTATTCAAGTTATTTTTATTAGATTGCAGAATCTCGAGACGAGTCAACTTTACAATGACTAATCACTATTTGACTAATATGGCATCAACACGACTTTATAGCTAACCAAAATAACTTCTTCAACTTTATAGTTATCTAGAATAACTTTTTTAAAAATAGTTAAGTTTCACCTTTTAAAACTTACACTGATTTGGCCAAAATGTGTTTTAAACTATTTTTTCAGACAAAAACAATGAGCTGACTTTCTGTGAAAGAATAAGTCGAGCTAGGACGACTAGTAAATTACATGACCTTCTATTCTTTACAAGAAGTTGATTTTTCTGAAAAAGAACTTTAACCCTTTGAACAAGAATTGACTAAGAGCACCATGTGACTGTACTATCTCTTATTTATGCATAGGATTTATGTATCTCTTATACATTTGCAATCTTAAGTTTTCGAGAGATTAGCTTGTTTCTCAAAGAACTTGAGAGTTCTTCAAAAGTGCAAACCTAAAAGTTGAAAACTGTGAGAGAAACACATCCAAGTAGAAAAGAAGAAAATGTACAAAGTGTGAGCTGATATTGGAAGCAAGTGAATGTTTCAATCATTTTATCTTCATCTCTTCAAGGTTCACAAGTACCGATTTTAAACTTGTGCCATCAAGGACGAGAAGGTTCATGGGTAAAAAAAATAATTACTAGATCTATTAAAAATCTAAGTATTTAGTTGCTAGATTTATAGAAAACTAGCAGTGATATACTTGCTAGATCTATTTGCAAAACTAATATGTACAACTTGAGAGTACCTTAGGTGTAAGATGCTTAGGGTTGTATGGTTTGATCTCTACCGTTAAAGAGATTGTGTGCTCATGAGAATAATTGAATAGATATAAGCATGTTGTCGAACCACAATAAAAATCTTTGGTGTCTCGTTCATTTCTTGCTTTACATAGCTTTGATTGTTTGCTTGTTTTACCATCATTCACTTTGTATTTGGCAAACACATTTTGTACAAGAATGATCAAGTTTAAAGTATACTCTCCTCACAATGGAAAGACTTGCTGAAACTGTTATTTTGACAATATCACAATAACTATCTTTCCAACTGTATATTGGAAACAATTAGCTTGATAACCTTTTGAAGCTATTTTTGAATTGCAATGACTAGCTTAGCAATTTGCATCGAACAACAAAAATAAAGATTAGCCTGACATGACTAAAAAAAGGTATACCTTTCTAACTCTATAATTTATGAGGAACTTGAAGATGTTTACAATGAACTTTACAAAGTGTACAAAAATGTCGCAAAGAAATATGTGCAAGTCAAGAAAGATTTCAAGTCTTTGGAATCTAAAAAAAAGGTGCTATAGTCAGAATGTTTTGAATCTAGCTTATCTGAAATTAATTAAGCTAGCTCCCCAGATTCTTCTAAAAATATTTCTGGTTTGTTTATTAGTCAAACTTGTAAAGAGTTAGATGAAGCATTTCCTACTCGATTTTTATCTAGTAAAGTTTTAATGAGGCATATTCTTTATATAGTAGACATTCAAGAGAGGGTATTATGAAATATTATGAATGCCCATTATTCCAAGAGATAATTCTTCTAAGTTATGAAATATAAAAAGTTATGCGTTACAACCAAAGTTGTAACATCTATCCTTTATAAGTTACTATTCTCAACCTTAATTATCTTAGAGAATATGAAGATAATGAAAGTATATTATGTAAGTTATAGAGGAGTTTACTAATTACCTATGATAGAAAATGTCTGTCCCGACTCTATAAATAAAACTGTTAGTCCTAAGGGCAAATCATGTAGTTTTGATTAATGACAAATATTGATGAGGACTAATATGCTTGTATGTTGTGTGATAGGTTTTATGAACTAAGAAGTATGAAGTCTCATTGCCTTGAAGTTAAAATGCAAGAACAACTCCAATATGTCAAAGTGATTGAAGATTGAAGAGTTTGTTCAAGATGTTAGAAGGCTTTGAAGACATGAAGTGTAGGTTGCATGTGCTTAATAGGTAAATATTGTAAACCCTACACTCTTAAGTCTTGGAATCTATGAGTTGCAATTGAGAGCACAAAGCTTGATTTAAATATTTTCAATGGTTTTGAACTTACCTAAATTATCAAGTTTTCATAAATGGTTTTTGCACATAAAAGATCTTTAATGACTTATCTTTGAGGCTAGAATGTTTTTCAACTTGTTTGAATTGATTTAAACATGTTTTGACAAAGTTTGAAAAATTCGGATGCAAATTCGGTCTTCTGAAATTTTTCTGCACTTTGAACAGTAACTCTATTCACGTGAACAGTAACACTATTCAGTGAACAATAGCTACTATTTTTCCAGAGAAATTCGGAAGAAGATTCAGATGCATGGAGGAAAATAGTTCATGAACAGTTCATGAACAGTGATTACTGTTCACATGAACAGTCCGACTGTTTTTCCAGAGAAATTCGGACGAAGATTCGGACGAAGTTGGAAAATTCGGTCGTCCGAATTTTTGTGACCGGTGCATGAATAGTGCATGAACAGTACCACTATTCACATGAACAGTACATGAACAGTACAACTATTTATATGAACAAGTATTTTTTCCGAAAATAGTCAGTTACTAGCCGCTTTATGGTACTGCTTTAAACTGATTTTTGAATTCTATAAAAGCCATAAACTCTAGATTTTTTAGTAGAACTTTGAACTTAACAAATCTTACATGCTCTAACTTATTTTACATCAAATCAAATTGAAAAGCTCTCAAATTGCCTTGTGCTCAAAGGTGTACATTCAAGATTCCAAAGGCAAAGTGTAAAGGTGCAACATTGTGTAAACTCTACCTACAAGTGGTAACATCTACACATTCTTATCTCCTTATTAAATTGAGTTATTTTCTATTAGCTCATTTGCAAGGTTATCTTGTGACATAAAACCCTTTTGTGTTAGGGTGAGCCATAGACTAGATTAATCAAGGTTGTAGTGTAAAACCCGTGTGAGGGTAAGCCTTGGATTAGATTAGTCTTGAGGTTGTCTTTAGATATAAAACCCTTGTGGAAGGGTGAACCTTGTTTGTATAATTACTAGAAGAGGTTGTGAGTGTAAAACCATAGTGTGGTTAGCCTCTTATGTAATTGTTGAACTTGAGCTTATAGTGGATTGGTTGAAATCCTTGAGTGTGGACTCAAGGTAGTGGATGTAGATCTTGGAGAGATCGAACCACTATAAATCGTGTGTTCATTTTCTTATAACTTTATTTATTTACATGCTCATTTTATTACTTATTGATTGTTGTTGATTGATTGGTTGTAGTTTGATGATATTATCTTAACCATCACATCACATATAAACTTGAAGCTTGTGGAATTAAAGAATAGCTTTTATTAAGGCAAAGGATTTGTAAAAAGGGAAAAGATTTCGACAATTAGCCTAAGACCTAATTCACCCCCCCTCTTAGGTCTTACAAAAACTATATGGGGTTACTTGTAAAATGATATATGGTGGGAAAAGATTTCGACAATTAGCCTAAGACCTAATTCACCCCCCCTCTTAGGTCTTACAAAAACTATATGGGGTTACTTGTAAAATGATATATGGTGAAAAACTCTTAATAAAATTTTAATTTTTAAATTTTTTGTATTCTCTCTTTTTCTTTTTTGCTATAGTTTAAAGTTTTATTTATTTTCATTTTATAGTTAATTTTTGTATTTATTACGACCAAATTTTACAACAATATTAGGTATGATTGAATAAAATTTGTTTAAATTTTTTTATTTTAAAATTTATAAAAATAAATTTATTTATTAAAAAAGTAAAGTTTAAACTAAAAATTTAAATTTGACTCAATCCAAATACAAAGGAATTAGAGAATAAAATTGACAGAGATTTTATAATAGGCATTATTGGATCGAAATAACGTAACAAGTTCCAAAGTTGATAACCATTTGTCTTGTCGATGAAGATGAGAAGAAGAAAGATGTCCGAGTTCAATCGGTTAAAAACTGATCTAACGGCCTGGAGCATTCAAGGGCAATTTGGGCCTCAAAATATATTTCAATTCCCGCTCAAGTCACAAAATAAATTTTAAAATTATTTTTTGAATTCAGATTCAACTTCCTCACTCTCTCTCTTTATCATATCCGATTCTCTCTCTCTCTCACTCCTCTCTTCTTTCTCTTTCTTTCTCTCTTCTTTCTCTGTTTTTTTGCTCTTTTCTCCGTCATTACTCTAGATCATTGTTACAAAAAATAGTTTCAAGACTTACCGAAGATTTGGAGTCAAGTAAGATATGTTTGTGATTTTTGTTTAGTCTTGATCTTTCTCCTATTTTTTCAGTAAATTTAGCTTTTTACCATTCTCTTTGTTGATTTGGTCTTGGTTGCTCTTATTTTTTGTTGATAAATTTAGTTTTTCACCATTTTGAATGAGTGAAGACTTTGTGGTTGTGTTCACAAGTATGAAAATGGCTTTGATATTGGAAAATAGATGAATTTTAAAGAAGAGCAACTCTTCTATTGTCTAGATTTCGGTGGTTCATGAATTAGGTTCTTGAGATGATTTTAGATTTGAGTGAATGATTGTTCAAGACAACCTAAACTGAAGGCATTGGCGGTGAATTGGTTTATGTTGATTCCTGTGACTTGAAGAAACGTTTTGATGATGAAGGATTTCAATGCTGGACATTTTTTGTTATTTTACAAATATTTATGTAAACTTTGAATTCCGCAGTAACGAGAATAATTATTCACAATGCACAGAATAATTATTTTCACAGAATAATTATTTTCAAATGATTGAATAATTATTATGGTCATTGCCAGTAGAAGTAGACACAGTGATAAAATGTTCTCAACTGTCAGTGATTCTCATGCATTTTACAATAGATATAACCACCATATTGGATTTGAAACAAAGATTATGTATGAGAAGAGATGTTCGAAGATAGAGAAAGTGCAATACATGAAGTACGTGTATAACAAGGAGGAATTTTGACAGGGAAGCAAATTTGACCTCATATATGTACGCCGTTTGGCAACCAAAAGCGCCCTCTCTGAGGCAACGGATTTGCGAGGGATATTTTTCGTCGCAAATTAATTTATAATTTAATTTTGAATTAAATATTTTAAAATTTTTAAGCTATAAATTTTAATAATTTTTAAATAATTATTGTTAAAAAAGCATAATCAATAGAATAATTAAAAATAAAATATTAAATTAAAATAAATATAATGAATCCGTTAAATATAAATATTTTATGTGTACAACAATGAAAAAATGAAACAAAATCTATGTAGCTATAGAAGGCGGTGCTTCAGACGGTGGAGGAGGCGGAGGTAGATCTGGACGGCCAGTCGTTGGAGGATAGTCGTCAGGCGGATCGATCGTGTAATCCTCACCAGCCCCGTCTGTCTGCTCTTCAGAATCAGGTATCGGAAAAGGAGGTGGAGGTGGAGAAGGCGGCGGAGGCAAATGTAGTGCATCAGACATAACTCGCAAATACTGGTCCAAACTAGCAAAGCGTTGATGGAAATAACCGCGCATCGACCTCTCTCTCTTCAACTGACTATGAAGAGAGGCGTACTCTGGATGCGATGTAATCGAGCAAGCTGTTGGAACAGAGGGTGACGTGGACTGACATAACCTCCGTCGCATGTGAACTGCCTCGGAACCCAATCCAAAAATCCGATTCTTCGAAGCACCGCCAGCAATCTCCAAAAATAGGGTCTTCTCATCCGGTGGTTGCTGAGAAGTCACCGAATCCTGAGACTCCACCTGTGAATTGCGATTCTTCAAAGCGTTGACGCTATCCTGCAAATTGTATACATCGTAAAATTATAACAGATTCTAACAATAAAACAAGTAATATAAAATACGGAGTAATATAATCTGTAAAATTACCAACGTATGTTGTGATTTCTCACTGACAAAGGTGCCTTTTTTTGGGCCACTCTTATATGTGTGTGTTGCCTCGTACATATCGGTGAAATGGAAGTCATCTCCGCGCTCCTTACGCTACAAATATATTAATATAAATATTTAGTAATTATATTAGAATTAAATAACAAGAAAAAATAATCATTACCATCCGACGCTCGTGCTCGCTGAAGGAAATGCATCCTCCCGTGTGAGTCGGTCCAGGCGCGGCTGCTCTGTTCCGCTTAGCAGCGGCTGAAACACGCCTGAATTGTTCCGTGCTCCAGTGATCCCGCCAGAGTTGGCTCCAAATGTCAGGAGATATCCACGGTGGACATTTCCCTTTACACCGAGCCTTTGAGAGCTGATCCGATAGACGCCGAGTGCATTTGTCGTCTCAAATTCGTCGTATCTGATCAGCATGCTCTGGAAGCCATCGATAACGTGTCTGTAAAGTTGTTTTAAAAAATTAAATATATAGAGAATATATATATATATATATATTAATGTGGATATATATTTTATAATTTGTTACTTACACTCCACATCTGAAACCACATGTCCCGAAGCTCTAATGGGACCGCCTCAAAATTAGGAAACGGTCCAGTGAAATGCCGGTGAAACGTATCCGATATCGAATGCACTGTCCCCTCTGCTGGGAAAAAATTGTTCCATTACACAGATGAACAGTTAGTTATTGAACAAAAAATTTGAATACATTCCCACAAAAGTAAATAGAAACTTACTCGTCGCCATTCGGGGCTATCAGAATGTGCACTTCCTCTATCTGAGTCCCACATGTAGAAGCAGCTGTAGAGGGTACCACAGAAGTTGGGGTCAAAGGCGTATGCTCGGACTCCGCACCACGTGTATCATCCTCACTCGATAAAGACATCGGGCCGGGTAAAGACGGAGAAGGAGTACGATCACTCATCCCAATCGAACGTGATCTACGTGGAGGCATCTGTAAAAGAAGAAAATTTTCGTTAGCTATGTAATCATTAGTAATATGTATAAAATAATATAAATTAAATTGTTAAAAATAAATAAGTGACGTAGTATATGTAAGGAAATGCATACATATAATAAATTATTCACTATTTTCGTCCTCACTCGGATCATCTTCTGATTCCTATTCACTTTCAACTTCAGTATCAGAATCAATCAGGTCATCATATTCCGTATTTTTTGGTTCATTATCATCCAGAATCTCCCCTTCACCTGTTTCATGCACAAGTTCGCCGATTATGTCATCTTCACCACGTACACTGAATGTGATCGATTCATCTACATCTTCTTGGTATGGTCTCTCAACAACAGGTGCATCGATGACATGACGAGCCTTAGATTTGCATACTCCCATCCAATCAGGATAAGTGGCAGAGTATACTTGCTGAGCTTGCACAACTAATACAAATGGATCATATTTGGGGTATCTTTTCCTGGAATTAACATCCACAGTTTGGTAATGTGGATGAATCCTGACGCCCCTGTTAAGCACAGGATCATACTAGTCACACTTAAATAAAATAATATCCCTAGATGGAATCCCCGGAAACTGCACTTCAATGATCTCCTTCAAAATCCCATAATAGTCTCTCATGCTGCCAATATCTTCGTCCTCGCCCTTAACCCATACGCCACAATTAATAGTCCTTTTTCCGACTCCATGATCTTGCGTATAAAATCTGAAACCATTTATTATATATCCCTTACAAGATTTCACCTGCCTTGAAGGTCCCCAGGACAAACTTTTAATATTTTCGTCTGTTATGTTATTTTGATGATCTTGCACCTGCAACATATAAACAGTGTTATTAACTATTTAGAACAATTTTTCTTAAGCATTGTTGTTTACTACTCGACAAACAAAGACTTACATAAGCCCTGAACCATATGAGAAACTCGCCCTCAAATCTCCTATCAATTTCCTCCTCCGTTGTACATGGGTCGGCAGACCGCAATTCAGCTCTGAATTTCATGTTTCACAGTCATTATATAAGTCGAGTGCTGCCAACCACGAAGAATCAGTAAACCAGCGAAAATATGAAAAAAAAACGTACGTTACCAATGGTTGTATCTCTTCACAATTGAGATATATGTAATTAATAGCTGCCTTAAATTCCTCGGGAGAAAGGTATCTGGTAATTGTATTCCCGATCACCTTGCCTGCTGCATTACATATGGACAGCCCACATCTTTCTGAAACACCTTCGTCATTGCGAGCCAGATTTGTATGTCTAGTCTGGACATGCGGCTCGAAGTAATAAGAAAAAACGTAGACGCCTCTTCAATCAAATATGCATTGTAAATTGATCCCTCGACCCTTGCCTTATTTTTTACTTTCAACTTCAGGCGATATAAGAACCTACATTTTGTCATTTTAACGGTGTTAGAAATTCTACATCGAATAGTTAAAATAAACAGTTTAAATGCTCATGTCAGAAGGCCTAACCTCTCATATGGGTACATCCATCTATATTGAACCGGACCAGCAATCCTTCCTTCATAAGGCAAGTGAATCATTAAATACTCCATCACATCAAAAAAAGTATGAGGAAATATCCTTTCCAACTTGCATAGTAGGATTACTATGTTCTTCTCCCACTCTCTCATACGAGATGTTGACAGTTTTGGAGCACATAAATCCCGATAGAAAAAACTTAATTCTGTTAGCACATTCCAAATAGCGGTGGGGAGGAACTCTCTAAATGCAATAGGAAGCAATCTTTCCATAAATACGTGACAGCCATGCGTCTTCATGCCCGACATCTTCAACCCATTCAAATCAACACACCGACCTAAGTTAGACGCATATCCATCGGGCAACCTCAAATCCCTAACCCACTCCAATACAACCCTTTTTTGTTGATTCGTTAGAGAGTACTTAGCTTTCGGCATAGAAACTTTACCATTTCCAACACTTGAAATATGTAACTCTGGCCTATTACAATACACCTCCAAGTCTCGCCGAGCCTTTATATTATCCTTTGATTTGCCCTTCACGTCCATTACAGTATTAAACACGTTCTCGAACACATTCTTTTCATTGTGCATGACGTCAACATTGTGGTAAATTAAATTTGATTTCCAATACGGTAAGTCCCAGAAGATGTTACGCTTAGCCCAGTTGTGGTAAACCCCTCTACAGTATTATGCTTCGGGTTTCTCGGCCCTAGAATAATTACTGTCAAAAACATCACAGCATCCTTCATACACATCCATGGTGGTAAGTTGTACGGAGTAATAATAACAGGTCAACTCGAATATTGCTTTCCCGACATTCCAAATGGTGAGAACCCATCAGTACATAGCGCTAAACGCACTTTGCGAACCTCTTTCGCAAATTCCGTACGCACACAATCAAAATGATGCCATGCTTCACCGTCCCGTGGGTGACTCATCAATCCCTCATTCTGCACAGATTCGGCGTGCCACCTCATGTGTTTTGCAGTCGTTTTTGATGCATACAACCTCCGCAATCTCGGAGTCAAGGGAAAGTAGTACATTTTCTTAAAAGGGACTTCCTTTTGCTGTCTATTCTTGCGAAATTTCCTCCTCTGCATGTACCGAGGACTAGCACAAAACTTACTGTAAGCCCTAAGGGCAAATCATGTAATTTTAATTCATGACAAATATTGATGAGAACTAATATGTTTATATTGTGTGATAGGATTTGTGAAGAAAGAAGTTTGAAGTCTCATTGCCTTCAAGAGGAAGAGCAAAGAACAACCTCATTAAGCTATGAGTCTTTTGAGGTGTATTCAAAGATAAACTCA
Organism: Rauvolfia tetraphylla; assembly: GCA_030512225.1. NCBI lineage: Eukaryota > Viridiplantae > Streptophyta > Magnoliopsida > Gentianales > Apocynaceae > Rauvolfia > Rauvolfia tetraphylla. Next base: position 1,349,093 of record JAJQKT010000023.1, read on the forward strand.
AGGCATTGAAGACTTGAAGTGTAGAGTAGGTATGATGATAGGTAATATCTATATGAACTCTACACTTGTATGTCTTGGAGTCTATTGAATGCATAAAAGAGCATAAAATTGGTTTCTTAAGTTTAAAAAGACTTTGAATGAATCTTTAGCAAATGTGGTTTTGTGTTCTAAAAGTTTTTAAGTAAACTTTAAATGATCAAATGAGTTTGATTGTGATTTTCAAACTTATATTTGTCTAAATAAGTTATCTATATATATCAAATGTATTTCAAATACTTGGAAGATTGATTTCAAATGATTTTACAAAGTTTGAACACAATTCCATGAAATTCGGTCGTCCGAATTTGGTAGCAAAAATTTGCTACTGTTATTCCAGAGAAATTCGAAAGAAGATTCGGACGCATGAAGAAAAATTCGGTCGTCCGAATTTTGGTCTTCAGCATGGTCACTGTTCTTCCAGAGAAATTCGAACGAAGATTCGGACAAAGCAGGAAGAATTCGGTCGTCCGAAAAATTCGGACGCAAAATTCGGTCGTCCGAATTTCCTGAAAGTAGCCGTTAACTAGCCGTTTTATAGCTGTTTCAACTGATTTTCAAATTCTATAAAAGCTATAAACGTGCAATCTTTTGTAAGAACTGAATTTTTGAATATTCTAAGCTTTCCAAACATTTCTCAAGCTCTCTTATGTCTTGTGCATTCAATTGATCAATCCAAAGACATCAAAGTGTGAAGGTGCAACTTTGTGTAAATTCTACCAACAAGTGGTAACATCTACACACTCTTCTTTACTTATTCAATTGTGTTGATCTACTAGCTCTAGCAAGGTTATCTTGATAACATAAAACCCTTTAGGTAAGGGTAATCCTTGAAGTGGTGATTCAAGGTTGTTTGAGATATAAAACCATAGATTGGTGAGCCTTGTTTGTAAAAATTACTAGAAGAGGTTGTATGTGTAAAACCAAAGTGTGGTGAGCATCTCTTGTAATCTGTGAACTTGAGCACATAGTAGAGATATTGAAATCCTTAAGTGTATACTTAAGGTAGTGGAGGTAGATCTTGAGGATCGAACCACTATAAATTGTTTGTGTTCATTTGTTTACATTTCTTATACTGCTTTGCCATAATCTGTTTTTCTCTTATTCATATCATCTGTAATTGGTCTATACATATAAAAGATTTGAATTTGCTAAAATTATCCAAATACCTAATTCACCCCCTCTTAGGTATTTCACTTACATTCCCGCAAACTAACATCTGTCTTCCAATAAAGCATGCAACTGTTTGGGCAGCAATCTATTTTCTCCACAGGCAAACCGAGTCCAGAAACCATCTTCTTAGTATGGTACAAGTCCTCCGGAAGCAGATTATTATTTGGTAGAACCTCCTTAATCAGCTGCAATACCTGATTAAAACATCTTTCTGAAATATTATTCTCAGATTTAATATTCAGCATCCGAGCAACAAATGATAACTGCGAGTGGTTTGTGCATCCAGCCCACAAAGGAGTATCCGTAGCTTTTAACATATCATAAAATTTATTGGCTTCTGCATTTGGCGGTTCTTCATCGTCGATACCCATTGCCAGGTCTAATTGAGGGTCCAAACCAACACCCTCCATTACCATCTGCTGAAATGGATTAATAGGGGTAGATTGGGATTGAGAGGTGGTTGGAATCATCCCTGGATGCAACGGAGTGAGACTCTCACCGTGACTGGTCCAACGGTGATAATCGGCGACAAATCCAAATCTATACAAGTGCACCTGCACTTCATCCGGAGAAAGGTGCACCTTATTCTTACACTTCGCGCAAGGAAATCTCAACCACGAGGTGTGCCCGTTCGACAAACAGTACGCTATAAAACCCTTAACCCAATATTTATATTCATTTGTAATTCCCTTAATCCCTTGCATATGCCGTTTGTACATCCAACTACGATCATCCATCTACATTAAAAATTTTTGCCTTTTAAATTTTTCCTGATTCCACGAAAAAAATTTAGGAATTCGGCATGTCTTATTAAAATAGAGTCGAAAACTTAGACAAGTGTTAAGGAAGAAACAAAAATTCGGCAGCATCTCCGCTGTAAAATGGATATTTTCCAGGCACAAGGCCACCACAATCAATCCCCAAAGCCAAATTTAGTTCTCCCAATAATTAATTCCAACTAAATATATCCAAAAATCCACAACGCCGCCTCAAAAATAATATAAATATCTTCATAAAATTTAAAAACATTAAAGTCATGCTCAATTAAAAGAATTAAAAAACCAGCCACAAAAATACCAAAGTTGAAAGAACAGATGCAAAAATTACAAGAAAAATAATAAATGTATTAAAAAGTAGAAACAAATACATCAAATAAGAGAACAAAAAAACAAAAAAAAATAAGAAAACTTATAAATTAAAACAAAAAAGGAAAAAATAGGTAATAATTTGCCAAAAAAAGGGAAAATTTTATACCCCATTGCAATAATAATGTGAAATTTAAAAGTAGTAAAAAAACTGAAAAAATAAGAAATGGTGGGAAATCTTACCTCGGTCGATCGGCAGGCTGTGTGAGCGGCAAGCTGGGCGGACGCGGACGGATACTGGGCAGCCGCGGGTGAGGCTCGGCGACGCTGGCCGGGCGGACCCTGGCGAGGGCTGAGGGGGACCGGCGACGCTGGGCGACGCCCAGGGCGGACTCGCGAGGCTCAGGGCGGACCGGCGAGGCTGGGCAGACTGGTGCAGCGAGTGCAGTGGCGACGCTACTGCGGCAGTGCAGTGGCGACGCTATTGCGGGCAGTGCGAGGTGAGGTCGGGCGGACGCCGGGTGCGGCGAGTGCGAGCCAGGGCTGACGGCAGGGCGCGCGCAGTGCAGTGCAGGCGAGGCCGGGCGGATGCTTTGCACGGACCGGGCGAGAGTCGGCAGCTGGCGTGCGGGAACGGTGATGGATTGGGGTTGACGCAGCGAGTGGCGGTGACGGGCTGGACGGGTAGCAGCTAGGGGAGGCAGTGGAGATTGGCAGATGGCGGGCAGCGGGATTGATGGGAAATGGGAAATGTTTGGGAATTTTTGAGTGTTGATAAAATGAAGAAGGAGAAGTTTTTTGCGACGGATTTTTTATTTTTTTTAAAATCGGTGGTTCCTTTTGCGACGTAATATAATAAAAATTACACAATGATTCAAAAATCACGGTAATAGAAAATATCATATACCCTAGATACCTAAAGTGGGGATAGTACAAAATTACTAGTACTAGTAACGAAATAAATAAATACACATTAATTTTCTTCGCTTCAACTCCATCGCCACCCTTGGAATATCGGAACAAGCAAAGTTCTGCATCCACATCCACTGTAAAATTGCTTAGGAAAGAGATAAAATACTGAAAGAGGGCCCATATTAAATCCAGATAAATAAATTCCTCTAAAATAGAGGAACAAGACAATAGAAATTATCTGCGATATAACTCTTCCGTACAATTTAGATCTTGATAGAAGTTGTATAGAAAAAAATCTATCGTGATTTGCGAGTAGGGGTACACAAAAAGATGGAAATCCAAATTCGAGTCACCGATCAAGCCCTGTGACCAGATTACACTATACATATATAGATAATTTGGCAGTGATCAAAGCTTCGGCAAGTGCCATATCTCTGATCCGGCCAGATTGCAAAAAATAGATTCAGACACAGAGACACAACAGAGAGGAGAGAGAACAGAGGAGAAAAGGAGAAGCATCATAAAGAGACTGGAGACTTTGGCAAAGATCGAAGCTCCGTCAAATACCAAAGCTTCGATCCAACCAGATTGCAAAACTCAAGATGCAGATGCAGAGACGCAACAGAGAGGAGAGAGAACAAAGAAAAAGTGAAAAGCTGATGCTTGGCCGGTCAAAATCCGGTCTCTGACCATAGCCAGAGGCCAGATCTGATCGGAGAAAAGAAACAAGATATTGCGCTGATAAGGTAGAGAGAAGGGAGAGAAAAAGGTATGAAAGATATTGTTAAAATAACTCTATTTAATTTCTTTAGAATAAAACATTATATTAAAACATTGTAATTACTCCAAACAAATGAAAGAAAATATAGATTAAAAGCTAATCTAAGTTGACCGAATGATAAGTTTAAAAAAAAAACAAAACAGTAAACGAATTCAAAATTTAGAGATAGGACAGGTAATGAACCATTTCTCGCTTCGGTTGATGACATTTCCTCGTAATTACTTGATTCGTTCTCTTTTTCCCAGTGTTCTGCACATTTGTCTTTTGCGACATTCCTTCTAGTCAAATTCCTCCTCCTTCTTTCTCATCTTTTCTCATCGTTGCTGAAGAAAGAAAGGCTCTCCGATCAAATTTGGTATTCCAATTACCGCCATATATCATCATAATTTTGCTGAATCCATGGAATTATCGGGAGTTGAAGATTTGTTCAATTCACCAATTGACGTAAGTAATTATATGGGCTATCCTTTATCGTGGTCAGCTTCCCAAGGCCTCTGGGGGGATAAGTGGGTTTTCTGGAGTCAACAGGATCATGAATTTCAAAGCCTACTTCGTTCCCTGTATCCCAGTAAGTAGTCCTGGCCTTTCTTCCCGCTGAATAATTTGTGAGTTTAGCATTCCCCAGTAATGCTGTCTATATGAAATTATCAGTCAGGAAAAAATTCAGACTAGTGTACGAACACAGGTACTGATAACTCTGGCTCCGGAAACAGGGCAATCGCAAAAAAGATCAAAGCTTCTCTTCAGAGACTACAGACGTTCACTTTTCCTGGGGGCAACCTGATTCAGTTTTGGGCACCAGTTCAAGGTGGAGACAAAACTTATTTAACAACGGCTGACCAAGCTTTTGGCCTTGACAAACTTGACATGGGTTTATGTTCGTACAGGAAACACTTTACAATGCGTATATTAGTTCCAGTTCATATAAATGAAATAACTGTAGGAGAAGAAGATATTTTGGGTCCAATTGCACGCGGGTTTCGGCGTGGACTTCCTGAGTCCTGCAATGATGTGAGGGATTACTCTATCCAAGAATATCCTCTCCGTGATTCTGCTATAGCTTGTGGCATAACGTCCTGCATGGTCCTGCCATTGTTCGAGGCAGTCGGGGCACAATGCATTGGCGTTCTTGAGATTCTATCAACAACGCATATACCAGCTCTAGCATACTATATGGTTATTGAAGAGGCAATAAAGGTATGTTTAACCCTTTTTGTTGGATTTGACTCTTAAAACTAAGTTTTAAATCCATGGATACTTCATCTTGATGAAAAGGGAACAAAAGTGGTACACTCCGAGTAAATTTAGGAACTTTTTCAATCTATTACTTTGGAAATTTCTTCAAAAGTAATACACTTTGTCCATAGGATTCTGGAGTCATGATATTCAATCTATGAATTTTTATTGAAGATGATGAAAATACTATGCACAATATGTTGCTCATAAAGGATGAACATGTATATTCGTGGCAGACGCTGGATTGAAAACTTGGAGGCCGCAATCTAATGTGTTATTTGTAATTAATCAAATATTGATGTAGTTAAGTAATTATTATCTATAAGTGAATTTACACTAAAATTTTAAAAAATTAGTTTCAAATATATATTACCAGTAAATATTCCAAAAAATCATTTTCATCTCATTTTGTAGTCTAGTATTAATTTTCTTCGTCTATGAGAATGATTATTCTATTACAATGTAGCAATTGAAAGAGTAAGAATAAGAGTCACAACTTTTTATACAAGCTAAAAAACATTGAATTTCCTTGTCTTTGTCACAACTATTGAAACAAATTGGATAAAGTTGACATTTTTTAAATTTTGAAAGTCGTATCAAATCAAATGATAAAAAAGTTGTATGTTGTACCTTTGTATCATATCACTATTAATAGTCTTGTGGATAAAATAGAAATATTAAATGAGAAATATTAATTTCTTTGGCATAAAATGAGAGAATCGAATTGGAAATAGCAAAAAAATTTCAAAAGAAAATGGGACTTAAACATAAAAGTATCCCATATTATATTGAATATTTTTCTTTTTCTATGTTTACGTCAAGGAGGTATGTGTGAAGTATTGGCAAATTTTGGCTCAAGTTACTGTTTTGACAAAATTACATGAGCCAATAAATTTACCCTTTTTAATGCATTGTCCTTTGTTTATGCACAAGTTACTGTTTTGACTAATTGAATTTTTAACATTTCCTAATAGGACATGGGCCTAATGATATTCAATGAAAGGCTGAATTATTGCGATGTAAGTTATTTTACTTTATTTTTATTTTTTGAACTCTTTTCATGGCACACTAACACACATTTAGTACAGATGTTGAGTATTAGACTAGGAAGCATACGTGCCGGTGAAGTAATTAAAGATATATGCCATAGCCATCAACTTCCTTTTGCTCAAATGTGGGCTGCCACCTCCAATGGAAGATGCGTAGCTAAAATCTCAGGTTATCGGCCAGGCCCATATAATTGGGAAGCTTTTTATCGCAGATTTAATGTCTCCTACACGTGGGAGGGCGAAGGAGTTGTTGGGAAGGCATTTGCATCGCGCAATGCATGTTTCTGCAACAACGTAAGAGAGTTATGTATAAGTGCATGTCCTTCGCTACCGACTGCACGAAAATTTGAACTGGCCGGCTGTTTTGCAATTTGTTTAAAGAGTGCTATAGTTCGTGATCGTTTCTACATCCTGGAGCTCTTTTTACCCCATACCAGAGAAGAATACGGAGATCCAACAAGTTTTGCGAACTTGCTGTTGACGAGTCTGAAAATGAAAATTCAAAAATCGTCATGGGGTCATTATTTCCAAGAGCTGGGGGACAAATTGTTTGTTGAAGTCATAAAAACTTCTTCAGATGGTGGACTTGATTCTTTTCAAATATGTGATAGTACTAAACAGATTAAGAGGCCCAAGAGAAACTACTCCGAGTTTCAATCGGGTTATCCATTTTCCAATCCGCAAGTTGATTTGGATTTGCATTTGAGCTTGCTTGGTTCAGGGATTTCTGGTGTTGATAGCTACTCGGTGGTTCAATCGAACTCCTTGCCTTCAGTTCAGGAAATGAGTCTGGGTATGCGTCTGGATTCTCTGAATGGCAATGGAAAGTATTCCCTGATTCAACCGAATTCTCCATCTTCGGTTCAAGAAAGGATTTTGCGTTTGAATCCCAGGCAAGAGGCAGAAGATGACTCAATATCATCTTCAAGTGTGCGAAATTATACCGTAGTTCGACCAACTCCATCAATCTCAGAGCCTATCTCTAGTAGTGACTCTGATTTTTCGGATATTAATGCTTTTTGCCAAATCTTGAGACATTGATAATATCTGTTTTTCTTTTTCATTTATTTATTTATTTTAGAGCTTTTAATGCTAAAGTTAATTCTCATGTCATTTCCTCAATTAAAAAAACTAAAGTTAATACTAATCACTATTTGACTAATATGGCATTATAGCTAACCAAATTAACTTCTTCAACTTTATAGTTATTTAGAATCACTTTTTTTAAAAGTAGTTAAGTTTCACCTTTTTAAACTTACACTAATTTGGCCAAAATGTGTTTTGAACTATTTTTTTAGATAAAAAGAATGAGCTGACTTTCTGTGAAAGAATAAGTCGAGCTAGGACGACTGGTAAATTACATGACCTTCTATTCTTTACAAGAAGTTAATTTTTCTGGAAAAACACTTTAACCCTTTGAACAAGAATTGAATAAGAGCACCATGCGATTGTACTATCTCTTATTTATGCATAGGATTTATGTATCTCTTATACATTTGCAATCTTAAGTTTTCAAGAGATTAGGGTGTTTCTCATAGAACTTGAGAGTTCTTCAAAGTGCAAACCTAAAATTTGAAAACTGTGAGAGAAACACATCCCAGTAGAAAATAAGAAAATGTACAAAGTATGAGCTGATATTGGAAGCAAGTGAATGTTTCAATCGTTTTATCTTCATCTCTTCAAGGTTCACAAGTACCGATTTTAAACTTGTGCCATCAAAGACGAGAAGGTTCATGGGTGAAAAAATAATTACTAGATCTATTAAAAATCTAAGTATATAGTTGCTAGATTTATAGAAAACTAGTAGTGATATAATTGCTAGATCTATTTGCAAAACTAATATGTATAACTTGAGAGTATCTTGGGTGTAAGATGTTTAGGGTTGTATTGTTTGATCTCTACCGTTAAAGAGATTGTGTGCTCATGAAAATAATTGAGATGGCATTCTTAAGGAATGGATGTAGGCATGTTGTTGAACTACAATAAAAATCTTTGGTGTCTCGTTCATTTCTTGCTTTACATAGCTTTGATTGTTTGCTTGTTTTACCGTCATTCACTTTGGATTTGGCAAACACATTTTGTACAAGAATGATCAAGTTTAAAGTATACTCTCCTCACAATGGAAAGACTTGCTAAAACTATTATTTTGACAATATCACAATAACTATTTTTCCAACTATATATTGGAAACAATTAGCTTGATAACCTTTTGAAACTATTTTTGAATTGCAATGACTAGCTTAGCAATTTGCTTCGAACAACAAAAATAAAGATTAGCCTGACATGACTAAAAAAATGTATACCTTTCTAACTTTATAATTTATGAGGAACTTGAAGATGCTTACAATGAACTTTACAAAGTGTACAAAAATGTCGCAAAGAAATAGGTGCAAGTCAAGAAAGATTTCAAGTCTTTGGAATCTAAAAAAAAAGGCGCTATAGTTAGAATGTTTTGAATCTAGCTTATCTGAAATTACTTAAGCTAGCTTCCCTGATTCTTCTAAAAATATTTCTGGTTTGTTTTTTAGTCAAACTTGTAAAGAGTTAGATGAAACATTTTCCGAGTTAAAAAATTTGAGAAAAGAAGTCATTGCGAATTATTTTAATACTAAAATTTGAGAAAAAATGACATTTTACAAAAGCAAGTTGACTCTTTGAAAAAATATTTGACAAAGTTTACAAAGGGAACAGAAATTCCTGATTTGCTTCTTGGAAGTAAAGGTATTCGTATAAAAAATCTAGATTAGGATATAATCCTTTATCCTCTAAGAGAAAATACGTATCTCACTTTGAAAAGGAAGAATCCTCGAGTCATTTACATATAGTTTGCTTTGCTTGTGGTCATGAAGGGCACAAATTTAACTTTTGCATAAAGAAAAAGCTTCGAGCTAAAATGATTTGGATGCCAAAAGCCCTCAAGCTAATGCACCTACTGATAAAAAAGGAGCCAATTCAGTTTGGGTACCTAAAAAGAAGTAATTTGTTTTGTAGGTGTGCATATGTATTTATCTTTGTTATTATTTGATAATGGTACTTATATTTGAAGTATCTGATGGACTTTATATGCTTGAAACATATAAGTGGATTGTTCCTTTAGAAATAATGAGATTGTCTTAGTAAATTATTATTGAAAGAATGATCAAGTATGTTTATGTATGAGAAAATCTATACGTAACTATGTTTGATATGTATTTATCTATCAGAAGATATCCTTATTGTATAATTTGTTGATTGAAATGATGTTTTTCACATTATGAGAAGAATATCATCAATCAAAAAAATATTATTATTTATGACTTTCATCATCTTGATTTATGCACAAGTATTAATAAACTAAAAGTTTAAAATATTTTTTATTTTCAAATAATTACAAATTGATTGTTTGACTGACTTCTGTAGAGTTAGTCATAACGATATTCTTAGTTATATATTTTTCTATTTGGATAGATATCCTAGCAAAACAAATATATGAATTCTATAACCATATGATTTTGATGCATACTTGAAGCGTAGTTGATTTTTTTATTTTGAAAATAAAATCTTCAAAAGAGAAGAGGATTTGAGGATTAAGATATTCTTCTTGAAAAATTTAGAAAGGTAAGTATTGTGACCAAAGTTTTAAAAAATTAACAATTTATTTTGATTGAACATCTTGGAGATGCTTCATGTCGACATAGTGCATCAATTGTCATTGGGTTATTATACGTGATAAAGATCTTTATATCTATAAAAGGATATTGAAGAACTCTTTGGTCCTAAAGTATTATAATTAATTTAGCATATGAATACACTTGTCTACGTACAAGTAGATGTCTATTCTGATTCTTCTCTACCCAATGAATTTTGAGATAGTATTAAACTTGCCTTTAATATCTCATTGAGTTAGTTTATCTCGATTAATAAAAAAATTCAACTCATATTGAAACGAATATACAAGGTATAAGTTACCTATATGATTCATATAAATTATGTCATTTATAAACATGTGTTGATTATAACAGTTATGTCTTCGACTTACGTTGAAGAAATAAATATCCATGATGTTGGTTAAGAATATGTGTGATCATATTAATGTTTTATTATATTCGAGATAAACATATATCCTTTAAGAAATAATTTCAACTTTATTGTTAGATGATAATAATGTTTGGAATATATTAAAAGAGATAAAGTATATTTCTTGATATTCTTTTACTCATAAACTCTATAAGAGATTTGATATTGATACGTAACAAATTCAATTATTTAATGATCTGACAAATTTATTTACTAAGACCTTACCAATAGCAACATTTGATTGGAAAGTATCGGTGGAGAAATCTCAAAAGATTATTTCATGAGAGGGAGTAATAATGATATAAAAAATAGTGTACTTTTTTTTTCTTCACTAGAGTTTTTTTCCTACTCGATTTTTATCTAGTAAAATTTTAACGAGTCATATTCTATATATAGTAGACATCCAAGAGGAAATATTATGAATGTCCATTATTCTAAGTTATGGAATATAAAAGGTTATGTGTTATAACCAAGTTGTAACATCCATCATTTATAAATTACTATCCTCATTACCTTAACTATCTTAGAGAATGTGAAGATAATGAAAGTATATTATGTAAGTTATAGAGGAGCTTACTAATGACCTATGATAGAAAATGTCAATTCTGACTCTATAAATAAAACTATATGAAGTAGCTTGTAAGATGATATATGGTGAAAAACTCTTAATAAAATTTTAATTTTTATATTTTTTGTATTCTCTCTTTTTCTTTTTGCTATAGTTTAAAGTTTTATTTATTTTCATTTTATAGTTAATTTTTGTATTTATTACGATCAAATTTTACAACAATATCAGGTATGATTGAATAAAATTTAAGTTTAAAATTTTTTATTTTAAAATTTATAAAAATAAATTTATTTATTAAAAAAGTAAATTTAAAATAAAAATTTAAATTTGACTCAATCCAAATACAAGGGAATTAGAGAACAAAATTGACAGAGATTTCATAACAGGCATTATTGGATCGAAATAACGTAACAAGTTCCAAAGTTGATAACCATTTGTCTTGTCGATGAAGATGAGAAGAAGAAAGATGCCATGCCATCGAGCATGACTGGCAGGATCTTCGGTCAGATGACAAAAAACTACTCGGTAGGGATTGGGTGGGCTACTGTGGTTGACTTGACTAGCATCTGCTGAGCATTTCCCGGCAATTGCTAATTAATTATGTGGTCGATTGACATGGCTCGCATTTCCTCCAAATTGCGTGCTGCTTCTTCTTCCTCCTCTCCTTCTGATTCCAGAAGGCCAAATTTCTGAATTATTAGCTGCGAAGCCATATATCGCCATAAGTTTGCAGAATCCATGGAATGAGGAGGAGCTCATGAGATATGAATTCTTCAATTCACCTGCCGATTTGAGCACTTCTACGCCAAATCGGCATAATCCTGCTCCGTGCAAGTGATATGTTGTCTGGATAATAGCTATGAAGTAGTAAACTGCTCAACGCACATAATCCCTTTTTCTATTACATGATAACTATTTTGTATTTTAATATAAAAAAAAAGTTTCGCAGTTAAAGCCTGCACAGTACATAAGAAATGCAATAAAGAACATTAAATACTTTAAGATGCATGTGGCGATAGCGTATAGCATGTGACATGAGACGGAAGAAATTATTGAAGTTAATAATTTATGGAAAAATGCTTTTTGGATCAAGTTGATATCAAGGGAGATACTAAAGTAATTTTGGATTAAAACATAATAAATCATTACAATTTTACCCTTCATTTTTTAAGATTGGATTTCAATCGAAAAGTTTGAAAGTATCCTAGTTAAATTAGTTCAAACCATAATTATGAACAAATGACGCCTTTTGGTTTATGTTATGACATATATCAGCATTTTGTTTCAATTAGATTAGTCCATATTTCTAACATAAAAAGAGTGGATTGCAGAACCAAGTTCAGTTGACTGAGGTTGTTGCTTGTTGATCCAAAAATTTATACTTTGTTTACACTTTTGCTATCAATTGGTTCCAGGTACTTCTTTTTCTCACGCTTATACAAATATCAAATTAAATTATAATGAATATATTCTCATTCAAAAAATAAAAAGTTAAGATATAATTTACTAAATAGTTTATCAATAGTCTGTTAGAAATTATAATATAGACATGAACCAAAATATATCTCGCAGCGGAAAAAAAATTAATTAAATGCGTACCTTCAGCCACTATTGTTCAAGTAATTGCATAAAAATAATACATTGATTTGAACTGTCTCGATTCCCCTGTCTCTGTGTTGTTTTGTATGGGAGTCTTCTAACCTATGCCTATCAATTTTACAAAAAAACCCTGGAACTGATGGTGTTGCACATGCTTTATATAGGCTAGGCTAGGGACCCTCATATGATGGATACCAATTAGAGTTTCCTTTCATCAATGAAACATCCGAAATATATTCCAAAATCATAATCAATCATATCTTTATTAATATTTACCTAATTAACTTAAATAGGAGAAAACATGGTAACTACTTATAATGTGTGGGCCACATTAAGGTTTTTTTATCAAGACCAAATTCTTACATTCGCCCACTTAGCCCACATGTTATAATTAGGTAAATGCATTTATGAGTGATTGCAAAAACTCAAAGTATGGCCAAAAAACTTTATAATCACTATATTGCATTATGGTTATGTAACGGTTACTTAATCAGAAAATGTAATACAAGAATCATTGCGGTTATGTTCTTCTGTTGAACACTCTCTTCCATGTATTACAATGTAAAACATTTCCTAATCAAGCCCCTAAACTTTATGAATGAACTTAATATAAGTCATTCAGGGTCCAATCTTATGGATCCAATATGAATCACAACTTGATACATGAACTTTATGTGCACAATCATGTGAATAAAATTACTCAAATGTCTAGACAATTAATGTCAGTATGGCAATACCTTTATGTGCTAATTGAGTAACCAGAGTTGAATAATAAATCAGCCGGCAACTTAAAATTTCAACTCTATAACTTTATACTCAATAGCCACTTGTTGCAAACTGACAAAGAAACTGTATGTCGAGTTGCTTATTCAACTATCAAAACAAAATGTTCAAAATGAACAATATAGTTGAATAACATAAATTTGGCTAATAGCAAAATCGGCGAACAATATGCCAAATTATATGCTTGTGATACTATCATAGCATCCTTGGATTTTCCATTCTTTCAATGTATTGTAAAAATAGATAATTATCTTAAATGTGACAAGCTTAAGTAATGAGCAATATTTTTTATAACGTAATAAGAATATCATAATTTCGGTCACAAGAACATTGATAAAATGTTCTTTACAATCCTTCATTAATCTCTATGCAAATAATACAAGAGATTATAATTAAGACCCCTTTATATTGATATTTAAAATATAAAATTACTCAAAAGTCACTAACATTCTTTTGCCAAATTTTACAAAATAAATATCAACATATGAGAGTAATAAACTTTATTTACTCCCACGACCTTGAGGTATATAAATAAACAATGATGCACTTCAAAACAAAATGAAGAAACAACATCATAACTTTAGATATATCATTGGAAGAAAACAATTTCATACATTTAGAGAGTTTCATTATCTTGCAAAATGAATTATCAAAATATTCGAAAACCTTTATACATGCACATGTATACCTCTCCATTATATATAATGCATATCAAATCATATTTTCATATCCATTAAAAGTAACTCTATATCAAAATGAGTTGCAATGTCATGAATACTCCAATAGAATCCTTCATTAAAACTTAAAGTAAGTTTTCATGATAATGGATGCCATTTAAATGAAATTTTGAGAAATAAGTCTAACTTTACTAATCAACATTACTAGATAAAATATAATAACCTATATTAGTATGCACTAATAGAGGTTAACTCTAGTAATTTGAACAAGATTTAGACTTAAATTTAATCTCAGATAGAACACTGCTTTATGGCATCAAACCAAAATATGGAGTCTAAATTATTCATGACTTATGAAAATATAATTGAATCATTTTTATTCTAACAAAAAGGTTAGAATATCAAAGGTATACAACCAGTAGAAGTGATTAAAACTCTAAATTCATAAAGAACCTATAACTCCAATTGTTTTTGAAATCTTTCATCAATGGAAAATAAAAAGAGTGCTCTTTATGTAGTTCTTCAAAGAAATCCTCATTTTGAGTTTGAAAAACTAGGTGGATAATATAAAAGGACAATAAATTTAAAATTTGGAGTCAAAAATAATATCAAATAAACAACCACTTATTATCCTTATCCAATTTCATCGGTTAATGGTTTTAAATTCTTTACCTCAGTTGGAAACTTTCATATGTGTATTCATTACAGATGTGGTTTCCAAACATTCTTGTAAAGAAAACTCAAAAGAAACCTCATCTTATACACAAAAGTGGTTCTAAAACTCTTCCAAAGGTACATGTAACTTAAATTACAACTACTTTTGTTTACATTATTCTAAATGTCATCATTCAACCTCTTAACTTTATGATGTTGAATTTATCTTTATGTATCAAATGCTTAAAATGCTGTGGCTATTCTTAAGCACATGATATAAAATAAAATAAACTTGCATGATGACATTCAAGAATATTCTTAAATTTGTCAACTTATCTTAATGTTGACAAAACTAAAATAGTGTACATACATACAATAAATGAGGTGCATAATAAATATTTATTTTGATAATTATTAATCACAAAACTTAATGTAATTAATAATTCTTATTACTTTAAAATACTTGGGATACTGTGGCTACTCCCAAATATATAACGTAATTGTATTTCTGAGAAACACCTCCAAAATATCAACTATCATTATGTTGATAAGATTTTTGTATGTACACATAATGTAATAAATATGCCTCTAAAATTATTTATTACCTTATAGATGTCATTATTTAGTCACCAAAACTTTATGTGACTAAAATTCTTATATGTCAAGTATTTAAGATGCTTTTACTACTCTTAAACAATTGACACAAATATAAATATTTTTTTATGACATCACAAATAATTATTTGAAAAATCAACTTAACTGTATGTTGATTTACACAAAAATACATAGGGACATGAGATTTAATCATCATACCATATTTAATTCCATGACATTTTGTTTAAATATAGTCCAAAAATATAATGAAAAATGTCATTGAATTAAAATAAAATAAATCAACGTCCCAAGTTCAAAGAAACTTTATAGAGACACTATTTAAAAAATATGTTGATGCCCTAAAAGTTTAAGGCTTTAATGGAAGGAATAAAATATCCTTACCCTAAATTTATAATAAAATTTATGGCATAAACTCGTAACCAATAATGAAGCATCAAAGATGTTCAAAAACCATGACTAGTTCATCAACTTGCAAATTCTCTAATTTGTTGTCTAAATTCTAATTGAAAACAAAAAAAACTTACTTTATTTGAAGGCAAAGAATAAGACAAAAATCTTCATAAAAGACTTCATAGAAACCGAACATAAACTAGTGAAATCTTTTGCAAAAATCATTGCCTTCATTGAAAATTTCAACGAAACCGAATAAAAATTGATAAAAGAATCACATAAGATAAAAGCTCAAAACTTTCAAATAAGAAAATTCAAGTTTTGAAAACAAAAGAATCATATGAGACTAAAGCTCGAATCTTTTTTTATTTAAATTCACCAATGCAAATTGTTTTGAGGAGGCATGAGATTCAATGTTGCAGAGGCACATGAGGAATTTTACAAATGAGCTCAAGGCAAAAGTGCGTGCACACGCTGTTCGAATTCCGCCACTCCTCATTACCAAACAATGAGGCTAAAGAAGGCTCTGATACCACATGTTAGAAATTATAATATAGACATGAACCAAAATATGTCTCGCAGCGAAAAAAATTAATTAAATGCGTAGCTTTAGCCAATATTGTTCAAGTAATTGCATAAAGATAATATCTTAATTTGAACCGTCTCGATTCCCCTATCTCTGTGTTGTTTTGTATGGGAGTCTTCTAACCTATGCCTATCAATTTTACAAAAAAAAACCTGGAACTGATGGTGTTGCACAGGCTTTATATAGGCTAGGCTAGGGACCCTCATATGATGGATACCAATTAAAGTTTCCTCCATCAAGGAAACATCCGGAATATATTCCAAAATCATAACCGATCATATCTTTATTAATATTTACCTAATTAACTTAAATAGGAGAAAACATGGTAACTACTTATAGTGTGTGGGCCACATTAAGGTCTTTTTATCAAGACCAAATTCTTACATAGTCAACAAAAACTGTTAATTATTAGTTTCGAATAACAAAATATTTACTTATAGTTGTCAATAGTCAATACGACTATCGATTATTAGTTTTGAATAGTAAAATATTATATTGTAATTATCAAAAATCAATATAGGTATTTTAATTACTTTTAAAAATTTATTATTTTCTAAAATTTAATTGCAACAAGAATATATGTATAAATTACATTAATATAGGAGAAAAAGTGGAGGGAAAGTGCCATGGAGGAACAGAAGATTTTTGGGTTAACAAAGTCAGTTTTCCTTCCATAAGAGTATTTTAGGTGCATTGTTAATTTGTTATGCTTAACCCTCTTGATCACGAATTTGCGGATCAACTTGATCCATTTAGAAGCTCCCTAATTTAAGATCCCTCTTGTTCCATACTTTAAGATGCACTAAAATTCTGCTTTATCAAAAGGGCTAAAGGAGATGGTCCTGCTTCTATTTAAAAAATAATAATTCTGTTATTTTATTCTATTTGGATTAGTTTTCTTTTGAGAATTCTTATTTTGAAAACAAGAAAAGTGAATTTATTCGTAAAAAGAGAAGTAAGACTCAAAATAAAAAGTAATATTTAAAACTAAAAATTTATACCAATTCGTATAAACCCGAAATTGTAGAGTAAAAACTAATAAAATGTTTAAAATAACTTTATTTAATTTCTATAGAATAAAACATTATATTAAAACATTGTAATTACTCCAACCAAATCTCACTTTCCTCCAGTTGAAAATTCAACTTTTTTTTTCTCGAAAAGGTTTAAAGCATTGGGTTTCAGAATTTTAGTAATGTGGTAAAAACATTTTTTGAAAGATTGGATTGGGTTTCTTTTTTTAATTAAGTGTATTAAAAATTATAAAAAAAATTATTCGTGAGAGTGAGCCTAAAATTTAAAAAGTTAACAAATGAAAGAAAATATAGATTAAAAGCTAATCTAAGTTGACAGGTAAGTTTAAAAAAAAACAAAAACAAAACAGTAAACGAATTCAATATTTAGAGATAGGACAGGTAATGAATCATTTCTCGCTTCGGTTGACGACATTTCCTCGTAGTTACTTGCTTCTTGCTCTTGTTCACACTGTCCTTTCTTTGCACATTTGTCTTTCACGCGGTTGATTGACTAGAGTTGCGCATTTCCTTCTAGTCAATTTCCTCCTCCTTCTTTCTCATCTTTTCTCATCGTTGCAGAAGAAAGAAAGGCTATCCGATCAAATTTGGTATTCCAATTACTGCCATATATCATCATAATTTTGCTGAATCCATGGAATTATCGGGAGTTGAAGATTTGTTCAATTCACCAATTGATGTAAGTAATTATATGGGCTATCCTTTATCGTGGTCAGCTTCTCAGGGCCTCTGGGAGAAGAGGTGGGTTTTCTGGAGCCAACAAGATCAGGAACTTCGAAGCCTGCTTGGTTCCCTGTATCCCAGTAAGTACTCCTGGCCTTTCTTCCACCCGAATTTAATTTGTGAGTTTAGCATTCCCCAGTAATGCTGTCTATATGAAATCATCAATCTGGAGAAAATTCAAACTAGTGTACGAACACAGGTATTGATAACTCTGGCTCCGGAAACAGCGCAATCGCAAAAAAGATCAAAGCTTCTCTTCAGAGAGTACGGACGTTCACCTTTCGTGGGGAGAACCTGATTCAGTTTTGGGCACCAGTTCAAGCTGGAGACAAAACTTATTTAACAACGGCTGACCAAGCTTTTGCAGTTTCTGGCTTTGCAGGACTTCACAAGGGATTATGTTCGTACAGGAAACACTGTACATTACGTCTATTAGTTCCAGTTCATATAAATGAAATAAGTGTAGGAGAAGAAGATATTTTGGGTCCAATTGCACGCGGGTTTCGGCGTGGACTTCCTGAGTCGTGCAATGATGTGAGGGATTACTCTACCCAAGAATATCCTCTCCGTGATTCTGCTATAGCTTGTGGCATAACGTCCTGCACGGTCCTGCCATTGTTCGAGGCAGTCGGGGCACAATGCATTGGCATTCTTGAGATTCTATCAACAACGCGTATAGAAGCTCGAGTAACCTATAGGATTATTGAAGAGGCAATAAAGGTTTGTTTAACCCTTTTTGTTGGATTTGACGCTTAAAACTAAGTTTTAAATCCAGGGATACTTCATCTTGATGAAAGGGAACAAAAGTGGTACACTCTTGAGTAAATTTAGGAACTTTTTCAATATATTACTCTGGAAAATTCTTCAAAAGTAATACACTTTGTTCAATCTTTGAATTTTTGTTGAAGCTGATGAATATACTATGCATAATATGTTGCTCATAAAGGATGAACATGTATATTCAGGGCAGACGCTGGATTGAAAACTTGGAGGCCGCAATCTAATGTGTTATTTGTATATAGTGTCGCTCTTTCAAGTCATAATTGTTATCTATAAGTGAATTTACACTAAATTTTTTTAAAAATTAGTTTCAAATATATATTACTAGTAAATATTCTAAAAAATCAATTTTCATATCATTTTGTAGTCTATTATTAATTATCTTCGTGTATGAGAATGATTATTCTATTACGACTGTAGCAATTGCAAGAGCAAGAATAAGAGTCACCACCTTTTGTACAAGCTGAAAAACATTGAATTTCCTTGTCTTTGTCACAACTATTGAAACAAATTGGATAAAGTTGACATTTTTTAAATTTTGAAAGTCTGTATCAAATGATAAAACTGTTATATGTTGCACCTTTGTATCATATCACTATAAATAGTCTTGTGGATAAAATAGAAATATTAAATGAGAAATAGTAATTTCCTTGGCATAAAATGAGAGAATCTAATTGGAAATAGCAAAAAAATTTTCAAAAGAAAAGGGTTGCCATTTTGTGGAATTGGAGGTTATTTTAGCCTCGAAAGGCAAAGAATTTTGCACACGCTAGCCAAAATGGGACTTAAACCTAAAATTTTGCACACGCTATATTATATTGAATATTTTTCTTTTTCTACATTTATGTCAAGGAGGTATGTGAAGTATTGGCTGTATGTATTTAAGATGGCATGAATTATAAATTCTTTAAAGAATTTTTTTTTTTTTGGCAAAATTTGGCTGATCAATACATTGACCCCCATGTTGATCCAAGTCATTTTTCTCATTACATGAGCCAATGATCCAAATGACTTGGCAATCTTTATTGGTTATCCTCTTTTCCTTTAGATGTATGTACTGCTGCAAACTCTGATCTAGCTTCAAAATAAATTTACCCTTTTTAATGCATTGTCCTTTGTTTATATAGCACAAGTTACTGTTTTGACTAATTGAATTTTTGATACTTCCTAATAGGGCATGGGTCTAAGGATAATCAATGAAAAGCTGAATTATAGTGATGTAAGTTATTTTACTTTATTTTTATTTTTTGAACTCTTTTCATGGCATACTAACACACATTTAGTACAGATGTCGAGTATAATTAGACTAGGAAGCATACTTGCCAGTGCAGTAATTGAAGATATATGCCAGAGCCATAAACTTCCTTTTGCTCAAATGTGGGCTGCCACCTCCAACGGAAGACGCGTAGCTAAAATCTCAGGTTATCGGCCAGGCCCATATAATTGGGAAGCTTATGATCTCAGTTTTAATGTCTCCTACACGTGGGAGGGCGAAGGAGTTGTTGGGAAGGCATTTGCATCGCGCAGTGCATGTTTCTGTAACAACGTAAGAGAGTTATGTATAAGTGTGTGTCCTTCGCTACCGACTGCACGAAAACTTGAAGTGGCCAACTGTTTTGCAATTTGTTTAAAGAACGCTATCGTTCGTGATCTTTTCTATATTCTGGAGCTCTTTTTGCCCCGTAGCAGAGAAGAATACGGAGATCCAACAAGTTTTGTGAACTTGCTAGTAACGAGTCTGAAAATGAAAATTCAAAAATCGTCATGGGGTCATTGTTTCGAAGAGTTGGGGGAGAAATTGTTCGTTGAAGTCATAAAAACTTCTTCAGATGGTGGACTTGATTCTTTTGAATTATGTGGTGGTTCTGTACAGATTACGAAGGCCAAGAGAAACTACTCCGAGTTTCAATCGGGTTATCCATTTTCCAATCCGCAAGTTGATTTGGGTTTGCATTTGAGCTTGCATGGTTCAGGGATTTCTGGTGTTGATAGCTACTCGGTGGTTCAATCGAACTCCTTGCCTTCAGTTCAGGAAATGAGTTTGGGTATGCGTCTGGATTCTCTGAATGGCAATGGACAGTATTCCCTGATTCAACCGAATTTTCCATCTTCCGTTCAAGAAAGGATTTTGCGTTTGAATCCCAGGCAAGAGGCAGAAGATGATTCAACATCATCTTTAAGTGTGCGAAATTATACCGTAGTTCGACCAACTCCATCAATCTCAGAGCCTATCTCTAGTAGTGACTCTGATTTTTCGGATATTAATGCTTTTCGCCAAATTTTGAGACAGTGATAATATCCGTATTTATTTTGGAACTTCTAATGCTAAACTCAATTCTCCTTTCCTTTCCTTCATATAAAAACTATCCAAACATTAATCTTTGAGTCCTCTCCTTTCCTTTTCTTTCATCTCCCTCAATCCAAATAAATGGTTAATGAATTATTTCATACAGATAAAATTATCTTTATTCTAAAATTATTATATAGTTAAATAAAAATGTAAATAATACTTCATTATTCTTTTCCTTCATATGAATAATCCAAACACAATAAGTATTTAATCCTTGTTTCTCTTTTCTCTCTTTTCTTCTCCCTCTTAATACTCCACTTTCTTTTCTTTTCATTTCTCTCGATCCAAACCGAGGGTAACAGAGTTTCCTCTTTATAGTCATTCCTATGAAGTGTAACTTTTTTACCTTACTGGAAAAAAATAATGTTAGTCGGCCATTAGTGTTGGCAAAGCTAGCCCAAACTCGCAAGATGGCCCGTTTAGCCCGTAATATAAGTAGATTTAGACTTAATTATATAATCATACAGGCCGAAATGACTTTTTTTTTTTTTACTTTTGTGTTAAAAATATTATAAAAATAAAATGTATAAAATCTTGATATTAAATTTTTTTATATCACACATTCTAATCATACCTACAATTAAGCTTAATTAATTTTATTTTATTTTAATATTTTTTATATAAATTTATTTATATTAAGTATGATTATATAATTAATAATTATATTTTATTTTAAAAATATTAGTGATTAGTTAAAGATTTTTTTTATCTCAATCATAGATTAATATTCTCATGTATGATAGAGAGAAAAAAGAGAGAAAAATATATAATATAAAATTTAATTTATCAAAATAAAATAAATAATTTAAGTTTTAAAAAATAAATTAAAAAAAGATGACTAAGCTTGGGTCTAATACGAACAGATATAGACTAATAGTTTTTTAACCCATCAAAAAACAGGTCAACCCGTTCGATCTATTTAAGGAATTACCTGTAACGGCTGAATCAAGCAGAAACAGACCAACCTATTTAATAGCACTATTAGCCATTACAATCTTCTAAAAAATTCATATGTGTTATTCGAAAATAATATATGTAAGTAGTACTTGATTCAAAGATAGTACAATTTCCTTCGGCCGTGTAGCCCAAGTTCGGCAGCACGCATTTGCCTAGCAAATATCCATCTTCATTCATTAAAAAAAGAAATAAATAGAGTAATCAAGGACCTGAAGCGAGTCTTTCCTATTGTGGTTCGCTCAGTAGGGGAGGGTAGGAGTAGCTTACTAATAAAGGAACAGCTTAGAATCAGACAAGTTTGCCGAGAACCCTTTTGCCAATTTTCCCCATCAGACTTGGAAACAATTTCACACTCTTTGAGAGACTCTCATCGTATAGGTATGATTGTCAAAGAGTTTATTTATCCTGACGTGTATGAGCTCATATTGGAAGACGGTAGTAGCTGCATCCCAATACACCCTTTATTATATGTCAATTGAAACTTTAAATTTTAATATATTTAATTGTATGTCTTGGATTTGATTAATTTTTTCATTATCATTATTACTAAATTACAGAATGGAAACTTAGACAAAAAAAGAAAAAGAAAAGAGCAAAGCGTGTGTATGTTTATATAATCTTGATGTATTAGATACAAATGTTTACATAGTTAACTATTTATTGTGTGAAACTTACCCAGTTAACATTGCACATAATCTAACAAAAAAGGAAAAGTCAAACTTTGTACATAGTTCATCTACAAAAAAAGTCAAACACATAATTAATCTACACATAGTTACTTGTTGAAATAGTTGGAACAGAATTGTCATAAACCCAATTAACTATTTTAATTAATTTAAAGAAAAATTGACAAAAATAGTCTCATTACTATTTTATCTATCTTAAGATTATCCTATATCTATTTTTTGTTAAAAAAAAATCCTCTCGGTCACGTGAATCTCATGTGCAAACGTTTAGAAGGGCAAAATGGTAAGATCATGCCCATTTCCCACCAAAGCGGACCCACACCAGGTGCATGTGCTATTCCTTCCCTTTCCCTTAAATAGTTTCGGCCCCAAATTGAGTTCCTAAACCCTCACAAATACAACTCAATCCCTCTTCCATATTTCCAATTTATAGCGCATAAACTCCTACCTTAAATACTCCACCTGTCACATTCTGGATGTTGAAAACCAGAATGTGTCGGACAATATGCCCAACCAGTTGAGTGGGGAAGGTGCCAAATTGCAGAATAAAGAGAACCATGCCACAGAGCTTGATGAGGGGAAGGGAGGGAATAGCACGTGCAGCTAGTGTGGTCGGGTTTGGAGGAAAATGGGCTTGATGTGACCATTTTGCCCTTCTAACCGTGTGCACATGGGATTCACGTGATTGTTTTGGCCGGACTCCGCTGGGAACTTGCGTAGAGAATTTCTTTTTCAACAAAAAATAGGTATGGGATTAAAATTACAGAAATTAAAGATATAAAATAATCTTAAGACAGATAAAATAGTTATGGGATTATTTTTACTAATTTTTTAAATTTAAATCTTACAATATAAATTTCTCTATTTTAAAATATAAGCCATTTTAACTTCTTTCGCATACATTAAGAAAAATAAAGGATATTTTTTTATTATATTTTTAAGTAATAAAATTTATTCTCTAGAGTCAATATAAATAGCCCATAAAGTGCTCTGTCCCAATTGTATCATGCTCAAGAATTAAACTTGGTAAGAGATGTATATATATAAAAGTATACTCTCTTGTTGTTGATCCTCATTATTATCCATCATACCTGTTATATTTTTTTTTATATTTATCTTTTCTCATCAGACTTAAACATCGAAGGGCTTTTGTAGTCATCCACACCTTTCCTATTTTTTGTTTCGTCGCTTTGCCATGCACGTATTTTGGACAGCTTATGTTAGTTCAGGGATTTGCTGCTAAAACTCTACAGCTTAGACAAAGTTTTAAAGCTCAACTAGCTTTCATGTTATTCAGCG
Source organism: Rauvolfia tetraphylla (assembly GCA_030512225.1). Lineage (NCBI taxonomy): Eukaryota > Viridiplantae > Streptophyta > Magnoliopsida > Gentianales > Apocynaceae > Rauvolfia > Rauvolfia tetraphylla. The sequence goes on from JAJQKT010000023.1 coordinate 1,373,122, forward strand.
TAGTCCTGTATGTTTGTTTGTTTAAGTTGAGGTTTATTTTTCTTTCTTCCTTTTCTTGATGCAGAAAGCTTACTAAGGAGCTTTGTGAAGCAATAGAAAATTCTGGACTTGTCAATTTTACAACTTTAGATATTCAGGCATGCCACTATCTCTGAGCCTTGCTCTGTTTGTGGAGTTGATAAGCCTTCCTACACCACATAGCTTTTCAATTTTGATGTTGTTACAGGATAAAGAAAGCGTTGGGAATCTAGGTAAGTTGTTCGATAAGCGCAATATTGGTTATATCTTTGCTGGCATTTAAGCAAGCGCTGTCGAATTTAGCAAAATTGCAGTAGGTCCTGTTGATTGGAATGACTACAGATATCCTTTTGTTATTTTGTTTCTTTATCACATATTGCTGCTTTATTGCATTAGATCACGTTTTATTAAAAATAACTTTATTGATTCAGAAAGTTTCTTATGTAAACTCAACAGGTTGAATTCTGTGGAAGAGAATGCTGGAATAATAATTCGACTTGCAAAAGGGGCTGCTTTTAGACATGGATCAGAGGCAATAATAATTACGAGGTCCAAGAGATCCCTAACCCAAAAGTTAGTTCCTCGCTTATTATAGAAGTAAATTGTTGAGAAAAAAAATTTAATTAAAAAAAGGTAAGAAAAAATAAAAAAAAATTATCTAAAAACTAATCTAAGCACGTCGATAAGTGACTTGGCATTAAGGAATTCATGTGTCAATTTGGGTGGCGTAGGCAATTCAAAGGTTGTCATATGCATTTTATTTTTTAATTATTTTTAGAATTTCATATATAAAGAATTTCACATAAATGTATCATCCAACTCATTTATCAATTAATATATTATTAAATACCTGTACGCCAATCACGGATATTATCATGTCTTAAAATTTAACGAAAAACATTAATATCCGAAAAATCAGAAATCACTACTAGAGATAGCCTCAGATATTGATACTGTCGGTTGAACTAGGGTATAATTTCTCTCACTTGAAGATGATATTGAGTCATTTGCTGCCTCTTGCCTGGGATTCTAACGCCAAATCCTTTCTTGAACCGAAGATGGGGAATTCGATTGAATCAGGGAGTAGTTTCCATTGCCATTCAGAGAATCCAGACGCATACCCAAACTCATTTCCTGAACTGAAGGTAAGGAGTTCGATTGAAACTCGGAGTAGCTATGAACTCCAGAAATCCCAGGACCAAGCAAGCTCAAATTCAAACCCAAATCAACTTGCGGATTGGAAAATGGAGAACCCGATTGAACCTTGGAGTAGTTTCTCTTGGCCCTCTTAATCTGTTTAGTACTATCACCTATTTCAAAAGAATCAAGTCCACCGCCTGCATAAGTTTTTACGACTTCAACAAACAATTCTCCCTCAACTCTTGGAATTGATGACCCCATGACGATTTTTGAATTTTCAATTTTCGCCTTGTTACTAGCAGGTTCACAAAACTTGTTGGATCTCCGTGTTCGTCTCTGCTGCGGGGCAAAAAGAGCTCCAGGATGCAAAAAAAATAATCAACCTTAGCGCTTTTTAAACAAATTGCAAAACAGCTGGCCAGTCCAAGTTTTCGTGCAGTCGGTAGCGAAGGACATGCACTTATACATAACTCTCTTACGGTGTTGCAGAAACATGCACTGCACGGTGCAAATGCCTTCCCATCAACTCCTTCGCCCTCCCACATGTAAGAGTCACAAATAAGGCAATATAAAGTATGAGACTTCTTAATATAATAATTAATCATTTATAAAACTTAAGCAGTTCTCTTCCCTTTGAGCTATATTTTGAGAGTGAAGTTAGGTACAAGCTTGTTTTTTAACATGATATTAGAGCGATGTTGGGCCACTCGCTTATTTTTAGATTTTACACACTCCAAATGTCCAGCCCTGAGTGATGGGTGTGTTAAGATCCTATATTAATTTCTTAATATAATTTTTTAATATAATAATTAACCACTTATAAGACTAAGACTTAGGTAGTTCTCTTCCTTTGATGTACTTTTTGGGGTGAAATTAGGAACATTTTCCGTTGGAGGTGGCAGCCTAGATGTGTGTTAATATGCCATGAAAGAATTCAAAAAATAAAAATAAAGTAAAATAACATACCGCAGTATATTCATTGAATGCCATTAGACCCATCTCCTATTAGGAAATGTAAAAAATTCAATTAGTCAAAACAGTTACTTGTGCTATATAAACAAAGGACAATGCTTTAAAATGGGTAAATTTATTTTAGAAGCTAAATCATAGTCTGCGGCAATACAACTATCTGAAGGAAAAGAGGATAACCAAGAAAGATTGCCAAGTCATTTGACTCATTGGCTCAAGTAATAAGCCAAATGACCTGGAGCAACGTGTGGGTGAAAGGGTAAGGGTAAATTAGTACATAAAGCCTTCCTACAAATAAGGAGCAAGAGTATTTCACTCTTATACAGAAAATTTTACTCATGTATTAAGCTAAATTGTGCTAAAAAGTATATTCTATAAAGAATTTATAACTCATGCCAACTTAAATACACACAGTGAATACTTCCCACACCTCCTTGATATAAATATAGAAAAAGAAAAAGTATTCAACATAATATGGGATACTTTTAGGATTAAGTCCCATTTTGGCATAGCCTGTGCGAAATTATTTTCCCTATGTGGCTAAAACAACCTCCTACTATGCTGCTTGGAAGCCCACCCACTTTCCGCCAAAACTTTTTCAATAAAAAAGTATATGAGAATTGAGATGATGTGTAGAGAAAATATACATAATATATAAAAGAAAAATTCGCGTATTTAATCCCGGTACGATTTACGACCAAGTAAATCTTTAATATTTTTACCTTATCATAAAAAATCTTTGAAGATTTTACGTGCAACATAAATCCAGCCAACTCTTGACACCAGCGTTGCACATATTCAAATAGGGTAAAATGTCCAAAGATCTCATTCTTCCCAAATTTGTTGACCAAAACCCTTTCTATTTCCCTCATTCACCCCAACTGTAAAACAAAGAGTCCTTGTTCAGACCACAGGAGAATGAATTTCTTAAGCTATGATATTGTACTTAAGATCCATGCGAAAATTCGGTCCTACTCCCTACATTTGTTCAACAACAATAGCCTCGAATTTCTTTCTGTTTGGAAAAAATGATAGGTTCTGGATCAATATATGCTCCTCTACAACAGGAAGATAAAGAAATAAAAAACAAATATTGCAGTCGATCATATTTCAGTTCGTAACTTGGGCACCCATTTTCCATTTTCAATCTGCTCGGTGCCAATCCGAACTCAAATTTGAGCAAGCTTTCAAATGGGAAGTAGAAACAGAAAGACAAAAAGCACTCACCACCCAAAGACGCTCCAAATCGAACCCGCAATCCACATGTACAGCGGCCGCCACCGACTCCACAATATCTGCAAGAATCTTCGGTGCCTTCATAACTCCGCTGTGCACCTCCGTCTCATCCTCTTGCTCAACTGCTATAGTGAAATCCTTCCCCTCAGCAATCAAAAAAACAAATCATCATTTCAGCACCCCCTTCTTATGGAAAAATCTATTTCAAGGTTTCAACAAACTAGAGAGAGAAACAATAGCAATTGAGGATTTATGCAAAAAGCTTTCTATTAAAAATGGAAGAGTGCAAAAGGTTACAAGTCTAGAATTTCATATTACTATTTATCTATCTACATCTATTTAAAGCCTGTAATAAATAATCCTAATCATCAAAGTATGACAACTGTCACATGTTCAACATTCCACTCTGTTCCTTTTAATGATTTGGTAGCTGACTGTACTTGCGAATTCATTTCTTCTTTTGATTTCTTCTTGCTCGTTTTTCCTTCTTTGTGAATAAAGCAGGTTTTCCTCTGCTTTTCCTTGTTTACAATTTTCTTATATTTCACATCCTTCAACACCCCCTCCCTCCCCGGCAAGCTGTACCAAGATAAGAATTGTATACTCCCAAACTTGTCACCAATTTCTGAAAGCAAGCAGCAGACAATGGTTTTGTAAAGACATCAGCTAGCTGATTATCTGTTGAAATAGGCAGAGGCTTTGTAACCCCAACTTGATATTTTTCCCTCACTAAATGACAATCTATCTCAATGTGCTTTGTTCTTTCATGAAACACTAGATTTTTTGCTCTATATATAGTACTCTTGCTATCACAAAACGATACAGCTTGGTTTTGGTAGACCTGTAAATCACCAGGCAATTGTACCTCACAAGTCAACATTGTCATTGCTCTATATTCTGCTTCCGAAGAGTTTCTAGATATAGTTGATTGCTTCTTTGACCTCCATGAAACTAATGCTTTACCCAGAAACACACAAAATCCAATTACAGAATTCCTTGTCTCAGAGCACCCAGCCTAGTCCGAATCAAAAAATTTTGTCAATTGAATATCATATTCAGCTGGGAAATATAAACCTAGACCAGGAGAATATTTCAAATACCTCAGTACTCTATGTGCTGCTCTTCTGTGTAACATTGTTGGATTATCAAGAAACTGCGACAATTGCTGCACAGCATAACAAATGTCAGGCCTCGTCATAGTTAAATAGAGTAATTTGCCGATGAGACTTTGATATTGTGATTGTTCTTGAATAAGCTCTGAATCCTCATGGGTGTACTTTTCAATAGAATCAATAGGATTACTCATGGGTTTACTATGTAGAAAGCCATATTCAGACAACATGATCCCCCTCATGCTGCGAGTAACCTCCAAACCCAAAAAATATTTCACCTCGCCAAGATCCTTGATCATGAAGAACTTTCTTGACGAAAGAGATAGTATCCAAGCAAGTGCTAGCAAGAATTACATCATCAACGTAGACCAGCAATACAATAAAAGCATCAGCGGTAGATTTCACAAATAAACTGTAATCATGCCAAGACTGTCGAAAATCCATGTGAAGCAGTGTAGTGGTGAGTTTCATGTTCCATTGTCGATTAGCTTGTTTAAGACCATAGATCGAATTATTTAGCTTACAAACTAAACCTGGTGTAACAAAAGAATAACCTTGAGGTGGAACCATGTAAACCTCCTCATATAAATCCCCATGTATGAGGGCATTATTAATGTCAATTTGATGTATAAACCAATTCTTACCTGCAGCAACAGCCAATAACAGACGAATGGAAGTCCTTTTAGCAACAGGTGAAAAAGTATATATATAATCAACCCAAATTGCTAAGTATAACCCTTTGTAACGAAATGGACCTTATACCGTTCAAGAAAATTGGTGGAGGAGAGGAAGTTGATGACGGACCAGTAGAAATATCAACAGAAGAAGAACAACAATCAAAAAATGAAAAGAACTGTTAAAGAAATATTACATCTCTATAAATGAAGAGATCATGAGTCTCAAAATCCAATAAATGGAACCTTTGGATGTTTCAGAGTTACCCAAATATACACATTTCCTACCTTAAGGATCAAACTTACCCCAATCATGCTCCAAAGTGCAAGCATAAGCTAGGCACCCAAGTACTTTGAAAGAATTATAGGGAGGAAGAGATTGATATAGCAGTTCATGTGGAGATTTATTATGTATAATAGGAGAAGGAGTGCCATTTATAAGGGCAGTAGCATGCTTAATGCAATAACTCCAATAGACAAGGGGTATGCCGCATTGAAATTTAAGAGTACCAGCAATATTCATAATGTGTTGGTACTTTCGTTCAACAAGCCCATTTTGTTTTGGGGTTTGAAGAAAATTGAAGAATGCAAACAATAAAACTAAACAGACTACTGCATTCTCATTCTAGAAAGAAGAAAAACTTCAGAGAAAGAATGAAGAAGCAAACTTCGATTTTTCCATTAACCAGAAAATCTGGAATACAGCAGTATTTATATACACAGAATACAAAGCAGAACGCATTCTACAATGCTGTTCTGATAAATAAAATAACTAACTAAACAATCTCTTCCACATCAGTTTTGCCCACATCAGTGCTCCACATCAGCTTGGGTCAGCTCACATCAGACTCATTGCACATTGGAAGCGGAAATGCATTTCTGTTGTTCATCTTCATGCACAAACTGACCAATCTCATTAGCAATTTCATTAGCCCCCCGCAAGTTGGAATTGGTAAAAATATTATGCACACCAAGATTGCCCAATAACTGATAAAACCGAGATGCAGCTAAGGCTTTAATAAACAAATCAGCAACTTGTAAAGAAGAAGCAATAGGTAAAGGTTTTACCAATCCAGCTTGGAATTTTTCTCTAACAAAATGGCAATCCAATTCAATATGCTTTGTACGTTCATGGAACACAGGATTCTCCATAATATGTATAGCAGCTTGGTTATCACAGTATAAAGGAATAGATGAAGTAAGAGGCATATGCAAATCTTTGAGAAGATAAGATAACCATTGAAGCTCACAAACTACTGTTGCCAATGCTCTATACTCTGCTTCTGCTGAGCTTCTTGATACTGTTGATTGCTTCTTAGCCTTCCAAGAAATCAAAGCATCTCCTAAGAAAATACAGAAGCCTGTCACTGATCTTCTGGTTTTAATACAGCCTGCCCAATCAGAATCTGCAAAGGCTTTAACTGAAAAATCAGACAATGCAGGAAAATATAAACCTTGTCCTGGTGCCTTTTTTAAGTATCTTAAAATTCTGTGTGCTGCCCTCATATGATTCTCTGTAGGATGATCCAGAAATTGACTTAATTGTTGCACTGCAAAACTAATGTCAGGTCTGGTTATAGTTAGATATAACAGCTTGCCAATCAAACGCCAGTAAGTTGTGTGATAAGGTAAAACCATAGAATCACCATGTTCATATTTAGCATTTGCTTCCATAGGTGTGGTTGATGGTTTACAACCAAGAAACTCAAACTCAGTCAGAAGATCAACTGTATATTTTCTCTGTGATAAATTCAAACCAGCACTGGTTCGAGCAACTTCCAATACCAGAAAATACCTCAATGACCCCCAAATCCTTAATTTTGAACTGAGCATGAAGGAAGGATTTAACCTCATCAATTGCTTCCAAATTGTTACTAGCCAAAACAACATCATCAACATAAACCAAGACTGCAATAAAATCATTGGAAACTACTTTGGTAAACAAAGAATAATCACTCTTGGACTGTTGAAAACCAAGTGTGAGCAAGGCTTGAGTTAAAGTAGCATTCCATTGTCTACTAGCCTACTTTAAACCATATATTGATTTGTTCAATTTACAAACAACAGATTTGTCTGCACTGGTAAAACCTGGAGGGGGCAACATATAAACTTCCTCTTCAAGATCACCATGTAAAAATGCATTATTAATATCACATTGATGCAAATGCCATCCTTTAGCTACTGCAACTGCTAACACTGTTCTGATGGTGGTCATTTTAGCCACAGGTGAGAAGGTCTCTAAGTAATCAACTCCTAACTGCTGTGTATATCCTTTGGCTACCAATCTAGCCTTATATCTTTCCATTGTCCCATCTGAATTATATTTCACTTTGTACACCCATTTACATCCTATAGGACGTTTACCAAGTGGAAAAGAAACCAAGCTCCATATCTTAGTTTGTTCCAGTGCTTCAATTTCTTTCTGCATTGCTTCTCTCCAAACTGAATGTCTAGCAGCCTCCTCATAACACTTAGGCTCAGTATTAACAGAAACATTCAATGCAAAATCTTTGTAAGCAGGTGCTAACAAATCATAGTTCATGACATTTGCCAAAGAATGTGGAGATTTCAAGTATTGGTTACAAATATAGTCATCAAGATAAGCAGGTTTGGTCTTTTGTCTATTTGATCTTCGTGGTGAAGAAACTGTAATAGAAGAAGGCAGAGAAGTAGAAACAAGATCATGATGAGGTGAAGAAACTGCAACAGGAGGAATCATAGAAGTAGTAGCAGAATCATGATGAATACTTTCTGAATCTGCAAGAGTGTTTGAAGAACTAGGGGTTGTTGGATGATGATCAAATGGAATAGATTGAAAAGAAGTCGAAGTTAACTCTGAATCATGTAGAATAGGTAATTGAGAAGATGTTGATGAATATTCAGAAATAGTAGAAGAATGAAAAGGGAAAACTTGCTCATGAAACACAACATTTCTTGAGACAAAGATAGCTTTGGTGGATAAGTCCAGTAAGATATAGCCTTTACTGGTTTGTGAAATGCCTAACAATACAGCCTTCCTTGCTCTAGGATCAAATTTAGTTCTGCCTTGTTCAAGAGTAGAAGCAAATGAAAGACAACCGAATACTCTAAGATTTGTAAAAGTAGGATCTCTTCCATAGAGCATGTAATAGGGTGTTTTGTTATGCAACACTGGTGTTGGAAGTCTATTAATCAAATAGACTGCATGTTGAACACAGAAGCCCCAATAAGACAAAGAAATATTGGACTGCAACTTAAGAGCTCTATCAACATTGAGGATATGTTGATGTTTTCTTTCTACTATACCATTTTGTTGTGGGGTTTCAACACAAGAGGTTTGATGAATTATGCCTTTGACTTGAAAGAATGAAGGCATATGAAATTCTGAGCCATTATCAGTTCTAATAATTCTAATTTGTTTGGCGAATTGAGTTTCAACAAAGATACAAAAGTCTTGTATAAGTTTTCTAACTTATGTTTTATCTTTCATCAAGAAAATCCAAACAAATCTGCTATAATCATCAACCACAGTGAGGAAGTATTTTTGTTTATGAATGGTAGCTTGCTTGTAAGGTCCCCAAATATCCATATGTAACAGCTCAAAACAAGTAGAAGTAGTTGAATCACTTAGAGGAAAAGAAAGCTTCTTTTGTTTAGCAAGAGGACAAACATTACAACTTGAATCACAAGGAAGAACAATATCTGGCCAAACATTTTTGAGAATCTGCATTCTCTGAGAAGAATGGTGACCTAACCTATAATGCCAAATATATCCTTTGCTAACAGCAGAAACAGAATAGTTATTATGAAAATAATGAGGTATTACTAAGTCAAAAGAATTGCAAGTACTAGCTGTATTGTCAGGAGCAAAGGTAGAAAGCATAACAGAACCTTCAGATTCAAGATAATATAGGCCATTGCAACATTTAGCTGATCCAATCTTCTTCAACGTTGCAATGTCCTGTATCAAGCAACCATGAGCATGAAACACAAGCTTACAATGGTTTTGTTGTATGAGTTTATCCACAGAAATCAAATTATACTGGAAGCTAGGCACATATAAAACATCATACAGTTTCAAATGGCTAGACAAAGTAACATGACCTTTATGAGTCACAACCACTGAATTGGAATTAGGAAGTTTAACAAAGATGTCATGAACAGGTTTAGATGAAGTAAAGTAATCCAAAGAACAAATTATATGGTCTGTAGCACCTGAATCCAAAATCCAATGCCTTGATATTTCAGAAACATACTCACCTATATATGCAGATTTGTCAAAACTAACAGTAAGTGTTGTTGCCTGTCCAGCCACTGGAGAATGCTCTGGTGCAACTCCTGCAGTATGCATCTGCATGTTTTTCAACATTTGCATCAAGACAGAATACTGCTCTTGTGTAATCCCTGTCTTGGAATCCACTGTATCTGATATAGCCATATATGTAATCATCATCACTGCATTAGCCTGAGTTCTATTTCCACTATAAACACCTTCTCTTGATCTAAACTTGAAGTTTGGAGGATAGCCATGTTTTTTATAACACTTGTCTACTGTATGTCCAGATTTTTCACAAAAGGTACACTGTAATAATTTCTGTCCAAAATTTCTCCTATTATTTCCAACCACAATATTACTCAAACTGTTGGTTCTCTCAGTATGCTGCATCACATTCTTTCCAAAACTTCCCTTATTTTCTTTATCATAACTCACATTCACTGGTTTTGATAGCATTATGTGAACCTCTGGATTATGATTAGAAGAGTAATTGAGCTGCCTCTCATGTTTTATTGCCATAGAAAACACATGATTGATCAATGGCAGAGGAGTCATAACCAACACCTGTGATTTAATAGTATCAAATTGTTCATTTAAACCTTTCAAGAACCGTATCACACATTCTGCTTCATAATATTCTCTCATCTTTTAACAGCACCACAACTACAACTAGGTTCACACACACACGAAGGCAAAGGCCTTAAAACAGACAGTTCATCCCATAATATCCTCAATTGAGTATAATACTCATTTACTGTTTTACTTCCTTGTTTCACATTCTGTATTTCTTCAATTAAATCAGACAAATGATGCAAATCACCACCAGAATATCGTTCATACAAATCCTCCCACACTTCTTTAGCAGTATCCAACCACATCACACTTTGTGCAATAGTTGCATTCATTGAATTAATCAACCAATATAGAACTGTAGTATTCATCTGTTGCCATAGAGTAAAGTTGCGAGTACCTCTTGTCGGTGGTTCAATTGAACCATCAATGAACTCGATTTTGTTCTTAGAAATCAACACCATGCGCATTGCTCTACTCCAAGCATGATAATTCTGTTCTGTAAGTACCGGTTGCACCAGTGGCTGAATTGAACTGTCATTTGGGTTCAGGTACATAGGATTTGTAGGTAAATGTTCTGCATTGGCCGCCATGTCCAGACTTAAGTAGAAAACTCTTGAGAAACTTCAAAACAGAAATTGAACTCTGAAAACAGAATCACAAACGACTCCGAAGGACAGCAAAAGCTAAACTTTGCTCTGATACCATGAAGAAAATTGAAGAATGCAAACAATAAAACTAAACAGACTACTGCATTCTCATTCTAGAAAGAAGAAAAACTTCAGAGAAAGAATGAAGAAGCAAACTTCGATTTTTCCATTAACCAGAAAATCTGGAATACAGCAGTATTTATATACACAGAATACAAAGCAGAACGCATTCTACAATGTTGTTCTGATAAATAAAATAACTAACTAAACAATCTCTTCCACATCAGCTTTGTCCACATCAGCGCTCCACATCAGCTTGGGTCAGCTCACATCAGACTCATTGCACATTGGAAGCGGAAATGCATTTTTGTTGTTCATCTTCATATCTGTTCTATTGTTCATCTTCATGCACAAACTGACCAATCTCATTAGCAATTTCATTAGGGTTTGGACACAAGAACGTTGATGAATAATGCCCTTTGACTCATAAAAAGAGGACAGGGAAAACTCAGAACCCTTATCCGTCCGAAGAGTTTTAATTTTTGCTGTAAAGTGAGTTTCAACATACGAATAAAAGGACTGAATATGAGAAGAAACTTCAGATTTTCTCTTAAGCAAGAACAACCAAGTATATCTACTAAAATCATCCACGATGGTCAAGAAATAAAGTTTTCCATACAGTAAATTGTTTATATGGACCTCATACATCAGCATGTACATGCTCAAAACAATGTTTAGTAACTGAAGTGCGTAAAGGAAAAGCAAGTCGAAGTTGTTTGGCAATAGGACAGACACTACAAGGACACTCTTTATTAAACTGAAAATTAGGAATAACATTTTTCAAGAGTTGCAAACGCTACAAAGACAAGTGACCCAAATGATAATGCCAGAGTAAAGAAGTAACTTCAGATGATGTATGTGTGGCATTAACCTTGTAACCACTGAGAGTAGAAGAATTTAAAGCAGGAGAATGTGAAGAAATAGGACTAGAAGATTGAGATGAAGAACTAGAAACCGAACTGGAAGAATCACTAGAAGAACCTACAACATCCAATACATAGACACCCTTCCACCACCTAGCTAACCCAATCTTCTTCGAGGTGGCAAGATCTTAGATTATGCAGTTAGAAGCAGTACAAACAACACAACAAGAGTTTTGGATAGTTAGTTTACTTAAGGAAATTAAATTGAAATGAAAATTTGGCATACACAAGAGATCTTTGAGAATCAAAGAGGAAGTCAGATGTACAACGTCTTTATGTGTAACACGAACTGAATGTTGATTTGCTAACTAAACAAATAGATTTTCAATAGGAACAGAAGAAACAAAGTATTCATGTGTGCTAAAGATATGATCAGTAGCTCCTGAATATAGTACCCATGCATGAGATAACAAGGAAGCAGAATTACTTTTCAAATTCTCCAAGTTGCCAAAGGTTGCACTGAGAACTGCAGCTTGATTAAAATCATGTTAACCACTTGCATTCTGCACATCCACATGAATATGTTCCAACAAATGCAATAGTTTTTGAAATCGCTCTGTAGTAAGCCTTTGACCTGTAACACTCGATAAGTCTGAAGTGTTTTATCCTTCCAAATTGCAAGTTGATCCTGTAAGAGGTATTTTCACAAGCTTTTGGTTGACACTTTTGTTCGGTTGAATATAAAATGAATGTGATTGACCAGTGTCCAAATTCACAGTCTCCATAACCAAATTGAAGCATCAAAGCTTACAGTAAACTTCAAATAAAATAATTCACAATCTCGATCAAAGACACAATAACCCTTCGAACTTGAAGCATCAGAAAACCAACAGAGATTCCGAAAAGAAACACTAAAAGCAATACAAAATCATATGAAATTTGAAATGGCAAATGATCAGATGAAGTGTTACAAAACAGAAATGCAGTGACTGTTTGGATAGTTTGGAGAATCAATAACAGAACAATAATGCAGTGACAGTTAAGTAGTTTTTTATTTTAGTCAAACCCGATTTTGGTTAGTTAATTAGTTTAGTTTGAGTAGACCTGGTTCACAAGGCACCGACTCTACTTATTATTATTGTATATAAACTTCTTTTATGTTTTGTATCTTTGTACAGAGAAATGAAAGAAACTTCCAGATTTCCAAATTTCATTTTCTTCATGGTATCAGAGCAGAAGCTTCCGTTTGCAAATTGACTTCTGTTATCTTCTTCGGTCTTCATTGTTCTTTCTTTTGATCCCCATTGTTCTGAGAATTATTAGTCTGTGTTTTCTATTTGAAGTTTGTTGTCTCTAATCGTTCTGTTCACTACTCCGGTAGCTCATTGATTCATCAATGACGGCTGTGGCAAACCATGAATTGCCTCATTCTAGTCCTTTTCATATTGCTCCAAATGAAAATCCTTCATTAGTTCTTGTTTCACCAGAACTTGATGAATCAAATTATCACGCTTGGAGTCGTGCCATGAAAATGGCGCTTATTTCGAAGAACAAACTCGGCTTTGTTGACGGCACAATTGTGGCTCCGGCTAGGGATGCTGCACATTACAAACAGTGGGAGCAAGCTAATAGCATGGTGCTATCGTGGATTACCAGAGTTGTTTCTCCTACAATTAGGCAGAGTATTCTATGGATGGATTTGGCTTATGAGGTTTGGCAGGATCTACGTGATAGATATGCATATGGAGATTCTTATCAGCTCTCTGATCTCATTGAGAAAATTCACGCATTGCAGCAAGGTAACAAATCTGTGAATGAATATTTTGCTCAGTTGAAGGTGTTATGGGAAGAAATTCTTGTACTTAGACCAATCCTTAATTGCACTTGCGTACCAGCTTGTAGTTGTGGTGCTTTTAAAACTGTGAGAGAGTATTTTGATGATGATTATGTGATACTATTTTTGAAAGACTTGAATTCATCGTTTGATGCTGTTAAGTCACAGGTGTTGATGCAAACACCTCTTCCTTCTGTTAAAAAGGCTTTTAATATGGCTATGAAGCATGAGAAACAAATGTAGTATAATTCATTACAAACACCTAGTGCAAAAGTTCAAATTATGATGACTCAAGGTGCTTGTGCTGATTCTTGTAATAGAATTGTGATTAGTGATAATGCTCCAGTGTTGTTTCGTGGTTCTAATGTGAACAATCAAATTAATGATCAGTTTGTGAAGACTTATAGTTCTCAGGCTGTTGGTAATGCTGTAGCTTTAAAGCAGAACAAATCTAGCAATCAGAGGAAAGTGTGTGTTTGTACCTATTGTGATAAAACTGGTCACACTGTTGACCAATATTATAAAAATTTTGGTTATCCTCCAAATTACAAAGTAACAAAAGGTCAAGGGACTTCGGCTAATGCTCCTGCTAGACAGAGATTTGGAAATATGAAGGCTCAAGTCTCAACTCATTTTCCACAGAATAATTTGACAAATCAAGTTTCTGGACCTTTTGATTATGGTTCTTCTTCTGTGGCATCTGCCACATCAGAATATTCTGGTGGAATTACTCAAGATCAAATTCAACATCTGGTTCAATTACTGCAAGGCATGCAAGCTCATTCTGAAAATCCATCTACTATTCTAACAGTTAATCAAGCAGCAGTGTTATCAACCAATTTTGACAATCCTGATGCGCCAACTACTTCAGGTAAATTTTCTAGTGATACTTCAAAGTGTTGGATTTTAGATTATGGTTAATCTAATCATATCATTTGTTCTCCTTTATATTTCTGTTCTTGTGCTCCTGTTACAAATCTGTTTGTTACTTTACCTAATAAAGTTGTTGTTCATGTTTCACACAAAGGTTCTGTTTCTTTGAATTCTCATTTGGTTCTTCATGAAGTCCTTTGTGTTCCTTCTTTCAATTTTAATCTCATTTCAGTCAGTAAACTTTGTGTATAGAATCATTGTTTACCCCTTTTTTACTCAACTAAGTGTTTACTTCAGGACATTGCAACTATGAAGATGGTTGGCTTGGCTGAAGGTTGCAATGGCCTGTATTTTCTTCCTCCAACTTTTATTTCATCAGCAACTGCTACTGCACAATCTAGATACAATTTGTCTTTTCCCAATTCAGTTTCCAATGTTAATGTTCCTGTTTCTGTTACTTCAGCTGAGATTGATTCCTTGTTATGGCATTATAGATTAGGCCATTTATCACCCCAACGTTTACAGTTGATTGGTTATACATATAAACCAGTTTGTATTACTTCTTCTAAATCTATTTGTCCCATTTGTCCACTTGCAAAACAAAGAAGAAATCATTTTCCTTTGCGTACCTCTCAAACTACTAAATGTTTTGAGCTTATTCACCTGGATATTTGGGGACCATATAAACAGAAAACTATCTATGGTCATAGATATTTCCTCACTGTGGTTGATGATTACAGTAGGTATACTTGGGTTTTTCTTCTTAAAGAAAAATCAGAAGTTTGCTCTCATATACAAGCTTTCTATTCTTTTATTCATACTCAATTTTCTCAGTCTATCCAAATCATTAGATCAGATAATGGATCAGAATTTCATCTTCCTGATTTCTATCTTGCACATGGTATTATTCATCAAACTTCTTGTGTAGCTACTCCTCAACAAAATGGATTAGTGGGACGCAAACAACAACATATTCTCAATGTGCTAGAGCTTTAAAGTTTCAAGCCAATCTGCCCTTAATATATTAGGGTTTCTGCATTCAACATGCAGTTTATCTGATCAATCTACTTCCTACTCCAGTTCTTCATTCTTTAAGTCCTTTTGAGCTTCTTTTTCATAAGCCTCCCAATTACACTGATTTGAAAGTGTTTGGTTGCTTATCTTTTGCTTGTACCTTGAATCACAACCGAGGGAAGTTTCATCCTAGAGCAAAAGATCTATATTTCTAGGATATTCTACCAAAAGTAAAGGATATGTACTTTTGGATTTGGAGACAAGAAGTATTTTTGTTTCCAGAGATGTTCAGTTTCATGAAAAAATCTTTCCTTTTTCTTCTGCTTCAATTCCTTCTTATGTACCTTCTTCTTCTTCTCATACTTCATCTTTTCTAATTCTTTCATTCACTCCTTCATTTACACCTAATATTTTAGAGCAGTTTGCTTCATCAAATCCTTCTACTCATGATTCTTCTATTTTTGACAGTGTTCCTGAACAACCTTCTAATGACACATCTTCTGGTTTTTCACCAAAAAGATATGTTAGGAAAAAACATCCACCTGCCTATTTGAAAGATTATGTTTGTAATGTTCTTCCTACTTCACCACATTCTTTATCCCATATTCTCACATATGAACAGCTTGCGCCATATCATAAAATTTTCACTGAATGTTACTATGAATGTTGAACCTAAAAGCTATACCGAGGCTATTAGGCATCAAGAGTGGAGAAATGCCATGCAGACTGAAATAGAGGTATTGCAGGCTACAAAAACTTGGCGATTAGTTCCTTTACCACCTAATAAGCATGTGATAGGTTGTAAATGGGTTTACAGAATCAAGAGAAAGTCAAATGGCTCCATTGAAAGATATAAGTCCAGGTTAATAGCTAAAGGTTTTACTCAACAAGCTGGTATAGACTATTTGGAAACTTTTTCACCAGTTGTCAAGATGACAACTGTGAGGATAGTTCTTGCTGTACCTGCTGCCAAAGGATTATTTTTGCATCAATTAGATGTCAATAATGCATTCTTACATGGTGAATTGAATGAAGAAGTGTATATGGCTATTCCCCTTGGTTTTCAATGTTCAGACAGTAATATGGTTTGCAAGTTAGAAAAGTCTTTATATGGATTGAAACAAGCTAGTAGGCAGTGAAATGCTAAACTCTATTTAGCTTTAATTTCACTTGGTTTCAAGCAATCTTATTGTGATTACAGTTTATTTGTTAAAGCTACTGCTGTTCATTTCACTGCTATTCTGGTTTATGTGAATGATTTGATTATTGCAAGTGATGATATGGATACAGTTCAAGCTGTTAAAAATGCTATGCATGACCTGTTTAGAATTAAAGATTTGGGTGAATTGAAGTTTTTTCTTGGACTGGAGATTGCAAGAAATCACACTGGGTTAAATCTGTCTCAAAGGAAAAGAAGAAATCGCAAAAAGAAACATACCTGAGCTAAATTGAATGAACATAGACTATAAAATTCTTTTGAAATGCATAAATCCATTAAATGTTAAAACCTGTATCTACAGAAAGCCCCCAAAAAAATGTTACACGGTAGAAAATTCAATGCAAAAACAGCAATAAATTCAAAGAAAAAAGAAAATGTTGAAAGAACCATACCTCAGAGCAACAACTTTTTAAAATCAAAACCTATACTTTCCAAGCACATCTCAAATCAACCAAAGAAACAAAACTATGGAATCTTTCCAGAAGTAGATCCACGCAAAAGAAAAACAAAAATTTCCAAAGACAAGAACCACAACCAATCGGTCAACTGAATACGAAAACAAATTATTATTCTCAAATGTCTAGATTCAATAAATCTAGAACAATAGGCCTACAACCGAAGACAAGGGGGAAAAAGTAGAAACCCAAACAAAAAAAAAAGCCTCCAAAGCCCAACAACTTAAAACAGAAAAATCCACCCATTCCCTCTCCTTTGAACATAAACAAATTCGTCCATCAACAAACTAAATTACCATCTACGTCATCAAAATCCTCTTTCTCCAAACCCTACGAAAAACACAGACAAAGAATCTTCGAAGTCAACAAGACCAACCAACAAAACTTTCGCTGCGAAATCTACTGCACACAATTCAGGTATGTGTAACAATTAATTTCAAAAATTAACACTTTCCTTTATCATCATGTATTCTGCTATTTCTAAGTAATCATACTCTGCCAAAATTCAGTACATTAATCCATCATCATATATACCATAATAATGCGTTTGCACTGAGAACCTAAAGAAAATCTTAAAAGAATTTCAGGTTTACTTTGTTTTATTTATGTATCCTACGATGGTTTAAATGGAAGTTATCAACTGCATGTGAGGATTGCAAGTAAAACTTAAAGGTAGACCCACAGTGCAAGATGTGAGTTGAGATAAGCATATTTTACTTAAAATACAGAATTAGTCTGTTTTCTTAAATAAACAAACATTTATGTTCTTATTCTGTATTTCTAGCTTAGATATAATTGTGGTACAATGTGCTGTTAAATGCCATAAACTGCTTAATTTTCGGTTAATGAAGGAAATCTTCAGAACCAAAACATTATCAAGAAATCGTTCTGAAATAGCAGAAAACATGGAGTTAAAGAACTAAGATATGTAATTGTCAGCCAATTAAAACAGAAAAATATAATGGGATAGTCATTTTACCAAATGTGCATGGTGTACTATCTCTCAATAAAATGATATTACTTGATATTTTACTTCATGTAACTGAGGTGGACAATAATTTCATATCTGCTTTCAAAAATCCTAATCATTCCTAATTATTAAGATTACAACTTCTTTCTCTGCCATACATATTATATAGACCTCATAACAGCATATGAATCCCTTACCATAGTCAGTGAGTTAAAACATATTATTGCCCAATTCCAGCAGCCTTAGGAAACAAAGATACATACATACATGTTCTGAATATTGTCATTGCTTAATTCACTCTCCCTGCATAATTCTACTACTGAATACAAATTATAAAATCTCCCAGAATGTCATTCTATGATCAGTATAGATTTCTACTGCACATTGAAGATGACAGTGATCTCATCTCAGTGGTAATTATTCTTCTCAAACTACAATTTCATTTATGTAATCAACAACCTCAAACAACTGTTGAAAATAACCATTGCTATACTTCCAGCCTCTTCCAGCATCATTCACAGAATACATAAGCAACAAAATACCAAAAGCTTTTTTCCTCATCAACACAAGTGGAAACTACTGGGAAGTCATAGTAATGAAAAAAAACAAAAAAATTTTACTAAATCACGGTTGGAAAAAATTTGTGGATGAAAATAAAGTATCTAAAAGAGATTTCATAACATTTGAAGCTCCTCTGCTACAACAAATAGAATTCCAAACAATCAAGGAAGCTGAATTGAAACAGCCAAACCAAAAAGAAGAAGAAATGAAGCAGAACTTCTGGAAGATGAATTGACACCAAAAGAAACAATGAAGACAATGTCAACTGTAGTAGCTGTAGCAGCAAGAACAAGAGCAAAAACTTCTTAAAAAAAGAAAGGGAAGGCACAGGAATTACACTCACTGATAACAAAATCAGCTAAAGGAATACATATGAAAGACTATGAACTAGCTCTGGCCAAAAAGAAAGAAGACACAAAATGAAAGGGCAAAGAAAAAGTGGAACAATCACCAACACAAACAACAGATTCAAAAAGCTTCAATGAAGAGATCCCAACAATCATAATATGTGGAGTACCAGAAGTCATAGTCATACCTAGAGGAGTGTCAGTAGCAGATGTCTGTAAAATGCTTCAAAAATAGAGATTAGACTATGCTCATGTATAAACACTAATGCCATTGCACTTAATATTCCTATTGCAGTAGAGATGGAACTCCCTTTAAGTATTTTGATTTTGACTGAGATGGAATGAAACTTATCCTTGGGTTGCTAATTCATTTCGATCATTCAGTTATATGATCAGCAAGTTTTTTTATTCTTGGTAATGAAATTTTCTCCTGTTTATAGCACAATTTATATTTTTGATAAATTTTATTACAGCCTATTGACACATTAAATTTCAAATTACTTAATTTGTATTATAATTGTTATTAATATTTAATTTAGTGATTTCTAAATTATTTTATTTATATAATGATTTCTATTAATATTTAATTTATTTTTATTAGTTTACCTAAACCCAAAAAAAGCCAAAAAAATGTTTAAAACCCAAAGAACCCAAAGAAAAGGGGAAAAAAGAAAACAAGTCTTTTGATTATTGGTAATGAAATTTTCTACTGTTTATAGCACAATTTATATTTTGGATAAATTTTAATACAACCTACTGACACATTTAATGTCAAATTAGTTAATTTGTATTATAATTGTTCTTAATTTTTAATTTAGTAATTTCTAAAGTATTAAATTTATATAACTATTTCTATTAATATTTAATTTAATTTTATCAAATAAAAATTCTTAGAACATACCACATTCCACACATCAATCAACTTCAATCAATTGAAACAACTTCAAACTTTAAAAATAACATACAATTGTTTAAAACCCAAAAAAGGGAAAACCCCTAAAAAGCAAAAAAAAAATGTTAAAAACCCAAAGAACCAAAAAAAAAAGGAAAAAAAGAAAAAAGAAAAAAGAAAAAAAACCTGGGCATGGGCACCACATCTAGTATAGATTAAAAGCTAATCTAAGTTAACCCTAATGATAAGTTTAGGAAACGAATTCAATATTTAGAGATAGGACAGGTAATGAACCATTTCTCGTTTCGGTTGACGACATTTCCTCGTAATTACTTGCTTCTTGCTCTTGTTCACATTGTCCTTTCTTTGCACATTTGTCTTTCACGCGGTTGATTGACTAGAGTTGCATTTCCTTCTAGTCAATTTCCTCCTTCTTTCTCATCTTTTCTCATCGTTGCAGAAGAAAGAAAGGCTCTCCGATCAAATTTGGTATTCCAATTACTGCCATATATCATCATAATTTTGCTGAATCCATGGAATTATCGGGAGTTGAAGGTTTGTTCAATTCACCAATTGACGTAAGTAATTATATGGGCTATCCTTTATCGTGGTCAACTCCCCAGGACTTCAGGGGAGACTGGGTTTTCTGGAGCCAACAAGATCAGGAAATTCGAAGCCTACTTGGTTCCCTGTATCCCAGTAAGTAGTCCTGGCCTTTCTTCCACCCGAATTTAATTTGTGAGTTTAGCATTCCCCAGTGATGCTGTCTATATGAAATCATCAATCTGGAGAAAATTCAAACTAGTGTACAAACACAGGTATTGATATCTCTGGCTCCGGAAACAGGGCAATCGCAAAAGTGATTAAAGCTTTTCTTCAGAGACTACGGACGTTCACTTTTCCTGGGGGCAACCTGATTCAGTTTTGGGCACCAGTTCAAGGTGGAGACAAAACTTATTTAACAACGGCTGACCAAGCTTTCGGCCTTGACAAACTTGACAAGGGATTATGTTCGTACAGGAAAAACTGTATATTGCGTATATTACTTACAGTTCATATAAATGAAATAAGTGTAGAAGAAGATATTTTGGGTCCAATTGCACGCGCGTTTCGGCGTGGACTTCCTGAGTCGTGCAATGATGTGAGGGATTACTTGTTGGGATGCAAACTAAGTCCCACATGGAAAATTTAATGGAAGAGTTATCTAAATATAAGATTTAAGATAACTCCATTAGTATGAGGCCTTTTGGGAGATACTCAAAAATAAATCCGTGAGGGCTTTGCCCAGAGCGGACAATATCATACTAATGTGGAGTTTAGGCAATGTTAGACAATTCCTAACAAGTGGTATCAGAGCCGATGGTTCGTCTGGGTGACGTGATACTATGTGGGAAGCCCCCCTCGTTGGAGATCTGCGGTTGATGCCTTGGTCAGGCGGCGTGTCCCGCTGGTTGGTAGCGGCGGTGCAAGATGGTTGGCAGATCAAATGGATTACCTCTGAAGAAGAGGTCATGACCTGTGTGGTCATTAGTTTGAGGGGAGGATTGTTGGGATACAAACTAAGTCCCACATGGAAAATTTGATGGAAGAGTTGTCTAAATATAAGATTTAAGATAACTCCATTAGTATGAGGCCTTTTGGGAGATACCCAAAAATAAATCCGTGAGGGCTTTGCCCAGAGCGGACAATATCATACTAATGTGGAGTTTAGGAGATGTTAGACAATTCCTAACATTACTCTATCCAAGAATATCCTCTCAATGATTCTGCTATAGCTTGTGGCATAACGTCCTTCATGGTCCTGCCATTGTTCGAGGCAGTCGGGGCACAATGCATTGGCGTTCTTGAGATTCTATCAACAACGCATATAGAAGCTCTAGTAACCTATACGATTATTGAAGAGGCAATAAAGGTTTGTTTAACCCTTTTTGTTGGATTTGACTCCTAAAACTAAGTTTTAAATCCAGGGATACTTTATCTTGAAGAAAAGGGAACAAAAGTGGTACACTCTGAGTAAATTCAGGAACTTTTTCAATCTATGATGGAAAATTTTTCAAAATTGTTGAAAATTATCAAAAGAGGTGCTATATACGTTTTTATTATATACAATATAGAAATTCTTTATTTTCTAAACTTCTTCATTTTCTCAGCTTCTCAAATCCAAAACTTATGAAAGGAAATAAGTTCTTAAAACTATATATAATTTTTTGTTGTTTGCATCAAAATTGCATAGAATTTGATCTCAAAACTAGTAAAAATTAATTTTTTATGTCTGCAGGCAAGTTTAGCGTCATCTGGACGGAACTGGCCGAAACTTCCGCCATGGCTAGCGGAAGTCTTGTCCACACTTCCGCCCAGAATGGCGGAAAGTGTCATTCTTCCTCACATAATGGCGGAAGTCTCAAGAACAAATTTGGAAATCTGGGACTCTGTGCACTTCATCCATTGCATGCCACGAACAATTAACTTCCAAACCCCCCAAATCACCCCTTTTCTAAGATTTAAGATCCAAGAAATACACCGCCAACATAAAAATGGTAATTTATATCTATTATTAACAACCTTCTTAATTTTTTCACCTTCATTTTCTTCTTTGAATTAAAATTTCAATTTCACCATAATTTAAGCTTATGAATTATCATTTACTAGGCTCGTTGCCAACTTCTGGGCAACTCTTTTCCAAGTTCCGTCATAATTATTATCTAGAATTTACACTAACATTTTTAAAAATTTCTTTACAAATATATATTACTAGTAAACATTCCCAAAAAAAAAACATTTTTCATCTCATTATGTAGTCTAATATTGACTATCATCATCTGGGAGAAGTAGAAACCGAAAGATTAAGAAAAGGGTTGCCATTTCGTGGATTTGGGGGGTATTTGATATATTATGCATTTTATTTTTTGGCACAACATCTCAATTCTCATATACTTTAAATAGCTTTTTTTTGTCGGTTGAAAAAGTAAAAGGGGCGGGGGTAGGGGTGTCTGCGTCTGGGTATCTTCATGGCAGTTACGGGGCCATGAATGTAAAAGTGCAAATAATGATTTCTATCATACATCTTGATTTTCAACAGAGGGCCAAAAGAATGCCATCATTTATGAAAAAAAAAAAAAAGACAAAGAAGTGTCATAATCTATCTTAGCCTGGTCATATATAGTTCTTCCTTTAGTCCCTCAATTTGAGGTTATGTTTGGTTTGGTTAAACTATTGGACTTAGATTTGAACCTGCCATCCAAAAATACCTCTTCAGGAGGAGGTTGTTTTTGCCTCAGAAGGAAAAGAATTTCGCACAAGCTAAGCCAAAATGGGACTTAATCCTAAAAGTATTTCATATTATATTAAATACCTTTTCTTTTTCTATATTTATAACGAGGAGGTGTGGGAAGTATTGGCTGTATGTATTTAAGTTGGCATGAATTATAAATTCTTTATAGAAATTATTTTTTGGCACAATTTGGCTCAATACGAGTGTAAAATTGTCTGTATAAGAGTGAAATACTCTTGCTCCTTGTTTGTAGGAAGGCTTTACGAACTAATTTACACTTTCACCCCCATGTCCATCCAAGTCATTTGGCTCAGGATAACCAAGAAAGATTACCAAGTCATTTGGCTCATTACTTGATCCAATGAGCCAAATGACTTGGTAATCTTTCTTGGTTATCCTCTTTTCTTTTGGATATTCAAACTGTTGCAAACTATGATTTAGCTTCTAAATAAATTTACCCTTTCTAAAGCATTGTCCTTTTTTTGTATAGAGCAAGTAACTGTTTTGACTAATTGAATTTTTTACATTTCCTATTAGGACATGGGTCTAAGGATGTCCAATGAGGAGCTGAGTTATGATTCTGTAAGTTATTTTACTTTATTTTAATTTTTATTTTTTTTTATCTCTTTCCATGGCATGCTAACACACATCTAGTACAGATTTTGCATCTTACATTTGGGGTACAGGAATGCCTTGAAGTATTGGAGCATATGTGTCAGAGCCATCAACTTCCTTTTGCTCAAATGTGGGCTGCCACCTCCAGCGGAAGATGCTTAGCTAAAATCTCAGGTTATCGGCCAGGGGAAAATTATATAGAAACTTTACGTCGCTTTATTACTGACTCTGTCTTGTGGGAGGGCGAAGGAGTCGTTGGGAAGGCATTTGCATCGCGCAGTGCATGTTTTTCCAACAACGTAAGAGAGTTATGTATAAGTGCGTGTCCTTCGCTACCGACTGCACGAAAATTTGGACTGGCCGACTGTTTTGCAATTTGTTTAAAAAGCGCTACCGTTCGTGATCGTTTCTACATCCTGGAGCTCTTTTTGCCCCGTCGCAGAGAAGACTACGGAGATCCAACAAGTTTTGTGAACTTGCTAGTAACGAGTCTGAAAATGAAAATTCAAAAATCGTCATGGGGTCATTATTTCCAAGAGTTGGGGGAGAAATTGTTTGTTGAAGTCATAAAAACTTCTTCAGATGGTGGACTTGATTCTTTTGAATTATGTGGTGGTTCTGTACAGATTACGAAGGCCAAGAGAAACTACTCCGAGTTTCAATCGGGTTATCCATTTTCCAATCCGCAAGTTGATTTGGGTTTGCATTTGAGCTTGCATGGTTCAGGGATTTCTGGTGTTGATAGCTACTCGGTGGTTCAATCGAACTCCTTGCCTTCAGTTCAGGAAATGAGTTTGGGTATGCGTCTGGATTCTCTGAATGGCAATGGAAAGTATTCCCTGATTCAACCGAATTCTCCATCTTCGGTTCAAGAAAGGATTTTGCGTTTGAATCCCAGGCAAGAGGCAGCAGATGACTCAATATCATCTTCAAGTGAGAGAAATTATACCCTAGTTCGACCGACACTATAAATATCTGAGGCTATCTCTAGTAGTGACTCTGATTTTTCGGATGTTAATGCTTTTTGCCAAATCTTGAGACACTGATAATATCTGTTTTTCTTTTTCATTTATTTATTTATTTTAGAGCTTTTAATACTAAAGTTAATTCTCATGTCCTTTCCTCAAAAAAAAAAGTATTCAATTACCAATCTTTGAGTCATCTCCTTTCCTCTCCTTCTATTTTCCTCAATCCAAATAGTGGATAATGAATTATTTTATATTGATAAAATTATTCTTATTCTAAAATTATTGTACTTGAATAAAAATATAAATAATACTTCATTATTTCATTTATTCATATAAATCATCCAAACACTATAAGTATTTAATCCTTGTTTCTCTTTTCTCTCTTTTCTTCTCCTTCTTAATACTGCACTTTCTTTTCTTCTCATTTCTCTCAATCCAAACCGTGGGTAATAGAGTTGCCTCTTTATAGTCTTTCCTATGAAGTGTTACTCATTTACCCTTTTGGCAAGTTATTGAAAAAAATAATAATATTCGCGGGCCATTAGTGTTGGCAAAACGGGTCCAAGCTCGCAATTAATCCTTTTGGCCTTTGATATAAGTAAATTTGGACTTAATTTTTTCAAACTAGTTTAAATATAGAATGAACAAACTAGTTTAAATACATAATGAAATGACTTGCTCAGTCACTGGAGTGGGCCAAATCTTTTTTTTATTTTTATATTAAAAATATTATAAAAATAAAATATATAATAATCTTAATACTAAATGTTTTTACACGACACATTCTAATCATATTTATAATTAAACTTAATTAACTTTATTTTATTTTAAATATTTTTTTTATATAAATTTATTTATATTAAGTAAAATATATATAAATAATAATAATTTTTTATTTTAAAAATATTAGTAATTATTCAAAGATTCTTTTTATTCCAATCATAAATTTATATTATCATATATGATAGAGAAAAAAAGAGACAGAAAATATATAGTATAAAATTTAATTTATTAAAATAAAATAAATAATTTAAGTTAAAAAATAAATTAAAAACAAAAAAAGAGGACTAGGCCTGCGAATCTAGTATAGACATATATAGACTAAAAATTTTTTAACCAATCAAAAAATAGGTCAATCCGTTCTGATCTGTTTTAAGAATTACCTGCTGCGACATGCCAAATTGGGACGAAACGGATCAACCAATTTGACAATTCGATCAAGCGCTCGTCATCTATTTTCATTGTTCAAATTTTTGACAACACGAAAAAATATTGTTCAAATTTTTGACAACATGAAAAAACCAAAAGATCTGCCCTCCCTCTCCGATGGAAGGGCAGAGCTTTTGGTATCCCCTCCAGTCAAGAATTGGTAGGGCCTCATAATCACTAGCCAACATACTTTTCTCTCATACCTTTCTTCGTGCATGGTTCTAGTAGTGTCAAATGGGTCGAACCGCTCCGGCCTGTAACGGGCTGAACAAACGGGCCAACACGGGTTGGCCCATTTGGCCCGCGAGCTGGAAATCCCCAGTCTGCGGGCTAAACAGGCCAGCCCACGGGCTTTCTGTAAAAACGACGCCGTTTTGATCAAACAGTGTCAAAACAATATCGTTTTGATCAAACAATGTCAAAACAACCTCGTTTTAATTAAACAGTATCAAAACGACAACGTTTTGAAAGAAAAGGACAACAAAGTCGTTTTGCCAGCTCAAAAAAAATATAAAAAGCGGGTTAATCCGTTCCGGCCTGTGATAGTCCACATGCTAAACGGAACGGGTTAAAAAAACATACGATAAAACGGGCATGGATTTACTAAGTCCAAACTCATCCGTTTAGACAAGTCCGCGGGCTATCCCACGAATTTAAACCCGTTTTAACAGTACTATATAGTTCGATTAAGTCGAAGGGATTCGCAAATCTTCTGAACGTAGAGCGCATAGGGCTTCTAAAAGATACATATGTGTTATTCAAAAATAATATATGTAAGTAGAACAAGATTCAAAGATAGTATAATTTCCTTAGCACGCATTTGCTTAGCAAATATCCATCTTCATTCATTGAAAAAATAAATAAATAGAGTAATCAAGAACCCGAAGCGAGTCTTTCCTATTGTGGTTCGCTCAGTAGGGGAGGGTAGGAGTAGCTTACTAACAAAGGAACAGCTTTGGATCAGACAAGTTTGCCCAGAACCCTACTGCCAATATTCCCCATCAGACTTGGAAACAATTTCACGCTCTTGAGAGACTCTCATCGTACAGGTATGATTGTTGAAGAGTTTATTTTTCCTGACGTGTATGAGCTCATGTTGGAAGACGGCAATAGCTGCTTCCCAAAGCGATATATTTGTTATACTAATTTGTGATGTAATAAAAACATAGGAGTTCCGTCTTCTCTATTGTATTTTATAACAATATCTTTGGTGGAAATTCAAAATTTTTGCATATATTCTTGAAATCTAATTTTCCCCTCTTCCCCACAAGTTCTCCTTTTCAATTATTGCCTGGCTTCTATTCTGTAGCAATCTCAAATCATTCTTTTCATATTGACGAAATTAGGTTACATCATTGCATGAATATTCACTGACCTAAGTCTTGGAAGCAAAGCAATCAAATCTGATGCAAGCCCAAGGAAAGAAGGCTTTCCTTCTCATTAAAACAGTACAAATTTGATGCCTGAAGAATCATTCAGGGGAAAAAGCAAAAGAAGATAGCTAAATTTTAGTTTAGCCTAATGTATGAATGAGAATTTCCAAATCTTAAACTTGGTTCCTGTTCTTTACATGCCCATATCTCCAGTATATGTTGAAATTGAAGGTTAGACCATTCGCCTCGAGGTCAGCAATTGCAAAGCTTATTGTCAAACCAAAGCCATCTTAGCAAATTCTTTCATAGAACTTCAATCTGAACTCTGAAGAGGCTTCTTGTAAAACTGCAACAGTAGTGATGAGCAAACAACACTAACCGATGAGGCAGCCATGCAAGCACCGGCAATCCAAGGAGGTAGACGGATTCCAGTGAATGGGAACAAAATACCAGCAGCAATAGGCATGGCAAGGACATTGTAACCAAGAGCCCAAACATAATTCAGCCGAATACGGAACATTGTTTTTCTTGAGAGATCTATTGCTGTGATAACATCTTCCAGGTTGCTTTTGATGAGAACTACATCGGCTGCCTCTATTGCTACATCAGTTCCTGCACCAATCGCCATGCCAACATCTGCTGCTACTAATGCTGGTGAATCATTTATCCCATCCCCTACCATTGCTACAGCCATGCCTTTTAACTGCTTAAGATTCAGAGGATTAGAAGTAAAAACAAGTTTTATCTCAAACATAAGAGGACAATCTTTTGCCTGCATGCATGCAAGTGCAGGTGAAATTTGCACATGTTCGTTGAATTATGATCATTCATTCTCTATCATGGAGATAATACCAACCTGCAGTTCTTTAATCTTATCGGCTTTTCCTAATGGATCTGTCTCAGCAAACACCTTCTGAATTCCAACATCTTTTGCTATTGCAGTTGCTGTTGCCCAGTTATCACCAGTCACCATGACACTTGAGATGTTCATTGAGTGAAGAAACGATACAACACGTGCAGCGTCTGGTTTCACTGGGTCAGTTACCGCAAAAGCCCCAGCAACTCTCCTATCAATGCCCACAATCACACAACTACGAGCGTTCTGCTCATTTTCTGAGATATAAGCCTCAACCTCAGGGCCAAGAGACACATTACAAGCACTCATAAGTCTCCTGTTTCCAATTAAAATGGTCCTTTCTCGAACTTTACCACTCACCCCAGCTCCGGCATGGACCTCAAAATCCTTCACCTCAGTAAAATGTTCCTTTTGCTCCACGAAGTTTTTGCAGAGCATTTTAGCATGTCCCACAACAGCTTTAGCAATAGGGTGCTCACTGTTAGCCTGAAATTATAATTAGAAAAAATTACTTTTAGTAGTCCATTTAGGAGCAGTATATGCTGCAACAAATTATATAATACACCAGCCTTACTGTTGTAGTTTTATGCCATAGTAGATCTTAAGGTTCATGAATACTCGTACTAAAGCAGAAATGTTGACTTACCTCAATAGCAATTGTCATATCACAGAACTCTTCCATAGAAATGTTTGAAAAGAGTACAGCACTTACAACAGCAGGTTTTCCAATGGTCAAAGTTCCAGTTTTATCAAAGACAACTATCTTAACCTGAAAAAATCAAAATAACGCAACATCAGAAGAGATTATACAATACAGATGAAATGCAATATCTGATAACAAGAAGCAAAACATGTACTTGGAAAAGATTTGCATCGGTGGTTTCAGAAAGACAACTCAAACATTCTGATACAATATTTGCATGCTAGTAGTAGCAGGATCAACTTCCAATTCACAACCATTAATTGTTGAAAACCTTATGGACCTTTTTCCATAAGAACTAGAGCTGTAGTAAAATGAAACTGGGAAGCTATGAGTTCATCAAAGACATGCATCCTAATAGGTGAGAGCAAAATACTTATGTTAGAGGGCGAACACATGTATGCTCACTAAGAGGAGCAACTGACAATACTACACATCATCATGGATGAGACCCCTGACAATTATATCTGATCAATTTCAGAGCCATTTTGCATCAACCTGTTACACAAAAAAAATTAAGATTCCAGTTTCCTCCTAAACAATGTGATTATACATTTAAAACATAAACAAGCAAGAAACGAAAAAATGTAACACTCCTAGAGTGCCCATTATAGATAGAAAACAGAAGGAACATAAATTAGGAAGTCAAATCTTACGTCAAGTAGCAGTTAAGTGTTCCCCCTAAAGGCCAAAGAACTTGAAAGCATACAAGGCAGACCAAATTACCGAAAACTGATACAGATAAGAATCATACACAATCTTCTACATGAAATGCATTTTGATACCTCAACAAGATTTTTTTTTTTTTTTTCAATCACCAAGATAAGGGTAGAGATAGAAATCTTCATCAGAAAATTTTGAAAACCAAAGAATAAAGGGAAATCAATGAATATCCATTTCTGAACCAGCTGACAATTCAACTACTGGAAAGATTTCCCTCTACCAAAATTGTGCAGAAAGCATATCAGAGGAATCCCAACTACAAGCCTTTACCAACAGCGCAATCATTGACAAGTTGACACCATTTGACATTACTAAATGCCCATAAATCTCCTCACGTAAACATTGCAATAGCAATTATGCACTGTTATACAGCTGCCGCCACGTCCACCCATGAACCATGAACCACCATGTTCACACATGAAGGAGAAAATGCAAAATGTGTGTAGTAATATGGTTAAAGATAGTCTCAGAGTGCCGGTGATTCAATAAGAAGAGTGGCAGTGATCTTTCAGTCATCTCCCAACTCTTTTATCTGATTGTATAAGATACTTTGCCTTTTAAAGTTGACCGCATTACCCATCACTTAAAAGGTACAGCATATCCATCTTTTTTTTTTTTTTAATCTTACTGTCCAAGAACTTGTGAAAAATGCATACCTTATGTGCCTTTTCTAATGCATCTCCTCCTTTAATGAGCACACCTTGAGAAGCACCCTTTCCTGTGGCTACCATGACTGCTGTAGGAGTTGCCAATCCCAAAGCACAAGGGCAGGCCACCACCAAAACTGAAATTCCAAACTGTAATGCAAGTTCAAAAGCATCCATAGCTCTTGGGATCCAGTGTTTAGGATAAACTCCAGCTTCTCCAGAAATAAACCATCCTAGCCACGTTATAAAGGCAGCCACAACAACCTGATACACTTGAAATGTTTAATTTCAAAATGAAAACTTCATAAAACATGCCAAAGTTAAGCATTAAACTCGATATGCATCCTCAATCAATGAAATAGTAATAAACTTCTAGGAGAACTTTGTAGAGGTTGCATCCTAGTGTTGCTTAATAGATGGCAATTACCTTTCAAAGAGAAGGGACATGAACTAAGTTCCATCTATATATTTAGCTTGGCCACAATGCCATCAGATGTTTAACATTTCAAAACCACAAAAATGTTTATATTTCTCTCCGGGAACGTTGCATTTCTTTTATTTGACTGACATTTTCTTTCGACAATCTGACTGGCTTCAGCATCAGTTTCATGAATTGAAATTTTCTAAGACGGTAAATGAATCCCGAAGATCCTGTTGTGCACCTTAATGGAATCGTTTGGTTGACATGTAGAAGAGACTCCTAGAGTTACATACAGGATTTAAAACTTTGTTGAACTCTATAACAATGCCTCTTTTAGTTTTCTCTGTGCTCCCTCAGAGAAATTTCAACTGTTTCCTAAAGCGAATACACCTACAACAATAAGCTTCTGGCTTCCTTTCCTCACTTTTTACGATAAATAAATACTATCTTGCCCTTCCTAATCGATGCGTCAATGAGTTTTTGAAGATACTTGAAACATACTAATTTCTAGAATTGTATTATATCTCCTTCGCAGCAATATAGAGTAGCTCATCAAGAAGCACAAACATATTTTGACAGGTGCAATCATATGCATGAAAAGTAGCCTAAGCAGATATTCGTATAAAACATTGCTAGCAACAAAGCAACCTCCATTAAGACTTTGAGTACATGAGTGCAAACTCTGAATTTCAAAAAAAGACACTGGAGTCGATGACGATGGAAAACAGACAAATGGACTGGGGTAAAGTAGAAAGGTAACTCACTATGGGAACAAAAAACCTTGATATCTGGTCAGCTAGCTTCTGCACAGGAGCTCTGGCAAGCTGAGCAGCTTCAACTAATTGAACAATTTGTGAAAGTGCTGTCTCTGAACCGACATGTGTGGCCTTGATTAATAGGCACCCATTCTCATTCACAGTCCCACCAATCACCTGCATAAATACTGGAAAGTTAACTGCTAGGAAACTGGTGTTCAGTTCTTGACTTGAAAAGCTATTAAAAAACCAATAATTCAATACCTTATCACCAGGTCCTTTAGCAACTGGCTTTGCTTCTCCAGTAATCATACTCTCGTTCACATGACTCTGACCATCAACAACAATACCATCAACTGGAACTTTTGCTCCAGGAACAATCTTAAGTATGTCATTTCTTTGGATGAGCTGAGTGTTTATTTCCATCTCTGCGAGACCATTTCCATCATTATCCATTGTTAAAAGATGTGCTGTGTCAGGAGCAAGATCTGTCAATTTTGCTAAAGCATCTGATGTCTTTCCTTTAGCAAGGACCTCCAAATACTTTCCCAAGAGGATAAAAGATATCAACATGGAGCTAGTCTCAAAGAAATCCTGCCCTTCAAATGATTTCGATGTCAATGCTTTTATCATAATATATATAGAATAAAAATAAGCAGCATTGGTGCCCAGTGCAACCAGAACATCCATATTAGCAGATCTACGTCGAAGTGCATGATAAGCTCCTTCATAAAACCTGGAAAAGACATTTAAAAAAAAATATATTGTGAGAATATGAAACAGAAAAAGAAAAAAAAGAAAAATACTATATTTTAGTCCATTAAAATACAAAAATACCCTACAGTTGGATGTATCATAATAACTATATTTCTCAAAATACTAAGATACCATGACACAAATGCATAGAAATTGATACCTTCGGCCTATAATAAATTGCACGGGTGTGCAAAGGATCCATCTGAGCAACAATCCAACAGTGAGCATATTGAAGACTCTATAGTCTAGCCAATTCCCATAAGGGGGAAACATTGGCATAACCATTGATGAAATAAAAATTGGCACAGAGAATAAACAGCTCCAGAAGAACAGATTCCTGTACATTTGAACTTCTTGCCTTCTTTCTTTTTCTTGTGGCCTTGGAGGAATATACAATGTTGCCTCATATGAGTTTGACCCTTTACCAGCTTCTCGAATGGAATGTATAAGAGATCTTGGGCCAATTATGTTTGGTTCGTAAGTGACAGTTACTTTTTTGTCTTCAATATCTATCTCAACATGATCTACCCCAGCCAAAGATTCTAGTGAGCTCCTAATAAGAATAAAATCATCTGGGGAATTGATCCCTTCTAATTTCAGATGCATTTTAGTGACATCACTGCCTGAACTTATGATATCAGCTCCAAAACCAGCATCTTCTACTGCTTCAATTATCCGGTCAGCATTGATAATACACGGATCATAATGAACTTTTGCTTCTTCAAGAGCTAACCCAACCACTGCTTTCTTTACTCCATCAACCATCAAAAGGGCACGTTCAACCGACTCAGAACAGCTTGTGCACGCCATTCCCTTGATTCTGAGCCGGCAGATTGCAATGTCTTGCTCCGGAAACTCGTCAACTTGAAAACCAGTGTCTTCCACAGCTTCCTTTATCATTGTTGCCTAGCATTAAAAATAAAGGATAAATTAAGAATCATCTGAAATCAAATTGACAACATGAGTATTCACAGCCAAATAACATGTTGTAGAGGAAGTAAGTATAAAGTAATTGTCTGATAAGCTTCACCGCATGCTCATACAAGGCTTCGACGAACTTGCTAAGTTGAATAAACT
Source organism: Rauvolfia tetraphylla (assembly GCA_030512225.1). Classification (NCBI taxonomy): domain Eukaryota; kingdom Viridiplantae; phylum Streptophyta; class Magnoliopsida; order Gentianales; family Apocynaceae; genus Rauvolfia; species Rauvolfia tetraphylla. Next base: position 1,406,205 of record JAJQKT010000023.1, read on the forward strand.
TATAGAATGATAATCAACATATTCTATGATCACCAATGTAATCTATGTTTCGAACTTTCCTCCTTGTCTTGCTCACTAACAGGATGCACATCAACAAAAGATGGACATCTCTAAGTCCAAAGAGTTCTCCTCAAAGAGGTTTGTAAAATATGCCTTGTTACAAATCAGAACTCGCATATGAAATGCTCAAGCTGCACCAAATTGCATTAAGGAGAACCTAAAGTTTGTGCAATATCAAATGAAAGAGAAAGAGAAGAAAATAATGCAACAGTCTAAATTTAATTTAATTACCGGCATCTATATGAAGCATGAAGTAAGATCAGTAGCATACAAAAAAAAAGGAAAAAATCAGCTAGAACCTTTCTGTTTGACTTACATTGATGAGTTCTGGATTATACTTGACTACAGCTTGGCCTTGAAGTGGAGAAACCATGATGCTGACAGTACCATTCAGCACTCCAAGTGCAGATTCTATGGAAGTTGCACAGGATGAACATGTGATACCAGTTACTTTGAATACAAGCGTCCTGATTTTCTTATCATCTCCATTAAGATTTGGCTGAGAATCATTGACCGCAACACCATTTGGGTATTCCAGAAGCGCAGCCCTCAGATCTTCCTTCCCATTTGCATCCATCTCTCTGCCCCAGTATTTCAAGATCAACAAACCTGAAAGTCATAGAACAAGAAAATACTAAATCCTATGAATAGTTGGATGACTGAAATCAGGTTTGTTCAAAATTGTCTTTTTGTTAATTAAGAATTTCATCAGCTAAAAATGATTCTAGTGATATGTAAAAAGCACCTAAGAGCACATACACAAGACAAACTTTCTCAATGCTTAACTTAGTCAAAAACTTTCATCACAGGAGAAGCAAAAGCCCAGAATACTCTATTGGCTCTTGTAATGTAAGAGAAACCTTAGAAACCAAATAGAAGGAAATTAAATCATACAGAAAAGAAGAAAATATCTCATTTCTTTCTATCAATTCACCCTTGGACGAAGAACAAGATTGTTTACACGGGGACTCCTGGTTTCTGGTCAAGGAAAATACATAATTAAAGACTTACATAAATTTCCAAATTGCTAAATTCACGTGCTCTTCAAGATAATACTAACTTTTATTTTGTTATACTCTCCTCCACAAACTTAAAACTCAATTACATAAGAGTTTTCTGGGTTATCCTCAACTAGTGTAGGATAACCAGAATAGGCCTAGTTTCATTTTATATCACACTATGAATCCTCATTGGCACAGTACGCAGGGAGGAGAACTTAAGAACAAGAACTTCATATGTCCTGTTAAACAAAAATATATAACTGAACAAACAAAAATTAATAATAACAAGCAGACAACCAGAGAGCACAAAGACACAAAGATCATGTGTGTAAACAATCTTTCAAAAAATTAAACATCTAAGAAGCAACTCACAGATCTGCCACAGAAACAATCTACCTGTATCAGCTTTTGCTTTATACAAAACTCAGACAAAGAAATTAAATCAGCCAGAACAATCATATTTGAGGTCAGTGACAGTGGAATCAAATATCAAGACAGTCCTATAGCTATACTACTCACCTTCAATAATATCGTAAGAATAACCTCACAATAGAAATCCTTCGCGCCAGATTATGCCTATTTTGGGAAAGTTACCAATTATGGAATTTAAACTCTTTTTCTGCAAAATATTCAAAATTGTCCATAGATGCCACCCTCACACATATAAATGAAATCAGAGAAAACAATTATAACTACTTCAGTCCACAGAAAATGCAGAAATGCAGTAGCAACTCTCAGAAGCTCCGGTTATCAGCGTAGATTCACATCATATACCAAAAAAAAAACAAATAATTCACGCTAGTCACTATGAATAAGAGCATAAACACAAAGAAAACTACCATAGCTCAGATCCTCTATACCTGATAATTCCGATTTTAGGAAGCACTTAACAATTCACTGAATTTGAATCCTTTCTGCCCCAAGAGATTCAAAATCAATACCTGATTCTACTGGAGAAGATGGTAGAGCTAACTTGGAGGACAATCGGCGACAGAAGAAAAGGAAGAATTTAGGTTTTCGGAGGAAGAGGAGAGACGTGAGTGTTTTGCGGTTGCAGATGTTTCTCGTCGTCTTACAAGGGGCAGGAACGCTGGGAAATGGCTGACTCAATTTTTGAACGATATAGGTTTTATATATTATGGTCCCACCAAAACCATTTTTTAAAAACTTTTCAAACTCTTAAGGATACTTCCAATGCTTTTTCCCACCAAAGGATATAACTGATTCTTGGTTTGAAGTTTGATGTCAAATGACCATTTTGCCCATGCTTGATAGTTCTTTTTTCTTCTTTTTTCTTTTTCCCCCTTTTTGGGGGATCAGGATGGTGGATGATAAGATGTAAAATTAAACTTAAGAATACATCTCTTCCTTTTTTTAGCAGATCTCATACTATTTGAAGAAGGGATAAGAGCAAGAGATAATGAATATGAAGTAAGAGTCTTTTCTAGTACGGTAAAGAAGTGGTATTATCTTAATTCAGCTTAAAATCAGTTTATCATTAAAAAAATTATTTATGAGTCTTGTTGTTAATTAGATAATTAAAAAAAGAGATTGTTATACACAAACTATTCTACTAATACAAGATCATTTTTAATAATTTAAACATTTTATTAATTTAATTTTATATTAAAAATTTGTGATGCACTCATCTTGAGTAGGGGTGTAAATAGGTCCTAACGGGTCCAGGACACCTTGTTCCGGACTTAAACTTAATTTACTATTACCCGATGGGTCTAAATGAGATGGATCCGGACCTGACCCTATAGGGTCTTGGTTTGAATCCGGATAGATCATATTATAATTAAAAAAATTAAAAAATCGTAATAAATATAAAATACAATTCAAATATTATGCCATAAATTCAAGAAAATAACAAGCTTAATATCTTCAAGCACAATTCTTAAATACAATTATTAACCAAACTAAAATAACGAACTCAATATCTTCAACTCAATAAAATAAATATATAAAATATTTATTATTAAAATTTATTCGAGTCTCTATCTATCAGGTCCGAAACTTTGCGTATCATATTCATACTCATTTAGAAGATATATTATCGAGTCCTGATAAACAGGTATATGTATTATACCGTACCCAAACATTTTAGATTGAGTCGAGTAAAAACCTGACTCATTGACAACCCAGTGATGCACCTACATTCAGGCATGTCTAGAGGCACCTAAGAGCTCCTTTTGTTTTCTTTTTATCTTTTTTTTGTTTCATTTTCAATATAATAAAACTAGATTTAACTAAAGAAACATCTAAAATATATTTTAAAATTTAAAAAATAATAAAGTAAAAATACTTATTTAAATAAAAGATTGAAATATCCTAAATGTGTTGATGCATATAAAGTATATAATACTCATACAATTTCTTTCATTTTAAAAGAAAAAGTTAAGGCAGTCTTTCTATTTTGGCCTCTATCCCAAAAAATTCTCAACAAAAAAAAATCTCTGAAAATAAATAAATTTATAAATATCTCACATATATACAAATAAGTTGTCAACAAATTAAAGAAAAAAATATTTTTAAAAATAATTAATTTATAAACATCTTTTGAATAATAAGAGATGTATTAGGCACTAATAAGCTCCTCAAAAAAATTAAATTTATAATACTATTTATTAAATTCAGAAGTCAAATATTAAAGTGAAAGAGAAAAATGAAGAGAATAAGAGCAACATGTATCAAAAAAAGAATTGAAAAGATTATCTCTTCAATTTGAAAAAAAAAAAAAAAGAAGACCTTAATTAGAGAAAAATAAGAGGATTTGAAGATAAAAAAAACCTTATGAGGAAAAATTTGTGAAAAAAGAAAAGTTTTGTGGAGAAAGTGGTAGTAGATAAAGTTATATGGAAATAGTGAAAAGTTATTAGGAATTTGATTTAAATTAAAAGATTTATTTAAGATAAACTAAAGTTGTTATTATTTTATCTCTTAACTATTAAAAACTCTTCTAACTAATAAAAAAAATTAAAAATTTTAGAAATTAGAATTGGAGATTTGAGAGTTTTAGAGGATGAGAGAGAGTAAAAGTGTTTTGGTAATATATATATATATATATATATATATATATATATTAATAAACATTAATTTATTAATTTTTATAATTTTTATATTAGGATTTAAAATTATAATTTCATTAATTTAAGATTTAATTACAATAAATTTATAATTTTAAAAATAAAAATATCATCAAATAAATATTTTTATTTAATAAAATTATTAACATAATAATAAAATAATTATTTCAATTAAAATAAATAAAAAAATTCAAATAAAATATAAATAAATCAAACCAACAAATAAATAAAATAAATTAATGATATAAATTAAGTTAAACAAATAAGTGACTATATAAGTAATAAAAATTTAATGTAATTACATTAATCAGGAAAAATATATAACTAAATAAAAAGTATAAAAATATATAAAATAAATAAAATTTAATAATATAATATAAATTTTTTAAAAAATAAAGAATTATATAAAATATAAAAATTCAAGCACCTAATGTAAATTAAAGTAAGATGAAAAATCTATCAAATAAAATTAATGACATAATCTATAATTTAGAAAATAAATAAATAAATAAATAAAATTTAAAAAAATAGTAGTTGGGCGCCCAAGACATTAAGCTTGTTGTGGGCACCAACAATCAGAGGGTGACTCTCCTTCTACTTGAGGCAAGCAAAATTTTGAAGAGACACTGTATATACTTATTTTTTAAAAAATAAATTAACATAATTTTTTTCAATATCGATACAATTTAGATGTCACGATGAATCTCAATTATCCATTAGACTTTAGTAGGTAGTAATTATTGCAAACGAATAAAATAAGTATAATGTAGTAAATTTAAAGGCCTTATACAGTGTTGGAATGGTAAAAGCATCAAGATTATTTAACAATCGTTTTGTATTAATAAAATTATCTTACGTATAATATTTATGGTAAAAAAACCTATTTGTGCTAGCAAAAGTGTTTAACAAATTACTAACTTCTACAAATTTTGCAAAATTTTTTGGAAAAATAAAACACTTCTAATATCTCTTATTGGTTGAATTTTCTTCAACCAAATTTTCCCTATTAATTGGCCATATCCTCATCATCATATCAAGCTTCTTTTTTCTTTTTTTTCTAATATTTCGAGAACACAACTTTAAAAGTTATATTTTACAAAAGTTTAAATTAAACATTTAACTTTACTCATGCTATTAGGTCAACAAACCTGATCATCTCTCATCATGCCAAACTTTTTTCTTTATGGAAAATGGTTCTCATCAACTCAAGATCTTAATGTTAGCTGACTTCTCTTGTTTAATGGATTAATGTTTCTAAGTGTACAAGCATAAATATACTTATTATACTTAATTGATTGGAAAAAAATAAAAAATCATCGGCTCAAACTTGTTGGTATTAGTTGACTTTTTTTTCCTTGTTTTCCACGATCAAACTTGATAACGACTCGTTTAAAAAAAATGATAACTTATATTTGGTAGAAACAAAGAAAGAATTCATTTTGAATAAAAAAATTCAAACAGAAATAATATAAAAAGACATGACAATTGGTATTTGTTTAAGCTGAAGAAAGAGTCTTATTCATATATGAATGTCAAATGGGATAACGTAAAATGATATTTTTATTCTAATATTGAAAGACTAATTAATTTAAAATATGTAGCCAGAAAAACTCGTGTCTATTTAAAAAGAGGTTAGTTGTTAAAATTTAAATAAAAAGTATATTTATTTTAAAAATTAAATATTTTATATCTTAAATAAAAAATGTGAGTATTCACTTTGAACCTGTATTTTTGGTAAAATTTGTCTACTTTTTTCGAGGGAAGGAATCCACAAGACAGCATATTTGGAGCAAAAGGATACACAGACTATCCAACAATGAGCAAAGGAGCAAACAATGAATCAAAGATAGCACACGAAAGTGGGCAGACAAATTAAAGAATCTGTTGTGTTCCACCAAATCATCAACAATGAATTTGGGATTGACAGTGACTCCCATTATGCATTTGTATTGTTATCAAGAATGTCACCAAAAAAAAAGGAAAAAAGAAAATGCATTTGATCTAATATATCAAACAGCTATAACAGCTAAGAATCCAATAGTTTTTGGATCTTTCAAAAGAAATGTGGGAAAGAATAAAACAATGAGCCATCACTTTCAAGAAATTATTGTACCATACATCATTCGAATAACTTGGCAGAGGCTGGGTTCATGCCTTTAGGTCATAAAAATATTCTCATCGGACAGGTCAATGGTTGGCCGTATTTGATTGTGAGGTTGTCCTGCATTTCGGCTTTTTAAAATTGATCGTGCTGAACAGTTCAATTGAGCAAATAAGTTTTTTTTGAATCAATCAGGGATAAAAGGGTAATTTTGTGCAAAAAAGACTTTCAACAAATAGGATATAATTAATAACTATAATTTCTTATTATGTGAACAATTTTGTCCCGCGATTTATAATTAATATAAATGAATTAATTACTCCAATAATGGCATCTTCACTCACCCCCATCAGAACGTGATGAATCTTATGCCATTTTGGAAGGATTGCGATTACCAGACAGATTCGGCCACTGCTAGAAAGTGATTGCAAATCCAGCATTGAAGCTAACTCTAATGATCTTATATTATTATGAGATATTCATGTACAAATTCACTAGATTCTTATTAAAATTAATGTCAACATCACTTTTATAAGAAAATAATAATATAGTAGCACATCTCTTATCTCAATAGGCAACATTAACTCGTCACTTTAACATCTAGATAAAAGTAATTCCTTATGTAATTAGTTCTAGTTTATAAGCATATATCTCGTAATCAATATTTTTCTTTTCTCAAAAGAAAAAAAAAGAAGTTTTAAGTCCAATTGCAATACAAATGAACTAAACTAGAATTTGGTGGCAATCTTCCCCATTCCTTTTCTTCTATCATATACTTATGCTTAGTTTGGTCGGGTTGTAATATAGAAGTAAATGGAGAGGGAAGTAAATGTAGCTATTAGTACTTTATTTACATCATTTGATTAGAGTGATAAATGAAGAAAAAATTCATCTTCTTAAAAATTAAAAATCAATTAATGTAGTTCAACGAGGTAATAAAGTATAACGGTAAAACGAGAAAGAGAATAATAAGTATTAGTATTTTTTAACTTTTATTATAAAATTTTTGAAATTCTTGAGTAGAATAATAACAAATAAATTGAACTAGATAAACTAAAAGAAGAGAGAAAGTAAAGAAGAAAATAGAGAAACCCAAATTTCTCACTACCATTCTATATATAGGCTAAAGAGTATATGTATATATAATGTTTAAATTGACATAATTTTGTTCCTTTTAAACGGGAGGATAAATTTTTTTATAAATATATGAAATTAGTCGTTAAAATAAGACGACTCTATTCTATCTTAAATAAGCATATGAATACTTACATAATCAATAGATTAACAACATTTTTCAAAAAAGACAGATATTTCTAACTAAAAAAAAATTCTTCTAATAACAACAATTCTTCGAACCATTAGGACGTCTTTTTCTGCTTTCCAAAGCATGCGTGTCCTGTGTACTTCCAACTTTGCTTTTTCAGCTTTCACCAAGCCATTCTGCGAATTAGGGTCCATCTGGAAATTCCCTACAGCAGTTATCGACAAATAATTGATTGAAGCCAAAAATGTACCAAATCTCCAATCTTTATCAGATCGCAGTTAGTTCATAAATGTCATAAGTGTTAGTTACGTACAAATTTTACTTCATAATATATATTTTCATGAAATTGTAAAATTTATTTAAATTAAAACTGTGTTACAAATCATATGAGGACAGACATGCAGAGAATGAAGTTAGCAGCAGACATGCAGAACATGCAGACATCAGGAGAGACATCAGATGAGGTCAAGAGATGAGCTCAAGTTAGATTAACTGAATGCAAGACAAATGCAGAATGTATATCAGTAATTGGATTCAGCAAACAGAGGTGATGTTAGCAAATGTATAGGTGAAGTTATCATTTTCTGTAAATGCCAGCAGTGCAGCATTGACTTTCATTTCCTTTCATCCGGTTCAGGGTAGTTAGTTTTAGTGAACCGGATGAGATTTTCAGTCGGTGATTTAGATCACCGCCTTTCTTCTTATTTATGCATTTTGTATATAAACCTCCTTAGTCTTTGTATTAGTCAGTTGAATGAATAAAAAGTTCTACATTTCCAGAATTCTTCTCTCTACATAGAGTTCTGTTTTTCCAGAACTCTGTTCTTCTTCATGGTATCAGAGCTAAGCTCTTCTACTGCGTATTTTCTCTAATTCTTCATTTCTTTGATTTGCTGTGATTACAGTAATTGAACTTTGTTTCTGTGATTGATATTTTACTATCAGTTTTCAGATTGATAGCTTGTTTTTTTTTCTGAATGGCAAATTTAGCAAATCATGAATTGCCTCCATCCAATCCTTTTCATTTGGCTTCAAATGAAAATCCTTCTTTGGTTCTGGTTTCACCAGAACTTGATCAACACAATTATCATTCATGGAATCGTGCTATGAAAATGGCTTTGATTTCAAAGAATAAGCTAGGCTTAGTTGATGGTTCGGTTGTACCTCCAGCAAAGGATGCATCGCACTATAGACAATGGGAACAAGCAAACAACATGGTTCTGTCATGGATTACGCATGCTGTTTCTTCTTCAATCAAGCAGAGCATAATCTGGATGGATTCAGCTTACGAGGTATGGCAGGATTTGCATGATAGATATTCAGATGGTGACTCTTATCATCTGTCTGATCTCATTGAAGAAATTCATGCACTGAAACAAGGTAACAAATCAGTGAATGAATATTTTGCTCAACTTAAGGTTCTATGGGAAGAAATGCTCATGCTTAGACCAATACCTAACTGCTCTTGTACACCAGCTTGTAGTTGTGGTGCTTTCAAAGTCGTTAGAGGATATTTTGATGATGATTATGTGATAAGATTCATCAAAGGATTAAATGCTTCTTTTGATACAGTTAAGTCTCAGGTATTAATGCAGACACCATTACCTTCTGTTAAGAAGGCATTTAATATGGCAATGAAACATGAAAGGCAAGTGCATTATAATTCAATGCAAACATCTAATGCAGAAATTCAGATTATGATGAATCAAAGTAGTACTGGTTTTTCTGGTGATAAGAATGTGTCTGATGGTAATACTCCATTCTATTGTCATGGTGGTCGAAATGCTGATTCTATTAATAGCTTTCAGTCTGTTGGTAATGCAATTGCCTTGAAGAAAAGTGGTATTGGGAATTTCAGGAAGCAGTATATTTGTACTTTTTGTGGAAAAACTGGACATACAGTTGATAGATGTTATAAGAAATTTGGTTATCCTCAAAACTTCAAAACTAATGCAAGAGGACAGAATAGCTTCAATAATGTTCAGAACAAGCCAAAGTTTGGGAACATGTCTGTTCAAGGTTCTAACAGTTTGTCACAAGGGAGATTGATGAATCAGGTTACTGGACCTCATGATAAGAATTTTTCTTCATGTTCTATTCAATCTGGTCCATCAGATGCTATCAATGTTGTTAATCGAAGTGAAATTAATTAAGATCAATTTCAACAGTTGATCAAATTGCTGCAAGGAATGCAGGTACAGTCAGGAAATTCTTCTGCAAATCCACAGATTAACCAAGCAACAGTTATGTCAGCAAACTTTGATAATACAGATTTATCAGGAAATGCAGGAAGTGCAGGTCAAATTCATGGTAATAATTCAAAGTATTGGATTTTAGATTCTGGTGCATCTGATCATGTAGTATGTTCATCTTCTTTGTTTTCTTATTGCATTCCAGTTTCCAATCTCTTTGTCACTTTACCTAACAGAATTTCAGTTCCTGTCACTCATAAAGGATCTGTTGTTTTGAATGCACATTTAACTCTTCATGAAGTTTTATGTGTTCCATCTTTCAATTTTAATCTCATTTATGTCAACAAACTTTGTATTCAAAATCATTGTTATACAATTTTTCATTCATCAAAATGTTTGATTCAGGACATTGCAACTATGAAGATGATTGGATTAGCTGAAGGTTGCAATGGACTGTACTTCCTTCCTCCTGTTTCTGCTTCAGTTGCTGATATCAATTCAGGCTTCTCATCTTCTAGTTCCAGTTTTGATAATAAGCCTGTTGTTTTTTCTAATTCTGTTTCTACTTGTAATAGTTCTACTACTTCTGAATCCTTGTTATGGCACTATAGATTGGGCCATTTATCTCCTCAAAGACAAAAGTTACTTGGTTCTGCCTATAATCCAGTTTGTAATTCTTCTGAATCAGTATGTTCTATTTGCCCTCTTGCAAAACAGAAGAAAATTCATTTTCCTTTGAGATCCTCTCAAACAACCAGATGTTTTGAGCTTGTTCATATGGATATCTGGGGACCTTATAAACAAAAAACAGTCTATGGTCATAAATATTTTCTCACAGTTGTTGATGACTATAGTAGATACACTTGGATTTTTCTTCTTAAAGAAAAATCAGAAGTTAAGCACCAAATACAAGCCTTTTACTCTTTTGTACAAACACAATTTTCTCAATCCATTCAGATCATTAGATCAGATAATGGTGCTGAATTTCACCTTCCAGATTTCTTTGATTCACATGGCATTCTTCATCAGACTTCTTGTGTTGAAACACCTCAGCAAAATGGACTTGTAGAACGTAAACACCAACACATTCTTAATGTTGCAAGAGCCTTAAAGTTTCAATCTCATTTACCTTTAACATACTGGGGCTTTTGTGTTCAACATGCAGTATATCTTATCAATCTTCTACCCACTCCAGTTCTTCATAATGCTAGTCCTTTTGAATTCCTTTTCCATAAGCTTCCAGATTACTCTCATCTAAGAGTATTTGGCTGCTTATCCTTTGCTTGTACTCTTGAACACAATCGTGATAAATTTGATCCTAGAGCTAGAAAATCTGTATTCTTAGGATACTCTGTCAAAAGTAAAGGATACATTCTGTTAGACTATCATACCAGAAATATCTTTGTTTCCAGAAATGTTCAATTTCATGAACACATTTTTCCTTTTTCTGTTTCATCTGATTCATTAATTCCTGCTTCATCCTCTAAGGATTTTTCTTTTACTGTTCCATCTTATACTCCTTCTTATGATAGCAATGCAGAATTACACAATCCTTCTGCTGTGTTTACTGATCTTCCATTTACTGACCAAACATCTTCACATTCTAATCATTCTTCTTCACACATATCTCCCAGAAGATCAAGCAGACAAAGACATCCACCTGCTTATTTGACAGATTATATTTGTAATGCTCTTCCTACTTCACCACATTCTTTATCTGATGTTCTTACATATGAAAACCTTGCATCACATTATAAAACTTTTACTTTGAATGTCACTATGGATATTGAGCCTACAAGTTATGCAGAAGCTGTTAAACATCAGGAATGGAGAAATGTCATGCAAGCAGAAATAGAGGCTTTACAGTCTACTCAAACCTGGAAATTAGTTCCTTTACCCCCAGAAAAACATGTGATAGGATGTAAATGGGTATATAGAATCAAAAGAAAATCTGATGGTTCTATTGAAAGGTATAAAGCCAGGTTAGTAGCTAAGGGATATACACAGCAAGCTGGGATTGATTATCTGGAAACTTTTTCTCCAGTTGTCAAGATGACAACTGTAAGACTAGTTTTAGCCATGGCTGTTGCTAAGGGTTTTTATCTGCATCAATTGGATGTTAACAATGCCTTTTTACATGGAGAATTAAATGAAGAAGTTTATATGAGTTTGCCACCTGGTTTTCAATGTTCTGATAGGAATCTGGTTTGTAAACTGGAGAAATCTTTGTATGGTTTAAAACAGGCAAGCAGACAGTGGAATGCAAAGCTTGTTTCAGCTTTGATTGCCCTTGGTTTCACACAATCATATTATGATTACAGTTTATTTGTGAAGACTTATGATACTCAGTTTACTGCTGTCCTGGTTTATGTAGATGACTTGATCATTGCAAGCAATGACTTGCATACAATTCACACAGTTAAAACTACCTTACATGATCAGTTCAAAATTAAGGATTTGGGAGCATTGAAGTATTTTCTTGGTTTAGAAATTGCAAGGAGTCATGCTGGTATCAATCTCTCACAACGAAAATATACTCTTGATCTTCTTCAGGAGACAGATTTTCTTGGCTGCAAATCAGTTGCTACTCCCATGGATCCCAGTGTAAAATTATCTCATGCAGATTCACCAGTTTTAGCAGACAACAAATACTACAGAAGTGTTGTTGGTAAACTTCTTTATCTTACTCTTACCAGGACTGATATTTCTTTTGCTACTCAACAATTAAGTCAGTTTCTTGATACTCCTACACATCAACACTTGAAAGCTGTTCATAGAGTTTTAAGATACCTGAAAGGTACTGTGGGTCAAGGCTTGTTTTTTTCCAGCAGAAAATGATTTAACTCTCAAAGCTTTCTCAGATTCTGATTGGGCAGGGTGTGAAGATACAAGGCGTTCAGTTACTGGATATTGTGTTTTCTTAGGCAAGTCTTTAATTTCTTGGAAAAGCAAGAAACAATCTACCATCTCAAGAAGCTCAGCAGAGGCTGAATATCGAGCTATGTCAATCACATCCTGTGAATTGCAGTGGATTGCATATTTGCTGCATGATTTAAGTCTTCCTTTATCTGGTCCAATTCCTATGTTTTGTGATAATCAAGCAGCATTATACATAGTTGAGAATCCTGTTTTCCATGAGAGAACTAAACACATTGAGATTGACTGTCATTTTGTGAGAGAAAAATATCAATTAGGGTTGATTAAACCTCTTCCAGTTTCATCTTCTTTGCAGTTAGCAGATTTACTTACTAAACCTTTATCTGCTCCTATGTTCTATCCATTATTGCTGAACTTTGGAGTACAGAATCTTTATACCAAGTTGCCCTTGAGGGGGGTGTTACAAATCATATGAGGACAGACATGCAGAGAATGAAGTTAGCAGCAGACATGCAGAACATGCAGACATCAGGAGAGACATCAGATGAGGTCAAGAGATGAGCTCAAGTTAGATTAACTGAATGCAAGACAAATGCAGAATGTATATCAGTAATTGGATTCAGCAAACAGAGGTGATGTTAGCAAATGTAAAGGTGAAGTTATCATTTTCTGTAAATGCCAGCAGTGCAGCATTGACTTTCATTTCCTTTCATCCGGTTCAGGGTAGTTAGTTTTAGTGAACCGGATGAGATTTTCAGTCGGTGATTTAGATCACCGCCTTTCTTCTTATTTATGCATTTTGTATATAAACCTCCTTAGTCTTTGTATTAGTCAGTTGAATGAATAAAAAGTTCTACATTTCCAGAATTCTTCTCTCTACATAGAGTTCTGTTTTTCCAGAACTCTGTTCTTCTTCAAACTGAATTTATTTAGCCTAACTAAACACACAATTGGTTCCATTTCTCTTCTCATAAAAAATTTATTTTTACGAAATTCAAACAAAAACTCTTCCGACCAAATACATTCTTAAAAACTAATCTATATATTCTAAGCAAGAATAGATATTAGCTGTTTGTATCACGACTGGATTGTGATGTAAACGAAATACATACTTCGATCATTTTCTCAACAAAATGGCCTACTCACATAGTTTTTGCTCAATCTTATTTTGTTGGCAGGAAATAAGACTACAAAAGTCATTGTAATTAGTTATCAGAATAACTATTCTATGACCAGTACAAAAATTACTCTTTTGGTCCATAGTTTTCTACACTTTTTGTGCAAAAATAGAATGTTCTATTTTCATTACCACAAAATTTAGCAAAATATTTTTCCACATAAGTTATCATTTTATCCATACTAATTAAAAATGAGTCCTAAAACCTCTACCTAATTGAACTAAGAAAGCTTTTTATTAAGCAAAACACTTGGCCCATCATTTACGTACACCGACTAGAATTTATTCCAATAAGTTATTTCCACAGAACAGACAAATTCTTTCTCCTGTCTTTCCTAGATCTGAAAGAAGTTCCCTCTGTATATGTTCAACCATAAAATACACAGACAAACGTCTTGGTGATGTAAAAATGGCAACAGAATCTCCTCCCAAGTGATGAAACCTACATAATCTCAACCACAGCCCGCCCAACAATGTTTCCTTCATCAAGGTCTTTGTATGCTTTATCAGCCTCCTCAAATGTGCACTTTTTCGAAACAGTTGCTTTGAGATTGAAAATTCCACTTTCTGCCAGTTTGACCAACTTCGGCAGATCTTGCCTCGCCCTGCCTCCATAAGAGCCAATTACTTTTATCTGCAACCAAAGATTACTTGCATTGAGCGAGGATCATGCAAATACAAAATCAAGCCAATTGATAAATGTAACAAGATTTTGTCCATCCACAGTATAAATGAACGGTTGGATTGTGTACTAAATAAGCACTTTTGTGATGGTCGAGTACAAAGGAATATATAAGACCGCAAACAAACCATGTCAGGCTACCGTTACTGCACGAGTAAAACAACTAAGGCAGTTCATGTATTTGCAGCCAACATGACCTTGTTTTAAGACATGGAAAGTTCCTACCAAATATTGTTCCATTTAGGGCAAAATATCAACATGCACTAATAAGATGGTTGTAATGTTTAAAGTGGTTATCTGTTGTCCAATCTAAACTTTACGTGCCTGTGTAATCATATCATAAACCAAAAAGCAATTATAATGATACTAGTGTGATCATGTCCTCGGCAAAACCTAGATCCTAAGTCAATGCAATGCATGAGAATACTCAACAAAGATTGGTCTTCAAAAACTTGATAAGGATTTAGCAAAACCACGTTAATACTAATTGTTTTTTTATGTGATTCATTTCTGATAAAAAGAAGAATTGAATATGGTGTAGTTACAGTGGTATTATACGCTGCTGGCAGTGCATTTTTTTCTTTTGTTCTTTTGGTCACTGCTTTCAAGAACACTTGAAAATTTATTCCTTTAAGGTACAAATGAGGGTCCAATCAAGTAACGGTTATTTTTGAATGTACAATTTCGAATGTAGACTTGAAGTGGGAAATTTCCCAAGCTAGAACAGGTGGCCAAACTTATATGAAAAAAAATAGGATTCTTACTTGTTATGGAATCAAAACAGAGGGAAATGTATAGATGCAAGCATATTGAGTCGTCAATTGGCATAAATTGAAGGAAGGTTTCATGCAATAACGATGGACATTTCACCATGTGGAGGGACACTGGGGCTTGGGAACAGATGACTGAAAACAGTCATCTGATTAAAATATGAACTTGATCGGGGGCAGGGGGTGTATGGTGAAGGCGGGGGTTTGCCATGGACTAGACATCTGTCAGTATTAATTTGAACAAACAGGTACTCTGGAAGCCATATTCGTCTTATCTACTAATGCGAACTAGGCAAGACAGAACAGTATTTTCTCTTGCTAAAAGAGTAAATACTACAACTCTGCCTTCAGACGTAGACTTATATAAGCATGCTGGTGGGATGCCTAATGCGCACCAACCAACAACTGTACAGAGGAGTACCAATTATCATAAGCAGAATGAGGATGTAAATGCATATACTTCACACTCAAGGCAGAGGCTGAAAATAAGGTATCTGTTTCAGAAAAATATCTCGAGCAGCAAAGAGCTTCCTTTCATTAAGCTTGTACAGTTATAGGAAATAACAAACATAGGCAGGAAGAGATAGAAAACAGAATAAAAAATAGTATCTCATCAATTTCAGATCAGCACAAAAAGCAGTCAAGAATTTCGTCTGTTCATCACTACATATGTCACTCTTCAATATGCAAATGACATGTACTACCATCAACATCTATCCCAATTAACTCTTGTGACTTCCTGGTAGAATCTGAACCAAAAAAGGATGTTCATATAGGATGGCCAGGCCAGTCCATTCCAGTCTACCCTACTATAGAATTTCCAATTTTGCCTCACCTTAAGGAAATACCATAAGAGACAATATGAAAACCAGCATAGAAATTAGAACAAGATTTCATAAGTTGCAGTAAAAGATTTGCTTGCAAGACAGGAATTAAGTACCTGTCGACGAACCAAATGGTTAATGTCCACCTCCCCTTTAGCACCTGCCAGTGTCAGGCCAATCATTACAGCTTTTCCTCCATCTCTAACACTCTGTACACATTGCATAAAGGTCTGCGGTCTTCCTAAGGCTTCTACAGCAACATCTACACCTATTCCTCCAGTTATTTCCTGTCAAAAGAGACCCGTCACTGTGGATCATTTAAAAGCCTCTTTCATCCTTTTCCGTTAAGAATAATGTAAGGAAATCATTCCAATTCAAATATTGAGTAGTTAATGAATCACTAAAACCATTTCCTTCTGATAGAATAATACATCTATTGAAAGAGAAGAATTAGCTCACAAGTGTTGAATTCTCGTAACAGGTAATTGCACCATCATAGAAAATTTACTTCTGATTCATCACTGCCAAAATTGTTGAACATATTTTGATTCATCACAGCCAAAATTTTTGGGCATATTTTCTAGCTTTCTGCCAGCATGAGAAAGCTTTCTAACATGCAAAAATCCATTTCACAAGATAAAGTTGTCCAACTTAATATCCAGCAAATTGTACAGTTCAGTGTAGTTGATTCTATCAATATACAATCTCTCAAATAAAGTTTTAAGGATCATGAGTTGGACTCAAATATTCTGCTTTATCACGAAATACTCTGAGTCAACAATACATAGAGCTGGTCAATACATAAAATTTTGAATACTGTCTTTGCAACGTGCATTTTCCAAATATATGTAAGCTCAGATATATCACATGAACAGATACAGGTTATTTCACTTTTGTAAATATAGTCTGTTTTCGGAATCATAAGTTATAGAACGAAGAGAAACTTCTATTTGAAAGGGTGTGATTGCTAAATTACCATGCCTTAGATCAATAAACTCGTCATGTCATTTCTGCACATAGTAGGAGAACTAAAGAAACAGAAAAGGTGCCTATTTGCGGAATTCTAGCAAGAAACCAGAGTACTTTTCTGCTAGATTAGATGGGAAAAGAACTTAATCTGATAGTGTGATAAATAAGATAAGGAACTCGCTTAACTTATCAGTTAAAACACGTTAATGATTGACACATGCTCTTATTTTCTTCAGTTTCTCACCAAAATGTAATATGGAAGACTTATATAAATCCATTATCAACAGGCAACTTGGAGATGGTTACAGCAAATTAAATGGAGTTTTTTAACTGTTTAAAAAGTTAGTCTAAGCTTTCCGAGATTTGCACTATTTTCAATAATTCAGAGGTTTCTAAACTTCACAGCAAGTGGTTTACCCTCTGCAACAGAATTAATGAATTAATTCCGGTTATTACAACTTTATAACGACTTCAAACCTATGACTGATGCTTCTTGGACAAGATTTTCCCTCTCATTTTCCATTTTGTGGTCTTAGTCATGAACATAAGCAATGCAGTAAGAGCAGTAGGTTGCTCCCACAGAGAAGTCTAACCGGACAAGCTCATTCTTTCAACCAATTGAAACTTCAAGTGAGAACCAACATTACCTTTTCTGATTCTTCCATAGATAGATAGAGAGAGAGAGAGAGAGGGAGAGAGAGAATAGCAAGGAGAAGAAAAAGAATATTATTGCTAGAAGTCAAGTAGGGAACAAAAAGCCCTGCATGCAAAAGGAGCAAATATTTAACCATCGCTGAATCGTATTTCCCTTGTTACATCCAATTAACATAAACTTCATTTGCCAAGTTCAAAGGCTTTTAGACAAAATTACATGAATTCAAGCCAACTAAACGAGCTAGACACTTGTCTGAAACTCTCAGAATGTGCAGTTGAGAACTGCACCCGCTAATTCTTGTCCTCAATGACAAATCCATCATAAAAACCTCACCACTGGGGTAGGCAAGAAAAAATAGAATAATCTTAATGCTGTTATCAATCCCGATATACAGCAGTTTCTAGCTTTACCTATTCTTCCTTTTCACTTTCTTTCTCTCCTAGGTGCTTGAAAAAATGCACATCAGAAACAATGAAAATAACTTAAACACATTGCTTAAGCATTGTTCCAATAGTACTTAGTTTATAGTGCTTTATGTCTAAATTTAAAAAAGAGGAGTAAGTACTTTAATTTTTCTGGCAGCGTCTTCATTCCGGGCATTGATGGTCTGAGTGGCTCCAAGTAGTTTTGCTTTCTGCAATTTCTCATCCACAACATCGACAGCAATAATCTCAGAAGCTCCAAAAGCCCGTGCTATCTGCAGGCAACTGTATTACATTGTCCAGTTATATTCACATTAAAGAGAGACCTATCAGGGAGACATGTTTAAAATTTTTGCACCAAAATCCTACGAAGGTGTAAATCTATTTAAGTTGTAAATAAGTTCTTCAAATTGATGATTATACAAAGTAGAGGTTGAAAAGAAAGAGATAATAAAGCTACAGAGAAGAAGTTTAAAAAATGTACTAGTAAACGAGTATGGGAGGTAGGTACATCTTGATTTTGCCAATCATCCTTACAGGGTATGCATCAATTATGAAATATTTTAAATCATAATGACACAATTGCTATAGTGTGGTAAAAATGAGTACTCAAAGATCATTTACTATAGATACTCGAAGAGTTTGAAGGATCACTTAAAATAGATCATAATCAGCTAGATCCAGCAGTTTGCAAGAATTAGCGAAGAAAACTTAAAAAGTATATGCATTACTAAGACCTCTGATAAAAACAACAGCTAGTAATTGATTGAAGGGAGTACAATTGCATTTTGCAATTAGAGGTGCAAGCACAACAATGCAGGATTCATTTGCTTTGCTATCTGAGACTGGCTTAAGGGAAGATTATCGTGAAATAGACCAAAATCTTGGATATAAGAGAGGAAAACATAAATTGAACACACCAAATGAATTCAAGAGGAGCTGAAACATGTGGGGAATAAGATAGAAGAAAATTTATAATGCTGGATGCTGTACACAGAGTGTCTTCGCAAGAAGGTTAAGTAACATTCATGGCAAAGATTCTAAAGAAAGCAAAATCTGACAAGACAGAAATTGGATAAATATGACTACTTTGTTGCTAAATAAGCATGGAATTATCCAATTGTGTATTTATCCCATAGTTTACAGCTAGGAGAGAAGGATTGTAGTAATGATAGAACAAAATATGGTATGCACCAGTACTTGAAATTTCTTGAACAAAAAAATGACAACCCAGGGATATCAGTCTCGTTGAAGAAAACAGAGGAAAAACCAGCCGAAGAAAGTATTTTGTATGTTTCTCCAGGTCAGTTTCTTCTGAATCCGGACATAAACAACCATCCCCATTTACCCTCTAAATATCCTTCTCTTTTTCCCCTTTATTCATGATTTTAATATTTTAAACCAAAACATGTTTTTCCTCTAATGGAGATCAGCACTTTGATAATGTTCTTCTCTTTCTTTGCCGTTATTCATAGTTTTAATTTTTCTCAACAAAGAAAAATGTATTTCTTCTTAGGAGATCTGCACTTAATTATTAAGCACCAAATACTTTTCTGAAAGTAGAGTACATTGAGAAACACAAAAGAATAGTTTAGCACAAATGACCTACAACAAAGAATATTCAAGGTCATATGAATTCTAGGATTCTGAGCTTCGTACCTTGAGCCAACACCCCCTATGCCGATGACAGCAATGGAATCACCCGGGCGGACCTGAGCAGCATGAGCCATAGCTCCATAGGCAGTAAAAACTGCACACCCTAAAATAGCAGATTCTGTATAAGGCAGTGAGTCAGGTAAAACAGTTAATCCATGTGCTGGGACTACACAGAACTCAGCAAGCCCTCCCATACTGTACATATACACTGGTTTACCTGCGCATGCAACATTTGTAACAAACTTATAAGTGCCAATGTACTGGGAAGTCATTTGCATTTTCAAGTTCCATGATGATGAAAATCCATTGCAAATTAACTTATGCTAGAGCTACCCTTTCTCCTCCATTTATCTACCATGGCAGTTGCAAACGAGCATATAAGTGCATCCACAAAACCACATATTCAGGCTGAGGGTGGAAAGTACAAGGGGTTTGGAAAATTTCTGCTTCTGAATCAAGGGAGAAAAACAAATTATTTGTCTGATATAACTGGTCAGTTTACAAAATCTTTAAGACACGTCAACACTTATACTTGTTAGATTTTGCAATATACTTTTTACACACCTCAAATCTAAACAAGTTTGTAGTTGAATTCCGAGGTTGGTCTGACAGCTCCATTGGAGAAACTTAAAATTAAGATCTGAGAAAATAAATTGCAAGTTCACTATGCAATTTTCTATTTGCCCAAGACAGATAACATAAGATCAAATATAAAGAAATCAAAACAATATTTCAAAATCTTACTTCAACAGTAAGGCAAATCCAATGGGCAAATCTTTAGTGGGATATCACTGATAAAGTTTAATTACAAACTACAAAGGCCTTTTGTTCAAGTAGGTAGATGCACACAAATTTCAGGTTACAATTTAATGAGCTTGTATTACTTGAAAATTTACAAGAGATAAAGAAATCAAGCACAGATTTTTAAATTGGATCTAAAAAGTATATCAAAAGTGACACAAGAAGTAAAAAATTCTTAGTTACCACTGCTGCGAAGAAATAACCGTGTTTCGCCATCATAAAGTGTTCCCTTAGCTCGGTTATACTCAAAGAATGCCTCGCACAAGTCATCTTGACCCTATTTCCATCCAAAAGCTGAAAAGATTACATCATCATGATTTTCATAATTATATTATTATGTGCAATTGTATGTATATAAAATAATATGTTATACAGAGTAAAAGAAAATTTATATTTTCCATATAGAATATTGACAATCAGTTCTCTAGGTTACCTTGGAGCAAAAGAAACAACTTCCACAAGGCATTATGAAAGCACCAACAACATGAGATCCTATAGGAAATCTAGAAAAATGAAAGCTAAATGTTAATGATTCTGTCAATAATAGCATGGCATTTAAAGAGTAATTAGTGGTGGGAAGCTCGATTCTTAACCTTTCTAAGATTTTAGAGTCAGTAAGGGGACCATGCTCCACCACTTCACCTGTTATCTCATGCCCAACCACACAAGGGCTTGCAAATGGAAGTTCACCTTTTATTACATGCAAATCCGAGTGACATACCCCACAGGCTGCATCATCAATTCAACCAAACCCCATCAGAGAGAACTCTATAATTTACACAGCATACTAACAACAAAGTTAATAAAGGTAAATGCTCAAGCAAGGCAAAACTACATATATTGTATAAACCTCTATGCCATATATTTTTATGCAATTTGCAATTACTGTAAGCAAAAACTTCGTTACTTGGTTACAAGCTTCATTGCTAGATACAGATGCACACATGTATTTATATGTACTATACATGTGTATATAAGTATGAGAATGCATATACAAGCTCACAGACAGGGAGGGCTGAGAAGTATGTATCGGCAAAGAACTATCATGTATATGAAAAATACCCTTGGTTTTGATAAGGACTTCATTAGCTTTGGGGCGAGGCATGTGAAAGTCTTCCAAAGTAAGGGGTTTGTTTGGTTCCCAAAACACAGCAGCTCGCATGTGAGAAGGACCTCCCTGCAGGTGATACAAAGCTGTGTTGGACAGGTCTGATGATCCTGAATTACTAGTAGTTGAAGAACTCAGATGCTGAGTGGAGGATACAAGTGACCTCTTAAAGCTGAAGCACCAGTTATTCTCATCAGCATTACAACCAATGTAGTTGGATAAACTGAAAGCTGCAGAGATTGGCCTCGGTGAAGCTCTCCTCGAATTGATAATAGCTTGACGAACCAACAAAGAACCGCGATTGAATGCCATAAGTCAAAATGAACAGAATTGAATCTGTATAGCTTCCAAGTCTTGAAGCAGCAGCGAGATTTCACTCTGTTATCTGTTTCAGCAGAGCCATTTTTAGGGACAGCTGAAATGCATATACAGATGCAGGAACAGCAAAAAATAATAAATTTAACTACTACCCCGGGGAAAAAATCAAAATTTTCAACTCAAGTATTGCCAAGATCGCTACTTTCCAGCATGATCATACTCCCATTTTCCATAAAATTAGTAAATTTTTCGAACCAGAATTAGCAAAAGAAGGAATCAGCAACTTGACAGTATAGCAAGAATCATTACTACATCTAGGTAAACTGCTACAACTCAAATAGCCCAGAAAATTCATCATCAAATCAACATGACAATAGAAATGCATACGAATAAGTGAACTGAAAGTCAAAAAGTTCAATTTAATCAACACGGAAAACAAATTCAATTTATTAACAAAGATAACACTGAAATGAAAGAAGAATAGGAAAAAAAGGAAAAGTAAGTGCAATCAGAAAAACTGAAATCAGGATAATTACCTGAATTAATCTTCCTTGAAAATCTAAAGGAAAAAGGAAGGAGAAAGGATTCCGGTGATAGAAACAGAGATGAGCAAGAGAATGCAGAGATGATGTCTGACCTTCGCATAGAGTGAGTCAGCACGCCTTTTTTTATCCCTGTTTGGGTGTACGAGTGAGTCAGCATGCCTTTTTTAATCCTTTTTCGGGTGTACGAGTGAGTCAGCAGACTGCTAACACAATTATTTTAGGGGTGGATTGAATTTTAAGAATAGTAAAATGAATTATTTGTGGAATGAAAAGCAGAATTTAAAATTAAAAAATATAAAAAAAAATTAGATTGAAATCAATTCAAGTTGACCCTAAATTTCAACCATTATCCTTTGCCTAAGAAGACGCAGTGTAATACTTCACTGTATATTCCTTTCATACATTGCTTTTATTTATAATTTATCTTTTTCAATTTTAAGATTTATTTTTTATAATTTAGATTTAAATTTTATGAATAAAAATATTACAAATGGGTGTGATATAAAAAATTCAAATAGTAGAAATAAAGGTCTACTTAGATTTAGTTTTTCCACAAGCAATGAATTATTTATTGACTATATTTAGATTTAGTTTTAATTTAAAATTTAATATAAATTTCTTATTTTGAGTTTTATTTCTTTTCTTATAAATAATTTACTTTTAGAAATATAAAATAAAGATTTTTAAACTCAAACATTATTCAATCTCACTGTTTGGTAGTAAAAGTAAAAATTTAAGGATATATTTGTATTGAAATTAAATTCTAAAATTTTTCTTTTTTTTTACTTTGTGTTCTATGTTTTTTTCCTTCATAAAAGTCAAATATATTTTTGCAAAAGGGATGATTTTGGAGTGCAACTCAAAGTAACAAAATTTTTCTTTTTTTCATTTTGAGCTACACTTCTTTCTTTACAAATATTTCGCTTCTATTTTTCTCAAAATTTAAAAAAAAAATCAAATTCAAATATACCCTAAGAAAATACTATTGGGAATTCTCTCCCTTAAGGAGTCCAATTATAAAATGAACTAAATTAATCTTTTTTGGTTGGGTAAATGAATTAAAGTAGTCATGAATAGTAAAATAGATACATATACCAATTAGATAATAAAAACATAAAAACTAAGTACACCACTTCTTTGAATTGCAAAAAAAAAAAAGGAAAGGAGAAATGAATTGTTAATTTTTTATAAAAACTCAATTTGGCGGTCGATCTACACATTTTTGCTTCTTTTCGTAACTAAAAATGTGAATACTATATATAATTTTTTTTATTATATATAGTATAAAAATTAATTATTTTTTTATGAATTTCTCTCTCGTCTTAGTCTTTTCTCCCCCTCTCTCTCGCCCTAAGTTACAAATCCAAGTAATAACTCGTGAAATTGGGTAAAGAATGACATTGAGTAACAATTCTATAAAGGATTTTCTCGATTTTTAGAAAAAAAATCTCATTATCATCAGTGTTTGGGTTTTTTTTATTTGTATTCTGGCAAAGTTTTGTCGTCATTAGTAAAACTCGCTGGATTTCAAAAAGTATTGTGTTTTTTTAAAAAAATGTATTTAGTTAAATGTTATTAATCAATTAACTTATATAATTTGTATATCTAATCGTAATGCAATTAATAAGTTAAAGTTGTAGTAATAGCTTCATCCGTGCACCAATAACATTAAAGTATTGTATTCTTATAATTATTACTAACATTTATTATATAAACTATAACAAATGCTAACATAAGAAAACATCACACAAACGACAGTTCAGCAACACAATATAAGAAATATGATAATAAACTAAATATGTCGATGCTACGTCAACGGTTCTTCACCACTAGATGCTAGTGTTCATGCCTGCTCCTTAGCATTCTCACACACCTCTATTATTAAAACATCTTTCGATTCCCGTGTTAGACTTTTTGGGTCATTCTCAATCTGCAGCAAATGATGTATCATATCCAACATAAGCAAAAGAATTTCTATATTGATATTTCATATTTGTGCTCCATATAATTATCATTTTGAGCTTGATTTTATGTTAAATTTTGGTGTTTTAATCACCATTTATACTCTCTTTATAAAGACATCAAGACCTAGATCAGCCGATATAATGCTCTGAATTCACCTAGAAGTCAAAACAGTGTCACAGTCGGACAGCAGAACCTTGCACCAAAATTGGGGACAAGAGGTGTCGTTTGTTGTGATCTAAGCGGCGTTGTTTGTGTCGATCTGAAGCTACTTTTAAGCTGTTTTTCTCTCTCTTTTGGGGCAGATTTTGATACCCCTTTAGGGCAAAAATGAGAGAGAGGGCTGGAGTGGCCAGAAAACAGCAAAAACCTACTCAAATCACATCCCAAATATTCATCTTTGCAAGAGAAATCAAGAGAGAAGATTGAATCTTTGAAGAAGAAGAACATCTATCCTGAAGATTCCGACAAAAGCTGCAACTTTCTCAACAAAATCGTGAAGAACTTCAACCTTGAAGAAGAGATGAGATTTCAACCATGAAAATGAGCAATTCTTCCTCTTTCTTTGTTGTTTTATGTTCTTTGATTTGTAATATGTTGATGAACTAAACTTTTAAATACTTGGATGAGTATGAACTCTAAATTTTACTTATGTGAATGAATTGTTTCCTTGGTTGATTGAATTTGAATTTCTTGTGAATTATTTGTGGATTTGAATGGTTGAATTGATTGAGTGGATTAATGATGCAAAATCTGGAATTCTTTCACTTGGAATTGAGAAAGGAATGGTGGTTGGCAATTGATTCATAATCTGGAAAATTTTACTTGGAATTGAGAAAAGAAGGGTGAAATAGACCATACACAAACAATGAAGATGATTTAGTTAACTAGAGATAGAAACCTAAACATCTTCTTGATAATTAGAGAAATCTAATTGGGAATTCACAATTCTTAATGCATTCTTGGGTTGAATTGGTTAGAAAGAGATTTCAACTAATCAATCTAAGAGTAGAGAACTTTCATCTAGAGATAGAGTGAGTTCCATCATTGGAATTTCATTAAACATAAGAAGTGAAATTTATCAACCAAGGGACATTTCTATCACATAGGTAATTCTAGGGGGATTAACCATCTAAGTATTATTTTCTCAATTGAATTATCTCTTGCAAACAAAAATTAGTTAAGTTGGTTTAATTAGCTAAGCTTGACTTCTATTCCTAGTAGTAATTTCAACCATTTTCACAAGCAATTTTGATAGGCTAAACAATAGAATAGAAAGTGAGTAATGATATTTAACCACCCTCATGGATTCTACATTTGAATTTACTTGCCATTGTACTACTCATAACGATAGGTGCACTTGCCTAGTGTTTGTGTGCAAATTGTTAGAGATTGTGATAAAAATTTAGTATAAAGGCATAGAAATAAAACACAACATATATGTTGGATGAAACTATGTCGTATTGAACGTTAACAACCAGAAAATTAAGAAATGTGGAATACTCACCATCTCATCAGTGAGAGGTGTAGATCTGAGTTGTGAAATGCTCTCTGGTAGAAGGTCAGAATTCTAAATCTTCGTATAAGTGCACGGAACGTAGCAGTCCGTGTAATTTGATGCACATGCTAATGGAGGCATCGCAACTGATTGAGTTGTGGTG
Organism: Rauvolfia tetraphylla; assembly: GCA_030512225.1. Classification (NCBI taxonomy): domain Eukaryota; kingdom Viridiplantae; phylum Streptophyta; class Magnoliopsida; order Gentianales; family Apocynaceae; genus Rauvolfia; species Rauvolfia tetraphylla. Next base: position 1,432,339 of record JAJQKT010000023.1, read on the forward strand.
ATCTGAGGATATGCGAGTCTGGTTATTCCCAATACTTATCAAGGCTTATGTACCTCGCAAAATACTTCTTATTATTACTTGATCTGAGGTCCTCATGAGGTCGGATAGGATTTTTAAAATGCACTAGACACATCCAAATTGCTGCAAGACCTGATCTGATATTTATAGCTCCACCATATCACAAAAGCTTAAACAACCTTGGAATATTGAAATTCAATATGTAGCAAGAAGATCGAGGCCATATGTAGTCCAGCAAACTTGGCGATATAGATGTGTGGCATAATATTTCAAAAAAATCGGCACATGGAAACAAAAAATTTTTAGTTAAGTAGTAAAAAAATAATGTACCTTTTGTCCAAATATGTCATCCAAATACAACCGTATGTATAAGGAGCGGATTCCCTCCATGATCAAGATTGATGGGGGCATACATCAAAAAGTACAAGTATATCTATGCCTCTAATAGCACTGTCACTCTTTCCAATAGGGGATAAATCATGTTTTGTATCTCGCCTTCTCCACGAAGGCTTAGCCGCCATCTATAGTAACTATGCACATTGTTGCAAATTACAATACACAAAAAAAAAATGATATAACTATTTCATAAGTTTTTAATCACATGTCAATTTACTAAATTCTTAATGACATAATTGTGCACATTTCAAATAAATTAATTGCAATTAACAATACTGGTTATCTAAGAGACAAAGTTCAACAAATAAATTCACTACTTATAGAAAATTATAACACAAAATTTAGTGAGGAGAAGTTGATGATGACTTCCTGCCATAGGCAATGGAAGTAACTATGGACTTCTGTGGCCACATGGCATTGTGGTTGAGAAAGTCTGTGTACTTTCGCTGCCTATAGTGAAAGTGACAGTCAACTTTCACCAGAGGCAATGGAAGTCAGCCAGACTGCCAAAACCAACCTTTGTTCAGGTCAATTTCGTTAAAAGTCACATGAAAAAATATGTAAAAATTGATATAGTTTGAACTTGATTCTTTGCTTATGCAATGTTTATTGGATGTTAAAAAAATTTGTTTCTTTGCTTATGCAATGTTTATTTTTTATTGGCAAATCTTACTTAGCATAACGTGAGATTCATTTTTATTCAATGTTATTTAAATTTTTATTATTTTGAAATAATTCATTATTTAAATGTTGATATAGTTTACAAATAACAAAAAAAAATAATACTAGTTTGTAATAAAAAAAGAATATTTAAAAACTACTCATTTTTCTTCTTTTCTTTTTAAAATAATTTTTATTATTTAAGAGAATTTTTTAAGGACAAATTTATGCAATTGATCAACCTTTGGAATTTCTCTAATTTAAAAATAAAATAAGTCATTTAAAAAAATTTAATACATTGTTTGATTTAGTTTTCATAATTTTGATATGTTTATGTCAACTTCTAACTTTAGCATACCAAGATAAATTAAAAGAACTAAAATTTCATTCTAAACATTTTCAAACTTGAGAGACTTCTAAATATTTACAAACTTAAAGAAAAAAGAATAAGAAAAATAAAAAAAGAGGAAAAAAAATACAACAAGGGAAGTCAAGAAGAGGAGTTTCGATTTCTTAGTCAAATAACATCTTATCATTTAGCGTTATATCACAATAATACATATAATGCATTCTTATTTAGTATTATATTACATGATATATGATAATTTTTCTGACACAATGCCTTCTTGATTGAATGAGAAGGCATTTCGCCCACACTACAAATGCAGACCTTTTCGGTGCTCTTTTGAAAAGAAAAGGGGGCTGCTAAATGCAATTTTTTTTAGTTATATGTAGTGCAAAAAATTTTATTTTAATTTCAAAGAAATTTTAGAATTCTCTGAAGCATTTGGGCGGAAAAACTCAGATTTACAAATAACGACAACGAATTTTCACGTTAAAAGGTTAGTTTATCAAATTACTCATTATTTTACATCGTTTTACATTAAAAAAACTCAAAATCGGTCTTAAATCGGTCATTATCTTCATGAATTCCACCAACTGAGTGGCGGAATTCACCAGCAAATTTCGCCAACCTCTGGCAGAATTTGTTGATTATTTGTACCCAAATTGGGTACAACTATACAATGGAGTTGTACCTAATTTGGTTACAATTAGCCAACTAATTCTGCCAAAATTTTGGTGAAATTATCCACCGAATTCTGCCAAAAATTTGGTAGAATTGGTTGGCTAAATAATGCCAATTTTTGGTGAAATTCTGACCGAGAATTTTGCCAATTTCTGGCGGAATTCTCGGCCAGAATTTCATTGGCAGAATTTTGGCGAAATTATGGTTGAATTCTAACCTGCCAAAAATTGGCGGAATTCATACAGAATTCCGGGAGTGAATTCCACCAATTATGCAAAATTTCTAGACTATGTGGCAGAATTTTTTTATTCATGCAATACATTTTAAATTTATTTCGTGTATAGTAGATATAATTAAGTTAATTATATGTTAATAATTTCATTATTTCTGAAATTAAACATTAGTTTGCCTCTTCCAGCGATCGACAATATATGTTTAATTTAATTTATTGTACAGTAGATTTTAGTTGTTTACTTTATCTTAGTTTATATTAATTTAATTTATCGTAGTTTATCTTAGTTTACGTTAGTTTAATTAAATTTTTTATATATGTTTATTTATTTATCTTAGTTAATGATAGTTTAATTTAACAATATTTGATAGTTGAATAATAACAATATTTGTTCAATACGTGTTGCAGATGGCGGATCCTTCTCGGCGACGGCGCGATGCATCACTAGATTTGAAACCAGTAGTCGATCGTAGCGGTTGATTGTACGGTCGACATCCTATTACGGCGTCTACCAGATAACGAGTGGGTGGGGTGAGGCGCAGCACTAGTGACATCCCCGTCAGTACGGCGGACGTCACACGGTTCATTGATTCTACTTAATTCGTTCTACATATGCCTTGGATTCTGGGAATGTACGGGCCCATCAAATTCTTTGAGTTTTCCTATACTTGCACATAATTTTTATTCTGAAAATTACTACAAAAATATTTTCACTTTGGATTCAATATTTTTTATAAACAATTTACTTTTTTAAAATTCAAAAGAATAACTTCTAAAGTTGAAATTAAATCCATATGGTGTGGGTGGTATGAGAGTTAATATTGAGGTGATGACTAGTAAGTAGTAATTGAGTATTGTACTATTTTAGTAATAAATTAATATTTTTGTAGTAAAAAAAATCAGTACTTTAGTTTAAATGATTCTTTAATAATTACTCATTTTGTAAACATAAGTTGTTTTATGAAGTGAAATAATTTTCAAAATAAAAGTCATTTTATAGATCTTTCTGAGCATTAATGATGTTCTTCTAGTATTACGCTCATTTACTCTTTTTAAAATGTGATATTGCTTTGGATAATAAAAAAAAAATAAGAGAGAAATGTTATTTTCAGCACTCATATATATATATATATATATATATATATATATATATATATATATATATATATATATATATATATATAACAACAGATGCTTCTAAATTCTAACGTCCTTAGCCTTTGCCTGCAAGCAAAACCATCATGCAGGAGTTCTGCTTTCATCAGGGGCGTGGAAGCACTTCAGTTTTCTCAGTACATCGCTTGCAACAGAGATTCTGCCACTTGTCATCTCTGTACATCGCTTGCAACAGAAACTGGCAAAACCATTGGCCAAATTTCGCCAGATTTTGGCAAAATTATTGGTCGATTGTCGTCAAAGCCTAGCGAAATTAGTGGTTAAATTTTGCCAAATTCGGTTGAAAATTGGCCAAAAATTTTACCAAAATTTGACGAAATTATTGGCCATCACTCTGAGAAACTTAGCCAAAATATTCAAAAAATTATACAAATATAAATTTAATTAAAATTTTATAACTTTTTACCTCAAATTCTTCGTAAAATCTTTGCTTATTGATATATTGCCACACAATTCATTTGTTTTGACATAAAAAGAGTGATTTTTTTGAAAAAATACTTGAGAGAGTTATGGGAAAAGAGAGAAAAAAATTTAAAAAATAAAAATTTGTTATACTATATATAATAAAAAAACTATATATAAGAATAACAAAAGAAAATGCCATTCACAGTAAAATCCCTGGGTATTCTCTAGCCAGTGGTAATCTTGTACAATTTTGGCCCAAGAAGCAATGTTGGCCACGGCCCAAATCTAAACTTTTTTCTTTTTTGGTTTTTTGTTTTACCAGTGTCTGCACTGCACCCTCAATTCCTCGTCAGTAAGAAAACACCACTGGCGTCTCCCTCCCTCCTCCCTCCTCCCTCTTCTGTGTCTCTCTCCCCCCGAATAAACCCTTGAAAAGCCCTAGTAAAATTGCAACAGTGGGCTGTACAGTCTGCATCAGCAATGCCACGGAACGACGGTGTTTGTTTCACTACCTGCTCTCTGAAGCTTTCCCCTCCTAACCCACCTCTTGCTCAATTTTCAGACCACCACTTCACACCTCAAATCCTCTTCAGTTATCTCAAAAATCCCCCAAAATTCCCAAATTTCAATTTAAATCCCAAGAACTCCATCACTCAGTTCTTGAATAATATCAGAAAGCCTCAAAAGCTTCTGAATTTCATTCATTTTCACCCTCCTTTGAAATCTTCCCTCCTCTGCTCTGCTTCGTTGGCGCTTTCGCAGAGCAACAATGGCGGAAATAATAATGCTGAGTCTGACTCGGGAGGACCAACCCAGAAGAGTTCGAATCCGGGTTCAAGTCCTGCTCGGCCGAGTATTGATCAAGAGAGGGTCTTGATAAGTGAGGTGTGGGTGAGGAATAAAGACGGAGAGGAACTAGAAAGGAAGGATTTGGAGAGTGAGGCAATGAATGCTTTGAAGGCCTCTCGTCCGAACTCTGCCCTCACCGTCCGCGAGGTCCAAGAGGATGTGCACCGGATAATTGCCAGTGGATATTTCTCCTCCTGCATGCCCGTAGCTGTTGACACTCGGGACGGCATTAGATTGGTCTTTCAGGTAATCTATATTTCTTTGGATGCGCGGTCTTTTCCGAGTAGTTCGATGAAATTATTCTCCTTTGGAGTGTGAAGTGGTTTAAGATAAAATTTGAAGTGCGTCTCTTTTGTAATTTCAAAGTGCAATCCCTCTTCTTTTGGAAGATGCCATTCTGATGGAAAAGAAAATGGGTGATGAAATTTAGGTTGTTTTGTCTTTTAATGTTCCCCTTGTGCTTGATCAAAAAAGGAGGAAGGAACCATCATCTAGGCTAAGCCAGTAGCAATTTGGTGACAGTCATCTTGCAATTTTGAAAGTTAAAATTTTTAAGACAGTTTCTGGATTCTATAAAATATTGGAGCACATATAAATAGTCAGTAACGTTATTAGCTTATTCAAGCAACTGTAGTTCTCTCGCCTTTTGCAGTGAAATAGTTTCCTTTTTTTTTTTTTTTTGCTATGGCTTTTGCGTTCCTTGTTACTAAAAGAAACTTGTGTGTCTTTGTCTAATTACTTTTGGTAACTAGAACGATAGAAAGGTAGAGGTCAATTATTCTGGTGTTATCCAAAATCTCAAATAGTTATCCAGTATTTTTTAAATGTGCTTGGCCCTTTAATACATTTGAGAGGTTTTCGTATTACTTTAACTAGATTCTAACGTCTTATTGTTGCACAGATCCACAGTTTCCAGAAGGAAATATATATGTTAGTATCATTAGTGGGTGTACTTAGTTTTCTTGATGTTAATTGGTGTGCAAGTTTCTATTCTGTTAACTACTTTGGTACCAGTAAAAGAAGGTAGGGTATGGTGCATTTGCCTTTTCTTTTTAAGAAAAAAACATCTAAGCAAAAATGCAAGTCACAAAAAAGGGGAAAAAGGACAAAATGCTGGCTGACTGCAACTTGAGAATTTTAAAGTAGAAAACTAATGTAAGTTGTTATCATTAGTTAGATTAGTATCTCATAGGATGTATATGGTTAGTTGGGTATGGAAGAGAAAATGTAAAAGTTAGTAAAATATGTTTATACATACATATTGATCCTCAAAGAATAAATGTGAAATGTTGGGGCCGTTTTTTGCAACTTGGAATGCTTTCAATCTGTTTCCCTCCACCTCCTGAGTAATCCACTGTCCAAGCATCTCGTAGAGAGGATAAAAAGATACGGGAATAAAGAATCCCCTTGCCTAATCCCATTTAAGTATTGGTGCTTCTCACCATTCTTTACAAAGGAGCTTTTTCAATATTCAATTAGGGAATGGTCTGGATCTGCCATTTATACCAGGTTGAGGATACTATCTAGTTATGTACATATATAATCTTTATGGTAAATGTAATATTCTTGGTAAGAGTATAAATCTTATGCAAACATTTACATCCCTGGGAATTATCCTAATAGTGATGTTTGTTTATTTATAATTATTTATATTGGTATCTTTTGGCATAAGGTAGAGCCAAATCAAGATTTTCAAGGCTTGGTGTGTGAAGGAGCTGATGCCCTCCCATCAAGATTTATAGAGGATGCTTTTCGTGATGGATATGGTATGTTTTCTTCTATTTATTGAGTCAAAACTTGAATCTTTTTTTCCATTTGTCTATTTCTGCTGCATTTTTATGCTTGACATAAATCACTTTAAAGGCTGTGCACATTTTTTGGGTTCTTGCTGATATCGGACCTTTGCGCTTTTTGGTCTCAAGTTATGCAGGAAAAATTATCAATATCAGGCATCTAGATGAAGTTATTAGCTCCATTAATGGTTGGTACATGGAGAGGGGTCTTTTTGGCATGGTTAGTAACCTTTTGTGAACTTCAACTTAAGTTGCTGCATGTATTATCCAATGAATGTGGCATATTTGACTATACTGGGCCACAAGCTGTGATGAGAAACTGCCCTGTAATAAATGTCAATTCCTGTCTGATCAATTTTCAGGTGTCAGGTGTTGAGATTCTCTCTGGAGGCATGCTTAGATTACAAGTTTCAGAGGCAGAGGTTAACAACATAGCAATTCGTTTCCTTGATAGGACGTAAGAACTTGATTCTGCTGCTGCTTGTTTGCACACAATGTAGTTCCCCCCACCCCCTCTTCTCTTTCTATGAGCTCATGATACCCACAATCTGATGCAGTGGTGAGCCAACTGTTGGTAAAACAAAGCCTGAAACGATACTTCGGCAACTTACTACCAAGAAGGGACAGGTCTTATTCAAAAACCTTTTACTCATTTAGCCTACTCATGGGTTTAGGTGCTTACCTTAAAGATTTCCACTGAAAGAGCAACATCTGCTGCTAGAAACAAATCCTTCCCTACTATTCATTCTCTTTATCCTTGAATTAACACTTTTTTTGTTTTGGGGGGGTTGGGGGGTGGGGGTTAGAGAAAGCTAATGGTGGGAAAGATATATGAAAATTGCTAAGATAATATTTCTAGCGGTCAGATACTAGAAATACAGAAAGAAAAGATATGTGATTTTTATTTCAAACAGTTTTATTCCTTTTTATATTCCATAGTATAGCCAATTTTTTTTTTATTTATCAGATTGTTTAGTATCTCTACTTAATATTCTTGCTCATTAAAGTCTAAATTTATAGCATCTGCTGTGCAATAGAAATCGAATGAGTTGAATTTAAGCTTAATAACCAACAAAAGAAGAAAAGAAGGAAAAGATTATTCAACCTTCCTTTTCTACTTCCATATTTTTAACTAGTGAAACCTGAGAAAAGGGGTAGATAGCTTTTTCAAATTAAAGAAAAAAAAATTGCTAGCCTCTTTGTTTGTCTTGTTCCATCATGCTGCACCTATGTTCAGTGACTTGCATGTTGTAATGATGCTTATTGGTTCTTCTACTTTTTAATTTAGTTCACTTGTATGCTTTGCTAAATATTTAGTTAAAGGTGTTGTGTGTTCTGTTGGTCCCTGTGAGGAAATCAAGATTACCAATATGATCATCAGTCTCTCTCTCTGCTTGATGCCTTGTAAAGCCATCTGATCTTAGTCCTCATCTGAGCTTAAAGCAGTGGTTTGAAATTTCTAGTCACATCAGAAAATCTACTGATTTACCCTTGAGATCACTTGAACTGCTATGGTTGAGAACTATACTAAGAGCTTGAAATTTTGTCTAAATAGAAATAATGGAATTACAAATATAGAAATTGTCAGTTCTGGCCAGTTTCTTTTCCCTTTTCCTTTTTCAGCGCTCAACACTTTTTAAAATATGATTTTGATGACTTCTCTTTCAATATGTTTTTCATACTGATTACTGGTGAGAACCTTCCATGACCTTTCTTGTACTCTTTTGTGGAATAAATGCTGATTCGCTAGTCAAGTTATAATTTCTCCTTTTTGTCTTTTGCCATCTAATTGCATTTTACCTTCTAAAGTTGTTATATGTTTGCCTGAAAAGCTGCTACATCCTTTTCTTTTACTTGGTTCTGAGTTCTTTTATTTTGTTCTGCAGGTGTACAGTATGTTTCAGGGGAAAAGAGATGTTGATACTCTGCTAACTATGGGTATCATGGAAGACGTTAGTATAATTCCCCTGCCTGCGGGAGGTAAATGGATGGTCAACTTTACATGTTCATTAATCAGTTATGATAAATGTAGAATTCCTTATATAGGTGTTTTAAATTGTCATTTCTCCTGCAGATACCGGGAAGGTTGATTTGACATTGAATATTGTGGAGCGCAAAAGTGGGGGAGGGATATCTGCAGGTGGAGGAATCTCAAGCGGGTATGTGATGTGAAAAATGCTATATTCTTTTGTAACAAATTTCTCTTGTAACCTGAATCTTCTTGCATGCTTAAGAAGTGGTTTTCATGTTTATAAAATTTTCTCCAGCATTTTATTTTCTGACCATTTTTTTTCTTTCTCCTCCCCCTGCGCAGGATAACAAGTGGACCTTTGGCAGGATTGATAGGAAGGTAAAACTGCAGCTGCAAGCAGAGCTTTCATCACTAATGATCTCATTTATCATTCTTCATGCAGGAACCTTCTTTTTGGTTTGAGGACAAAATATGTTGATTTCTGTAGTTCGAATTTTGTGCTATTTCCAATACCTTTATGGACTGGCATGTTGGTTTAATTTGTATTTTCTGTAAGCATAACTTGCTAATTTTTCCTTATAATGGAAAGTCCTGGCCTTCACTTTCTCAATTTTGTCCACGTGGTAATCAATTCAATCATAAAACTTGCAAGAATTGTTTCAGGGTTTTTTTTCAGATGACTGTTGTTTTTAGCCAAACGTCATATTTTACTGGCAAAATGTTAATATGACTCATGTCATGATCTCGTTGCATGAAAAAGAAAAAAAGAGAAAAAGAAAACAAAGGTGTGATTATTTTGTTCTTTCATCAGTTAGTATAAGTGGCTATGTGCTCCATATGTGCATATCGGTCAGCTGCAGGCTTTTGTTGAGAACAGAATGGATTTGCTTGATTCTGTGCGTCATTTTCCCATTCCATTCTTATATGCCTCAAATGGGTGTTTTTATATGCATGCCTTAGCGCATACTTAGATCCTTTATCCTTAAATTTCCCCATAGTGGCATTAGGTATTGTGGTCTTCATATCTTTTCCAACTAAGAATATGTAGTTGATTGTTTCTTTCCACTGCAGCTGTGCAATATACCACAAAAATCTTTTTGGAAAGAACCAAAAACTTAATCTTTCTTTGGAAAGGGGCCAAATTGATTCAATATTCAGGATAAACTACACAGACCCATGGATTGAAGGGGATGATAAAAGGACATCAAGGTCTATCATGGTTCAGGTAGTTGAATTGTACTCTGTTTATCTTAAATGATATTAAATTCTTCTCAAGGTAATCTTATCTTGATGTTCTGACTGCTTCTTTAGAATTCAAGAACCCCAGGAACTCTAGTTCATGGGAACCAGCCTGACAATAGTAGCCTTACAATAGGGCGTGTAACAGCTGGAATTGAATATAGTAGACCATTCAGACCAAAGTGGAATGGAACAGCAGGGCTTCTTTTTCAGGTACCTTTCTGGATGTGGTTTGGTGCCTATATTCCACATTTCTAGTGACCAACTTCTGGTGATACAATATTGCAGTTTCATCCTAATACGAGGAGTTTCTTCAGTCTATGAAGTCTATTTTACAGCATTTTTCATTTTACTTTATCTTTCCTTGGTCCTAAATTTTTTAGCATGCTGGTGCTCGTGATGACAAAGGAAATCCTGTCATAAGGGATTTTTACAGCAGTCCACTAACTGCGAGGTAATAGTTTATTGCATGATATATTTATCACCTAACTACGGAGTACAAAAGGGGAATGCTTCTCTGATTTGCTCCTAATTTTCCTGCAGTGGAAATACTCATGATGACATGTTGCTTGCTAAAATTGAGACTGTTTATACTGGATCTGGTGACCCCGCTGCTTCTTCAATGGTTTAGTGTTTACCTTCTGCTGACAGTTTTGTCTTGATTCTTTTGGAGTCTTAGCTAGTACACTGGTGGTTTTTGTTTCTATTATTCTCATCTTTTTTCCCCCTTTTTTGTTTATTTGATGCAGTTTGCATTTAATATGGATCAAGGCATTCCAGTGTGGACAGAGTGGCTAGTCTTTAACCGAGTTAATGCTCGTGCTAGGAAGGGTATAGTGATTGGTCCTACTTGTCTTCATTTCAGGTATTGTCATAGTTTGGCTTCAAGTAGCAGTTAGGAAACTGATTTATCTTCTCTTCCCAGCTTTTCTGCTTTGCTCACTGCTACAGTTTCTCTGCCACACAGTTTATCTGGCGGTCATGTGGTTGGAAATTTTCCTCCCCATGAAGCATTTGCAATTGGTGGAACCAACAGTGTTCGAGGTTATGAAGAAGGGGCTGTTGGCTCAGGTCGCTCTTGTGCGGTTGGCTGTGGGGAAATTTCATTCCCTGTGGTAAGTGTTGGATTTTGATTATTTTGCTGTTGGATCCATGTTTTGTGCTTTCCACACTTGACTCACTTGAGCAGTATTGTTGTGATGAATTAAATTTGTACTTGGTGTTGTGGAAAATGATGCATTCTGTTTTATTAGTTCAAACTCATATGATTTTTTAACTTTTTTGCTTTGAAAGAATAAATTTGTGGATGATTTTTAACTCCATCAAGACTATAATGCCCTGTTGAAAATATCCTTGTAGTATGCTTCTTCTCATTCACTTGCTGATTAATGCAAGTGGATTTGGTATCTTTTCTTCTCTAAAGTTATTTCCCCATTAGCAATGTTCTTCTTCATTTCTTGGAAAAATAAATTTGTTGGTGATTGAGATGCACCATATGCTGTGCTACTAATTCTCTTATTGTTTTTACAGATGGGTCCTGTTGAAGGGGTTATATTTGCTGATTATGGAACTGATCTTGGATCTGGCCCTTCTGTGCCTGGTATGCTTTCCAGTTTTCACCGTTTCTGTGGCCCTCATATGCTTTAACTGCTGATCATGTCTAGATTATGAAAGGTAGTCAGATTGTCATTGCAATGAAATTTTTTCCACTATAGCAAGGATGCTGACTGTGTGCATCTCCATTTGCAACATGGAGGATTGCCCAGCCTCCATCTAATCTTGCATTTATAAATAAGGAAGTCATAGTTATATTAGGATAAAATGTAACTTAAAAGGTACTGTATCCGATAGTTGCTTCTGATATCTAATTAATAGCATGTTAAATTTTGTTCATTTAATCCTGATAATATGGATTTTTTTTGACTTTTCATACGTTTGATGTTAGGATATCTAGGTTAAGAGATTTTTGTTTATTTGAAAACCTGTCAAAAGTGATGGGTATATTAGGCTCTACATTTTTTTACTATTCATATCAGCAAAATGGAATTATGTATTCAGGTGATCCTGCTGGTGCGAGGCTAAAGCCTGGCAGTGTATATGGCTATGGGCTGGGTATCCGTGTGGACTCTCCTTTGGGGCCCTTAAGGCTTGAATATGCCTTAAATGACCAAAAAACAGGGAGGTTTCATTTTGGAGTTGGCTTACGGAACTGAAATTTGCCTTGTAACGTTCACTTATTGATGCACTTCTGTTTTATATAAATTCGGGCAAAATGCAAGTAATCTTATTTTCGATGGTGACTTCCCTTGTGCATTGGGGCTTCCCCTCTTCCCCTTTCCAGGACAACCCATAGTATCTTGCAAATTTGGTTGTTTTTCCTTTCAGCGAGAATGTTTTTTATCAAAGCCAAGTTCCTGTAACTGCCTTTGTCGAGCCTGTGTAGATTTGACTGATGATTTCCTGAGTTGCAAGTTTGAAGAAATGCCTCTAATTGCAAAATAAGCTAAGGAATGTCCTTTTTCACTTTCCTAGATATGTATAGAGGAGGATTCTTCACGTAGTATTTGGATTGGGTTTTGATATGGTGAAATGTCTTTGTTTGAAATATTTTTGTTTGAATGCGTGTCCTAATGAGAATTTAATGATTGTTTTTTTCATTCTTACACCTTTTTAATTATTAGTTACATCAAATTCTAAGTACTTTAATTAACGAATCATAATTAAAATTAAAAGGTATTTAAATATTATAAATTTTAATAAAATTTTTAATCTCTGTAAAAGTATCAAAACAGGGCTCTTATTTGTAACGGAGGGTGTATTATTAGGTGTTGCCTAGTGGGAGAGCAAGTAGTGGTGCTATTTTGCGGAACTCAAATGGGGTGGCAATTGCTGCCGTGGGCATGCAAGAAGAAGGGGTTAAGCTTTGCACGTTCTGGATGTTCTTTGATGTTCTCTTAATAGCATTTTTTATTATGGAATTTAGGATTTAGAATTAATCTTTTGAGGTCTAGGTTTTATTGTTTATTGTTTAGGTTTTAAGGCCAGAAATTCTATGATAAGGATATACAGAGAAAATATCTCTGAAGTGGCCTCTAAGTAGAAATGTTGGAGATTCTTATACAGAATCTGAGCTATTTCCTTCAAAGTATTAACAAGTTTTCACAATGCTGGAAGGATTGGAAACTGGCTTCAGCACGCGTATGTACCACTTTATTGTACGAAATAGATAAAATAGAATGCATGAGTGAATTTAGGTAGAGTTTAGTTTTAAAATTAAATTTAAAATTTTAAGTGTGAGATTTATATTTCTTCTTATAAATAATTTAAATTTTACAAAATTTAAGACAAAAATTTTAAAATTAAATTTTATTCAATCACACCTTTAATATATGTGCTCTTTTTTAGAAAATAAGCTGAGTTATATTTTTCTTCTCTTTTAAGTGATATTTTAAGAATGAGTTTTGATTGTTATTCAACGAATTTTTATTATGCGTTCTTAACTTTTTTTAAAAAATTTTTTTTGAGACATAAGAACACATTACGGTAGCGCGTTTAATTTGGACACATTACTTTAATGCGTTCAACTGTTAATCTTTTGAACCTTTTCTCCGTTCTCTATTTTTTGATTTTGAAGAATAAGACGCATTATCGTAATGCGTCTAATATAGATGCATTATGGTAATTTGTCAACCTTTTAAACCTTTGTTGTTCTCTATTTTTTTTGTAATAAAGACACATTATTGTAACACGTTCAATTTGGACTCATGACGATAATGTATTCATATTTTCGAACATAATTTTTTGGGTTTTGAGGAACAAGGATGCATTATCGAAACGTTCAATATGGGCACATGACAATAATACGTTTAATTGTTAACTTTTTGAACATTTACTAATATGACGCATTATCGTGATGCGGTTAACTTTGAACATAATACTGAATATTTGCTAATGATTTTGTAAATAATTATGCGTTATTAATTAGAATTCATGATTGTCATGCGTTATAAATTTGCTATTGAATTAAGTGTGCATTATCATAATGCATTCTATATCACTATCGCATTTATATTCCATTTTGTTTCTACTTTCTATTTAGTCAATTCAAAATTATTTAAATTGAATTGCTAATTTATTTATTTTTATTGAAAACACTTGCTACATTTTTTTAAAATTTTTTTGTTCAATGTATAATTAAATCAAATTCAGATAAACAAAAATAATAATCATAGTCATATGTACGTTCCATTAAAAGTTTTCTTTTTTTTTTCTTTTCATGCTTGGTTAATTCTAGAATTCAAGAGAAATGGAACATACCTAATTCTAGAATTTAAAAAAAAAGTTCATTCTAGAATTCGAAAAAGATAATGACTAATGGCTGATCTAAAAATGACAATTATAGCAATAATGTGTATTCTATGAAAGATTTTTTTTTTTTTTTTTTTTTTTTTTTTTTTTTAGATAATTCTATAATCCAAAAGCAAAGCAAGATGGCTAATTATAGAATTCAAAAAAAAAGAAAATAGTTAATTTTAGAATCCAAAAAAGAGGAAGATTAGATTAGAAGAACGTAGCTTTTCTTTTTTGAAAGAGTAATTTTATTTACTTTTGTCTTTCATTGATATGTAAATTATTAAAAAATTAAAATAATAAATAGTTTCATAAAATTTTGATTCAATTTCCTTTTTGTGGTAAATAATTTTATTTTAACTATTTTTTTGGTAGCCATAATTAAACTTGATTGTAATTAATATTATTTTATCTTACTCTTTGTTTCATTTTAGAAAAGAGCAAATAAAATTTTATTCTAATATTTGATTCCATTTGACCATATTATACATATAAATTTTAACCATATGCTCATCAAATCACTAATTTGATTACTAATCAATCTCTACACAAAAAGAAGGTTGGCATCAATAAATGTGAAGGAGAATCATATTATATACTAAGTTATTGCTATTACATTCAATTTATCACTTGTAAAATCAAAATATAATATTCTAGAACATTTTTACATGTCATCCCATTATTTAAATCTAAACAATACATTATATTTAATTTATAATTTCAATCTATTTTTCTTAATTTATTATTATTTAATTCTATTTTAATTCATAACTTATAATATACACACAAAATTTTATCAAAACTATTATATTCACAAGATTACTAATTCAATCATCGATTGTTCCCTAGTATATATATAAAAAAAGAATGCTTATAACAAACAAAATACTCTCATATATAGATAATAATTTTTTTTTCTTTCCGATGACATGGAGAAATTCAACAAAAACTCGGCAAATCTCTGACAAAAAATTTTCATGGCTGTTTGTATTGACAGGCATTGCCATTCCCCGTTAGTTCCTAAACTGCTACTCTCTCTCTATATATATCTACCGACTTCAAAGACTAATGATCAGAAAACCAAAGTGAAAAAAATTAAGAAAAAACAATTTCTAGGAAAGAGAGAAATGGGAACAGATGATGTTTGTGAATCTTGAGACAAGGTTGGGGCAAGAAGGGTCAAAGTAGTCGGGTGGGCAACGAACAATGTTGTGTAAATCTCTATACATTAATTACAATATTCTTAATTCTAATTTCTCACACACACACACACACACTCGTGCAGTCTTGGGATATCCAACCGATCGATCACACAGGAACATAAGTGACATACTCCAATTAACATGTAAATATTTTCCCCATAATTAGTATTAATTATGAAGACCTTTTTGGTTTCCTTGTCATATTTACTTGTCTACTACTCAAAGCTCAAGAATTTTATACCAGTGGTGTTTTCTTTTCTTTTTTTCTTTTTTTTTTTGCTCAGAAGAATTGGATCATGTTTGCCTTATTCCATTTGTTTTTCTTATTTCAAAAAAGAAAACTATTAATTTTTTATTTTTTTTATTTTTATATACATTCTTGGGTTCTCTTTCTTGTCTCTTGTTCTGCTGTTCTTTTCTTTTGTTCGGAGGAGCTCTTCATTACACTTTATCTCTATTGCTATGCTTCTTATCTTTCAACAAGTATTATCCTTCACAGTTAATATTAGGATTAACTTTCATTAACTACCATTTATATTAGCTAACTAAGAGTTAGTTTAGAGCTTAATGTTCTAATGGTTGAATCGAGAGCTTAATGTTCTAATGGTTGAATCGAAGAATAATTAAGTGTTTGGGATTTAGATAGTTAACTACTAATCGAAGAATAATTAAGTGTTTGGGATTTAGATAGTTAACTACTAATACCTAATTAAGATTTTAGGATTTAGACAGTTAACCTTAAGAGTTAACTAATTATCTAATTAAGGCGTTAGAGTTTAGATAATTAACTACTCCTTCCGTTTCAAAATATATGTCATACATTCTTTTTTAATTTGTTTCAAAATATATGATATATTTATATATAAATGCTTTATTTATTATTTTATTTTCAACTTTACCCTTATTTCTAACTAACTATTTAAATTCTTTTATTTTTTAAAAACTATTAGTTTTTCAATCAACTATTTAAAACACAAATACTTAATGTTCAATTTGAATTTTACACACTGATCAATTATTTTAAATAGGGGCATTTAGATATCTATCAAACTTTTCTATAAATTTACCAAAACCTTAATTTCTATATAAAAGGGAAATAGGTCATATATATATATATATATTAAAAAGGAGGAAGTATAAAGGTCAACTAATTGTGATTTATAAGAATTAGAATTTGAGGTTTAGATATAGAAAGAGGACAATCGTTGAAAAATAGGAAATGCATTTGTAGTATTGGAGAAAAAGGTGTAATTAAGAAAATTCTATCCGATTAAAGTGAGTTGATTTTATTCTTTGGACAATTGGCAAAATTGGGGTGCATTTGATATTAATTAAATAGGAAAAAGTTGTAAGCTTTAACAAAAGTACAATATAAATGGTAACTTTGATAGGCCTCGACAATACTGATTCTTTAAAGCTGGTGAATTTTAAATTTATTATATAACATTAATAAAATTCCAACAAAACCCCTGCATTTTGTTTTTTCTTTAATAAACTCCAGAATTTTATTTTATTTTTTAATTTAGCTACATTCGAATTCACAAAATTTCAAATGTACACAAAAACATGGTTATTTTGCAGATACAAAATCTTTGTATAGTTAAATGTGTATATCCCATTGAATAGAATTGGTAAGGTATGTACCATAATTGGGGATAATTTATTATTATTATTATTTTTTGAAAATAACAGGGGATAAATTAATTAATCAAAATTTTCTGCACAGACCATCCTTTTGATTGTCTCTGAGAATATTATTATGACGCCCTCCACAGTTGTGGAAAGGAATCCATGGGGAAAAGGCCTCCCTCGAAGTCAATACTTATGATGCTTTTCACTCAAAAAAGAAGAATGCCATACTTCCTTTGACTAAAGAAGCCAACTGAAGATTCATCCAAAAAAAAAAAGGAAGCCAATTGAAGGCTGACCAAAGTGTTACTCCCTTCATTCTTTTTTTATTGTCAAAAAGAATTTCATATGAGTTATAGTTCAAAGACTGTTTTATCCTTTTTATTAATTTAAGTGTAAAGCAAATTTCTCTCTTTCTTAGTCATCATTTAAAATGTTCTTTAAATAAGAATATATTTAGAACTTAAATAATAAAAATATTCTTAAATTGATAAATTTAATAAGGAAAAATGAATTACATAATATCCAACTTTTGACAAATATAACAAAGCAGAGAGAGTGCTCGATCATTGGTTTATTCCTCGAATATGTTTCTTTTGAATGACTGATCAAATGCTCGATTGTTAAAAGGTGTTGTAAAATTAGATTGTATAAGTGCTGCAACTTTAATCAATAAATGCATAAATTACTTATATATGGAAAACAAAGGGTGAAATTTTGGTTTTCTAGGTTTGGTTTTGAACAAAAGGTGAGTGTTGTTGTTGGGGGGATGAGAAGTTGAAATATACTTGTATAATAATTATCAACGTTGTCCCTCATGTCATGTATCATTGCTTCCTCCATAAATCACGAGTGTACAAACATGTGCTTGCCTAACCCTCCAAAAAAGTGCATTACCATAAAAGGATAATTCAAACAAAGTGTTCATATTATTCTTTTCGCAACCTTCAAAATATATCAATTCATGTCCTGTTGTTCCTTGGGATGGAATACTTGATATCAAACTTGACTCAAACTAGGGCACAATGGTCTCCCTTCTCTCTCATGGGCACATGTGATTTTCAGCTGAATATATGTATATGTATATGTATATATACACACATAGTATATATATATACATCTACATTCTTCCTCTATGTGATATGTCTTGGAAAAATAACCATGCAAAGAAAGAGGCATTTTCTGTCCCCCACCTTTGTTAACCATGCCTTAGAAATGTTGCATGGAGTGGTGATTTCCAAATATATAGCTACACTTTATTCACCAATCCCCATTCTTTTTCTTTGGTAATTTAACATGCATGTCCCTCCGACCAGGTAAATCTTTAACAACGCATAGTCCAATTATTAATGTTATTATGGTGAACATACCTTAAGCAGAGCTCTTATTCACATGATGTTTGATTAATTATTTCACAATGTGTTGGAGCAGCCTCAAACACTCTTGCAGCAGTAATTCAACTTTCAAGAATAGAATGTTGACTTCTGTCCAACGTGTATCAGACTGCATATATATATATATATATATATATATATATATATATATATATATACAGATTTTTGAAAAAAGAAATATTCCCAATATTCCCTATTGAGTTACAAGTCATGCGTTCACATAATACGTCCCATTACTTGATATATAAAAAAGAATTATATATAATTGTACATTAGAAGGGTACACATAGCTAGAATGTTTTTCAACGTTTGAAGATTTTATCTTCCTACGGATCAAACTTTTACCAACGAGTCTCGATTTGAATGGTTTGTAACCATGGAGAACTCAATAATGGAAATGCATTATTGCTGCCCTATAGCCTATGTATAAATATGGTTCAGCTAAATGAATATAGCAAAGGTGAGGATCAACTTTCTTATGATATATAGAAACCAACATTTTGCTTTGCTAAAAAAACACAAGTCGGACCAAACAAATCCATATGGTAGGGGGTAACTTTACTTTTTGCCCTTCAGATGATACAGTCAGATTGATGATCTTCCTTTTTATATTTTTGTGCAAGAGATTTGATTTTCTCACGCTTATTTTCCTATAGGTTATTTCCATGTGCACAAACACGTACACACATATATTTAAAAAATATTCTTCACATTTCAAAAACTAAGGATTTTGAATCTAATAGAATACTTGTAACAAAGTAATTATACGTTTTGATATGTTAGAATGAAAATAACTTTCTCAACTTTTCATTCTATTCCAATATTTGGTATGCAAATTTCGTGTAAGAAAGATTCCACAAGAAAGCCATTACAAAAAGAAGTGAGAAAGGTCTTTCCACATTAAAATCTAAAGAAAGGACTTTCTTGAAAAATTTAGCTAATTTGATTGATTTAAATAATTTCTGATACCAAATGAAAAGAAAATTGTCGGGGGGGGTGGGTGGGTGGGTGGGTGGGTGTCATTTAATTGGCTTGATTTTTGCCTAACATAGTTAAGATGAACAAAAAACAATTGAACCTCCTAAAAGAGTGTTAATCATGTGAAAATGTGCCAATTTAAAAAGAAAATTTTCAATTGGAGAAAATTTTATAGTAGGAAAATATTCAGTTAAAGTACTTAAGAGGAAGTTAGAGATAAAAGGCAAAAGAAAGACAAACAAAGATTAATAAAAAAAGTGTAAAAATTGAATAAAATTACCAGTGATTTATTTTGTAATAAAATATTTGGGAAAAAATGAAATAAGTGAAAATTATGAGACTTATGAAGTAACTAAATTAACTGATAACAGACTTTATGATGTATTGTTGGCCAGCAAATTACTCAGTTGTTGGTTGAGCTAAGTAGTGCTTGGCTTTTCAGTTGATTAACAAAGATCGAACAGAAATCAAGGACCTGGCAAGTACATACAATTTTTTGGAAATTTCAGAAATATTTCTAACAAGAATATGGTGATTAAAACACTAGGAAATAGGAAAAAGATTTTGGAAGGGAAGGACTTCAATATTGTATTAATTTGATCCACACATATCCGAGAGGACAAGCAAACTTCAAAAATTGAGGAAAAGTCAAATATGAAAAATGAAAAAATTAGAAATTAATTGAAACAAAGTAAACCTAATATAAATATAACTCCAGAAAGACGGAATTTAAAAGTAAAACTTGCCTTGTTCTTCGATGTTTGTAGATATTCTTCCTCTCAACTTCATCGTCTTAGTTATAGCAATGGAAGCAAGCATGAAGTCCTCCACCATTTCCCCAAAACCGCCCATGATATCTACTTTAATGGTTATGGTGGTTGTGAATATGAGAGGATGTTAGTGGCCTTAAATTATATGAAAACCACCAAGTAAAGCTCCTACACCTTGAGGTCATGTTCTTAATCACTTCCTCAATGCCTTGTGGCACTAATTTCTCTTAATTTGGGTATTAAATTTGATCTCTAACTAATTTTTTACAATTAGGGATTGTTTTACGATCTGATGGTTCAATTACATCTTAATCAATCGACTAGATATTGTCCAAACAGATGGATTAGCTAGCCAACCTCTTTTTTCTGCCGTTCATGACTCTTGGACGACTTGGACATCAACTCCTCATCAATCGTCACACAGCTAAATATTTTGGTCAACGACAAGTCAATAACTACATTTCAGCCATTTTCGTACAATAGACTGATCTAAAATTAAACAAAAGGATGATGTTAAAATTAATGTCAAACAAAACCAACGGTGTCCTCGAGCAGTAGCCTAGATGGCCCCCTGACATCGAGCTTCTTGCTTGGCCCCTGCTACCGAATAAACAGAAAGTGCATAGGCACAGTGTGAAAGTCACAGGTGCACTGAATACATATAATTATGACCAGCTAACGTGCAACTCCATTTTCATCATTTCTTACATTGACATGCAAATGAAAATATCCATCTAATTCAATGCAGAAATCGTTGCCAAGCTTTGGAGTTGGTTAATGTTGTTAGAACATTTAAAGACCGTCAAAATATGAACAGTATCCAACTGTTCGAAAGCTGGTCCAAATTTCTTTTTGTAACCCAGTGTTTGGAGTTGCTTAATGGCGTTAGAACATGAACAAAGATCACCAAATCTATAAATGAACAGTGAGAAACTATTGAAAATTACTGTGTCAAATTTGCTGGTGATGTGCCTTCTGCAGGCAAGTTTTGGTGCAATATTATTTGAGAACTTCCATTTCTTGAAATGATAAAGTATGTAGTGAAATTAAGTAAAGCCTAATTTCCAGGTACCTTATCTCACAAACATCCATATCATCCTCATATTCCTTTTTCCCTTTTTCCCTTTTTCATCCCCTTATTTTTCTTGGTCAGATAGTTTCTTAAGGTCACTTTCAGGGATAAAAGAAAAGAGATAACCTGTTCTTTATTGCAATTCATACATGTTATAAGTTTTATTTAATATAATTAGTTCGTACCAATATATGTTTATTTCTACGCATAAACGTTGTTATGTATATAGTACCACAAACAGTAACTTTGTCTTGTCGTAAATGAATATATGCCCCTCAGATATTGGGCAATGCAATGCATTGATACGTGACTGAAAATTATGGTGTCCAGATGAGGTTCACCTTTCCTATAATTGGAAACACCCACTTTTCAGTTGTTGAGGTCTTGAAATTGGTCGATGTATAGTTGTATAATTGATGAAAGATGGAGAAATACCTTGTTACTATACATAGAATTTTGTTTTGATATTAACTTAGTATTTACATGTGATTAATTCTTGTACGCTTCTCTTGTAATAAGATTGATTTAATGTGAGTAAAGGGTTTTCAACGATGCATGATGGATATTCATATTTTTGAAGAATTATAAAGTTTCCTAGTTCTTTGAACATGAATTACTGTTTCTTCTTTTAATCAGAATTTTATCCAAAGCTGATCATTTTTGAAGCAAAAGAAATACTTCATCAAACAAAGTAACAATTGACAAAGTTGATTATCAAAGTTCCTTTACATTTATAAAAAATGAAAGAAGATCCACACTTATTAACATAATAATCAAAAAGAGAGAAAACAAATTCTAGCAAATTAAATAACCTAAATATTCAAAATTACACCATGAGGATATATAGGTATTTTCCTTGTCTTCTTTATTGTTAATTTGGGTACATTTTTTTACCGTATATATAGATACATACCTATGTATATATATGTTTTGTCTTCTAATTTTATTTCCACGCTTTTCTCTCTCAAGTGTGCAAGTGTGTTATATACATTAAGAGTTGATGTTTCCCCTATAAATTTTGGTTCAATTAATTAAGGAGGAGGAAGATAAATATATTAAGTCCACAGAATAAAATAGAATTAGCATCTACAAAGGTTGAGGGATGGAAAATTTTTCAACAATCATTATCACGAAGCTTTCTGTAAGTCTAATAAACTCTAAGGGCTAGTTTGCAAGTTTATAAGAGAAAAGAAAACAAGAGAAAGGCCTGATAAGAGAAGAGAAAAGTTCAAGTTGTGTTTTTTGAGAGGGTTTGAGATGAAAAAGAGCGATTTAATTTTCAGGAAAGAAAGAGATGTGATATTTTTAAAATTAATTTACAAAAGCCATTCTTCTTCATAGGAGGACTTTATTTGGACCCACGTATTTAAAGGTTAGTCTACGCAATTCAATAAGATTAGTATCTTGGCTTTTCCCTTCTTCAAAAAAGATTAACAATTTTGACCAAGTTTTGACTGACCTTCCATTGTGAGAATTTTGCTGAGAAAAAAGGGCCAATTATATCCCTTCTTTTATCTTCTTTTGTCCTCACTTTATAAATCTCCAATATGAGAGCTAGCTAGAGGTGATTGTCTTTTCCTCTTCAGTCTCTTCTCTCCTCTCCAAGTCCTCCATCCAAACTAGCCGTAAATTAGCAGTTAACTTTTGAATGACGTTCAGCCATGTATGTTGTCCTCTTATACAATCAACTTTTCATACTAGGGTTTTATAGCTCGTTCTTTGCCAACCACCATAACATGTATGATGTATCTTCGTCCACTTTATGACAATTAGGTCTTGAGTTCTATGTATGTTTTGTATCATGTGCTTTACCTTAACTTATTAGGTTTAATTTTCCCATAGCTACAAGCTATATCATCGGATGACCCTTAGTCTTTTCCCAGGGGATACATGGATTTATTTCTAGATAGCCAGAACAATAAAAATAAAAACCTTAAGACTTTGTTCAGATTTTTTTTTTTAAAAAAATTGGACTTTGTCCAAGAGCAAACTTTAAATTCAAGTGGAGCCCACAAAATGAAACTTTGCATTGAATCCCTTCCCTTGCGTCTCTCAGTTTCACTCTGTCCATGTGTGTCTGTCTAGGATCCAAGTAAGTACTAACAATGGGCACAAAAACCATAAGAGAGAGCTGTAGATAATAAGCCATGCTGCAATGTTGAATACTGCAGCCAAATGTTTCTGTGTACTTAGTTCTTTTAAAGTGTACTGTTCCCTGCGGGAAATTAAATTCTTGGCTTACCCTACATAGCTCAGATTTTTTCTTCATAATTCTTTTTGACTGAGCTTTTTCACGAGGGAAAATTAACTATTCCATGAACAAACATCTTCAGCATGTCCGAAAAGCTGAACTGGGGACATCTTTAACAGATGACTATAGTTCTTGTTGAAGACATATCTCCTTTACATCCTTTACCAATTAATACGTGGCATGAGATTATTCCAAATCTCCTTGTTCTCACTTTTTAATATGTAATTAACCATATGAATCACACCCCAGTTTTGTACATGATTTGTGCAAGAATATACTAACTGTAAAGCCTTTGTTTGTCAAGTATGTTTCACTTGGCCGAAACTCTGGTGCAAAAGCTTTACTATTGGCACCATGCACATATGCGTAGGGGAAAAAGATCTCTCTCTCTCTCTCTCTTTCTCTATATATACATATAGAAAAGATTATACTGCGTTTGTGCGAGTGATACAGAGTGTGAGAGAGAGGCTTATTCGTTGTAATGGGGTTTGAAGTTTTAACTGTCGTGGAATGAACAAAACTCAGGTAAAAGTTAAAAAACAATGAGGGCAGAGGAGGAGAGAGTGGGAAGTAGTAAGATGGGCAAAGGACTTCAGTACTTATATTCACGTTAGTATTCTAAGTTGTCGAAGGAGGAATAGAACAAATGTATTGCGACAATTCGCACTCTGTTTGCCTAATTCTACATCGTTATAAATGAGGATAGAAGCCCTAACATAGTCTGCAAGAGAATGCATTTGTCCTCTCACCTTTGCTTGTGGATGGAAATCAAAATCGAAAGAAACAAACCAAGAACGAGCCGAAGTTAAGAAGTAGTAGTAGAAGTAGTGATGAATGAGACATACGGAGATACACACGCACGAAAAGAGAGAGAGAGAGAGAAGATGAGGAGATGAATAGTGAGTTTGATGTGCACGTAAGAAAGGACTATGAAGTATGAACAGTAGAGAGGTGTGGAAGTAGGGACAGTCTCGTACAGTGCCAACCCGACCAGAGCTCGCCCACCAAAGCAAATGCCGGCAACCCATCGAAACTATTTGTTTCCCAAGAATAACAAATGATATTCCTTCCGCGTCTAAATATAGAGTTTTTTTTTTTTTTTTTGCCATTTGAGCACAAGGTAAGGTTAAAGAAAATAAAAAAAGTTTTCTTATTATGCTTTAAATTTGGGCAGTTTATTTTTCACTAAAATGAGAAAGAAAGAGGAATTAAATTTATGACTGCAGATAATTCTAAGAAAAATAATCTACTCCCTTTGTTCATCTTTATTTATCAAAAGTTGATAATTCTCTTGTTTATTTTTATTTATAAATTTGATGATACTTACCTAGTTAAGTTTCAATATATATATATTTTTTAAAAATTAAATGGTAATTAAGGAAGAGAGAAATAGAGAAATTTGTTAAACAATTAAATCAATTAAAAGTGTAAAATAGTCTTTTAAACTTTTATTTATATACCATTTTATAATTTTTTGATTTGCATGTCTTATTATTTTTTTAACAAATAAAAGTAAATGAAGGGAGTATAAAATTAGTAAGAACTAAATATTTTTTTAAAAAATAAAGGTTAATTAGTAACAATAATTAATAGTATATTACCACATCCCCATTCCATCCACTGCTGCTCCTGTTTCTGTATCTTTATCTATGAATGAATATTATCTCTTCTCTCTTCTCTAGTGTTCTGTATATATATTATCTATGTTTATGGGGTTTAATTCTTTTTGTAATTCTAGTGCCTCTCTCTCTCTCCCTCTCTTTCTCTGTTTTGTTTTTTTGGGGTGGCAAAGCCGGAGAAAACAGCCAACCTAATTTCATGAAATCTTGTCTTTGGCATTCCTTAACTGATTTATCTATTGCCGTTTTATATTTTTAACTGCTAGCTTGGAGTAGTGTTAAATTTTCTTGTACCTCTCTTGTACCGTGAAATAGAATTCAACTATCACCAAGATTATACTGCATTATATCTTGTGAATCAAAATTTTAGGAGAAATTAGAAAATTTTGGAGGAAAATGAAAATTTCAAACAAAAGTTTCTCTATAAGTAACAGGTAAGTATTGAAAAAATCACATTTGTGTCTAATTCCTCCTCTAGAAGGTATCTCGGAAAGAAAATAATTGTCTAAATATTATATAAAATTTTTTTACAAAATTAGCCAACGTGTGATCTATTGTTAACAAGTGTAGTGCATTACTAAAGTTGTTGCTCAAAAATAGTTTTGAGAGTTTTCTTTTTAGTACATGGTTTTGGGCCTTAAAATCTAAAAGTATAAAATTAAGAGCAAATATTTTGAAACAGTAGTATTTTGAAGATTAACCGAATAATTTCCCTGAATAGGGCTTCTTTTCGAGCAATTTTCCTAAATACTAATACACAGCGGTGCAATTATATTTCACTTTATGTATGTAATGTTGAAGATTGGTTTGGAGCTGCTCAAATCATTAGAGTCCCAAGATTTATCTCGTTCAGCACTTTCTCCCATTCATTGTTGTTGCCTTTGCTCTCCTTTCTCTCTCTCTCTCATTCATTTGCTTTTAGTCACTCCTCACAAGTGATATCTTGTCTCCCCTTTTTTATTCAATAGGGCTTACTTTATCAACCTTGCTACCTATGTTCTCATTTGTGTGCATTTTTTTACTTCCACTTCGTTCAATTTGGTGTTTTTGTTCAGTCTTTACCTTTTCAACTTTTTGCTCATCTTTTTTTCTTTTATTTTCTTTTGGCCCTCCTCGAAATCTCCCTCAATAACTCTCTCTCTCTGTTATAAAGCTAAAGAAAGCTATCCTCATGAACTCATCCACCTAACCATCTCCTCCTCTCTTCTTGATCTCCTCTCTCTGGTATTTCTCACCATGAGTGATCCCTACAGCTACTGCTCCTCCAACTACTTCAATGGCTGGTTCAATTTCAACCCTCTTAGCCAATTTGCTTCTCCTTCTAGTTCATCTCTTTATGCAAACAACTTCAACTTTTACTCCTCTAATGTTAACAGTACTAATACTTCTGCTTTCAACATCGATTATCATCACTCTTCAGTATCACCTCCATCTCCACCTACGAGAGAAGCTCTTCCTCTACTTGGTTCGAGCCCGGTAAGGCCGGAACCGGAAGAGCAAGATTCATCTTGCAGTGCCATGGAAGTGGACAAAAATAAAGACAGAGATCAAGAAAGCTTCATGTCTAGCTCTGCTGATGATGATACTGTAACAGTAGCTTTAAATTTAGGGCTTCCAACGCCAAGCTTTGCTGATCCTGATCTGATCTCGGGACTGTCCTCCACAGATACAGATTCTGCAGATAGAGAAGAAGGTGCAGTTGCTAATGGGATAAGTCCCCCCACAAGCACACTTCACAAGGGTCAATATTGGATCCCAACTCCAGCCCAGATTCTCATAGGTCCTACACAGTTTTCATGTCCCCTTTGCTTCAAGACTTTCAACAGATACAATAACATGCAGGTACGCACAAAAAAGCTTCACTTTCTCCCTCACCTCTCCTTTTGCTTTATGAGTCTCTGTGTGCGTTGGTTTTTTCTCTTTTGAATTTGCAGAAAAAGAGAAAACCCATCCCTCTCTTTGTTTGCAAACTTCTTTTCTGGAGTAATTTCAACCTTTCACTTTCATACCAAGATGGATTGACAGGATGAGTCGATGATGATGAGAGAGGGAGGGATACATACATGGGTCCTTAGGGTTCAACTTTTCCTTTTTGGCATCTTTAAATAGTAATAATTTTTGTGGATTTTATTTTATATATCTTTCATGCTTCTCTTTTCTGCATGATTTATGGGTTTTGGGATCTGAATAAATCTACCTGGTCCAACTGTTGGTATGGTCAGTGCCCTCTCTTTATTTGATTGAACAACACAACTATATTATGCTTTTTGTCCTTGAAGTTTGTATTTTACGCCTTGGCAGGTGTGTCAAACTGAACATTTCCCAGTTCTTCTGGGTTCCTATAATCTTCATCAAAGAACAGGAAAAGAAAGGTTCTCAATCTGACCACTCAACCTTAAGATAGCAGGACATCTTGAAAAATACATGAGCTTAAGCATCTAGCCCACCCCGCCCCACCTCAGACATTTTTTTTGTAGCTTTCTATCTGATAACTATTCATGACACCGATTTACTCATGAAACATATTAAAGATCCCCCAGATTTATTGTTTCTTCCTTAAATCAAGATCCATATCTTGGAACTTTTCCATCCTAAGCATAAAAAAGATCCCAACGATTACAAAGACAAAAACATATGATCTTTAATTTACTATATACCCCTTTTTAGGTTAAGTAGAAAATTGGAATGTAGTTGAAGAAGAATATTCTTTGTGCATATGTATCTCAGGTGAATCAAACTACCAATGGCTTTTAAGTTTTAAAAAAGAAATCGTTATTCCCAAATAAAACCTACGTAATGAATTTAAATGAAGAAGAAATTTGCTGGTGTTTCTTCCTTCATATACAAGAAGGCGTACATGCCAAAGTCTTAACTGTACTCACAGCAATGTGGAGCATCTTTTGCTTTTGTTTCCATTGAAATTGTTTACTTCTCTTTCTTTTTTTTTTTTTCCCTTCCTTTTGAGGGCTGAAATGTTTTATTTCATGTGCCTGTATATACGTGTAGTGATTGGTTCAGAACTTCAAAGCACCAAAAATTAATTCACTCTTCTTTTCTTTTTTTATAAATAAAAAATTATTCATTAATAATATAACAATCGGGGCCATTATGTCACTCTCTTTTGTCATATATATTTCATATTTGAAACTCAACTCACTAATAATCATGTTTCAAATATGAAATATATATGACAAAAGTGTGCATGCTTAATAGACAGGGACAGAAGAAAAAGGCCAATTTCATCTAAGAAAATGCTTCATTTTTTGTTGGACTCTGAAAGCAATATTTCATATGTAAGCACCATAATCTTCCCTTAATATGATTTTGAGTATGAAATTCTTTTGTTGGAATAGATGCATATGTGGGGACATGGATCTCAATACAGGAAAGGACCGGAGTCACTTAGAGGCACACAACCAACAGCCATGCTAAGGCTTCCATGCTATTGTTGTGCACCAGGGTGCAGGAACAACATAGATCATCCAAGGGCCAAGCCGCTGAAAGATTTCAGAACCCTTCAGACTCACTACAAGAGAAAACATGGAATCAAACCATTCATGTGCAGAAAATGCGGCAAGGCTTTTGCTGTAAGGGGTGACTGGAGAACCCACGAGAAGAACTGTGGAAAACTCTGGTATTGCACTTGTGGTTCTGACTTCAAGCACAAAAGATCACTCAAAGACCATATCAAAGCATTTGGAAATGGACATGCAGCTTATGGAATTGACTGCTTTGAGGAAGAAGATGAACCCGCATCAGAAATTGAGCAGGACAATGAGTCTTCGCAGTGATAATTATCCAATGTAGTGTTGAGATTCTGATAGGAGTTCTGAATGGAAGATTCATGACTCTTCAATGAAACAATGGTATTGCTTTACTTCTAGAGAGCCATTTTGTTCTTTGTTTAGTTTCTTTCTTTCTTCTAGCTTAAATACCATTGTCACCGCTGCAGCTTCCTTGGAATCGAGGATGAAAGTTGATGCAAATGCAGCTCACATATCTCTCTCTCTCTCTCTCTCTCTCTCTCTCTCTCTCTCTCTCTCTCTCTCTCTTTGTTCCTGTGTAAATACAGCAAAATTTTAAGGACAGCTGAAAATAGCAGGAGTAAATGAAAACAAAGGGCTCCCTGTAGGCAAACTGATAATTTGTCCTACTGTTCTTCTTGGAAGGTGAACTAACGTATGCAGTTCGATCTAGCCTTTCTATTGAGTGACATAAATTATACATATTTGACTCTTAGATGAATCTTGGCTTTCTATGGAGGAGTTGATTCCAAAAGCTAAAACGGGTAGATAATTACCTTATGTGAAGTTTGAAAACACGCACATTGATTCCAGCTGGGAGAAAAGGTATGCCGTGGTTCACTATCTGGTAATCATTTAGGGCATTGTCTGTTGGACTAGAATTGGTTGCAGCTTTTGAAAATGGCAGTAACAAACTTCTCTACTTGAGTTGGTTTCGTTTTGGGAAATTTTCAGTTTTTTATGGTTTTTGTGGAGTATGGATTAGTTACAATGAGAAAAGACGGATAATTTTTTTTTAAAAAAAAAAAGTGTCGAGAATTTTTCAAAAGAAAATTCAATACAAGCAGAAACAGAATTTTCGCAGATTCATATTGGGAAAAATAACTTTTTAAAGTAATCTTATGTAAAATTTTTCAGAGATTTTTCAGTCAAAATAAATATACACGTAAATCTTGATATTCTAAATATATAAAAATATCAGTCATTTACTCCTCTAGAGCACCCCTACATACTTGGTTGCCTCTAGTTCATCAGATTCAAAGGGCCTTCAGGACCATATCCAATATCTACTTTGTGTTAGTCTATATAATTGATCTTGTATTTTCTTTTCAAAATGTACATGCTATTCCTTTTTTTTCTTTTGATAGGTATACATGCTATTCCCTTCAGTGTGTAGTGATTGTAGCTTTCGATGTTATTTTCCGTTACCAAACCCGAAAAAAGAGGGTGGGAAAAAGAAAAGAGTAACAGTGAAGTGGGGGAGAATAGGCTAAATACTTTTGCTTCTAATATGCAAGACATTGGCACAGGACACATATGAGATCCTCAGATAAATAGTTGGCTGCAGATGCAGTTGACGGGAGGCCTTTTCATATCCAGTCAAGACTTCATCAGCTTTTCCATGCATATGGAGTTGTATAGGAGTATAATCATACCATTTGCCTAATTGATTAGCAGAAAAAGTGCTTAGCTTTGATGGCTGCAAAACATGGTACTACTACTCCTACCTATCTTCGTGATAGGTTAATAAAGAAAAATCCAATCAAATGATTAGCTTGAAAGACAGAATGAGAGAGAGCGAGCGATGGCGGGGGGGGCGGGGGAGGAGAAAAAAAAACGGAAAAGGAAGTTATAAAGAAGCAGAAGAGGAAGAAAGATTTTGTGGCAGCTTTGGTGAAAGTTGTTGTGACAAGAGAGAGGAATGAGAGGGAACAAGTCAAAAGGGGGCTAATGAGATGTCATGTCCATTTACATTATATTTGTTCAGAGAGTCAGGACAAGTGTTGTTTGTACTCTCTACTGTACTCTACTACTGTATTGGAGGTATCCATCAGAATTAGTCTTAGACAGACAGAGAGATAGATAGCTCAAGACCACTAAACAAGACCTGCAGAACACTTCTCTCTCTCTCTCTCTCTCTCTCTCTCTCTGTGCTGCAGTAAGAAAGAAGGAAAGAACACCTTCTTTCTCTCTTGTTGTATGTGACTTGATAACAAAGCTATGGCAGTGTTTGAATTGGCATGATCAGTTCTTGTTTGATTTAAAAGAACGGTAAAATTTTTGTCACAGAGAATCAGGGAACATTAGAAGAAGAAGAACATTCATTCCAGGTAGCATTTGGTTTTTGGATTACTATTTGGATCTATTTTGGTAAATTTCTTTGAGCGAATAACAATCAGTCCTCCTATGATATGGGTGGTTGATAGATTATTATACGCAATTTATGACTGATGTATACCTTCAGTATGTTGAATGAAATGCAATGATTTATTTAATTTTTTATTCTATTTTAGTATTAATATGAAAATTTTAAATAGAAAAGTTATACAAAATTTTATTTTAAAAAATAAAAAATATTTTTTCACGCTAAAATCTAAAAAAAAGTCTTTTTTTTAAATAAGAACCATAAAAGATTTCTCATAATTATTATACCTTCATAATTTTTTATAAAGAAAAAGCACAACTTAAATTTTAATTTTTTTATTTTCTTTATACTACTTTTACTATAATCTAAAATAAAAGTTATTTTTATGAGTAAATTATGTTTTAACATTTTAAATTAAAAAAATTAGTGTGAACTTCATTTAAAATGATATTTTGTTTATAAATTAAATATATAATTTAGGCTAACAAATTTTTTTAATTATAATTTTATTTTATTGACACGATATAAAGAAGATTTTAAACTTATTTTGAATGAAAAGATATTTTATTTTATTTTATTTTATTTTATTTTGAATGCATCTAACTACTAACGTGGCAAATATTGACCTCTTTGGCCGTCTCATTTTTAATTTTATCTCACCTCTCTCTCTTTCTTCTCTCATTGTCTTTCAACTCCCTATAAGAAGGATGTTGAAGACTAAAGACTGATTCCTGCGGAAGCTAAAGTATCCTACGACAGCAACCTTTTCCAAACCAAAAAATAAAAAATAAAAAATTGAAATTAGACTTACCTGAAACTGGAATTCATGTTTCTTTTCCCCCGGCAATGTGAGTTATTTCATCGCTTTTCTTTTCTTTTTCCTTTTATAATAATCTTAAATTTATTTTTTAATAAATATTTATGTTGTGATTTTATTTTTTTATTTTTTAATTAGTTGAAATTTGTCAGTGAGAAGGTTATTTTGAGTTCTTATAACAAATTCAATTGAAACAACTCCCATTTTGGTTTAGATTAGTTGAAATAGGTTAATTTTGTGTATTATTTAATTAGCTTGACAATTTTGATTATTAATTTAGGTAGCCTAAATATTTTAATTGGCAGGCTAGTTTAAGGGAGCGATTGGATAGAATTTAGTTTTGAAATTTTTGTCTTAAATTTCGTAAAAGTTGAATTGTATGTAAGAGAAAATATAAATCCATACTTGAAATTTTGAGTATTGTTTCGAAACTAATGCTTTCCAAGTTAAACCTAAGTTAGTTTAATTTGTAATTTAGCTAATTATTAATTTTATTTTTATATTAGTTTCACTATTACCAAAATACATTACCGATTCCCTAAAAAAAGACTTGTTTCTTTTATTGAAATAAATTTAATTAAGAAAATGTAGCAAATCAATGAACTTTGGCTTATTATTTTCAAAAAATTATTTATTAATTTGATATTCTTTTGTCTCCTTCTACCTATGAGTTTTTAATTTTACAGAAATCAATTAAAGTCCATTTGGTGGTTCTTTTTTAACCTATCTTTTGTTTACCTTTACCAATTGGTTCTGTAATATCTATTCTGCCCTTGGAATACTTACATTGTTAGTTTTTCCATATTTTTTGTTCTCTCATGTTCTCTTTTACCGCGGGGTACGCATCATCTTTTACACTATGTTGTGTTTGGGTAAAACTTCAATTACTTTGAAGTCAAACTGAGGCAAAAAGTGAAAAGGGCCACGCAGCTTCCAATAGTCAGTCACTCTGCTTCATAATATGATGCCTTTAAAATTATTGCGTAAGGATTAAAAGTTTTGAAAAAATAAGAAGTTTTTTTGAATAAATTACCTTTTAGACTCTTAATAAATACGAAGAGAGATGGAGATAAAACGCAGGTAAATTGACAAATACGTAACAAATTACTCTTTAAAGCATGTAATTTTCTGAAAATTGAGATTAAAATGCTCCTTATATTTTATGGAGAGAATAGTATATTCATACAGTTAGTGCGTGTAATTTGTGAGCTATTGCCGCAACACGTGGATTTATTGAATATTCAAGAGTAATAGCTCCAAGTTCCCAACATTTCCAGAAAGGAACTGAATCTGTTTTTTTTTTTTTTTTTTGGCTTTCTTTCTAGAGCCTGTGCAAATCGCAGCTATGATCCCAAGTTGGAAATGAAAATACAGTTTTGCATTCCAGGTTGATATGGTCCTGGCTGGCCCATCCTGGCCTATGGAACAGGAACAGCTCCATCCAGATTGTTACACATAAGGGCAAGAGAAATGATATGTAGCTTCCATTAATAGCAAATAAGGATTTGATTTTATAAGCAAATGTGCAGATCAATAATATAGGGGGCCTCCGACTTCCGGCAGAATTTACAGTAAGGCACAAATATACTTAATCAGAAGTATGCACCCCCCCCTCCCCCCCTCTCCTCTGCTTGTAAATGTTTTCCATATTAAATACTGCCAATAACATGTGTTCTGAAAGAAAATACACAAGGCTTGATGATCATCGCACGAACAGCTACAGGCTCATGTCCTCTGGCAAGCTGATTTGGATGAAGTAAAGGCTGCAATACAAGATCTGAGTTTTAACTACAAGGATATGAAAATGAAAGGGAAATTGATGCATGAGAACTCCCAGAAACAGAAATCAGAAAAGAGCAACAAGGGACAAGCATAGAGCAATAATCAGAAATATCTGAAGAATTTAAAAGAAACTAGCGACAACATGTCAAGTACCCAAGCTTATTCGTATTAGAATGAAAATGTTAATTTAAACGGTTAGGCCTGAGCTTAGAATTGATAAGCATAATAAGAGTAGATAATGATTGATTACTACAAAATTAAATAAAAAAATAGATACCTGATGATACTTCATAATAACCAGATATTTTTGATTGGGCAACAGCTATTGTATCAAATGGGAAAAGCAGAAGATCTAAATTATACCACAGAGAACCCAACCCATTTCATTCTTTTGACACCTAAATATGTGGTATCTTCCAGCAAACCAGGATCACTGAAAAGGGTCTAAAGTACACACTTAGAAACTCTGTGCAATCTCCAGTTACCCTATGGTTTGGTGCCTTATCTGCAATTCTTTTTAATTCTCAGTTTCATTTTCATGGAATCATCTTTTCTTTCCCATAACAAAGGACGTAGAATGCATGCTTAGCACTGCACGTCATCATAATATCCAAAACATTCTGTGGGCTTTACCCAAGAGTACCTATTCGCCCAACGCTCCAGAGAGTTCTCAGCCTAGAAAACATTCCTGGAACAGAAATGTGAAAAAAGAACAAAATAGTAGTAGAGCATGGTCAATAATCCTTTAATTCTTTGTCAGGATTTCTCTATTTACTGGTCTATTCTAACAGCACCCCCGATCTTCCGATTTCTATGAATGCTATAATCAGATGAGGAGTTACTGCCATTTCTTGCCTTTGTTCATTGGACAACTTCTTTATTCTTTTCCACCCTCGTCTGTTCTAGTTTTCTCTACCCCAGTTATTAATTACCAATTTGATAAATTTTCCAATACCAATCAGACTAATGTTGAGATCTTTAGAAGGCAAATACTTGGTAGACAAATATTGAAAGTGTAAAAAATTTTCAAACTTCAACATCTTTAATCATAGCTGGAAACTAGATTACCTTGCGGACATGAATGCCATTCCAAAGAACACAGCTTTCACAGCTTGCTTTTGCCCAGCGTAATCAAATGCCAATGGCAGCATTTCATGCAACGTTAGAAAGGCCATCACTCCACCAACTGGAAATCCCAGGAATGATCAAAAACTTTTATCATCAAAAGAAATATTTTCCCCCTTAATCAGTCAAAAATCTTAGGTATCAACACAAAACCTGATCCCAAAAGGCCCTCCAGAACTTCTGGATTTAAGCTGCTAGGAAATAGATAAGCTGCAGTGAATTGAAAGAGATATTAATAAACTTTGCTACAGCAAGCTACTTCACAAAAGAACTTATAACATTTTTGCATTAACAAGAGTTAGAAACAAACCTACAATAATTACACCTAAAGGCTCGGCAAAACCAGAAAGAGTTGCCAGTTTGAATGCCTGCCATTTGCTGTAATAAATCCCAGTATATAGTAATTGAAAATTTTCAATGATAGACATATAGCTATGCCTAAAAACAATATGAATTACTGAGAAAAATTTAGAAACCATTCAGTTAGGTTTTGCATGTCGTGCTTGTCTGCTTCAATAGACAGGTACCAGGTGTATTTCTTACCTCTGGGTTGCAAAATAAACAGGAAGTGCAACAGCAACACCCTGGAAAGCAGAAAGGGTTAAGGTCAGGACAAAAGTGTGGTAGAACCAGAACATGTATTTTGTCCTAACAATTATCCAAACATGTATTCTTCATCAAGGGAAAAATCAAAACAGTAACTCTGCAAGCTTCTTTTGAACAATTGCAGAGAGAAAGAGAGAAAGAGATGCAAGATTTAGGAATTAGCACACATCTTTTCCTTTGAGAGGCAGAAACTGCTTAAATATCATTAACACCTATGCATGGCACAATACTTCCGTGGTAGTTCTCTTCAAGATGCATTAATAAAGTCACTAAAAAATTTATGAAATAAAAGAGAGAGATTATGACTGCATGTGCTGAAAGTAATATAAAGGATTTATAAAAGATTTGAAGTTAGAACAGGTCTTGGGAACCTGGTACTTGATCCAAAGGATAACCGTTCAATAGATCAGTATATCATAAACTTCAATAATCTGAATGAAGGAAAAAGGAAATTGCATCTGGTGAGAAATGAGTGAGTAAAAGTACATTTATCGTGCCAATTTGAAGCTTTCCTAATTTCATTAATCTTGTATAAACTGTAAAAGAATTCTTATAAGAATGATTTAGTTGTAGCCATATGCATCCAAGAGAATTCCTTATATTTATTTAGCATTACGAGACAATCTTCCAAGTTCTTTCAAAGAAAATTGATTCCAAATAATAACATATATAAGAATAATCATGCAAAGACCCATTTTACATGATTGAAAAACTTAATACACTTGTATACAAGTAAATTCACTTTCTCAGATCAGAAAACAATAATCACAAATACTTCCTACAAGTGGCCTAAAGTCATGTTATATAGAAAATTAGCTTCAGTTTTGTCCCAGAGCCAATCCTCAAAATTGTGCTCAAGGCTATCAACACTTACATAATATACTTAGCTTGAAATAGTAAAGATAATGCTTAAAACTGTGATGCAGAGATATGTACACATTTCAGACTATTGATTAAGCCATACCGAACTCAATTATCGTAATGCACTACATAGATGTGTTCAACATGTTGAATAATGACAGTAAATTTAGAGAGTAAAATGATTCAATCTAATTGTAGAATTTTAAAAAACTATTAGGAGCTGATGTTTTACGAGAATGCTTCATTGCATTTTGCACCTTCAATTTTTCTTTTGGATTTCGAATGTAGCCTAAGCCAGAGACCTTCGTGAATTCTTTCATGATTCATATTTTGTTCCAGTCTGATTACTTTCCAAACTAATAGAAGCATACTTTAGGCTATTTCTACTTTACACCCCTATCAAGAAAAAGTTATGCCAATGATACCACTTTAGTCTGATTACTTTAGACCCATATCAAGAAAATTTATGCCAATGATACTAACTATTTAGAAATTGAAAACAAAACTAAGAGTTGGTAACAGCCCTACCCCATAGACTTTCAGTTTCGGCAGCTTCCTTTTGGACCACATTGGGTGGCAAAGGTGCAAAATGTAAGAAATAGGTTTTGCCTAAAAGGAACTCCTACTCTCAATTCTAAACTACTTCACACTCAGTGCTGGAGCTAGTGAACCCCAAAATTTTTTTGAAATGTCTTATTTTCCGTAGGGGGAAAAAATCATTTTTTCTGAAAAGTTCTTATAAATATTTACATTTCACCTCCAAAATTTCTTAAAATTACTACTATATATATATATATATATATATATATATATATATATATATATATATATATATATATATATATATATATATATATATATATATATATATCTGACTAGAGTTGCCCCCCCCCCCCACACACACCCAAAAAAAAAAAAGAAAAAAAACGTATGGCTTCTGGTTCTGCGCAGCCCTCTAAGGTATCTCTGGAGCGGAGCAACAGGATAGATGGTAATGCAGACTTGCACTCAACCTGTCAGCCATCATCCAAGTTGAGGATTCAACGTGTCAACCATCATCCAATGACTAACAAAGGTGATTTTCTTTAAAAGAAGAAATTTGATCAAAAAGGAGAAGTAGAGGAAAAAGGATAAGGTTAAACAATGAGTTAATGACTAGCAAAGTGAAAGTGGAACCAAGTTTTGCATGATTTGACTCCTAGATGCTTCTGTTTGCATAAGGTGACATCAACAATATTTCAAGGCAGACCTTTAACTAGATTATTTCACACATCATTTTGTCTAACATCCACCCTACTCAGTGGCATTACAACTCAAAGCTATTTTTCAAGCATTTAATTCTCTCAAGAGAAAAAGTAGCTCCAAACCAAAATGTATCATTGCAAATGCAAACTAATCATGTAACAAGAAGTATACCACTTCTAGTATATGTAACTTATACCTCTGGGATATTATGTAAAGCAATAGCAAGAGCCAGGTTCAGACCAACTCGAAGACCCTGCACAAAGAACAAGAGAAACAAAAAATGTCATTTTCATAACCATATTGATAAAGCCTGCATGTATCAGAGCAATAAAAGCCAGAAGTTTCTTTCATTTCGGTTTGCAGATAAAAAATCAATAACCATCTGAACAGCAGAACTATGTCAACCATCAGGGGTGAGCCAACGTTTCAGGACAGCAAAATGGCATTCTGCAATCTTCTAATTCACCAGCAACCATTAGTATAATTTCAACTAAAACTTAGTTCAAGACAGCCGAAAGACTATCTTGCTTCAAATGAACAATTTATTCATTATCCTGAAAATAGGTGGGCATTTATTTCTGAATTTACTTGAGATTCAATTAAGACTACGGTTTCAAGTCACAAAAAAATAGACGTACGTGATAATTGCATATACAAATTAGAGATGCCTTCTTGGGCCCCATGCTATATCTTGAAGGAATAGATACACTAAGTAATCAATGTCTAACAAGAAGGCAAGACAAGGTAAATGAGGACATGAGCTTGGAATATATAGTGAAGTTCATCAATATATGAAACATCATAACTTTTGCAGGTGAAAATGCCACCATAAAAAGGAGATTCATAGGAAACAAAATTCATGGGTTCATTTCACCCATAATAAGAGAATCGTTAAAGCACTCTCAAGATCAACAAGTGGCAAATTCAATTTCCTTAACAGAAAAGTCATGAGGTTTACTTTTTCCTCATTGAGATTAAATGCCAAAGTACATTTCCAGTAATTCTGAATTAAACTTTCAGAAATCCATTTAAGATCTAGAAATGTGTTACACCAGGTACCAAGTTAAAACTATGCAAAGAATCAGTCAGTTAAAAATTATAACCAGGCAGCAGAATTACCTTGATTGACCCAAGAAAGACAGCCATTCCTTCCGGAAAGTTATGCAGGCTTATGCCTAAAATAAACAAGTCAAAAGGAAAAAGAAACTATGAGGGTTCTCCATTTGTAACTTACACAAACAGTATGATCTCAAATGCTCAGCCAGAAATCTATACACTTGACCCTTGAATTAACAACAAGAAATTGAAAAGAACAGCCTATCCAAGTATAAGCCATACTGCTTAATTACATACTAGTAAAGAGGAAAAGAAAAAAGAGCATGTTTCTGTACCATACAGCACATTGCAACTACGCATAAAGCTCTTAAGTAGATTTAATGTGGTAGACAATAGGACTTAAGGAGGAAGGAAAAAAAACCGATAATGTGTTAAATTTTTAGAATCTATATCATAAAAAGGGAACTCTGAACCAAATATATTGACTCATCAGAGACTATATCTAAATGAGATGGGCTTGAAAGACACTTCTTGTTTGTAGTTGTGGACAGCCCAATACCTGAGAAACTGGAGAAAAGGGGTTCTTGCCTTTCTTTTTCTTTTTCCTCTTCACTTCCCAATAAAAATGAAGAAACCGAACAATCATTGTTTTCAAAAGTTTCAATGAGAAAACATAATCAAAATCAATCAGCACTCTCAACAATAGTGGATATTGGATTTTAGAATAACAAACTGCTATACGCATTATAAGTTACAGACACGATGATATCTCATAACTTGAAACAAGTCATTTTTATGCGAGACCACTACAGGCACGACATTGCATTAAATAAGAACAGGATTAGAAAAAATGAAAAAGAAAAAGAAAGATAAACCAATTGGGATCAAGAGGCTCCTGACACCCAACAAGAGTTAATAAGAAATAAAAGCAGGATAAGAAAGTATGCAGGTACACTTGTAATCACAGAAAGAAAGATTCAAGAGGTTAAATTGCATCATGTCAATGTGTATCTAGAGAGTTGTTCACAAAAATGTAGTGGCTCATGGAGCAAACAAGTCATCATACAATAATTGTTTGAAAAGAAAAGTCCCACCCTTTAATTTAAGAAAATAAGATAACAAACATCCCCATATTTGCATAAGCACCAAAATACACTATGTTGATTTAATTTGTCAATAAGATGTAACGCCTTCTTTAAAAATGAATAAATAAATCAACCTTGAAAGACCTTAATAGCAGGTTGTGCTTGCAGATTTACATACCTGGGGGCTGTAACTATCCTAACTGCTAAAGAAAAATCTAAAATGCATTGCTGCTGCAATAATTCAAAATATTATAAGTAAATGCGCAGGTTTTGTCTCACCTAAATTCTAAAATTCATTATGCCAAGTGAAGCATTCTGCATCCAAAGTTTATGATATTTTCAGTTTTTTTAAGTAAAACAAGCATCCCCACCATCTTGCAAGGAGTTACAAAGTTGCAGACTACAAACTTTATGTAAACCTTGATAACTGCAGCATTAAATAACATACATATAATTTCCTCTGTCACTAGGAAAGCACCATAAAAAGGAGTTCTTTCTGAAGAAAAGACACTGTAGCCTGGTAACAGGAAATAATAAGTGTTTAGGTAAACATATCCTTCTCAAAAATTTCAGTTCAAGAACTATGCGATAATCTGATGATATTCGTCAATATTTAACGCCTTTGACAAATCAATCCAAACAATGTCTGCAGTCCACATGAACCATTTCATATAAGCAGCCACTGGACTCAAAAGAATTTTAAGGTAATTAACAGATGCCTAAGAAGTCAGCCTTAGAGAATTACGAGGAAATAAAATCTTATAATCTTAGTCAAAAGTTTTCAGTTGAAGTTCAATATAGTGAAACAAAGTAGAATAACCAACCTATTGCAGTGATGATCCCACTAAACAAGACTTGGCGCCGATGCTTCTTCATGATATCCTTCTCTCCATCTTCCCCATTTTTCTAGTTCTCACAGGAAAATTTTTCAATAAGCTCATGTGCATAGACAAGTTTCAATAAAATAAACTTTTGCTTATTCAAATATAAAACCCATGTCAGACCTTTTTGCTTTTAATGTCTGCAGTAGGAGTAAGTGCTGGTTCAGGGATAAAACTAGAAATAATTGCAAAGAAGATAACTCCTGCAAAGAACTATGAGCAGGAAATTGGTACCAATCACCAAATAATTGACTTCATTTTGTTGGA
The DNA here is from genome assembly GCA_030512225.1 of Rauvolfia tetraphylla. Classification (NCBI taxonomy): domain Eukaryota; kingdom Viridiplantae; phylum Streptophyta; class Magnoliopsida; order Gentianales; family Apocynaceae; genus Rauvolfia; species Rauvolfia tetraphylla. The sequence goes on from JAJQKT010000023.1 coordinate 1,472,985, forward strand.
AAATGATAATAAAAAAGTATAGATCACCCAAAGGTTTCCCTTCAAAAACCCAACGGAGTTCAGAGCATTGTGAGCCAAATCCAAGAATGAAATGCTCAGCATAAGACCGGCTGCAAAGCCCTGCATGAAGAACATCCTGAAGGATAGGTCAATGATCTATATCTCCATTGATACATCATAGAATGGCAGAAATTATTAACAGGGAGAAACTAAGCTGTCCTAAAGATATATGAATATGATGTCTGACTACTCGGAAATACTGTTTTTTTAACAATCAAATAAACATAAGTTATAAGGAAAACGTGTTCTGTAACATTTAAAAGAATAGCTCAGATATACTACTTTAACTCCTTCAGCACAAAACAAAAAACAAAAAGTAAAAAATGCTTCACCTGTAAAAGCCCCAGCATCTTCATGTTTGGGGTCTGATTAAGAATAACAAAAACCGCACCTGCACAAACACATATTAAGATAAGCATTTCAGTTATGAACAACTAATACTCAAGGAAGGGCATTTGCATCATGGCATGAATAATCATAAGTCAGGGAATGTGTCAAAAAAGGAAAAGTAAGTGCCATCATTAATTAGGGGGCATTCCCACATTGCCACCAGAATTTCAACTCTTTTTAATCGATATAAACTTTCAAGATGATTCAATTTGACATCTCCATTAGAATTTCTATCGAATAGTTGTCACCTTCTGTTAAATTTTACCACTTTCTCTAATCAAATAGTTGCATCATAGGAGGATTTTGCAGTCTAATCAAATTGAAATACTATATTTCGGAAGTGTAGAAGATTAAACTTTAAATTTACAAATAAAATTCCAGCCCATATGAACCAGTAATTCTCCCTAACCGCATAGCTCAAGACATAAAGCATGCTGAGCCAGAAACACCCACTTTATCAACAACTAGACATCAAATTCGCAGTTCAATTATAAAATTATCATATAATTGCTGGTGCATGCAACACTTAAACAAGAACATATAACACCAATCTCATTGAACGGGTGCATCAAAAGTTAAAATCAAAATCAGGAAATACACATATAAAGAACCTGGCTCACCGATGGATGTGCTTAATCCACCGATAAGTGAAAGACCAAGCGCAACCAAGACTTGAGTATCCATAACCCTCTTCCCAAAACCCCTCAAAGAATCTAGTTTTACTCTCTCTTGAATGCAGAACGGAGTCTGAAATTGGGAAATATAATCGAGGAATTCTGGGTTTTGCAAGTAATAGGAAATACTTGCTTCAATTGAATTAGACAAACGCTAGGGGACTTCAGATGATATTAAAATGGAAGTACATCCATTTCCCATGGTAGATGACTCATATATAACTTAGTGCCCACAACAAAAACAGTAGAATATGTAGAAACGAAGAAAGAGATGGTTGAGGAGATTGGTCCAAGCAAGACGGAATTCCAAAGAACTCTGAAAAGCATATTTGTCAGTTGGGAGAGAGGCTAAAATAACAATATTTACAATATTTTCTTTTCTTTTTTTTTTAGGGGAACAAGATTTTCTTATTTCATCTATTAAGAAAAAAGATAATATACAATTTTGTTTTCAAAATATATACAGTCCAAAATATTTTTATTATTTACTATTTAACTTTTAAATTTTTAAAGTTTCTCTCAAAACTACGAAACTCAGATTTATCAAAAATCATTTCTTGTTTGCACGAAAAAAAATTAGTTTTTCAAATTATATTTATTTTAATGTATTTGTGCATATAAACGTATCAAAAAATTGACCTTAAAATGATCGATTTTTTGTGAAAATAGCAACTGCACAAAAGTTGCATCACTAGTTGGGATAACTTGCATACTTTTTTTTCGTACTTAAGTTATGTGTTTAGATTTATTTTGTAAATAAACACTATAATTTACAGCAATTAGTTTAACACTTGTCTGAATAATTATATCAAATTTTATTTGTAATATTAAATGTATATATCGTGTGATATTTAGTATGCTAAAGGGATATGTAATTAAAAATTTATTAATTAGTTTATGTTGTAAGTTTACATGTATTTTAATTTGTAGTATCATATTTAATTAGTTAACTGTAATAATCAATTATTATAGTATTATTAATATGAGTTTGTAAGAATTTTTTAAAAAATTAGAAAAGTTAAGGCCACTTGCAAATGGTTGAGTAGTCAAGGAAATGGTGAGATGCATCACATATGGTGTGGCCAAGTACGATAGTCCGAACAAATATTGGGAGCAATCATCGTGTGACATAGCTTTGATCTATTATTGTGTCTTCATCATCGTGTATTATGAATTATATGGATTGGTATCTATCCTACACACATTTTAATATCCATATCCTAACCTTCTTCTGCAGGGGTGTCTCATCCAAGGGATGCACTTATTACGGATGTAGTGGTAAGTACTGCATTATTGTATTTTTAAATTATAGTCACCCTAAAATAAAGTGTTCTTTGTGTAATACTTTGTGACTTATATTGCAGATATAAGATATGATATGTGGGCTCTTAGCGGTTAAGAATGACTCCTCGAAGATGACATTGGAACAGAATGAAGCATTTATAACGAAGGTGAGTGAAATTGCATAAGAGCAAGAGCATACTGTAGCACTATCCGATGAGGAACTTGACAAATAGCGTAGCAATGCTCAGATTTTTCAAAATTTAAGTTTTGTTCATAAACAGTACAATGCTTTGTTTATAAAGCTTTGTAAGTTAATGCGGTTCATAATCATTATCGTGTATATATTATATAAAATTTATTAATTATTACATTAATAGTATTTAACAAAAATATTTAAAAAGTAAATTTTTAAAAAATTAAAATTTTCAGAGTGAGTTTCGCGAGTTCCGCCAAAAAGTAGAGGAACTCTATCCTAGTTCTGCCACTACTTGGAGAAACTAGACGTCTAGATCCTAGTTTCGCCACTTTCTGGCGAAACTCCATAGTGGCAGAACTCACCCTCTCTCACATCCTTGAAATCACAAAAAATAATTGTCGAAATGATTAGTTTTCTTATTGTATATAGTTCAAAAAAATTATATATAGCAAGTTTGTATTGGTTTTTCTTTCTAAGCATACTTTTTTCTTTATCATAAAAAAGATTTGACTATTATATTTTGTCCTTCCTTTTTTCTTTCTTTGTCAATGAAGAGGTTAGAAGGCTTTATTTGGTTTGTTTATATATGATCTCAGTCAACCTTAATATTAAAATTAAATTCAATATGTTATAAATTTAGGTGTTGGCAAAGCAAAATTAAAGCAAAAGCATCACTCAATATGTTTGGAGAATAATATAAAACTAAAGAAAAGATAGAATATAGAGAGAGATAGTAGAACTCAAGAAACAAGACAAATCTCTGTATCTTATTAATGTCATCATATGGCCCTATATATAGGCTCATAATACAAGAGTTTATGCAAACCCAAAATCTAATAGGGAAAGGAAATCAAATCTGATTAGGAGTCATATTTTGAGAGTTCAGTTTTCTTCAAAAAACTGATTAATATGAACATCCATATATTATTTCATAACACTCCCCCTTGGATGTTCATAACATAAAGAATATGCCTCGTTAAAACCTTACTAGATAAAAATCCAGTGGAAAAAAACTCTAGTAAAGGAAAAAGAATACATTATTCTTTATGTCATTATTACTCCCCTGATAAGAAAACGCGTTAAGGTTTCTTAACCGATACTTTTCAATCAAATGTTGCTATCGGTAAAATCTTAGTGAATAGATTTGTCAAATAATCAAATTATCAAATTCATTGCATATCAATATCACATCTCTTCTGGAGTTCTTGATTAAAAATATACTTTATCATATCTCCTTAGATATATTTCAAACTTTATTATCATCCAACAATACAATTAGAATTCCTTCTTAGAGGATAAAGATTTATCTCGAATACATTAATCATGATTACATATATTCTCAACCAACATCATGAATTTCTATTTCTTCAATATGAGTTAAAGATGTGGTTGTTATAATCAACAAATGCTATAAATGCATGATTTATGTGGATTATATAGGTAACTTATACCTTGCATATCCATCTCAACAGGAGTTGAATTTTCTAAATATTCGAGATAAACTATCTCAAGAAGATATCAAAAGCAAGCTTAATACCGTCTCAAAATTTATTGGGCAGAGAAGAACTAGAATAGTTTACATGCTAACAAGTGTATTTATACTCTAAATTGCAGAGTCATGGTACTTCAAGACCAAAGAGTTCTTCAATATCCTTTAATAGATATAAAGGATCTCGTATATAATAACCCAATAACAATTTATGTGCTATGTCCATGTGAAACATTTTCAGGATGTTTAATCAAAATAAAATATTGACTTTTCAAAACGTTGATAACAATACTTGCTTCTCTAAATTCTTTAGGAAAAAATATCTTGATCATCAAATCCTTTTATCTTTTGAGGATTTTATTTTTTAAAAAGCAAGAGATCAATCACGCTTCACGCGTGTATCAAAATCATATAGTTATAAAATTCATATATTTGTCCTGCTAGGACATTTATTCAAATAAGAATATCTATAACTAGAATGTTATATTGATTAACTCTACAGGAGTCAGACAAACAATCAATATGTAATTTTATGTAAATAAATAATATTTTGAACTTCAAGTTCACTAATGTTTATGCATAGATCAAGATAATAAAAGTTATAAATAATATCCTCTTTTAATTGATGATTTTCTCCCCCTAATGTGGGGAACACTATGTCAATCAATAGATTGTACAATGAGGATATCTTCTAATAAAGAAATACATATAGCAAGTATAGTTACGTATAGAATTTCTTCATATATAGACATACTCGATCATTCTTTCAATAAAAATTCACTAAGACAATCTCATTATATTCTATAGAAACAATTATATGCTTCAAGCATATCGAGTCCATCAGGGACTTCAAATATAAGCTCTATTATCGAATGATAACAAATACAAACACATATTAAGTGTCATCATTCACAATTATATCCACCACTAGAAATATATTTCTTCATTATCAGTGTCAGGTCTTACGAAGAATCATACGCCATAACTCATGGCAATATTCACTTTTGTGGTTCACATTTTATAAGTAAATATTAATTACTATCTCTTTGAGATTACACTTTAAGTGTATTATTCCTGCTAGAAATACATGTACACTTCAAGTATACTTGTGAATAGTTTAAACTTTTCATATTTCTCATACTAATTTTACCATTTCGAGTCTGCAGACCTCGATTTGAAAATCCTCAATATATTATGCGCATTAATATCTTTAAAGTCATATACTTGTACGGTTCTAATAGTTCCCAATCATGTTGAGATCTCATCATTTATCACAATTTTTAGGTACCTGAATTTCTTCTAGAAATAATATATCAATGATGTTTCGAAGAAAATTCTGCTGGAATTTAAATCTCCTCAACTTAACATATATGACCATCTTAAGCCTTTGCTCCAGTGAAGAGTTTGTATCTTTGGAGCCGACTTATCTACTATATTTCAGTTGTGTCTCAAATTTAGTTATAGTGGTAGATTATCCTTTAGGGATATCAAATATAATAGGAGTATTCTTTATCGGATATTGGTCAGTTAATATATCTAGCTATATAAGTTATCCTTTGAACTTCTTGTTCAAGGTATCTTTTATGAGGATCAAAATAGAAGATCAAGATGAGATACATATTAATATCTTTATTCAACTTCATGATTTCTCCTCTTTATGTTAGGGCAATATATTTAAAATTAACAAAATACGAATCTCTCCCTTGAGATTTGCTCCCAACATATTTAATAATTTCTTTGAGAACCTCATCTCATTACCTTTGTGGTGGAGCAACATACATAATGCATCTCTAAATTTAGGATGGAAAATATTTAGTTTTTGACTACAAACCAACTATTATGAGAAGAATTATAATATGTTGGCAAAATACGAAATAAGTGCTAATATATCACAGTCATGAACATTCTGCAGAATGTTCAATATTTATCTCAATACAACCAGTATTATTAGAACAAATTATGTCTTTGGAAGAATGTTAAAATATGAGCTCATTATCAACAAATTGTGCAAACTACAGGTTGCGAAAACAACAATATTCATAAGATTATTTGTTGATGCATCAACTAATAATTTTTCCATATTCATCCCAAAATAACACATTCAACCCCAAGTAATACTAGCAACTTTTAAATAAAACAAGTAGCCCATATAAATTCGTCATATTAGGAAACTTCTGGTTCCATAATAAATTCATAATCATTCTTTGTATTTTAATGATTTGGGATGGTCTAACCGGTCATGCCAACAAATAAATTATTAGTAAACTTCAGGTTTACTCAATATTGCATCTCAATTTCATAATTATATGCAATATAAACCAGGAGAGATGAATAGTAGTATCTATAATTGACATATATTTCATGTCATAATGGTAATGCATATGTCTCAAAAGTACATTCATCTAATGTCTCGATATATTGATAATATAATTAAGGCACAAAAAGTTTTATAAGACTATATAGAGAATGATGTATTACAATAATTAACTATTAGGTGAAGATCTGGTAGCTCTTCTAGAGCTTATAAGTAATTAACTCTTCTAGAGTTATTGATCAATTAGTTCTTCAAGAACCTTGCACTAACATCTATACTTTGTACATATATTTTAAATTTTGTCCAAATAGACAACAAATATTGTTTAGACAAATTGTTTCTTCACCATTCTTGATCCAAAATAAACTAAAATAACATACGAAAATAGCAATTCAATAATTTAAAATTTTGATTGACATTCAAAATGCTAAAAACTCTTTTTGGATATTCAAAAGAACTGGCTACATTCACATAATTTAGGAAAGTAAAGTTATATCAATAATTAATAGAGATTCATAACATGTTTGACGTACTACAGGTACATGACAAACTTTCATATTGCATTAATACATGTTAGAATTATTAATTTCCCTTTTTCTCATTATTTTATCACTTCTAGTGAGTATCTATTCATTGGGAATTTAATAAGTCATTCTTATAGTACAAGAACAAAGTGTATTTCTACTAGCTATGACCAAAATTTCGTATATAAATATATTATAATTTCTAATTTTATTCACTTCAGGAATGACATAAAAATATGTGGTCGAGAGTCAAAATATTTTATCCAAGACTCATTTAGTGTCAGAAGACATAAATTCAAAATACTTCTGAAATTTTTTTTTCTAGATATTGCTACTACATGAGCATGTTAGAAATATGAGAAAGGAAAAATCTTTTATCCATCACATTACTAGTGATATTTCTCCTTATAACTTTAATTGAGGAGAAATTCTAAATGCAATAAAATTTTTGCATACTGATAGACATAAAATATTTTAAGCACATTTATAATAAATCATAACTAGTATTTATATAACAATCATCTTCTGGTAATTGTATGTTTCATTCACAATTTGCTAGTAATCAAGTGGCTTTGATGCTTTATATTTCTTAAATTGTATCTTCAGGACCCATAATATCCAGATACATATATTCTAATCACCATGATTATATGGATTATTTTTATTATATCGCATCTATATCCACGGTTTTGACCATAACTACGACCTCTTCCAGGGCCATAACCATTGGTTCTAATGCATTCACTCACAGATTTAAAGTAAACTATGCTTTTGGTATAATGATCATCTTTTGGTGGTCAAATCTTTCTTTTAGATCTTTCCATATAATAAGTGAATCTTTCACGATAAGATATTCCGCCTTTAGATCCTCATGAAAATTATGGTGGAGAAAAATCATGACTTTTATATGATTTTGAGATGTTGTCTGCCAGACCCATTATATCTTAATAAATTTGAACATCTAATGTCTATGACATATAATTCTTTCTATAAATATCAAGAGTGTAAAAAAAACCAGTTTTGAAAAGTTTGCCATGAGAATTTAAAGATAGAAAAAATACCTCTTTTTCTCTTGATTAAACTCTCAACTTCGGTGGCAGAGACTCGTGCTGATAACGTGTTATGAATTTAGGTGCTGGCAACGCAGAATTAAAGCAAAAGTATCGCTCAATATGTTTGGAGAATAATATAAAACTAAAGAAAAGAAAAGATAGAATATAGAGAGAAAAAGTAGAACTCAAGAAACAAGAAAAATCTCTGTATCTTATTAATGTCATCATATGGCCCTATATATAAGCTCATAATACAAGAGTTTATACAAACCCAAAATCTAATAGAGAAAGGAAATCAAATCTGATTAGGAGTCATATTTTGAGAGTTCATTTCTCTTCAGGAAACTGATTAATATGAACATCCACATATTATTTCATAACACAATACTAATTTTAGTTTTTTTATGGTGGTGAGGAAGGAAAAGGTAGAAAATTCATTTTATTATACTTTGAAATGTTTCCATTTACCCTAATACTTAGTTTGAGTATTCTTAACAAAAGTTTGAAATAGCAGTGGTTGTCGATGGAGTTCTCATTTAGGAATTTAAAAGATGCGCACAAACAAATTTGTGTAGATAATCTAAAATTTTAGACTTTTTGTTTGGTAAATTAGATTAGAGATTTATTTCTGATCAAAGAGAATGCCTTCTAATTCGAAAAAGGTAGAACGGAATCAACTAGCACAAATAGTTTTCAATTTGATAAGGACTCTTTTATCCAACTCAAGACTTGTCTCCTCGTAAATTTAGAGGTCACCTAGCAAGAAGTAAATGTTATTGGTTTGGTATTAGATATAAATCTAATAACATCCACTCTCTCTTCTCTGTTCTCATACTCAGACATGTTTAGAATTTCATTGCAATTCTGCTCTCCTGCTCTCTCTCAAAAGCATATCATTTATAATCTTTCATCGGATTCCATTTACTTTGTTTTTCCTCTTCCATGAATTTTCTTATCTTCTGTTGGTGCCAATTAGTTTGATACCAAATCTCTTTTGTTTCTGCTTTTTTCTTGAATTAAAAATTTTAGTGATTTGATAATATCTTTCTTGCTCATGTTAGGGTTCTTGTATAGAAAATAAGCGATTTAAAGATAGACATTGAGATCAAAGGTAAATGTTCCGTTCTAATGCTATTTGGTTACATGTGACTATGATTTGTGTGTATATGAGAGAGAGAGAGAGAAATGTTTTTTGCTAGATTAATTTTGGAAATTAGGGGTTTTCGGTGCTAATCAATTTCTTTTGGTAGATCTATATATGTTTTTATGTTCATATGATCTCAAAAAAAAAATTGATTGTGTTAGAATTTTCTTCTTCAAAATTTTTGATGAATGTCAATAATTGAAAATAAAATAGACACATCTAAAGGTGAAACAACATTTATACATCAGATGAAATTGCAATACTTGGAATCAGAATTGAAGTATGATTCTGTTTTGCTATTTCCTTTTTGTTGTTGTTGCAATTCAAACAAGATTTGTGCTATCACAATGCACTTTTGTAGCTTTGCTTCATTCTCACATTGTATATGAATGTCTTTTGTTTTGTTTTAGGAATGGTGTTTTCAAGAATAAGAAAATTAATTAGTATTTTGGTTATTTTTCATACTTTCATGCCGATTATCGTGCAATATTTTTTATGGCTAAAGACACTATAAAAACAAAAGTGCATTTTCATTTTTTTTTCAATTTTTTCTTTCTTTCATTTGTTCCGTTTAATATATGTGTAGCATTGGATTGCCATCTGATTGCAATTTTTTTTATCGTCTTTGGAATTGATTTTCTTTAGTTTTATCTTTAATAATAGAAATCTTAATAATAGATTATTATATAAAGCTTTGAACTTTTATGTGACCATCCAAACTAATCAAGGTAATAGTACTTAGTTTTAATCTACCTGTTTCAGACAAACAAATGAAGTAAGTCAAGATGATATCTCCTGCCAATTTATAAACACTAGCCCGGATGATGTTACACAAATTAAGCTTTTATTTGTACATTTCTTTTTAAGAAGTTGAGAAAGCAAGTGATAGTTGGCAATGACAACTTTGTTATAATCAAGCACGTCTCACAAATTATTTAATACTTGCTTTCCCAATTTCATGGAAAGAATGTATAAACAGTAGCTTAATTTATCTAACTTCATTAGGGATAGTATTTCTAAATTGGCGGGAGATAACATTTTGTCATACTACATTTGTTTGTGGGAGGTAAAGTAACTAAAACTAATTTTTCTTACCTTGATCAAAATTTGGCTAGATATATCATAGTTTGAAGTTTCGAATGGTGTGAGAGTGTGAGTTCCTCTTGGTCTTGTCTCTCTTTCTCTTTTGTGCTCCGCTGCGTCCGGCTGTCCATGTGGTCTGTCTCTTCCCTTCCCCGTGTAATTATCTATAAAAAAAAAAGTTTCGAATAATGTCACTCTATTATATATATTTTTGTTATCAAAGATAAATTCTGAAGATGATAAAAAATTTCAATGAGACGACAATCTGAAGGTTATATTACACACGTTAAAGAAAACAAAAGAAAGAAAATAAATTTTAAAAATTGCATATTTCTTCTATTGTATCTTTAAAAAAATGTGAATATGATAATCAAATGAAAGAATGATGATAACCAAATCCAAATATATTCCAAATATTAATCTATATAATAATATTCTTTTACTTCCTCTACTTTGAATGTTTTATCAACTTTGTTAATAACTTAAAAGCCTAATATTTGACAATAGTTAGAAAAATTGCACTTTGAATATATGTATGGATTAGGAGTATTTTTCTAAGTGATATAACTAATTGTGAAGAGGATGACGCAACGAAAAACATCTTGGTCGACCATCCCTCTTTCTTCTCTTCCTCTTTATCTGAAGGCTGAGATTTAACTTTCAAAAATAGCACATTATTGTAATGTATTGATGGGATTGTTTAAACTAACAATAGAGAATCTTTTTAGCCGTTTAACTTTTAGAAAATGCAGGACATATTGAAGTGAAATTAAAAGAAAGTTTTTTGGATCTTTATCTGTTGCTGCTTTTCCTTAGCATTTTCTAGAAAATGCTAAGAACGGGTAGCAAGAATTTTTTTAACCTATCTTTACCATTTTCTATAATAAGTGACATATTAAGGGAGAAAATGTACAACGACAGAATTGATTTGGCCTATTCATCCCCTTCTTTTTCAAAATTTGATGGCTAGAAATTTTTTCACAGAGATTTCTTGCTTAGTTTGGTTGGAGAAAAGAATGAATTTCTTATTGCTGAAAAAGATGAATGGCAAAAAGATAGGTAGAAAGATAGTATGGAGTCTGAAGCCCAATGTAGTTTCCTACCAACAGTTTGATATAGGAGGGTGAGAGAGGAAGAAAAAGTATTGTGGTATAAAAGTTTTTGTCCTTTTTTTTTTATCAACGCTTTAGCACCATGTTGTCATTTTTTAAAAAAAATAATTTTTAGCTGAGAGGAGAGAGCACATAGTAAAAGTATTAGGATTGATATTTTTATCAAATTTATTTAATTAATAGACCGGCTCTTTCTTTCTTGAACAAATACATTTCTTTTTTTATTTTTTGGAGAAAGTGTGCAACGAAAGAATTGATTTAGACTATTCATCCTTTTTATTTTCTTCTAAAATTTGATGGCCATAATTTTTTTGTAGAGGTTTCTTGCTTGGTTTGGTAGGAGAAAAAAATGAATTTCTTATTGTTGAAACAGACGATTGGCAAAGAGATAGGTAGAGAGTATAGCGCTCGAATCCCAATATAGTTTTTTGCTGGCAAGATGTAGGGAGAGTATCAAGGTATGAAAGCTTTTGTCCTTTTCTTTATCAATACTTTAATATCATGCGTTCATTCTTTTTTAAAACAATAATAATTTTCAAATGAGACGAGAGATTACATGGTAAAAATATTATGATTGGGGTTTTTATAAATTTTTTTTAAAATTAATAATAGAAGTGGCTTTGGTTCTTTCTTTCTTGAATGAATATATTTCTTTTTTTTCTGTAATATTATTATTTTTATGTATTTACATGTATTCCTTTATTACTTAGCCAGAAAGAAAAATATGCATTTCTTTTTTTCTTACTTCAATTTCCTTGAAGTTAGAAAATTTTATTTTAAAGAGTTATTTAGTTTGTAATTTTTGTTGATTTTAGTTCTAAAACAGTGATTTGTATTTTATTTAAGGAAGGAAATAGAAAATTTTCCTCTTGCTTTATTTTCTCATACAAGGCATTTGCCGTCTTTTTTTAGCAACTATTGAGAACTCTTTCAACCTATTATTATATTGATGCGCATACATATATTCTTATATTGTATTATTATTGTCTTGAATGAGCTACATAATCACTGGAGAAAAATGCAATAAAATTTTTATTCTTTGATAAGAAAAAAAAAATACAACAACAACAACATATAGAGAGAGAGAAGAGAAGACTGCCCGCACGGGCGTAGCTCAGCTGGCCAGCAGTGGCAGATTGGGTATCAGGGGCTCAGGGTCGAGATCTGGCAGCCGCAGTGTGGGATTTTCTGCCTCCAATGTGGGGTGGGGGTCCTTGTGGGCACCAGGCACTGGCCTTCCCACTGGCTGGATGGCTGAGTCACCGTGATTAACTCCCTCACAACTGGTTGGGCCTGGGTGTGGGGGCCCTGTGGGCGAGGGTCTTCGACTTTTACCACCTGATGGAGACTTTTGATTTGCTATCTAATTGAAGTTTTACTCTTTAATAAATCTAATATTCACCAACTATCAAATGATTCTTTGAGCATTCCTAATGTTGATATTTTTATATATAAGTAATATTTTGAATTTTATTACCTAATTCTTTTCATTTAACACTTCTTAAATGTATATAATTTCTATATTTTGCGCAATGTTTCTTAAGGACAAAAGTATTATTACTTGTAATTTGAAGTTATTTTTACTTCACATGCTTACTAAACCCATAAAATAAAATCTTTCTAAAGTACTTTAATATGAGATTACGTTGTGAATTTTCCTGAGCCACTAAAAGATTCTTCAGTCTCTCTCCAAGCATAAATATTGAAGTGTAAAAGTTTTAAAATCATCCCTTAGTTTATTGATTTTATTCGATCAAAATTCATAATTTTTATAATTTTCTCAAAAAAATTTATTTACATTAATATGAATATTATTTTAAATTATCTAAAATGAATAGGGACTAGAGGAAATATGAAGCCTATTTCTTAACAAGAAGAAAAGAAAAAAGAAAAAGTGAGTATGTTGGTAGGTAAAAGAAAAAGCAGATTTTTGTTTTTATTTATGTTATTATTCTTACTTTATTTTTAGTATTATTCTATTCTTAAGGAAAAGAGCCCTATCATTTTCTTTTTCTTTTGCACTCAATTTTTTTCTAAAAATATTATTTTACTTAATATTGCTCAAATTTAAACTCTCTTTAATCATTCGAAAAAATTGGCGGGGCACTTTATATTTTGAAGAGGTGCACAAGAAATTCAAAATATAAATATTATAAGAAATTTAATCAAGCATTTGTGGCTCTACCAGTGCCTTCTGTGTACCTACGCATGTTCAGAATTTGTGTTCGTCATTGCTTTACCATTCTTACAAATGCCTTGATGCGAGCAATTAACCTAAAGGAAATTCTTTGCATGAAGCCTGGTACAATATTATCAAGTTCAACCGGTTTCCTCTCCTAATTTGCTTTCTACCTATGTCCCCCATCCTAACCAAACAAGTTACATCATTCTTTTACCTCCTTGCTTATTTACTTCTCTTACCCTTTTAATCCTTCTTCCCACGAACCAACCAAACTGTTAGTTAAATTCTATATAAAAGACTATACAACTTTAATGAACAATATATTTATAAAACCTGTCCTTGCTGATAATGAGCTCCTTTAGAATCAATGGCTCTGCACCAGCACTTTTCTCTCTATCAACCAATTAATGAGTGACACGTGACAAAAGAACCAGTAAAGCAAGTTTACAAATTTAAAAGAAGAAAATGTTCTCTCACGTGACATGTTCCACAACTCTTGTCTAGATTATAAAAGTAATTTCTTTTTTTTTTTTAGTTTTGGAAAGTTTCAAGAATGTTATGGTAAATTTCGAACTAAATATGGTATCTTTTACCAATAAAATGGTAAGTTTTGAACATGACCATTAAATTTTGTGTTTTATCCATTTTAATTCAAATTTTATCATTTTTAGCTTATAACTTACCTTTTGTAAAATGGTAAGTTTTGCAACAAATATGGTCAGTTTCATTATATAGATGGTAAGTGTAGCTAGATAATTAGTAATTTAATTAAGAAATAATATTTACTTTTTAAGTGATAAAACTTACTAATTCTTATTTGAAATTTATCATTTTCAACTTGAATTTTACCGTTTTATAAGATGATAATTTTCATTAAATAAGTAGTAATTTTCACTTAAATAATTGGCAACTTAGTAAAAGAAATCAAACTTACTAATTTTTAAGGCAAATCTTACCATGTTTTTGACTTGAATATTAGTGTCATATAAAACAGTTCTTGACAAATGTAGTAAGTCACATTAGATAGTTTGGCAACTTAGTAAAAGAAATAAAATTTTCTACTTTATGAGAAACTTACCATTTTCAACTTGAATCTTATTATTTTATAAAATGGTAAGTTTCATGATATAGTTAGTAATTCAGTGAGAAAATAAAAAAAAATGTTCAATTCAGTGAGACTTACCAATATTCATATGAATTTTATCCTTGTTTAAAACAATAATATTTGTAAAGATGTGATAATATTTATGAAAAATCAATAATAGTTTTAGTGAAATATTATAAAAATACTTCATTTATTTCAAAATTTAAGATTTTTTAATACTCTTTGTATAGATCAAGAAAGAATAAAATATGGTGTGTTTTTTCCTATTGTGTCATTAACTAATTTTATTAATAAGATAGAGAATAAGTTAATTACATTCGTGGCGATAATAACTTTAAAAAAAATCTTTAAAATTCATAAAAAGTCAAATATTTTAAAAATAAATCAAAAAAATTTAAAATATTTTATATTTTTAAACAGATAGAATAATTATTTATATTATATTTATTAGTCTTTGAGAATATTGTTATTCACACAATAAATGCATTTTGTCTTTTTATTTATTTATTTTGCAATGATGTGGAAAATATTACAACCAGGGTTTGATTATCAAGAGAAGGTAATTTATCCTGGATCCAAGAATTGCACAAAACGAAAAAAAAAAGGAGAATAAGAAAGAAAAAGTGGGGGAAAAAAAGAAAAAATGGAGAGAACAAAATCAAATAAGAAAAAAAAAATGGTGATGGGCTTGCCATTTTAAAGAGGCCCACACAATTGGCCTTGGAAGAAATGAAACTATCACAAAAAATAAAGCGAAGCCCACACCCTTAAGCGAAGAAATTGAATTCGAATTAGAATATAAACAGGGCAAGGTCCGCTACAAGCCTGGACGTCTCGGGCTTACACTTGGTAGAGGACTAATGGCCCGTCAGAACTGTATATTTGGATTGGTTTTCTCGATGAAAATCAAGATATTTTTTAAGATACCGAGCATTAGTCATTGCTTAACACATTATCATAATATATTCTTATTTTTTTATTTTTTATAATATAATAATACATTATTATAATACATTTTTAATTTCTATTACATAAGAATGTTTTATCATTATGTGCTTTATAGTTTTTTACATATGCGCTGAGGATGCATTTGTATTATGTGTTATTACATAGAATCATGATAGATAGTCATGCGTTATTAATTTCGATCGAAGTAAGTGCACAGAAAAATGAATTAAAAAATAAAAAATTTAATAAAATTCAACCACAAGACCACTGATAAATTTCTGCACGTAGATTTTCTTTTTTGAAAGATTAATTTAATTTTTTTGCCTTCGTTGTTCAATGCATTGTCATGAAGCGTTCTCATTTTTTTTCTTTTGCAACGTAAGAACATATTATTGTAATGCATTTTTACTTAAGAACACTTTATCGTCATGCACTTTATGCTTTTTTAAACACGCATTTGTATTATGTGTTATTATATAGAACGCATGATCGTCATGTGTTATCAATTTCAATCAAAGTAAGTATATATTAGCATAATGTGTTCTGCTTTGTAGATTTGATAAAAAATAAATAAAAAATAAATAATTTAATAAAATTTGACCACAAGATCACTGATCAATTTTCATACGTAGATTTTTTTTTGAAAGACTAATTTCATTTTTCCTTCCATTCTTACTAAAATTATTAACAAATTAAAAAATATATCTAATTTAATAAAATCTTGCCATTAGATCACTGCTCAATTCATCATGTAACTTTTCTTTTTATGAAAGAGAAATTTCATTTATTTTTTGTCTTTCATTGATACATAAATTATTAAAAAAATAAAATAATAAAAAATTTAATAAAATTTTGATTTGATTTCTTCTTTGTGATAAATAATTTTATTTTGACTACTTTTTTTTTTGCCATAATTACAATTGGCTGTAAATGATATTATTTTGTCTTACTCTTTGTTTCATTTTAGAAAAGAACAAATAAAATTTTATTCTAATTTTGATTCCATGGGATCATATTATACCCACACATTTTAACAATTTACTCATTAGATCACTGATTCAATCACTGATCAATCTTTGCATGTGAAGAAGGTTGGCATTAATAAATGTGAAGAAGAATCAGATTAAATACTAACTTCTTGTGATTTAAAAAAATATGAAAAAAAATTAGCTATATGTTTGTAATCTAAACAATATATTATGAAATCAATTTCATATAGAAATCTTTTAGTATTAAATTTACAATTTCGATGTTTATTTTATTTTCTTAGTCTATTATTTTTCTAATTTTGTTTTAATCCATAAATTATAGTATAATAACTAAAATATACCTACACAATCTTACCATGGATATTATATCCACATGATCACTAATTTGATTATTGATCGATCTCCGCGTAGCGCAGGAAACCTTGACTAGTTTTCACTCTAAGTCCAACATCCTCTCTAAAAAATCTATCTACTTTTTGCATTTGCAAAACAAGAAAACTCAAAAAAAAAATTCAATCCAAATACTGAGAATGTTATTTTGGGCAAATTAAAGTTGATTTCAGATGTTTAAAATTGAAAACGAAAGTTGAAACTAGAAACCATTCTTACTTAAAAAAAGGAAAATTCATTGGGAAAAGAATTATAAAACAGAAAATAAGGAGTACTTTGCTATTGTATACTTAATTAATTTATTTTTTACTAACATAAAAAAGTAGAGAATTATATTTATATGGGAGAGTAAAATAGAAAAATAATTATTAAAATTGAAAAAAATAAAAAAAATTGAAAAAAAATGTCAAAAGACGCTATGTTTTGAAATAGAAGAAGTAATATTTATTAAAAGCTCAAAAGACCATACGCTTGTTATTATCTTCTATAACCTCCTTCTTTGCCTAGTTGTCTTTTTCAGGAAAGCCCCTGAGAGGATTGGTTATCAAGCACAATAGAGATACTCAAGAATACACGTCTATTATAAAATTTCTATATTTTTTGAGTTATCCTTCGAGCATAGAAGTTTTGTCAATACAAAAAAAGAAAATAATATATATTTTTTAAAAAAAGTCTCACTCCTCTTATAATGTAAGAGTACCTTGAGTACCTTGAGGACAAAGTGGTGCCAATATCCTGTGGAAAAATCTCAACTTTAATTCCCAAATAATAGAGAGGAAGGATGGTGGCTTAGTATAGGCTTTTTGGAAATTATCTTATTCTTTAGGGAGATTTTATTTTATTTTTTTAGCAAGGTTCCTAGGAAATAACGAAATATCAAATAATCAGAGGGTGAATAGATTGCTAAAACAAATAGCCTTAAGCCTTGATAAAAATAAAATAAACACATTTGATTTCAAAATCTCTATCTAAAATCTAAAAGTGTGATTGTACAGAGTTTGAATTTGAAAATTTTTATCTCGAATTGCTAAAAAATATTTTTTTATGAAAAAATGAGTGAGATTCAAAATAAAATACTTGTATTGGGTTGTTCAAATTTATCCCATCTAGTAGCATGGTTATAGCCTTCTATTTGAAAGCTTCATGGCCACCTAAAACAAAGGCAATCAAGTACTATAAAATATTGATTTTTGAAAGTTAGGTGTATAATATTTTTTTCTACTATTCTGAATAAATCATAAACTTAACAAATCCAAGAAGACCAAGAAAGTAAATAAATTCACAACTATTCCATTATTAATTATATTTGCCTCATAAAATATCTCGATGTCTTTCTTAACCAAACTTCTAGCAAAGACTTTGAAATTTTATTGACATCTCCAACAAGATAATAGATTCATCCAAAATGTCTGTCACATAAAACCTATCCAAAAATTACAAGAATGCCTCAATAATAAGAAGGAATATTGTAGGAGCATAATTCCAAAAGAAAACATAAACCAAGTTTCCTTGTCAAAACAAAGAATACTCACATCAGCCTTCTTTCTAGCTGAGGACTCCTTTAGTATCCTTATCCATGGGATCTTTGACCTACTCACTTTAGCAAGAGCACGTCCAAAAGTCACTCTTTTTCCCATAACTAAAATTAAAATCCAGGTTTCAAGCACAACATTTGAATAAAATCTCATTAACAACAAAAGATCATATTTTTAACCAAAACCCAACTTATAAATACCAAAGAATAAAAATTTCTAAAAGATTACGGATACATTTGCAAGAAAGCAAAGAGATCAGAAGCATCAATCTTCAAAGCAGCCTCAGAAACGATAACCTTAGGTTTCATGGGACATCTTGGACTTGCATAGAATATCTACAATATTTGAGCTGAATATCTAAGGTTGTATTGAGCCAAAATGTTGATTTCTTAACAAATGAGGATAACTAATAGACTTCAAACAAAAACAAAATCAAAATGCAATAAAAAGAAACAAATGAGTTCTCTTGTCTTCTTTCTCTAACAAAGAGAATATACTAGTGTTCGAATTAAGTAGCATGTCCGGACTATGTGCAATTCTGTTAAGAGATTGGAATGGTGGCATTAAGTTTGTTCTCACTCATATCCAACCAAGAGAGGTTGGCAAAATTACCAATTATAGGTGAAATTTATTGAAGTTGTTATAATTCAAAGATCTCCGCGATAAATATTTTTTCTGTTAGAGTGAATTGATTGTAGAATAAAAATTGAGAAAACTAAGGCCAACATAGTTAAGCAGATATTTTTTATACAAAATGAATAGTATGATAATTTCGTTTAGTTACCAGCTAATCTTCATTTAAGTGTTTATCTTGTTAAGCGATGGTTGAATTATTTATGCACTCTAGAAAACTGAAGGTTCTAGAAAAGAGACCTATCATGTTACACCTTAAAGATAATCACTTATAACAATGAACGAACAGGAGGGAATTAATTCAAACTAATATCCATTTACAAAAGAATTAGCTTCTACATAGATCCTATGGAATCTGAAATAGGACTAAAGAGGTTGTGCCTTATCAAAATCCGTGATATAACAAAAATCAATATCTTAATACTGGAATAATGTTGGATTAAATTTCTTAGATGATACTCAATTAAGGAAGAAAAAAATAGGAAAAGAAAGTAGATAAATACTTAAAGCATGCAAAAAATCATAAGCAAAACTTACTGGGAGCCTATACTTGCAGCTCCCAAATCATCTTTTCTATCCAAAAGTGGTGGAATTGCAGCAGTTTAGATCTTCACTCATAAAAGAGAGGTAATCAGCAAACAGATGTTCTAAGCAAGCCATTAAGCTTTACTCCATGATTAAAGTAAAGCAACAAATTATGTATTGAAGCCTTAATTTGATTATCATACTCACCATATCCATTTATAATTTGAAATCTATATGATTTACCTGTTTAAATCCACAGCTCCTTTCCCCGAACTTTGCTCCAACAGAATGGTAATTTCTCATTACATTCCTGCAAGGAAATAGGAAAGAAACGGGGGTATCATGCTGTACTGACACAACATACTGTAAAATTCAACAACCAAGTACGAAATTTCTTGTAACAAAAATGTTTTACCTCAAAAGACAATAATAAAAATTCAGAAGATAAATTAAAGATCTAAACCTATACATCCCACTTATTATTTATATATCAAATAATTCTTGACACATTTGTTGCTATTGTCTCCATAGAAAATTATTTTTGACACGATTCCTTTGATCAATTAATAATTACACAAGGTGATTGCTATTTTCTTCACGATAACTTTGCATTCATGCTATTTTCTTCAAAATTGAGTCTATAGACCACGTCTTCATCTTCATCATCTTTTTCCTCCTCTTTCTCTCCTTCATCTCCTTCATTTCCTTCATTGTTGATTTCGATTAGGATATCAGAGACGTGCTTTCTCTCCTAATCTTCCTCTCTTTCTTCTTCTTCTTCCAATGCCAATTGCAACTCTAAAGGATGCTCATCAAAAGGGAAATGGCCATCGATCTACTGCCTGAAAGTATAGCTCATCCTTTATTGAGAATGATATATTTGATTGATAGTAGCGGGATGATAGTTGTTCTTAGTGGCATTATGGCACCTAACCTGGTAGCTGATTTGGATGTTTAGTTTTGTTAGTTATTTCTTTGTATATAGAAGATATTGTAGAGAAGTAGCTAGTTGGCTAGCTTTTGTTTTCTTTTATATATAAATACTTTTGTACTCATTTTTCTTGTGAATGAGAATTCTAAAATAGTCTCTCAATTTTGAGAGTTTCTCTCTCTTTATTTGTGAGTTTGCTTCCTTTTAGTTTGACTTACATAGTGAATTCATTTTAGCTTGATTTCATCTGATTGAATTTTAACATGGTATCAGAGCAAATTTTGAGTATTTTCCACTAGTTTGCTTTGAGTTGTGAGATTGTTGATTTGAAGTTCGTTTTTTAAGTTTTCTATATTGAAGTTTCTGCAATTGATTTGAGGTGATAATAATGGAGGCAAATAGAAAACTGTTTCCTACAAATCCAATTTACTTGAATCTAAAAAATAGCTCAACTCAACCATTGGGCAATTGGTGCTCAAAAAGAAAAATTATCACTCGTGGAGTAGAGCAATGAAGATCGGATTTCAAAAAATAAGATTGGATTCATTGACGGTTCAATTGAGTCACCACAATGAGGTTTTAGAAATTTTACTCTTTGGCAATAGGTAAACACCACTATTCTCTACTAGCTTGTGAATTCAATAGATACTACGATAGCACAAAGTGTTAGGTAGCTTGACACAACAAAAGGAGGTTTGGGATGACCTATATGATATATATTCTAGTGGTGATTCATACCGTCTATTAAATCTTACAGAAGAAATTCGTAATGTTAAAAAAAGATATAAAACGGTGAATGAATATTATACACAATTCAAGATACTTTGGTATGAATTTCGTGTATTAAGACATTTGCCTAAATTTGTTAGTGAACCTATATGTAAATGTTGAGCAATTAAAAGAATGAGGGAGTATTATGATGCGAATTGTCTAATACATTTTTTGAAAAGATTGAATGAGAAATTTAATAATATAAAATCACAAATCCTTGTTAAGACACCTTTGCCTTTGATCAATTATGTACTTTTTCAATGGCTATTAAGCATGAAAGACAATTGAATAATGCATCTAATCAAAGTCAGGAGTTGCAAGTAATGTTAGCTAAACCAGTGAACATGACTTTTGATTAGGAACTGGATGATAGTATGCCTAACATACTACATACTTCTATTAGTGAAGGTATTGCTGGTTTGAAATCTGATCAAAATATATAGTATCTATCAAATGTAGTTGCAAGAAATAGTAGAAGATGTTTTGGTCATAAGAATCTCATATGTACATTCTATGGAAAAATGAGACATATAGTGGATAAATTCTATAGAAAGTATGGTTATCTTCCAAATTTCAAGTTCATAACTAGACAAGGTGAATTCAATGTTGGTAGGGCGGGGTATAATACTGGTGCTAGAGGAAATATGGTTGTGAATTAGACCAGTAGTGTTTGGTCAATAGACTCCAAGTTACTCAAATGTACTTGTTGCAAGGGGATTCAAGAGCAAATGTAGGAATCAAACAAGAGCAGTATTTCAACTTAATGCAAATGCTTAAAAATGTTCAACTTCAAAGAACAAGATTTGCAACAAATTAGTGTCATGGAGTCAATCAAGCTACAATTTTAATAGCAAACTTTGATAAAGTAGCAAGCTGCATAGGTAAACATTATTTTGAAACTACGAAGCATTGGATTTTTGGATTCAGAAGCTACAAATCATAGAGTTTGCTCTTTGAATTTCTTTTCTTCATTGTCACCTGTCCAAGATATTTTTGTCAAGCTTTTCAATAACCATTATGTGTCTATTACTCATAAATGCCAAGTAACTCTTTCTTAGCAACTCAAATTATTCGAAATTCTCCATCCCGTCTTTCAAGTATAACTTGATCTTAGTTAATAAGCTTATTCAGCAAAACCATTGCAACATAATTTTTCATTCTACTAGTTGTTTCATACAAGACATTGCAACTTTGAAGAAAATAGATCAGCTAAATGTCACAATGGCCTTTATCATCTTGAAGCTCTTTCAACTATTCCAGTTTCTAAGTTTCAAGTTTCTTTCCCTACTGCTCATGTTCTTGATACTTCTTGTGCTAATGTTGATTCTTCTAATTCAGTGTTTCCTTCTTGTTCTAATTATATTAGTAAAGTCAATAAGCAGTTTAGATTAGGTCATCATTATGATCAAAGACTACAATTACTCTAAGGCATTTGGCCTAACATTGTTGTTCTAGTTAATTGCAAGTGTATTGTTTGTCCTTTGGCAAAATAGAGGAAACTTATCTTTTGTCTGAAAGAAACTAATACTTTATCTTTCCTCTGAAAGAAACTACTACTTCTAGATATTTTGAACTTCTTCATATGGACATTTGAGGTCCTTATAAGCTACAAATTGTTTATAAACAGAAATACATCTTGGGTATTGTTGATGATTTCAGCATATATACTTTTATATTTTTGATGATTTTAGTAGATATACTTCTTGGGTATTAAGAATGATACATTTGATTGATAGCAGCTAGATGACATTAGAATCTTAGTTGCGCTGTGGCAGCTAACCTAGTAGCTAATTTGGATGTTTAATTTTGTTAGTTATTTATTTGTATATAGACGATAGCTTTTGTTTTCTTTTGTATATAAATACTCTTGCATTCTTTTTTCTGGTGAATGAGAATACCAAAATATTCTATCAATTTTGAGAGTTTCTCTCTCTTCTTGTGAGTTTGCTTCCTTTTAGTTTGACTCATTTAGTGAATTCATTTCAATTTGATTTCATCTGATTGAATTTTAACATTTTACCTTTAACTCCACTATTTCCTCTACCCTCACTTGGAAGGGAGAAGGAGAAAGGAAAAGGTCATTATACAATGCATAATAAGAATGCGTTAGTCAGTCTAGAAATCTTAGCGATTCATGGCTAATGTAATTGATCAATTGTTGAATAACTTCCCGCCAAGTGTAAATATATGTGTGCATAATACAATAATAAAAAATATATAATATCTTATGCGAAGTATGTTACAAATTAAATAACGAAGCTGCTAATTACAATGTTCTAAATTGTTAACAACAACACAATTACCCTTCATTTATTTAAATTCTTTCTCTCTCTAAATTTCAAAATCTCTTAACATTCTTAAAAAGTTTTCAACCTATTCATAATTCTAAAATAAAATTCAAAATCAAAATAAAATCTTAAAAAAAGGGAGGAATACAAGAAAGCTCCTCAAGGAAAAAAAATGAAAAAAAAGAGGAATAGAAGGGGAACCATAATCTCATTTTTTGGGACCAGAATCAATTCTAGTTTCCCTTATACACTATCTGGCAGCCACACAGATTGAGAAAGAATTCCTGCCAGGGTTTGAAGTTTGAGAACTAGTACTCCACAAAAGGGATTCTTTGAAACAAAATCAAGATTGAAATCCTTTCGTTCTCTATTTCTTTAAGTGTATGTAGAGATTGGAGATTTGGAGGTTTATTTAACTTCTACCTTTCTGTCTTAATTAATTACAATTCTATTAGGATATATTAGAAGGACAAGTTTTCACCTTGTTGCTTTAGCACACAATAATTTTGAATAGAGTAATGAGAGAGTATGATCAATTATTTTTCAGTTATTATACATTGTCCGCCATCTAATGCAACAAATGTACTAAAGTATTTTAGAGACATGAATTTAAATTTAGAAAAAAAGTTGAGAGAATTTTAAAATTTAGAGAGAGAAAGAGTTTGGGTGAATGAAAAGTAATTAACAGTTTAAGATGCTTCAATTAATATATAAATTTGAAGAATAAGAAAGAATATAATAGAGAAAAGAAGAAAGAAATAACTTAAGAATCAAATTTAAATATTTATTGATATCAACTCATAAGACTTCTATTATAAAATTTACAGTATAAGAATTTATAAAAATTCAAACTCTAATAAGAAGCAAAAATCAAATCATAATATTTTAAACATTAAAATTTTTTAAGAAACTAACTAATATAGATATTAACATATTTTACTAATTTCCTAATACATATAGATAATATAATTTACCAATAGTCCTTTAGAAACTGCTATATTCGGTGAACAAAGCTTTTGGTTCAATCGCGGGTAGAAGAGTAATTTCATTGCTTTGCTGCCTCTTGATGCTCTCCCTTCTGGCATTTATGCTGGGTCTCACTTAGCGGGTTAATGGACTTTTTTGTCCCTCGGCTGGACCCTGATTTCTTTTCCATCTCTGCTGCGCGCTTCTTTTCCATCTAAGCTGAACTCTTTCCTCTTGAGGTCCCGTCTTGTTCCTCATCTCTCATCTTTTCTACTTCTGTGATCTTTTCTTTTGAGCGGTTGATGATAGTGTAGTAGATGAAAAACTGATTGAGAGGCTCTCAAGATTCTGGTTTATATATATAATCTCTACCGAAATATTTATACCTCTTTTTCTTCTGTAAGCTTGTTCATGTTTGGCACGGAATAAAAAAGGTGAAAGTTGCTATCAAATTTCGCTATTTCCGATATTCTTTGTACCCTTTATACTTAATTCCATTACAAATGCACATCTAATTTTGATAATTTAAAGCTGGCACAGTCAAATTGGTTTCTCTGGTGATTATCTGCGTTACTATTTCTTGGTATTGATTGTTGCATAGCTTTGATTGCTGCGGAGGATTGTGCAGATTTACGCCCTCAAGGTCAGTATTTCTTTACTAGGTTTCCAGTAATACTTTTCCTTTTCTATTTTCTCCGTTTTTATATTAGTATTTTTTCAGGAAGCTTTCTTTTCCTGGTTTTGCTTGCACGTTTATCTTTTTATGCATATTTTCGTCTTCTTGAGTTGAGTTTTTCGGGGTTTCTGATTTTGACTTTTGTTGAATTTGTATTTGGGTCAGATGGTGACTTGAGATTTCTTTTGTTTGTTTCTGTTAAGAGTAAAGGGGAGCCTTTTCTCCGTTCTGTAACTTTTTGGAGCTGTTTGGTTACAGAGGAAGCACAAAAGTTGAGTTCAGGATCCAGAATGAGGAATTTCCAGTGACCGTGAGTTGACTCATATTTGAATTGCTGAAAGGTGCTTCATTTTTCTTTTAATTGCTGTCTTCTGTGGATTGCTTTTTCGTTACTGATTGAATCAATTATACCATTCAACCGAGGATTGCTATTTCTCTGTATTTGTCTCTGTACATTATTGCATTTTCTGCTTTACATGATTCTATTACGAGCATGCTTGCAATAAGGGATCCCTTCCCATTTTCAAATTCTTGTCAATTTGGGGAATTTGGTTAAGTAATTGCATCGAGTGTGTTGCCTCCATGTGCGCAAATATAATTCTTTGATTATTGACTGCAGTTAACTTGAAGAATATCTATTTTCCTGAAATGGTTTGAGAACTGTATAATTGTTAGGACTATTAGCGTTTGGTAAGGAATTCATTCTCTTCCGCTTGGTAGTTGTTTGGGTCTTTGGATTCTTGCTACGAGCATCAAATGAAAATTTTTCTTATTATTCCTGCTCAGACTAAAGTTATAGCTGATCTGAAATTGAAGTTCAGAAGATTACTCTTGCCATTTTCATTGTTTATATGTTTTGGTGGTTACTCTTTTTGCACTTAATAGTCTAGGACACAACAGGAAAGGCCATGGCTTGATAGAATACAAGTAAATCTTGGATTTTGTTCCATTAAAACATAAGTTTCAGTATATAGGAGTTGTTTTGTTCTTTATGGAATACGAGAGCTTTAGTCTTGTGTTGAGATAACCCTAGAAGTCACAGGCATGAGAAACTTCTGTGAATTCATTGTATATTCTGGTGAACCTTTCTTGCTTGAAGTCATGCAAGTGCATGGGATCATCTTGAAAGTCTCTGCAGAACTGTTAAATACCTGCCAAGTTACATTGCACATTTCTTTCTGGTTTCTTGGGATTTTCATGCCGATAGATGCAAAAGAGAAAGCATTTATATTTTCAGCCTTGGAAATTGACTTCAGCCCAGAATGTTAGTCCTAAAACAATATGTAGTGTTTAGACTTCTCAATGGGAGTAGAAATGACGGTTAGAGATAAGATGACTTTTTCTCATGAGTGATAATGGAAAAAGATTCACTCTAAACATAACCTAAATTCAACAATGGGGTGGTGACTCCATGTATATTGTCTAGCCCCTTCGTGGTAAATAGGAGGAGGATAAATATGAAATTCTTATGTTTGAAATTACATCAAATTTTATAAAAAATTCTATTGAAGATATCATGAACAAGAAAAGTTGAGAGAAATCAAAGAGAGCATGGGAAACAAGTGAATGAAAGTTGAATTCTCTTTATCCATTGGCATGATTATGAGAAATTGCATAAATTTTACAGGTCTTGTTTCACAAAAGAAAGAGAGCACTCAATAATACTTGATCCAACTTGGCCCCAAAATTCATTCAAGTTAGAGTTGTATTAAAAATTTCAAAAATTAATATTGAAGGTTTTGCAGAAATTTCTCTTGCCCTTAGCTGAGATAAGTGTGTTACTCTTGGTGATATTTTATGTGCTTTGCTTCTTCCTAAGTGCATCTAACTTCCAATAAGAAGGTACAATATATAAACAAGCTTGCTTCTTTTGAAACGCAAGTAATAGAACTTATATTGGTTACAATTGTAGCAATTAATTTGGTTTCGTTTTATCTCCTTGCACTTGAAATATGCAGTTACTTTTTACTGGGCACTCCCTTGGTGCGGAGGACCTCTCCTAGTAGAATATATAGAACAAAAAAAAAGTGTCGTCGTCACCAAAAAAGGGTCAGGGGCTGCACAGAAAGGGAGAGCAGCCAAGAAAACCAGGAAAAAAAAAAAAAAGTAGCCGAACAGAGGAGAAAAAGGAGAGCACAGAAGTCACAAATCAAAGAAAAGAAGACGTGGCTGACGGTATTTTCAAAGCCATCAAAGTTGTGCAATGATTTTGAGTAAATTGTGGGTTAAAGAATTGAATAATTCATGCAATACTTCAACGAGTTATGTTATGAATTTACAATATAACTTTTTTAAGTTAACTAACAATATGTTTGGTTGAGGTGGGAGGAGGAAGTAAATGTGTGTGAAAAAATGCACTTTGTTTGGTTGGATGGTAATAGGGAGGGGAAGTAAACATGGAGGGGGAAGGCTTCCTCTCCACATTAGCAAAACCAACCCCTCAAAAAGTGGAGGGGTTGGGAAGTATTTAGTGAAAATGACCAAATACTCCTTGGTATTTTTAGCAAATCTATAATAATAAATATTTGTAATAGGTAAAATGATAAAATTATTACAATCCCTTCCATTTTTCACTCTTACCAAACAAGGGAAGTATTTGTAATTTATTTCCCCACAACCCCATACCAGACAAAATTGAAGTAAATGTATTTAATTCCCCCAAGTGAAGTAAATGGTGCCACTCCCCCTCCCCTCCCAAACCAAACAAAGTCTAAAGATTGTGGTTTAGATCACCACATAAAAACATTCAATTTTTGTTCCAGATTCTAATAAATTGTGGTTATAAGTTTAGTGGTAGATTATATATATATATATAAAAAAAGGTTTAGTGGTGGATTCAAGATTCTATAGCTTCTTAATTGCTAAATCTTTGTAAATTATAGTTTGTTAGTTTTGCAATTAGTCTTGAGTTTAATTTAGGAACACATTTGAAATAAAAAATTAATTTTTTTTGTGAATTAATTTAGAGATATAAGTTTTAGTGATTACACATTTTTCTGTGATTCGACATCCCTGGACATCCCTTCACAGTTCTGGTTCTATTTGGTTGGATTGGCCTGCATCTCAAAGAATTAGAAACCTCCGCTCACATCCTTAGTTTTCTTCTTGCAGTTTGAGGCGGAAAGAATCATAGAGAATTTTTCAGAAATGACTCTTAAACGTTGTCGTGAATTCTCAGCCAACGACAAAAGTGGATCCATGAACGATGTTTGTTTGGCATCTAATTCGAAAGAAGAATTAAGGTTTGGGCATAGTTCGCCAAGCAGCTTGAATTCTAATGGAGGAACAGGGGAAGATTCTGATAATGACGTCACTTGTGGTGTTGGTGTTCATGTGGTGGACCCTGTAGCTTTCATTGAGAATGGTTTGTTTAATGTTGCAGAGAATTATGAAGCCCTGGCTAATAAAAAAAGAAAAGCCCTGCAGCTTCATCTTTGTAGGAATGAGTAAGTGACGATTTTACATGTTAAGCAAAGTAACTAGAAACTAGAACGAATTTGATTTATATATACGGAAACAGTTTTTCATTTTTTCAAAAGGCAATATTTAGTGGAAGCAGAAAGTCTTGTTGAACAAAAATATTTTATATTCTTTGTCCATTTATTAAATCTCTTTGCCGTCATTCATGGCTAAAAAAGAATTCGAAATCGATCATGCTTGCTAAACTAAAAATACCTCTTTTTTTCTCCTTTATCTAATTACTAATATATTTTCTGTTTTGTGTTGCTATATTTCTTTTTGCTCTTCTTTCCAAATTCCATTCAAATAGTGCTACAATCAGTGCTACTCAGTTGTTTCTTGCTTCTTTCTATTTTTAAAAGCTAAATAGTGCGCTCATTGGTTCAGATATTAGAACTAGAATCAACTTAATATGAAGAAAGGAGAACAAATTGGAGGTTTTGGGTATATTGATTGATAATTCTCGGCCTTATACAATGGTTTCATATTAGAACTTGTGGTTACTGTCTCATCCTTTTGGTCCTTAGATCTTGTGTGCATCTTAATTCTAAGTAAGGCAAGGAAATTAAGAATTGATAGTCAAATTAGACTGTGTTTTAGACTTTTATAGTAAATGATGACTTGATGTATTCCTCACCTTAGGATCCTTTCTGCCTACTTCATTCGCAGTTACCTGCTCTTTTTGTATTTTCTTTCAACTGTGTGAACGTAAAACTTTGATGAACACTAAAATTTTGTGGAACTATACTACTGCATTTTCATCTTTTAACTCTGCTTTTATGCCATATTATTATTTGTTTGTGGTAGTGAAGTGTCAACTCAAAGGATAAGCAAGGAGGATGAAGTTGCTCTGGAGATTGAAAGAGATATGATGGATATCTTTTCTTACGGTTTACGAAGAAAATCAAAGAAGGTATCTCAAAATTTGTTTGGATAAAGTTGAATGAAACATAAGTTGTTCCAATATGGAGAAATTATGTTGCATATACGTTGAAGACGGCCGTGCTAAGAAAAGTAATTTATAGTTACAAGTTAATTTTACATCAAGAATGTGCTATCATGCTAAAGTTGAAAATTTGGGCATGCCAACTGTTTCAATTCATAGGATATTTAGTTGCGAGGCTGCATGGTATTAGTCTATCCTAGTCAACAAATAGTTGAAAAGTTATTGATTGTTGAACACAAAAGAGATGAAGCTCCAAAAAACAATTCTTTTATATTTATATTTATTAAATCATGACTATTTGTTATATGGTATTAACAAGCAGTATAGCTTAACTCAATCTCAGGAACCCTTTCTTGTCAATTTATCTTGAATGACAACACTTCATAAAAATGTATAAGAGAATTGCTTGTTACATATGACTTGTGGTTTTTATCAATGACTCCTCTATCTTCTAAATTAGCGGAAGAAGAAGGGCAGGCCAAAAGGATCAAAGAATAAAGTTAGGCCTGAAGTAACAAAGAAACTCGGTGATGCTACCCTCCTTTATGCACATGGAAATTATCCAGAGGTATTTTTTCTTATGCACATGGCAATTATTCATCCCTACATTCTGCATTTCTAGTGTCCTGAATTTGCTTAGCCACCTGCTTAATAAATACTCGGACATGAAAGTATTCTATATATTCATAAGAACATCTTTCATGGAGAAAGTAGTGCTCTCATAAATTCATGTGTTCTAACAAGAAGTCTGGAAATATTTCCCATTGTATCTTTGCATAATAGCCAATTCCACTCTTCTTAGTTTGATTTACCATCAAGTGCACAATGGCAGTGAAAAATATGACTATACATGTTGTTGACATAGTGTTTCCTCTTACTTGGACATTAACATTTTTATATTGGAATTATTTTCCAATTACAATTCTTTTCTTGTGCTTTCCTTTTGTGGTGAAAAGTGGAAATTATTGTTTATTGCTTTTTTGAACAATATGTTAGTTCTGCAACCATCATTCTAACATCCCATTGGTTGCAATAGTAGTGGTAACACAAAGTAATGCTAGAATTTCTCCCTCTTACTATACTTGTGATTTTTCTTTTCATTATTTTGCCTTGTATGCTACAACCTAGATGGAAATGCATTAACTTTTACATTTTTGTTTGCATATCCCTATCAGGTACCGTATGTTTGGGATAATTCGTTAATTTTCTGTTTCAAATATGTTAGCAAAACATTATTCTTTGGATGCTCTAGATGAAAAGTTATGGGGTCCTACAATTCTGCTTTGAGCTTTAAGTATGCTGCAGATTCTGTGAATTACCTTTTGTTTCGAAGAACACCTGGCTTTTGCATCAAATTACTTGACAAACGATGTTACAATTATTTGTTTCTATTGTAGGCCATCTCTCTATTACATGAAATAATTCGGGTATCACCCTACATATTTGATCCATATCATCTACTTGGCCTAGTCTACAATGCACTTGGAGATAAAACTAGAGCTTTGAACTGCTATCAGATAGCTTCCTGTTTAATCCCGAAAGATTCACGTATTTGGAAACTCTTGGTGACTCAGTACTTGTGAGTTAGTTTCTTGGTCTTTTCTTACCTTTTCTTTCTTTCTCTCATCAAAGCATGGTTACTGTCTTACATGGATCAGTGTATGTGGTGGTTCATTTGTCAAACAATTAATTGTGAAAGTAATTTATCCATTATTGGATAACTACCTTGCCTTGATTTAATTGAAACATTTATACCATCTTGTTCCAGTAGGTTGGCAATAGCCATTTAAGTTTCCTTTAATGTGTTTTCCTTTGTGCTTGATTAAGTGCAACAAGATATATTATCTCAAAATGGCTCAACCTAGAAAATTGATTAGTCATTCCAGTATTTTCTTATCCTTTCTCTTGTATGAATAGAGAGTGAACTTTGAATCATTAATTGTAAACAATTTAGCAATGGAGTGCATATATGAATTTTGATTCCTGTGAAGCTCTTCATGGATATAATTCGTACCTGAATTATTCTATTTTCTTGTTCTAAGAAAAATCTTCATAAGACATTGAAAGCACTATTTAGAAACATTATTTTTATATTAAACTAATTATTCTCGAAGTTATATTCAGTAGCAAAGGTAAATTTTTATGCTTGCTTTTGTCCATGCTTTATACCGGAGAAATCATTTAGCACGTTACTTTTATATCAAAGAAATTATTCTAGTAATTGTATTAAATAATAAAAAGAATTTTTATGCTTGCTTTTTCCTATGCTTTATGTTACTGTTTATGCAGATCACTAGGGAAGTGTTAGTTACCATCATTACTTGGAACCAAAGCATTCAACATTTGAATTGAATTGAATTGTTCTAATTGATACATAAGTTTGCACTTATTGCATATAGTTTTTTTTTCCTCTTGCATGTACATAGTTGCTGGTTTCTCAATCAGATGGTTTTCTATATGAACAGATCTATCATCTCAGCATCTATATACTTGTTGATTTCTTAACAAATATTCTTTATTTGTATTTGTTTGAAATAATTTATGTTATGGTAGTTTATCTCAAGCATCTTAGCTTACCATAGGATTTATATTGGTTATTCTTTTGCATCCAGATTATGCCTCATTTTCTAAACTTCATTGCAGAGAACAAGGAAATACCAGATATGCCTGGTTCTTTCTGTCTAAAGCTATAGCTGCAGATCCAGAAGATGTTAGTCTTAGAATCCTTCGTGCGTCCCTCTATGCTGCTGTTGAAGATTATCAGAAAGCCGCTGAAGCATATGAGGAGATTGCACGACTCTGGCCTCAAAATGTGGAAGCATTGAAGTCAGCATCCATGGTTCTTTTATCTTTCTTTCTATCTTCGCAGCATATTAGTCCCAGTAATTAATATTTTTTTACATTTCTATGATCTCTTTGTCATAGGCATTACTTGTGCCAATGCAGGTTTTCACATGCTTATATTTCTTTTTCCTTTTCTCTTGCTGATTTTTTCATTCTTGCTGTTGTCCAAAGTTCTATACTCACAAATTGTGCTAGTTATTTTTTTACACAAAAAAGATAACCAGTGATTTTGACTGTAGAAAGAAGAGCTATAGTTAATTGGTTCTAAGAGAGTCTTTAAAGGTTCTAGTAAGCTTAACATGTTAAAACTTGGAGAGAATGTATATGTATATATACAGTGGTATATTGATAGCATAGACCGGCTAGTATCAGTTCAGGTTTTTGGAGAGCCTCTTATATATGCATGAACCAATTTTGTTGGCTTTGAACTTTTCACGTATTAAACGAACAGAAAATTAAAAATTTTATCTACTTTGAAGACCATTTAATCTTGTCTTTTTCTTCATTTAAAAAATGGAGTTTTACTTATGCTTTTTTTTTGTGAATCTACTTATTTGAAAAAATGGAAGACTTTCCGCTGTAGTTTGGTTGTGTTTGCGAATTGGTTATTGTGCTTCAGGGATCAACATGCAGTTGGGCTTAGAAGGAGCTAGTAGCTCAATAATGAAAATCCTTAGTTATCCAACATTTTGTTAACATCTAGACTTCAGAGGACTTAATCAATTCTACAATAGGCTGCCTTAGTTGTTATTGGCTATCAGGTTCCCTTGAACATAGATGACATCAATTTATATAGCAAGTTCTTTCTGCTGTTCTCGAATTCCTTCAATTTACTAAAATTATTGGCAAGCTTGACATTTTTCTTTTCATTCATGAGACTTGCGAAGTATCATTGTTTTGGCTTACTCCTTCAGGGCTCTATTGATTGTTGATAGGGATGAGATTGCACAGACTCTTAAGCAAACTGAGTAAAACAAACTCTTTACTTGTATTGTCATTCCAAGCTGACTTCTAATAATAAAATATTACATTAAATAATGGGTAATGGATATAGAGCTTGAACCTTATGTTAAATCCTGTCCACCAACTTCCAGCATAAATTGTTGGAAATACGATGCTGTAAAACTATCCAGAATTGAACTGCCCAATTAAGTAGTTATGATAGCATTATTTCACCAATCAGTTTATCTTTGGGCTGTCTTGAGAAGTGCCCCATTTTTACGATCTCATTGTGAGTTGCTTGGGCTTTCTAGGAGCTTATTGACATTCATTATTGAGCACTTCAACGTACCAGCTTCTTTTACTCTTTCTGCTGATGATGTCGTCTTCTGCATCTGTTTCCCTTTTGAAAATCTGTTTTCTTTTCTTTTGATCAGTTGTACAAGAAATGTGACAAACATGATCGATCAATCTGCATTCTGGAGGAGTACCTCCAAAATCATTCTTTTGGAATTGATTTAAGTGTCATCGATGCATTGGCTGCAAGGTTGATGGAAGGAAATGATTATGTCAAAGCTCTTCAGTATATCAAGCATGCCCAGCAGTCTTCTTGTGCCACGAAAGAATTGCCATTATTTCTGAAACTTAAAGAAGGGATATGCCATATTCATCTTGGGCATCTGGATGAAGCAGAGGTTATAAGTTCAAATAATGTTTCCTATGCCATGATTTTAAGATCTTCTGTCAGCAAGCATTATATTCTTTTCCCTTGAATTCTGCATGTGTCTGCTGAAATCTTATGATTGTGTCTTGATTTTCAAGCTTTACATGGATCTAGCTGAAATTATAATAACACACACCAGAAGGGAATAGTATGCTTGTCGCAAAAAAATTTCTTATTAAAACTTCTAACTAAAAATGTGGCTGAAGAATGCTGGAACTCATAGATGACTTAAATAGATCAACTAAAGAAGTGTTTGAATAGATGGAGATGAAAACAAGAGTCTCTTGAAATAACTTTATTGGCTGTACTTTAGCTAGAGGAAGTTGACTGAACTAAGCTTTTCATGAATGATATCTTTAGATGATGTAATCATCGCAGAGAATTGATTAATTTCATCTATTTGTTTGGATCCTATGGATGCCTAAGATTCCCTTAAGATCAAACTGTCTACTCGTGATGGTTTAATCATAAAATTTGTGTTTTGATTAGTTCCATATCTCCATGCTAAGTAATGGAGTTGAAATTACCAGTTCATCTAAAATCTTAAGCTGTTAGAGATGCTTAACAGAAAAATGGGTTTCCTAGTATTACTGCTGAACTTTTGCAAATTAAAATTTCGGGTATCTGTCAAGAACAATTGAATTGTAAGTCCCTGGGAAATTTACTTGCTGAATGGTTGTTTGGTTGTAAGGAACAGGCGGAATTGTAGTTCTTATATTCATCTACACCTGACTTGCGATGAGATAGGGTTTTTTAATCCTCACTTGTAAGTGTTGGGTCTAGTGTGCTTTCTCAGATATTTCATTTAGAGATATGAAGATGGATTAGAAAAGTGGTTCCATTGAAACTTCATGACTCTATGTTTCTTACCAATTCCTGATCAGCGTAATCCTCTTAGTCTGAATAGCTTTTCTTTCTTTCTCGGTTAAATTCGCAATATAAGGCATTTTACGGCTAAGAGAAATACTAGGAAATGTTTAAAAACTTAATTTTAGCTCTTGTGGCTTTTAGGAATAGGGAGTCTCCATTTTTCTTATCAACCAGGCACGAATTCTTTGTCTTAAGAGTCCTGAGTTTGTCAGCTGCAGGTTGAAAATATGTGTGTACATTTGCCCACTAGTAAAAATCTCAGTTTACAAGTTAAGAAGAAAGAAAATGAAGTTTTCATGGGTGACTCTAATGTGTAATGTGAAATCATTATTCTTCTACCTCCCTTTTGTTCTTGGAATTTATTGTTCAAAGCTAAATATAATTATCAAGACCCAGCAAAAAAAAAAAAAAATATGCGAGGAATTTGCTCCTAAGCCCATGGTATGTTATCAAAAATTGCAAAAATATTGGGTGTGCTATTCCAAATACACTTGTTGATGGCTTTTCTCTTACATTGTGTTTGAATAGCTGGGACAGGTGACTAGAGAACAAAGATTCATCTTCAAATTAAATTACAGGACGGTGCAATTGGTTATAATGCAATGGATCCCTACCTGTGTTCTTCATTACAGTTTGAAATACTTGTGGAGTCTTCATTCTGCTTTGTAATTTGGAATTATTTTGTTTAATAACTAACTTTAGCTATTGATGTTACTTTGTAGGCTATCTTTAGCCATTTGGATGGTAAAAATTTAAATGACAACAGTCATTTGATTATTGAAGCAGTAGACTCGTTGATTAGATGTGGAAAATATGGCTCAGCATTAAGGTACTGCATGATGTTGGAGGGAAATGGTGATGGGAACTATGTAAGTGAGCTTGATGTTAGTGTTTGCCCTTCATATCTCTAAAAGCTAATTCTACTAGCCAGAGCTTAAACAGTTGTTGCTATTGCATCTTGGTTAGACCATAATACATTCGTTGCCAATGAAATGCCTGTATAACTAGGCATGAAGTGTTTAGTAGATGGTGGAGGAAATATTTTTTCCAATAATAAAATTTAGAATGTGTAGGTTAAAGGAAAGAATTCTGTGGAACCAATGATCATTCTAAAGATTTTTGAAACATCAATTTACATGTTTTTGGATAAATTTAGACACCATAAAGTGTATCAGCAAGTCAACAAGATATGGTTTTATACAAGTAAAACACTCCACTCTAACAAAGAGGGAATTAGCTTATAAAATAAACTTAGATAAAACAAAGGCATCTGGGGCTCGATTGTAGGTATTAGACATATCTGATATGACGAATGAATCTTGTAGAGTTGCTGATGTATCTTCTATAAATACCTCATTCTATCAAGTATCAAGAGTATTTAGGCCAATAATAGGGTCATATCCTTTTCAGTTAATCTTTGTTTTAAATTTATGGAAATGCTGTTGGCCATTTGATTCACATTAATTTGTATTCTCTCCTTGGGAGGATGAAAGAAGTTGTTGAGGTCATATTTGTATGAACTAGGCATACAAGCAATTAATGCATCTCAATGTAAAAGAGATACCAAGTCAAAACTATTAGATTGACATACATATGCAGTGGTTTTTCATTCCAACCGGAAGATTCCAGAGCTCTCAGTTCTTGTTCCAACTGCTTAACTGAAATTCCAAGTAGTCTTAGAATAGTTAGTAAGGAAGTGATCAGCCAAACTTGTAAAGTTTAAAGGTTGAGCATGTAAATTGAACCCTTTCAGTTGTCTGGCTGGCACAAACTGAAATAACGAAGAGGAAAGGGATATAAAGCCATATACTCTGCTATGTGGAATCCTCAGTAATTCAATCCATTTAGATGAATTTGGCAAATACTTTGCAGTGAATAAACGAATTAAATATTTCATCAATTGAAATGTGACAAAGTGATTGTCCTGTATACTACTGATAGAGGAAAGTTAGTAGATAAAAATGAATCAAGTTAGGATGATGTATGAGTTCTTAGATTAACTTTTGGATGTATGCTGGGCCTTTTCAATTCTTTAGATGTAGTACATTAAACATTGGGTTAACTTGCCAGTTTAAGTTTTCAAGCTAACTTTAGTGAACTAGTTAAAGAAAGCATCTAAACTCTGGAGGGAGAAATAAAATAGGAAAATGCACCTGAAGTGCATGATATGTGGTTTGGGACTCGGACTTATTTAGCAAGGCATATAGTATTGTACAACATTTGTCTGATTCTGTTCTCCATAAATCGTAATCTTTGTCACCATTTGTTGCTCGTAGGGATATTTATGTACAAAAATTGCTACATGTTTCTTACATATGGAGGAAAGAGAGCGTGCAATTGAATACTTCTATAAAGGTAAGGTTTTCTTGATTTATAGATATGCTTTCTGATGTTCAATAAATGTAATTTTGTGGCATCAAGAGGGTATAGTGCATGTTGTTACGAGAAACTACTAATATTGATAATAACTTCAGTGAACTGCACATGTTATACCATTACTGCAAATTGTTATTACACTGCTCTCAGGCATAGGAACAGTTATTTTTTAGTATATAAATTTTGCAGTTTGTCTATCATGGCCTCTTTGCACTCGTATCTCCTATTACTTAGAATACTTCTGCTACATGCTATTTTTTGGCTTGAATAATTCTTTCATATGTGTCGTACTAAAAAATTGAAAATAGTTATCGTGTTTGTCAAAAGATTGCTAAGAATGCTTGCGGTTCTGTTGCTGAAATGCTAGAAATCATTATATCAAACTACTTTTGGGTGGAAATTAAGGTCTCAACTTGATAATTGTCCAATTCTTGAAGGATTTTGTTTAATATACACAGAAACAAGAAGAGGTATGTCTCGCTCTCTTTTGTGTGTGTGTGTGTGTTTTTTTGTTCGCGTGCTTGTGGATGTTTGAGGTAAATGAAGAACATGTCTCAATTTTTATTGGAGTGTCTTGATGAAAGAAGAATGTACCTTTTTCATATCAGTTTGTGAAGCTTCAGTTGCAATCTTTCTCTTGGTACTTGCGATCTTACTTACACAGTCATATATTTCGGAGTATTAGAAGTACAACTTTATAACATTTCTCTTTCAGCTTTACCCATGCTTGATGACAGCGTTGGTGCTCGGTTAACTTTGTCATCACTCCTTCTTGATGAAGACAGAAAGGATGAAGCCATTTTGGTTCTTTGTCCTCCGCGAGATCCAGGTATCTTTGGTTTCAGGGCTTTGTTTTGGCTTTTGTTCCTGATCCATTTTATTTCTTCCTCATTTGTGGATCACCAATTTTAGAATTTTCTTTGCTAACTTTTTAGAGGTGGCGTTGGAGAACGTTTATAGAACTAAACCATGGTGGATTAATGAAACTGTAAAGGTTAAACTTGCTCAGATTTATAAAGCTAAAGGAATGTACAAGGCTTTTGTTGATGTGGTTTTCCCATTGGTTCGAGATTCATTGTCACTTAAGAAGG
Source organism: Rauvolfia tetraphylla (assembly GCA_030512225.1). Lineage (NCBI taxonomy): Eukaryota > Viridiplantae > Streptophyta > Magnoliopsida > Gentianales > Apocynaceae > Rauvolfia > Rauvolfia tetraphylla. The sequence goes on from JAJQKT010000023.1 coordinate 1,511,495, forward strand.
TAAGATGTCATTTCATACCAGAGAATCTCCAAATTCTATCTTTCTGCCGTTCATGCCTGCTCTGCTATTCCCCTTTTTACCCTTTACATGTGTACGGTTATTCTTAATTTCCTGCAAATGTGAATGTATATTCGGGGACACAATTCTGAACTGAGCTGGCTATCAAGAAAATATTGTTTTCGATATTGTGTGTGTTTCAGGTTAGAAAGAAGAAGGAGTTGTCAACGAGCACCTTACTGGAAAGAGTCAGAATACTCAGGGAGGACCAAACTGATAACATATTTTGTGGGCTGAGACCTTTAGCTTCAAAATCAGATTTGTAAGTATTTATTTTTTACTTTCATAAATCATGCCTAAGAGAATATATTTTTGCTTGCTCTGCATCTTTAGTTACATGTATTCACTAAGTTCAAATTAGAAAGCTTTTTCATTTATAAGGGTCATGGCCTGCACCCACATGTACAAAGTGGTGGACTCGAACTTAAGTGCATTAGATGAGCTTTAATATGTAAAATGGACGTATTTAATACAATAAATTACTTAATCAAACTTAAAGTTTCCTGGTTGCAAACTCTAAGCAAGGAAAGAATAATTTGTCTTGCGCTACATTTTGTATCCATGTAGCACTGAACAATTCTCGTACAGTTCATTGACATGGAGTGATGCTGCCTTAGTAGCAAATATAAATCTATTTTGTTGTACCTTTAAACCTATTGGTTCATGCCAGTGTAAGTGAAGCTATCTGCTAATCTATGGTTTTTAAAAGGTTGAATGCTTATAGAGCAAGGAAGTTGCTTGAAAAGAAGGCAGTGCTGAAAGGGACTGTGGGTGTTGATTTTGGAAGTGACGATTCAGATGATGAACTTCCTGTACGATATCATTTTCCCCTAGTTCAGTTAGTGATACCCTTTTTCTAATGATTTGACTATATTTTGTTGATTGTCTGTGTCATGAGCAGCAGAATTCGAAAGTTCATTCCGTGCCTAACTTCCTGAAAGATGTGTAGCATCATATTCTCATTGTAGATGTTAGTATTTCTATTCTGTTTCTGTTACTGATTATTTTTCCTTTTGTTTCTTTTACAAAGTATATATTTTTTCACTTTCCGGAAACCTTTTTCTAGATCTTTCATTTGACTAAACATATGCTCCAATGGTATCTGAAAATGTGGATGCAGCCCCTTGTTCACGCCACACTGAAAGATGCAAATTTCGTTTAATTTGTCTCTTAGTTGCTCCTTTTTTTTTGCCTTTTCACTTTCTATTTGTCATATTTATGTCCATATAAAGAAAGGGTTTTAGGGAAATTTCTCTCTTCTAATTATCTTAATTTAACAAGTTATGGAATTGATTACTCATCCTTGATTATCCAGAGAGAATACTAATTGAATATGTTAATTTAAATAATTCTAGAGAAAATAATAACAAATCCATCAGTGTAAATGATATCGAGTTTCATCTATATTCTAACACATTTTATTCTTAATAAAGGTGAGGATTAACTTATTTAGTAAAAAAATACCATATGTAAAGATATCTTATAAAAGTAGGAACAATTAAATTATTTTAGGCAGTAAGGCTATGTAACTTGGGATGTCGCAACAAATATTAGGTAAAACATTTAACCTTATTTTCATGATTAACCCAACTTCATCTGGACGGTTAAAAATTTCCTCCCAGTTCCCCAAAACAACATCCATTTTGTTTTCTGGTTTTTCCTGTCAATGAAATTTATCTTATCAATATTAGACATTTTGAATGTTTATGTCCATGAGATTTTCTTAGTAATGTTAGATATTTTAAATGCTTATGTCCTTGGTTTGGCATTATATTTTTTTCTGCAGCACTGAACACTTAAAGTTTGTCTCTTCTCTTCAGTTATCCAAGCAGTTGGTATCTTTACGTATGTACTCAGAAGCTCTAGAGATCATAAATCTTGGTCTTAGATTTGCCAAAAATCTAATATCTGGCACTAAGGAGGAACTCCAGAGTATAGGAGCTCGTAAGTTCTCCCTTTAAGTTCTGACTTTTTTATAATGTAAATTGAGTCCTTTCGTTAGTATTCAAAAACTTGAAACCTTCTCTAGTTGAGAATTACTACTTGTTACCCATTACTAAGGCATTATAGTCCTGATATCTTGCAGAAATAGCATATAAAGATCCTATTCGTGGATGGAAATTTGCACGGTGCTTTGTTTGCCAAAATCCTTGCAGCTTCACTGCCTGGAATATTTATTACAGAGTACTGCTCAGGTAGTTAATTATTTACCTGAGCATATAAAATGTATTTGGATTTGGGTCCAATATCTTTTCTTGCAAATAATTGGCTCTTGCCACCACACCCCCCCCAAAAAAAAGGGGAAAACACATGCGTGCGCGCACACACACACACACAATTTCTTAAGTGTGTAACTCTATGAAATTTGAGTATGAGCCTTCCCGGGACAGATTAATATCTAGAATTATTTCGAGCTATCTCAAGTATTTTGATTTATGTTTATGGAATTTCCTTTTTTTAAAACAAAATTTGTTGGCTTTCATCATCTAGACTAGTCAATCATTTTCCTGGGGATAGGATGCAGAAGCAGCTTTCTAAGCCTTTTGATTTTATACATGACATGAGAGACAAACACAAAGACTGCGTGCCGGCCCTCGTCATTTCAGGTCATCGACTAACCTTGACCAGCCGGCATCAGGCTGCTGCAAAAGAATACTTGGAAGCCTATAAATTGATGCCGGACAACCCCTTGATCAATCTCAGTGTGGGTATGATTCTATTTATTTTCCTTAGCTTTTTTAGCATCAGAAAGAGGACTCCAAAAGGAGACCATTAACATAGATAAAGTATTACAGGCTCGATTGAGTTTCTTATTTATTCTTAGCATTTCACTTGCTTTCTGCAGATTCCGACTTATTTATTAATTTCCTGTGCTTATAATTTTTTGTAGGCACAGCATTAATTAGTCTAGCACTTGGGATGAGAATTCAGAACAAGAATCAGTGTTTCATTCAAGGCTTAGCATTCTTGTACAATAATTTGCGGATATGCGGAAATAGCCAGGTTTCTTCAGTTTTTCTTCCATAGTTGTTTTGATTCCGACCTTTTTGTTTTCTTTTCCACATTTTGCAGAAAGCATGAAATGCTATGTTTTTTTGGCTACAGAATTACATTCTTTACCTTCCATCTATAAGTAGAGCTGTTCATGGAACTCAAAAAAATAAAAAGATATGATAAGTACATGACAGTAACAATATTACTTCAGCTGTGTTGGTTTTCAGTCTTATCCTTTGCGCTTTCCTAACTTGCAACAATATTTGTGTCTACTGCTCCATATGAATCTCTTTTGGTACATGCCTTCCTTGCAGTCAAGAAAATAAAATCTACACCATACATTATTGCCCCTGCCGATAACAAGTTTGATAATGAAATAGATAAAGAGTAGTTGTGCCAGGTTCAAATGTTTCCCTAGGCCTTCTGCATCGTGCTGATTCGTGAACGCTGTTCAGGACAAGAGAAAATGTAATGAAAAATTGTCTCTCTTTCCCTTCCCTTTCTCTCCTGTGCGTCTGCGCATGTTTGAGTAGTAATCTGTGCTTGTCTTTGCTCTACTGTTTTATCTGCCAGGATGCAAATAGTTAACCTGAAGGTAAACCTTTGCAGGAAGCATTGTACAACATAGCACGAGCATACCATCATGTTGGTCTGGTTTCACTTGCTGTCGAGTATTACGAGAAGGTTTTGGCCATTCATGTGGATGATTATACCATCCCGGAGCTTGATAAAGAGAGGCAGAATGCAAGAAATAATAAAAAGATAGGTCACTGTGACCTACGAAGAGAAGCAGCCTACAACTTGCATCTGATTTACCAAAAAAGTGGAGCATTTGATCTGGCTCGGCAAGTGTTAAGAGACTATTGTACTGTTTGATAAAGCTCCAGCAATATAATGCACCTCCAAACAAACATAACAAGCTTATCTCGGACATTTTGTAGTCTGGTTTTTCTTCCTTTTTTTTTTTTTTGGTGCAATAGAGAATTGCAGTTGCAGTATGTCTTTCAGAAGAATAGAATTAAAAAAAAAAAGGAATTGCAGTCTAGATTGTTCTTTAAATGAGTCATTTACGCTATTTGTAATTTTTTGGTATCGTTATATTATCCATTATATCGAGTTATCATCATTATTATCAACGGGTCTTTGGGTTTTTCTTTGGATCCTTGAATGTTGTTTGTGTATTTTATTTAATAATAATTTATTATTAGTATTATTATTCTTGGCCAAATGTGGAGACATCAGATTTCCAACGCAAGACTTGAAGAGTAAATGTAATCAATTTATGTCAACTATCATAAGATACATGTTACTTTCATTTTAGTAATAGTTGCAGCATAGTTATATAGGTTTTAGTTGTCACCAGAAAAAGTTTGAGTGCTTAATTGACAATTCTTATACACTTTAAGGGTACTAAAGTGTATTTTAATTATTCTTCATTAAGATATCTCAATATTTAATAGATTTATTATTACCTATCAAGAGAGAAGAAGAGAAAAAATGAGAAGAAGAGAAGAAAAGAGAAAAAAAATCAATGGTACTTCTATTAACGATGAATTAATGATTAATGTATGTTGGTAATAGTAATATATAGTTATAATTTTGAAAAATATTAAAAGTTAGTTGACTAATTGAATAGGGGTAAAGTTAAGGGAAAAAAAAAACCACTATATAATTATTGATTCATAATGCAACAAAAATTCTGGAACAGAAAATTTCTCATCACGCAGTTATGTTATGGAATGGAGTTAAACTCATGCAAAAATTGGGTTCGGGGGGGAGGGGGGAGGCCGAGGGGGGCTGGAAGAAAGGGACACAACGGTAACATAATTTTTTTTTTTTTTTTTTTGAGAGGACCAGTATCATAAATGTGAAAGTATTGAGTTTGTTAAAACACAAATAAGTGAAAATTTCAAGTTGCCGTCTCAAGATGAGCAGCTGCTTCTTTGATCAACTATTCAAGCCATACTAATCCACATTTCCTCCAAAGATGCATGTTTTCTTCTGGTAAACATACTTTCAAAATCACGACATTATACAATTTGAAACCTTAATAAGGGTTCTACCACATTTCATAACCATTGTGAATGAATAATATACTTACGCCCCAAAAGCTAACTTTCAGGATTAGAGCACGAACTCATACTGTACTCGCATAAATTCACCTGCGCATATTCTTTTCAACATTCATTCCCCATATTAATTAATTAGATTTCAAACCCGTGACCTCCCGAACACAACCATGGCTCTAATACCACTTACACTCCAAAAGCTAACTGTCATTGTGAAGACAAGATCTCATGTTACACCCGCACAATTATAAATGTAACAGGCGAAAAGATACTGCTTGAATTTATATGCTGGCAATGTAGATTTCTTTCTTTTTTTAGCATAAATATTTTGATAAGAAATCACATTGCTCCTTGAGTGTCATATTTTTGACAAAAAAATTTTGCGAACTTGGGCGCAAAATTGTGCTCCCACGCGGAGTTTAAGAAGCGCTTGAAATTTGGTAGAGCTCTACCATTAAAGCAAAGATGTTCTCCCATCATATTCCTCAGAATTATACTTCTGTTAGTTCTAACGGAACTACAACACCAGCAGTTGAAAGAACTCTTTAGGACTAATAAAAAGAACAGGTCTGATAATAAACTTCACAAATCCCACAAAGTACACATTCTATGAAGAAGAGAGAGGGGAGGGGGGTACTCTAGAAAACTACTGTATCGAGCATTGTTCCTAGGGTCTGAATAATGTTTGATGACATGAGGTTAGAGACATGCTCTTCTAGGTGCTTCTTCGCATCTTGCCTTCCAACATTTGCAATCGCCAACTTCTCTGGCGGCAACTCATCCTCTTCCTGAACTGCTTTATTATATTTCATAGCTAAATTCAGCATCTCCTGCAACAAATACAAAGTTCAAAACCTTATCTAAGCTTAAAACGACGAGACAAAATTAGCATCCTTAAGATTCGCTCAGAAATATTCAATTCCACCTCAAGGATAGCTGAAATATCTAAGCATTGGCAATAATTACTAGGTAGAGATAGTCCAATAACATATTTTTAGAAATTCTATCTACAGATTTTCCTCATGATTGGAGCCTTATCAGGGTATTCTCCCACTGTAAAACAAGGAAAACTAGAAGAAATCCGTTGTTGGCTCTAATTTCTTGTAAAAAGTGGGGCTCAATTGGAACTGCTTATGGCAGTTGAAGAACTGCCAAAGGCTCTTGCATTCTGCCGAGGAAACCTTGCAGTAGCATCACGTATTCGTAGAAGCTATCTAATTTGGATTTAAATTACGAAATGTAGGAGGGAAACACCATCAGCAAAACAGCTCTTTGGCATCATAACCAATTAATTCCCAGGGTAATGGGATGCAATTGCCAGTATGCAAGTTTCAGTCGTCATATTATTCTATAACTAAGCAAACATCAACCGACCTGAACTGTCAGCTCATTGGTTTTGGAATGTGCATCAAATCGCTGGAGAGTCAATCCATCAGTCCATTTTTTCTTGTGAAGATTCAACAACATTTTCTCCTCAAGTTCATTCTTTCTATAATTGATGGCAATTGAATAATAATGCCTGTTTAAACCATGGATCAGTGCCTGTAAAAAGATCAACACTTAAGTAACTAGACTAGAGACCAACATGAAACACCAATAGAATCTGACTTTGCCCATACCTGGATTGATGGTTTATTGAGATGCCCAAGGTTGGATGTTGTTTGTCGTGGTTCTTGACCAAGCATCATAGTCTGAGGATTAATCAAACGAAACGCATCAATTACCACCTTTCCTTTGACGCTTTGAATGGGATCCACCACAACGGCCACGGCTCTTTGGTTTAGAGCTTCAAAACTCTGCATGTACAATAGACAATACATAGTGGTATTGTATCACATAATTAAAATGCAGTTTAGCTAGAATAAGATAAAACAGCTAGCCAATCAAATACAAGTACAGAATAGAAGTTTCCAAACTATAGTCTTCCGACACAGCCAGGATGAAGTGCAAACCAAATACCATAAATGTCCATATGCTTCATCAATAAATTCATCAGTACACCAACATGACTTCTATAAAACAAGATTTTTTTTTTTGGGTACACCAACATGACTTCTATAAAACAAGATTTTTTTTTTTTTTGGGAAAAAAAAGGGACTTCATTGATGTGAAATATCAGATGGAAAGTTTCTAATGCACATTCCGTAGTGTCAACAAGCATCAAGCACCAAATACAAAGAAGCAAATCCAGTTTAAAGCAACCACCTATAACAAATCACTGATACACCCCTTATATAGATACTATACACATGATCAACCAATTCCAGAGAGTCCTATAAAATTCTTTCATGAAAAATTCTAAACTGAATTTGGTAGTGCAACTAAGTAGACCCACAGCAAGCTTGATTTTCTATTATCAGCCACCTTATCATGACAATATCATTTTAAACATAATATTCGATCGGCCTTATAGAAAGATATCTTTCTAGTATGCAAGAAAATTAACTTAACTCATTTCAAGATGACCTTAAAGCATTGAGAAATAAGAACGTAATCAACACACAAATCCAAACAAAGTAAAAGAAGATGAAACAGATGGGAAGAAGGGAAACAAAAAGAAAATTTTCCAAGAAACCATCAATACAAAAAGGTTACGAGATTATATGCCAAGAAACAAGAGAACTGAGAAATCATGTGCGAAAAGCTGTCTCGTGGAGGAGAAAAAAGTGCAGCAATGCATGTCATAAACTAATGAAAAGAGGAAGGACTGAACCAAGATGCTAAGAGGAAAGAGGAAAGGCTAGAAGATAAACCTGTTGAGTGTTGATGTCGACCCCAGAAAGCCAACATCCAAATCCAGGATGAGAATGATACCAGCCAACCACCATTTCTGGCCTGCAATAATAGGAGGATGAAGAAGGAAGGAGCAAGAAAACTTTGGTTAAGGAAAAGACAGCAATTGAAGATACTTGACTATTACATATCTAAAGCCACATAACAAAAACAAGGACCAAGCGCTTCATAGAACCTGTCATGAAACCTTCATGACTTAACCGAACAATTTCACCCTATAGTAACAGAAGTTTACTGAAAAAATGGTGAGTAGAGTCATGGATAATACGGCTCTTCAACCACACTTACAGGGAAATATCCCTGCCATAATGATAACGGATAATTTTATCCAATGGGATTTGAAATGAACACTAAATACTTCATTTCTCTAGGAACAACATAAGTACTTTAGCAAGTTATCATTTCTATCCACCTGTGTGACAGATGTGTAGCATTTTAATCAACAGCAGTAAAGTGAATCCTAGACTGCTCTTCCACAAAGTCACACTATATAAAAAGGAATAATATATGTAAGGGTAAAGCATGTCCAAATCATTGCAAATAGAGATAAGCCATCACCAGAAACTGCATTTTATGGACCTGGTATCAAGTCCACCAAGAAAATGGAAAAGATCAATATTAAGCAATAAATTCTGATTTGAAGTTCAAAACCCTTGTGCAGCTGTGGTAAAACCAATACAAAATAAGACAAATCTATCACTAATTTAATGATATGATGAATATAGTTATGAAGTATGCATGTTTTTCCAAGCAAACATGGAAGCACGATGCTGTGTCATGAGTGATGGGATCATATTTAAATAAATTTACAGTTGCATCGGATCCGGAATTCTTGATATCATACCAAGGATTACAAATATGGTTTTTACTTAACATACAAGGTACGATCAGCAATTAAGCATAAATAACTCTGGCCTCTTGGCATCGTAACTTTTTCAGAAAAGATTAAAAAAGAAAAAAAAAAGACAAGGAATTCTAGGAGAAGTTAATGATGCCATCATGAAAGCAATAACAGTGTGACCCTAAAAGATCAGAAAATATTTACACGCTTCTTATATGCCAAACAGTTATTGCAACAGAATGGAAATTCTCAATTCTTACTGATAGGACCATGTCATAAGATGGAAACTGTTGAATCATGAATTTCCACCGGAGACAAAATTGATTGAATAGTTTTCATCATGTGGCGAGGTTCCAACAATAAAGCTTAAGAATTCCTAAACAAAGAGTGATAAAGCTCTGACCACATCCAATTTTCTTGGTGAACATAAGAAAGGTATAGCTGACAATTTCTGATAACCCATGGATGTGTTTACATAATCATAGATCTCCCCTTCATTTTTCCTCCCCTCTATTTTCCACCACTTAGTCATCAGGTAGAGCCAAAGTTAAGCTTCAGCTTTCACACGAAAATCAGAAACATCCATTGCAGATACTAATTTCCAGTTTATATCTAGAAATAACATCCTGCATATTAATTAAGGAAACAGAATATATAGTGCAAAAAGAAGTGTTCACATATTTTCATTCAATGGTTTTATACTCATGAGCTATAAATTTCTCAACCAGTTGATGATGAAACATGTTAAAAAGCTGAAATATTCAGCACGAATGCCTCAGCGACACAAACACAATGAGAACCACTGCTCCACCCAAATATCCTATTACCAACAACCCCAAACCTACCAGACACTAATTCCTTGAAGCACTAATCTTTTTCTCTAAAGAGTTTATCCTTAGTAATTTCATTACTTAATGAAATCTGTACAGAAATCAACAGCCTTAACAATATATTATAAAATAAAATGTTTGGTTGTGCAAGTTCTTGTTTGGATTTCTGAATTACAATTACAAAACTGCACTTTTACCCATCTCAGGCAAAACCCTAACCTAAATATGGGTGATTAATTAACAAAAGGAAATCATTGATCAACCAGATAACCCAGAAGCACACACACGATAATAAGAGGTAGAAATGTATTGGTACCGTACTCAATCAAACGGGCAAGATTAAACCCTGATTACCTGCCAGTTTGCTTAAGCATATCAAGCATATTTGTTTGAAAGACGTGATCCACTGCTTCAACACTGACACCCGTACCACTTTGTGGCATAGCGAACACATCAACCACACGAACGGTGTACTCATCCACAAAATCCCCAAGCATCAACCCCATAACCTCCATTGGCACCCCAGCTCTACCTGTTTTTCCATCAATCAACCAGCGGAACAACATCAAAACCCTAACCACCTCAATAAGGTAACCAAGCGCACAATACGTATTGAAAGTGAGGGAAAAAGAAAACCTAAATTACTAACCGTGCTTAAGCATCTTCAGAAGGGCCAAAGAGGAGATGTAGACCTGCTCTGAAGAATCGAGGGTGGGAGAGTCTGGTGGTGCGTGGCCCAAGGCTCCACCGGCGCCGGCGAACATCCGTTGCAATCTCTCCATTCCCGACATGCCACCCTTTGCACACTACAGAGAACTCGAGCAGGGTTTATTCTCTCAGACCCTCTTCTTTCCTCTGTATTTTTTTTATTTTTTATTTTTTCCTTTTTTTTCTTTTTAGTGCTGCAAACAAGTTTTTTTTTTCCAACTGTGGTTTTTTTTTTTGTAAGAATTCATCTGAAACTTTGAAGACCTGAATTCCATTTGATGAGATTTTTAGTTTCTTAAATACTTTATACTTTAAAATATGCAATACAATACATGTTTTTTGTGAGGGTTTGTGCAATTTTCAAGTCCTAATCTAATTTTATGAGATTTTTAATTTTTTAATCACTTTAAAAGTTCTTAATTGAAGGAGAAGATTTTTTACTTAATTAAAATATAAAAATTAAAATATAAAAAGCAACAAAGTTTTTTTATTTTGTGTTTAATTTTTTAAAAATAATAAAAACTTATTTTTAATAAATATTATTTTCATTAATTTTTTATATTTTTAATTTTTAGGTTTTAAAATTTAATTACAATAATTCAAAACTAATTTACAATTTGATTACAATCAATTATAATTTTTAAAATTTAATTTTTATATCTTAATTTTAAGAAAATTAAATAGCTTATGAAACACAATATTGACACAATTTAAATGAAACGATAAATATTGACTGTACAGTAGACTCCACTATATAGTGATTATTAAAAAACGAACGAAATAAATACTATTTAGTAAATTTAAAAATTTTATAATAGATTTGAAAGATAAAAATATTAAATTATTTAAAAATCATAATGATCTACCTTTATATATATATATATATATATATATATATATATATATATATATATATATATATATATAGGATGAGAGATGGTTATATTTACACACACACACACACACATATATATATATATATATATATATATATATATATATATATATATATATATATATATATATGTGTGTGTGTGTGTGTGTAAATATAACCATCTCTCATCCTAATTTCATAAATTTTTATTTTTTTAATTAGTCTTTAAAAATTTAATTATTTATCATTATTTTTAATCTATTAAGAAAATTTTAAATTAATTTATATTTTAATTTTTAAATTTCGTATATTAAATTATTTGTGGGAGTATGATATTTTAATTATTATTTTAAAATTTTATTATTTTAAAATTTTTTACTTAATTAAAATAATTTTTAATAGATTAAAATAATATTCAAAAATTTATATATTAACATGAATTTTTAATTATTCTAATTTCTTAGAGTTTTTACTTTTTCTACTTAGTCTTCAAAAAATTAATTGGTTAGAATCATTTTCAATCTATTAAAATAAATTTAAACTAACATATATATTAATTTTAATTTTAAATTTTGTATATTAACTTACTTTCTAAAATTATGAGATTTTAATTATTACTCTAAAAATTTTTATTAGTTAGAATTATTTTTAACTATTAAAATAATTTTAAACTACTTATATATTAATTTAAATTTTAAATTTTATATTTTTTAATAAAATTCAATAACTTTGTAAAAGTAAAATTTTAATTATTTAATAATTATCAATAAATATAATCTTTATATTTATCATTTTTTTATCCAATCTTTTAATTTAAACTAAATTTATTAAAGCTAAACTTCTGATTATTTCTTTCACACACAATGCATATCATCATTATTTTTTTAGCACAATCTTTCTTCTTCTCTTCTCTTTTCTAAAATATAATCATCTCTTTCATATTTTGTTTTATTTAACTATCGCTCAAATCTCAAATCTTTCATATTTTTTTATCGTTACTTCTTAATATAATTTTTTCACTTCCTTAATTCTTTTTCCATTTGATTTAAGTTTTTTTCATAAGTATTTGAGGATGTATTTTATAAATTCTTTTAGAATCTTTTTGTTATTTTTTTAACTAATGCATCTACTATAACTTGATTGAACTCCCTAAAACCTTATTTGAGGTTTTTATTTCTTCACATTGAACTCCTTCATCGATGTCTAATATGTGTTTTATTTTGTAATATAAAATTTGATGATTTCTTTGGGTACATTCTTAAACAATATAAATGAATCTTATTTATTTATTTGATTACACTAAAATGTGTTTAAACTTTGGATTAGAATTGCTGTCTATATTATAGTTTTTTGAACTTGAATTTTGGATGTGTTTCATAAGTGGATATAAGTGCTCTAATTTTATTAATTTTTGCATTTCCTCTTTAAAATACCAAAGTTATCTATTTCATTCACATTTAATCACGTGCTTCAAGGCCTAAAATTTTATATTAAGTTTCCCACTTCATTATTTTGCTTATTATGTACTTACATCTCCCGATGTTTTCTTACTTATATTTGTTAAACTATTGTATCAAATAATTATCTACTTATTAAGAGAAAACAAATAGATAAACACCATTAGTTTGTAATGGAATAAATGAACTTTCATTTAAACCTAAATGTTCGTAGTTTGTTTAAATTTTCATTTTCTTCGATTTACTTCGCAAAAAATGCGTAACGAATGAAAAATCGTTTGGATACATCAACTTTTCTATTCATTTGTTAAATACTCCATTGATATCATTTTTAAAATACTCAATTATCTAACTTAATGGGTTAATTGGAAAATACTATTAGAAATAACGGTCTAAAATAACTAATAATTATAATTTCTCTACATTATTAATGAAGGGAAAAGATTTGTCATTAAGAAATTTTTTCTTTTGAAAAATGAAAAAGATAACTTCATTAATGAATAGAACTGTCAATTGGGTCGGGCTGACCCGAGCTCGGTTCGTTCGGCCAGCTTAATTGTGGGTTCGGACTCATATTTTCAACCTGAATTACGTTTCGAGCCGAGCTTGGGTTAAGGTAAGCTTAGCTTAATTTTAGCCTGGCAAGTAAAATATACATATATAAATATATTTATATGTGTATATAATAATATTATTGTATTATTTAAAAATATTATTATGTAAAAAAATAATAAAAAAAACAGGTTAGGGCCGGCCTGAGCCCGAGCCCGATAGAGGCGATTTCGGGGCTCATATTTCCCAAACCCTAAAATAATCGGGTCGAGCTCAGACTTCGCAAAGCCCGACTCACTTAGCTCGATTGACACCCATATTAATGAAGCAAATAAGGGAGTTTTTCTAAACTTAATAAGGGTTTGAACTAGTTCAACCTTTTTTGATCAAATAAATAATACACATCATTTATGTTTTACAAAAGGACATCAGTGATATTTGTATGTGGATAAAAAATTTTTAAAAAATTGAAAAGTAACTAATAATTATAATTTCTCCCAATTATTGATAAAGGGAATAGATTTTTATTTAGAAAATTTTTTCTTTTGAAAAATAAAAAAGAAAACTTTATTAATGAAGCAAATAAGAGAGTTTCTACAAACTAAATAAGGCTTTAAACAAGTTCAACCATTTTTGATCTTATAAATAGTACATGTTATTTATGTTTCACAAAAAAACATCAGTAATATTTGTATGTGAATTAGAAATTTTAAAAAAGTTGAAAAGAAGTAGGTTCAACATAACAATATCGCTTTTGGTTTTATATTTAGAGGAACAAAAGATGTAGAAATTATATGTTAAGATTTTAAGATAGGGAAAATAATATTGAATGTTTTTGAACCACTGAAACTTTATTTAATGTTTTGTAATATGCAATTTTTACCCTAAACACATATATTTTGAGAGATAAAACATGTTTCTTTTGGATATTTGTTTTAAAAAACTAATTTTAACTTTTTTTTTATTTTTAAAATATATCAGTACATAATACGAGTTTATGCTAATATTAAAATATTGCTATGTCACATAATCCTTTTTCAATGTATAATATATTTCATGTTACCTTATCCTAATATTCTAATTTAAAACTCCTAAGTCTCATTTTATTCTCAAATATTCTCCACTTTAAAAGGTAATCCGACTCTTGCTTATTAAATTATATTATTTGGTGAATTTTTTTAAAGAAAAGAATGTGATTTCTCAAGGAAAATAATTGTGAAATATTGGATGAAAAATACTTAAATCAAAATGATATTATAATATTTTGTAGACCTGTTTGGCTGCCAAAATCTAACATGGCAGGCTTGAGCATTTGGTTTTGCTGGGGCAGTGTTTTTGTTTAACTCGATACATAAAGCAACTGTAACAATCGCACGTAACCAATTCTAGACATTAAATACGATCAATAATTGCAGCTAGACCTTGAGGACAACCACCGATGAAAAGGAGTTAGTGAGAAGTAATAGTTCGGTCACCTACCGTTGTATAAGCGGAGCCTCTAAAGAGTGTTGCTGTTCAAAGAGAGAAGAAATCTTTGGCATATTCAGGGTTTTAGTCAGAGGACAAGAGAGTCCGCACTAGTGAAGATAGCAACACGTACATTGCCGAATACTGGATAAGTAGATCAAAAAACATTTTTCTCAGTTTGTAAAATTGCTGTTGTTTAGTATTTTGGCATTCTGAACCTTCTTTCATTGCACCCACCTTATCTATTGAAGAAAGAAATCAGCTGTTCATATGATGAAATTGCAGGTGCACTTTTGCCAGCGTATGGTCTATAGTGGTTGAATGCATAAAGTTTGAAATCTGACGCTATCTTCTCCTTTTCCTTCTTTGAACAGTAGTTTCTAAGAAGTTGCTTCAAATGAAATCCAATGCTATTTTCCTTCTTTGAACAGTAGTTTTTGAGCAGTTGCTTCAACTGGTGATGGTCATTTGTTTTATTAAAGAATTAATGAGTAGCTAAATTTATGCTCCACATATCAAGGTTGCAGTCCAAAGCCTTTTTTAAATCTTGATTACATTGTTACAATTTAGCCTAAGGGGGGGATAGCCCCACTGTTTGTTAATTTTGTGAATTTAATACT
Organism: Rauvolfia tetraphylla; assembly: GCA_030512225.1. Taxonomy (NCBI): domain Eukaryota; kingdom Viridiplantae; phylum Streptophyta; class Magnoliopsida; order Gentianales; family Apocynaceae; genus Rauvolfia; species Rauvolfia tetraphylla. The sequence continues at coordinate 1,526,757 of JAJQKT010000023.1, forward strand.
GTGTGAATATTTTAATTGCTAATTAATCAACGGATTAAAACTTCACTTGAGCTGTAGATATATGAGTTAACTTGACCATTCTTCATAGATTATTGGAAGAACAATCAACTCCTAGTGTTAATGTCGGTAGTACTACTACTATCCCTTGCTCTAGAATCCTCAATCTTTTTCAATTTAATTAAATGCCAAGTTTCAGTCACAATAGTTAGGAGTTTGCCCCCTAATATTACAATTACCAGCCAACAAAATTTTATTTTTTACACCACTGTGTTTGTTCCATTATGTTGTTAAGGAATTTTAAATCTCAGGACCCCATAACTAAGCCCGACACTTTCAACATTGCTGTGAACTCCTCAAAGAATGACAAGGTTAATTTATTGTTAACTGACCATTGCACGTCCCTCATTAGGAAGTTATAGATATATGTTAATGAATTTTTTTCTCCCACATTTTCATGCTATCCAGGTATAATTAGTTTCCTTTGAGCTTGACGACCACCTTAGCACAACTGACTCAAACCACTTACCACTTTCGGTACACAAGCGTTGACGAAGGATACATGTAACCCTATTATGTTGGGTGTTAAATTAATACTTAGACTTTAACGTTCTCCGAATATGTAACCTCATTTTGTAAAGGATCCTTTCTCTAAATAGAGGACAGCTTCTGGATGACACTTATGATATACTATTAGTGTAAAACTTTTTAATCGGATCATAGATTGTATGGGAAACGAGAAACATTATACAGTCCAAAAAGTTAGGCTGGTATTGTTTTCAATTTTTTCTGAGATTGCCATCTAATTTTTAGATTTTAGATAGGGTGTTTGAGATCCATTTCTAGTTGTGCAGTGGGAATGCAAATGGTTTTTTTTCTACATTTAGTGCTACTCATTTGGATTTGCCTATTTAATTAGGTTGGTCACAAAGACTTGACAACATTTTCAAAAACTTAGACCATGTTAAAGTAGATACTGCACATGTTGTGGGAGCTCTTTTAGTGGGATTTTATATTTTGATTCTTTTTTTGCCATAAGTAAAATCACAGAAGCCAAGTGATTCATCTTAGTAAACATATTTTGTTTGTTAAATCAACACACAACAGTTTGTCAGATTGGCAGAATTTAATTTTTTTCTACGTGTATTGCTTACAGTGACCAATGGATTCATTAACTTGGTCATCTTCATTACTTTCCACAGCTTGTAGTAGTTCAAAAACTTTTTTTGCTGCCGAACACTTAATGCTTGATGGTCTGTAATTGCCATGAGAATTTTCTCCTATTTGATCTTTGCAGAATAAACCTGATGCCAAACATTTCAGGTACAAAGAACTGCCCAACTACGATCCCATAAAGATAGTTTTCTTCAACTTAGTTGCTCGATCCCATGAAGTTTAAGCTGTAGCATGATCATGCATTCAAAATGCGTCCTTTCCCGGATGTTGACATCATAGGAAGCCCAACGCCCATCTCTTCAGGTCAAAAGTACAAAGCCAGCGGTGACTTTTGTGGAACAAGGAAAAAAGTTCTGGCAATTCCTTTAAATCTGACATGGACGAAAGTTGGGTTAGTATGGTGAATAGTAGGAGGTGTATCAAGGAACTTTGGGCTAAGCAACTAGGGAGTCGATATTTGGTGAAGAAGGAAAAAAGACAAGTTGAAGACCCCTATGACATCCCACAGTGCATAGAGGTTCTAAATTGCAACTTCAAATACATCTCTCGCAAGGAGTATGACATAGTTATGGACAGCTTCTATAGTAGTGAGTAGTGGAGGAAGCGATGGCTGTCCATGGAACTGAATCGAAGGGCGTGGCACATGTGGAACAAGATATTGGAGCCAAGTGCGGAAGCAACTAAAGACGGCGATGCAAAAGCTACTGAGTGATATTCAGTGCTCAAAGAACAATCTGATATTTGCTCTGATTGATCTTGTAGTGGACTTATCTTGTAGTTTGGCAGAAAATGTACTACATTGAACACATACATGAGAGATGCTCCCTTTTATAATTTGGCATTTCTACTATTGTAATATCAGTAAGTTTTACATATTAATGTTAATGTTTGTGATAGATCCATTGATTGAACATTATTATCTTGTAGTTTAGAATTTGTATTAATATATTACAGTCCTGTTATATTACATCTGAGTGCAGCAAGGGCAGTTGCTATCTTTGGTCCGTTTGCCTGCTTGTCGCAGATTTTACTCCAGTGATTTGTTGGAAGAGAAACAGCCTCTGTAAACGTGTGCTCTTTAAGAAAAGACAAACATGAGCACATGCCTATAGGTTGTACAATTTCTGAGATATCATTTTAAGCAAATAACAGGCTGTCTTATTTGTTTTATCCAAGCCGGCAAGGCCAAACCAATGCATTCTATCCTTTTCTGCCATTCATTGTACGATTTATATTTTTATGAGCTGGAGGCCCATTAAAAAATAGTCCACAGAAAATGCATGCAATGTCCGTCCAAAACATGACATTAATCATGCGTTTACTACTATGAAAATGCACGCAGTTGTTGCTTTATGACCCGTGATCGGTTTACCGCTTGTTATTGCTTCGGGAATACATGGGGGCCATGCATCAATAATGGGAGACATGTGTGACTGAGTATTCGGGCCCCTATCAAATGGCAATTTTTTTTTCCTATAAAACAAGCCACAAGTTGTAGTTGCATGAACTCGGTTTTTATGGGTAAAAAAGCTACATACGTCGTCTTTAAAAGGTAGAAAAATTGGTGTGTTCCTCAGCTGGGCTGAATGCCTAGAAGCTGTAAACGACTTTAAAAAAAATTGTTACATGGGTTTTGATTCCGTTTGTGAGACAGAAAATGCATGGGCAAATGACTTGTTTTTTGCTAGTACGCAACCTACAAGTTCTTCCTACACAATCAATCTATTTAAAGTGCCGATTGTGGCTTTTGAGGACTATGAACACCCTACACTTTCTACACAGTTAATCCGTAATGGATATGTTAGCGACTTGCCCCAGCTTCCACAGGTTAAGTGGACGCAGAAGAAAATATCTGATATGTAACGTACGTAACCTCTGTATTGCTGGAAGCAGTTTAAATAATCTATGGTGCTTGGGCCGATGATCTACCTTGACGATGTCATCTCATTTCTAGAACTACATAAATATATATATTATATGCTTACCACTTGTTTTGCGAATTAGGGCTATATTTTCTTGGCTTTGACATAATTATTAATTTATTTTCTAATCTTACCTTATCTTCTAACATATTAATTTATTTTATAAATCAATCAACCCAAATGTGGCAAAAAAGGAATTACAAATGTTTCCTGGAGTGAATGATACATGACAATGTTTGGATATCCAATAAATGGGATTATTTCGTTGTAGTTCTAGTACAAATGAATATGTAAGGTTTGTGATAATCCAAGTTAACAAAGGAAAAGATAAGTTCGTTAGTTTATCCAAATAAGTAAGGAGGATGCTTATCAAAGAAAAAAAAAAGACCAAAGAAGCAAGGAGGAAATAAAACAGGTATTATTATTATGGTACAACTCCTAGTAATGATGACCGTACATTGGAATTTTCAGAAAGAATTGGGAGATTCTTGTGCAAGAACTCATTGCAACTATTTGTCATTATTTTCAATTTTATGGATCTCAAATGGTGTTGTTTTCATTTTAAAATGGATCTCAAATTATTTAAACAGTGCTATTACAACTTCAGTTCAAAGGCTTTCCATCCTATGCAAGTAAATAATTTCAAACCTATAGTATGCGCAATATTTCACAAAATGAGAAGCATGTAAAGTGCTTCATCATCCTTTGAAGGTAGAAAGACTCAGCTTTAATTGGTCCCTGGCAATTAATTGGTCTAAGGTGAGCTATTAATTCATGAAATCATCAAAGTTCTAACTATTGTTTGGAAATGTGGATTGATTACCATGGTACAAGTCAATACAAAGGGATTACTCGTTAGTAATTGCCACTCATACACAACCAGCTTTCCAGGCCCATTACTGTGTTGGTCATATTGCCGATCCAACAATTATTTGACGCTTTGGATTGTATATCTTACCAGCATGCAGTTCTGCTCACAATTTCAAATCATGCTCTAGATAGAAATCTCAAGGCAATCTAGGTGTTAACATGTATGGTTCATAACAAGTGACCCCGGTTTTAATGTGCACTAAGGGAAATTATTTGAACCCATCATGCTTTATACGGTGTAGGCTCTAACGACCTAAGGATAACAACACTCCTCAAGTCAACAAAATTTTCCATTTCTCATGTTAGAGTAATTTGAACTATGAAGGAAAAATTGATATTTCATGCAACCAAGTTTCTTGCCGATTAATTGTAGAAGATATGTTGCTGAAGCTGTTGAGCACATGCAAAACCTTTACAGGCTAGCATCCTGTTTAAATGATGTACGTTTATAAATGAACAATATTTTTTGATTCTTTTTGAAGATACACTTATGTTATCTTGAAAATAAAAATATTCTGTCAGGCACAGGTTAAATAGCTCTTAGAGTTCTACTTTAGTCCTACCAATAGGTACTACAAATATTTTTGTTGTAGGAAAAGAATGAGAGGCTCATGACACTTTGTAAGTAGACCTATTTGTAGTGATTTTTTGGGGCCAAATTTTCCTTCGACTCCCATACTCAGTGCTTTAGTAATGAGTGAACTAGTTGAATTCCACTCTAAAACTTTTTCCTCTGATTCGTCAATAGCGAATCATACAAGCTCAAGCGAAGACAAACAGGAGCTAAAGATAAATCAGCTAATGACGTTAATGAGGTACGAAAGTTTGATGCAACGTCGCATGAAAAAAATGCCATGCCGTACATCTATCCTAAGGGGGCCCAATATAGGTGGATGAGGTCCTCAATGACCATCTGACATGAATATGGCAGGGCCTACATATAAGTAAGGATTCATTCATGCATTTATGCAATGTGTTGGCTGCTGCAGGTTACTGAGTTGACGTCTCACAGCAAAGAGTTGATGTGAGGGAAAGCCTGACAATTTTCTTACATGTTGTGGCGAGAAATAATAAGCACAGTGATGAAACTGAACATTTCTAACATTTTAATAAGACTGTTTCTCGACATGTTAAAAAAATGTCGGATTGCTTACACGCACTTGCACCTGAGTATATCAAGCCAGGAAGCTTTGAAGTTCTACACTTGAAAATAATAAACATGAACATTCCAATGGTTCATGGTAAGGAATGTAATGTTGGTTACAATCACTCACCGTATATTAATTCATTATGCCACCGTCATGATTTTGATAATTTTGTGAGGAACATGATGCTTGCCTCTTTAGGAGAACATTATCATTAATATGCTAACCATGCTTGCAGGGCTGTATTGGGGCGATATATGGGATGCATATTTCAACATACGCTAAGGGATCTACCTGTGAGACATACAAGAACAGGAAATTCGTGTATGTTTACGTAGATTGGGAAGGGAGTGCATACGATTCCAGAATTCTTTTCAATGCAACAATGACCCCTTTTTTCTGAGATTCCTAATGAAGCTGAAAATGCACACATTCAAGATGCAAGCTCACAATTCCTCCCTTACGTTGTAGATGTAGTGCAAGGATAGACGCCGACGCAACTCCGGGTTTGGTTAGAGTTCAGGAATTCGTTAGCTAAATTGATATGGTAAAACTATATAGTGTTGGCACAGTGCAGTGTAGTTTCTGAGAACAAGAAATTTTTATTAATTATGTAAAATGAATAGGATGGTTGCTGCTACAGTAATTTGCCACTATTTGACTTCTGTGTTTTAGAAAAGAGCAGGTTAGAATAAAAAATGAACAGCTTATGTTTGTTAGATTTTAAAAAATTAGACTCTTGGGATTGCAAATTATGGAATTTGTTCTTCATAACTTTTTGCATTGACTATTTGCAAGCAAAAGATGATGAGAACATTTGGAATAGGAATAGGTTGTAGTGATTATCTTGTTTTGTGACTTTTTTTTATTGTCAATCCAATATTCTCTTATTTCTATGAATGCAAGTTTATTAAAGTTAAGCTTTTTCAAAATGAGACAATTTTTTTTTTTTTAAAAATTGTGACTTTTTCTTTTTTGATTCTCTCCTTAAAAGGAATTGCCCTCAGTACCCTGTAAGCAACTAGGGGAAACCGTCAACTTTTGTGGGAAGGCATAATCAAGATCATATAATAAGGGAACTAATTTCTAATGCAAGAGTTATTTTAGGTATAATAATTATAGGTATATTGTGGGTGCTGCTCACCTTTTGAGTTGGTCAACAATGGCGGCTCCAATTTGTAAATTCTGCTGGTGCTGCCAAATTTCACTCAATTCTGCAGCTGCTGTTCTCTCCCAAACCGAGGCTGCAAATTGAATTTCAAGAACAGGGTGCGGGAGCTGCCTATAAATAGGCGCTCCCGCACCTCAACAAATTCATCCCCAAAACAGAGAAAAATCTCTCTCTCTCTATAATTTTTCATTATATTCTCTACTTCTTATTTTGGGTATTTTTCTCCGTAGAGAATTATTATTTGGACTATTTATCTTGTTAGTCCAGATAAAATATTTTGTATTCTCTACAAATTTATAGTGGAAAATTTGGCTCTCTCGCCGGTGATTTTTTTGCCTCTATTTACGGAGGATTTTTTCCACCTAAAAATTTTGGTATCATTTTTATTGTCATTCTTAATTCTCATAATCTTTGGTTGAATTTATCTCACTTCCGCACTCTGCATCCCTACAAACTGGTATTAGAGCGTTAAAAAATTCAACTGAGATTTTTCTTATAATGTCGACAAAATTCGATATTGAGAAATTTGACGGTAAAATTAGTTTCGCTATTTGGCGAGTCCAGATGCAAGCCGTTCTCACCCAGAATGATTTAAAGAAAGTTCTTGCGGGAAAATCAAAGAAGCCAGAAGCTATAACGAAGGAAGATTGGAATGAGATGGATGAAAAGACATTGTCCATAATCTAGTTATGCTTGTCTCGTGAGGTGTTACGAGAAGTCATCAACGAGGAAACTGCATCAGGTATATGGAATAAATTGGAGTCTTTATACATGACCAAAAGTCTTGCAAATAAACTCCGTTTAAAGGAGCGACTCTTTACTCTTCGTATGTCTGAAGGTACTCCCATCCAATCTCATCTTGATGAATTTAATTTCATTATTATTGATTTGGAGAACTTGGATGTTAAAGTTGACGATGAGGATAAAGCTGTTCTATTTATTGTTTCTCTACCACCCTCATATCGACACTTCAAAGAAATTATGCTATATGATAATTATGTTACCCTGTCTTTTGATGATGTCAAGTCTCACCTACTATCCAAAGAAAAATTTGATTTCGAAATTCATTCTGAAAGTTCGGGTGAAGGATTAGTAGTAAGAGGGAGGAACCAAGAAAGAGGTAGTAATAGTAAAAATATGTCTAGATCAAAGTCTAGAGGGAAAAACTCTAAGTATTGCCGTTATTGCAAGAAAAAAGGACACGAAATATCTGAATGCTTTAAATTGAAAAATAAGCAAGATAGAGAAAATAAGGGCAAAGGTAAACAACCTGAAAAATCTGCCGAAGCTAGTATTGTTGAGACTGAATCTGATGTGGATTGTTTTGTAGCTGTCAACACTGAACAAAGGTCTAGAAATAAATGGATTCTTGATTCTGGTTGTACTTTTCATATGTCTTCCAATAGAGATTGGTTTACCACTTATGAATCAGTGAATGGTGGTCTTGTCCTAATGGGTAATGATGCTCAATGCAAAGTTATCGGTAAAGGTACAATTAAAATCAAGACAAATGATGGAGTTGTTAGAACCTTGACTGGTGTCCGACATATCCCCGATTTAAAAAGGAATCTCATTTCCTTAGGCACCCTAGAATCCCTTGGGTGTAGATATTCAGCTGAAGGTAGAGTTCTAAAAGTGTCCAAAGGAGCTCTTGTGTTATTAAAAACAAATCGATCTGGTAGTCTGTATGTGCTGCAGGTTTCAACTGTTACGGGTTCTTCAGCTGTTGCCTCATCTGACAAGGATAACACCAAGTTGTGGCATTACAGATTGGGCCACATGAGTGAGAAGAGAATTCAAATCCTCAAGAAGAATGGTCATCTTGATAACCACTGTACTGGTAAGGTTGATTTCTGCGAACATTGAATTTTTTGTAAGTAGAAAAAGGTTAGCTTTTCGAAAGCCATTCACAGAACCAAAGGTAATGCCATTGGGGTCCGTCAAAAATTCCTTCCAGAGGTAAATGTCATTATATGTTGACAATTATTGATGATTTCTCACGGAAACTCTGGGTTTATTTTCTCAAACAAAAGAGTGAATCATTTTCCATCTTCAAAGAGTGGAAAGTTTTAATTGAGAACCAGACAGACAAGAAAATTAAAAGGCTGAGGATAGATAATGGCCTTGAGTTTTGCTCAAATGTATTCAATGATTTCTGAAAAAAGGAAGGTATTGCCAGACATCTCACCATTCTAGGCATTCCACAACAAAATGGAGTTGCAGAAAGAATAAACAGAACTATCCTGGAGAAAGTTCGCTGCATGCTCTCTCATTCAGGTTTGAAAAAATAATTTTGGGTTGAAGCGGCTTCGACAGCTTGTTATTTAATAAACCGCTCCCCCAACAGAGCAATTGATTGCAAAATTTCAGAAGAAGTTTGGTCAGGTAACCCTGTTGATTATTCTAATCTTAGATTATTCGAGTGTCCTACTTATTCACATGTGAACGAGGAAAAATTGGAGTCTCGTGCAAAGAAGTGCATTTTCTTAGGCTATGGTCAAGGAGTCAAAGGCTATAGTTTATACAACCCTGAAACTGGCAAATTATTTCATAGTCGAGATGTAATCTTTAATGAAAATGCTATGCTATCTTCTGGAAGGAATACTGTTGTTTCCTATACTGATATAGGTGATCAAGAGAATGTTCCAGAGAAGGTGGAGTTTGAGGTTGACTCTTTCGTTTTGAAGGAAGATATTCCTAATTCCTCCATGACTGAACAAGATCAAGCCACTGCAATTGATGATATCACTGAACAGAGAAATCCACGACAGTCACATCCACCTCAACGATGAGGTTTGTCACAACCGTGGTCCATGGCTCAGGAACTTCCAGTACAGAGACCGAGAAAGCCGACTCAAAGACTAATTGCAGAATCTATCAACATTGCTTATGCATTAGTTGCTGCACAAGAGATAGGAGACGATGGTGAACCAAGAAATTATTCTGAAGCTATCTCTAGTGGCGATTCAACAAAATAGATTGCTGCAATGCAGGAAGAGGTCAAGAGTCTTCATAAGAATGAAACTTGGGATCTGCTGAAATTGTCAGAAGGCAAACGAGTCATTAGCTGCAAGTGGATCTTTAAGAGAAAAGAAGGCATCCCCGGTGTTGAGAATGCAAGGTACAAAGCAAGATTTGTTGTAAGAGGTTTTGATCAACAGAAATGTATTGACTTTAATGGAGTATTTTCTCCCGTTGTTCCTCATACTTCAATTCGTATATTACTTGCTCTAGTTGCCTTGTATGATTTGGAGTTGGAACAGTTAGATGTGAAAACTGCTTTTCTTCATGGTAATCTTGAGGAAGAGATTTATATCTAGCAGTCGGAGGGGTTCATTGTTCTTGGAAAGGAGAACCATGTATGTCGTCTCAAAAAGTCTCTTTATGCTCTGAAGCAATCACCGAGACAATGGTATAAGAGGTTTGATTCTTTCATGATTGAACATGGCTACTCCAGAAGTAGTTATGATAATTGCGTCTATTTTCATAAGACATCTGATGGGTCATTCATATATTTACTGCTCTATATTGATGACATGTTGATTGCTGCAAAAGATAAATATCTTGTCAACAGGTTAAAGGCCCAACTTAGCAGTGAATTTGATATGAAGAATTTAGGTCCTGCCAAGAAGATTCTTGGAATGGAGATTAGCAGGACTCGTCAAGGCGGTAAACTTTTTTTATCACAAAAGAAGTATATTATGAAGATGCTTGACAGATTTAGAATGCAGGATTGCAAAGCTGTCAGTACTCCATTAGCTGCTCACTTCAAATTGTCACCTGATCAATGTTCTCAATCAGATGAGGACAAGAGACACATGTCACATGTCCCGTACTCAAATGCTGTTGGAAGCCTCATGTATGCCATGGTATGTACTAGGCCTGATTTGACTCATGATGTTAGTGTTGGTAGCAAATTCATGCACAATCCAGGCAAACAACATTGGGAAGCTGTCAAATGGATCTTTCGTTATTTGAAGGGTTCTGTTGATATTGGTTTGGTATTTGATAGACAAAGAGCTGATCCCGGAGGTGTAGTTGGTTATGTTGACGCTGACTACGGTGGTGATTTAGATCGAAGAAGGTCACTTTCAGCCTATATTTTTACACTTTGTGGTTCTGCTATCAGTTGATATTCATCACTTCAAGCCATCGCGGCCTTGTCCACCATTGAAGCAGAGTATATTGCTACCACTGAAGGAGTGAAAGAGACTATTTGGCTCCGAGGCTTGGTAAGTGAACTTGGTCTACATCAAGACATTATTGTTGTGTTCTGCGATAGTCAGAGTGCTGTTCATTTACCAGGAACAACAAACATCACTCAAAAACCAAGCATATTGATATTAAACACCATTTTATCCGAGATATTGTTGCTGCAGGAGATATCACAGTCGAGAAAATTCATACAGCTGAAAATCCTGCAGACATGTTAACCAAGCCACTTCCAACCGCTAAGTTCGATCATTACTTGGACTTAGCTGGTATCATTCATAATTGAACAAGGCTTCATGGCGAGAGAGTATTTTCAAAGGTGATCAAGGTGGAGATTTGTGGGCGCTGCTCACCTTTTGAGTTGGTCAACAAGGGCGGCTCCAATTTGTAAATTCTGCAGGTGCTGCCAAATTTCACTCAATTCTGCACCTGCTGTTCTCTCCCAAACCGAGGCTGCAAATTGAATTTCAAGAACAGGGTGCGGGAGCTGCCTATAAATAGACGCTCCCGCACCTCAACAAATTCATCCCCAAAACAGAGAAAAATCTCTCTCTCTCTCTCTATAGTTTTCCATTATATTATCTACTTCTTATTTTGGGTATTTTTCTTCCGTAGAGAATTATTATTTGGACTATTTATCTTGTTAGTCTAGATAAAATATTTTATACTCCCTACAAATTTATAGTGGAGAATTTGGCTCTCTCGCCGGTGGTTTTTTTGTCTCTATTTTGGTGTCATTTTTACTGTCATTCTTAATTTCTCATAATCTTTGGTTGAATTTATCTCGCTTCCACACTCTGTATCCCTACATATATATTTGAGTATCTAATTTATAATGCATGATCTTTTAGAGTGGGATTGGATATAAATTGTGTTTGAGATTTTATATTTTATATTTTGTAAAATTAAATTTTTGGTGAAAAAATAAATGAAATTTAAAGTAAAAAAATTATACATATTATGAAACGCAATCCAAATACGTAAAAATAAAAAGGTATAGAAAAATGTTAGAAAAAAAAGAATACCTCAGCGCAAGTTATTTGTGTAATGTAATGACAACTGTCCTTGAATTGTTCATTTCTTATGGTTTACGCACTGCCAATAACTTTGCACGCAACATGACCATTATGAAAAGAGTGTGCAGACTCTTCCGGATCATATACCTTACCCACGTGCACTTTCCTCATATGTGGTCCATCCTGTCATCGGATCACTGACGGGGTTGGCCCCGAAAGTACAGAAATTTGGCTGTCCAAACAGCCAACAATGGTTTCGGAGCATGTCAAGGGCAAACGATTTTCTGGGTGCTTTTCAGGATTTTTACTCAGTTTGGTCCATTTCTAAAAAAAATGGACTATCGTAGACTGAAAAAGAGGATGGTATAACTTCTTCCCTTCATTTTACTTGTCCCACCGCAAGCCCCACCTCATCCGGTTCCACGGGCTACTTCATCCGGTTCACAACCTGCTTCAAGCATCTCAAAGAAGATCTACTCTGCAAGCTTGATCTTTCCAACTTGGCCATAGGCACAAAGAACTAGTGTATAGACAATAACACAAGGACTGTAACTTAACTGTTCAACCAGAAATCTAATATTATACCAATTAATATGTGGCAACCATATCAAAAGGACAATACATAAGAAATACAAAAGGAAAGTACTGGACGCTGCAAAAAATAATGCAGGAACAACAAAATCTTTTAACCAAAAAAATCCAGTTATTGGAATGTGAATACCATCACGAATAGAGATCTGGGAATTCACAAACAAGAATGTAGCAGAGTTACCAAAGTGAAAAAAAAGAATGTCCTTTACCAAAAAAATCAAACAATATCAACAGGAGCCTAAATGTTCATCGCATACGAGTAACAGAATTACGGTTAACAGATGTTAAAACCAAATATAAGGAAAGTTCAAAGAATCTCACCTGTAATTTCATCCAAGAAAAGAAGTCTCCAACTTGCCTCCATCCCTTTTGCTCCTTTAACACAATACACATCTCCCTAAAAGTAAGTTTGGCAACGGAGGACCCCATTACCTCCCTCATATCATAGGAGCCTTCAGCCTTATCGAAGAGATTCCTTGTATAACACCATCAGAGATGGCGTTATAGAAAAAGCTATAACGCCATCTTTGATAGCGTTATACTAATGGACATAACGCCATTTCTTTTGGCGTTATGTCCATTTCTGTCCAATCACATATTATCTCAGTCCACTTTAGTCTATCTTTTACAAAAAAGGACCAAAGTGGGTAAAAACCCTGCTTTTCACGACCGTTTGGAAACCGAATTGGGATTTGAGACTCGAGACCCTCTCTTTAAAATTAATCGTGTAAAAAAGACATGTTAGGCTTTTTTCATAAAAAGTAAAGGATTTTTTAATCTTCTAGCTAAAATTAATAATTAAATTTAATAATTTTTGAGTTAAGTAGATATAAAAATAATATTATAAAAAAATAAAAATTTTCTAAACTTTAAAGTAGCTAAGTGAATTTTTTTTGAAGGGTAATAATAACATTTCAAATATCTATTATAATAATTGTTAATTTGACTAACAATCTATGGGATAAAGTAATATAAAAATAACATTACGAGGTGAAGAAAAAGTGATCCAAAATGTTAAGGTAATTTTTTGATATTTATCCTTTATAGTGATGCTTATATCAGTTTTAGCTACTCAACCATTAAAGTAATGTGCTTTTTCGATTAATGTCACTAATATTAGTTTTTAACTTTTTTTGTCATTGAGCAAAATTGAATCCGCGATTGATGCTGCTCTGTCACCTTCAGGAAAGAATCTAATCAGAAAAAGATATGAACTCCTAACATTTTTAATACTCAAGTGCAAAAATGTCCATACACCTCCGTTTTCAACCTATCTGACCCAAACCCACTAAATCTCCCCCCATTTTAAGCTAACGAAGGAGAGAAGTTACAATGATTGAAATAGAAGGAGGGTAAGTCTGGTCGAGTGATAAAGAAGGTGTTCGAATATTTTGTCCCCTGAATATTAAACATATAAGGTGCTTGTGTCTGTTTTGGGGTTGGATTCCACCATGAAATATGCCGGAGTGGCATAAACTGTAATTTAAATTTTATTTAATGACAAAAATAATTAAAAATTGACATTAGTAGTGTAAATCGAAAAAATATCTTATTTTAGTATCATCAGTAACCAATTTTTTTTAAATAATTATCTACGACAATATTTTTCTGCGGTAGTGACTTCTACATTTATATGGCCGAAGGTAAAAACTGCACTCAATCCCTGTGCCTGAGTCATTTTTTGGATCGTCAATTATGGAAAAAGCAAAAGAAGATGAAAATTGAATTGAGAACTTTTTCACCTAATCATTTGTTGAATTCTTTTTCTCTTTCAAATGGTCATAATGGGTTGAATATTTTTTTTTGTTCAGATTTTAAAATTTTGAAATTGTAAATTTAGAAATGCATAAGTAGTAAAATGTTAATTTTGTAAAATTTATTTACCTATTATTCTAAATATTAAACTTTCAGATTTTGCAAACTCGAAGTTCGAGTTTGAGTTGAGCTTTTTCAAATAAAGTTAGAGTTTTTGATCTCGTAATTTATTATTATTTTTGCACGAGCTCAATTCTTGGGCAAGCATGAATACGATAAGTTAAAAGTTAACTCGGCTCGACTCATTTGCACCCTTAATTCCGATGAGAAGAAGCTAAAAAGAAGGAAGGTTTTATAGTCAAACACCCATAGGGACTGGTATAAATCCTTTGCACATTGGAGATTCATACTATAAGAAAAATCCACACTCTTCAAATTTGGGTCAAGAAAATTTTGCAAATTTTTCCCTCTTTCCACATGTGGGGATGTCAAATTTGAAAGGAAATAATTCTATTGACAATTTTACCATTTTCAAAATTAAGTATGTGATCGAAATATGCGTCATTTGGCCAGATAATAGATTGACAAGTGGTGATGGTCCTTATTTTTACCATTGGTAAACGTATTGAAGACTATTTTGGCTGGAAAAAAAACTCTAGGGATGTAAATAGATTTTGTCCCATATTTTAGGGACCAAGTGGACCATTTCCCTTTCTTTTTACACTAAAATTTCTTTTTAATCTTTTCTGCTCAGAATGAAACCTGGCTTAACCTCCCAGTTTTTACGCTTGAGAAAGTTGACATTGGAGTTTCCTGAAATCCCATTTATTTGTTTCTTTTGTGTGTTTCATGAAAGTTGGCAAACATGGGGCAAAGCTCGTCTGCAGTGCAGAAGAAACTGGGGGTCTCCAATTTTTAACTAACTTGAACTGCACTTGCATGGTACATGTATATATATAAGAGTGCAAGAAGCACAAAGCAACGTTGTCTTAGCTGAAGTTCATTCATTCATAACCAGAAGCAAATGAAAAGTACCAAGCGTCTAGTAATAGCCCCATAGGGATTCATTTTTTTGGTGGCAAATTAGAAAATTAAGTTGGAGCCTACTACCAACAGTTATGGAATTAGCTGGAATGGCTCCAGCAGAGTCTAAGGCACCAGCTGCGATAACGGTCTCCAGTATTCTTTAAGCCAAAGGCTTAAAGAACACTAACAAACCGCTTATACAAGGGGTTTGATCGCCGATTTCTTCGTCTTCCTCATCATCAGGACCTTCATGATCCTCTTCTCCCTCATCATCATCTTCAGCCTCTTCTGCATTGGCTTCATCTTCACTTTTCGAATCTCCCTTTTCGACAATACTCTCATCAGGAGGATACCAGCAACCATCTGACAAATCAATATCTTGAACAATTTTGCCATTATCCTGTTTCAATTTAAAACGTTTCTGATCAATATCTCACTTGATATATCATTCTTTTAGAAAAGAGGAAAAAGGACGAAACCATTATGTTGTGTGAGCCTGGATTCAAGGTTTTTACCAGTTTCACTTGCCATCCTCCCCCGAATGTGTAACCACAAGGTGTGCAACCGTAGACTTGAAACATCATCATCTTTCCGTACACTTCTTCATCAATTGACATTTCAGCAAAATTTGCCGGTGAATATGGTTCTCCATGACCATGCATCATTTTCACCCACATCACATTCTGGCACTCGCACTAAGGCAAACACATAAGAAAAGCACCCATTATAGAAAATATGATTTCTAGCTGGGGAAGAAGGTGGGAGCCAAGTAAAATCCGGAAGTACCCATCCTTGATAGTTGAGGAGATTGTCCTGAGGCCAGACAATATCAGTCGGCACGCTTGTAAACAACCTAGGCCGTATTGCCACCGGCAATTGACTGCCAACTCTAACAGAAACATTGCGTTGCCGTGTGCAGCTGTTGCATTGAAGCTTGAAAATCAAGAAATTAACAATTGATATCACATGATCAAAATCAGATAACAGAGAGGAAATACACATAAAAAGAAAGTACCCGAATGCAATACGAATAACTATGGTTATCAAAACCGCCCTGCAACTGTAGGTAATTGCACCATAGCATTACTGGGGCTTTGAAGCACAGCATAAACTGGGAAGCCATCTCTTGAGTTTGATGATGTACAAAACTTGATTGAATCCAGTCCCTTAGAAACATTCATGATAAAACCTCCATTATATAGGGAGGAGGAAAAGCCATTGCATGGCTTTGGGAGACGAGTATAGGAAATCTAATGAAGAGATATCTGGCAAAACATTTGCAAAAAGAAGGAAACCAATTCTTTTGGGCACACAAAACCTGAGAAGAGGGAGAAGGGAAAGAATCAGAGAGGAAAAGAAAGGTGTTCGGGAATCGGAGAGGAAAAAATGGTGTTAAAGAGGGGAGATGATGCATGTAGAGGTAAAAACACACTGAATTTGAGAAAACAAGTAAAAACTATCAAAGAGGACGACATTATTAAGTCAGGCAGGGGGTCCGGACAAGAGCTGCTGGTGTCACGGGTGTGAAAAAATGTGAAAAAAGAGATGAGTTACTATATGAGTCATTGTAATGTGTATTTCAATAAACATTATAATAAGAATTGAGTATATTATAAATGGCAATTTAATTCTATTATAAATTTTAAAAAATCTATCATTTTATAAAAATACTACAATTTTAAAGGAATTAAAAATATAAATTACTAAATATAGTTATTTAATACTTAACATTAACATGTATCATCCAGGTACACATTAAAAAAATCCTTACTATATATTTATGCATCATCATGAAAATATGTTAAAGAAATTTCAGAAGACTAATAGTGTGATTGGATAAGATTTGATTTTGAGATTTTTATCCTGAATTTTGTAAAAGTTAAATTATTTTTGAGAGGATATATGGGACTCACACTTGAAATTTTGGATTTGTTTTGAAACCAAACTAGCAAGTTCACCTTGAACTTATGTATCACTTAACTTACTACTATCTTCATGCTATGGTGATTTGTGAATTGTGACTACTATAGTCGTTCAATATTTTAGGAGGAAAGAGAAGATTAGAACATTAGGAATCTTTTGATTAGTTGGGACACATTAAACAGGTAAAAATAATACTCTCCATTTCAAAATATATCATAAAATATTTTTGTTTTACACATAGATTAAGATTTTAGTAAATTTTATTAAAAATTTTATAATATATAAAAAGTCTCTATTTAAAAATAATATGTTAGTTTCTTAAATTTAAATTTAATACTAAAATTTTATGTTTTAATTGGTTAGTTGGGCAACAAATGATTTTTGAAAAATAGAAGCATTAAAATAAGTAGTTGGAGATCAAAATAAAGTTGAAAATAAAATAATAAATGAAATATTTATATACAAAGATGATATATATCGTGAAATAAACTAAAAACTAAAGTAAGACATACACTTTAAGATGAGGGAGTGTTTCTTATGGAATTGAATGTTCATATTTCTTTTAAGATATTCAAAATTGAATGTACACTTTTTAAAAGTAATTATATATTTTATTTTAAATTTTTTAATTTAAAGAAATTGAGTTCCACTAATAAAATAGTCTCAGTAAAACCTCTTGACTCTCTTAATTTAAGTGTCCATTAACATATAGATTCTACCACTAAAATTTTTAATTAATAAAGATATTTTGATAAATTTTTTATAGTCAAACTATATTTTGCATATTTTTTATTCTAATTTAAAATAGAATATTTGATTCTGATGGATAAGTTATAAAAATTTTCACGAATTAGAATTTTGTGTGTATATATATATATATATATATAAATATATATATATATATATATATATATATATATATATATATATATATATATATATATATATATAACATTTTTACTCTCTTTCTTTCTCTAAGAGCCTTGGAGTCTTCATTCTTATTTTTTAGAATTTTAAAATTTTTAACTAGATAAAAAATTTATTAATGGTTGGAATTTAAACTTTTAAATCTAAAAATTCCAATTTTTAGCCCCATTTCCCCCATTAAATCCCCTAATTTGTGTAAGGCCTAATCCTTAACCACTTGGCCCATTAAGTCCCCGAAGTTATCGTTGATTCTTTTTTGTTATTAGTTAGAAAACATGTCATTGGCAAAAATATTTTTTTACGATAAAATGATACAAAATTCTTGCCTACCCTGAATAAATATTTTAATTTTAACTTAAACTCCTAATAACTTTTCACTACATGCACACAACTCCCTACTCTACTTACACTTCCTTCACAAACTTTTGCTCACAAAATTTTTTATCATTTTTTATCGTCACTTGAAACAAACCTTTGTTGTTCATTAGACATGGTCTTCATTTTCTAAATTGTGGAGGTAATCTTTTCAAATTTTTTTATACATATTGTTCTTATTTTCTTCTTTTTCCTTTTTTACTATAATATTTGACTTCTGAGTTCCATAAATAGTGTTATATATTTGATTTCCTTTTTTTTCTTGAAGAAATATTTTATTTTCCTGAGGAGGTTATCAATACTCAATGCAAAAGTTTTACATACGTTATAGGCATCAGGTATATTTATATTCTTTCATATTTTGTTCAAATATATGTTTTAATTTTACTATCTTTTTATTTTTTTTTGTAATACTATAAATTGAGTTTTGCAATTTTGGAGGCATCAGCGAAACATTTCTTAAAAACTTCTTCAGTTGGATACTATAAAATAAGAGATATGCACTTTTTGTTTTAATTGTTTAACCACGTAATTCTTTTTAGGAATAATATATAATTTTTTGAACCTCTGAATTTTCTGATCCTCAAGAAATCTAAAAGTTGTTCATGATTATCATATGTAGTTATGCATTTTCTCCCTTTTTGTAGGCTTCTTTGTTTTTCAGTTATTTTACCTCATTCATGTTTCACTTTCTACATCTTTCATGCCTTTTTTTTTTGTTTTGATTGGATTATGTACATTAAGACATACTCTCTCTATTTCAAAATATATGTCATATTTTTCTTTTACACGAAAATTAAGATTTTGATAAATTTTATAGAAAAAAGTTTGATAGATGTCTAAAATGCCCCTATTAAAAATTCTTAGTTAGTGTATCAAATTCAAATTTAGTATTGAGAATTGATATTTAAGGTGGTTAGTTGGAAAACTAATAATTGTTTTAAAAAAATTTTAAATAGTTGGTTGGAGGTAAGAGTAAAATTGAAAACAAAGTAATAAATGAAGCCTTTATATAGAAATATGACTTATATTTAGAAACAAATGAAAGTAGAAAGTTGGACATATATTTTGAAACGGAGTGAGTATTTTCAATTCTTTTAAGAGAAAGTAAGTTTTTGTTTTCTTTAGCATGTTTAAATATTTATATATTTCAACAACTTCGTTTTGATTATATAAATTTTTCTTTTTTTCTTCGAACGGATGATTTTAGAAATATTTATCTATTTGGCTCTTAGTACCTATTACTCTAATTTGATCCTTTATATACTAAAATTTAAGGACAAAAGAGCCTAATTGCTCATTAAAATATTTTACATCAGAACATGTATGACTTTGCAGTACATTGGATATGAAATGTAATGGTTGATGGTTGTTGAGTTTTTTTTTTTGGATTCATCAAGTGAATTAAAAGAAAGAAATAGTTTTTGTAAAGTATAAAAAGTATAATAACACTATAGTTTCTTTGTAGTAGATCAAAAACACTAATTTGATCCTTTATATACTAAAATTTAAGGACAAAAGAGCCTAATTGCTCATTAAAATATTTTACATCAGAACATGTATGACTTTGCAGTACATTGGATATGAAATGTAATGGTTGACAGTTGTTGAGTTTTTTTTTTTTTGGATTCATCAAGTGGATTAAAAGAAAGAAATAGTTTTTGTAAAGTATAAAAAGTATAATAACACTATAGTTTCTTTGTAGTAGATCAAAAACACTACTTTTTTGGAAACATTTGAGCAATGATCTAAGAATTTTTTAATTTTGAAAAAAAAATTTCTTTGTGGTTTTAATATAAAATATTAATATATTTTATTTTGTAAATTATTTATTTTTTAGGAAAAGGGAGAGACGAGGAAGGGGAGAAGGATTTTAAGTCACAATGATTTTATTACAAATATATTTTATTTTTCTTAGTGGAGGCTTTCTTTAAAAATTAGTGTAAGAATATCACAATTAAAATAAGTTTACTTTGAGGTTTTAATATTTAAATTTTTTTTGAGGGGATGGGCTTGGGAAATAGAAACTTTTTTGATAATATTGAGCAATATATATTCACATATCAACATAAAATTAATACTTTATAAATAATTAATGCACATAACTATTTTCTCTTGAAAGAATCTCTTTTTAGAGATTTTTAATGAAAAAGTGTCAATAGTTTTATATAAAATGGATAGTTTATACTAACATATTTGACTTTTTTTCTTTATTTACTAAAATAAATAATTTTTATTGTAATCATTCAATTTTGGATGGAGGAAGTAGTATGGGAAAGAAATTTGACTTGCTATTTCAATAGTGTTTTTCTCTTAAAAATTTGATCATGATAGTATTTTAGGAACATTTTGTGGTAAGAGTATAATTAGTTTATTTTAAGAACATTTTAGTATTAGAATGGTTGTTTAAATATTTGATTTCTTTTCTTTTTTATTTTTATAAGTAACTTCATAAATGAGTATTTGAAGTTAACTACTTCAATCTTCGTACATGAATCCTTACTAGGTGGATTCAAGTTTTTTTTTCTTCAAAGAGTTCATAGTTATTCAAGTATTTGATTCTTTTTTTTATTTTTATAAATAATTTCATAAATTAGTATTTTAATTTTTAATCATTTCATCATTTGTGCAAGTATGTTCGACATTTCTTACTCAATTTTTTATTTATTTGGAATGAAAAACAAATAAGGTTGTGAGTTTACTATTTTTTTAAAATACACATAATAAATGGTATATATATTTATTTTTACAACCTCTTCCTACTATTGCTTACAACTACTTGTAAGTGGATAATGTTTTTATTAAACACATAAAATTGATTTTATAGTTGTAATTTTTTAAATACATTTTAGTAATTTTTATTATAAATAAAAAATTTTATATTCGTGCATACTACGAGCTTTTACACTAGTTTTTAGATAATATCTAGATCAATTTCACAGCTTTCCTATATATAGGTATTCATGTGTAAGCCAACACTACTCTCCGTCCCCTATTTTCTCCTCCTCTCTACTCCTCTCTGCATAGTGATGGTTTCTTCGCTTCCTTTTCTTTGGCTAGATCTTAGCCAGATCCTTTTGTTTTCTTTTTTCTTTTTTGTGATCTCACTCCATATTTTGACTATAAACCATTGTAGTTCTTTTTCTACACATTTTTTATCGAAATTTAAAAGGCAAATGTGGGATCTTTTGTATATCTTTGCAGATCGTGCTATTTTGCTATTGGATAAATCTATATGTCCAGGCTTGATCTATGTCATTTTTCAATATTTTGACAAACTTTAGAACTATTGATTCGCCCATATTTTTCAAATTGCTATCTTTAAGAAAGAGGTTCAAACTAGATTACTCTTGCCTTTGTCCTCCAAGAATAGCAATGAAAATGCTGAGAAGAAGATTGAAGTATGTTTGCTTATTTTCTTATTAGTACTCGTATTATTGTATTTTACCCATATAGGATATCTAGTGTATGAGATATTTTTTATTACTATGGTTTTCGAATCACTATGTAATATTTTTATTTTTCTTGCTGTTAAGATCATCCCAATCCCTCAATTTTCCTTTTTTGATTTATTAGAGAAGGAATTTAAGGATTTTATTGGCTATAGTCCTAACCATTTTACTGCTAATGAATGGCAAGAGTTTCTTTTTCAATTATGTTCTGAATTTTCTTTTTGTGCTGTTCGCTCTTCGTTTCAATATTATTGCATGTCTACTAGAAAATTTTTACTTTTATTTTAGAGGTTTTTGTCTTCCAGATTTTTTTCTTGTTTTATTTTTTTCATGATTTGAATGAAAAAAAAAAAAAACCGTCGCACCTGTGGAAGCTCAATGTTGGGATGGGTGAGCTTGGATCAAGCAGTCTCACCTTTGTCAAGTTAAGCTGCCCAATCGCCATGAAGTATACCTTCAAATAAGTAATTTATATGCGATGTTTTTTTTTTTTGTTTGAGAACATATATCCGATGTTAATATTGAGCTACTATAAAGACAAATTTTTAGAATCTAAACAAAAAAATTACTCCTTTTATCTACAATTAAACATCCCATTTTCACTTAACAATATAAAATTAAGGAGAATAGTTTTACTATAAAAAAATTACTATGATATTTTATTTAATTAAAGAGGTTAATAATAGGATTCACATGTTAGTGAAACTTAAATTCTTTAAATCAAAAGAGTGAGAGAGATTAGTAGCGGAGCCCTTGTATTAGTGGGGTTTACTCTCTTAAATTAAGAAAATTGTTAATGAAAATTTATACAAAAAATATAAACATTTTAAGAAAATAGACATTCAATTATGGATATCTTTAAAAGAAAATAACATTTATTGTAGGGAAAAGGAATATGTAATTTTATTCGTAAGTGACTTTATGCCCTAAAGTGCTAAGAATACTATGGTTAGCAGCATATCAAATTTTATGTTGGCCTGCGCAACCAATTCTAATTTTAGTACTATCAAATGTGATATGAAACGGCTTGAATAAAAAACTTTTTGTAACAACATTAAATAGATGTTTCAACCTATACTTTTTAATTACAAAAAAGAATTAGACATTCCATTAATTTATGAATTGTGCCAAGAGTTCTATCTTTCGAAAAGATATAGGAAAAAAGAAGAAAAACAAGGATTTTTGCTTTTGAAATTATTCTATTTTATTTCGTTCCTATTCTCCTTTCTCATGAAAAGGGATTTTAATCAAAATAAAAAATTACTTCGTTCTTGATAGTTATTTACTTAATCAGGAATGCCTGTGATGAGCTGACCAGGGTGAGTCTGGCTCCTTTTTCTACAAGTTGAGGAACCTCTATCCCACATCTGCCCTAACAAGCTCGCGAGCTTGGGTGTTTTTTTAAGTGCTAATTTTTTTTTCTCTTTTTATCACATATGTATATATAAATTCATAATTGAGATTTAAAAAATCTTTGGCTGAATATATATATATATATATATATATATATATATATATATATATATATATATATATATATATATATATATATATCCTAACCTAAATAAATTTCTATAAGAAAAATATTTACAACGGTATAACAATATAACAAGAATGGAGAGATTGATTTTATGAAATTCAATCATTCAACCCTGATTGCAGCCATGATCATTACCATGTGTAATTGAGGTAGAGTTTGTGCCAAGATTGTCATGCTTTCACTTTTCTATGATGTTCCTAACGTTTGGGAAAATGTAGAATTCATGAAGTGTTTGCATAAAAACTCCATTAAACTCTTCAATTTCAAATGAGAAAATAAAAAAAAAAATTGGACAATTTAGCTCCTCTTGCTCTACTTTGGACACCAAAGGATCTCTCAATTTTTTTAATCTATTAAGTCTATCTTATTTTTATGTTTGGACTTTAAAGGATATTTTTTTTAACTTATTATTTCTTCTTCTTTTTAATTTGGACACTTCAGGACCTTTCATTTCCTTTTTAGTGAGGCTTCCAGGCCAAATGAGCTAACCTGCAATAGACCAAAAGGGAGCCGACCCATTTGACAACACTAAATTTGCTTTCAAACTTATATCTCAAAATAACATAACAAATTGAATAAAACTCAACGGCAATTTAACTTGTCGAATCCTAAATTCGCCGTGGTATCCAAGTTGTTCAAGAATTAGGACTCTAATTGTCAAAAGTACAAGGGAAGAAAGTGCTTCATAAAGCTTAGTCTAATTTCAAATGGCTTCTTCTCTAGTGGTATTTGATTAGCACTTGGCAATTTCCCAAGCTTCATTCATGGTAAAGTTCCAAAGCAGCGGCACCCTATCAACAACAACAAAGGAAAAAAAAAAAAAAAAGGAGAGAGAGTATATGGCGTTCTTCATTTACAGTTATCATTTGGGCGCGGGGGCCGCTTGAAAGGGGAAGCTTGTGCTTGATACCTGATAGAAAAATTATATCTTTGAATAATAGAATTGGAATAGCTTGGACCTGACCAAGGGTCGTCTTATAAATATCTTCTCAGTTCAGATATGTCACCACCACCTTCAGATCACTGTAGTTGCTAATTTCAGAATGCATATTCTTTTGCTATGCACCAAACAAAATTAAATGAAAATTCTAGTCAATTCTTTGATTCAATAATAACGGATGCTAGAAATATCAATGCATATTCAACCATTTTCCCAAATCTTTCTTTCTTAAGTGTTCTCTCATCTGTTTTAATGATTAATTAGTCGTCAAACTCAGCAAAGACAATGAGAAATTCGATACTTCAGCTACTTTAGGCTCTTCCTCTTCTGCCTCTTCTTCATCTTCCTCAATCTCATCCTCCTCTGAATCAAAGGCCTGAGTCCAGTATCCAGTCGACAAATCAATGTCTAGAACAATTTCTCCGTTCTCCTGATCGAATATGATGTTAGGTTTCAACTTGGTCCAAATTTGAGGCTACAATTTGAAGTCTAAAATTGTAGGTAGTGTTCAAAAATTGACTATTGAATTGTTAGGCAAAAATTAGGCAATTCAAAGTCAAAAATAACAACTTAAATTCAAGAATTGTGGATGGCATATGCCTATAAATACCAATGCATAATGAGAGAATGTCATTGGTAATATTGGTGAGAGAATTGAAGGCACCAAAGAAAAAAGAGAGAAGAGAGAAAAGAGTGAGGTTTTATCATTCTTTTGTGAGTTTGTGTTTTATCTCTTTTCTTTGATATCCACCTATTTTGGTGAAGATAGTTGTGTTACCTTCTAGTATATCTAGAGGAAGATTTGTTACCCCATTTTTATAGTGGAAGTATTGGTCAATATTTGGCCCGTGGTTTTTACCCGTTTTGGGGTTTTCCACGTAAATCTTGGTGTCAGAATATTTTCAAGTTTTTGTCAGATTTATTTCTGCTAGGTGGTTATTGATAAATTCTCACTTTATCAATACCAGAGTTTTGGGAGAGTCATTTTAATCCTGGTAGTGTGGGTTATTTATTTTGGGATTTATTTTTCATTGTTTTGTTTTATTTATCCTAACCTCCCAACAAAGTGGTATCAGAGCCTTGGTCAATTTATTTTAATGGAGGAGTCAACTTCTTCTTCTGGTAGCATGATTAAAGTGACTTCAAGTAACTATGCTGTTTGGAAGCCTAGAATGGAAGACTTGTTATATTGTAAAGATATGTATGAACCCATTTTTGGTGATGTTGCAAAACCAGAGGGTATATCTGATGTTGTATGGGCTAAAATGCATAGAAAAACTATTGGTCATATTAGGAGTTGGATTGACCAAAGTGTGTTCAATCATGTTTCAGGCGAAACAAGAGCAGATGTGATGTGGAAAAAATTAGAGACCATGTTCGAAAGAAAATATGGTCTTAACAAAGTTTCTTTGTTGAAACAGATTACGCGGTTGCGGTACAAAGAAGGAGCAAATATGTCCGAGCACCTGAATGATTTTCAGGGATTAATAAACCGCACTGATGCTGTAAATCTGAAACTAGATGAGGAGGTACAAGCACTCTTACTATTTACTTCACTCCCTGATAGTTGGGAAACACTTGTTGTTTCTGTCTTAAATTCTGCTCCAAGTGGTGGTGTTACATTGGAGATGGTCAAAGAAGCTTTGTACAATGAAGAAACCAGGAGGAAGGATCAAGGATTAAATTCGGAGTCTCAAGCACTTGTTGCTGAAAGGAATCACCGGAGGGGGAGAAGTAAGTCCAGAGATCCCCACAACAGATATGACAGATCAAGAGGTAAGTCCAAGTCTAAAAGAGATATTGAATGCTTCTATTGTCACAAGAAGGGGCATTACAAGAATGAATGCCGGAAATGGAAGAAAGATCGAGCCAACACAAAAGGAGAAGCCAAGGAAGAAATTTCAGAAACAGCTGCCACAACAACCGATGATGAAATCGAACTTGTTTGTGATGATTCCAGTATTAACCTAGTGTGTCATAACAGTGACTGGGTTATTGACTCAGGAGCTTCTTATCATGTTACTTCTCACAGGGAATTCTTCTCATCTTACACACCAGGAGATTTTGGTCATGTAAAAATGGGAAATGATGGCTCTTGCAAAATAATCGGTATTGGAGACATTCACCTTAATTCCAGTACCGGTTGTCAACTAATTTTAAAGAACGTGAGACATGTACCAGATGTTCATCTCAACCTCATCTCCACCGGCAAGCTTGATGATGAAGGTTATGCAAACAAATTCAACAACGGAAAATGGAAGCTGACAAAAGGAAATCTTATCATCGCCAAAGGTACAAAAGCAAGCTCACTTTACGTGATGAAAGCAAAGCTTAGTAATGGAGAAGTAAATACAGTTTCAGAATCTTACTCAAATCTTTGGCATAAAAGACTTGACCACATGAGTGAAAAAGGACTCCAAAGACTTGTCAAACAACAACTCCTGCCGGATGTAAAAGGTGTAAGTCTCAAATCCTGCACTCATTGTTTAGTTGGAAAACAACATAGAGTTGCATTTCAGAAATTTTCTCCATCTAGAAAATTATTTCCTTTGGAGTTGGTTCATACTGATGTATGTCATATGGGTGAAAGAACACTTGGTGGTGCATTATATTTTGTGACCTTCATTGATGATTTTTTCTCGGAAGGTATGATGTTTTTCTTTGAAGTCAAAGGATCGAAAGTTATAGATGTTTTCAAAAACTTCCATGTCAAGGTGGAAAGAGAAACAGGGAAGAAAAATTGAAGTGTGTCAGGGGCTGACAATGGTGGTGAATACAGAGGCCCTTTTTGAAGCATATTGCAGAGTCATGGCATCGGACTTGAGAAAAGTGTACCAAAGACTCCACAACACAATGGTGTAGCTGAAAGGATGAACAGGGACAATTACGTAACGCATCGGATGCATGCTCTCTCATGCCAAACTCGCCAAAACCTTTCCAGGGGTGAGGCAATGAGAACGGCAGATTCACTTGATCAACCTTTCTCCTTCGGTTCCTTTGGGTGGTGATATTCCTCAAAGAGTTTGGACAGTAATGAAATCTCTTACAAGCATTTGAGAGTTTTTGGTCTGCAGAACATTTGTTCACATTCCCAAAGACGAAAGGTCTAAACTTGATAGTAAGGCCAAACAATGTATTTTCTTGGGATATGGACATGAAGAGTTCGGATACGGACTATGGGATCCTCGTTGATAAGAAATTGATTAGAAGTAGAGATGTTGTCTTCTTTGAAGATCAAACCATTGAAGACATCAAGAAAGATGATAAACCAAGATCGGATCCGAAATTCCAGTCAACCTAGACCCAAAGACCTCAACATATCAATCATGACGAGCACGGGGAGTTGAGGCGAGCAGGGACAACAATGGTGATGTTCCACTAGCTGAGCCCAAAGCAATACCACCAGCTCCACAACCACAACCGGAACCCGGGAGATCCACCGGAGAAAGGAGGTCTTCCACCGGATACAATACACAAGAGTACGTGTCTGCTCACTCGATGGGGGAGAACTGAAACTTATGAAGAAGTCAGTAAACCATGAAAGTAAAAATGAGTGGTTGAAAGCTATGCAAGAAGAGATGAAATCTTTGCATGACAATCATACATATGATTTGGTGAAACTTCCGAAAGGGAAAAGAGCCTTGAAGAACAAATGGGTGTACAAGCTAAAGACAGAAGAAAATATCTCCAAACCAAGATACAAGGCCAGGTTGGTCGTGAAAGGTTTCTATCAAAAGAAAGGTATTGATTTTGAGGAAATATTTTCTCCTGTAGTTAAAATGTCTTCTATCAGAGTTGTTCTTGGACTAGCAGCTAGCTTGAACTTGGAGATTCAACAACTTGACGTAAAGACAGCCTTTCTTCATGGAGATCTTGAAGAAGAAATCTACATGGAGCAGCCGGAGGGGTTCAAAGTCAAAGGAAATGAACACCTTGTTTGTCAACTCAAGAAAAGCTTGTACGGGTTGAAGCAAGCACCAAGACAGTGGTACAAGAAATTTGATTCTTTCATGTCAGAACATGGCTATTGCAGGACCACACCAGATCATTGCGTGTTCGTGAAGAGATTTTCTAATGGTGATTTTATTATTCTGCTTCTTTATGTTGATGACATGTTAATTGTTGGCCAGGATACTGCCAAAATTGCAAGGTTAAAGAAGGAGTTAAGCAAGTCTTTTGCAATGAAAGACTTAGGGCCAGCTAAGCAAATTCTTGGAATGAGGATCACTCGAGATAGACAAAATGGTAAACTTTGGTTGTCTCAAGAGAAGTACATTGAGAAAGTCCTTGACCGTTTCAACATGAGCAAGGCCAAGACGGTTTCTACTCCACTAGCAGGTCACTTCAAGCTCAGTACGAAGCAATGTCCTAAAAGTGAGCAAGATAAGGAAGATATGAAGAAAGTTCCTTATTCTTCAGCGGTTGGTAGCTTAATGTATGCTATGGTGTGCACCAGGCGAGATATAGCTCATGCGATTAGTGTAAGTTAGTCGATTTCTCTCTAATCTCGGTAGAGAGCATTGGAATGCGGTCAAATGGATACTCGGGTATCTTAAAGGTACAACAAAAATATTGTCCCGTGTTTTGGAAATGCAAAACCTCGTATTAGAATGTTATACAGATGCAGACATGGCTGGAGACATTGATAATAGAAGATCCACGTCAGGATACCTAATGAAGTTTGGAGGTGCAGCAGTTTCTTGGCAAAGCAGACTACAAAAATGTGTTGCTCTTTCTACTACAGAAGCAGAGTATATAGCCACTCATCGAAGCAAGTAAGGAAATCCCGTGGTTGAAGAAATTCTTACAAGAATTGGGAGTTAAGCAACAAAGGTATGAACTTTATTGTGATAGTCAAAGTGCAATCCATCTTTGCAAAAAATTCAACCTTTCATTCTCGTTCAAAGCACATCGATGTTCGGTATCATTGGATTCGGGATGTTTTGGAGTCAAAAGAATTAGTACTCGAAAAAGATACACACCGACGAGAATGGTGCGGATATGATGACCAAGTCATTGCCAAAAGAAAAGTTTGACTTTTGCGATGCGAAGGCTAGTATGGTGAAACTCTCTCAATAAGTTGAAAGGGGAGATTTGTTAGGTTTCAACTTGGTCCAAATTTGAGGCTACAATTTGAAGTCTAAAATTGTAGGTAGTGTTCAAAAAATTGACTATTGAATTGTTAGGCAAAAAATTAGGCAATTCAAAGTCAAAAATAACAACTTAAATTCAAGAATTGTGGATGGCATATGCCTATAAATACCAATGCATAATGAGAGAATGTCATTGGTAATATTGGTGAGAGAATTGAAGGCACCAAAGAAAAAAGAGAGAAGAGAGAAAAGAGTGAGGTTTTATCATTCTTTTGTGAGTTTGTGTTTTATCTCTTTTCTTTGATATCCACCTATTTTGGTGAAGATAGTTGTGTTACCTTCTAGTATATCTAGAGGAAGATTTGTTACCCCATTTTTATAGTGGAAGTATTGGTCAATATTTGGCCCGTGGTTTTTACCCGTTTTGGGGTTTTCCACGTAAATCTTGGTGTCAGAATATTTTCAAGTTTTTGTCAGATTTATTTCTGCTAGGTGGTTATTGATAAATTCTCACTTTATCAATACTAAAGTTTTGGGAGAGTCATTTTAATCCTGGTAGTGTGGGTTATTTATTTTGGGATTTATTTTTCATTGTTTTGTTTTATTTATCCTAACCTCCCAACATATGAAAAATAGAATACGTAGTTCAAGTGCATGTAAGGAGAAAATGTACATACAAAAGCAAATGATGAAAAACTTACTAGTTGAACTTCCCATCTCCATTCTTCTCCATATTCCCAACTGCTAATGGTGCAATTGAAGCACTCAAATTGCATCATTTTTCCCCAGGAGGTCACATCACCACGGCACTCTCCAAAGGCAAGACCGACTCCACCAATCATCCTCACCCAGTATGCATTTTTGCATCTCTTGCACTAGTAAGTAATTCATATAACTACCATTAGTTTCTGTAATTATAACTTCGACAGATGAAATGAAAAATGGAAACATACACAGTACGTAGACGCACCTGATCTCCAAAGTCTTGTTCAAATTCATCTTCATCTTCAAAATCATTTTTTTCCATCAAGTAAAACCATTGATTAACGTCCAAAGAAGGATCTCTCATGAGGATGTGCCATTTTTCTCCACAAGAATTGCATTGTAGCTGCATTCAACACAAATAAACTTCAAACTTCGAAAATCATATATAAACAGACTTAAGCAGAAAAGAAAGTAAGTTTTTATTACCTGGATGTCGTATTCGATGTTATCAAACATTCCACAGTTGATCTGCAAAGCATGGCAATGGGTTAAGCTGGCTTTAAATTGCAACATATAGAGAGAGACCTTACTAGCACCATTCATTTGACTCCCAAAGAACTAGAACGACAGACCACTAATTTTGGAATTTAGGGATACAGATACAGTGCCTTGAAAGTGTAGAGACAATAAAGCACCTAATAAATAGGGAAGATGAGAAGTCATTGCATGGGATTAGGGGAGAATTAATTAAGATGGAAATCATTTCAAATGAAGAGAAGTGAGCGGCAAAAATCGCTGTCTCGAACCTCAGAAATGAGAATGATATATCAATAAGAAGGGAATACATTTGTGGAACACAAAACCCAAAGAAAGATATAAGGGGGAATAATTGGCAGAGGAGAGAGGGACTCAAAGTGAAGATGATTTAACCAGATGGAGGGAAAAAAACTGAAAATTTTGAGAAACACGAAGACTACCTGAAGAGAAAGAAAACGATTAAGAGGACTAGAGAAAAGAGGCGATCGCTTTTACAGGTCAAAGAGGGAAGAAAGGGAGACAAATTAGTCACCATATACTGCTATTTGCGTGCATGGTTATGCTTAGTTGTTTGCTCAGGTAAAAGAAGTTTCGGGGGGGAAAGAAAGGAATTGCGACAAGGATTGACACATATTCTATTTATTGCTATATTTATTGGACAATTACTGTGAATTAAATGTACCAAAGAAAAGGGGAAATGATATTTCAGTAAATGGAATCCTAAAAGTTGGATTATCAGAGCCTCCTCAAGGAAAACTATTCAAGACATTCTGAGTATTACATGTTGAAATTTTAGTATGTTTATTAGTGACTCTGATTTCTTAGATATCAATGCCTTCATTAAAATCTTGAGATGAATTAGAACATAGTTAGTAGAAAGATCTGCTTCTGGAGTGCAATGCCGTGTTTTGATGAAACTAATTGGAAGTATGCAGTTATAATGCTATTTTATAACTTAATATCTCATTTATCTGCGAAACAAAAGTACAAAAAGGAAAATTTACAGTACAAATGGATATAAAAACATCTATACCCAGCCAAAAAAAAAAAAAAACATCAAAGGTATTTTTGTCATTTTGAAGCGATGAAATCTTCATAATTTTCAATACCATCATTTTGTACAAGAGTATTTTGGCATTTTTTATATTTTATAGCAAAGGTATTTTGATCATTTTGTACAAAGGATATTTTCATTACTTTATACCACAGAGATTTTAATCATTTTGTACAAAGGTGTTATCTGTGTTATTTTACGTCAAAGTATTTTCATCATTTTGCAATAGGGGCATTGTGATGATTTTGATCCAAGAGTATTTTTGTCATTTCACACTAAGGGTATATTTGTTATTCTACAGTAAGGATATTTTAGTTATTTTGCATATGCGTTTATGTGAGTGTACATACGTGACAGAGCATATGTGTAAAATTAGTGTTTAAATTGTGTTGGAGAAAGTGTGTGTTTGTGTGTGTGAAAGAGAAAAAGAGTGTATGTGTGAGAGAGAGAGAGAGTGTGTGTGTGCGCACTTGCATGTGTGAGAAAGAGTGGCTACTATGCGGGGAATCAGTTTTTACAGTGTGTGAGAGAAAGCAAGAGAGAGAAGGCGGGGGGGAGGGGTGAAGGGGTGGAGATAGTTGAGTGTGTTAAATTTGATGAATAAATAACTATATACGCACATACACAAGTATTTTTGCCATTTTATACTAAAGACATTTTGGTCATTTTTGTACAAAGGGTATTTTCATCACTTTATACCAAAGGCATTTTGGTCACTTTGCACAAAGGCCATTTTCATCATTTTATGACAAATTATTTTCATCATTTTTTACCAAAGGTATTTCTATCATTTTGGAGTAGAGGCATTGTGATAATTTTGAACCAAGAGTATTTTTGTTATTTCACACTAACGGTATATTTGTTATTTTGTAATATTGGCATTATTGTCATTTTGCAACCATTTTTTGTCATTTTTGTCTTCATTTGCTATTGTTTTTAGGATATTAAGCAAAATATGATAAATTTATTTTTCAAATCAAACTCATATGTACAACATCTATGAATTTCAACTGAACTTCGCAATAGAACTAGAGGCAAGGATTGTATTCTTTTGAAAAAATTAAATTTGAGACTAAAATTATAAAAATTAGAATTAAGAGATATGTTTAAGAGGAAAAATAGTTAGGGAACTATTTTTGTGAATTACTCTTTTTTATATTGCAATTTGTTTATTTTTTCCAGTGGATTGGCTCCATGTATATAGTGAAAATTGTAACTTCCCCTCTCTCTCTCTCTCTCTCTCTCGGGGAAGGGAGGCATTCATCAAATTTATTAAATTTATAGAAATTTTTTATCTAAGATTTCCAGTTGCCTTTAAATGAAATTGTCGTTTCTTTGTTCATAGGAGTTTCTTCTTTTTTTTCCCCCAAATGAAATTTTCTCATCCATATCTTTGTATTTAGTAAAATTGCGGAATTCAATTCAAATTCAAATTTCATTATTTGAAACATCAAAAAATACATGGGGTTGGAAATCAACATGTAAACATAAAGTTGCCCCTAATGTGTGTGTATTTGTGTATAGTTTTTGTGTGGGCTTATGTGTTTTTTTTTTTTTGGTGTTTTTTTGTGCATGGCTTTATGTTGTATATGAAATTATTATTTATAATGTATAAGTTTGTGTAGGGGGGCGGGGGAGGGGAAACACCAATGGTATTTTTGTCATTTTACACTAAATTTATTTTTGTCATTTTATACCCAGGCTATTCTTGTCATTTTTCATTTTTATCATTTTTCACCAAGGGTATCTTCGTTATTTTGTTGTAAGAGTATATTTGTCATTTTATACGAAAGAGATTTTGGTCATTTGTATTAAAGATATCTTTTTTATCATTTTACATGAAAGGAATTTCATCATTTTATTTATTTTCGTCATTTTGATAATTTTGCAACAGAGGTACTTTTGTCATTTTGCAATAGAAGCATTTTGATCATTTGTTTGTGTGAATTTGCGTGTGTATGTGAGAGAAAAACTTACGTGTGTGTGTGTGAAAAGGAAAGTGTGTGCGCGAAATTAGTATTTATGATGTGTGTATGTACATGTGAGAATGAGTGGTGAGAGAGAGGGAAATAATACTTGCGTGTGAATGTGTACGAGATAGACAGTGTGAGATATGTGAAATAAGTGTGTATTGTGCGTGTGAGAGAGTGAGAGAAGGATATGCAAAGTTGTATAAAATAAATTAATAGACATATATATTAGTTATTATATGATATTTATCTACTTATTATTAAATGGCTTGTGGAGGATTTGAATTGATTTTGATTTATCTTTTTCTTGGGTGAAAATTGGGCCATTGGATTGTTGATGAAGGATTGAGATTTGATTGGATTTAGATTAATTTTGCTTTGTCTTTTTCTTGGATGCAAATTGGACGGTTGGATTGTTGATGAAGGGTTGAGATTTGATTGGCGAATTTCAATTTGGCTTTGTCTTTTTTTGCTTTAATTATTAAATATTTGTGTTACAAATAGTTTGTTAATAAAAATTTTGATGACTTTTTTAAAATAATTTTGTTTCAATAATAATTGCTTTGAGACCATAATATAATTAATAAATTAATTTTTTATTTTGAAAAATATGTATGTTTAAAAATAAATTAAAAATAAAAATTATAATACGTGCCTAAAAATAAATATTATTATAATAATATATTTAATCATTGTTTCAAACTTTATGTTAAGTATACAACGTAGATACATGAATTTTTATGTGATAATTATTTTAATTTTTTCGATGCGTTTTATCTTCACAATATACAATTTATATTTTTATACGCATGTCAAAATTTTACTCTATGTATTACAAATAATTTAATTTATATGTAATTATATAATTTTTTATATATAAAATTAATTGATATACAATATACGTGTTATGATTTTATAACATTTTATGAAAATTTTTATTTACATATTTTTTGTTAAAATAATATGTTACTGTATCAAATTTAAATTTAATATTAAATATTTATATTGCTAATATTTGTTAAAAATTGATGAATTTTTAAAAATAAAACCGTTTCAATAATAATTACTTTAAGACCATGATAAAATTAAAAGTAATGTTTATCTTTTCTTGGATAAAATTGGACTATTAGATTGTGGAATGAAGGGTTGTGATTTGACTGTCGCAAATTACAATTTAATATTAATTATTAAATATTTGTGTTACAAATAATTTGTTAATTAAAATTTTGATGAATTTTTTAAAATAATATTGTTTCAATAATAATTGCTTTGAGACCATAATATAATTAAAAATAAATATTTTATTTTGAAAAATATGTATATGTACAAATAAATTAAAACTAAAAATTATAATACATGTCTAGAAATAAATATTATTATAATGATACATTTAAATGTTGTCTAACCTATGTTAAGTATAGAACGTAGTACATGAATTTTTATGTGATAATTATTTTGACTTTTCGTGCGTTTCATGTCAAAATTTTACTCTATATATTACAAACAATTTAATTTATATGTAATTATGTAATTGTTTTATATATAAAATTAATTGATATGCACTATAAGTGTTATAATTTTATAAAATTTTATGAAAATTTTTATTTGTGTATTTTTTGTTAAAATAACAGGTTACTATATCAAATTTAAATCTAATATTAAATATTTATGTTTCTAATATTTGTTAAAAATTGATGAATTTTTGAAAATAAAATCGTTTCAATAATAATTACTTTAAGACCATAATAAAATTAAAAGTAATGATTATCTTTTTTAGATAAAATTGGACCCTTGGATTGTGGAATGAAGGGTTGTGATTTGACTGTCACAAATTTCAATTTAATATAATTATTAAATATTTGTGTTACAAATAGTTTGTTAATTAAAATTTTGATGAATTTTTTAAAATAATATCGTTTCAATAATAATTACTTTGAGACCATAATATAATTAATAAATAAATATTTTATTTTAAAAAATATGTATGTTTACAAATAAATTAAAAATAAAAATTATAATACGTGCTTTTAGAAATAAATATTATTATAATGATACATTTAATCGTTGTCTCAGCTTTATGTTACATAAATTTTTTATGTGATAATTATTTTGATTTTTCGTGCGTTTCACTTCACAATATACAATTTATATTTTTATACGCATGTCAAAAGTTTACTCTATATATTACAAACAATTTAATTTATATGTAATTTTGCAATTGTTTTATATATAAAATTAATTGATATGCACTATACGTGTTATGATTTTATAAAATTTTATGAAAATTTTTATTTATGTATTTTTTTGTAAAAATAACAGGTTACTATATCAAATTTAAATCTAATATTAAATATTTGTGTTGCTAATATTTTTTAAAAATTAATGAATTTTAAAAATAAAATCATTTCAATAATAATTACTCTAAGACCATGATAAAATTAAAGTATAATAATTTACCTATTAGCTACCTATATATTAAATGCTTGTTGAGGATTTACAATCATTTTGTTTTATTTTCATCTTGAAGTGGCTTGTTGAGGATTTGCAATCATTTTGTTTTGTCTTGAAAATTTTTAAAAATATATAGTAAAATATTGACTTATGTATAAAAAAATATTATAAATTTTGAAGTCAATAGCACGAAAGCTTAAAACAATTACAACAATTTAATTCTTACAATGTATTTATTGAGAAAAATATTCAATAACTATTCTAAAATTATATATATATTAAATAGCCATTAAAATATATACTAAAATATAAAGATACAAGGAAAAAAATAGATCACATTTTTTTAAATTAAAGGCACGAAAAGTCAAAACAATTGTTACAAAAAATTCTGATAATGTGTTGTATATTTAACATATATTAGAAAAACAGTCAAATTTATTTATAATAATACTCATTTTAAAAAATATATTATACTTTTCATTCTAATTTTTTGTACATATATGTATTTTTTAAAAATAAATTCTTTATTTCTTATTTTATTTTTCAAAAGTAATCAAATTTTTAACAAACTATTTGTAACATAAATATTTAATGGTAAATTTAAATTTGATACAGTAAAATATTATTTTTACAAAACATACAAAAAGTAAAATTTTTTATCATGGGTGATCGCTGAAGCTTAATGACTTGGGCTTTTATTGACTCATAAATGTGAATTTGCTCAAATACTATGTTTCTTTATTTAATATTTTGTTGTTAGATTTTAATTCTGCTCAAAATTTTTAATACTTCTTTATTTCATTAAATATTCTTTATCCACTTTAAAATTAAATATATAACTTGACAATTAAATATATGATATGTATTGTTTGTTTTCGTTCTAAATATGTTCTACACTAGATTGCATAAAATATTTAATAATATATAATCATAAAAAATACACTAAATATAAAACTAAAAATTATTTATTTCAACATTTTCACCCAAGAAAACACCCGCGCATTGCGCGGGCATTTAAACTAGTAAATTATGTAAATCTCATACAATTGAAATTCCAATTCTCAAATTTTCATATGAAATTGGATTTGTGAAGTTGCGAGAATGGAAATTGAAAATAAATTCCAATTTGTTAACAAAGTTTGGAACCAAACCAGCACTCCAATTCCAATTTCAAGCCTTCAATTCCTTGGCACCAAACACAACTTAAGTAGAAAAATGTTAAAATTGAAACCTCATCCTCTTATTTGTTGTTTACAAATTATTTTTAATGAAAAAATGAATTCACTTTCTCTTTCAGTTGCCCAAAAATAATAATAATAAAAGCCGTGTTTTTTTTCTTTTTCTGAAAAGAAAGAATAAGAACTACTAGCCAAGTATTTAATCTAGAATTAGCGAAGCCTAAATTCAAATGCAAGAGAGAGAGAGAGAAAAATGTAAAAATA
Organism: Rauvolfia tetraphylla; assembly: GCA_030512225.1. NCBI lineage: Eukaryota > Viridiplantae > Streptophyta > Magnoliopsida > Gentianales > Apocynaceae > Rauvolfia > Rauvolfia tetraphylla. Next base: position 1,564,047 of record JAJQKT010000023.1, read on the forward strand.
TAAAAAAGTATAGTATTTATATTATATATATATATCCTAAACGAGTATAAATATACTTGATAAGAAACTCATTATATCTCACACATATAAGAACTTTTTTTAAAATGTATAACCTTTTCTTTTGTTCCTTTTTTTAGTAATTGTAGAGACCTAAATTATTACGAGTTTGTTACAACAAATTGCTGCTCATATGATTTGCAAAATAGTGTTCTTTGTAAATTATTTTCGAATTATTGATGGTGCTCCGGAAAAGGCTACCCAGAATGGAAGAAGGGTCAGTAGAGAGAGTCTCCGGCATTTTGCGCACAGTGATCTGCTTATCCAAAATCATTGTCTCCATCAACTTTCTGCAACTCTGATGTGACAGAATAAAATGTATTAGAATCACAAGGCAAGAAGAGTATACAACATAAGCATCTTCATGAAATCAATCAATCAGAAGTCGGCAAAAACTTCTATAAAATTTTACGAAAATGCAAAAATATAGGTTTGGTTTTTCATTTCTCTCAGAGTATGAACTCGAAACCTTTAAGTGAAAATGTATTGCATATTGATATTTCACAGTAATGAGATAGCTAGATCCTAAACCATAAGGGCCTTATCAGTGTGGATATTCTTATCATTCTTCCCTGACATAATTGCCTAACTGCATCAAACAGCAATGAACTCAAAAACTTGAAGAACTAGTTAACCTTTTCTGGATTTTCAAGGAAAATTTAACAAAAGCAGGAATCATCTGGTAATTACAACTACTGTTATATCTTTTTTCATCTACACAGTGGCTAAACTGCGTTAGATAAAATTATCAAAGACTTTTGAGGATTTTCTCAAGGAAATTATGTATTGAAGAAGTTCACAATTCGCACTGGATATACCTTAGGCAAAAATCTAACAACATACCTGAGGATTCAGAGCATCCATCTGCTTTATAATATTGTCCTGTAAGAATAAAAGATCGTAATGAAACTAAACTATAAATAGCAACAAATTTTTGCTTACACAAAGATACATCATCAGAATTATCGGGAACAGTACATCAACAGTACAGTCCTTCGACCGGATATAATAAATAGGTTCGAGATTTGATGAAGTTGATGATCAAAGTGTTAACAATAATCGCAAATTAGGTGATTCTTGACCTAGCTAAAAAAGAAGGAAAAAACGGAAGGGAATTTATGAAGAGCTCAGAGAGGCAAATATAACCATAGTGTCATGTATGAAACTGCAGAGGACACAGTTGCCACCTCCAGATATGTGTTAATCTTTTAAGTCTACTAATTGAACATTTCGAGCCATAGGTTTTCCCTTGAGACTTCTGAGAGCAAAAAACCCACCATAGGTCATAACTTAACCCGAATGCCAAAGCACAATTCTATATCAAAGCCGCTTATAATATCTCCTCCTTTTTTCAGAAAATAACCTAAAGAGGTAAAATAAATTCTCTCTACAATTCTGTATCCAATCCACATACATAGTCCCCCTTGAACATGTATTATCAAAAGAAACATAGATCAGATAGGAATTCCAAACACATTTACAGCTGCTAGCTTCTCTTTTCAAAAGAAAGACCTCATTCCTCCTGATCTATTTAAACAACCAATTAAGTTTCAATACAGACTTTTGGCGTCAAAACTTCATCTTTTTAGCAACAAAAGGTAACATGTTTTAACATACACCATAACTTGAAAATAGTGCCTTGTAGAAGCATCAAAAGCTTATGGTCAAATAATATACCTCGGTTATTCCTGGATGTTGCATTACAATACCAAGAAGACGACGTATGAGCCCCTTGTAGACAATTTTATTTGTAGTCCCATCTCCATTTATCCAAGGCAGTATATAATGGAGCTCAAACGTGTCACCATTTTGATTGCTTTCCTCGGGAATCAATTCAGACTGACCCTGATCTTCAAATTGATGGGTGCTTTGAATTTCACTTGAAGGTCCACATAACTCTTTGGGATGATTTAAAATAGTGATTCTATGCAGCTCATGAGTATCCATACTTCTCATATTCAATCTGCTACTAGAATCAATTTCATCATTTTGTATATTTTCAATGCTATTTTTCCCTCCAGAATCTATAGATTGAGCAGTCTTAGGATGTTGGTCTTTTCCTGCCATAGAAGTCAGAAAGTATTTGGTCCGATACAATGAATCAACAACATGAATGGAGTCAAAAGCGTGGACCTGCAATAATGGCACCAAAAGTTAAGCTAAATAAACTAATTACATAAGAATTTCTTCTTTTTATTTTAAGTCTTTCCTAGCTTTCCTTTGTTTGCTCCTCCAGAACTCTTTCACCTTTGAAGCCTGTACAATTCCTGACAACTCTGGAAGAAAAGTGAAATGTCTTTTGTTGTTTGGAAAGAAAGAATATTTTATCTTTTCATCGATACAGTTTCCAGATCATTATTGACCTGCAATAAGAGTTGACTCTTACAGTACTCCTAAAATATCTTGAGTTTTTAATTTTTAGAGTATTCGTGGCTTATATCTTGTTAGTTGTTCAACCATAGTGTATTCTTAATGTCTAATACAGTTTCAAAGAAGCAAAATACCTAAGCATTTCTTTAACAAGGTTTGAATCATAGAGAACTTTGAACATTAAACTGAAGGGGGAAGGAGATTGATAAACCTCCAATCTCTAAAAATTCCAGAAATGATATGCTATATCTATATGCATGTAAGTTAATACGCATAATATACAAAACAATAAACTGATTGACCTAACCTTTACAACTCTGCCAAACTTTTCAAGCACATCAACAGCTATCTCTGATACAACATCCCCTGCAAAGGATGTTGATATAATGAATTTCTGAAAATTATGCAATGCACAACTGCAGGAAAAGAACATAAACATACAAAATGCAAATTTTTCAGGTACCAGGCATATTCAGGACCCTGGAAATCTCATTCATGCTCACACCTTCATCACCAGACTTCTGAATGGTTGAACAGATAGTTTTAAAAAAATTGGCATGAAAAGGAGAATTTCTTTTTTCATTAGGACATGCAAATAGATGAGCAGCATAGTTTGCCATTGCCTCCCAAGGTGACTCATTGAAAGCTTCTGTTTTTTGGACAGTGCTCCAAGAATTGAGGATCTCTTTTGCATTGTCACACGCATCAAAACAAGATGAAGTTCTTTCAACTTGGAGCTCAACAGTACTAGCATGATCTGTTTCCTGAAGTATATTCTGAACAAAATTGTCCTCTTCTTTAGACAGTTCTAGAGCATGTATTCAAAGATAAAGTAATGCCAGGAAAACCTTTTTCTCGACGACAGATAACCTCAGTCTTTCCAACCATTGAGGTCCTAATTCTCTTAGACTTGTCAATACCAGCAAACTCATTGATACTTCTTTTGTTTTTTGTCCTTAAATCCTTGGCTTCTCCAACACCTTCCTCTGGCAAGTATGGAATTACTGAAAGCTCCCCTTTAGAAACTAGAGCACATAAATGTAAAATGTCTCCACAGTGTAAATCTGAAGGAAGATCAACTTCCTCTTCCATTAGTTCTTTTTCTCTTTCAGCAAGCCATTTAGCAAATCTGGCTGCTCTTTTCCCAGTATTTGTAGGAAATGGGGACATAGACATACTCCGCAAGAACAGCAGAGAAAGGCAAAAAGGACTAGTATCACTGCCACCTACCTAATAAAGAGACAAAAAGGAATCTCTTAGAACGAAAATAATGGGGAAAATAAATAGTATTATTACAAAAGTAAGCACTAGATGAAACATACTTGTTTTCAGCATTCAATTTTCCTTTTACTGGGCACAGAGGTGATATACTATCAAATATTCAGTCTTTCACTCATTTGAACTAGAAGCTGTAGAACCTTTAACAACCTAAATGCTAAAGGCAAATAATGAGCTTCATGGATATTCTAGGCCTTCCCAGTCTGGATCTAGTCAGATGTGGGGTTCGAAGAGCAGCAAAGGGAAGCATTAGTCCCTGAGCTAGCAAGATCCTAGCAACACAATGTTAAGCCAAATGAACCGGTACTTTCAAATTATTCTGTGGGCTGCTCACCTTTGAGTAGTCAAAATTGGCGGCTGCCAATTTCATCAAATTCTGCGACCGTCATTGACTCTTCAAACCGTGGTTGTAGCAGGTTGAAATTTTGAAAACAGGGTGCAGGAGCTGCCTATAAATAGGCACTCCTGCACCTCAACGAAATCATCCCAAAAATAGAAAAAAATCTCTCTCTATAGCTTTCCATTATATTCTCTATTTCTTATTTTGGATATTTTTCTTCCGTAGAGAATTATTATTTGGGCTATTTATCTTGTTAGTCCAGATAAAATATTTTATACTCCCTATAAATTTATAGTGGAAATTTTGGCTCTCTCGCCGGTGGTTTTTTTGCCTCTATTTACGGAGGATTTTTTCCACCTAAAAATTTTGGTGTCATTTTTACTGTCATTCTTAATTTCTCATAATCTTTGGTTGAAGTTATCTCGCTTCCGCACTCTGTATCCCTACAAACTGGTATCAGAGCGCTAAAAATTTAACAGAGATTTTTTTTATAATGTCGACAAAATTCGATATTGAGAAATTTGACGGTAAAATTAGTTTCGCTATTTGGCGAGTCCAGATGTAAGCCGTTCTCACCCAGAATGGTTTAAAGAAAGTTTTTGCAGGAAAATCAAAGAAGCCAGAAGCTATAACAGAGGAAGATTGGAATGAGATGGATGAAAAGACATTGTCCATAATCCAGTTATGCTTGTCTCGTGAGGTGTTACGAGAAGTTATCAACGAGAAAACCGCATCAGGTATATGGAATAAATTGGAGTCTTTATACATGATCAAAAGTCTTGCAAATAAACTCCGTTTAAAGGAGCGACTCTTTACTCTCCGTATGTCTGAAGGTACTCCAATCCAATCTCATCTTGATGAATTTAATTTTATTATTATTGATTTGGAGAACTTGGATGTTAAAGTTGACGATGAGGATAAAGCTGTTCTACTTATTGTTTCTCTACCACCCTCATATCGACACTTCAAAGAAATTATGCTATATGGTAATTATGTTACCCTGTCTTTTGATGATGTCAAGTCTCACCTACTATCCGAAGAAAAATTTGATTTCGAAATTCATTCTGAAAGTTTAGGTGAAGGATTAGTAGTAAGAGGGAGGAACCAAGAAAGAGGTAGTAATGGTAAAAATAATTCCAGATCAAAGTCTCGAGGGAAAAATTCTAAGTATTGCCGTTATTGCAAGAAAAAAAGACACGAAATCTCTGAATGCTTTAAATTGAAAAATAAGCAAGATAGAAAAAATAAGGGGAAAGGTAAACAACCCGAAAAATCTGCCGAAGCTAGTATTGCTGAGACCGAATCTGATGGGGATTGTTTTGTAGCTGTCAACACTGAACAAAGGTCTATAAATGAATGGATTTTTTATTCTGGTTGTACTTTTCATATGTCTCCCAATAGAGATTGGTTTACCACTTATGAACCTATTAATGGTTGTCTTGTCCTAATGGGTAATGATGCTCAATGCAAAGTTGTCGGTAAAGGTACAATTAAAATCAAGACAAATGATGGAGTTGTTAGAACCTTGACTAGTGTCCGACATGTCCCCGATTTAAAACGGAATCTCATTTCCTTAGGCACCCTCGAATCCCTTGGGTGTAGATACTCAGCTGAAGGTGGAGTTCTAAAAGTGTCCAAAGGAGCTCTTGTGTTATTAAAAGCAAATCGATCTGGTAGTCTGTATGTGCTGCAGGGTTCAACCGTTACAGGTTCTGTAGCTGTTGCTTCATCTAACAAGGATAACACCAAGTTGTGGCATTACAGATTGGGCCACATGAGTGAGAAGGGAATTCAGGTCCTCAAGAAGAAGGGTCATCTTGATAACCACTGTACTGGTAAGGTTGATTTCTGCGAACATTGCATTTTTGGTAAGCAGAAAAAGGTTAGCTTTTCGAAAGTCATTCACAGAACCAAAGGTACATTGGATTATATTCATTCGGATCTTTGGGGTCCGTCAAAAATTCATTCCAAAGGTAAATGTCATTATATGTTGACAATTATTGATGACCAGACAGGCAAGAAAATCAAAAGGCTGAGGACAGATAATGGCCTTGAGTTTTGTTCAAATGAATTCAACGATTTCTGCAAGAAAGAAGGTATTGCCAGACATCTCACCATTCCAGGTACTCAACAACAGAATGGAGTTGCAGAAAGGATGAACAGAACTATCCTGGAGAAAGTTCGCTGCATGCTCTCTCATTCAGGGTGAAAAAAAAATTTTGGGTTGAAGCGGCTTCGACAGCTTGTTATTTAATAAACCGCTCCCCCAACAGAGCAATTAACTGCAAAATTCCAGAAGAAGTTTGGTCAGATAACCCTTTTGATTATTCTAATCTTAGATTATTCGGGTGTCCTGCTTATTCACATGTGAACGAGGAAAAATTGGAGCCTCGTGCAAAGAAGTGCATTTTCTTAGGCTATGGTCAAGGGGTCAAAGGCTATCGTTTATATAACCTTGAAACTGGCAAATTATTTCATAGTCGAGATATAATCTTTAATAAAAATGCTATGTTATCTTCTGGGAAGAATACTGTTGTAGGTGATCAGGAGAATGTTGCAGAGAAGGTGGAGTTTGAGGTTGACTCTCCCGTTTTGAAGGAAGATATTCCTAATACCTCCACGACAAAACAAGATCAAGCCACTGCAATTGATGATATCACTGAACAGAGGAGTCCACAACAGCCACATCCACCTCAACGACGAGGTTTGCCACAACCGTGGCCTATGGCTCAGGAACTTCCAGCACAGAGACCGAGAAAGCCGACTCAAAGACTAATTGCAGAATATATCAACATTGCTTATGCATTAGTTGCTGCACAAGAGATAGGAGACGATGGTGAACCAAGAAATTATTCTGAAGCTATCTCTAGTGGCGATTCAACAAAATAGATTGCTGCAATGCAGGAAGAGGTCAAGAGTCTTCATAAGAATGAAACTTGGGATCTGCTGAAATTGTCAGAAGGCAAACGAGTCATTAGCTGCAAGTGGATCTTTAAGAGAAAAGAAGGCATCCCCGGTGTTGAGAATGCAAGGTACAAAGCAAGATTTGTTGTAAGAGGTTTTGATCAACAGAAAGGTATTGACTTTAATGGAGTATTTTCTCCCGTTGTTCATCATACTTCAATTCGTATATTACTTGCTCTAGTTGCCTTGTATGATTTGGAGTTGGAACAGTTAGATGTGAAAACTGCTTTTCTTCATGGTAATCTTGAGGAAGAGATTTATATCCAACAGCCGGAGGGGTTCATTATTCCTGGAAAGGAGGACCATGTATGTCGTCTCAAGAAGTCTCTTTATGGTCTGAAGCAATCACCGAGACAATGGTATAAGAGGTTTGATTCTTTCATGGTTGAACATGGCTACTCCAGAAGTAGTTATGATAATTGCGTCTATTTTCAGAAAACATCTGATGGGTCATTCATATACTTACTGCTCTATGTTGATGACATGTTGATTGCTGCAAAAGATAAATATCTTGTCAACAGGTTAAAGGCCCAACTTAGCAGTGAATTTCATATGAAGGATTTAGGTCCTGCCAAGAAGATTCTTGGAATAGAGATTAGCAGGAATCGTCAAGCCGGTAAACTTTTCTTATCACAAAAGAAGTATGTTATGAAGATACTTGACAGATTTAGAATGCAGGATTGTAAAGCTGTTAGTACTCCATTAGCTGCTCACTTCAAATTGTCACCTGATCAATGTCCTCAATCAGATGAGGACAAGAGACGCATGTCACATGTCCCGTACTCAAATGCTGTTGGAAGCCTCATGTATGCCATGGTATGTACTAGGCTTGATTTGGCTTATGCTGTTAGCGTTGTTAGTAGATTCATGCACAATCCAGGCAAACAACATTGGGAAGCTGTCAAATGGATCTTTCGTTATTTGAAGGGTTCTGTTGATATTGGTTTGGTATTTGATAGACAAAGAGCTGATCCCGGAGGTGTAGTTGGTTATGTTGACGCTGACTACGGTGGTGATTTAGATCGGAGAAGGTCACTTTCAGCTTATATTTTTACACTTTGTGGTTCTGCTATCAGTTGGTATTCATCACTTCAAGCCATCGCGGCTTTGTCCACCACTGAAGCAGAGTATATTGCTACCACTGAAGGAGTGAAAGAGGCTATTTGGCTCCGAGGCTTGGTAAGTGAACTTGGTCTACAACAAGACATTCTTGTTATGTTCTGCGACAGTCAGAGCACTGTTCATTTGACCAGGAACAGCAAACATCACTCAAAAACCAAGCATATTGATATTAAACACCATTTTATCCGAGATATTGTTGCTGCAGGAGATATCACAGTCGAGAAAATTCATACAACTGAAAATCCTGCAGACATGTTAACCAAGCCACTTCCAACCGCTAAGTTCGATCATTGCTTGGACTTAGCTGGTATCATTCATAATTGAACAAGGCTTCATGGCGAGAGAGTGTTTCCAAAGGTGATCAAGGTGGAGATTTGTGGGCTGCTCACCTTTGAGTAGTCAAAATTGGCGGCTGCCAATTTCATCAAATTCTGCCGCCGCCATTGACTCTTCAAACCGTGGTTGTAGCAGGTTGAAATTTTGAAAATAGGGTGCAGGAGCTGCCTATAAATAGGCACTCCTGCACCTCAACGAAATCATCCCCAAAACAGAAAAAATCTTTCTCTCTCTATAGCTTTCCATTATATTCTCTACTTCTTATTTTGGATATTTTTCTTCCGTAGAGAATTATTATTTGGGCTATTTATCTTGTTAATCCAGATAAAATTTTTTGTACTCCCTACAAATTTATAGCGAAAATTTTGGCTCTCTCGCCGGTGGTTTTTTTGCCTCTATTTATAGATGATTTTTTCCACCTAAAAATTTTGGTGTCATTTTTACTGTCATTCTTAATTTCTCATAATCTTTGGTTGAAGTTATCTCGCTTCCGCACTCTGTATCCCTACATATTCAATGAGCCACCATAGTCTTCCAGGTGAAGATGAATAACATAGAACATACTGGAATAAGCCCCATTTGATCTTGTGTGTGTCAAAGCATTCATTAGCATCAGGGAAATTGAAAACTTGAGGCCTAAAGATTCCCGCTGCACTATGTTTCTTGAAGGGAAATGTTGTACTAGGAACTAAATCGCCGTTGTCAACACGTTTAGTACTATTCACTGCATTTTTATAAGGATGAAAGATATATGCCAGACATGGATTGATCTAAATATATACCAAAAGTAAAGCAATTATAGATTAACAAGTGGAAGACTACTTACTATTGCCTTCTTGTCTCTGAGGTAGTTAAAAGCAGCAAAAAGCTCATCCTTAGAATAATGCCATAATGTTTTAGCAGGTACTACTGAAGCCTGTGGAGTTGCTGAGGTGCTCAGAAAAATTAGCTTAAATAGCTCGACAGCATTTGAAACTGCAACTGAGTCATACACTCTCTTGCTAACACTCTTTCCTTTACTCAAAAGCTTGCTATACTTTTTAGGAAAACGACGAGAGATTGATCTTTGAGCAGCGAATTTACTTCCTCCACTGCATATCTTGGCCCTCTCACTCAGAGGAGTTGAGGAATCCATCATTGAGTGACAAGGATCCTGCAAGCATGACAGGAGAACGAGAATGGATTTGCTGAACCTAATGTAAGGACACTAGAAAAGTACACTTAAGAATTCTATCAAGTTTGCCTTGATAAAAAGTGTGATGATTAGCATAAAAGTTGGACAATCCCTTTACAGATAGAAACACTAGTGAAGCGTATATGCGGGTGCATGCTAAATTAATGTGGAAGGCTAGAAACATATCATTAGACTTGAATGTGGTGGTTGATTATACTAGATAAATCTAAAAGTAATTATTCAATTTTTCTTGAATATTTCCCATCCTATTTTCTAGATAAAACATAATGTCAACGCATCTGTTCATGTTTTACCTATCCCTACCCATGATTCTTAGTACAAAGAGCATATATGTTTAGAGAAACATATTAGAACGCCAATGGCACAACAAAATGCAACCCTATTGTTGAAGATATTGTTCACATGAGGTAGAACGAAGAACCAGGTGAAGAGGTTACTTTTATGATGAAGAAACTTTCCACTGGCCTAAAATGAATTGTATATTATTGTTGCCTAGATTTGATTTGATATATCTAGTAAACTTGTACATCTACTGAATCAGTAGTATTAGTGCAATAAACAAGTCCTATGATCCCTAGTTCAACAGTGAAAGAAATGTTTGACTTACACATCCATCAGTCTGTTTGTTGGAATAAACTCTTTGAGAGGAGTCCAATTTAGCTGTCATTTTGAATCGTAAAACATCATCCAGGGCTCTCTTTATATTACTATCATCAAAATTATCCCATCTTTCTCCAGACCGGAACTTTGCATTATGGTCAAAACTATTGGGAAACTTCTGGTAATGATCCCCTTCTGTCATATACTCCTGAACCATTACTTTCCCATCAGTCTGCTTTGATAAGTTCTGTAATTTTTCAAGGTACTTGGCATATCTCTCAGCCAAGATGTTGCAGAGTCTCAATACAGCATTTCTGAACTGTTTCCTTCCTTTCAATAGTGCCATTCTTCTTCTGCATGCGTCTGGAGGTGCTGGAAGATTTGAAAGCAAACCCCAGTTGGTGCGATGATATTTTGCCCCAAGGGCAGCACGATGTCTTACATATTCGATTATCAATTGCCTACAAAAATAGAACAGACAATAAAATCCTGTTACAAGATCAAATGAAAAGTGGAGACAAGGCAATATTACACAATATTTCGTGTCCAATGAGAATATTTGATACACTTTCAGAATCTCAGTCCATTTGCATTTGTTTAACGTCACTAATGTATCACTGATTTGAAGAACAACCACATCTCAGTCACACTACTAAGAGAGAAGCAACTTTGATTCAAGCATTGTAGTAGGGGCCATCTTGTTTGAATAGGGACTACCTGACGGACTCTATCCGGTCAAAGCTACGTTATTGTAAACAACAACAACGGAAGAGTGCATAACTAAAAGAATCTCCAAATACGTATGCATCAATAATTTATTCATAGATAACAAAACAAAGAGATGCAGAGAAAGCAGAAATTTGGTAGAAAATACTAATGAACAGAATAGACTAGTGATTTAGAAACAGAAGAATGTACATAAAATATAAACAGGATGCACAGACTCGTGAACAGTGTTGGAACGACCACACCTGTATAGTGTAGTGGGCTTCGTTTTTCTTTTTCCTTTATTTTGAACCACGAATGAAATTTTGTCTTACATTTTCCATTCTCTGTGTCGTGAGAAAAATAAAAAGTGAAGTTTCAGGCATGTATCAGTAATAAGATACCTATCGGTTGCTTGCTCTACACTTTCCATGCTGGCATCATATAATTAAGAGAAAGACGTATAACTGTAGCACACAGTTGTAATATTGCACAACTGTAAAAGATTAATTCAGTATCCAAATTAAATGAAAATATAGGAAGTGAAAGTTAAAATCAAGAATACTGACAAGAAAAAAGAATCTATGTTAGGATTATATAAATTTGAATTAGTTATGATCACCTTATGAAAAAACAATTTTGGTAACTAAAAACGCATACAGATCCCTAATCATGAAAACTTTAATTCAGCAAATTCAATAATGCAGAGGAAGTACATGGTTATATGATATAACTAGGACTGACTTATAAATTAACATATTCTGACAATTTTGCATCCTAATGCTTTCGTAAATTGCATTTTGGCATGTCCGCAATATGTTTACTGTTATGATATCAATGCGTAGCGGAAGCACAAAAGAATAGATATTGAGAAAGAAAATAAGAAGAGCGAGAAAAAAATAAAGGAGACACAGGATTTTTAAGTGGGAAACCCAATACGGGAGAAAACCCACTGCCTACGGAGAGCCAAAAATATCCACTATAATAATCGGGTAAGTACAAGAGAAAAAATCTTCAACAACAATTATCAACGAAGACTTATAAGAGAGAAATAAATCTCATAAACTCAACCCTATAATTTGATGATATAGTGAATATATGTGGAGGAAAAATTTCAGCCTTTGGGGAGAGAATTTGGAGAGAATTGGTGTGTTGAACTCAATTAGAAGATCTCCTTTTATAGCCACACAAAGAGGTCTTGCAAAACACAATGATGAAGTCCATTTTACTTTCCCTAATTTGTGGCAAAAAATGAGGAAACATGTTGAGCATTTTATGGAGTAAAAGATGGAGGAATATAAGGCATAAAATGAGGAAACATGTGGAGTATTTTAGGGAGTAAAAGATGGAGGAATATTAGGCATAAAATGAGGAAACATGTTGAGTATTTTAGGGAGTAAAAGATGAAAGAATATTAGGCTTAAAAGAGGGAGTTGGTTCCCAAAATTTGGGACACCACTCAACAATCTCCACCTTGGCTCAAATTTTGAAGTTCACCGTAGGCACCCCAAAGGGCGATTAGGCATTAATGATGCCAACTAATTCCAAGCAGTGCTCGAACTTAGTAACAGGTAATGACTTTGTAAGCATGTCTACAGGATTTTCCGACGTATGAATCTTTTTAATAATGATAGTTCCTTTGTCAATAACATCTCTAATAAAGTGATAGCGTATATCAATGTGCTTGGTCTTGAAGTGATATGTATCATTCTTGGCAAGGTGAATAGCACTCTGACTATCTGAAAATACCATTGTAGCACCATATGGAATACCAAGCTCAAGAACAAGACCACGCAACCAAATAGCCTCTTTAACACCTTCTGTAGCTGAAACAAACTCAGCCTCTGTTGTGGACAATGCAACAATGGATTGCAGAGTTGCTTTCCAACTAATAGCACCGGAACATAAAGTGAAGATGTAGCCTGAAAGAGATCTACGTCGGTCAAGATCACCACCATAATCGGAATCAACAAAGCCGTTGACATTACTTGAGGCAACTCTATTTTTGTCAAAAACCAAACCAAGATTGGTCGTGCCCTTCAAGTAACGAAAAATCCACTTCACTGCATGCCAATGATGTTTCCCTGGATTGTGCATGTAACGACTCACCATACTAACTGCATAAGCAAGATCAGGTCTAGTACAAACCATAGCATACATGAGACTTCCAACTGCACTAGAATAGGGAACCTTGGACATATACTCAATATCTTCCTTTGATTTTGGACAAAGATCAGCAGATAACTTAAAGTGTGCAGCAAAAGGAGTAGAGACATGCTTACAATTTTTCATATTGAATTTTTCAAGAATCTTTTCAATGTAATTCTTTTGAGACAAGTAGAGTTTGCCATCTCGTCGGTCTCTGCGAATCTCCATACCAAGTATCTTCTTCGCAGCACCAAGGTCTTTCATCTCGAATTCAGATTTAAGTTGAGACTTCAACCTATCAATCAAAGACTTGTCTTTCGAGGCAATAAGCATATCATCTACATAAAGCAGTAAATAAATGAATGATCCATTAGAACACTGCATAAAATACACACAATTATCATGTTGACTCCTTGTGAATCCTTGCCCAATCATGAAAGCATCAAAACGCTTATACCATTGTCTCGGAGCTTGTTTCAAACCATACAATGATCTTTTCAAACGGCAAACTGATTGTTCTTTACCTGGCACAACAAATCCCTCTGGTTGTTTCATGTAAATTTCTTCTTCCAACTCGCCATGTAGAAAGACAGTTTTGACATCAAGTTGCTCCAATTCCAAATCATATAAAGCAACAAGAGCAAGTAGCACTCGAATAGAGGTATGACGTACAACAGGAGAAAAAATTTCATTAAAGTCAATACCTTCCTTTTGATCAAAACCACGAACTACTAGGCGAGCTTTCCATCTGGCATTTTCAACCCCGGGTATACCTTCTTTCTGTTTGTAGATCCACTTACAACTCAAAGCTCGACGTCCTTTGGGCAAATCACATAACTCCCATGTCCCATTCTTATGTAGGATTTCAATTTCTTCTTGCATTGCTAAAAGCCACTGGGATGAATTAAAACTGGATATAACTTCAGAGTAATTAGAAGGATCAATTCCTTCGATCGTATCTCGTGCAACGAAAAGAGCATATGCAGTGAGATTATCATCATCATTATCAGCATACCTTGCAGGCCTTTTGATATTTCTCCTTGGTCGGTCACGTGCTATATTATGATCATTTGAAGACTGCATAGGCTCAGATGAACTAGAGGGTATTGATTCATCATGTGTTTCAAGATTCTGTTCAGTCTCTCCAGTAAAAATCGGTTCACTCCTTCCTTTTTGAGTAGACACCTCTAACACCACCTTCTCATTGGCACTTTGACGATCACATGTATCAAGAGAATAAACAGCAGTATCTTTTCTAGGAGATAACAAGGCATTCTCATTAAATGTGACATCTCTACTTAAAATCAATTTCTTAAATTCAGGACACCACAACCGATAGCTTTTCGACTCAGATGAATAACCCAAGAAAATGCATTGAACTGCTCTAGGTGCCAACTTTCCATCATTTATATGTGCAAAAACAGGAGAACCAAAAATTCTGAGATGAGAATATTCAATAGGATTACCTGACCAAACCTCCTCTGGAATTTTAAAATCAATGGATGAATGAGGTGAACGATTTACCAGGTAACAAGTAGTGGATACAGCTTCAGCCCAAAAATCTCTACGACTCCATAAACCACCATTAGATAACATACAACGAGCTCTCTCTAAAAGGGTCCTATTAATGCGTTCTGCAACTCCATTCTGTTGAGGTTTTCCTACTAATGTTCTGTGTCTAGCAATGCCATGATTCTCACAAAACTCATTGAATTCAGAATTGCAAAACTCCAAACCATTATCAGTCCTGAGTTTCTTAATCTTCCTACCAGTTTGATTTTCGACCAAAACTTTGAATTTCTTGAATTTAGAGAAAGCTTCATTTTTATGCCTCAGGAAATAAACCCAAACCTTACGAGAGAAATCATCAATAAATGTTATCATGTACCTCTTGCCGCCTTGTGAAGGAAATTTTGAAGGTCCCCAAAGATCCGAATGGATGTAATCAAGAATCCCTTGTGTGCGATGTGTTGCAGTGGAGAAGCTAACTCTCTTTTGTTTTCCAACTACACAATGTTCACAGAAAGTTAACTTACCAACACCTTGCTTACCAAGAAGATCTCTTTTATTCAGAATGTTCATGTCTTTCTCACTCATATGTCCTAAACGCATGTGCCATAGCTGAGTAAGATTATCATCAGAAAGAGAAGTAGAGATAGCAACAGAACCTGTCACAGTTGAACCCTGCAAAATATAGAGACTCCCAATTCTATGTCCTTTCAACAATACTAAGGAACCTCTAGAAATTTTCAGAACTCCACCTTCAGTTGAATACTTGCACCCTAGTGACTCCAGGGTGCCTAAAGAAATCAAATTACGCTTCAAATCAGGAATATGGCGTACCTTAGTCAGAGTTCTGATAGTGCCATCATGAGCCTTAATCTGAATGGTACCAATTCAGCAATAACACAGTGTGAATCGTTTCCCATAAGAACCACACCAGGATCAACCTTCTAATATGAAGTAAACCAATTTTTGTGGGGACACATATGAAAAGTACAACCAGAATCTAAAACCCATTCTAAAGAGCTGCGTTTATCAGAAGTAGTAGCCAACAAAACATCACCATCAGAATCTACTTCAATTACATCAGCTTCAGCTTTATTCTGAGCTGGTTTATTCTTTTTCTCCTCTCTCTCATTCTTATTTTTCAATTTATAACATTCTGAAATTTCATGTCCGTTCTTCTTGCAATAACGACAGGATTTAGAATTACGGCCCCGAGACTTAGATCTACGATTTTTCTTGGATAAATTACTCCTATCGATAGATCTACTTCTAACATTCAAGCCTTCACCTCTATCATCAGACCGTACCTCATGATCAAATTTCTCCTTAGACAATAGATTAGATTTAACATCTTCAAATGACAGAGTATCATTATTTCCATAAAGCATAATTTCTTTGAAGTGCTTATAAGAGGGCGGCAAAGAAACAACTAGCAGTACAGCTTTATCTTCATCTTCAATATTGACATCCAAATTTTCAAGATCAATCAAGATAGAATTAAATTCATTAAGATGAGATTGTATAGCGGTACCTTCAGCCATACGCAAAGTGTAGAGGCGCTCCTTGAGTCTAAGCTTGTTGGCAAGACTTTTGGTCATTTACAGGGATTCAAGTTTGGTCCATAGCCCTGCTGCAGTTTTTTCTTTATTGACCTCGCGCAAAATCTCCTTGGACAAACACAACTGAATAGCCGAATGTGCCTTCTCATCTAACTCTTCCCATTTTTCATCTGTCATACCCGCAGGCTTCTCGGAAATTCCAACAAGTGCCTTCTTTAAACCATTTTGAATGAGGACTGCTCTCATCTGAATCTGCCATATACTGAAACTAATTTTTCCATCAAATTTCTCAATATCAAATTTGGTGATGGTGGACATATTTGGTGACTAGGCTCTGATACCACTTGTTATGATATCAATGCGTAGCGGAAGCACAAAAGAATAGATATTGAGAAAGAAAATAAGGAGAGCGAGAAAAAAAATAAAGGAGACACAGGATTTTTAAGTGGGAAACCCAATACGGGAGAAAACCCACTGCCTACGGAGAGCCAAAAATATCCACTATAATAATCGGGTAAGTACAAGAGAAAAAGTCTTCAACAACAATTATCAACGAAGACTTATAAGAGAGAAATAAATCTCATAAACTCAATCCTATAATTTGATGATATAGTGAATATATGTGGAGGAAAAATTTCAGCCTTTGGGGAGAGAATTTGGAGAGAATTGGTGTGTTGAACTCAATTAGTAGACCTCCTTTTATAGCCACACAAAGAGGTCTTGCAAAACACAATGATGAAGTCCATTTTACTTTCCCTAATTTGTGGCAAAAAATGAGGAAACATGTTGAGCATTTTATGGAGTAAAAGATGGAGGAATATAAGGCATAAAATGAGGAAACATGTGGAGTATTTTAGGGAGTAAAAGATGGATGAATATTAGGCATAAAATGAGGAAACATGTTGAGTATTTTAGGGAGTAAAAAATGAAAGAATATTAGGCTTAAAAGAGGGAGTTGGTTCCCAAAATTTGGGACACCACTCAACATTTAACAGTATTAATAAGATCCTTATGCCATGCCAGAATGAACAGAGGAAGAAAAGAGCGTGTACTAGGAACTCAGCCTCTTGTCTTTAAGATCATCGTTCAATTTTTTATATTTAACGATACATATAAAAGACCAATTTACCTCATCAAATAAGTTCTTCGTACTATTTTTCAATTCTTTCTTGAATCAAAAAGAAATCACCTAGTCAAATATTATACAACATCGAGTAGACAGCACAGAAATCACTAAGTGATGCAATTAAACATAATGTGAAAATTCTGGTAAGTTCATCATCAGGCACTTCTAACAGAGAACTCTATTGGTTTTGTTCTTTCACTATCTCTTGATCCTAAAAGAATAAACAGCAAAAATGATCAAAAACTGTAGATTGATTTATCTGCTCTGTTCTCAAATCTTTTACAGCACAGGATTACCTGTCAGCTCCTTCGGTCCATGAAAACCTTTTTTGTCGTCCTGGTTTCAGCCTTGATAAAGCACAGTTGTGAATAAAGGAGTCCATATCTTCTTCATGTGATTCCTTTTCGCCTACTGGATCCATCTGATTATTGATATGATTTTGGTGCATATCACATTCATAAGCTTCTGGGAAAGTTAGCAAGGAATCTCCTTTCTCCATAAACTGGTCTTTAGTGACAGATATTTGGATCAGCCTCTCCTTCTCCAATTGTCTATCTTCAGTGTCAGCCTGCCGATGTTTTGGAGGCTTCCATTCGGAAGACCTCTTTCTTTTATGTGAAGCAGGAATATGCCTGCTTTCCAAATTCATTGTCTCCTTGCCTTTAGTATATGAACCTCCAGGCAATCTAGCTAAATGATTTTGTAGCTTTTTATTAAAAAAATGAAGCACCTGAAATAAAGATTCCAAATAGATAAAATCCAAAAAGTGAAACATCTTTGGAAGTAAGCCTGCTTAATGACAACTCACACTTGTAAATTGTAATCCAGAAACTAAAGTTTACATGTGGAAGCATTTCAAAGGACTAGAAAGGAGTACAGATTATAGGTCCCTTTTACCAATCTGACAGACAATTGACAGACCCTAAAATCTTTGCAACTTTGCAACATTACTAACAAAACAGTATGTTAAGTTTATAAACCATACTGGATAGTCATATAATTTTTCTGAAGGATGACTGCTTGATTGACTCACTGGTGCCACAGTTCCAGTGGAAGGAATAATAATCTGTAATCAGAAAAAGGAAAATAACAAACCTGGCTTACGGTCATGTCAAGATCTTTAGCAATCTTCTCACACTCTTTCGCAGAAAGTTTTTTATGTGCATCACCATTTAGAGCACACTTGACAAGCTCACCACACTTAGCAGCTAAGGTGACTTGATCTGAGGCCCAGGATCGGGAAAAGAACACCTGATAATTGTAATTTTTCAGTTAAAAGGGCGGTGGCGAAAAATCGGAGGTTGGCAAATATCAATAAAAAATGAAGACCCATATCTAACAAGCAACTCAAAACAATAGAAGCCTACAAAAATTTGGATAAAAGACATACACAACTTTAACCGTCTTCCAAGACATTTTGAAAATTTTCCTCAGAAGAACAATCAACTCCAGTCTTCAACATAGTAATCGTGTAATCGTTGTATATAAGAATAGCAAGGCTCGACAACATCAATACAGATAGCATCAAATACAAAAATGACTTCAGTTTTCAATATTGGAAGTAATACTAAGTTGTGTTTATCAAGATCAAAGCCCCCGAGAAAAATCATTTCTGGACACAACCATAATTTTCTGTATATGATGGAGGCCTCTCAGCCAGGGGAACATAATTCAAAGGTAAGCCACAACCTCTAGCTTCACAGGAGTCCAAAATGCTAACATGAACAGGTGATTCAGTATTATTTCAAATACTGAAGCTAATTTAAAACAACTCAAGAATTCTTTAAAACTATAAAAATCTCAATGCCAGGAACATATAGAGATTAACCTTGCACATGAGCAACTATGAACGAAAATTCTACCACCAGTTGTTGATAGACCACAGAACTAGTAACAATATGCATGCAGAAAATGGAGGCCACCAAAACAGCAATTAAGGAAAATACAAATCAACTACAGAATCCTAGTCATTAGCAAAATAGGAATTGAAATCAATTACCAAAGAGAAGCAACAAACAGATATTGAACCTCATGAACTACAGATCCGGGGAATGCATGCAAGGCAGCTTTTGAATAAGCAGCTGCATAACAGTACTCTAAAGTGCTCCAGTACTCATCAACAGCTTCTCTAGTTAAAAGAACAAAATCATGTCTGATACGAGGTCGTTGATCCGGAAGGAAGAAACCAGAAGGCGAGGATACTATTGATACAGGTTCCTCAATGTATGGTTTAAGTTCCAATGCGTAGGTAAGGTTGGTATTTTGCACTTTGCCTACTCCATCTGTGTCTCGTGCACTTACAAGGCGAAGCAACTGCAAGATATTCCCAACTAGTCAGGACATGTTGCATGATACAGAAAATAGGAAATAAAAGCTAGTGATATCCTTCCGCAAAATTGACTATAAACTTCTTTAAAAGGAAGAAAATGAGGCAATAGATTATTCTGCTACACCTTTAGACTATCACATAGAAGGTAAATACACTAAAAAGGAAATCCATGCCTTTCAAAATTACATCAATATCGGTGCAATCTTGGAGTTCTATTATCACATGGCTACAGAAGCAATCTACCAACTAGAACAACCTGTTGAAACTGACATAATGCCTCTCCCCCTCCCCTCTTGGTTCTCACAATCAAGCCCTTTATGAAAGAAAAATTAATAAAATACTATGAATAAATTAATCAAGGACAGCCATAGTTTCAATTTTTGATTCGCTAACCTTGCAGTATGATTTCCTTTTCCTTCTCAACTTCCTCTGGTGAGTTTCATAAAGAGTCAAAATCGGACAAAACTTGCAACTTAAACTACTTAGATAATTCTGCTGCACACCATTAAAAATGTCCCATTCAAGAAAAGATTCAGTACCACGAAGCAAACATTTTGCCATCAGAAATTCTAAGCCCCATCAAGCAGATTCAACAGAGCAGACTCCCAGAGTGGGGAGAAAGAATTGCTAGAATGAGAAATGGTTTCTATTCCATTACCGTAAAAGTAAGGATTGAAAATTTCCTTGATAGAAGCAGCAGTGTATGATGCTTTAAGAAGCATTGGGTGCGTTTAGTTAATCTAAAATAGGACGCAGACAAAGCAAGAATTACTCTAGTCAGAACTTAATGTGATGGTGCATCATGACACATACCTTCAAGCGCCGCAAAATGTCAATCAACCATGAAAGATTTCTCATTGCTCGAGCATCCATCAGGCACTTATACTGTTTCGATGGAAGATCAGAAATGTGCAAGCCACTCCTATATTTTTCAGTCAAATTCTCAAACTCTTGACTAGCACCCACGACCTGTAAGAAGAGCTCAAGTGGCATAGATTTAATGGCTGCATATGCTTCAAACGATCTACAATTTCCGTGAGAGTTTTTCTTGTGATCATCATCGGGACCAGGTGAACTACTAAGGTGCTTCCAAATGAAGATGTGAAGCAGTTTTGCCCTGATCATTTTCCCTAGTGCATAGCCATTGCCATGCCTTGCTTCAGCTTGTCCAGGCTGATTGTCCAATTTTACATTATTTGAAATTCTCTGCACACTATCCAATACCTTAAGTGAATCCCCCTTCTTTAGTCGAGAATAGCACTGACTGCGTACTTGCATTTCAAAGGACCTCAGTCTCTCATAAATTTGACCCAAAGTCTCAGGATCTACATTGTGGATGGATGGATGGAGGACAACCTGTGTAGTCCGGCTGCGGCCAAGATGTGTTGTAGCAGGGATACCAATGGAGATGCACTTGCACTGACCTTCAAGTTGAAGCTTGTTTAAAATGCGATCTAGGGTCTTCCTGCAAATTATTTTGTTCTTTTCCTTCTCAAGGTTCTCAAGTCGTCTATGCAGCTCAGGTCTTAGTAGGAACTTATCTTCCTGTTCAAGAAAAAGAAGAATTAAAAAAAAGAACTTTCACTGCTTGAAAATTTTAGTAAGCAGTATACTAAAGAAATGAGAGATGACAGTTGACGTAAAAGACCTTCAACATTTTAAGAATGTTTTGCTGCCTCCTTGCACTGATAGCACCTAAGGTAAGACAACGATATCTCCGGTGTGATTGGCATCTAGAAAGTTTTGATACTGCAGGAGTTGATGATTCCAGCGAAGAATCATCTAGTACCATTGTTCTTGCCGTTTTCATTTCGATATCAGAAACTTTACCACTTGGATCAAAGTTATAAGTCCCTGAACTTGTCAGAGAAGGAAGCACAGTATTAACCTCTTCATCTGCTCTTGGGCCGTTAGAAACCTCTGGTTCAACTGCTATGTCCTTAGATGATCTGATATCATGTTTGGAAGGGACAAAATCTACCTCTCCAATGGTCTGAACCAAGTTCCTATCAACCTCCGTATCCGCTGTTGGTTGATCAGATTTGTTACTTCCAGCTGATGCTAGTCCTGGTATGGAAGGGACAATATTAGTTACTGCAGTACTAGAGTTCCCAGATGTCCAAGCAAGAAAGGAGCCTCTTGCACTAGAGCTTTCTGCCAGCAAATGGACTTTCTGCATATTTTGAATCCTTTCCTTGTACCACTTGTTTTGTATCCCTAGCCTTTTGCATACCTGTTCACAACAGTATAAATATGGACAAGCATTACATGGGAATCGTAAGGAAAAAGTAGCATCTATAATATCAGACTCATAGTAAAGGAATTCAAGAAAAACTGCATCACCATGATTACAACATGCTCATGCTGATAATTAAAGTATGTCAAGCACATCATCTGCCCGTGATATGTCAACCTAAATATGTTAGGCTTTCCCTTTTGTTCGCAATGACATTTATAATACCCAAAGCAGATAGCTCCAGTAACTACATATTATTCCGTCAATACTCAAGCAGAAATGATTTTAACATTTTCCGGAGCAGTGGCTATTTAAACCAATGATAATGATATTAATCTAAACAAAGCTCATATTACGAATGCATCAGTATCAATAATTGCTTATCACATTCTTAAGCCTCTAAATACGCATCTCATTTATGCAACATAGAACTAAAAGGGTAATAAGGTTCCTCCAAATATTTACAGCAACTATGCATAATTATTTCTTTCAATAATATGATCTCTACATTCCACAATAAGATTCAAACGATAGATGTCGCAGTACTAAAAAAGCATCAATTTGTTGACTTTTTTTTGGCCGAAGTGTAGGCCGAAAATTTTGACAAATTGGCTGCAATTTCAATCCCACATCGGTGGGTTAGGATTTGAGGGGGGAGGTTGAGAGTTATAAATAAACTCCTCCTCCTCCTATTAGTTTCATCCCAAATTTGTAAACTCTTCTCCCACTATAAATAAAAGCTGGCTGCTTGAGTGGTGCTCGGAAACTAGGTAAAATTTTGCCGAACTACGTTATCAAATTTTTCCGGGTGTGTTCTTTCCTTATCTCTTTTATTCTGCATTTATTTATTTTTCTCGTTTTCTTTTCAATTATAGTATTCAATATTATTTGTCGGGTTTATTCGTAATGTTTTGTATTTTTTTTTCAATTCACTAGAATTTTGTCTTAGAGGGAATTATTACCCGAAATTTCCAACAAGTGGTATCAGAGCCGAAGGTTCGTCCTTGGCTTGTTTGTTTGGGTATTGTAGCTTTAATTATCTAGAAAAATTTTGTCTAAGGAGGTTGGAATTTAAGCGGTCCACTTGTGACCCTCCAATCTTTCCTGAAAATTTTCTTGGAATTATTTTTGGTACAATACTTAGGATTTTTTGAAATATTGAATACTGTATTAGTTTTGTAATGGCAACTACTACAAATGTAATATCGGAGACATCAGTTTCCTCTTCATCATGGTCGAGGATTCCAATGTCTAGTTTGAAATTAGCAGTAGAAATATTTGATGGTACTGGCCATTTCGGCATGTGGCAAGGGGAAGTCTTGGACTCCCTTTTCCAGCAGGGTCTTGATATTGCCATTGCAGAAGAGAAACCGGAAGATATGGTAGATAAGGATTGGAATATTATGAATCGGTTGGCGTGCGGAACAATTCGGTCGTGCTTGTCCAGGGAGCAGAAGTATGCTTTCAAGAACGAGACTTCTGCGCACAAATTGTGGAAGGCATTGGAGGACAAATTTCTGAAGAAAAGTGGTCAGAATAAGCTCCTTATGAAGAAAAGGTTGTTCCGATTTGATTACCGATCAGGTACAACTATGAATGAACACATTACTATGTTTAATCAATTAGTTGCAGACCTGTTAAATTTAGATGTAAAATTTGAGGATGAAGATTTGGCTTTGATGTTATTATCATCTCTTCCCGATGAATTTGAACATTTAGAAACTACGTTACTTCATGGGAAGATGAATGTGTCGTTAGATGCTGTGTGTTCTGCTTTGTATAGTCATGAATTGAGAAAGTAGGATAAGATGAAAACCAAATCAACGACAGCAGAAGAAGCATTGGTGGCAAGAGGTCGTCAGCAAAGCCAGTCAAAGGGGAGGAGAGGAAGGTCCAAGTCAAAAGGCCGAGTCGTTGCCAAAGATGAGTGTGCTTTCTGTCATGAGAAAGGGCACTGGAAGAAGGACTGTCCAAAGCTGAAGAAGAAAGGGAAGACTCCGCAAGATGCAAATGTTGCAGAATGCAAAAGTGATGCAGAATCAGAAATTTCCCTTGTTGTTTCACCTTTAACATCACATCCAGATGAATGGATATTGGATTCAGGTTGCACTTATCATATGTGTCTCATTCGGGAATGGTTCTTTGAATTTCAGGAACTCGATGGCGGGGTTGTCTACATGGGTAATGATAATCCATGTAAATCAGCCGGGATAGGTTCAATCAGGTTGCAAAATCATGATGGATCCACCAGAATTTTGCGGGATGTGCGGTACGTGCCAAAGTTGAAGAAGAATCTCATCTCATTGGGGGCCTTAGAATCAAAAGGCCTAGTTGTGACGATGCGCGATGGAGTTCTTAAAGCAACTTCAGGAGTACTGGTGATGTTGAAAGGCGTGAGGAAGAATAATCTATATTACTACCAAGGTAGTACAGTGATGGGGACAGTAGCAACGGCAACTTCAAGTAGCAAAAAGGATACTGACGCAATGAAGCTGTGGCATATGCGGTTGGGACACGCTGGTGAGAAATCCTTGCAAATTCTTGCCAAGCAGGGATTGTTGAAAGGTACGAAGACTTGCAAATTAGAACTTTGTGAGCATTGTGTTTTAGGAAAACAACGAAGAGTGAAATTTGGCACTGCAATCCACAATACCAAGGGCATTCTGGATTATGTGCACTCAGATGTATGGGGACCTGCCAAGACTCCGTCAATCAGTGGTAGGCATTATTTTGTCACTTTTGTTGATGATTTTTCCAGAAGAGTTTGTGCGTTTACTATGAAAAATAAGGATGATGTGCTTGGAGTTTTCCTTAAGTGGAAAGCTGAAGTTGAAAACCAGACAGGGAGGAAGATCAAGGTTCTCCGAACAGATAATGGTGGAGAATACAAGAGCGATCCATTCCTGAAGGTATGTCAAGATTGTGGCATAAGGCGGCACTTCACAGTCAGAAAAACACCACAGCAGAATGGGGTGTCGGAGCGTATGAACAGGACATTGGTGGAAAAAGTTCGTTGCATGCTGTCTAATGCTTGGTTAGGCAGAAAATTTTGGGCTGAGGCAATAAATTATGCTCAACATCTCGTCAATCGTTTGCCATCATCTGCTATAGAGGGAAACACTCCTTTAGAGGTATGGTCCGAAAAACCTATTACTGATTATGATACTTTGCGTGTTTTTGGTTCTACTGCATATTATCATGTGAATGAATCAAAGTTGGATCCACGGACAAAGAAGGCTCTATTTATGGGCTTCAATGCTGGAGTTAAGGGATACCATTTATGGTGTCTAGAGGCAAAGAAGACGATAATCAGTAGGGATGTTACCTTTGATGAATCTGTCATGTTGCAAAAGGTAAATCCAGAAGGGGTTGATGGCATTCCGTAGCAGGTGGAGTTTGAACAGACAGTGGTGATTCCAGCAAATAGCACCACTAGAGACTCTCCGAGGGCAGAAGAAGAGTCAGATGAGGAAGAGGTTTCTACCCAAGAACCTCAACAGCAATCGGAGCCAATTGCAGTTAGAAGGCAAAGACGAGAGATTCAAAAACCTGCTCGTTTTACTGACATGGTAGCTTATGCACTTCCAGTTGTTGATGATGTTCCATCCACCTACCCAAAAGCCATCCGAAGTTCAGAAAGTGGTAGATGGGCAGGTGCAATGGAAGAAGAAATACAATCTCTCGAGAAGAACAAGACGTGGAAGCTGACACAACTACCGAAGGGCAAGAAGGCTATTAGATGCAAATGGGTATTTACAAAGAAAGAAGGATTTCCTAATAAAGATGAGATGCGTTACAAGGCAAGATTGGTGGCTAAAGGCTACGCTCAGAAGGAGGGAATTGATTATAATGAGGTATTTTCTTCAGTTGTTAAACATTCATCCATTAGAATTTTGTTGGCCTTGGTAGCGCAGATGAATTTGGAGCTAGCTCAACTTGATGTGAAGACCGCGTTCCTGCATGGTGATTTGAAGGAGGAAATTTATATGACTCAGCCAGATGGATACAAGGTTGCTGGTAAGGAGAATTGGGTTTGTAAACTAATTAAATCATTGTACGGATTGAAACAATCTCCGAGACAATGATACAAGCGTTTTGACAGTTTTATGAAGGGTCAGAAGTACACAAGGAGCAAATACGATCATTTTGTGTATTTGCGCAGGCTTCAAGATGGTTCTTACATTTACTTACTCTTATATGTTGATGATATGTTGATAGCAGCAAAGAGCCAAGTTGAGATTGACAGATTGAAGACTCAGTTGAGTAAAGAGTTCGAGATGAAGGATTTAGGGGAAGCCAAGAAGATTCTCGGCATGGAGATAAATAGGGACAGAGAGAGAGGCAAGCTTTGGCTGACACAGAAGCAGTATTTGAAGAAGGTATTATAGTGTTTTGGTATGCATGAAGATACAAAATCTGTAAGTACCCCACTTGCTCCTCATTTGAAACTTAGTAGCCGGTTGTCTCCAACAACAGATGAAGAGCGAGAATACATGGCGAAAGTCCCATATGCAAATGCAGTTGGAAGCTTGATGTATGCAATGGTGTGTACGAGACCAGATATTTCACAAGTTGTTAGTGTTGTAAGCAGGTACATGCATGATCCAGGCAGGGGTCATTGGATAGCTGTGAAATGGATTCTACGGTATCTTAAAAATACCGCAGATGTTGGATTAGAATTTGAGCGAGATGAATCACTTGGTCATTGTGTAGTTGGATATTGTGATTTTGATTATGCTGGTGATTTGGATAAGCGACGATCTACGACTGGTTATTTGTTCACTTTAGCAAAAACGCCGGTTAGTTGGAAGTCTACCTTGCAGTCAACGGTGGCTTTGTCTACAATAGAGGCAGAGTATGTGGCGATTACAGAGGCTGTGAAGGAAGCAATTTGGCTTCATGGGTTGCTTAAAGACTTGGGAGTTGGTCAGAAACAATTTGAGGTTTATTCTGACAGTCAGAGTGCTATTCACTTAGCAAAGAATCAAGTCTTTCATGCACGGACGAAGCACATTGATGTTAGCTATCACTTTGTACGAGAAATTCTGGAAGAAGAGGATATACTTCTTCAAAAGATTCACACGGCGGAGAATCCTGCAGATATGTTGACCAAGGTGGTCACAAGGGCCAAGTTTGAACACTGTTTAGACTTGGTTAATATTTTGCACATTTGAGTTGGCGCCCTACGGCGCAACATTTGGAAGCACCACGATGACTGTTTTTATTCTTTGTTTGTTTGAGAAGATTTGTATTTGGTGAGATTTGAAATTAAGCCAAGGTGGAGATTTGTTGACTTTTTTTGGCCGAAGTGTAGGCCGAAAATTTTGACAAATTGGCTGCAATTTCAATCCCACATCGGTGGGTTAGGATTTGAGGGGGGAGGTTGAGAGTTATAAATAAACTCCTCCTCCTCCTATTAGTTTCATCCCAAATTTGTAAACTCTTCTCCCACTATAAATAAAAGCGGGCTGCTTGAGTGGTGCTCGGAGACTAGGCAAAATTTTGCCGAACTCCGTTATCAAATTTTTCCGGGTGTGTTCTTTCCTTATCTCTTTTATTCCACATTTATTTATTTTTCTCGTTTTCTTTTTAATTATAGTATTCAATATTATTTGTCGGGTTTATTCGTAGTGTTTTGTATTTTTTTTTCAATTCACTAGAATTTTGTCTTAGAGGGAATTATTACCCGAAATTCCCAACACAATTTTGGTGGAAAGGGCTGTTTAAAGTATACATAATTGTGTGTAGAAAAATTTAACCATGATTAAACATTTCATCACGGGGATATGTCTATCCACACATAGCATCCAAACTCAGGAGCATATAAGAAGAAGTGGACTCACTTCATAGCTTGCCAGCCCCTGTTCTCCATGAATCATATCATAAAGCTTGATGCATGATGGGCAGCTCTACAAGCTGGTCAGTGATTTGACCTCTCTTTCCCAATTGAATTGGTTCTTCTGCATCCAGATCATCACATCGCAGTTCAAAAGATTTTCGCTCAAAATGCTTTCGTGAGAACTTCTTCAGCAAACGCATACAAGTGACTTCCTGCAGAGCATTCAAAGGAACTAAAGTGCTAAATACAACAGAAATTTCTGTAAGGGAAAAGTGCAGAACTAATTCATTTCTTTGCTATGTGGTCATAGACTTTAAAACAGAATTTATCCAGAATGAAGAGTATATAGTTTAAACTATATGTGCATAAATGGATAGGAATCATGCGGATTTAAACTTAATTATTTATTTCTTTTTTAGATTGCCTTAAAATATCCTTAGAAAATAAATTATTATTATTTTGATGGACTAACCATAGGACATTAAAAACACACAATATAAATCCATCATTTAAACTCTAATTTAATTACAATTATTTGAGAGTTACATAAAGAGTAATAAAAAATAAGAGTTATTTCGGAGTTACATTAGTTAAAGAAGAGTACTCTATTAGTTTATTATTTTTGTTGTTGTTATTTATATTACTATTAACATTATTATTAAAAATTTAAATCATAAGTGCTATGTGGAAGTTACATGAGTTAAAAGATGAACAAATAAAAAATAATAATTATACATAAAGAATTAATAGAAAAGTTCTTAACTACTAAGTAATAATATTTTAACTCCTCTACTTAAGTTACAAATTTTTTTTAATTCAAAAATATAATGTAATAGAAGATATAAATGGATCATATAACCTCTATAGAATAGATTATGTAATTAATACTATTATTTAAATATTATACGAATAAAATAATCAAGAGTAAATAACAAGAAGAAGAATGAGAAAGAAAAAAATAATGTTATTTTATAATAAAAAATGTAAGAACAAGAAGAAGAAGAAAGAAAGAATAATCTTATTTTATAATAAAAAATACAAAGAATAATTATGATTACTAAAACTCAAATGTAAATATATTTAATAAAAATAAAAAATATAATAGCATGAAAATAAAAATAAAATATTAATATTTTTAAAAAATATAAAAAATAATTATGTTAAATAAAATTTTAATACCAATATAATTTTTAAAATATTTAACACGTACAAATATTGCACGCGCTTTGTACTAGTTAACTTAAAAGTATTGAAGACAAAGAAAATTTTTCTATGGAAAAGCCTATCCACTACTAAAGCAAAAAGAATGCCTTCTGATTTCCAGCAGATTTCATAGTTTCAAGCAATTTTATCTGTATTATAGAATACCTTTTTTAAAAAAATGGAAAAAAATATCATGCTTCACAAGAGATAAAAAACTGAAAATTACATTTTTAACATTTTCTTTTCCAGAACTCGGATTTAATTTATCTGGAGTCCCTGGCGGACCTTTACGGTGCAATACTCAATTGTAAGAAAGAATTTCCTAATACAACATTGCCTGGCAGTAATTACACGCATATACAGAAGAAAGCAAATTGTCACTGGTCGTTATTGGGAGAAACCTTTACAGACTAGATTTCTTGACCGAAGACGTTGACTGCTAAAATGTATGTTGGAATAGATGATTTTATTAGAATTCGGTAAATGTTTTTCCCAACGCCTTGGTCACTTTTTATGTACGAAGCAGATTGTGTTGTAACGTTGGCAGGGACGGCTCCTATTTCAATGTATTTTAATATTCACAAATTTGTGAAAAGAATAGCTCAAGAACAAAATTAAAATACGTCCTATTTCATTAAAGATTTACACCAAGTCATAGTTCTAGTGAATTATGAGGAACCAAAATCAACTTTAAACTATGCACATATATCTACTCTTGTGACTACTTATACGGTCAATGAAAGGTTTTTTTTATATTATATTATTTATCATATAAATTGAGAAAAAAATAATTGTATTCTATTAATCAAAGACTCTTGATACACTTAGAGAAGAACTTCGACATTGTAAGTATTTGTTGATTCTTTTATGAACCGTTACACCAAATACTATTACGTGGTATTTCAACCTTACTATATTAGAAAAGAGAACATTAATGTAGTCTAAAACAACAACTAACAAACCAAAACCCTAAAAGAAAAAGATTGGAGTAAGAGGAAAGATATGCGATTTGAGAAAAGATTGCTTATTGTATGCAATTGTGGAGTTGAATTTTATGCATCAAACTGCATGGTCCAAAGACAATTGAGTTGAAGATGCCTAAATCTAGCTACCTCTCATAGAAGAATAATTGTACTTACTTTCTTGTTGACTTCAGCACGGAACTCCTCCACTACTTGAGCTTCCTTCAACCTGTGACATATCTGACAACGAATAATCTGATGAGGACGAGACAATCACAATAAAAAGAAAGAATAGACGGGAAAAGATAAAAGAAAAGTTTACATTTCTCCAATTTCTATGACCTAGAACTCCTTGATAACCAAGGTCTTGCTTAATATCCGACACAACGAGAACCTTGCACGGTGAAAATTAACAAAATTAAATTAGTATTGAACTGTTAAAGAAAACCGAAAAAGGAAAAAAGGAAAAATAAACAATGGAACATTCAAAGACAAATATGACTGACGTTGTTTTGAGCTTGTTCAAGTTTATCACAGATGGCTTTCAGAGCTGGTAGATAGTCTTTTACTTGGACGTCCTCCTTATTAGATTCTTCAACAAAGCCGACGCCGTTCCCACTCTCTATCGGCAACGGGTTTTTTCTCCTTATTAACTTCGAGCCGCTGCTGACAACCCAAATGTCTTGCATAACGGCTTAAGTGGAGCAGATTGGTTGTCGACACTGCACTATTCCCTGAATCCCCTTCACTACATGCTTTCCTCAATATATGAAAAATGTTATTTGCTTTCATATGAAACTCCTTAGTAAGTTCACTTTGCGTAATTCCATCTGTTCTGCACAAACAGTAAATCCACTATTACTAATGATAACTTCCAAAATTTCACATTGTTTTGTTCCTCGAGTTGAGGAGCTACCACAATGTTGTTGATCGCATTTCTTGTTGCTAGCACACTCATTTGGTAAAAGAAAGATTAATTTCATCTTTCCTTCTCTTTTTCGTTTCTTTATGATGATTAGTAACTTCAAGCCTTTTGAATGTGCAACATCCAGAGATTACATGTTTACTAAGTTTTGACTCTCAATTGATAGAATATATTTTCAATATGCAGGGAGCCTTACTTAAAGACAGTAATTATAAATCACGCGGTAATTATACACATACATACCATAGCTAAAACAAATCAAAGCAAACCAACAAACGAGGGGAAGACAGCAACTTTTTCCAAGAAAGCACTTATCTTTTCATTCAAACACCACATAACGGATAACACTTTCTAACGCAAACTACATCTAATATACTAATATAAGGGAAACAAAAAAGACAAAAGTTCCAGTTGTTTCCTCACCGAGCAATAGCAAGGCGTTCAAGAGTCCGCCTTTGAGGCTGAGTAAAAGGAAAATCATAAATTCCAAGGAAGTTCCTACGCAGCTGATCAGAAGCAAGGATCTTCAAATTCATCATCTCACATTTTTCTACAGATCTAATAACTCCTGAACCATCATCTTTAGGGTCATACGAAACACCTTGGGCCTCAAACTGGAGGCCGTGAATGTTGAGGAGGTTTGACCACAAGGCGGCCTCCACAAAAGGACAGAGATCGAGGCCGTGCTCGGAGAGGGAGTGATTGAGCTTCGGCCATAGGTTTGGCAGGGGCAGGCCGTCGCGGCCGCGCGAACATATTTCTTCTATGGCTAAGTTCACTATAAAGTCCATAATTTAAAGGAGGTTGATTTGAAAATTTGGCGCGAGGCACCGGCGGTGGAAGGTCTAGGGTTCGAATCGCGGGACGATAACGTGTTTAGAGGCAGTGCTATTCCGGTGGAGGGCCTTACATATGGCGATAGGGCTATCGAATCCCGTTTGGAGCAGCACTTTCCATAAATTTAGCAAGGAATTTTTTTTTCCAAGTTGACCCTCAAAAAATATAGGATTTTGTCAATAGGGCTCTCTAAAAACTATCTGAAGTTTCTCGATTTCACCCTTTAATTTTATATTTATTGATTTTGTTTTTGAAAGACAACAGAAACTTGTCATCTTATGACCCTGTGCACCCATTAAGCTAATGAAATTTGGATTGGATTTTATTTTTAAAATTTAATGTGAATTTTTCACTTTAGATCATATCTTTCTCTTTACAAACAATTCACATTTATAAAATTTTGATCATATATTCCTCTTCACAAACAATTCACATTTACAAAATTTAAGATAAAAAATCTTAATCTCAAACTTTATCCAATCCCACCCATTTCACTTTTAGAAAGGTTTGAATCATGGTAATTAAAGAAACCATTAATGCCCCTTAATATCAAGTCATAATTCAAAAAATTGTTAAATTATTTATTTTACTATAACCCTTTTTGGCAACCATTATGAATCCATAAACTATTCTTGTTGTTCACGTATAACATGAAATAGAAATAACACGAGTAATAGACTTTTTGCCTTTCATTCCCATTTTCCTTCAAAGGGTGAAAAGAAGTTTCTTTTTTTTTTTAATTTGACAATCTTTTTGTGAGTTATAATTTACAAAAATTTATACCCTTTTACATAGTGTCAACTGTTATGCCTCTCAAAACAGAGCAAAAGATCCTCTCTTTTGTCTTCTCCCTTTTCTCTTCTGTCTCAAATGTTGTCCTCTCTAACCCTCTTTGCGATCCGGCCTCTCTTTTGCCAAATTGGAGCTCCGACACTCAGCAAAGCTCCAATCTTGGCCAAACTGTTCTTAGTAGTAGTTGTTTATTTTGTATTTCACATTTTATTTTATCCACAAATTATAATGGTATTTTTTTCTGTACTATTCTTCGAAATTTAAAGTTTTATGACATATTTTGAAGCTAATCCTTATCGATTGTTATTTGATACTTCTCTTTGTCTCTTTCATACTCGGATTAGATAAGGGTCCATCCTCAACTTTTCATGTCCTTTTGAGGCGATTTTCAAGGTCACTGATATATCCTTCGTTTCCTAAATTACTGTTCAAGGAAGACAATGAATTGGGTTATTCTTACCAGTATTCAAGAATGGTGAAATGGCAAAGAAGAAGAGTGGAGTATGTTTATTTTGTTATTTTTTATTGTAGATTACCCATCCAAAATACGTGGAATGTGGTATGTGGTATGTTGTCTGTTACCATGAATTTTTAACCCATTTGTATAATATCCTTCATTTCCATATGAATGAAGTATTTTAATTATAAAAATATATGCCTCTCAAAAGAAAATTGTATTAACTATTATATACAATATATGAGATATAAATTC
The DNA here is from genome assembly GCA_030512225.1 of Rauvolfia tetraphylla. Lineage (NCBI taxonomy): Eukaryota > Viridiplantae > Streptophyta > Magnoliopsida > Gentianales > Apocynaceae > Rauvolfia > Rauvolfia tetraphylla. The sequence goes on from JAJQKT010000023.1 coordinate 1,597,191, forward strand.
TCAATGTATTAATAATTGAGAAAATTACAGTAGTATCTTTGGGGTTTGCTCAAACTTTTTGGTTTGCAAAACTATAATTTTATTCTTTAAGATGTTTTAAAATTATAAATTTATCATTTAAATCATAAACAATATAACAATTGAATCCCTGTAATTAAAAAATTAATAATCTATTGATGAATCTATCATAAATTTGATTTAAAAATTCAAAATTTCTATTCCTAAATTTATGAAATTTATTTATCTTGTATAATATGCTTTTATTTTGTCTCTTCATAAAATTAAAAGATATTAAATATCTTATACTTTCGTAAAATAGAAAATTTAGTAAAGTACAATAATATTTTAGTAAAAGAATACATAGTATGGAGAATATAATAACTTTCACAAATATTAGAATGGTAATTTTAAACTTTTAACTTAATTTATAAGAGATTTCGTTTATCAATGAGTAGTTAATTAAAGTAAGGATTAAAATTGTATTTGTTTAGTGATTTAAAAGGTAAATTTTCTATTTTAAAATAACTTGAAGGGTAAATTTGTAGTTTTAAACAAGAATATTTATTACGTAGTTTAAACAAAACTTAATGTTACAAATGTAATTATCTCTTAATAATAAAGACCTTGTTTGCCACAAATATTTTCGTCATTTCTATATGTAATTTTTTTTTTTGTGACTATATGTAGTGCGAAAAAATTTTATTATTCACTTTCACTTTTAAGAATTCTTAAGTTTCTCTAAAGCTTTTGAAATACTAAAATTCATATCTGTCAACAATAACTACGTTTTTTCATAAATAAACTTTAATTTATCAAACGATATCTAATTTACATCTTTTTACATATATAAAACTTCAAAATCAGCCTCAAAACAGTCGATTCTGAAGATGAAATACCAATCTATGTCACTTGCGCTAGCAAGTGGGGCAATTTGAGCACAATTTCTGCCCAAAATTGGTAGAAATTGCGCACAATTTTTGGTGAAAATTTTGTGAAATTTCTCTTAATTTTTGGCAAAAATTATCCATAATTTACGCTAATTACTGGCAAAAATTGAGCGCAATTAAAAAATCACATGGGCTGCCTCAAAATTGGCAATCAATTATTTGAATGAGTAACATAGGTTATGCTAATAGAAATAATTTTAAAACAACATTCTTAACAATTATCAACTTAAAAAATATAATTTAAAAATTAAAAATAAAAATAAAATATTAAAAAAGAAATACAAAAACAATAAATTCCTTACCAAAAAAACTAAAAAATAATAAATACTCAAAAAAGATAAAAGAATGAAATAATTCAAGAAAAATTAAAATTATGGAAAGATGACATAATTCAAGAACTTGTTGATTCCACTAATTAATATCTATGAACGGGAAATATTACTAATAAATCTATCTTAACTCACAATTATTTTGTAATTAAAAGAAGAATACTTATATGATTTGAGTAATTATTAATGGAATCAACAAGTTCTCAAATTATCTCATCTTTCCATAATTTTGATTTTTCTTGAATTATTTCATTCTTTTGTCTTTTTTTGAGTATTCATTATTTTTTTTTTGTTAGGAATTTCTTGTCTTTGTATTTCTTTTTTTAATGTTTTTTTTATTTTTAAGTTGATAATTGTTAAAAATGTTATTTTTAAATTTATTTCTATTAGCATAACCTATGTTACCCATTCAAATAATTGATTACTAATTATGAGGCACCCCATGTGATTTATTAATTTCGTCCAATTTTCGCTAGTAATTAGCGTAAATTGTGGATAATTTTTACCAAAATTAGAAAAAATTGCACACAATTTTTGCCAAAAAATTGTCAAAAATTGTGTACAATTTCTACCAATTTTGGGCAGAAATTGTGCTCAAATTGCGCCACTTGCTAGCGTAAGTGACGCAGATTGGTATTTCATCTTCAAAATCGACTGTTTTGAGGCCGATTTTGAAGTTTTTATATGTAAAAAGATGTAAATTAGATATCGTTTGATAAATTAAACTTTATTTACGAAAAAAACATAGTTATTATTGACAGATATGAGTTTTAGTATTTCAGAGGATTTAGAAAAACTTAAGAATTCTTAAAAGTGAATAGTAAATAATAAAATTTTTTCGTACTACATATAGTCCAAAAAAAGCTACATATATGCCCCAATGTTTTTTCTTTAATTAACTAATTCAAATTGGAGAAATAATTGAAAAAAATTTCACCCCCCACGCCCTTCCCTCCCTCGCTAGAGAAACCAGAATCCATTTGGTACCCAACCTATGTACTATCAATACTGAGGACCTGACATTGTTTGAGGAATGAAGTGTTCGTGACCAAAATGTACCGAAAAGGCAAGCGCCTAGCATGTACTAATTTTTTAAAAAAAAATTGCAATTAAACTCTTTTTCTAATTCTTTGTAATTTTTAAGTTTTGTCTAATATATTTATATTTTTCCAGAGAGAGTGAACATATTGTCATTTTTTTCTATTTATATAAATATAGTATTTTCTCTTTCATCCCTATTTTCTCTCAACTCTTTCATTTAAAATGTCCGTTTTTTATGTGAAATTTATAAAATCATAAAAATTAAATTCTTTCGCTTGAAACTTTTTTGTCGTGTCAAAAGGCCTCGAATATTAAAAACACTTGCATTCTTAGTTAAAACATTGAAACTTATAAATAGAAAAAATAAAAAATATAATTAAAAATAAATTTCATAACAAGTGGACCCTTTTTTATAAGTGTAACAAGTTTTTTATAAGCACAATGCACATATTTCTATTTTGTCTCTTTATACAAATATAGTCTTTTTTTTTCACATCTCTATTCTCTCTCGACTCTCTTATTCAAAACATCAAATGGGGAACATATTTGAAGATTTCTATGACAAATTTTAGGTCTTTAGTTAGACTATTTTCTTACTCATCATCTTGTAAGAACTTTAAAATAAATTTTTAAGTACAATTATATAAAAAATGCTTTTATATTTAATTTAAATAATATAATTAAAAAATAAAATTTATAGAAAAATGTGAATCAGATGGAGCTTTGCCAGGTCTTACAAAGCCCCAGTTATAGTTTTGCTAGGAACTGGTGAAGCCCCAATTAGAGCTTTACGAAGGACATCACGAAACTCCAACTAGAGATTTACCAAGGCCTAGCAAAGCTCAAAACAAAGCTTTCTTTGGAGCTTTGCCAGGGTTTGGCAAAGTTCCAAAGGAAACTTTGTTAAATTATGGTAAAAATTTACTAAAGTTAATAAATTATATTTCTATTACGTTAAATTTTTTTCAAAACTTACCAAATTTAAATCAAATAAAAAATTCATCTTGACTTAAAACATCAAATTAGAAATAAATTTTAAGGATTCCTTCAACAAATTTTGGCTCTATAGTTGGATTATTTTCTAACTCTTCATCCTGTAAGAATTTTAAAAATAAATTCTTATATATAATTTGACAAAACACTTACATTTTTAATTCAAATAACAAAAAATATAACTCACAAATTTTTTATTAAAACAATTGGAAATACATAATAGATTTTATAGTCCAATCAAAAAAAGAAAAAGAAAAGACATGAAAGATATAAAAAAGGAAAACATCAATGATGTTAAAATAAAACTAAAAAATAAAAGATACTGACAAAAAAAGGCAAAGACATAATTACATATGAAAATTATGTACAACTTGTAGATTTCTTTATTATCAGAAAATTTAAAAAGTTTTCAAAAAATATATGTTATTCCCAAAAAGAATTGCATAGACTCATATTAAAGAAGAAAAATATAAATTAAAAATTTTTAAAAAAAATGTATATCTCTCATTTTGCAGGATCAAACTAAAGAGGCTTCTAAAAAAACATTTTAAAATTTAAAAAGTAATAAAGCTAAAGTACTTATTTGAATAAAAAATTAAAAAATCTTAAATATATCTGATACCTATAACGTGTATAACACTTATGCATTTTTCTCCATTGTAAAGGAAGAAGTATATAACAGTCTTTTCATTTTGCCCTCTATCTCAAAAAGTTCTCAACAAAAAAAAAAAATAGATCTTCTCTAAGAATAAATAAATTCATAAACATCTCACTTCTACACAAAGAAGTTCTCAACAAATTAAAGAAAAAGAAAACTTTTTTAAGAAGAATTTATTTATAAATATCTTTTGAACAATAAGAGATGAATTGAGTATTGATAAGCTCCTTAAGAAAATAAATTATCTCTTCAAAAAAGAAGAAGAAAATCAAATTTATAACACTATTTATCAATCTCAGAGGTCAATATTAAAGTAAAAGAGAAAAAGGAAGAAAATATGAGTAACATATATTAAAAAATTGAAAAATATTACCTCTTCAATTTAAAAAAAAAAAGAATACCATAATTAGAAAAAATAAAAAGATCTAACAATAAAATTTTTTTTTGAGAAAACATTTGTGGCGAAAGTGACAGTAAATGATGTTATGTGGAGATAGTAAAAATTTTTTAAAAATTTGATTTAAATTAAAAAATTTGTTAGGATAAACTTAAGTGTTTAGATTTTTTTATCATAAAAAATCTCTTAGTCAATGAAAACTCTTCTAACTAATAAAAAATTTAAAATTTTAAAAATTAGTAAAAGTTTTGGAGGAGGAAAGAGAGTAAAAGTATTTTTGGTAATATATATATATACTAGCAGATAGACCCATGCATTGCATGGAATCAAGTTTTTATACTCAGTTGTGGTTAATATATTTTTTTTAAAATAATTATAAACCAAAGTTATGAAGTTAACACTAAAACGTCAACTTAATCATTTTAATTTTACTCTAAAATTAACGTCTTAAATTAACCCAAGTCCCTATTGTAAGATGTGTGAAAAAGAAAAAGAAAACCAAATAATATATTTTAAATACTGTTATAACAATTAGGGGAAAAAGCTTAAAGATAAAAGTATATTAAAATCTATTCAAGTTCATAAAATAAAAATTAATTAACTGATTGAATTTTCACGAAAAATTAGAGGTTGAAAAGTAAAATTTCACATAAACTACAGTATAACTATAACAACGAAGCTGCTATAATAATTATTAAAAATGTCCCACCTATTTTCTACTGGCACCCTTTCCCTCCCTCAGGGGTAACATCCCCTTCGAAGAAAATGTTAAATGTCTCGATGTCAAGAAGAACAATGTTTAAAACATTTAGATGATTTTACAATTTCCCTTGTTTTTGCTCACAAACAAAAGTAAATCATATTAGTTTATGGAATTAGCTAAAAAAGCATTATGAAAAGAGAAATAATTATTAACTTTTACTTAAAATAAATAATTAATAAATAATGTAACAATTATAAAAATATAAATTATTGGTTATAACTAATAATAATATAAGGATAGTTGCAGTCATATTTACCCAACTATTGGGTTAAAGAGGGGAGAAATGAATTTTTCATAATAGAAGTATTCAGCAATCTCTAAATTTAACTATTTTATACCAAATTTACTTAACGATAATTGAATAAAATACCATGATTTCTATCAGATTTTTTGTAAAAGAAAAGAAAAAGCAAACTTTGGTGCATAAATGGTCTTCCTAAAAATCAATATATGCTAAGTTAGTTACCAATTTCCACCGTTTCGACTTCTAGAATTGATATTTGTCCAATCTCTAATTGTCACATGTCCACTTATTCCTCAAGAAAGTACAAATTTTTACATGTGTAAACTAACCAAATTCAGATGATTTGCTATTCGAGACCTTTGTCCAGCACTATGACCCCATGAGATGTATTGCCTATTTAAATGCACTTTCCTAACTGATTTGTTTTCTTCCCAGAAGGAATTCTTGAACCGTGAATCATGTCAAAATTAAGAAATTGCAAATGCTACTTCAAATAACTTTACTTCTCTACTTCAATATTATTACCATCATTCCTCATCATTGAATTACATATTCTAGTTGTACAAAAATAAAGAAGAAAAGACCAGAAAATAACATCTAAAAAAATTATAATTAAATAAAGGCAACCCAAATATATATTGAACTTTAATTTTCTCTTGTCAATTACATAATAAATAAGAAAAAAAATGAAAAGAAAATGAAAAATATCAATGTCCTACATATTAAACTATTATGCTCTCAAAAGACAAAAATAAGAAACCATGTAAGCAAGAAGACATCTTTCCTTAAACAAAAAAGACTTCTAACGAAAATATAAAAATATTATACAAAAAAAATTACCTATTCGATTTATGTAAAGGGTGAAAAAGAAAAAAAGAAGTACCTAAAACCTAGATTTATACCAACTACCAAAAAAGTAAACAATAAAGATGAAAAAATTAAAAGATCTCATTTAAAGATAGGTTTTCAAAAAAAAAAAAAAACACAGGACTTGAAGCCAACTAAAATTCGTCAATTCTAATAAACTCTATTAATATGAAATGAAATACTATTCTACCTAGGACTGTCAATTAGGTTAGACTGGCCCGAGTCCGGCCTATTTGGTCCGAAATTTAAGGGCTAAGCCAGGTCCGAGCTTTAATATTGAGCTCGAATATATTTTTGGGCCGAGCTCAGCCCATTAAAAGTTTGGCCCGAATATCTTTATATAATAATTACTATTATTATTATATATTAATAATTTATTGATATAATAATAATAGTTTGTGTATAATACTATATATTTAACTTTATATATTAAAAATCTCTATTTATTTGTATAAATAATTTTTTTATGTATCATTTTTTAAAAATTTGGTATATCAAATTTTCATTTCAAACTTTTAATTTTTAAAATTGATATGCATATATGTTAGAAAAAGCTTTCCTCGTGTTTTTCAAAAAGACTAAAGAGTTAGTGAGAATTTTAAAAATTTATGATTCTACATAATTGTATATTTTTTTCTTTTATTAAGAAAATGTTCTTAATTCTATATATTTGTGTATATCGATAATATTATGATCACGATAAACTAACTTCTTCTCATTATAAGTATTTATTGTGTCTATATTTATTAATGTAAATAATTATTTTTGTATTATATATAAAATAATCTTATTATCTATAGTGACTGTTAAAGTATATACTGCTATTATATTTGGTATAGTATTTTTCTATCTTGATATGTTATTATAGTGGTTCATATTATTAATTTATTTTCTTTAATTATTTCAATTGATATATCAAAACAATATTAATGAGTTTTATTTTTTGATCACATAAAAATACTTGTAATTTCTTTATAATTATAATTTTGTTGATAAAATTTCTTTGTAGGAAAGATGATATGACAACTAATGATTTGATTATTTATAAAAACATATATTTTATATATTTATACACAAAGACATCAATATTTATCTTTCATTATTCAACTTAAATTTAAAAAGATAAAAAAAACTTAATACTTATATTCATTTTATTTTGTTATTTAATAATTAATAAATGTATCTAATTATTTAATATTTATATAACCTGAAATATATGATTCTTTAAAACTTATATCTAATATTCATATAATTGTTATTACTTAATAGTAATTAGTACATTATTATTATTTAAAAAAATAAAGTAAAAAATAAATTATTTTAGGACAGCCCGAGCTCGGCCTGAGCCTGTGTTAGCCGAGTTCTGGCTCAGTATGTCTTAGCTCAGGCCAAGCTCGATTCACATAGCCCGATTGACAACCTTAATTCTACCTAAAAAGAATAATGAAATAGAGAATTCTTCAAACAAAATTTACATCTTTAAACAGCGAGAAGAAAATTAAGTTGAATAAAAAAATAAAAGAATAAAATAGAGATGAAAATATAATTTCTGTCTCTGTATATTGATTAGGGTAATAAGAAAATGGAAGAGTAGTTATAGAATTGGAATATGCGTGTGGTTGTGATTGATTAAAAGAGTGACAGAAGATAATGAGAGAGTAGGAGAAGATAACGAGATAAGATAATGATAATTTTTTAACTAATTTATTGAATAAAAAATCTATTGGACCAATCAAAAATTTTAAAACTAATTACAAACTCAAAATTTTATGAAATAGAATTAAGGTCTTGAAAGCTTTGGAGAAGGAGAGAGTAAAATTATTTTATTAATATATATAAGTATAGATAAAGATTTGAAAAAGAATGAAATCAAAGAAACTTTCTTTTGATTCCCCGAGAACAAAAAAAGACTAGCAGACTCGAAAGATTGGTTGGGGAAGCCTTAATACCCCTGCCTGATCCTTCGGGAGAAGCCAAAAGCACTCTCTTGCAAATCCTTAGGGTGTAGCTATAGCACCCCGAGCTGATCCTGGGGGAGTGCTTCTCAGGGGCAATCTTGGAGAGTGACTCAAACCAGGATTATCTTAAAAAATTAGCCTTTTTGAAGTTGATTTTTTTTAAAAAAAAAATTCTGCTACCTTATTTATTTGTTTGAAATAATAATACTTATTATTAGCAGTATTATTTTGAATTTATTGATAATAGATTTATTAAAAGTAATAAATATACTAAAATATTTTAGAGAACTTCGAATCTTCAAAATAATTTTATAGAGAAGATTGTAATAATTTTGAAATTTAGAAAGAAAAAAATTGAATAAATGAAAAGTAATCACACTATAGTCAGCAATTTAAGTCATTGTAATTAGCGACGAAGTTGCAAACTGTAGCATTATAAATTACTAACTATAACGATTATCTTTTATTTTTTAATTTTTTTAAATTTCAAAATTCTCTCAACAACTTTCTTAAAAGATTTTTAACCTATTTATGAATATAAAATAAAAATAAAATCTCAAAAAAAGAAGAATACAAAAAAAAATAAAAAGAAGGAATACCACCAAAAAAAAATTAAAAAATGAAATCAAGGAACCTTCCTCTCCAGGAAGAAAAAGAGTTTAAAAAGTTCCACGCCCGAAGGATTGGCCAGGGAAGCATAACTCAAAATTTAGTCTTTTTGAAGTTAATTTTCCCTTTTCTTTTAAAATTTTCTACTACCTTATTTATTTTTTGAAATAATAATTCTAATTATTAGTAATATTATTTTAAATTTATCGGTAATAGATGTACTAAAATAACGGACTTACCAAAGTATTTTAAACTTTTAGGTATTTGTTATATTGGACAGCATAACTAGCTTATCTATTAACATTTGTTTTAGGGTAAATATTTCAAATTTGCCCTTAAACTTTAACTCAATTTTGATTTTTGCTTTTTAATTTTAAAGTGAATGATTTGTAATCTTAAATTATTAAAAAATATCAAACCTTGCCCTTCCACCTATTTTTATCATTAAAAATCTAATAGTACATGTTATCTGTCATTTACGTGATTTTCGTAAGGATATTTTAGTCAATATAATCAAACCATCACAATTTTCTTTTATTAAATTTGATCTAACTTCCTAAAAAAAATTCTAGACTTTTGTTTAAAATTGAATTCAAATTGATTTTAAAATCAATTCAATAAAAGAATCAAACTTTTGGAGTTTGATGAAGAAGATTTTTTTCAAGTTTTTTGAATTTTTTACTTAAGCCAAAAGCTGACACATGTAGTCTAAGAATTTACTAAATAGTCAAGGGGTAGAACGAGACTGCGCCACCACCACCGCCACCCAATTCAATATCCTTAATGGCCCACTTGGTTACAGGCCCTCGCGACAAGGCCCGCAAATGCTAATATGGATCAAAATTCCAACCAGATATCCAATGTGGGATGCTGTTCTATGAACCAATCCCATCCGCTTCCCTTCTCCTTCAGACAAAACCAAATCCAACCTCTTCTTTGGGCCCTCACCATCGGCCTACTACTGAGAAGAAGTACAGCAAGCCATCTATATATCTATATCCAACGGCGACAAAAAATATCAGAAGCTGATCCGCTCTGTGCATGGCCTAAGTAAGGTAGAAGGAGCGTCGGCCTACTCTCAATCCATTGTGGTTTCATCTTCAGTGCAATTTTTACCTATTCTAATTGACTGATTTTGTCGTAGTACTTACCAACACAAATGGAAAAGGTCCATTCTTTAATAGCTACAGATTAGTCCCATCCAAAGATCACAAAGAAATAAGAATATCTATTCATTCACCCAAGTACTGCTGTAAAAGTGCTCCACATATTTTGGTGGTGTGCCTATATGGTGACTAACTTAAATGAGATATGACATTTTCTTTTACAGCTTTGCTAGCGAAGCTCCAAAGGAGTTTTGCCCAACTCTGGTGAAATTTCACTATAGATCAATAAAATGTATTTCTATTACGGTAAAATTATCTCAAAACTTATCCAATTTAGATCAAATAAAGAATCTCTTTGAATTTTTAAATTATAATAAATTTTAATTCAAAGTGAAATGAATATAGCAGAAAGTATTTTTTTTTTTGCAGAGAGAAAAATATGTAAGTTTATAGTTTAAAAAAAAGGCAAAATATAAACACTGTACTTATAAAAATTTACTGTAATTATCAATCCCTAATAGAATTTTGTCAAGTCTTAGTGAAGCTGCGAAAGGGAGAAAGCTAGACCGTTGACAAGGCTGAATACGATAGCATAGGGTCAACATTTTCTTCTTTTTTCTGTTTGAGTTTCTTTGTTAATAGATGTGAGAATTTGATTGAGATATAATAAATGTATGAGTTTATCTAAGTTTCTTCCTTTGTTCAATATAAAATACTCAAGTAACGATCTTTAATTTTTTATTTTTTATTTTTTTGCAAATTATCTAGGAGAAAGGGAGAAGTATTTGACATAAAATTAATACCTCATGTTTTTGGAGGTGGCGGAGAGAGTTTCATATTTATTCGAGACCTAATTCTTGCTGGAGAAGATACATAATTTTAAATAATATAAAACTTAATTTTACATCAAGGTAGAGATCTTTCAATATAGTAATAAGTATTTACCAAACAACTAATTTTATTCCATTTTACATAGGAAGAAATATACTTCATTTCTCAAAAAAGGTTTGCTTTTTGATTTTTAGTATAAGTTATTTAAAACTTTTACTTTTGGCCCCTTGATCTTTAAATTGAAATAGGTGCCCCTTCATATTATAAATTATACCAATTAAGCCAATTTTACGCCATCCATATCCATTGGGTTGATCAAGCGATTTAGGCTACACGTGGATTGCATCCTTTCTTGAAATACCCGGCTGTGCTTGAGAAACCCGATTGGAATGGCAACCCGTTTTTGTTGGGAGATGCATTTGGCGGCTTAGCTGAACTGACTGCTTGTTTCATATGAGTTATCTGACAAGTTGAGGAAAATCAAGAAAAAAAGATTCCCTTGAAATAGTATGGCGTGGCCCAATGCATGCGACAACATGCAACAAGCAAAACTTACACGCTCTTTCAACTTTACCAAACATATATGTTCAATTGTTCCAAACATTTCAACGGTACAAATGAAGTTGTTGACTTCGGTCAAAAAAATAGTTTTTTCAGGCTAAACTGGTGCTCCTTTTTTCCTTTCAATTAATGCCAGTTAGTCCATAACGTGTTGAGGGGGTTATCATTTTTCATTTTGATAAAAGCATAAACCATAATGGATATTGTCCCAAAAAAATACTAATCATTGAAAGAATGATTAGTATACTACTCATTGAAACAAAATTACAAAAGTTTTCCTTATTTATGTTTGGTAATGGTTCCACAAGTAGGCTGTCATGGCATTACGGAAGTAAGACCAATTTTTAAGCTCTTTGGTCGTGAATCCGCAATTTAGATAGTACTCTTCTCCGTTTGTAGCAGGCTACATTCCACTATTCTTGTTTTCGGATTCAAACTCTTTGAAGTACATGTCACATAAATTATTCTCACAAATAAAATTATGGATGATATAATAGGCAATCAAGATTGTTATATGTCGTGAATAGCTATATGGTGGTATTTTTCTATCTAATATAGGGTACCTCTTCTTTACTACATCGAATGTTCGTTCAATAACATTACAAATATAAGAATGGCACCGATTGAAAAATTCTTGAGGACTCCTACACTGCCTAACTCCCGCAAAGTCACTATTATGATATAGTTCGCCTTTATATGGAGCAAGAAATCTTGGATGGTTTCCGAAACTAGCATCTAACAAATAGTATTTCTCTAAAACAGCATAGGCTTGAGATACAAAAACGACCTCCCTAACAATGTATATAATGGTGGAAAGAAGAATAGGGGAATGGGATTCAAGAAGAAATATCATACGATGAAACCAAAACCTTTTGAAGGTTTAGGGAAATCAATTTCCTCCCATGTTAATGCATCACATAGCACATATGCATCATGGGCACTCCCCTCCCATCCAGCATAAATATATATTAATCCTATATTATGGTCAAATATTGCAATAACATTTTGTGATATAGTGGACTTTTGGTTCTTAAATGTCTCCAACAAGGACCCTTGAATGTAAGCTGCCATATGTGTGTCATCGATTGTCCCAACACAGTCCTACATGACAACCAAACAGCCTCAAAAAAATTATTCTCATACACTATTTTGTAGTAACATTATATTGAAAGAGAAAAGTATAAATTCTAAACAACCCATAGAAAAGGTTCCTTGAGTGTGTGCTTTCTTGTGTGGGTGCATGTTCATTGCCACTAAAATTTGGTATTAAAAATTGTCCCTACAGATGTATTTGTAAGCCCTAAGGGCAAATCATGTAATTTTGATTCATGACAAATATTGATGAGAACTAATATGTTTATATTGTGTGATAGGATTTGTGGATTAAGAAGTTTGAAGTCTCATTGCCTTGAAGCTAAAATGCAAGAACCACTCAAATATATCAAAGTGATTGAAGATTGAAGAGTTTGTTCAAGATGTTAGAAGGCTTTGAAGACATGAAGTGTAGGTTGCATGTGGTTGATAGGTAATATCTATGTAAACCCTACACTTGTATATCTTGGAGTCTATTGAATGCATAAGAGAGTATAAAATTGGTTTCTTAAGTTTAAAAAGACTTTGAATGAATCTTTAGCAAATGTGGTTTTGTGTTCTAAAAGTTTTTAAGTAAACTTTAAATGATCAAATGAGTTTGATTGTGGTTTTCAAACTTATATTTGTCTAAATAAGTTATCTGTATATACCAAATGTATTTCAAATACTTGGAAGATTGATTTCAAATGATTTTACAAAGTTTGAACACAATTCCATGAAATTCAGTCGTCCGAATTTGGTAGCAAAAGTTTGATACTGTTCTTCCAGAGAAATTCGGAAGAAGATTCGGACGCATGAAGAAAAATTCGGTCGTCCGAATTTTGGTCTTCAGCATGGTCACTGTTCTTCCAGAGAAATTCGGACGAAGATTCAGATGAAGCAGGAAGAATTCGGTCGTCCGAAAAATTCAGACGCAGAATTCAGTCGTCCGAATTTCCTGAAAATAGACGTTAACTAGCCGTTTTATAGTTGTTTCAACTGATTTTCAAATTTTATAAAAGCTATAAACGTGCAATCTTTTGTAAGTTCTGAATCCTTGAATATTCTAAGCTTTCTAAAGTCTATTCTAAACATTTCTCAAGCTCTCTTATGTCTTGTGCATTCAATTGATCAATCCAAAGACATCAAAGTGTAAAGGTGCAACTTTGTGTAAATTCTACCAAGTGGTAACATCTACACACTCTTCTTTACTTATTCAATTGTATTGATCTACTAGCTCTAGGAAGGTTATCTTGATAACATAAAATCCTTTAGATAAGGGTGATCCTTGAAGTTGTGAGTCAAGGTTGTTTGAGATATAAAACCATAGATTGGTGAGCCTTGTTTGTAAAAGTTACTAGAAGAGGTTGTATGTGTAAAACCAAAATGTGGTGAGCCTCTCTTGTAATCTGTGAACATGAGCACATAGTAGAGTTATTGAAATCCTTAAGTGTATACTTAAGGTAGTGGAGGTAGATCTTGAGGATCGAACCACTATAAATTGTTCATGTTCATTTATTTATATTTCTTATATTGCTTTGCCATAATTTGTTTCTCTCTTATTCATATCATCTGTAATTGGTCTATACATATAAAAGATTTTAATTTGTGAAAATTAGCTAAATACCTAATTCACCCCCTCTTAGGTATTTCAGTATTGATTACATAGTAAGATTCTAAAAAATATCTTAGCTCACACAAGTAGGAGATTACAATGAATCATGGAAAAAATTGATCATCACTGATTATCTTCACATGTAGTGTGTCAAAATGTTTCGGGTTAATATACGTGTTTGCTAGCTTGTAAAGAGCTCTAGACATTTTTGTGACATGTCTAAAAATGTCTTGATAGAATGTTGAAAATGTTCAGCAGCATTAGTGTGCATGTTGTCATGAGTAATAATGTAGAGAAAGCTGGCTAAGCATTCACGTATATCTATTTGTTATTACGCTTCATCAACTTCTTCAAAGCCTCTTTTCCTATATGCAAGTTTTCCCATATTCGACTCGAATGTCAGCGGAGTAGCTCGTCCACCCATGCCGAACCTCTTAGCGCTAATGTTTGGCATGGAATGTGCTGTCGAGAAATGTTTGTCTATATTTTTCTACTAACCACAGTCACAATTAGAGCCGTTCGGTGTCCGACCATCTCAATTCATCATCATCAGTGCCTTCTTCCAAAGACATGTCTGAATATTGCATTGTTTTACCTTTTTCCATCTCAATAAAATGGTCTATTTCAAGAGTCATGATAGAGGTAAAATTAGAGAGAAACACTGAGATAGCACCCCAGAAGTTATCTTCCCTTCTTGTATTTTCACATAAATGTTTGTTATAAATCTGCTAATCAATGACGCGACTTATATTCCATACCTCTTGAGTTTGTGCGTCAAAATTTCATGTGAGTAGATGCGCATTTCTAAATCATAGTCTTGCCTTTTCCACCTATTGCACATAAAAGAATTTCTGTCTTTTTCCATTAGGAAATTGAATAATATCTTCAGAGGAGTATAGCTATTGACAAAGGCAATAAGAGAACAGTCATCGGATGACCTTGGCCTACCTTTTGGTTACAGTAGTTTCGGTTAAAAAAAAAATTTCAAGACCATATGTCATTACTGCTATTTCAGGGTAGGTGAAAAGTGATGTCAGTAATCAGTAAAATATTGCAACACGCACAACATTTCATAGGGACCAATAAGCTTATTAGTATGTTTCATAAAAAATTAATGGCTGATATCTTGCTCTCATAATGTAGTGGAAATAAGAGATAATAGAGATAATAGCAAAATTGAGATATTCTTTTCTTAAAGATAAACATTTTTCCCTTTTTTCTTCATTACTAATATATTTTCTATTACCTTTAAAAGGTCTCCATTAAAATCTTATGATTTTACCATTTTTTTTGAAAATAAAACACTCTAGCTAAAGAATGTAGCAAAAGTCTTTCATAGGCATAAGACAAGAATGACATATTCTTCATAGGCAGTCTTCCTAGATTTCTGCAAAAGACTTGAGTAGGGGAGTGGGATTTGCATGTAAGAAGCAATAATATACACATATTATATAAAATTGCTTCTTTGAAATTGGAGGAGCATATGAAAGGGGCCAAAAGCTTCCTCTTTATAATGTACCATCTATGATATATGTTGGAAAGTGAATAGGCACAGTACAGACCCTTTGCCTTCTGTTATGAACGTGAACTCTGAGTCTACTATTTTTTCTTATGTTGTGAACATGAACCTTTGCCTATTTTTCCAATCAGCCACCACAAAAGGCTAATATTCGACATTTTGAGATGTCATGTTTGGAGGAGAACCAACAACTCAAGAGAGATTTGCATCTCGGCCATATCTTTCTTAACACTTGTTTCTTCCTAATTAGGCACCATCTTTCAAATAGGTATGAATCTAATTGAGGCAACAATCTCTCTATGCCAATTCGGTTACATTAAACCTACTGGATGCCTATAAATGATGTAACTATTTACCATAACAATATTGAGGGAGAAGCATGGGTAATAGAGTGAATTTCAGTTCATTACTAGGCGAAACTAGCACCGAAACTGTCTAGCAAAAGGATGATGAGCGAAAGTTAATTCGAGCCATGAGTCGCCATGCAATACAAAACCACTTTGTCCATGGAGTAGCTGCCACCATGCATGAAATTCTCACTGACGAGCTTAATACCAAGACCTGTAAGAATTACACTATGTAGATGGAACGAAGGAAGATAAGGGAGTTGCATTGTCAATATAGGAAATTTTGATTTCTTACTTACTAGAAAGTAGCACAGTTAGAATATCTTCACAAATCGTGTTAGCATTACTATTAAGTAGGAGGTGTGGGAAAATTTTATCAAGGTGCATCACTTATATACTATTAAAATGAATACCAAATGCGTATTCTAATTCGGCAACGTGAAATTAACCGCACCCCTTTACAATGTCATTTGCTTTCTCAATGATATTTTTCCAATCTCAATTGCCAACTATTATTTTCATTCACTAAGTTCTTCCCTTTGTTGAGAAGTATGAAGTGTTCAGAGAGGAGGATTACTTCATATTTAGGAACGTGTTTGAGGTCGAAAAGAAGTTTCAACGAACAACTTTCTATGAGCCATCCAACGAAGCAGTAATTTTGGATGACATTTCAAGTGACTCAGAATTGTCCTATAACAACAACTGTGAAAGTAGTGTCAGTTTATCTCACGGTTCAAATACTCGCATTTTAGAAGAGGCTCAATGTTAAGGGCCTGAGAGCTAAAGCCCGTATGCTAATGTTTGCCAATTTTATTGTCAAATTGGAATCGAAACGAATCAGTTTGTGTGTGTCCAGAACTATGAGGCCAAAATGCCAATTAGTGAGGATATAGCTAACTATGCCCGTCACTAATTAGTTCTATCTTCATCCATTGCACATAGGCAGAGATCTTTGAAGTAATATGTGTGCAAGATTACAATGAACCAAAATTATCATTGAAACACTTGTATCCCTTCTTTCAGTGAATTTTTTGTACTCCCAAAAATAGCTTTTTTTCCTCCATTTGCAACAAATCTAATGCAATCCAAAATGAAAATAATAGAGTGAGGAACTTGAAGAAATATTATGAACCTTTGGATTTGAAAATAATACGAAAACTAGAAATGCAATTAAGGGTCCTAGAAATGCAAATGTATATTATTATTAAAATATTTTGGCATACCTGAATAGCTTTAAGTTACTGAAAAATAGACTTGCATATGAGAACTTTAACTGTATCATAACTTCCAACGGTATTGCCTTATTAGTAGAGAGACTACTACCTATATTCAAAACCATAGAAACAACAACTGCCTATATTCAATAGCCAGTCCTACATAACATATGAAAGCTGCAAATGATGTAAGTCTTACATAACCATTATGATTACCAAGGCCTAAGATTCTAACGAATTGGCAAATTACAATATGTATCAGTACAACAACACTTTTTTTTAGGAAAGCAATAGAAAAATTTGCAGCTCTTTCCTCTTGCTCTCAACAGCTTCTGAAAATAGTCTAAACACCAATACCCGATGTAGGAAAAAGTACTATTGAGCAACGTTTATCAGCAAACAAGTGTTGGTGCTTCTAGGAACACAACATCAGCAATGTTGGAAACTAAGGGTCAATGTTAAGGACATTAGTTCTCCAGCATCTGATCGTTTTTGCTCTCCTGGATGTGCCGTCAATTGCAAAAATTTATGATGCACAACAAACACACATCTACTTGCGTCCATTGAAAGCTAATGTTTCTTCCATGTTTTCCCTCAAAACTCAAAAGTCTTATCGACCTTGTCTAATTAGCGTTAGTCAAGTAGTCGAACTTCTCTTTCAAGATACGCATGCAGTTTGGAATATCGTAAGCATCCAACACTTCTTGGCTCATGCGTTTTGAGTTGATGTTTGATTGGTACTCACTGGCATTTGTCTCCTCCAACCTTTGCCACTTCTTTACAATTTCAGCCGGCCCCTCCTCCAAATTGTTTGTGCAACATGTAGCAGCAGCCTTCCTTTTCAAGAGAGAGTTGCAACTGCATTTTTGCTTCCCCCAAGATGAGGTAACCCTACAATAGTTTCAATTTCTAGAAAAGGCAAGAAGGTGTTGGGATTGTCGTGCACTTGCTTTAGTCTCGCCTCTTCAGTATCTATTGACGACCCTTGAGAGGATGAGCGGGTGAATGTTCTTCTTGCAATGGAATTGTGAAGCACTTCCTATATTAATGGAGAGTTAGGTATGTCCTTATACCTATACCTTGCAGCATCTAATTTGATTTGAAAAGAGAAATACTCCCTATTCATTATTATGCAAAACACATCAAACTAATAATGAATTAAGTAAGCTAGCAAGCAATGTGCCCTATCATCCATATATAGACTTTGCCTAAACGAGCAAGAGCTAGAAGTTTCGTAGTTGCAGTACAAAATATTTCCTTTAAATTGTTGCCTTAAAGGATATAGAACAGTCACTTATGGCATCAACTAAAAATTTAGAAACATAAAATTAAAGTCGAGTGGTAACTTTTTCTACACATTTTTGAAGTCATTTATAGTGACGTGTAATAAAAGCAGTGCTTGGAGAAGCATATGAAAGTAATAACCCAAACCGACCGAAAGAATAAAAAGCCAAGTCTCAAAAAAGGCAATTCGGTTCCTAAGAATTTACCATTGAGTTGATATATAATTTTAGGGAAAAAAATCATCAGTAGATGGATGCTCTATTATTTTATGGCTTCCATACAAAACATGATAAGTTACAAAGCTTCTTGTGTGTGAGTTGTTGCGGAATTATTAGTATGTGCATATGAAAGTAATATGATACAGGGAAAAATAGTATAACCCAATTCGTCACAGATCATTACTTTCCTTACCTTTATGGTTTCATCCCATTTTTGCCTGGTGGCTATGATGGTGTTTGTAATTGCATCCTGTTTGAATCCTGTACATTCTTCCATGATCCATCTGATGATTACAAAGCTTATCGTTATACGGCAAAATTTTCCTGCTAGCTGGTTCTTGTGTAAGGCCAACCCGTTCGGAAAGTCCATCTCTCAACAGCTTTCTTCCATCTTTCTTTATTAACCCGTCCACAGACCACATTCCATTTTCTTGTTTTAGGGCAGCCACATGTCGATAGGGTCGTAATACATCACTTGTGCCGGTGCTTGGTCCCTAACCATAATATTCCTACAACAAATATGTTAGTGTTAGAACATGATCCACCATAGGAGAAATGATAACAAAAGCCTTTCGTTCAATGTATGGATATCATTGACAATGTTTGGAGGCAAAGATTACATAACAACCCAAAGAGAAATGCAAACAGACTCAACTCTTGTAACTCAATTAGCATATAAAGGTATTGCTATATTGACATTGTTTGTCTAGACATTTGAGTAATTTTACTCACATGACTGTGCACATAAAGTTAATGTATCAAGTTGTGATCCATATTGGATCCATAAGGTTGGACCCTGAATGACTTTGATTAAGTTCATTCATAAAGTTTAGGGGTTTGATTAGGAGATGTTTTACATTGTAATACATAGAAGAGAATGTTCAACAAGAAACATAACCGTTATGATTCTTGTATTACATTTTCTGATTAAGTAACCGTTACATAACCATAATGTGATAGAGTGATTGTAAAGTTTCTTGGCCATATTTGAGTTTTTTTTATCACTCATAAAGGCATTTACATGATTATAACATGTGGGCCAAGTGTGTGAATGTAAGAATTTGGTCTTCATGAAAAGACCTTAATGTAACCCACATATTATAAGTAGTTACCATATTTTTTCCTATCTAAGTAAATCAGGTAAATATTAATAAAGATATGATTTGTTATGATTTTGAAATATAATCCCGATATTTCTTTGATTGAAGAAAATTCTAATTTGTATCCATTAGATGAGGATCCATAACTTAGCCTATATAAAGCCTGTGTAACAACATCAATTCAAGACTTCCATATAAAATAACACAAAGATGGAGGAATCAAGACGATTCAAATTAAGATATTATCTTTACGCAATTACTTGAAAAATATTTGCTAAAGGTACACATTTTAGTTTTTTTCTGCTACGAGACATATTTTAGCTCAAGTCTATATTAAATTTCTTTTAGAATATCTCTAACTTTTATGTTTTCTGTATTGCTTATAATGTCGTCTAATAATTGTTTTAAGGATAATAATATCACTGGGTTGCCTATTCCTTGTTTTGCTATCTCTTTTCAACATTGAAAACTTTGGGAACATCTTCTACCATTTATTTTGTTTTCTTCAAAACCTACTAAGCTTGCACCTATTCCGTGAAGAATCTTATAGTTACATACTTCTTCTCAATTTAACATTGGCAACATTTATCATATATAATTTTATTTAGTCCCTTCACTGGACGTGAACTTTTGTTCAAAACTAATTACTTAAGCGTAGGCCTTGAGACACTAATTTTGACCTTTCCCATACATTTGGCCCTATCTGCATTAGGAAGAAATATACCAGTGTCAGATTACACGAGGTGTAATATCTGCATTACGTATCCATAAATGAATCAGATGTTGTACTTTGAGAATGAAATGAGACAATTTTCTTGCAAGTTGTCGAAGAGGGTAGCTGCAGAGAGTGAGTGCAACAAATTTGCAGAAATATATTGTATGTAATCTAGTAATCTTTGGCTTCATACAAGCTTAAGGAAGAGGTTGATAGAGGCATGTTATCTACAAAGCACTGATGATGATTGATATTGTATATTTGTGCTTCATATAATGATCATTTTGAGCTCACATTTCTGATAAATTTTAGTGTTTTAATCACCATTTACACTCCCTTTATCTCTTATTTGCTTTAGGTGAGTTTATTGAAGATTTGAAATTAAATGAAGCAAACAAAGAGATTTTACACAATGAAGAAAAAAAACAGAGAAATGCAGAGGAAAACAGCCTGGTAGACATATTTCAAGTGGGATTCTTACCTCTATGAAGATTTCAAATGCAAAAGTGGTATTCTATAAAATTATAGAGTACATTTTGAAGTTTTCATAATGGTAAAATTTATGTCAATCTGAGTTCATTTTCCTACCTTACTTATGCTGCAAAGTCACCTATTCTGCATTGGGTTCCATTTTTGATACAGTTCGGTATAATGATCATATCTTGAGTTATAGATGCCAAAATGAGGTGATTCAAATCTCTGTGGAAAGCTAAGATCCTTATATACAACTGTTATGAAGACGTCAAGACCTAGATCATCTTATATATTGCTTTGAATTCACCTAAAAGTCAAAATAGTGCCACAGTCGGGCAGCAGAAACTTGCACCAAAACTGGGGGCAAACGGCGCCGTTTGGTGTGATCTAAGTGGCGTCGTTTGTGTCAATCTGAAGCTGATTTTAAGCTTCTTTTCTCTTTCTTTTGGGCCTGATTTCAATACCCCTTTAGGGCAGAAACAAGAGGGACGGCTGGAGTGGACAGAAAACAGCAAAAACCTACCAAAAACTCACTCAAATCCCATCCCAAATCTTCATCTTTGCAAGAGAAATCAAGAGAGAAGATTGAATCCTTGAAGAAGGAGAACATCCATCTTGAAGATTCACGGAAAAAACTGCAACTTTCTCAACAAAATCGTAAAGAACTTCAACATTGAAGAAGTGAGGAGATTTCAACCATGAAAATGAGCAATTCTCCCTCTTTCTTTGTTATTTTATGTTCTTTGATTTGTAATATATTGATGAACTAAACTTTTGAATACTTGGATGGGTATGAACCCTAGATTTTACTTATGTGAATGAATTGTTTCCCTTGGTTGATTGGGCTCAAATTTCTTGTGGGTTTGATTGATTGAATTGATTTGGTGGATAATTGATTCAAAATCTGAAAATTTTGGATTGTTTTGTGGGTTTGACTGATTGAATTGTTTGGGTTAAAAATTGATTCATAATCTGGAAATTTTCACTTGGAATTGAGAAAGGAATGGTGAAATAGACCATACACAAACAATGGGGATGATTTAGGTGACTAGAGATAGAAACCTCAACACCTTCTTGATAATTAGAAAAATCTAATTGGAATTCACAAACCTTAATGCATTCTTGGATTAAATTGGTTAGAAAGAGATTTCAACTAATTAATCTAAGAGTAGAGAACTTTTATCTAGAGATAGAGTGAGTTCTATCATTGGAATTTCATCAAACATAAGAAGTGAAATTTATCAACCGAGGGACATTTCTATCACATAGGTAATTCTAGGGAGATTAACCATCCAAGTATTGTTTTCTCAATTGAATTCTCTCTTGCAAACAAAAATTAGTTAAGTTGGTTTAATTAGCTAAGTTAGACTTCTATTCATAGTAGTAATTTCAACCATTTTCTCAAGCAATTTTGATAGGCTAAACAATATAATAGAAAGTGAATAATGATATTTAACCACCCCCGTGGATTCGACATTTGAATTTACTTGCCATTGTACTACTCATAACGATAGGTGCACTTGCCTAGTGTTTGTGCGCAAATTGTTAGAGATTGTGATAAAAATTTAGTATAAAGGTATAGAAATAAAACACAACAGTGATGATGTAGGTAGTTCAACTGTAGCTATTCTTGGCAATTCTACCTATGTATTCAATATGGTCCAACTGAAATTCTTTTATGCTTCAACTGATATTGTGATCCCCTTGAGGGCAAGAGTAATATAAATGGTCATCACTTACTATCTCAGACCGGAGGTCATTATCTTATTCCATTGACAAATGCTTTTGGTCCAGTATTGGTGTTGGTCCTATCCTACAATAATGAAGTTACATGTTCAAAGAATCTATCCTCCACCGATTTTCCTTTGGTCTTCTTAGCATGGAAAAAATGGCAGAGATATGAATGAATCATTCAGTTTGACTTTTTGTGTTAACCTTCTTATTTTTTGCTGACTTTAGAAAAATATTTTCCTGTAAAAGAATACAATGAGTACATTAATGTCTGTTTGAAGACGAATTAGGAGCACGTACAACTTTTGTTCTTGTCACATTGCAATTTTTCAGATGGTCTTTTATAGCCTCTTGCATTGAAAATTAATTGCAAGTGTTATTATCTTACTACAATTTTTTTTAGTCCTATTAGTTTGCATCTAGAATATTTTAATTTGTGAACTCCTCTGGACTGCATTTCTCGTACTTTTATTCATCCTGCAGTTTTCTAATTGACAACAAAAACTTACTTTATTTGAAGGCAAAGAATAAGACAAAAACTTCATAGAAATCAAACAAAAACTAGTGAAATCTTCTACAAAAATTGTCTTCATTGAAAACTTCATAGAAATCAAATGGAAATTAGTGAAATTGTCTGCAAAAACCATTGTCTTCATTGAAAACTTGAACGAAACCGAATGAAAAAAACTAAAATGCATACATTTAACTAACATTGTTCAATTAATTGTATAAAGATAATACCTTGATTTGAACCGCCTTAATTTCTCCATCTTTATGTTGTTTTGTATGGGAGTCTTCTACCTTATACCTATCGACTTTAAAAACCATTGAACTGATGGTGTTATACAGGCTATATATAGGCTAGGCTTGAGACCCTCATATGATGAATAACAATTAGAGTTTTCTTCTATCAAGAAAACATCCAAATTATATTCCAAAATCATAACCAATCATATCTTTATTAATATTTATCTGGTTTACTTAGATAGGAAAAAATATGGTAACTAGTTATAATATATGGGCTACATTAAGGTCTTTTAATGAAGACCAAATTCATACATACTCTTCTTTGTAGAAGTTAGACTACATTGTAATATAGAGGTGCAACACATGACATGACACTGTTCCTACAAAAGAATGTCGAATAACTACAACCTACTACCTTAATAGGCTGCTAAAAGAAAGAGAACGGAGAATATAATAAAAGGAAGCCACTCTATATAAGCTAATGTTTAAAAGAAAACTGGACAAGTTATTGACTAGATTATATCAGCTGAAAGTACACAAATGTTACCTCTTTGAGCAAGTAGTTTCCCTCATGTACAGACCATTCTTGTTGGATTCCTAACTATGACTTACATAGTGAAATACGACTAATAGCTAGAGATTAGTTTAAATCACAGTTGAGCATCTATCATGTTGAATTGTCTTATGAGCTTGCTAATGTGAGTTTGCACCTATCAAGTTGTAGTTAATGTTTCCTTACTAATATTCCTCACTTTGAATTTAAACAACCTATTTCAACTTGAGAAGTAATAGGATTCTACTATTCTCATCAAATTCATTCGAAGCCATACATATAAATGTACAGTAAGGAAATATATGATACCAACTCTAAAGTATAATAAATTAAGGCTTCACTTTCTTTAATTATGAGAAAGTAATTAAGGTAGTTCTACAGTGATGGCATTAAAAATTAGAGACTAGAAACCCATATATAGAACTGCAATAACATTTTTTCGTTTAGAAGCAAAAGAACACCACAATTTGATGAGAATATCCACCCTTTACTCAACAAAGGAGGAAATGTTCCAACTACATAGGTTTGTTATCCATAAGTTCAGCTAAAATAGAAAATTATTTCATTTGCCCGTTTTTAACTCATTGAAAGAATTTAGCAACTTTTGTGTGGCTGCTCATCCAAGGTCTTACAATACATGTGTAGCTATTTTGTTTTATTTTTTAGTTTTTTGTGAACCTTTAGTCACAGGGTTAGTGTAGAACATCCCTGCTCATTTAATATTGTAGAGTATATAAAATGCAAAGTTAAAGGAGTAAAAAACATTAGCTATAACAAATCCATTGTAGAAAATAAACAAGAATTAAGAAACGTAATAATTACGATATAACAAAATGAGCATGTCTCGACCTCTGGAAAGAGGAAATTTTTTTCTGGCAAATAATCATAGGGTCGTCATGCCCTTAATAATTTGCCTACAGAAATAACACGATTTGGGTACAAATTTACATGTTGGGAAGACCTCTCGAGAAATGCAGTGGCCTTCTAAATCCATAAACATACACTTTTGAATGTCATATACACTTCAAAAGCACATAAATAGTTTAGGGACAAACATAAATAAAGGTGTAGTAGAGCTCTATTTGTTCAATGGGATTCAAGAAGAAATAGGGGAATCAAGTGACCTAACATAATAACTCTCTTTCATTTCTGGGCAGGACTAGGATGGTCGTTCTCGTCAGTTGAACTGCAGCAATCTTTCGTCTCTAACTTCTTCTCAAAGTCTTCTAACTTATCCTGCTTCAAAATATGAATCAGTAGGCATTCTGAGGTTTTATAGAGTGTCAAATTAAAATATACAGGAAAGAACCAAATCAGTGTAGAACTGAAGTATGTTGTTCAAAAAATCAATGCCGAATTTATAATTAGGGCCTAACATTTTACTCCAGTATTGGAGTAGAAATTGTTGCAAAATGGTCTATCCCAATAAAATTGTACAACATTCTCGGTGAATCAACCCCGGGTAATGGTTTGAAAGGAGCACGCACCCCTATAGCGTAATAAAGTGAATTGTAGTTTTAGAGGACAAGAAAGAGAAATGCTAACCTTCAGGTCACCGATAGAGGAAGGTTTTGACTACAAAGATGGCTCTTTCTTGTCTTCTAACGGAGTTGCCGACTCCAAATTGTGTGTAGAGGAAGGAGTTGAAGAAGCAGAAGATGATTGTTATCGTTAATTCCCATTTCATATTGAAACATGCAGATGAGCATATGGAGCAGACAAGCAAACAGGAGCAGATGGAGCAGACAAGCAAACAGACAGACAAGTAGGAAACAGAATGCTGGACTTGAAGTGAAGACATGCAAAATGCAGAATGAAGATATTATGCAGCATGCATACGTAAGAGCACAACATGCAGCTGCAATGCAAGTTGATGAAGCTGCAATGCAGAGTAGAATAGCAAGCATAGCAGTCTGCCAGCTAATATACATGAATTGCCAGCTGGGAATTTGAAATTGGATTGCTAACATGGAGATAGTTGGTTATTTATACTTAGTGTAGGAGGAGAGGTAGATCAGTGTATATATATCTTTGAACATCTTGTACAGAGTAGAGAATTCAATTCAAATTTTTCTTCCTATTGCAATATTTCTCTTTCTATTGTTCTGCTCTCTCGAGCATAATGAACAGAGCATTGAATCCATCATTTGATCATTTCTTGGTCATTTCTTCTTCTCTGATTCTTGCATTGAATTGAATTCTTCAATTCATTGATTTTTAACATGGTATCAGAGCATTCTATTTTGCTTCTACCGCTGTTTTTTTTTATTCATTACTTAGTTTTTGTTATCAATCGTAGTTGATCAGTTGCTTTTTTGTTTGAACAATTGATTTTCTTTTCTGTGATTTTGTTGATCAAACAATGGCGGCACATATTGAATCAGTTCCAACCAATCCTATGTATCTCAATCCAAATGAGAATACAACTCAACCATTGGTACAACCTGTACTTACAGAGAAGAACTATCACTCTTGGAGTCGTGCGATGAAGATGGTATTGATCTCCAAGAACAAATTAGGCTTTGTTGATGGATCAATTGAGTCTCCACCGAGAAGTTCAAGGAACTTCACACTTTGGCAGCAGGTAAACATAACCGTACTCTATTGGCTTGTGAATTCTATGGATACAATTATTGCTCAAAGTGTGATGTGGTTAGATACTGCAAAAGAGGTTTGGGATGATCTGTATGATAGATATTCCAGTGGAGATTCTTATCACTTATCTGATCTTATAGAGGATATTCATAATGTGAGACAAGGTAACAAATCAGTGAATGAATACTACACTCATTTGAAGATTTTATGGGATGAGTTGCCTGTTTTAAGACCTTTGCCCAAATGCATCTGTGAGCCTTGCTGTAAGTGTGGAGCAATAAAATAGATGAGAGAATACTATGATACAGAATGTGTGATAAGATTCTTGAAAGGTTTGAATGATCAGTTCAATAACATCAAATCACAAGTTCTTGTTATGGAACCTTTACCTTTAGTCAGTCAAGTTTTCTCTATGGCTATTAAACATGAAAGACAGTTGAATTACATTTCTAGTAAAGAGGTGCAAGTTATGTTAACTCAGCTTGCAGGAAAGTCTAGTAACCAGGAGATGCAATCTACTTTTGTAAACAAAGAAACTGTTAGTGCACGTTTTGGTGGAAATGATAAATATGAAGTAAATGCTATAGCAGGAAATAATAGAAGAAGTTTTGGACAGAAGAGTATTGTTTGCACATTCTGTGGTAAGTCAGGGCACACAGTTGATAGATGCTATAGAAAGCATGGATATCCTCCAAATTTTAAATTTAGAACCAGAGAAGAAAGTTTTAATGGTGGTGCTAATGCAGATCATAGAAAATATGCTATAGCTGATGTTTCAAAGAGAAATGTTGTTATTAATCAGACCAGTGGTATGAGTAGTACAAGAACTCCAGATTCTTCAACTGCAGGGATTACTCATGAGCAGTATGCTAATCTGATGAACATGCTTAAGAACATTCAATTGCAAGGTGCATAAATTGGTCCTAGTCAATCTCATGGAGTTAATCAAGCTACCGTTCTGACAGCAAACTTTGACAAACCAGTCAATTACACAGGTACGATTTCTTGTGAAACTATAAAACATTGGATTCTGGATTCAGGAGCTACAGATCATATAGTGTGTTCCTTGACATTCTTTACTTCATTGACTCCTATTCAGAATGTGTTTGTTAAATTGCCCAATAATCAGACTACTCCTGTTACACATAAGGGTCATATTATTTTTTCTAACAGATTACAGTTTTTAGAAGTTCTTTACATTCCTTCTTTTCAATACAATTTAATCTCAGTTGATAAATTGATTCAACAGAATCATTGCAACATTCTTTTCCATTCTATTGGTTGTCTTATACAGGACAATATAACCCTGAAGAAGATTGGTTCAGCTAAATACTGCAAAGGTTTATATCATTTTGAGGTTACTTGTGATATTCCAAGACATCAGCTTCCTCAATCTTTTCGAACGAGCCAAGTTTCTGTTGTTTCTTTTCCTAATTCTTCTGTTTCTGTTTTTCATTCTTGTTATAGTTCTACCAAAAATGTCAATTGGCATTTTAGATTAGGTCATCCATCTAATCAAAGATTGCAATTATTGAAAAACATTTGGCCTGATGTTTCTGTATCCAATGATTGCAAGTGTACCATTTGCCCTTTAGCAAAACAGAAAAATCTCTCTTTTCCTTTAAAGGAATCTATTACCACTAGATGTTTTGAATTGCTTCATATGGACATTTGGGGTCCTTATAAGCATGAAACTATATACAAACAAAGATATTTCTTGAGTATTGTGGATGATTTCAGTAGATACACTTGGATTTTCTTGATGAGAGATAAGTCAGAAGCTAGAAAACTTGTTCAAGATTTCTGTGTTTTTGTTTCAACTCAATTCTCCAAAACTGTCCAAATCATCAAAACTGATAATGGTTCTGAGTTTTATATGCCTCTATTCTTTCAATCAAAGGGCATTATTCATCAAACTTCCTGTGTTGAAACACCACAACAGAATGGATTAGTTGAAAGGAAGCATCAGCATATTTTGAATGTTAGTAGAGCTCTAAAATTGCAGTCTAATCTTCCCATTTCTTACTGGGGATTTTGTGTTCAGCATGCTATTTATCTAATCAACAGACTTCCTACACCTATCCTACACAATAAAACTCCATATTCCATTCTTTATGGTATAAATCCTTCCTTTATTAACCTCAGAGTTTTTGGTTGTTTAGCTTTTGCTTCAAGACTAGAACAAAACAGATTAAAGTTTGATCCTCGATCTAGAAAGGCTGTCTTATTGGGTCTTTCTTCTACCAGCAAGGGTTATATACTTCTAGACTGGACTTCAAGGTCTGTTTTTGTGTCTATAAATGTTATCTTTCATGAAGATGTCTTTCCTTTCAATAATCAGGTTGGTTCTTTTTCTTCAGATACTTCCAATCCTGTATTTCCTTCTGTTCATTTAGGATCTTCTCCAACATTTTCAGATTCAGTACCAGTTGGTATGTCTTCTGATAACATTCCTTCTCCCACATCCACACTTAGTACTCCTGTTCTTAGAAGATCTCAAAGATCTAAAACTACACCACTCTATCTCCAAGATTATGATTGCAACACCATCATTACTACTCCACATACCCTTGACAAAATATTTTCCTATGATCTGTTATCTCCTACTTACAAATCTTTTGCATTGCATGTTTCCTTGAATATTGAACCTAAATCTTATGAAGAAGCAGCAAGAATTCCCGTTTGGCAGGAAGCAATGAAAAAGGAAATTGAAGCACTTGAAAGTACTAATACCTGGTCTCTGGTTCATCTACCTTCTGCTAAACAGCCTATAGGGTACAAGTGGGTATACAAAACTAAATTTCATTCTGATGGTACAGTGGAGAGACACAAAGCAAGGTTATTAGCCAAGGGTTATACTCAACAGCTTGGGGTAGATTACATTGAGACATTTTCACCAGTGGCAAAAATGACTACAATCAGAACTGTGTTAGCTATTGCAGTAGCAAAGGGCTGGTTTTTACATCAATGTGATATTAATAATGCTTTTTTGTATGGTGAGAAGAAGTTTACATGACTCTTCCTCCCGGATTTGATGCTGGCAATAAGTCCTTAGTCTACGAGTTAAATAAGTCCCTTTATGGACTTAAGCAGGCCAGCAGGCAATGGAATGCCAAGTTAACTTCAGCATTGCTTGGTCTTGGTTTTACTCAATCTAAAAGTGATTACTCTTTATTTGTAAAAGCTGATGACATGATTTTTATTGCCTTACTGGTTTATGTGGATGATATTGTGCTCACCAGTAATGACTTAACTGCTATCCAAGGTGTCAAAGCTTTTCTTCATGATCAATTTAAGATCAAAGACTTGGGGGATTTGAAATACTTCCTAGGATTGGAAATGGCCAGAAGCAGCAAAGGATTGAATTTGTGTCAAAGAAAATATACTCTTGATTTGCTCACTGAGTTTGGTTTTTTGGGTAGCAAACCAATTGCTACTCTAATGGAAGCTCATCTTAAGTTGGAGCATCATGATTTCACTATTTTGCCTACTCAAACTAGTTACAGAAGTCTTGTTGGCAAATTGTTATATTTGACCATTACCAGACCTGATATTTGTTTTGCTGTTCAACAGTTAAGCCAATTTCTTGATCAACCTACTGTGAATCATTTAAAGGCAGCTCATAGAGTTCTGAGATATTTGAAAAAAGCTCCAGGTCAAGGATTGTTCTTTCCAGCCAATTCTGTTTTACAATTGCAGGCATTTGCAGATTCTGATTGGGCTAGTTGTACAGAAACTAGACGATCTGTTACTGGTTTCTGTTTCTTCTTAGGGGGTGCCTTGATTTCTTGGAAATCCAAGAAACAATCCACAGTATCCAGGAGTTCTGCAGAAGCAGAATATCAAGCTTTAGCTCATACAGTGTGTGAATTGCAATGACTGTCCTATCTTCTGCAAGACTTGCATGTTTCTATTCCTGGTGCTGTTCCTCTTTATTGTGATAACCAAGCAGCTGTGCATATTGTGGAAAATCATGTATTCCATGAAAGAACTAAACATATTGAACTTGATTGCCATTTTACCAGAGAAAAGTATCAAGCTGGCCTAGTCAAGCCTTTACCTATTTCTTCTTCCCTTCAGTTAGCTGATATTTTCACCAAGGCTTTGGCATTTCCTCAGTTTTCTCATTTGGTTGCTAGTCTTGGTCTACAGAATATCTATCCTAGTCCAGCTTGCGGGGGGTATTGAAACATGCAGATGAGCAGATGGAGCAGAGAAGCAAACAGGAGCAGATGGAGCAGACAAGCAAACAGACAGACAAGTAGGAAACAGAATGCTGGACTTGAAGTGAAGACATGCAAAATGCAGAATGAAGATATTATGCAGCATGCATACGTAAGAGCACAACATGCAGCTGCAATGCAAGTTGATGAAGCTGCAATGCAGAGTAGAATAGCAAGCATAGCAGTCTGCCAGCTAATATACATGAATTGCCAGCTGGGAATTTGAAATTGGATTGCTAACATGGAGATAGTCGGTTATTTATACTTAGTGTAGGAGAGGAGAGGTAGATCAGTGTATATATATCTTTGAACATCTTGTACAGAGTAGAGAATTCAATTCAAATTTTTCTTCCTATTGCAATATTTCTCTTTCTATTGTTCTGCTCTCTTTAGCATAATGAACAGAGCATTGAATCCATCATTTGATCATTTCTTAGTCATTTCTTCTTCTCTGATTCTTGCATTGAATTGAATTCTTCAATTCATTGATTTTTAACATTTTAGGAGTGGATAGGAATTATGGACGATTAGCTTTCTAATCGGGGAATTACACGGACAAAAGGAAGCAATCAATGGCATATTATTCCTGGTTTCCTTCTGATGTTGGTTGATAGGGCAGTCAAAGCTAGTGACTACATGCTAGAGCCAATTTATGGCAAGCAGAGCAGAAGCTTAAACCGCTCTCAAATGCTGGCTTAATAGACTCACGTGAAATGCAATCCAAGCCCCATTTGCCAAAGCTGTTTGGAGACAACCCAAGGTAAAGTCACAATCCAATTACAACTGTAATCTGGGTCACATAAGTGTAAAAACTCGTATATCCTTTTTAAAATTTAAAAAAAAAGAAAGAAACATGAAGCTTTTCACTCAAACCCTTCTATCGTTACTGAAGGAAGAAGTCTAGTTAATTACTCAGAGAATTTGATTTCTAAAACTTCTCAGAATCCAAAGCCATTACTAGTAAAAGTAGGTTAGCCTTCAGAAGGTGATAAGTAAGCAACATTACTCCTAAACTTTTCACTACTCTATATTTTTTGTTTCCTTAGGAATTGGATTCTAGGTTTGCTTCATTTGCAGCAAGTTTAAGTGAACTTGCTTCAAGTCTACTAATTTTCTTTTTTTAAGATTTGTATTATACCTGATAGTACCTAATCACAAGTTTCATAGTTTAGAGTTCTATATTAGGCTTCTGTCTCCATTTTCATTTCCTTCTTTGTTTCCTCCATTTTTTTGTATTTGTTTTGGTCATTGGTTTTTTTTTAATAATTATCTGGCCTTTTTATATTTGTGGTAAGCCAATGGCAAAAGTCGGGGTATCTTCTTCAGGTATCGTTCAAATTTTATTTTCTTTGTTTCCTTTTTTTCTTTCCCACACTCTTTTTCCATTTAGTTCATAGTTTTTTCTTAAATCTCAATACACTTTTCATTGAAGTATTTGAAGAAAAAAAAAACTTCTTTCACCTAGCCTTCAAAAATGCTTTCCACCCCCGCCAACTCTTCTTTCTGTTTACACATCTATATCCGCACCAAAAGGGGGCGGGAGGTGAATGAAAGATGTAGGCTACTAACATAAGAATGGCAAGGATAGCCTGGCTATTAAAGGAAAGCAATGTTACAATTTAAAAACTTAGGAGGAGATTGTTTGCTTAATAATTCGTTTTTTGGACTTTGTTGCAGAAAGCCTCATTTAGTTTCGTCATCTAATTATACTTATTTAGTTTGATGTTTGTGAAAAAAAAACTGCATATTTTGATTTAGATGAGGTGCAATTTCTATTGAACCCTTTTTTTCTCTTGCAAGTAATAAAGAATAGAACGATCGAGAAGACACGCTGAGCGTAGTATTATACTACAATAATTTTATCGCCACTCCTTGTAAAATTGTAATGGATAAAGTATATCCAAAATTTATTTTTTTCTCTTGAAAAAATCAAATTTCTTTATTTTTCCTATTTTTACCTAATAGTAAGTAATAGGTACGTATTTTTGACACAATGAAACGCTTTCATTGATGGCCAAAATTTTAGTTATTATTCTATTTAGTATCCTAAATGTCTTCTATAATTGATTTTAAAAACTTTCAAATCTATTTAAAAATGAAAATTAAAAGAATATCAAATCTATCAAATGGTTTTTAAAGATTTAGTAGCTTGGAATTTAGATAATAGTTTAAAGAAAATTTTATCTAATCAAATATTAACAAAAATAAACACAAGAAATTAAGCATACCTTTTTGAGTAATACTCCCTCCGTCAACAATTGAATGTGTATATTTTTTTTAAGGATTGCTATAATTGAATGTCTATTTTATTAAAATAATTATATATTTTATTTAAACTTCTATTAATAATCTTCTTGATTGAAAAAAAGTAACATCTACTAACACAATGACTTCACCACTAACCTCTTTAACTCTATTGATTTAAGAAATTTAAGTTTCATTAATATGTGATCCTACTATTAACATCATTAATTAATAATGATATCATAGTAATTTTTTATAATCAAATTACTTACCTTGATTTTATATTAAATTAAAATGAAACATTTAATTGTGGACAGATGTAGTGATACATTGAAGACTAAAAAAGCGAGAAATAGGAAACTACACAAATTACTCAGATGCATGTACTAGATATCCATTCATTAACTTTTTGCTTCAAAAATTAATATTTCATTTTATAAATTTAAATAGCTGAAATTAAGTGATATGAATTTTCTATATGACTTAAGGTAAAAATAGAAAATAACAATCATATTTCAATGGTAATATTACTAATACTCATTTTTAAATAGCTATCATTTCTTTTTATAAAACGTTACTTATTTGCATATTTCAAAATGTCTCCAAACCCATTAAATAAACTTATTTAAGTAAATTTTCATAAAATGTCTAAACTTATTTCATGTTTCAAAATATTATTTTAATGTTCTCCCGTATGTTTGTGGCACAATTAGGGGTATAACACCTCTTGCATTAAAAACAAAAGTATAATATGCACTAACCAAAAATTCAAATAGCCCCAAGATATGAGGGGCCTTTCGGTAATAACAAAAGAAGTACTCATTCGAGTTCGGAAGTTAGTCCACTTTGGGAGTATAATGCCCAAATTTTCTTCAGTGACTTGTGACGATCAGCTCGATCTCTCTCTTGAGAGCCTGAATTTAACTGTTGAATATCATTGCAGGTAACTTATCCTTAGGTAATTATAATAATCTGCCGACCCTTCAACATGTTTCTTCATTTTTAGCATTGGCTTTTATCTCAGGCCATTATTCTGTGTAGTATTCTTCATTTCTCCTAAACAAGGCTGCAGCTTTGCAAATTTTAGAGCCCTTGTGTTTAATTTTGCTGTCCTACTAGATTTTTGGATAATCAGAATTACAAGGGTTATGTGTCTTTCTTGTTCTAAAATTAGTATGTCGCTGAGCTAATCTATCTGCAGTAAATGCAGTGGGGACAGATTTGGTTATATGTGTGAAAGTCTTGATTTTGTAGAAGGGTTTTAAGGTTTCAAGAATTGTAGCAGGTTTTTAAGGCTTCAAGAACTTATACTCAGTAATTGTGGAAGCAGAAGGGAAAAGATTTGACTTTTCATTTCTCCATTTGGCTTTCGTATTGTGCTTGAAGATGAATAATTCAGGTACTGGGAGGGGCTTTTTATCAGGTTATACTGGTGGATTTCTGGGTATGAATAGGCATCAACAGAACCCTGTGGGATTTTTAGGATTGAATAGAAATCATCAGCAGACCCAAGGTACTAATAGTCCAGGGCACACACAGAAGGATAATGTTCAATCATCAATGGATATAGAACCTACAGCTGAACAAAGACCAACTGTGGTAAGGGAGGTGAAGGACTCTAATCCTAGAGGTTTTTCGATGAATTTTGCAAAAGAGAAGACTGTTGGGCATAGTAATGTCACCATCAATTTTAATGATGATTCAAGCAATGAGGATGAGGCAAGTTATGAGGAGGGAAATGGGGGGGGCACTAGTGGAGTGAAGAGCAAAAAGGATGCTCCCTGGCAAAGAATGAAATGGACAGATAACGTGGTTAGGCTTCTTATTCAAGTTGTTGCTAGTGTCGGGGAAGATGGTAGCTCGGAGGGTCCTGATGGAGTGCGGCGAAAATGTGGTATCATTAGAAAGGGTAAATGGAAGACAGTTTCAAAGATATTGATGAGTAAAGGGTATCATGTTTCGCCTCAGCAATGTGAAGATAAGTTCAATGATTTGAACAAGAGATATAAAAAGTTGAATGATATTCTTGGAAGGGGTGTGTCCTGTAAAGTGGTAGAAAATCCTGGTCTGTTATTTGAAATGCATCATCTGTCAGAAAAGGCAAAGGAGGATGTGAAGAAATTATTGGGTTCTAAACACTTGTTCTACAGGGAAATATGTGCTTACCATAGTGGTCAAAAGATTCCTGATTGCACTGATTTAGAGTTACCAATTCGTTCTGCAACAGTAGCAGAACAAATTTGGAATCATAGTGATGTTTCACCTGTTGTAGCGAACTGTTCAAGAGATAAGGATGGTTCTCCAGTTGCTCCTCAATGTTCTAAAGGAAATAATGTTTCTGAGGAAGAAGATGATGAAGAAAATGATGAAAGTCAGGATCATGAATCTGATGATGACACTGAGAATAATGCTAGTGGAAGCATTGGGAAGATGGGGGAGTACGGGGAGAGGGAAAGGATGAATAATGCTGAAAATACTAGGACAGAATGCAGCCTGAAAGATAATTTCCAAGCTGAAATAGCTGAAATTTTTGATGACCCAACAAAGTCACCGTGGGAGCGGAAACAGTGGATTAAGAAGCGTATGCTGCTGCTACAAGAGGAAAGAACTGGTATCCATGCAGAAGCTCTTGAGTTGGAAAAGCAACGGTTAAAGTGGCTGAGATTCTGCAACAAAAAGGAGTTGGAGCTGGAGATGGCAAGGTTAGAGAAAGAGAGGTTAATAATAGAGAATGAACGGAAGGCATTGCAACTGAAGCGAAAGGAATTGGAGTTAGAATCTAGGAGGCCTGAAGCATCTTTTAGCTTTACTTCTTTTAGCATAGACATAATGGGAGGAAAAGAGCATGTGAACTCAGCTAGGCAACAGTAGCTTCTCGTTTTGGGTTGGATCTGTATGCTATTTCTAGAAGTATGATTTCAACCAATCATTTCCGAAACCTTGAAATGTATGTCTGTCAGCTTATTAGAGCATCAACTTGGCGTCTCGCTTTTTCTCTGGAATCATAACTCGTATACTATCCTTCTAAATGAAGCCTTTTTCCTCTAGAAGTGGGTGAGTCTGATTGCTGAAGCATATTTCACATGTTTGATTGACTTTTATTTTTAGTTCCGCACTCATGATTGAGTCAAATTTGTGCTTGTGTTATTATTTTTTCTTGTTTTCTTGTTTCTTTTTTCTTAATAAGAAAGAGAAACTTTGGTGTCTTAGTCATGCATTGCATCTATGAGGCCTAAACTAGCAGACAATAGGAATTGAACAAACTAGAAAGTGCATACTAAATGGAAAATTTTCATTCTTATGATTTCCTATATTGTAGTTAATTTTCATTTTTATTACAGCAAAAGAGTAAAATCATTATATTCGACTCTTTGCTAGGAAGTACAAGCATACCTTTTTTTAGCAGAAACTTTCTAGAATCTTTTTACCTGTATTATTAAATAAGACTAATTACCATTTATTTTTTATCCCTAAATGTAAAACAAGGATCATCTCTTTGTGTTGAGCACCTTTTAGTTTTTTGATCAGTTTGCTTTCATCTTAACCATATTCTCTTTTTATACAAAAATTAAATGTATGTGTACAGTGAGTTATTTCTACTTGAGCCTATCATTTCCTACTTGAAAAAAGAGATGTAGACTAGGTTGAAGCAGGCTTTCCTATAACTAGTTAACTCTATTTTCTTTATTGTTAGCTCTTGAGAACATTATGACATACTGTAACTTGTATTCACATATGGCTATGGAGCACAGACATTCTACTGAATTGGTCCATGATAATGCAGAAAGATTGATGAACGAGGTATTTCTTAACCTCTGCCAGACAAGTAGTGTTTCCTTGATTGTGATTACGTCAGGCACACTAATGCTAAGTAGGTACATCTCTTGCATTTTTAAGATGCTCAGCATGAAATCAATAGAAACTGATACTTCCTTGCCTCTTTCTGATTTCTGTTCTATCCTTTTATATTTTTTTGTATTCCCAAAATGAAATTGTGAACCTTCAAAATTTAAAACATATTGTTTGCTACCTTCTTTGGCAAACAACTATGATTAGATTCTCAGCTCTTAACAACAAGGACAATGCAATACTGATATGAATAGAATTCAACTTTTTGATGCTCTAGGGTAGTATTGGAAAGGTTGTAATAGGGTTAGCGTAATCATTGTATCAAAAATACTTAAATTCTCTGAACATAGTGAAAGAAGTTTTTTCTTTTGGGACGAGGAGAATAACATGTTTAGTTATAAATCTGGACAATGCTAATTCGTATTTGCAATTGTAATAATTAGGCATTATTTGGCAGAGCTAATCCAGTATGGTATTTTTCAGGGAATAATTACTTGATATATTAATTAATATATCATGTACTTATAGGTCTCACATATATGTGTATATTCATGTATTGCTGTATACATGAAAAATTTCCAACCTATCATGCCTAATCAATTTCTTGAAGCTAATGATTCTCAAAAATATAAATGCATGTACAACGCAAAAAATTTCTACTTTCTGATACTTGTTAGGAAGTCTTTGCACGAAACAACAGAAACATAACTTACTATGGAAGAAAGTATTAATAATTGACACATTGTTGCATGAATAAAGTTTTTAGCTCCATAATTTTCTTAAAAGATAATTTCACCTCTAGGTGAGAATTCACAGCCTTGCCTGGAGAAGTACTATGAACTTGAAAGATGGTTACACAAATCAAAAAACCCTTTAAGAAAGATAGGGACAGTCCAAAATATGAGCAGCTTCTCTGTATGTTGCTTTTTTGCTATAGCTATAATTGTTGTCCGGGAAATGTGGAATTCCTGAGGGGCTATTACTTTTTTCCCCTATTTTTACTAGAGATAGAATGTTGGGAGGCCTTGTTTGGGATAAAGCTTTCCTCCGTCAAACTGCAACTGCCAAGGATCGCTTTCTCCTAGTTGAGTTCATTGGGAATTTGTTTTGTTCCAGTACATCACGATGCCGAATTCCTTTTTTTTTTTTTTTAATATCTAATCAGTCTATAAATTGGAATGTGTTTTTGCTCGTAATAGCAAGTCAGTGTATGTTCTTATCATGATAGTGTGTAAATGGCACAAAGATGCATATAATGAACTCAAGGAACTCAAGGTAGGAGGCGGATGTTTGTGTTTTCTCATTATGGGAAGAGAATAGATACATGCAGCAGATTTTGTGCATTGAGTGCAAAAACTATAGAAAGTATGATTGGCAACTTTCGAACTTTCACAGGTGATGAAAATAATTTATAGATTTTTTGGAAGAGACAAGCTACCAAAGGTGTCAGTGGCATCTGTCCTTGTTCTTTCTTGTGGTTTGCACTCATGTGTCATAAGATTATGAATAACTTTAGTTGGCATATAACTCAATTTGAAGCTATGTGATGATTTCTTTACAATGAAGTGAGAAATGACTATCTTGCTAGTTATATTTCATGTTTAAATTGTTATTCTCTGTGCTGCATTGATATATCTAAAATCGTACTTTTGCCTAGCAAGAAGTGAAGTGATGGATGATGGGCTTGAGTCAGGAAAAGAAGTATGCTATAAAATGTGTATGATATATACAGTCCTTAATTAAAATATCTGCCATTTGTTATTTATTTTTCTTTAAACAAGTTTCTTTTAATTATTTATGGCTGGCTTCAGTTGTGAACAGGTGATTTGAATGATTTGTAATTTATCAAGTAGATAGGTTAAACTTAGATTAAAACTAAGCAACGACAGCTGAAAATTGGTATCAAGTGTTCGATTCAGGTCCCTTTTCAAGACTACCATTTATGTTTTTCTCTGCTTATCATTGTTTTCTCGTTTGAAGAATGAAACAGGAGAGCATTGTTAGTGTTATGGAGATAATCTAGAAACTGCCCGGAAGAGAAAAATGTTTTCATTTCTCTTTTGGCTGGCCTTTTTCAAAGTGAGGCAGGATGGGAGCTTGGCTGTCTGTACTGGGAGATCAAAGTTTATGTCAGTTTCATGGGTTTAAAAACCTGAGGTCTGAGACATGTAGGCTGATGTGCATTGATAAGTCCATATTACGTTGATAGTATCTGGTAAGAGACTTATGGTTTCATTCATTTTGTTGCCTGGATTTCCAAACTGATCAGAGGTAACAATTGCAGAAAATTAGCTCTCTAGATTTGTTCTTGATAAACATAATTGATAATAAAATCTTTTTTCAGTGTGTTGATAGGATTTACTCAATAATTAAAAAAAGTAAAAATCTAAAGCTATTCTCAGTTTGCACTATTGATAACTATAGAGGATTTCCAGTTCATCTAAGAGTCCCGGGCCTCCATGACTACTGCTATTACAATATCTCCTCGCCCGGAATAAAACCTCATCTGGCACCAATCTCTATGACCAAACTAGAATTTATCAAGAAGCAATGCATTATTTAGATGCTGAGAATGTATTTTCGCTACTTGGATTTCTGCTTGAATTGCTAGCCGGGGAGCTTCGACACAATGTTGATCTCAACCCACTTGTAATTGCTGTTCATGCAGTTCTTTTGGAATCCGGCTTTGTAAGCATTCCTTCAACTTCAGATTCATCCAAATTTTACACTTCACCTAATATCAAATCATCATCCGATAGTGATCTCCTACTATTGGAGAGGGAAAAGATTATCCATTCAATTGCATTGAAGTTCCAAGTTCTCGGAAAGGTCGTAGAAGTTGAAGGGTCATTAGTGAATGCATCCTGGAGCAGTTTGTATTCACTGAAATTGTTGGAGGATGATATGTTGCCATTTTTGCATATCCCATTGATGAATAGCTTTTCCGGAGAAGATATTTGCCGCCGCTGTTGGCTCGGAAGACAACTCCGGCACGGGTGCTGAAGAACTTTTGGATCAATGTAAAGGATAAACTTGCACTGTCATTGATGATCTACTTGTGTGAGAAAGCCAATTTGGAGCCTCCAACGTGTTTCATGCAACTTCCAGCGGACCTTAAATTCAGAATCTTAGAGTTGTTGCCTAGTGTTGATGCTCTAAGATAGGCTTCGTGTGCTCGGAGTCCGAAGCTTAGCCTTGGGTGATGACTTCTGGGAAAAAAGGTTCATGGAGGAATTTGGCGATGCTAGGAGATTTGTTATGGAATATAGAGGGAAGTTAACATCTTGGAGGGCAAAATATATATCGATCAAGCTGAGGGTAGACCTTGTATTTTGGTCACTGCACTTAAGGTAAGTTAGGGTTCATTTGGAAAGTGTTTGACTCAATTAAACATATAATTGGATCTCACTCATCTTCTTACAAAGAAATCACTTTTACGTAACTCAAGATAGAAACTCTTCTAATCAAACACAATCCAAATACACCCTTAAAATGGATGCATGATCTATGAGTGGATTACAGGAGATTGGTCTATTTGGATTGCAACTCAAATTGATAAGTTTTTTTATTTATCAAAGAAATAAATTGATAAGCTTTTTATTTTATTTCTCTGAGTTTTTAGTAACGTCTACACTTAATTTTTATGAGAGAAAATATAAAATTTATAACAAAAAAATTTTTTTTAAAAAAAAAAAGGTGGAGTTGTATTTGCATTAAGTTACAATCTAAATACACTTTGAGTAACTTTATAGATTTCTTAAATTTTACTAGCAATTGCCCTAATGCATCAATTGCACAAATTTATTTTAATTTTAATTAAAATATATAAAATAAAATATAATTTTCAAAAACAATAAATATTTATTTATTCTACATATATAATAACAGAAACCCATACATTCAATTTTGTTTTTGTTTCGAGGGAGTATGAAGTGCGAATTGAACATGAATTAAGCAACCTAAAATTGAGAGCAAGCTCAAATTTTTGTTGGACCATTTACATGAAAAAAAAATAATTAAAAGAACTCAAATTCTAAAACAAAGGTAAGGAAGCAAACACAGGTCATTGTGGTCTGAAAATTTCGAAGTTGTCCATTCCGGATGGACCATTGGATCCATTTGGCTCTGCTGCTGCAAAGCCATTCATTATGATTGTTGCTCCAACTGAAACAACAATAAGGAAAACATGGCACGGCACCCAAACAGAAACGAACAGAAATTACTCTGAGAGAGGGATGAGGAAGGAGACAGAGAGAGAGAGAGAGAGATGAGCCAGTGCTGTTCATGCACCAATGAAACACCAAACTCAATCATTTTTATTTGTTTTCAAAACTTGTAAAGCTTATCTAAAAAAAGGAGGGTGCAAATAAACAGCAATAAGAGCCAAATGAGAATCAAATTAGTATAAATAATAAAAATTAAATTCTCGGGCTTTAATAGACTTGCAAAATCAAGATCTTCAATAAATTTCATATTTTACCCATATACTAAAAAAATAATTGCCCTTTTACAGTTTTACCTTTTGGTGGGAAAAAATGCATTATCAGTATATGCACCTTACTTATCTATAAGATGAGAATATTACTATAAGAATTTACTGCAAAACTATATTGTCTTAATAACTTAAGACTATAACTATGTATTCCTTTCGTTTCAAAATATATGATCTATTTTTTTTATACAAAAATTAAAATTTTGATAAATTTTATATAAAAGTTTAATATATGTCTAAAATGTTCGTATTTAAAAATAATTAATTAGTATATTAAATTCAAATTTAACATTAAAAATTAGTGTTTTAAGTGATTAATTATAAAATTAATAGTTTTTAAAAAATAAAAGTATTTAAATAGTTAGTTGAAGATAAGGATAAAGTTAAAAATAAAATAATAAATGAAGTTTTTATATCGAAAGAATGTATATATTTTAAAATAAATTTTAAAAAAATTATTATATATATTTAGAACGGATGAAGTATATTCTAAACCCTACTTATAGAAAGATTAAAAGAAATCTGTGTCTCCTGCTTCATGTGATACTTGATATTGTTGGAAAACATTTCTTTTGTCGAGTCTTTTTCGGCACTATAAAAAAAATTAAATAATTTTTTTAATTTAATTGTCCAACACCTCTTGAGATGTGAAAGGGAAAGGGACCAAAAAGAAAAAGCAAATTCCTTATAACCAAAAAACAGTCTATTCCTCTATAATTATCATCATGTTCTTAATGAATAAAAGTCAACAAAAATAGTTAAAGGAGGAAAAAGTGACTAACTCCTAAAATGGTCAAATCATTATTTAGCAGAGTCAAAGTTGGAAAGATTTAAAAACGGGGCAATAATGTTGGCTTTTCAATTCACCTAACGAACAACAAAGTAATGATGTGGTCTTCTTCCTTCGGTCACCAATAATTGAAACTAAATTGAGAACTAATTGTAGAAAAGTTTGTAAGGACTGGGAGATGTAAGACATTAAAATATGTTCTACAATCTATACATACATACATACATACATACATACATACATACATATATATATATATATATATATATATATATATATATATATATATTACTCTCTCTCATCTCCTAAAAGTGTTAGAGTCTTTATTCTTAATTTTTAAAATTTTAAATTTTTTAGAATCTAAATTTTTTAATTTAAAAATTCTAATTCTTAGACCCATTTGCCTGTTAAATCCTCTAATTTATGTTATTCAGGTTTCTTTTAATCATATTTTCTCTATCTACATTTTTCATGCATTTTCTTTTTTTGTGTTAATTAGATTAAGTACACTAATGTATATTTTCAGTTCTTTTAATAGAAAATTAATTTGTTTTTGTTTCATTTGATATGTTTTGAAGATTCATATATTCTAACAATTGCGTTTGATTACAAAACTTTTTTTTTTGTTTTAAGGGGCGATTTTAGAAATATTTATCTATTTAGCCCTTGGTATCTATTATTCTAATTTGATCCTTCATATGCTAAATTTTAAGGACAAAAGTGCCTAATTGCTTGTTAAAACATTTTGCATCAAAACATGCATGACTTTGTAATACATTAGACATGAAAAATAATTGTTGATAGTTTTTAAATTTTTGCTTTTTTGGTATTTTCATCAATTGGATTAAAAGAAATAAATGGTTTTTGTAAAGTAGAATAAGTATAATAGCACTATGATTTATTTCTAGAGGATATAGAACATTATTTTTTTGAAAAAAAAAATTGAGCAATGATTTGAGAATTATTTAATTTTGGAAAAAATTTTTGAGGTTTTTAATATAAAAATACTAATATATGTTTTTTGTTAGTTGTTTATTTTTTAAGAATAGAGAGAGACAAAGAAGGAAAGAGGAATTTTAATATTCACCATGATCTTATTGTAAATATATTATATTTTTCTTAGCGGAAACTTTCTTTAAGAATTAGTATAAGAACATCACAATTAAAATAAACTTACTATGATGTTTTAATATTAATTCCTTTTTTAAAATTTTGAATTTTTTTCTTTGAAAGAATGGGATTGGGAAACACAAAAGAGTTTGAAAAGTATTAAACTTATATATTTTTAAAATATATAAAAAATATTTTTTACCTCTCAAAATATGTGCTTAGGAAAAAAATCAAATATCATAGAATAATAAATTTTTATTTGTTCAAAAATATCAAATACCTTCTTTCCCATCTTAAACTCATAACATTTGATTTTCATCAATTTTATTCCTATCAATATAAAATCAAGAGTAATATTAATTACATCGAATATACTTTTAACTTTTTAAAAATTTTTAATTCACTTACAAATATTACAAATGTCATTTTATAAAATATAAATAACATATATCATTTATTAAATTAAAGAAATTTCAACTTATTTAAACTCTTATTAGTTTGAAAAAGCTCCCTTATTTGCTTCATTAATCAAGTTGTCTTTTCTGTTTTCCCAAAAAAAAATTCTTAATGACAATCTATTTTCCCTTTATCAATAATAAAGAGAAATTATAATTATTAATTTTTTTGAACTTTAATTTGTAATAGCATTTTCTAATTAACATATTAAGTCAGATAAAGAAAGGTTTCAAAATAATCTTAATAGATTACATAATAAAGGAATTAAAAGTTAATATATCTAAATGATTTCTTATTTTTGAGGCTTTTTTGGGTGATAAATCAAAGTAAATAAAAATTTAAACAAAATATTGATATTAAGGTTTAAATAAAAATTTATTTATTTCACTGTAAATTATATAATGTTTGTCTATTTATTTTCTCCAAATAAGTAGATAATTATTTTGGTATAATAGTTTAATAAATATAAGCAAGAAAGATATCGGGAGATACAATAATAAAATATAACATAAAATGAGAAAAGAAAGCATGAAAGAGAAGAAAAAATAAAGAAATTAGAAGAATCCCAGAAGTAGATATTATGAGCAATATTATTGTAGTACTAGGAAACCAAAGAAGGCAGAATATTAGCAAAAAAGTATATAATAGGCAAAATAATGCAGCAGGAAACATAATGTAAAATTTTTAGTCTTAAAACTTGAGATTAAAGGTGAATGAAACAGACAACTTTGATATTTTTAAAAGAAAAAAGAAAAAATTAGAGTACTTACATTTACTTATGAAGCACCCAAAATTCAAGTTTGAAAAACTATCATGTAGGTAACAATTCTAATTTAAAATTTAAACAAATTTTAGTGTAATTAAATAAATA
Organism: Rauvolfia tetraphylla; assembly: GCA_030512225.1. Taxonomy (NCBI): domain Eukaryota; kingdom Viridiplantae; phylum Streptophyta; class Magnoliopsida; order Gentianales; family Apocynaceae; genus Rauvolfia; species Rauvolfia tetraphylla. The sequence continues at coordinate 1,641,713 of JAJQKT010000023.1, forward strand.
AAAAAGATTCATTTATATTGCTTAAGGATGCACTAACAAAATACGCAAAAGAAATTATCAAGTGAAGGAGTTCAATCTAAAGAAATAAAAACCTTAAATGAAATTTTAGGTAATTCAATCAAATTAAAGTAAATACATCATTTAAGAGAATAATAAAAGGATTCCAAAAAAATTGATAAAATACAACACTCAAATGCTTATAAAAAAACTATAAATCAAATGGAGAAAGAAAGAAAGAAGTGAAAGAATTACATTAACATTAACAATAAAAAGAAAAAGCATAAAGAGTGTAGCTTTTGGATATGAAGAGATTTGAGCGATAATTAAACTAAAAAAAGTGAAGAAAGTGGTTATATTTTAGGAAAGAGAAAAGAAGAAGAAAAGAATGTAAAGAAGAGAATAATAATGATGTGCATTGTGTGTGGAAGAAATGAGTAGACATTTAAATTTTAACTTCAATAAATTTAATTTAAATTAAGAGATTGTATTAAACAAAAATGATAAAAATAAAAATAATATTTGTTGACAATTATTAAATAAATTTTTACTTCTACAAAGTAATTAGAAATAGATAATTTATTTTTCTAAAAAATATGAAATTCAAAATTTAACTTAATATATAAGTATAAAATTATTTTAATGGGTTGAAAGTAATTTTAACTAATGAAAAATTTTAAAAGTAATGATTAAAGTCTCAAATTTTTACAAAGTAACTTAATATATAAAATTAAAATTTATAATTGATATATAAATTAGTTTAAAATTATTTTAATAGATTAAAAATGATTCCAATCAATCAAATTTTAAAGACTAATTCAAAAAGTAAAAATTTTAAGAAATTAGAATAATTTAAAAACTAATCTTAAATAATTGCTTACTGCTACCATCCAGATAAAGAAATACAAAATTTACGAAGTCTTTATTTTCTATTCTCCTAATGTATAGCTATATTAAAAATTACTATTTTCTTTTGATGGAGAATAAAAAAGAAGAAATAGAAAATTTCATCTAGAAAGAGAAAAGAATATAACTACACTGCATCCATTTCTTTAACAGCTATTTCTTGGATTGTGAATAATATTGAAATATATATATTACTCTTTCTCCTTCTCCAAAATGCTTGAAACTTTATTCCTAATTTACGTTATTATATCACAAGATCCAAAAGGTTCTTTAATTTATGATTTATGAATTATCTTACGGGTTCTTTCTCTTATGCTTATCATAAGTACAAAAGGTTCTTTAGTTACTAATATTTTTTCTTTTTTAAAGTTTAAAATTTATCCAATAACTTATCGTTTATGCAACAATCAATAAATATTTCATTTTCCTCCTTTGAAGGTTATAGATCAAGCAAAAAGGTATGTTCAGATTTGATACTCAAACTAATTAACATGCTTCATATTTTTAATGTTTGGACTAATAGATTTATTTAGCATCATTGCAGATCTCCTAGGTTTGCTTGGTAGTTTTATTAGGAGAATAAAGACCCTATAGAAAGTATTGTGAGTTTAGCATATTGTATTTTATTTATTTATGCATTATTCCTTTTTCGTTTGTTATTGGTCATTTTATGTATAATTTTTTTTATTTTTTTCAAAGGAGTCTAAAAGACCTGATGGAGAGAAGGAATGAGAATAAGAATTATAAAACTATCTCATATTATAAATTGTTTTTGATTAGTTTCTCAATATTCTCACTTGCAGTTCTTGAAACCATTCTTTTCAAGGCATATTTAGGTTTATTATACTTGCTTTGTATGCCTTTTGTTCTTAATTCATTTAGAATTTTACTCTGCCAACAAACCTTCAATTTTGTTTAAGGATATATTTTTTTCTAATAATATTATTATTTTAAGCATTGAAGTTGAAATCTTTGAACTTTATTAAAAATTAATATTATGTAGTCTTTGAATTATGTTTGTTGTTTTTTCTTTAAATTAATATTATGCACACATGCATTGCACGGGCTTTTTTAGCTAGTATATATATATATATATATATATATATATATATATATATATATATATATATATATATATATATATATATATATATATATATATAATTCTTTTACTCTCTCTCTCCTTCTCCAAAGCATCAAGAGGTCTAAATCTAATTTTCTAACATTATTAATTTATTAATACTTTTTAAGTTCTTTGATTGGTTTAAAGATACTTTACGTAAAATAATAATATACTTTAAACGTTTCTGATTTTTATGTACGCACATTATTCACATTAATTGAAACACAAACACATATTCTCACCCTCTTCTATTTAAACTCTTCGTCTGTTCTTCGCTATTTTTAATTTACTAAAAAAAACTTTTTTTCACTCGCTACTTTGTGAATTTGAACGAAAGAGTACGCGTTTGAAGATTAATTGGGTGACATGCAACTGAATTGAGGTTGGCCAATAGGTGATGTGCAAAAAATCATTTCTTTTTTTTTTTGTTTTCCGTCATTATTTTCCCTCATCCCCCAATTGTTTCATGAATAGAGACTTTGTAATTATGCTTTTTTACTTCCTATTCTTGGCTCCTCTACCTCTCTGCTTTTATGATTTTGCCATTCTTTTTGTTTTTCTTTCTCTTTTTTGGGTCAAAAAAGCTTTCAATAAGTGATGTGCAAAACTCAATAAAGTTGCTGCTCCCAATAGCAAGAAAAGAGAAACGCAGACACAAAAATTCCTCAACTAGTGTTAATGGAGTTAGTAAGCTCGTTAAACTTTTCTCTTTACTGAATAAAGATAAATATACAAATGAGTTTCTTTTTCTTCTTTTTCTTTTTCTTTTATTTTACTATAACGATTTTACATTAGATATTATATTCCATCATTCCCTTTTCGTAGAATTTTTGAATAATTGAGATAATCTTGAGAATATTTTTATTTTCTTGATTTATATGTTGACATATGATAGACATTATCTAAATTTTCATTACCCTGAATTCAACAATTTTATGGTTAACGCACAAAAGTCAAAGCTAATTTTCACCCTTTTCTCCTTGGTTTTTATTTTCAAGAGAATTTTTAAAAACTAATTTTGAAGGTGATAATTTTCTTGAATAATTTTTAACTTGTGAAATAATGTTGTCAATTGCATTTTTGTGATAAAGAAAGCATTACCTTGTAAAATTTACTTCCTGCTTTTGTGAATTTGTAAGAAAGTATACACGTTTGAATATCGAAACTATTAAAAGTCAAAATTGGGAGTCAAAGACGATTGCAATGGCCTTGCTCTTTGCATGACTACAGCCACCAAAAAGGTAAAACGTTGCTTTGTCTGCAATCCGTTGACAAAGGAAAAATTGTTTCACTATATTCAAATGTTTTATTTTTTTCGTGTGTTAAAAATATAATTATTTTTATAGGCAGATTGAAGATTAAAATAATTGAAAGTAGAAAAGGCTTCTATTTAATAACAACTGTCAGGTAAATTTCCAAAACATATGTTAAAAACATCACTATAAATTAGAGCGAGAGAATCATTCTCCAAAAATTTTTACATAAGACTTATGTCATTATTTTTTTATTTTCTCTAGAATTTTCAAAGATAACAGAGGGTATATTTTACAAAAAATTATCTCATAGTAGTTATAGCTAATGATAGCATATGTTTAGTGAATAAAAGATTGGAATTTGCTCTCTTTTTTTTTTGCAAAAATATGCACATATATTTTTCTCTTAACAAAAATATTTGAAAATTTTAACATAAAGTATCAAAGTCATGAATTTTATATCTCTTTTCCTTTTTTTGGAGGAAAGTGGGGAGGGAGACGAGAGAGAACAGAGGGAGAAAGGTTTGGCGAAAGGGATTTACCGTTTTAATTTAAATTTAAAACTTGTTTTACATCTAAAAGATTTATTTGTATTTCTCAAAAGAGCTTCCTTCTCAATCCTTCCCTACCACAAAAAAAGAAAAAGAAAATTAAGGTTTTCAATATAAGTTATTAAAAATTATTTTGTACACTTTTTATGGAATGGCTAAAAAAAAAAAGAGAAAGCTCATAACCTATCCAACCATTCCTTAGAAACAATCTATGAAATCAAGAAAAGAAAGCTTTTTATTATAAATTTACCCATTTTAATAGAAACTTTCTCCAAAAGTCTTGAAATTTCCATGTGATTAGCCATCCTAAAATTCTATTAGTATAGTAGAATAAAAGGTCTCAACTTGCACAAATGATACATAATAGATATATGATCTAAAATTCATTAAGTATCAATAGTTGAATATAAGGAAAAAAAGAACTTGATCTTCGTGCATTGCACGAGTCATTATGATTATACTGTAGATATAGTTAGATATAGATAGATATAGATAAAGATATTAAATTATTTTATTTTTAGTTATCTCAAAAATAAAATAACAAATAGATTGTTCACATGGTGCTAATTGGGTGCCGGTTCTCCTTGGGTTCAGGTGAATATCTATACTTATATATATATACACTTTCACTTTTTCTGCTTCTCTAAAAGCTTTGGAGTCTTTATTCTTATTTTTTAAAATTTTAATTTTTTACTAAATAGAAAAGTTATTATTGGTTAGAATTTAAACTTTTAAATTTAAAAATCTCAAAAGCCCTACTTTCCCCATTAAATCTCTTAATTTGTGTTATTTATGTTTTCTATTTATGCATCTTTCATGTTTTTTAATTTTAATTGAATAATATATAGTAATATATATTTTAAATTCTTTTAGTAGAAAATTAGTAATTTTTTTATTTTTGTGTAGATTTTGAAATTTCATATACTTCAACAACTTCATTTCGATCACAAAGTTTTTTTTTTTTTTGAGTGGATGGTTTATAAATGCTTATATATTTAGTCCTTGGTATCTACTACTCTAATTTGATCCTTCATATACCCCTAAAAGCTTTGGAATCTTTATTCTTATTTTTTAGAATTTTAAGTTTTTTTACTAGATAGAAAAGTTATTATTGGTTAGAATTTAAACTTTTAAATTTAAATCCCCTAATTTGTGTTATTCATGTTTACCTTATTCATGTTTTCTCTTTCTACATCTTTCATGCCTTTTCTGTTTTTGTTTTAATTGGATTATGTATACTAATATATATTTTCAATTCTTTTAATACAAAATTAGTAAGTTTTTATTTTTTTTGACAGGTTTTGAAGATTCATATGTTCCAACAACTTCGTTATGATCACAAGGATTTTTATTTTTTTCTTTGAATTAATAGTTTATAAATATTTATTTATTTAGTCCTTAGTATCTATTATATTACTCTAATTTGATCTTTCATATGCTAAAATTTAAGAACCAAAGTATTTAATTGCCTATTAAAACATTTCGCATCAGAACATGCATGACTTTACAATACATTGGATATGAAATAAATGGTTGATAGTTTTTGAATTTTTCTATTTTTGGTCTTTTGATCAAATTGATTAAAAGAAATAAATAATTTTTAAAAAATATAATAAGTATAATAACACTATAATTTTTTTTCATGGATCAAAAATACTATTTCTTCGAAAAACATTTCAGCAATGTTTTATGAATTTTTTATTTTAAAAAATTATTTTTTTGAAGTTTTTAATATAAAATACTAATATCTTTTATTTTGTAAGTTATTTATTTTTTAGTAGTAGAGAGAGACAAGGAAGGGGAGAGGGACTTTAATAGTCATACTGATTTGATTGCAAATTATATTATATTTTTTCTTAGCGGAGGCTTTTTTTAAGAATTAGTGTAAGAATATCATAATTAAAATAAGTTTACTTTGATGTTTTAAAATTAATGACTTTTTAAAATTTTTAAATTTTTTTATTTGAGGGAATGAGCTTGGGAAACACAAAGAAATTTGATAAAATTCTACAAAAAAAAAATGATAAGTAAGTGTGACATATCAACATATAATTAGTATTTTATAAATCATTAATCTTTTTTTTAGAGTTTTTAATGAAAAAAGTGTCAATAATTTATATAGTATGAATATTATATACTATTGTCTTTGACAAATTTTTTTTCTTTGCTAACTAAAATGGATAGTTTATGTTATAATCATTCAGTTTTGGATGGAAAGAGTAGTATGGAAAAGAAATTGAACTAGATATTTCAATAGTTTTTATTTCTTAAAGATTTGATCATGGTTATACTTTAGGAACATTTTGTTGTTAAATTATAATTAATTTATTTTAAGAATATTTTAGTATTACGATCGTTGTGTAAGTATTTAATTTCTTTTCATTTTGATTTTTATAAGTAATTTTATAAATTATTATTTGATATTTTAATCATTTCACCATTGGTGTAGGTATCCTCCCCAGGCGGATTTAAGTTTTTTTATTTTTAAAAAATTTCATAATTATTTAAGTATTTGATTTATTTTTTTCTAACTTTTATTAGTGATTTCATAAATTAGTATTTAAAATTTTAATCATTTCATATTTCGAGCAAGTATCCTTACCATAGAGATTCAAGTTTTTTTTCTTTTTATTCAAATAGCTCATAGTTGTTTAAGTATTTGATTTCTTTCCTTTCTAATTTTTACAAGTAATTTTATAAATTAATATTTGAAGTTTTAATGATTTCACATTTCGTGCAGGTATCCTCACTAAGAAAAATTAAAATTTTTTTATTTTCTTTAAAGAGCTCATAGTTGTTTAAGAATTTATTTCTTTTCTTTCTTATTTTTATAAATAATTTAATAAATTAATATTTAAAATTTTAATTATTTCATCATTCGTGTAGATAGTTTGGGGTGTTTCTTACTTAATTTTTTATTTATTTAGAATGACAAAGAAATAAGGTAGGAGTTTATTATTATTTTCAAATATACATAATAATGGGTATGCATAGTTTTTTTTTTTTACAACTTCTTCATACTATTACCTACAATTACTTCTAAGTAAATAATTTTTTTATTAATCACATAAATTTATTTCACAGTTATAAAATTTTAAAATATATTTAAATAATTATTATTAAAATAAAAAATTTAACACCGTGTATAATACGAGTATATATATATATATATATATATATATATATATATATATATATATATATATATATATATATATATATATATATATATATATATATATATGACGCTTCCATATCACAAGCTTTCGTGCTATATTTTTCTTTTTTTTTTTACATCGAGGAGTATGACTCAACAAAATTAGCGGAAATAAATCGATATCCAAGGGATATTAATCAATTGTTTTCGATGCATGTTTTGAAGAATTTCCGCGAAAAGAATGAAAATGAGAATTATTAGTAAGAAAACATATGGAATTTTCTTCTTGGTTTCTTCGTGCATTCTTCTTTGAATTTGACCCAAAACATGTTAAAACATCCATGTAGATAAATTCAATATAACTATGTATGAAATTGGTTTTAGATTACAAGAATATATGCGACATCTATCCCAAAACACCAGCTTTATTTATCATTTTTACATAGATTAAGAATTCATTAAAATCTATAAGATTCAAAATAAAAATACTTTGGTGCCCTTTTCTTAATATTAAATACATTTTCATAGTTTAACTATAATTTAGGAATTAAAATACTTAGAATTTGGACCAAATAGTAATTAACGAGTAGTAAGAAGGAAAAAATTTAATAAATTTTATTGATATTACAAATGGAGTTAATATTATAGAATTGAAAAAAAACAAATAAAACTAATATTTCGAGATAGGGGGAGTACAATGTATTACTTACTCCTTTTCAAAATATAAAGCCTCCTAGCCCTTGCTATATAGATTTTAAAAAACGATGTATATTTTTATTATATTTGTAATAAATTTTATTAATATAATAAAAAAATTATAATAAAATTAATTTTAAAAATAATTCTTAAAAATTATAAAAAATAAAACATTTTGAGAATAAAAAATTGTACAAAGGTCTTATCTTTTTAAACGGAGGAAGTAATAACTATGTTTCCTTTCAACCCGGAGAAAGGAAATAAATCAATTTAGAAAAAGAAAAAGAAAAAAAATCTAAGCTGCCTAGCTCTAAAGAAACTTCTACCAAATAGTATTTCCTTTTAAAAAAATCCGGAAACATCATTTTGTTGACCAATTTTCTTTTTATGGATTATTTTTCAACGTGTGGCCTTTTTTCTTTTCATTTTTGAAATTTATACCACAGTAGCGATTTGACTAGGGTGCAACAGTACTTTTTTTAGTTTATGCAGATTAAATCTCACCTGTCAAATTTTGATCTAACGGTTAAAAACTCACACGTTATGAGTAATTATTCACTCCATAATTAATAATTATTCACTCTATAGTAGAATAGTTATTCTATTATAGAGTGAATAATTATTCATAACTTGTGAATTTTTAACTGTTAGATTAAAATTTGACAGTTAAAAATCTATTCAACACAAATTAAAAAAAGTATTGTCTACACCCTAACCAAACTGTCACAGTAGGGCTTTCCTTCTGGCACCTGGAGTCTGATTCAGCGATGGTATAGATGGCTTTTTTATCTGCATGTGCAGAATGCCATCTCGATTGTTGAATTGGTATTTTTTTTTATCCAACGGGTACGGCTTATCATGGGCATATTTGAGATAAAAAAAAAATTTAACTCCCGCTCACACTTCAAAAATAGTTCAAAATGTGAATTTGAACTTAATTTGCTATATAAAATCTGATTTTCCCACTCTACCAAATCTAACTCTCTCTCTCTCTCTCTCTTTCTTTCTCTCTCTTCTTTCTCTCTTCTTTGGCTCTTCTTTGTCATTGTTCTAAATCTATGAAACAGAAATGCTAGACATATAGCAACGATGTTGAAATTGAAGTTTGAAAATAGTTCAAAACTTGATGAAGATTTAGAGCCACTATAAAATTTGGGATCATAAGATAAAAATGTCTTTCATATTTATATTGCAGAATGTAAGATTTCACATTTTTGAAGTAATATATGCCTGTAATTTTTATTTAGTTTTGATATTTTTATTTTTCCTTTTGTAAATCTAATTTTTAACTTTTTTGATTAAGTAAAGATTCTTTTTGTGAATGGTGTTTGCAAGTTTGGAAATGAATTGTTGATCTTGAGAAATTGAAGAATTTTAAAGCTTAACACAATCCTTTTCCTTGGCTAGATTCCAGTGGTATATAGATTAGGTAGTTGGTTTGATTTCAAAATTGAATGAAATAAGCATTTAGATTCGAACAGTACATAATTATTTAAGACAATGTCAATTGAAAGAATTGGCGGTGGTTTGCTTTGTGTTTGTTCTTATGACTTGAAGAAATAATTTTATGGTGGAAGATTTCAGTGATCGATGAATATTTTTTTTAAAAAAAATTAGAAATGTTTATATTTACTTTGACTTTTTTTGTAATGATTCTCATTATTTTAGGCCATGATTCTTGCTGGTTTCAAGATTAATTATTTAAGAGAGAAAATTATATTGTAAATTATTATTCAAACTCCTATGGATAATTATTCACCACTATGACAATACAGAGTTGATGTAAGCATTAACATTTTTTTTTGTATAATAATAATTTTATAATTTTTTTGAAATTCACATTGAATACTTATTCACAACTTATGTGATGTATAATTATTCAAGACCATGTACAGAGTTGAGTAAATATTAACATACCGAATGTAAAATATTAGAAATATTTTACTCTATAATAATAACCTTGTGATTTGTTTTTTGAACTCTATGTCAAATACGGATTCACAAATATTCGAATAATAACTTTATGATTTTATCGAATACTTCAATTATTCAAGATATAAAATTGTGTAATGAATAAGTGTTCACTCATCTGTAAATATATAAATGATATTCCATTAAAGTTAATGTTTATGATTTTTTACATTGAACAAACTTGAACATGGTATGGGTAGAAGTTAGGTTGTCAATGGGTTAGGTCTTATCCCGATAATCTCGAGTACGGGACAACATTCATATCCGCTTACCTGGACTTGGATCCGTACCCGATAGTACATCTTCTTAATGGGTACGGGGTACGGTCCACAAAGTTCTGGACCCGATTACTCGATTAAATTTTGAATAATAAATATTTTATATATTTAAATTTTTTATAACCGTTAAATGTGTTTGATCCAACGGTTAATTATCTATAAATTTATATTAAAATATCTTATCGAGTCTACTCGGACCCGACCCCAGACCCTATAGGGTAGGATACGAGTCTATCCTATTTGGAAGTCAATCGGGTCCGGGACTCCGAGTCTGAGACAGGGTGTCCCGGACCCATTTGGCCCCATTGACAGCCTTAGTAGAAGCAGACGCTAGAGTGAAATGTCAATACATAATTGTTAATGTAAAGCCGTGCAGAATAATTATTCTCGTTCATTTTAATAACTGTTTTAGAATGATTGAATAATTGTTTTGCTCATCGCGGGTAGAAGTCGACACAAAGGTAAAATATCAACACTTAGCGTTTAATTTAAAGCTACGCTAATAATTGTCTCGTTCATTTCAATAATTATTTCTCAAATGAATGAATAATTATTCTACTCATCGTGAGTAGAAGAGGACACTAGGGAGGTAATGAAAACACTTAGCGCTTAAGTGTTATGGATAGCTATTCTGGAGGTAATGAATAATTGTTCATTTCGCACTTCCAAGACAAAAGAATGACTACTTGCACATAAATCGGTAAGAGAGACAAAAAATCCAAGTAATGTGCGCAAAAAAAAAAAAAAAGAAAATACATTAGGTAGTTAAAATGATATACATCGTCAATGCCCTAAACCTTCAAGATTCGAACATTATACGCAGTATGTATATAACAAATATTTTCTTCATGAACAATTATTCTCTAGTTAAGATACATTCGCTATCATGGATTATTATTCAATTCATTGTGAACAATTATTCTCATGTAGACCTTGATATGACCTTGCTCTTGCCCTTACCTTTCTCCAAAGTATCGTGTTCTATTGGATCCATTATTTTACTATAAAATAATTATTCGCAAATGTTTGAATACTTTAATTATTCAAGAGAGAAACTGTGTGGTCAATAATTATTCACCATACATAATACTTATTACAACACAATTTATTTACTTGAATAATTAATCTAGAACACAATCTATAAGAGAAGAGCTTATTTTCAACTTTCTTGATTTATATGTTCATTCATCACGTGGTCTTGAATAATTATTTACATAGGTTTGAATAATTATTCACCACACAAGATAATTATTCACAGCACAATTTTCTCTATTGAATAATTAATCTTGAAACCAACAAGAATCATGGCCTAAGATAGTGAGAATTATTACAAGAGAAGACAAAGTAAATATAAACCAAATAAAAATCATAAGCATATATTACTTCAAAAATGTGAAATCTTACATTCTAAAATATAAATATGAAAGATATTTTTATTTTCTGATTTCAAATCTTATAGTGGTTTTAAATCTTCATCAAGTTTTGAACTATTCTTAAACTTCGATTTCAACATCGTTGCTATTTGTCTAGCATTTCGGTTTCATAGATTTAGAACAATGATAGAGAAGAGCGAAAGAAGAGAGAGAGGGAAAGAAAGAGAGAGAGACAGATTTGGTAGAGTGAGAGAATTAAATTTTATATGGGAAATTGAGTTTAAATTCATATTTTAAACTATTTTTGAAGTGTGAAAGCGAGTCGAAAATTTTTTTCATCTTAAATATATCCATGATAAGCCTTAACGGTTGGATAAAAAAGATACCAATCAATGATCGAAATAACATTCGGCGCGCATAGACAAAAATGCCGCCTGGAGTCCTGCCCTTTGAACGAAGGGCGACATGAGTTTTTCATGGTTTTTCATTGTTCCTTTTCTTTTTCGGAAAAATCGCATGGTTTTCTCAGAAGAATTTTTTAATGCAGACCTTTTCGGGTTTGAAAAGCAAAAGCAAGAAAAGTCGACGCAGACGCAGACGCAGACGCAGCACAGCTATGTTGACGTTCAAAATGAGCCACCTAGAGATACTATTTTTCGGTTCAAAGTACTTTCGGAATCGATTTATTTTACCTTCACTTTTATTTTTCTTCTTCCTTTTTAAAGAATTCCCACACTAATCGATAAATCTTAGCATTAAATTTTATGTTAGATTCAAAATTTTTGGCCCTCTAGCATATCAAAAGGGAAATTTTGGGTTATTTTTTTCCCACTAATTGAAGTAAATAGCTATCTGCGAAAATGGTCTATATAGCTCTCAAAAAAAAAAAATGATTCCAAAAAATTGGGATTGCGGGTTACAATTAACCCAAAAAAAAAAAAACATTCTTGTACCTTTCTTAACGATGAATTGTAAATCCTCAAAAATGTATGCAATAGCTTTCTAAGAACCAGACATATAATTTTATTTGGATTGAGTTCTATTTCAAATCTCAATGTAAATTTTTTATTTTAAAATTTTTTATAAACAATTTATTTTTAAAATTAAAAATAAAAATCTCAAACTCAAACTTTATCTAAATTTTTCAGAAGACAAAATATATGTCGATTTTGTGACAAAAGATATCGATAAATGAAAAAAATGATGTTTGTTATCGCATAAATTCCATCATTATTTGCATCGTGCATTTTATTAATGTAATAAATTAATTTTTTATAATAAAGAATGCTTCTACAATGGCCTGCAAAAAGCTATCTTACTTAGCCATCTGAAGCAAAACTCGTGCTCAATCTTAAAAAGAGAAAGAGAAAAACATTCCAAATCCGAGTTTAGCTAGACTCTATGAACTCAGGCTAAATTCAGGCTCAATATGATTCTTCCTTTTTTTAGTCATTATTGAATTAGTTTAAGATATATTTTATTTTTTATGATAATTTATAATTTCATGTCTAGTTAATAAATAAATTTTACTTAAAAAAATAATTATTGATAAGATAGTAATTTAATGATAGCCGTATTAAGTAAAAAATTTTGAATTCAAATTACGATCACTGATATATAAAAAAATTAATATGTACGACTAATAAGCATAATATTATCTTAAAAACTATTTTATCAAATTGTTATTGGTTATTTTTTTAACAAAAGGCATATAAATTGTGAATTGTGCCTTTATAAGAAAAAGAAATCGAAAATTTGATGGGCCAATTGCGTTCAAATGTGATTAGCTGAGATTAGACCACCAATGAGGTTGAACGATTCCATTTTTCGTGGATTCACCGCTTAGAAGCTTCCTAGCACAATCCCAAAAGCGAAACGGCCAAGCGGGCCCCTTCTTTCCCGGTCCCTTTCAGGAATACCAAACATCGTGTCCAAACATCCGTCCTGACTCTTCCAATTCACACGTTGGTTGCCCTACGATCTGCATCACAGGTCTGATGAAATATGCATATCAAGCGTATTTGACGAGTAGTCTTTGACTTTGTCAAAATTGTATTCAGTCCTTGAACACTATAACATTTTCATTTGGAACCTTTAGAAAAGGACTTTTTAGATTACCCCCTCAAGTCTCTAAAATGTGTCAATTAGCTAGAATATCTGTACAAGGCATCGGATTGCAGTATATCAAAATAAATTCTAAGTGCGGAATATCATTTTACCTTATTCTCACAATAGTAAATATTAACAAAGTTTCACATATAATAAAAATTAATATTATTTATCTAGATAATATGAAAGATATCTAAACTAATAAAAAGATAAATAAGTTATTGTTCTTTTTGTAAGGGATATTATGTTGAAAAAAGAAAATATTAGTCAATAAAAAAAATATTGTGCCTATTAATAAAGTGAGATAAAAACACTATCATTAAGTTGAAGTTTGAAAAAATGTTTGTTTTTAAAAGAATTTAAAAAGTAATTTTTTCTACATACATACCAGTGAATATAAAAGATGAAAGATTATATTAGTTACACGAATGTTAAAGTTGCTAATAAATAAATTATGACCCAAAAACGTTATGATGACTGTATTAGTTGCATTTAAAATATTAACATATCTCACTAACTAGAATATTAGAGTCCAAATTAATAAATATATTAGTAACAAAATTATCAAAAAGAGAATCATATCTATGTGTAACATATTTAGTCACGTAAATGTGTAGAAGATTAATCTACATTAAAAGGAAAAAAATACAAAATTAAAATTCAAAATTATTAGTTTAAAAAGATAGAATGCTCAAAAGAACTTTTTGGTGGAAAGCTCAATTGAAAAATTAATCCTATTTCTTTTTTTTATAATGTAATTATCAAACACAATCATCTTTTATTACATGATGTTTTAACTTTCTAGATGATATAAGAAGATGGTCCTTGTATACTAATATTTCTCTTCATGGTGTAAGAATGAAAATGCCAAATTCATTCATGCCCTAATTTGCAAATCATCGTTTTCTTGAAACTCACAGCCCAAAAACATGCACCAAAACGAATCCCCTCTCCATTCCACCTCCTAAGGTCATATCCCCACATTAAAAAAAAGATATTTTTCATGATTTCCAAAGGCCCATTTGCCCAATTCTCATCACTATATATATTTCTCTTCACTTCCTCTTTCAACCCTCTCTCTATTCTGTTCCGAGTACAGTCCTCCCCTTGTTGTTCTCTCACATTCCAGCATCGCGACTTCCTAGGCGAGTCGAAAGCAGGTTTTTGCTCTATTCTTTCTCTTCTATTGGTCTCAGATTTTCACTTTGATTTTGCTTAAGTTTCGCTGTTGATTCTTTTTAAGCATCCGCTCTAAGGGATCCATTGGTTTCTTCTTTCAGTTTTTGTTACTAGTGGATCTGCTGTACGTTCAACTTTCTTTCTTGTGCTTGTTTATTTGTTTTGGTTCTCTGCTCTTCGCTATAAGGTTTGGTTTTGTTCAGATCTATCTTCTTGCATGCGTGATAAGATTGTTTGATTGGTTTTTTCTGGATCCGCCTATCTTTTATGTAGATCTTGTATACATTGGTGGTTGTTTCCAGGATTTTTGTTGATTGTTGGAGAAAATGGTTTTGTTGGCCCATTATAGTGTTGGGTTTTTGGGGCCCTTTGTCGTCTTGAATCTCTTGATTGATCATCCTCAAATGATGAGGAAGGTGGGAGAAGGGTGTTTCAAGCATCAGATTTATGTAAATGAGTTTTTTTGTTCTATAATGGGGATCTTGGTACTGCCTGTATCGTTTTTGTGCGGTTATGGTACTCTTAGTATATCTTCTAGATTGTTCCTGTCGTTGATAAATATGCTTTCTTGTGTATAGATGATTCCATCATAAGTTCTTATCAGTAATTGGTTGGCTGTTAATGGGTCATTTGTTGAACTCGATCTAATTATTCTGAGAAGATTAGTGCATAACTTGAATAAAGCATATCTCTGCTCAGTACATAATAACGTATCAACTTCATAATAGTCAATTTAATTTTGGCTAGTGCTCCACTCAATTATATCAGATATTCCTCTTTTTTGTGTGCATTTCATTAGTTTATTGGATTGTGGTATAACCTTATGGTGGAGTTGAGTTGTGGAACACCTAATTTTAAACTAGCTATTAAACTAGAAGGATGACTCTGATGTAATTAAGAGTACATTCAAGCTACTTTCGGACAGCTTTGAATATAACGAAAAGCTGATTTTTATGCATTTTGGAATGTGGAGGTCTTATTGACCATAATTAATGTTGTATCTTCAGGGGTTCCACAATAAGTTGTGATGGCAGATCAGCATGCACATCCAACTGTTGCTCAGAAGCTAGCTAACCAGCTGCATTTGAGCACCAGCTTTTCCCAAGATATTCAAGCTCGATATGGTTCCCAGAAGCCCACTGCTTACCAAAGGCGGTTTGCATATGGCAATTATTCTAATGCAGCTTTTCAATATCCCATGACAAGGCCTTGCTGTGCTACTCAAGATCTATCAGTGGTTGCAGCAAATGCTTCACCAGTATTTGTTCAGGCTCCCTCTGAAAAAGGACTTGCAGGCTTTGCCATTGACTTCCTCATGGGTGGAGTTTCAGCAGCTGTGTCAAAAACTGCTGCTGCTCCCATTGAGCGTGTGAAGCTTTTGATCCAGAACCAAGATGAAATGATTAAATCTGGTCGGCTTTCTGAGCCTTATAAGGGAATTGGAGATTGCTTCAAGCGTACAATCCAGGATGAGGGTTTTGTCTCCTTGTGGAGAGGAAACACTGCCAACGTCATCCGCTACTTCCCTACACAGGTGAACCATTTCTCTTGTTTTGGTGTTTGTGGCATGTTCAATGTCCTTCAAATGTGCTGGTCTTCTAATGATTGTACATTTTCTACAGGCCTTGAACTTTGCATTCAAGGACTACTTCAAGAGGCTTTTCAATTTCAAGAAGGACCGTGATGGCTACTGGAAGTGGTTTGCTGGCAACCTTGCATCAGGTGGTGCTGCTGGTGCTTCATCACTGCTTTTTGTCTACTCACTGGACTATGCTCGAACTCGTCTTGCAAATGATGCCAAGGCTGCAAAGAAGGGTGGTGAGAGGCAGTTTAATGGTTTGATTGATGTCTACAGGAAGACATTGAAATCTGATGGTATTGCTGGTCTTTACCGCGGATTCAACATTTCTTGTGTGGGCATTATTGTTTATCGTGGTTTGTACTTTGGAATGTACGATTCCTTGAAGCC
The DNA here is from genome assembly GCA_030512225.1 of Rauvolfia tetraphylla. Lineage (NCBI taxonomy): Eukaryota > Viridiplantae > Streptophyta > Magnoliopsida > Gentianales > Apocynaceae > Rauvolfia > Rauvolfia tetraphylla. The sequence continues at coordinate 1,658,275 of JAJQKT010000023.1, forward strand.
AGTGGTTTTGACCGGAAGTTTGCAGGTCAGTGTCTTTTTACTTTTCCCCCAAAATTTTCCCATGTAGTGATTCTGTGGCATTAATTATGAACTTGCATTTCATTCTCCATCAATGGCTTTTGACTAAAACTTAATAGACTTTTGACCTTGGTTTGGCAACTGATTATTGTCTATTTGAAGTATTCTGATGGTTAGTGCATGTTGTTGTAGTCTTATCGTTAATCACAGTGCTAATTGGAGCAAGTATATTGGATTAGTTGTTGAGACCGCTTATAACACTAATAATATGCAAAATTTTTGTAATTACTTGTTGGATGGATTTTATAATTTGATGTTTTCTTCTGTGACAAATACTCTTTTGATGATTTGTGCTTGCTCTTTTTCTGAATTACAGGATAGTTTCTTCGCTAGCTTTGCCCTTGGTTGGCTCATAACCAATGGTGCTGGTTTAGCCTCTTACCCAATTGATACAGTTCGTAGAAGAATGATGATGACTTCTGGTGAAGCCGTCAAGTACAAGAGCTCGATGGATGCCTTTGCTCAAATATTGAAGAACGAGGGTGCGAAATCATTGTTCAAGGGAGCTGGTGCAAATATCCTTCGTGCCATTGCAGGTGCTGGTGTTCTTGCTGGTTACGACAAGCTTCAGCTGATTGTTTTCGGAAAGAAATATGGTTCCGGTGGTGCCTAAGACATCTCGATTTGTCAAGAATAGATATTGATGAAAATTACTTTTTTAAGTTCGGAGGAATTTTTAGTCATTTAATAACTAAATTAGAGGGGGTTTTTGCCCCAAACTTTGTTTTGCTTTTGGGGGATTTTGTTTCATAAACCCCTGATTACCAGAGATTAAATTTATCATCATGATTTTCATTCCATTAATGAGCTAAGCTGCTCAATTCCAATTTGTTAGTGTCAGACTGGATGTTTCTGGCAGAAATGTTTTTAAGATTTATTGCTGTTTCACAATTCAGGGAGTAATGGATTATCTTCCACTCTTCATCAAAAATCTCTGGGTTTGTCATATTTTGGGTCCAATGCGATACAGTGTTTTGCCTTCCCTAGCCCCGCCCCTCCCCCTCCCCCTCTCCGGGCACATACATACACAGAGACAGCCTATTGCCTTAATAATGGTTTATTTGGTTTGCAACTCAAATCTTTTTTTTTTTCCCTTGTAGTTTTCCATTTTTTTATTTGGAGTCTTGTGGCTATAAAAGTTACAGGTAGATTATACTAAAAAGAGTAAAATTTTTTACTAATTTTTACTTTTAGTAATCCTTGTTATGTTCGATGCCAGAATAAAATTGTAGTATATATTCTTTTTAAGAAGTCAAATAGAGTGAAATTAAATAAGGTTTAGATTAAATTTTATAAAAATAAATTATTTATAAAAAATAAAATAAAATCTAAAATGAATAATATACGTTAGAATTTCAAATTAGAACATAATCCAAAGACAAAAATAGGAAATGGCTTCACGATCAGTACCCAACAAGACTTCGTTCTGCCAAAACTTTAAGACGAATGCAACTTGTACTGATTGCTATAGTGGCATCTGCGCATCTGCTTAGACAACCATATACACAATCCAACCCAACCATATGTATATATATACAATAATAACAAGAAGAAGAAGAAGATGCTATAAATGATGAACTCAAAACAATCGGAGGATTAGACAATGAAAGACAGAGGTACTACTGGAAACTCTTAAAGATTCACTAATTCTGGTGGGGATTATCAGAAGGCACTTCTATTAACATTTTGATTGTTGTCTTACCTAATGATATTGATGAGCTTATACAAGTCTTCAAATCAGTATCACAAGCTATTAAAACCCAATCGTCATCTTCATCTAAATATTTAATTTTGAAACTTCCGACTGATAAATTCAGCCTCATAGCCACTTCCTTCTCCAGATCCACCTTCCTTGATGAAAGTAAAAGACGAAACTTTATTATGTCATCTTTATATCCTGCCTTAACCATTATGCTGCTATCATCTTGCATTACTTTAGGCTCTGGTGTGGTTAGCATCTGAGAGGCCGAGACATTTTCTAGAGGTACGAAAGAAACTACATCAGTAACTGGTTGCGTTCTTTGACTAGATTCTTCAATACTTCTGCGAGTGGCTTGAACAAATTCCTGATGATGATGCCTTTTTGCTTTAGAAGGTGTCCACCTAAAGATACCACACTTTCTACATATTCGCTTTAGTGTGGACCGGCTGACTGCAATGGAAAATAATTCGGTCACCAAAATGTCAAAGAGACTGAGGTGCAAAACAAGAAATCATGGGGAACAAGCTAAAAGCTTTTGAGCTTATCATCTTCAAAAGTAGTAAACTTCAGTGAGTTTTGAGTTGCTCAAGCTTACCTCCAAGAACAACCGCAACATCCTCAAGTTTCTTTCCAGAATGTTGTTCTAGAACCTCACGGCTGATCCCGTATTCTGTATCTAATGTCCTTACTTTTACTTGTTTCCTTGAACCTGACGCTTCATCCAGTTCTCCGCTCACAACATCTTCCTCTTTTACCTCACTGACTTGCGTCATTGATTGTTCGGGTGGTTGATCTGCCTGCCTTGAAATAACTCCTAAGGACCCAATCCTACTTGGAGATCCGGCACCAATCTTTTGTTTTACAATGCCATTTTCCTGTGCATTGTTTGTCAAAACATCAAAGTGATTACAGTTTGTTATGATAGAGGTAGTAAGCCCTTTGGACTACAGCCTGAACCAGTGGTTCATTAAGCTTTATGATTGAGACTCAAGTAAATGATCATGAATGCCAAGCTTTACGATTGAAACAGATTGAATCCTTGTTATTTCATTATGTTCTGTTCGTTTCGTGCCCTTGGTTCTTTCCCTTTCCTTGAACCAGAGGAGGAACGGTGTCTGAGCTAGAAAAATTCTGTTTATGTAATCAAGTACCTTCACTGTCTGTTGAGACGATGAATCTAGCTGCTTTAGTCCTCTAACTTCAGAGAATCCAATCCTTGCACCAAACAGACAGGTCTTGTTCCTAGGGGAAGACTGGACACCAATATTTTGCTCGGCACAGCAATTAACCTGCACAGAGATTCCTAAGTTGAATCTAATCTGACAAAATTAACATTGTAACAGAGGTAAGGAAACAATACCAAACCCTAATTTTTTTTTTCAATTATCATAAGTTAGTAATTAACAGCCGTTGCTCTAATGTGGTTGGTATTTCATAAGAAGTGCAGAACCATTGAGAGTGAGCCCGAAGGAATTAGCATAAGAACAAGAATAAGAAAGAACCATTGCCAGTAAATATTTGACTAGTGCATAGATCTCATTTACTTGCAACAATTGCTCAGTACTTAGACAATTCCTGTCCAAGTAAAAATATTACTGCCAGCTTACTTCCAGTTCAACAAACAAAGGATAGGGATAGACAACTGGAGGTTCTGTATGTGCCTCTAAAAGTCCAAAAGAGTTGGGATGCACTTTCAGCCCAATCTACACTCTTTTCTTCTTTTTCTTTTTCTCTTATAGAATGTAAACAGTTTATGTCAGAAAGGGTGTTCATCCACTAGAAATAAGCAGGTCTACTTCCTATTAAGTTACTATGTCTTGTTGGGTCAATAGGGGGACTTCAGCTTGGTGCTTGAATCTAGAGACTTGGCAGTATTCTCAACAAGAATAACAGTCACATGATGCAAGGGAGTCAGAGATACCATCAACTAGTTACCTGTTCATTAACTAAGAGCAGAGGTGGAGTGGAACAAGACTGCAATAGAAAATGGGTGCGTGGTAGACATAGGAGGTCTAAAAGCTTCTTGCTGTGCGATGCTTGTAGTTGCAATATGATCATAATGATAAAAAGAAATACAAGTCTTGTGTGTACTTAAACACATAGATGTTCTCTAGTTAATACACAGCATCACACTCCCCACAGACCACCACCCAACACCCGAAAGAAAAAAGAAAAGAAAAGAAAAGAATAAGAAATCAGTCAAAAAAATTTTGTGGACTGTGTTAGCTTTGCATACTTAACGAGATATTTACTTTGTTTGGAAAATCTGGGTAAGTTCAACATATAAAACCATCAATATGTTTGAAAGCCCTTATGCTGCAATATGTGATTCCACGACATTAAATTGAACAACAAAATCTATGGCAAGAAAAGCGAGGGTAGAAAATTACATCTTGTTGGCCAACAAAATCAGAGTTCCCAAACTTAGAAGAAACTAAAGATAGCATCTGATCAATTCCCAAAGGTTGATGTTGCACAGTACAGGGGTGACCTCCCAAACCTTAGAAATTTATGATTCAAGAGAATCAGAAGAGCAAAATAAATAAACAAAACTATAATGCAATCCTAGCAGCTTCGACCTGGCTAATCTTGCTTAAGAAGAGGAACTAAATATCTGTTTCTTTTTATAGAAGCTGTTTTTACACAATTTAGACATGCTATGCATCTTTCAACTTGATCCTTGAAAGATTGAATGCTTTGCTGGCACTGTGAAACTCACTGATGATGTATTATTTGTCTCAGGAAGTAAAACATTTGTAAAGGAATAGGCATTGCCACAGACACTAGAGCGACATTCTATTAAAAAACAAAGATAAGATTTTTCTGACACATACAATACTTATTGAGAAGAAATACAATAGTGGGGAAGCATGTAATATGAACAAGTCACTAAAAGTAGTAAAATATAGAAGCACAAAATTTTCATCTATAAAGCAGAGAACAGAAGGTACTTAAAATTAGAATAGATCATTTTGTTAATAGATGAACTATTTCTTACAGCAGTGATATTGCCATTGAGAATGCATGGAGAAAGTTCCAATCTCCATGTTTAAAAACAAAACAAAAATGGATTTTGAACTATGTGGATAAACAAAAACTGTTCAATAAAATTTGAACAAGTCGTATGATTTTTGCTGAAACTTCAGCGGTCCATCCTCAAAGAAAAGGAAACTCTAGAAATCTATTCTAAATTGAACTATGGAAAACCTAAATGTACACAGAACAGTCATCCAGGACCCTCAACTACATTTCAAACTAAGTAGCCAAACTTGCGGAGTATTGGTCCATTACTCACACAGCATCACAACTAGGTACCCCAAAAGTTTCGTCTTGTTCTTTAAGTTTTTACTTCCTTATCAAGGTTTAGCTCCAGTGAAGAGAAAGGAAAAAAGAAAAGAAAAACTAGTTTTACAAGACAGGTGGCTTGTACAAATTTTCTTATCATGTTCAGAAGTTATCTAATGGTATTACTTAATTTCATTCTTCATATGTTTGTCCCTTTCTTATACTTTAAAAATTGTTTCTATTATTACTTCTCTTTGTATTCTAGAGAAATAATGCATTGAACTTATTCTTTGTCATATAAAGACAAGTAAGTCCAAAATTAAAATGATAAGTATGCCATTTTTTTTTTCACAATAAAAATATTGGTTAATGCTACAACTACCTGCATCACAATGTTCACAACTTCTTATATTAAGAACAGTATGTCTGAAATTTGAGCAATAACCATTTGAACTTCATTTTCGCATTTGTAGAACATGCATATACCGCAACAGCACATTTTTCTTTGGGTATTCATCTTTAACATTTTCCACTGGACTAATAAATTTACCTCATTTCTGTTAAACTTTATAACATGTGAAACAAAAGCTAATCAAAATAACAGAGTACCTGTGTGAGTTTATTTTCGTAAGTTGATACTAGTTTGCTTCCTCCTTGTTCTGCTGTCCATAAAGCTGTGATTTCAGTAGCAGATAGATCAAATGAGGGTACAGGAAAGAAAGCTGCTATGCTTCTACTTCAGAGCATATTTAGCAAAGGCAGTATGACCAAAAAACTGCCAAACAACAGATGAAATTAGAATTCCCACGTCTTCCAGCTGTAAATTGGAGAGAAAATCCTCAAGCTTTTGGCTGCTACCATTTAGGTTCTAGCAAAACAACTACTTACAAACAAGTTGATCATTCATAAACATAAAAAGTGATGCTTCTTCTAGGAATGAGTTTTCAACTCTTAGCCAAAAGAACCTGATTGTTCTCATTGAGCTGCCTAGGGTAGTGAATCTCTTGAGGCCACCACTCCCATCCTCTGGCTCTCCCAAGCACTATGATTTATTATTCTAGAGTTATTAATCTAGAGCTAGTTTCTGCTCTTCACATTTTAAGTAATACTAGAGATAAAATGTCATAGAAATCTTGAAATAAATGTCATAGAAATCTTGAAATGCACAAATTATTGCTGGAAATGAAAAGAAATTCATGACTCTAAAAACAAAAAATCACTAACTGACACGAAAACTTTCGCTTCCAAAGTTAACAGAGAGATGACATTAATGCTTTAACATGTGACCAAAATCTCTGCACTTAACTTATTCTATGAGCAGAAACTAGACATGAGAATTTGATTATAGAAAAACATCTGGCTCTCTCCAGCAGAAAAGAATGAAAGTTCACTTTAAGAAACTCAATACTCTGCTTCTTTTAGTACGAAGGACCAATAGCAGCAGGTGGTTAACCAATGTTGTCCAGTTGTTTTAAGAAGGAACGCAAGGACTGCAAATGACAATGCTTAAAAAATTGACAATTTCTGTTAGTACTGCTTGCAGAAGGGACTATTACTTTTAAATTGTCCATGTTAAAAAAAAAACTTTTTATTAGTATTTATTTCATAATTTACTGTCTGATTAGCACTCTAATAGAAATTGCATTTTATTAGTATTTTCTAATAGATGAAACAGAGGCACTTCATATAAATAATTCCCAGTACTTACAACTACATTTGACTGGAAAATCCTGATCAGTATTCTGTGCACAATTGCCTGATTTCCCAGATACCCTTTCTGAAACATCTGCAGTAAATCACCGCCATATATAGCTTAAACTACAACTGAAAAATGTGCACTTGTTGAAACAACAGATTGAATAGCTTCTTTTATTTACTAGATGCTTTCACTAATTTTACCTTCAAAATTTTCAACTTGGGCAACATGTTGCTTGATTATATTCTCCCTGGCCCTTCAATTGAATGGTGAGAACCAAAAATCAGAGGAAATGTTATAAATGAACCAGCTTTATTATTCAAATTACATAAACTCATCTTACTTCGGTTCAGCTTGGTAAGCCATGGAATTCTCCTCGAAAGATTTTGTAGCTTGCGGAATCTGAATCATTCACTTAGAATAATGAATGCCAGCTTCAGAATACCAATACAAAGCACAAATTCACATAAGATATTAACAACTTCAGAAAACAAAATCACAAACCGCAGAGGATGCTGCCAGCTCCTTGGGCTCCTCTTTAGATTCTTGAATCACTTTATCCCGTTGTTTGACCTGTTCTAAATCACTCGCCATCTCATTTAGATGAAATCAACACAATCAACCAACAATTAACTATGTATTCTAAGCTTGGAAACCCATTTATTTCCCCGTTTCTGATTCACTTCAACGATTTGCTACACGAAAATACCTAAATTTTGCACGGCTTGAAGTGATTTTAACAAGAAAATCTGAAGTCTCCTTAGAGTAATTGGCTCAAGAAGTCATCGCTGGAAAGAATTATCAACCGATCACGATAAATCTCAGCTGCAAAAGCGTCCAAAATCTGAAACAAATACACAAATCTCAGAGCCTTTGGGTTGAAGGTGATGATAGTCGTGCTTTACTATCAAGCAAGCATTATCGAGTTTCTCAAAATCCTAGGCCGAAAATTTATGTTACTCATAAATAATAATTGCATATTCAGTCCCTGAGAAATCCGATAGATCGAATTTGACTCGTATAGTTTATAATATTACACGTTTAGTCCTCTGCGTTTTAGGATAATAACTTTTTTCTTTCTTGAAAAGAAGAAGACTAAGTAGATGCAAAGTTACCCACTCAGAGAAATAGTTAATTGGAATTATCTTAATATATAATATATGCAGCATCTTTTCACTATTGTTTTTTGTTTATTTATATTTCTATTAATTTAAATTTATTTATAAAATGACTATTTCTTAAAGAATTAAAGTTATATGAGGACATAAGTTAAACTCCAAGCTGTGCAATTTAAGTATCTTTTTTTTACTAATAATTTTTAACTATTAATTAATTCTTATGAGTTGAGAGTAATTCTTCTCTTTTCTTATTAGCCTAAATATTTCATTTCAACTGAAATTTAGCTATTTATTATTTATGAAGATCATGCTAGATAATGTGATAACTATCTTATATAATAGAAAAGAGAAATTGATTATATTTATCTATCAACTATTTTTACTTTTCTCCTTTTACTTAAAGACTTTTATCTTAACATTTTTATACGCAAACTATTTTTTGGCTTGCAATTACTAATCTAATAACTAGTCAAATGTACTAGCGACTGTAGCAAATTTCTGGGGTATTTTTGTCAATTCAAAGAAATTCGTTATTTTTTTGTTCATAAACTACTTTTGTTTATAGACAAAATATAGAAAAAATTGAGTAGAAAGAGAAAAGTGAAAATAATTTATGGACACAAATTCCTTGATAAAAGAATTGAACGGATGAAAAAACTCTTGAAACCTCTAGAATTCATTACACATTTCACTAGTTGCCAAAAATATTGTGTATATAAGAAAAATAATAACAAATTTATTTTTGGATAAAAGAAGAAAAGTGAAAATGATTTATGAACAACGAGAAAAATCTGCAACATATTTCGGTGAATTTCAAGGGTATTGCGATCCATTCAATAGAATTTGCCATATAGTAAAGTTCCTTTGAATAGAAGAAATACTCTTGAAACCCATGAACACTTGTTACACATTTCATTTGTAGTTAAACTTTAAGTGAGAAAATAATTTGTATAAGTAAAAAAATAAAATAAAAATTTTTAGATACAGAACAAAAATGATTTATGAATAAATATAACCAATTTTTCTGTTATCATCTTTTTGAACCAAAAAAAAAAAACTGAGAAAGAAAAATAAAATGTCCTTTAAATATATTGGAAAATAATGGATTTAGTAAAATATGAAATTTTCTATATTTTTGACTTTGTAAGATATCTATAAGTATCTTCATTACATATAAATAAGTGCTTATATATTGTACATTAATCTTATTCATAAATATTGGAAACGTGCGCTGTCATACACACCAAAATCAATTTATAGTCTTTTCTTATTCATACAGGGAAAGAAAGGCAAAATATAAGAAAAGAAAATAAAAGAGACATGCAATGATTTTGTGTGGTTGAGATGTATTCAAGCTTTTATTTTGTTTATCTGATGATAAGCTTTTTAAAATTGTTTATAATTTTTTATTTTAATTTTTTTTATTGTCTTGAATTTTATCAAAGTTAAATTCTTTTATAAAAGATAATGTAAAATCAAAATGAAATTTTTGTTTCAAAATGGGAGAGAAAGTTGGTCCAAATACAACCTATTCACTTTAGATCCCACTCATTTTCTTACAAAAAATTAACATTTACAAAATTCAAAATAAAAAATCTAAAATCCAAATTTTATCCAATTCCATCTAATTTTATGCCTGATCTTATGGAGCAAGATACCTCACAGTGTCTACTAAACATAATACAAGCATCAACTACATCCTACCAAGATTTTAAGCGTGGTCTTGCCTTGAGATCGTAATGTGCTTATACAAGTCCTCAAGTCAGTATCACAAGTTATCAAAACCCAATCATCATCTTCATCCAGGTACTTAATCTTGAAACTTTCAACAGATAATCTCAACCTCGTTGCCACTTCCTTCTCTAAATCCAACTTTCTTGATGAAACTAAAAGTTGGAACTTTATTATGTCATCTTTATATATTGCCTTTACCATTATGCTGCTATCATCTAGTACTTCTGCTGTAGTTATTCTTGTCTGTGCATTAGAGACTGAATACTTTTCTTGAGGTGGGCTGCAAAGTGATTTGTTTCTCTGAGTAGATTCTTTAACATTTTCTTGAGTTGTCCGAAAAGATTCCTGCACAGCGAGCGCACGCTTGGGGTTTTTTGCTCGACGCAATCTGATCCTCTGCAATCAACATTTGCTATGTTTATGTCATCAACTTCTGTCATTAGCTGTTTAGAAGGTGAATCTGGCCGCACTACAATATTCTGGGAAAATCCATTCCTAAATGAAGAGGTGGCATTGACATTTTGTTTTGCTCTGCCATTCTCCTGTGGAATGGTTATCAAAAGGATGAAGTGAACTCACAAGCATTTGCTTATAGGCAATAAACAATTTCCATCACAGGCTGAGCTAGCCCTTCACTAAACATTTATGACCGCAACTCAAAAGCTAGCATACATCAGTTCAAGACTATAAGTTACCTTTAGAAGACAGTTATAACTAGTACAGTTTTCTAATCCCCTTTTCCTCTTTCCTAGAACCAAAGCAGGCTTATTTTTGACACTGACAGGGTTATCATCAAGTATCTTTATTAACCGTTCATATGATGAATGTTGCGGCTTTTACTAGACATTAAGAAGATCCAATCCTATCACCAGAACTAGAGGACCCAATTCCAGGTGAAGAAGTAGCAGTAACAATTTGTTTTGTCGTTCTCTTATCCTGCACATGATTGTGTTAGTGGACAGTGAAGCCAATTTACTAAGTACTATTGCAGAAATATGGATATCGGCCTAGTATGTTTACATTTCTACACTAGCTCTCCTAAATACATGCCATGCCATATGGTGTAGATGAATTGTCGGCTTGCAGTCTTGCAGATAATATATGACGAATAACTGACAGACTTCTAGGAATATTTTCTACTTATAGTCTAAAGTAAATTCCAGAAACCTTTCTCACTTATATTTTTCTATTTTGCATGTGCGGAAGCAAGACGCGGCAGGTGATCAAGAGTGAACAGGAGAGATATCAGGATAAAAGATATTTATGCAAATGCAACAAGAAAAGTTGAATATAGAAAAAAAATATTTGGTAGCATAAAACAGGCGAGAAAAACAGTAGAATTCAGATATATGCTAAAGAAGGCTACAGTTTTGATAGAGATCAATGTCATAGTGACCAAAAGAATAACACATCTACATATTGAACAAGAATTTTTATTAAGGAACCAAAGCTTTTTTTGTTTTTTTTTTTGGGGAGTCGTTACACAAATAACTAAATCCAAGCCCAAGACTCTTGTCACAGCCAAGGACACGAGGACCACAACCTAACTACATTTCAGAATCGGTGTTAATTTTGCTTGCTGTTCTCCTGTTGAAATAAATATCATGTGACATCTGACCAACTTTTTCCACACATAACAAAACTATATTGTAATTTCCAAGAACCAACCTACACAACTTTGTTATATCAGAGGATATGGAACATTACCATTTCTCAATTCCACTCTTTCTGCTCCAGCAATTATAAAGTGTTCATCGTCATCAAACAACAAAACTAAAGAGGTAAAAATCTGATGAAACAATTTTATTATTTTTTTAAAATATGCTAGAAAGGATAAAAAGTTAAATTGTGTACCTTCTCTCTCAAGTTCAACTGCTGCTGGTTGTCTTTGTTGAGTCTCATTGTCACAGCCGTGGACTGTAATGCCACTTCATTAGTCGAGAATCCCAAAACTTATAATCAATTGGAAACCAAAAAGAAAATGAAAAATTAAAAGCAATGACAGACTGTTCCTCCAAATTTTTACCTGCTTTAGATCTCTAGACCTAGCTACAGGCTTCCCGTTCTGAATAATCCTCCTCCCTTTCTTCGTCCATAAATTTGCTGGCCTCTTCTTACTTCTTCCCATCCTATCACCCTCCATCGCCTCTGGGTCTCGTCTTACTCTTGCGTCCTCCTCCCGCGCAACCCCAGCCCTCCTTAGGAAATCCTCTAGCGTCAGCTCCTGCAGAGACTCCTTGATCTCCCTCCTTGCCGGAACAACAGCTGCAGCTTCCTCCCTCACGACCCCAGCCCTCAAAAGAAACCCCTCTAATGTCAACTCCCTAATATCCAACTTCTCCACTCTCACCTGCTGAACCGCAGCTCCAGGCTCTCCTATTGTTGTCATTTCAGCCAACGGAAACTCCATAAACTTATCCTCGTTAAGCTCATACCACACCTTACCGATCGTCTTGGAATCAAGGGGCCCATAGATTACGTCATCTTCCGTTTTCACTTTATCCAAAAGAGCAATTTCCTCCTTCACTCCCGCAAAAGCTTCCGCAAAAGCAAACTCCATACTTTCCTCATCCAAGCTCCGCTGGATATAGCTGATCGGTACCATCGCTTCCGTTGCATTCGGATGGGTAATATGCGCATCTATCAGAGCATTTCCCGGCACTTTATCACCGGCACCGACTCCAACGATTGCATCCCAGTCAATTGCAATGGGCATCGCAAAATTGCAGAAAGGGAAGAAAAGATACTCCTGTTAGGAGAAAGAGGAGCTGGAATTCAGAACAGCTCCGGCGTCAGTTTTCTACGGCGGCTGTGCGTGAGAGAAAGAAGCGTGTGAAAGCGGTGTCATCTTGACATTGGGTTATGGGTTTAAAAACCTTTTCTCCCGGGGAGTTAGTAGCAGAACTAACGACACGTGGGAGCTGGATATTGGAACAGATGCATCTTTATGCTTTTCCGAGAGAAAAATTCCGTTTCAGGTTCAGGAGGACCAAATATGACGTGGCATGTAAATGGGTCTTTGCCGCGTTGTAGGCTCGCAACAGAATTGCAGCACGCGCATGTTCGTGTACCGTGCTCCGTGCTTTGTCTTTCTCTCACTCTTTTTTTTTTTTCTTTAGAAAAAAATACTCCGGTAGTTACTGGTGAAGTTATTGAAAGTTTTTGGGTTTAAAAATCTTTTGTCCTTGCGAGTTGGCAGCAGGTGTTAATGACACGTGGGAGACGGAGGTCGGACTATACGCATCTTCATTCTTTTCCCGGAGAGGTTCAGAGGGGCCAAATCCATTGCGGCAATGGGCGCCGTGTTGCAGTCAAGCAACAGCGCACGACTTCTTGTGGACCATGGTTTGCTTGTGTGTTCCTCGTCTGTCCGTACTTTTTGTATTATTCTTTTAATTATAATAATTACTTAGACATTTTGTATTATGTAAATTTTTAACTCTAAATCTCAATTATTATTATTAGAATAAAATCTTCCACACTTGCCTTTTTATTTAAAAAATTCATTAACTTAATGTGAAAAATACCGCTATATTCTTTACAAGAGGAAAAAAAATGCTTGGCCAACCAAACAAAAAAAAGAAAAAAATTACCAGATAGTCGTTGAAATCCCTATCAAAAAATTCAGGGAAAGTGGTCCAAAGAATGCCATTTTCGTTTTGTTTCTTTGAACATGATTTCCTTTTTGTTTAAAAAAGAAACATAGCATTTCTCCCAAAGAACCAGAGAACATAGTAGAAGACAAAATATATATTGATATTAATTGCTTATGTCAATTTTTGGTCATAGAAAAAAACTGTGAAACAAACTCATCAAATTAAAATGAGAAATCATCTATAACTACGCTTCAACTATTTTGAATTTCTCTTCTTAACAAAAAAACTTTATTGTAACTTTACATATATATATATATATATATATATATATTTATGAATTTTTAAAAATAAATATATCTATTAATTTATAAATATTGTGGAAGAATTTAGTAAAGAGAGTTACACTACAGACACATGTTATAATTTTAAAGGATAATTTTGTTTATTCGTGGTTTAGAAAGAGGAGGAATAGAGAAAAATAACTTGAAAGCTAAGAAAATAATATACTATTTTTATTGTTGATTGATTTTTTATCCATATAATTTAAATAATATGAAAGAATGGAAGGAAAGTTATTAATAGGAAAATTTATCATTAAAAATGATAGTTTATACTTTTAGCATGACTCTTTTTGCCTAAATTTATTGCGATTAGGGGTGTTCATTCGGATTTTGGTTTGAAATTTTAGTTTTTTAAAAAAATTACAAAATCTAACCAAATTGAATTTTTCAAAAAATTGAATTGAACCGAACTTAATTATTTCGGTTCGGTTTGGATGAAAAACCGAAATTAAAAAAAGAGCGCATTTTGATAATGTGTTCTTGAGGTAATTTTATCTAGAAAATTTAATTTTTACTAAATAACGTATTTTTAAAATGCGTTCATATGTAATTTTTTTAATTTTTAATTTTTCGGTTCAGTTTTTGATTTGAAAACATAAACCTAAAATCAAACCAAATTTTATAAAATTTTTATAAACCGAATCAAAATATTAAAGAATTGAACTAAAATATATATTTCGGTTCAATTTTTTAGATTGTACCAAATAATGAATACCCCTAACTGCGACATTCAAAATTTGATAGATATAGTTATTTAAAAAATATTTATGCATATAAAAAATTTTGATTAAGAACAAAAAAATCATAATAGTTGAAGGGTAGTTATAACTAACTTATCTTTGATGACAGGTGGAAAAAATATTAGTTTTTGTTACAACTTGATGTTGCTTCAATGGAAGAGTTTTCGTTTGCTATTCTTTGGACAAAAATTACCAGCTTGTCTATGCCTTTCAATTTGTCATATGCTTTGCCATTAAACGATTTACTTGACGGATGAAGTTGTATTTTCATTGAGTTGCGATCGAAAGACTTGCAGATCATTTTTGGCTCGTAGCGCCAAAAAAACCAATCCTGCTCCAGAGTCCCAGTCCCCAGACTTTGAAAACGTGCGAGCAAGAGTTAAGGAAACATCGGGCCCTTCAGGACCATGAAGGCCCAGGGGGAATACGGAATGTAATGTAAGCTAGTGGATAATTTTTTCTTAATGCAAGGACTCCCTTTCCCCACCCACCCCCAACCAAAAAAAAAAAAAGTAAAATATATGTAACAACAGACTCTAGAATACTATAGGTGTGATTAGATAGAATTTGATTTTGAGATTTTCTGTCTTGGGTTTCGAAAGAAAAAAATTTTTATGAGAGAAAAAGTGAGATGTGAGATGAGAAATTTGTATTGGGTTTCGTGTAGAACCCAATCCAAGTAAAGCCTATATATAAAAAATCTACTTTTTCTTTTTCTTTTTCTTTTTTGGGATAAGCTATGTATATCAAAATTCAATGTTAACCAACCAACATTTTAATTGTTGCCTGGCCTAATGATCTGGATACTTTTACACAGTTCGCCAAGTCTGCATCACAGGCTATTAGAATCCAATCACCTTCTTCATCCAGGTACTTAATCTTGAAACTTCCATCGGACAACTTGAGGCGCTTTGACACTTCCTGCTCCAAATCTACCTTTCTCGACGGGAGCGGAAGTTGAAACTTTATTATGTCAGCTCCATATGTTGCCTTAACTATAATGCTGCTCTGATCTTGTACTGCTATATCTGCCATGAAACATCTTTCAGTGTGATACTGGTTCTTTGTCTTGATTGTCTCACCTAAACTGGAGGCATCTGCACTAGATATGTTTTGACATTGAGAGGCAAAAATGGGACATTTTTCTTCTTGTTGCTGAAGCTGCTGCAGCAGGGATGTCGTAGAAAGTAATTCCTGGTCAGTGCTAGAAAGTAGCTGTGCGTACTCGAATAAATCAGGGAAGGGGTCCAGCGGGAGGTAAGAGCGAGCAGCTGGCATGGCATTTGCCTTGGATAAGCTTAAGGGAGATCCAGTACTTGTATTATGTAGGTAGCAATCTAACTGAGTCCTGCTTAGAACATTTTCTGGAAAATTGAGTTTTGCTTTATTGCCTCTGAACCTGAGTGCAGCTTCATCATAGGCTCTGGCTGCAGCTTCGGCTGTGTCAAATGTCCCCAACCAAACTCGAGCAGCCTTTTTGGGATCACGGATTTCAGCAGCCCATTTTCCCCAAGGCCTTTGTCTTACTCCTCTATAAGTTCTTACACTTCCTTTATGGTGACCTAAAAAGTAGTTTAAATTACAAACCTAACTTCAGTCTTCTATGCAGATATTGACCATTCAAAATGTAATTGAAGCAATCATACAAGCCTGATTTTAATTGATGGACAAAAGATCACACGGCAAACAATTGGGTTAAAAATGTAATCCTTGCCAAGTTTGAACAATAAACAGCTTCAATTACGTTCCTGCTTCTGAGGAATCTATGACATCAAGGATCAGAAGGCACACACAAGACAAGAAGCAAAAAATTGATAAGTAGTTAAGGTTGTCTAAGCTATTTTTTCATGTAATCAAGATTGCGGAGCAGAATGGAATTGAATGAATGATTATGTTCATGAACAAGAACCTGATTAGCAATATAACTGAGTTTCACACACATAAATTAATTTCTTGCACTCTGTTCCTAACTTTTCTCAATGCACAGCTAACTAATCCAACAGCCACAAAGAATTTAACTTATACACACTATTTGCGAAACTCCTTGAAGTTTGCAAGCAAGCATTGGGGAGTGATAACTTCAGCATATAAAACAAAATTCGGAGTAACTATTGAGGATTGTTATGTCCTTTGGGTAGTTATGTGAGTTGCAGGAGGGGGTTATAAATATAATTCAGATCATTACCCAATTTCTAGCCGGCAAACTATATAAGACTTTTCTCATTTCTAATATATTCAATCGACAACAGAGTTCAAGAATTGTGATCATGTAGAATAATTTCCTTTCTGTGAAAACATTTTTAAGCTGTGACTTTCTACATTTTCATAAAGAATGTTGTGGCCTATGAACAGCATAACATCAGAAATGAAAGAAAAAAGGAACTAACCTGAAGTATTAGCAATAAAAGACTCAGCCTGTTGATAATCTTTTGTATTCTGATCCAAACAACTTGTGTTCATTATATCAATTATTTCATCCAATTTTTGATCTTCAGCTGCATCATTGTGTCCTATTAAAAACAATATTAGGACAGAAAGAAAGAACACAAAAACAGCAAAAATTCAGGAAAAATGTCATAGTTGGAGAAATTTGTCCCTTTATCCTGACTCAGATGCCATATACATGGGTATACTGGACCTAAAATTTGTGCATGTCAGCACATTTGTGGCCATTTTAACACCATAGATGATAAGGGTTATCTGAAAGAAACTCTAGTGTGAAATTTACGAGTGAAAAACCTATAAGGCTGAAGCTTTTGAATGCGTACTGTTGATAATATGAAACTGACGCTCTATTTTGATTGGCTTTGGCTTCGGCTTCCTCAGTTATGGATAAACTTCATAATCTGGGACTGAAGGACCTAGTGCCTAATATTTGTCATGGCCTTGACAGAGAAGTTGAGGACAGGTCATTAGACAGCTTAAAGAAATTTGGACAAAGCAGTATTGCATTGAAGCAATACATAGAAAGGAGGTGAGACTTTGATGCAATACCAGTATCATTCTGTTGAAATTGGGAAGGCAACAGTATCATTTTAAACGAGGCATGTATGTAGCTCAATTGGTCAAGATGCATTCCTAACTAGGCAGAGGTCCTTGGTTGGACCCATTTTCCCCTCTCACATGTATTAGTAAGGTGATATATATAAAGGAAGGATCATTAGAAGGAACACACTATATTGCCCTAATAGTTTTGGATGAAGCTAGAACTACTACAAAGTTCAATTAGATCATTTCCAAGTACTTCTCTGAACTTAAAGAACTCAATCTACTCCCAAGTCATATCAGATTGAAAAAGTTGTATCCTTAGTTCAGTTGGAGGGTAATTGTGATATATGAGAGTACTGCAATATGACGATAGCCATTAGTTGTGGGGGTCCTATCACAGTCTGTTTACTGACATACAGGGGTTTGTTAAAGGTTTATCTGCATTCGTTAGTAGTAAGAGTAATGCCCCTTTTGACAGTCCAACTCACGCAAATGGAACTCCTTGTGGGGGGGGTGTTGGGGAAGAGAAAAGATAAAGCAATCTCTCAATATTACATCAACCATCAAAATGCCAATGCGACCATTGAGTTCATTTCAAGTGGGCATTAGCAATTTATCAATGTTCAAGGTGTGGACACTAATAAGCAAAACAAAACAAGCAAAAAAGTTTATCATAAAGTGTGCAATTCTGAACGAATAAGGCTAACAATGACGTACAAACAACAAATAAATCTCGAAAAACTATAATCTTGAATCGTAATATTTCAACTTCAGTTTCAAAAAAAAAAAAAACGCAAGATTTTCATCTCCAGAACACAGATCAAGCCCAGACAAATACATTTTTCAATTGCCTTGCAGAACCGAATTCACCCAAAATTTTAAAGCCACAATCAAATCCGAACTATTAATTGCGAATTGGATAACCTATTTTGAGACCCAACATGCCCTTTTATCCACTAACGAGTAAACATTCCAATTTACAACAGAAAGAAGAAAAAGATACACAGAGCTGTGGCATCTAGCAGTGAGTACTTACTGGGCAGTGAAGGAGACTGAAGATCACCGAGCATAGACTCCATTATCTCATTAGGAAGATAGGATAATTCAAGTACCTCCTCCTTTCTTTTTTTGCTGGATTCAAGTAGCTCCATTCCTAGAGCAAAGACCCTTGCTTAATTTCCTCGAAGTACAACACACAAGCAATGCAATCCGCAGTACAAACCCTTCAACATCCACATAGGATAGGGTACTATATAGCGGAAATGCTAATGGGGGCAAATGGGGTTTTTCATGCGTAGTACTATTGCCCCACCATTGGGCATTGGCCTGGCCTTCCTGTAGATGAAAACGATAACAATAATAAAGAAAAGCATCAGTAGTCAAAAACTTCAGCTCCAACCTATATAAAGCCTGCCTGCTTGCTGACAAGAAATGGTTTAAAGAGTTCAAATGGGTTACCTTGGCAGTTATTTTTGATGGGTGGTGCAATATCTGCTGTAAACGTTGACGGTTCTCTTCAGCTTAGGGTACCACGAGCAGAATTTAATCGGACGTCTCCGAGGTAAAGTGCTTGATTGCTGACAAGAAATGGTTAAAAGAGTTCAAATGGATTACCTTTCCATCTGTTTTTGGGGTGGGGCAGTCACTATATGCTGCAGACGTTGACGTTCGTTAGCAGTCGGGGTCTCGTGCTTAAAACGTTGTCCAACTCTAGTGAAACTTCTATTGTCAAGTTGCCCTTCTGAACCTCACATGAGCAATGGACTCAGGAGCCCAAGAGCAAGCATAAAAATTTGTATTATGTTATGAATTTGTTGATGTGCAGTCGTTGTCGGTACAATAAAATCATAATACTAATGTAGAGAACTTAATAAAGAAATTATAATGTAGAGAATAGAAAAAAAATATAAAAAGAAAATAGAGAGAAAGAATAAGAGATCTTTATTGATTCTCTGAGAGTAAATTGATCAATGAATGAGTGTATACAAAACCTCAGTCTAGAGCCCTATTTATAGGGTTCATGGGTACATCCAAGTCAGAATAGATATAGGGTAATCAGAAGACAAATCCTATCACTAATCAAAGATATGATAGAACTATACCATTTATCTTATGGATAGTTGGAGTATCTTTATAACTCTGATAATGGACATCCATAATAATATTAATTTCATAACACTCCCCCTTGGATGTTCATTGCATAAGAGTATGCCTCGTTAAAACTTTACTAGATAAAAAAACCCAGTGGGAAAAACTCTAGTGAAGGAAAAAGAGTACACTACTCTTTATGCCATATTTACTCCCCCTGATGAGATAATCCTTTAAGATTTCTTAACCGCCGCATTCCAATTTTGTTCACCAATTTATCAAATGATGCGGCTGGTAATGCCTTAGTGAATAAATCTGTCAGATTGTCACTTGATTGAATTTGTTGCACATCAATGTCACCACTCTTCAAGAGCTCATAAGTAAAGAAAAATTTTATTATATCTCCTTAGATATATTTCAAACTTTATTATCATCCAACAACATAGTTAGAATTCCTCCTTAGAGGATATAGATTTATCTCGAATACATTAAGCATGATCAAATATATTCTCAACCAATATCATGAATTTATATTATTTCAACACGAATTGAAGATGTGGCTGTTATTATCAACACACACTTATAAATGCATGATTTATGTGAATCATATAGGCAACTTATACCTTGCATATCCATCTCAACAGGAGTTGGATTTTCTCAATATTATAGATAAACTATCTCAAGGAGATTTAAAAGACAAGTTTAATGTCAACTCAAAATTTAGTGGGTAGAAAAGAACTAGAATAGATATCTGCTTGTATACAAATAAGTGTATTTATGCTCTAAATTGCAGAGTTATGGTACTTCAAGATCAAAGAGTTCTTCAACATCCTTTAATAGATATAAAGGATCTCGCATATAATAACCCAATAACAATTGATGTGCTATGTCCATTCGAAACATCTTCAGGATGTTCAATCAAAACAAAATGTTGACTTTTCAAAATGTTGATCACAATACTTGCTCCTCTAATTTCTTCAGGAAAAATATCTTGATCATCAAATCCTTTTCTCTTTTGAGGATTTTATTTTCAAAATCAAGAGATCAATCACGCTTCAGGCGTGTATCAAAATCATATAGTTATAGAATATATATTTGTCATGCTAGGACATTTATCCAAATAGGAATATCTATATGTATAATGTTATATTGACTAACTCTACAGGAGTTAGACAAACAATCAATATACAATATTATGCAAATAAACAATATTTTGAACTTCTAGTTCATTAATACTTGTGCATAGATCAAGATAATAAAAGTCATAAATAATATCCTCTTTAATTGAAGTTTTTCTCCCCCTAATGTGGAGAACACTATGTCAATCAATAGATTGTACAATGAGGATATATTCTGATAAAGAAATACATATAGCAAGTATAGCCACGTATAGAATTTCTTTATATATGGACATATTCAATCATTCTTTCAATAAAAATCTACTAAGACAATCTCATTATGTTCTACAGGAACAATTATATTCTTCAATCATATTGAGTCCATCAGGGACTTCAAATATAAGCTCTATTATTAAATGATAACAAATATAAATACATATTAAGTGTTATCATGCACTATTATATCCACCACTATAAATATATTTTTTCGTTATAAGTGCCAGGTTTTACGAAGAATCATATGCCATAAATCATGACAAATATTCACTTTTGTAGTTCACATTTTATAAGCAAATATTAATTGCTATCTCTTTGTATTACACTTCAAGTGTATAATTCCTGCTGGGAATATATGTACACTTCAAGTGTAGTTGTGAATAGTTTAAACTTTTCATATTTCTCATGCGAACTTTATCATTTCGAGTCTGCAGACCTCGATTTGAAAAATTCTCAACATATTATGCGCATTAATATCTTTAAAGTCATATACTTGTGCGATTCCAATAGTTCCCAATCATGTTGAGATCTCATCATTTATCATAGTTTTCAGGTACCTGAATTTCTTCTGGAAATAATTTATCAATCATGTTTTGAAAGAAAAATTCTGCTGGAATTTACATCTCCTCGATTTAACATATATGACTATCTTAAGTCTTTGCTCCAGTGAGGAGTTTTATCTTTGGAATCGACTTATCTACCATATTTCAATTGTGTCTCAAATTTAGTTATAGTGGTAGATTATCCTTCAAGAATATTAAATAGGAGCATTCTTTGCTGGATGTTGGTCAATTAATATACCTGGCTATATAAATTATCCTTTGAACTTCTGGTTCAAGGTATCTTCTATGAGGATCAAAATAGAAGATCAAGATGAGACACATACTAATATCTTTATCCAGCCTCATAATTTCTCCTCTTTATGTTGGGGCAACATATTCAAAATTAACAAAATACGGATCTCTCCATTGAGATTTGTTCCCAACATATTTAATAATCTCTTTGAGAATCCATCTCATTACCTTTGTGGTGGAGCAACATACATAGTGCATCTCTAAATTTAAGATGAGAAATATTTGGTTTCTAACCACAAACCAACTAATATGAGGAGAATTACAATGTGTTGGCAAAATACGAAATAAGTGTTAATATATCACAGTCATGAACATTCTACAGGATGTTCAATATTTATTTCAATACAACCAGTATTATTAGGACAAATTATGTCTTTGGGAGAATGTTAAAACATGAGCTCATTATCAATGAATTGTGCAAACTACAGGTTGCAAAAACAACAATATATATACGACTATTTGTTGATGCATCAACTAATAATTTTTCATATTCATCCCAAAATAACACATTCAACCCAAAGTAATACTGGCAACTTTTAAATAAAACAAGTAGCACATATAAATTCATCATATTATGAAACTTCTGGTTCCATAATAAATTCATAATCATAATTCGTATTTTAATGATTCGGGATGGTCCAACCGGTCATGCCAACTAATAAATTATTTATCAGTAAACTTCAAGTTTACTCAATATTGCATCTCAATTTTATAATTCTATGCAATATAAATCAGGAGAGATAAATAGTTGTATCTATAATTGACGTATATTTCATATCATAATGGTAATGCATATGCCTCAAAAGTTCATTCATCCAATGTCTCGATATACTGATAATATAATCAAAGCTCAAAAAGCTTTACGAGACTATATGAAGAATAATGCATTACATAATTGATCATTGGGTGAAGATCATATAGCTCTTCTGGAGCTTTAAATCAATTAAGTCTTCTAGAGTTATTTGATCAATTAGTTCTTCAAGAACCTTGCACTACCATTTATAATTTGGACATATATTTTAAATTTTGTCCAAATAAACAACAAATATTGTTTAGACAAATTGTATCTTCACCATTCTTGATCCAAAATAAACTAAAATAATATAGAAAAGTAGCAATTTGATAATTTAAAATTTTGATTGACATTCAAAATGCTAAAAACTCTTTCTGGATATTCAAAAGAATTGACTACGTTCACATATGTCATATTAATATTTTCGACATAAGCATCATTACTATCAGTAGCATGATTTAGGAAAGTAAAGCAATATCAATAATAGATATTCATAACATGTTTGACGTACTACAGGTACGTGACAAACTTTCATATTGCATCAATAACATGTTAGAATTATTACTTTCCATTTTTCCTTCTCATTATTTTCTCACTTCTGGTGAGTATCTATTCACTGGGAATTTAATGAGTCATTCTTATAGTATAAGAACAAAGTATATTTCTACTAGCTGCGACCAAAATCTCGTATATAAATATATTATAATTTCTAATGTCATTCACTTCACGGAATGATATAAAAATATTTGGTCGAGCGTCAAAATATTTTATCAAGGACTCATTTAGTTTCAGAAGATATAAATTCAAAATACTTTTGAAAAATTTATTCTCAATATTGCCACTACAGGAGCATGTTAGAGATATGAGAACGGAAAATTCTTTTATTCATCACATTACTAGTGATATTTCTCCTTATAACTTTAATTGAGGAGAATTCTAAATGTAATAAAAGTTTGTATACTAATAGACATACAATCTTTTAGGCTCACTTATAAGATATCATAACTAGCATTTATATAAAAATCATCTTCTGGTGATTGTATGTTTCGTTCACAATTTGCTAGTAATCAAGTGGCTTTTGTGATACCCCCAACCCCGCCGCTAGATTCCACTGCAGCTGAGTAAGGTACCAGCGTGCCTCTCGACACTAATATATTCAAGTACAAGTGTTCGGGGAAGAAGAAATAATAATAACACTAATAATAAAAATAAAATTAAAAAATAATATAATCAACAGCAACAACAACGGAAGTTCTTATATATATGAAAGTAGATCCTTAATACAATACTTTCTCTTGCTAGCGAAAGAGGAACATAATATACAATATGTTACAACAGTACATATTCAGGGCGAACAATCTTCTTGGAATTAAAGTTATAGTAAACATGAGACTCACTGCTCGGTCCCCGAATATGCTTCATCTGAAATAGATGTGTTAAAAATAGGAGTGAGCAGAAGAGCTCAATGAGTTTACGTGTGTGGTTGTAATTTCAAAATTATGCGAATGAATTCTTATATATGTACAAACACATTTTTATGCAATTAAATATTTTTCTTATTTTAAATGGACATATATAAACCGATGGTAGAGATTGAGCATAGCTGGAAAGTAGCGAAAGAGGAACATAATATACAATATGTTACAACAGTACATATTCAGGGCGAACAATCTTCTTGGAATTAAAGTTATAGTAAACATGAGACTCACTGCTCGGTCCCCTAATATGCTTAATCTGAAATAGATGTGTTAAAAATAGGTGTGAGCAGAAGAGCTCAATGATTTTACGTGTGTGGTTGTAATTTCAAAATTATGCGAATGAATTCCTATATATGTACAAACACCTTTTTATGCAATTAAATATTTTTCTTATTTTAAATGGACATATACAAACCGATGGTAGAGATTGAGCATAGCTGGAAAGTCTGAGCGAATCAAGACACATCAGCATAACACATCAATTTAAATTTTCAAACATGACAAACAGTCAAATGGTGGCTCAACGGTAAAATTACCTGGACCAATAACGGGGTCATCAGGAAATAAATACCGGCATCCCGTAGTCAATACCAGCCATACACCAGTACGAATATTCGATTTACAGACTACCTTATGCCTCCCCAAACAAACCCCAGGCTAAGGATCTAGGGCACCTACCAGTCCAACCCTGGTGATCAACCTTAACATTGAGCCCCTCCTGACTCTCTGTTAAGTGACCGCAGACAAAAAAACCCGTAGTGCCAGTTAGGCCACGCCCTCCCCGACATACTACGTCCTCATCAAGTGGATCCACAAGACAAAGTTTACTCGTTCCACGCCAGCGGAAGAAGCCCTAGTACGGGGGACTAGCCACGTACAGTGCAATCCACTGACACTTCAGACTCAGATCATATCCCAATCATATCTGGTCAGGACGGAGTTTTTATGCACATTTTCAAATATCAAGGCCACTCAAGTAGCCACCCAAATAATTCCAAATTCGTAATCATCTCAAATTTCAATATAACTTTAAAATAACAACCGCCCGTCAGTTCAAACATATAAATGCAAGTTTTCCAAATATGCCATGAAAATGCACATGACTTTCTAAAAATACACAATAAAATATTTCTAGAAGATCACTTGCATTTGTGGATCATGTTCAGATATTTTAATATTCAAATTAAATAAATACTTAATTGGAGCACCGCTCTGAAATATTTTTAAAGCACCAGTAAGAATATATGATGGAGAACCTCTCCGATTTAAAATAAATAGTTAAAGCAATTCTCGTGGAGAACCTCTCCAATTTAAAGCAGATAGTAAAAGAAATTCTCAAAATAAAATATATTACCACTTGTGAACAGTAAATTTTGACAACATTAAAAATATAGTGAGTTTGAGATTTGTAAACTCACCTGATCACTGTATATATGTGTATAGGCTACTCGCTGCCTATCAAAGTGTGCAAATCTCCTACAAATGCAGGTGACTAAGCCTTAGTCAAAACCCTTCTAAACGATGATAAATTTTTAATTTATCGGGTGTAGCTTTTTAACTACTCTAGGCGTAAATATAAGCCTAAATAAAACACATATTTATCGGATAGTTCGAGACTATATACATATATCTATACTTGGAGTCAAAAAATATAATCTAATATATTATGAGTTTATTATATATATAAATAAAATAAGTACCTATTATTAGTATAATAATATACTAATACCATTACTAATAAAGTAATACAAAATCATAATAAAATAAGTACCTATTATTAAGATAATAATAACCTAATACCATGATTAATAAAATAATGTAAAAATCATAGGATTTTATTTATGTGTACAAATTGTACGAAAATAATTATTTATTATGATAAATTACCAGAATAGTATTTATTTATTTTATATATTCTATTTTCAACTATATGGTGTAGGTAATAAAAATGTCATAAATACCATAAATATCAATTCTAGAATAAAAATTTCACAAATTCCACAGACATCAAATTTCTACTAAAATAAATAATTCATACTAAAATAAATAATTTCTACTAAATAACCAAGTTACAATATAAGGTGAAAGAAATTATGAACAAAAAAATTAAATAAAGAAGATAACTAGAATCATTACCTTAATTGTAACAAAGGAATTTTTGAAGTAAGAAGAGACGAGAGGAAGATTATCTGAGAGCAATCGAAGAAACAGTGCAAATGAACGAAATGCAATTTGAAATCCTCAATTGGAATCCTATATATCTATTCCTCGGTGAGGCGGTCAAGACTCCCATGGTGAGTCACCATTCAAGTGGCCACGTGCCACTTGATGGTAATTCCATTAATTTTGTTTTTTACAAATACAAAATATCTCAAGCCTAATTTACTGTTGCCGAACTGGTGTATTCTACCACATGCAGAAAATGTTTAAAGGACGGGATGTTACAACTTTGATGCTTTGTATTTATTAAAGTCTTCAGGACCCACAATATCCAGATGCATATATTCTAATTGCCATGATTATATGGATTATTCATACCATATACGCGTCTATGTTGACGGCTTCGACCATGATTACGACCTCTTCTAGGGCCATAACTATTGATTATAATGCATTAACTCACAGATTTAAAGTAAACTGTGTTTTTGATAGAATGAACATCTTTTGGTAGTCAAATATTTCTTTTAGATCCTTCCACAAAAAAATGGATCTTTCATAATAATATATTCCGCCTCTATATCATCATGAAAATTATGGCGGAGAAAAATCATGGCTTTTATGCGATTTTAAGATGGTGTCTGCCAGACCCATTATATCTCAATAAATTTAAAAATCTAGTGTCTATGACATATAATTCTTTCTATAAATATCAAGAGTAAAAACGTGAGTTTTGAAAAGTTTGCCTTGAGAATTCAAAGATAGAAAAAATACCTCTTTTTCTCTTAATTAAACTCTCAACTTCGGTGGCAGAGACTCCTGTTGATAACGTGTTATGAATTTGTTGATACGCAGTGGTTGTCGGCACAACAAAATCATAATACTAATGTAGAGAACTTAATAAAGAAATTATAATGTAGAGAATAGGAGAAAAATATAGAGAGAAAATAGAGAGAAAGAACAAGAGATCTTTATTGATTATCTGAGAGTAAATTGATCAATGAATGAGTGTATACAAAACTTCAGTCTAGAGCTCTATTTATAGGGTTCAGGGGTACATCCAAGTCAGAATAGGTATAGGGTAATCAGAAGACAAATCCTATCACTAATCAAAGATATGATAGAAATCTACCATCTATCTTCTGGATAGTTGGAGTATCTTTATAACTCTGATAATGGACATCCATAATAATATTAATTTCATAACATATTACGTATATTAAAAAGATTTGTATTATGTATATTATATATATAACATTCTCTAATGCAATTTTACAACTAGTAAAAAATTTGAGCAACAAGAAAATAACCTATTTATTTAAAGTTATTCTTAATTATATTATAATTTATAAATCGATTAATATTTTTATCTTTTAATGTATTAAAAATAAAGAGAACTTTATTTTATATCTATAATGGCAAACACATCTGTGTAACATTTTATAGGCCGGGTATATTTAAATTATACAAAGTTTTAATTTTAAAATATCATATTTTTATAAAAAAATTAATTTTTATAATTTTAAAATTAAATTTTATCAAACCTCAATCGATAATACAATCGTCGTGCTGATAGTAACTTTCTCGCAGCAACAACGTTGGCTCAGACCGAAATTCATCATTTTGTTCCACGAAATGCCCAAGGGAGTATTAAAGTTGGTTCGTTTTCTAGATTTTTTTATTTTTTTGTAAAAGGTACTTTGTCTAAATTGAGTCTTAATCAAATCTTTGCTTGGTAAAGTTTGAGGTTAGGTAAAAATTAGATATCTCCAACGAATAATAATTTTTATAATTATATGTATATAGAATAATTACATTTGTTAATTTTTTCAACAGAATTGTGGTCAAATTATTTTAAAGCTTGCATAAATTCTAAATGAGTTGATGTTAGTAGAATAATTCAATAACCAAGCATCAAAATCATCTTGAGTCATTTGCAAGCAGCGGTGAAAGATTTTTCATAAGGGTGAAAACACGGGAATGTGTAGCAGTAACTTTTCATTCTCGTATTCTCCACGTGGGTGTGCAAATGAAGTGGTTTTGTTTAGTATTACTCCAACGACACTTTCCAACATGAACTTCTTGAACCTTTTGGTTTCTAATACTTCGGCCGCGGTAATCCTTCACTCTTCAAGCCTCCACCGACCCCCTGCCCCTCCAGCACCCACTAGGCAAAGACACTTGGACAAACACACAGGTATACATATAAAGACGATGAATGCCAAGAAAGCTTCTCAACAGACTCAGTCTCTCTTCTCTTGGCATATCTTATCAAAAGGAAGTTGCTGATCCTCCCAGAACCAGTTCAAATTCCCCACAAAAATGCCTCAGTTTAGTTTTGTCTTCCTCAACTTAATGTTCTTCCATTCCTATATCTTTGAAGGAGGGGAGATGGACGCTTCCCTCCATGATATCATTTCCTCTGCCATTTCCTTGCTCCTCAATTTTGTGCTCTTGAAATATGAAGGGAAAAAAGAATCTCCATTCGAAACAAATCCGAAAATGGTTCTGTTGGCAGTCACTAGTTTGCTTCTGTATTTCTCTGCTAATGACTCTGTGCAGAGAATTTCTTCTTCGGATGGTGCCTTGATGAGATTTGCCTATCCCATTTATCGTTGTGGGCTTCTGTTTGCTTGCTTTTCTATTGCCTCCTTAGCGTCTCTACTGTATCCGGATTCTGCAACTCCCTTCATTTTCCTGCTCTGCACAGTGATCGCAGTTGGTGATTTTGTGCTTCTGGTCTGTCAAAGAATGTGGGCAAAGATAAGAGCAGCACATTTTCAGGTTCAGTTGTTCTCTATCAATTTATTCAGGCGAATCACGATGCACAAGATGGTCAATCCCAGGCAGCAGATTCTTCCGTGATAGCCGAAAACCTCTTCCAAAAATGAAGTTTATCCTCGTCATTAGATGTGCGATGTGCCTGTTATGTACCCTGTGATCAACTCTGTACCCTGTTCTGGAAGATCCACTCTGTTTTTCTGTATTTTAATCGTTTAATGAAAAATTTTGGAACTTAGTTATGTCATCTCTATCTGTTGTCTTCACAAGTTATGCTGCTGTGATCTTGTACTGCTTCATCTTCCATGGATTTAAGCAAGAAACATCTTCCATGGAAGATGCTTCAGTCTGATCCTTGTGTGCAGTTTCAGCTGTGACAAATGTCCCAGCCAAAAGCAATTCTTTTTGGAGTTGCTAGTATGACAATCTCAATGATCGTGAAGAGAATTTTCATTCGTATGTGCTGTTTTTTTGGCCTTTCTATTGCTTCGTTAGAATCTCTACTGCATTAAGATCCTGAAACTCCAGCGATTCTATTGAGGCAAATGGTAACAGGAACAGTGGTGCACAGACAACAAATTCAGATTTCTTTTAGCCAAAACAAGGCTTTCAATATCCAAAACTATAAAAACTTGGTCAAACATGATATGCATATGATTTAATACTGCAATCTTTATGTACGTTTTTCTTCTTATATGAAGAGGTGGGCTGCTCTTTTCACGGTTACAAGGGGTAATCTTTCTTTGGCATTCTGTATCTTCTATCTATAAGTACTTGGTTCAATTCTAGAGTCAAGGGGCCGAGGGGTTGTAGTGAAGAAGATTCCAGAGTTTCCTGAAGCACTTGATAAGAAGGCAGCATAAAGTAGGATTGACGACCGCTATTTTCTTCAAACCTCGTAACAAAGTCCTAATTTATGTTTTGAACTTTATGAACTACATGAATCCCCCCAAAGAGAATGTGACTGAAAACCTAATACCAGGGAATCACACTTCCTTATAAATCCCCTTTAAGCTGTCTCATCATTGACGACAGCGATTTCTATCGGAGTCCCTCCGGTCCAAATAAATAAAGAAAAAAAAAAAACTCCTATTAGATCCTTTCTCCATGTTCTTCCTGGAGCTGTCACGCGTCCTTGTGTGATTGAAAATATGTTATACTATTAATAAAAATTACATAATTAATTAATAAAAGAGAGAATAATAATAATCATGTTATGAAATTAATATTATTATGGATGTCCATTATCAGAATTATAAGGATACTCCAACTATCCAGAAGATAGATGGTAGAGTTCTATCATATCTTTGATTAGTGATAGGATTTGTCTTCTGATTACCCTATATCTATTCTGATTTGGATGTACCCCTGAACCCTATAAATAGGGCTCTAGACTGAGGTGTTATATACACTCATTCATTGATCAATTTACTCTCAGAGAATTAATAAAGATCTCTTGTTCTTTCTCTCTATTTTCTCTCTATAGTTTTCTCCTATTCTCTACATTATAATTTCTTTATTAAGCTCTCTACATTAGTATTACGATTTTATTGTGTCGACAACGAATGCGCGTCAACAAATTCATAACACGTTATCAGCACGAGTCTCTGCCACCGAAGTTGAGAGTTTAATCAAGAGAAAAAGAGGTATTTTTTCTACCTTTGAATTCCCATGGCAAACCTTTCAAAACTCGTTTTTTTTTACTCTTGATATTTATAGAAAGAATTATATGTCATAGACATTAGATGCTCAAATTTATTGAGATATAATGGGTCTGGCAGACACTATCTCAAAATCTTATAAAAGCCATGATTTTTCTCCGCCATAATTTCCATGAGGATCTAAAGGCGGAGTATCTTATTGTAAAAGATCCATTTTTTTTTATGGAAGGGTCTAAAAGAAAGATTTGACTACCAGAAGATAGTCATTCTACAAAAAACACAGTTTACTTTAAATCTGTGAGTGAATGCATTAGAACCAATGGTTATGACCCTGGAAGAGGTCGTAGTCATGGTCGAAGGCGTCAACATAGACGCAGATATGGTAAAAATAATTCATATAATCATGGCAACTAGAATATATGCATCTGGATATTGTGGGTCCTGAAGACACCATTTAAAATAATACAAAGCATCAAAGCCACTTGATTACTAGCAAATTGTGAACGAAACATACAATCACCAGAAGATGATTGTTATATAAATGCTAGTTATGATTTGTTATCAGTGTGCCTAAAAGATTTTTATCTATCAGTATGCAAAAATTTTATTACTTTTAGAATTTCTCTTTAATTAAAGTTATAAGGAGAAATATCACTAGTAATGTGATGGATAAAAGATTTTTCCTTTCTCATATTTTTAACATGCTCATGTAGTAGCAATATCTGGAAAAAGTTTTTCAAAAGGATTTTGAATTTATATCTTCTTAAACTAAATGAGTCATGGATAAAATATTTTGACGCTCGATCAAATAAGTTTATGACATTCCCTGAAGTGAATGACATTAGAAATTATAATATATTTATATACGAGATTTTGGTCGCAGCTGGTAGAAATATACATTGTTCTTATACTATAAGAATGACTCATTAAATCCCCATTGAATATATACTCACCAGAAGTGAGAAAATAATGAGAAGGAAAAAGGGAAAGTAATAATTCTAACATGTTATTGATGCAATATGAAAATTTATCACGTACCTGTAGTACGTCAAGCATGTTATGAATCTCTATTAATTATTGATATTACTTTACTTCCCTAAATCATGCTACTGATAGTAATGATGCTTATGTCGAAAATATTAATATGACATATGTGAACATAGCCAATTCTTTTGAATATCCAGAAAGAGTTTTTAGCATTTTGATATTGCATATGCTACTTTCCTATGTTATTTTAGTTTATTTGGATCAAGAATGGTGAAGATACAATTTGTCTAAATAATATTTGTTGTTTATTTGGACAAAATTTAAAATATATGTCCAAAGTATAAATGGTAGTGCAAGGTTCCTGAAGAACTAATTGATCAAATAACTCTAGAAGAGTTAATTGATTTAAAACTCCAGAAGAGCTACATGATCTTCACCCAATGGTCAATTCTGTAATGTATTGTTCTCCATATAGTCTCGTAAAGCTTTTTGAGTTTTGATTATATTATCAGTATATCGAGACATTAGATTAATGAAATTTTGAGGCATATGCATTACCATTATGACAAGAAATATATGTCAATTATAGATACAATTATTTATCTCTCCTGAGTTATATTGCATAGAATTATGAATTTGAGATGCAATATTGAGTAAACTTAAAGTTTATTGATAAATAATTTATTAGTTGGCATGACCGGTTGGACCATCTCGGGTCATTAAAATACGAAGAATGATTATGAATTTATTATGGAACCAGAAGTTTCCTAATATGACGAATTTATATCTGCTACTTGTTTTATTTAAAAGTTGCCAGTATTACTTGGGGTTGAATGTGTTATTTTGGGATGAATATAGAGAAATTATTAGTTGATGCATCAACAAAGTCTTATGAATATTATTGTTTTTGCAACCTGTAGTTTGCACAATTCATTGATAATGAGCTCATGTTTTAAGATTCTCTCAAAGACATAATTTGTCCTAATAATACTGGTTGTATTGAGATAAATATTGAACATCCTGTAGAATGTTCATGACTGTGATATATTAGCACTTATTTTGTATTTTGCCAACACATTGTAATTCTCCTCATATTAGTTGGTTTGTGGTCAGAAACCAAATATTTCCCATCTTAAATTTAGAGATGCACTATGTATGTTGCTCCACCACAAAAGTAATGAGATGGGTTCTCAAAGAGATTATTAAATATGTTGGGAGCAAATCTCAAGGGAGAGATTCGTATTTTGTTAATTTTGAATATGTTGCCCCAACATAAAGAGGAGAAATCATGATGCTGGATAAAGATATTAGTATGTGTCTCATCTTGATCTTCTATTTTAATCCTCATAGAAGATACCTTGAACCAGAAGTTCAAAGGATAATTTATATAGTCAGGTATATTAACTGACCAATATCCGGCAAAGAATGCTCCTATTTGATATCCCTGAAGGATAATCTACCACTACAAATAAATTTGAGACACAACTGAAATGTGGTAGATAAGTCGGTTCCAAAGATACAAACTCTTCACTGGAGCAAAGACTTAAGATGGTCATATATGTTAAATCGAGAAGATTTAAATTCCAGCAGAATTTTTGTCCAAAAACATGATTGATAAATTATTTCCAGAAGAAATTCAGGTACCTGAAAATTGTGATAAATGATGAGATCTCAACATGATTGGGAACTATTGGAACCGTACAAGTATATGACTTTAAAGATATTAATGCGCATAATATATTGAGGATTTTCAAATCGAGGTCTGTAGATTCAAAATGATAAAGTTCGCATGAGAAATATGAAAAGTTTAAATTATTCATAAGTACACTTGAAGTGTACATGTATTCCCAGCAGGAATTATACACTTGAAGTGTAATCCAAAGAGATAGCAATTAATATTTGCTTATAAAATGCGAACCACAAAAGTGAATATTGCCATGAGTTATGGTGTATGATTTTTCGTAAGACCTGGCACTGATAACGAAGAAATATATTTTTAGTGGTGGATATAATGGTGAATGATGACACTTAATATATGTTTATATTTGTTATCATTTAATAATAGAGCTTATATTTGAAGTCCCTGATGGACTCAATATGCTTGAAGCATATAATTGTTCCAGTGAGATTTCTGCAAGGTCCAGCTGAAGAACGGCATGTTTTTTACAGTACAACAGCTCATGAAAAGAAAATCACATAATACCAACCTTCTTCCAAGACATTTTCCAGTGCAATTTCAAGATGAGATTTCTTTGGCGTCCATCCTTGTCTGCACATAGGAAACATTCATTTAAACAACTATGAAAAGAATCAAAAAAATTTTGGAAAACATGATGCTTTTAGGAGAAGGCAACATATATCAGAACACCGCATACCTAAAAGCCAAGAATACAAGGCATTGAGCTCTAATCTGTTTCAGCTGATGATTGTTTAAAGGCATGTCAGAAACAGGAGCCTGAGCAACTGGAGCTTTCCCAGTATCTCTCAGAGTTACAGGTTTTTGTGCACTTGATTCTGGAGCATTACTAGAAATGGAACCCTGGAAATGTATAACAGTGAAAAGATGCTTAAGAAAGAGTTACATTTTCATTCCTAAAGTCACAAAATCTGGCATTCATGTAGCTGGTATTAATTAGAATCACTGGTGTCACAAAATCTGGCATTCATGCAGCTGGTATTAATTAGAATCACTGGTCAGCGTGATAAAGAAAAAGTAAAGGACAAAGAACAAGCATCAAATTACATAAAGAGAATGAAAAAGAAAAAACTACATTCAAATACTTCATAAGACAAAAGTAAAATACAACAATAGAAGCACCCGCTTGACAAGCATTTGGTCTGGGCAGAGGACAAGAACCAGCCAATTAGGTAGTCACTGGTGCTGCCTTATCAGACTCTTTCTACCCACTGCATCTTCATTAATGTTTCACAGAAGAGTTTTGCCACCCTATCTTACTGAGTTCCAATATTAACTTAACACTAATAATTCTCTACTTCTCTCTTTCAGAAACGGCAAAAGGAAATAATAAATAAATGCAGGTGAAAGGAAGTTCAACTGCAAAAGGGTGATTCTTACACAACATTTATAAGAATTTTAGGTCAGGTCTTCCTCCTAGTAAAAGTTGAGATGCTGGAACAACCTCCAGACTGAATCCAGAAAACTTGAAAAAAAAAAATTAAGAACAACAAAACCAGAAAAGGCATGTCATAAAAAGTGCAATGTTGAAGGAATAAGGCTAAAAATGACAAGTAAACAATAAATAGAGCTTGAAAACGCCTAAAAACTATATAATTTCAACCGCAAGATTTTTACCACCCCAATAGAAATCGCAGCCCAAATAAAAACATATATCAAATTTCCAATTCATAAGGAATTCAAACCATTAATTTGGAATTGGATTGCCGAATTCCACACCCCAATATTTCCTTCAGTAAAGATTCCAATTTTACACGCACAAAAAAAAAAAAAAAAAGAAGAAAAAGATGCACAGAGCTGTGGCATCTAGTGGTGAATACTTACTGAGAGAGGGCTGAGTGGAGGGATCGAAAATATAGACTCCACCTGTGATCAGGAAGGCAAGATAAATCAAATTCCTCCCTGTGCTATCAGGAATTCGATGACTGCGCAACACAAACCCTTCAATCCCAGAAGAGAATAAACACAAAGGAAAGCACCCGAAAAGAAGCAAAAAAATGGAGGCATTATACAGCAAAGAAAGCAACAAAATGGGGGCATTATATAGTGACGAAGGAAGGCAACGGGGTTCTTTCCTGGGTTGTGTAGATGAAAACGAAGCAAGTAATAAAGAAAAAACTTGCTTGCTGAAACAAATGGTTTAAAGAGTTCAAATGGCTCTTTCAAGAGAGAAAAAAGGGAGTTCAAGTGGCTTGCCTGGCTATTTTTAATTGGGATTGTGATTACATATGTTCTGGAAATGTTGACGGCCTTGATTAGGGCATTCAGGTCATGGTTAATAATTCAGTCTGTGTTGAGAAAAATCACCCTAATGTGACCCGATTAGAATCCTGTAACAATACTATAATTATACTAAGTTAAAATTAATATATAAATAACAATAAAATTTTCAATTCGCAAAATGTTTAATTATCTTTGTATAACTGACTTTCAGTGCAGTTCTAAATTAAGAAAGTCAAATTATGATTTCATAATAAGAATTTATTAGTTATGAATTTATAAAGAATAAAGATATATTGATAGTTTGTTCAAAATAAAGAGATAAATTTAAAAATGAATAAATTTGGAGGAGGAAAATGTAATGAATCCAACAAAGGACAGAGAGGTGAAGATTGGTCATTAGTCAAAAGCTTCACCCCCAAATGAGCTGACATAAAAACATGCTTGCTTGCCAACAAGAATTGGTTTAAAGAGTTCAAATGGGTTAGATTAGGGTCCCACGACCCGATTCAATCGGATGTCTCCGTCATCCCATGCTTACAAGGTTTGTCAACCTCTTTTATTGCAAATCCCAAACAAAATTTTATTGAGTCCACCTCCGGTCCTCACGTGAATTGTGGCTTCAGGAGCCCCATAATACATAAAAAAATTTGTATTATGTATATTCTCCAATGCAATTCTACAACCTATAGGATTAAAAAAAACTTATTTTAAGTAAATTTAGACAGAATTTAATTCTAAAATCAAATTTAAAATTTTAAATGTACAATCTATATATTTTTCACAAATAATTTAATTTTTATAAAATTTAAAATAAAAATTTTAAAATTAAATTTTATCACAACTTAACTTGCTCAGCCGCGACAATATTGGCTCAAATGGAAATTCAACATTTTGTTCCAGATGGAGGCCCTAGAATGTCTAAGGTATTTTCTAGCATTTTGTTTTGGTAAATGGCACTTTTTGTAGATTGAGTATCAACAAAATCTTTGCTTCATAGACAACTTGGGAGAATAAGAATTTTATTGATTACACTTATAGATATTAATTATATTGGCTGATTTTTTTTTTCAAAAATGGCCAAATTATTTTAAAGCTTCCATTAAATTCTAAACCAGTTAATCTTAATCGAGTTGTTTAAAGCATCAAAATCATCTTGAGTCATTCGCAACCCTGGGAAGCAGCGGCGAAAGATTTTCATACGGGCGAAAATACAAGAATGTGTAGCAGTAACTTTCATTCTCATTTCTTCCGCATGTGGGTGTGCAAATGAAGGGGTTTTGTTTTGCTTTACGCTTGACCAGACTTTCCAACCATGAACTTCTTGAACTTTTTGGTTTCTAATGCTTCGACAGAGGTCATCCTCTGCTCTTCAAGCATCGCCACCTGCCCACTGACCCCATGCCCCTCCATCACCCACTAAATAGAGACCACCACCCCCAACGCAAATGTATATATATAGAGACGACGAATGCCAGGAAATCTTCACAACAGACTACGTCTCTCTTCTCTTGGCAAATCTTATCAAAAGGAAGTTGCTCATCCTCCCAGAACCAGTGCAAATTCCCCCCCCCCCGCAAAAAAAATGCCTCAGTTTAGCTTTGTCTTCCTCAACTTAATGTTCTTCCGTTCCTATATCTTTGAAGTAGCGGAGATGGAAACTTCCCTCCATAATGTCATTTCCTCCGCCATTTCCTTGCTCCTCAATTTTGCGCTCTTGAAATATGAAGGGAAAAAAGAATCCCCGTTCGAAAAAAATAAGAAAATGGTTCTGTTCGGAGTCACTAGTTTGCTTCTGTATTGCTCTGCTAATGACTCAGCGCGGAGAATTTCTTCTTCGGGCGGTCGCTTGATGAGATTTGTCTATCCCGTGTATCGTTTGGGGCTTCTGTTCGGCTGCCTTTGTATTTCCTCCTTAGCATCTTTGCTGTATCCTGATTCGGCAACTCCGGTGATTTTCCTGATCTGCTCTATGATCGCAGTCGGTGATTTGGCACTCTGCCTTTGTCAAAGAATCTGGGCAAAGACGAAAGAGGCGCATTTTCAGGTTCAGTTGTTCTTTATCAATCTATTCAGGCGAATCACGATGCATAGGATGGTCAATCCCAGGCAGCAGATTCTTCCGCGATAGCCGAAAAGCTCTTCCAAATATGAAGTTTAGCCTCGTTCATTAGATATGCATGTCCTTTATTTGCGATGTACTTTTTATGCACCCCGTGATCAGCTCTGTACCCTGTCCTGGAAGATCCACTCTGTTTTTCTGTATTTCAATCGTTTAATGAAAAATTTTGGAACTCAATTATGTCATCTCTATCTGTTGTCTTCACAAATTATGCTGCTGTGATCTTTTACTGCTTTATCTTCCATGGATTTATTTAAGAAACACCTTCCCTGGAAGATGCTTCAGTCTGATCCTTGAGTGCAGCTTCAGATGTTACAAATCTCCTAGCCAAAAGCAATTCTATTCGGAATTGCTAGTATGACATTCTTAATGATTGTGCAGAGAATTTTCATTCGGGCGTGCTGTTTCTTTGGTCTATCTATTGCTTCTTTAGAATCTCTACTGCATTCAGATCCTAAAACTCTAGCGATTCTATTGAGGCAAATGGTAACAGGAACAGTGGTGCACAGACAACAAATTCAGACTTCTTTTGGCCAAATCAAGGCTTTCAATAATAAAAAGCATAATAACTTGGTCGATCATGATATGCATATGATTTAATTACTGCAATCTTTATGTATGGAGTTCGTTTTTCTTCTTATATGAAGAAGCGGGCTACTCCTTTTTTAGAGTTACATTGAAATGTTGTTTGGAAAAAAATCCATGTTTTCCAGATAACAGTCCGCCAAAAATGAAGATAGTATGGATGAACAGGAGGACCTACAACAAGAAAATAGAGGAAACCATATGGTCCAATAGATAATTTCAATTTTCTTGATTATCCTTGAGGAACGGCCATTAATTTGTTTGTTCACGAATTAGATTCAATAATTCTTGGCAAACCCAGGCTTAAGAATGGGGAACAAATCCTGCATTTGAATAAGCCAATCATGGAAGAAATATGTACAAGGGAAAATCTTTCTTTGGCATTCTGTATCTTCTGTCCATAAAGTTCTTGGTTCGATTCTAGAGCCAAGGGGCCGAGGGGTTGTAGTGAAGAAGATTCCAGTGTTTCCTGAAGCACTTGAGAAGAAGGCAGCAAAAAGTAGGATTGATGGCTGCCATTTTCTTCAAAACTTTGAAAGAAATTCCTCAAGTAACCGATGTTCTGAACTTTATGAGCTATATGAATCCCTCTAAAAGCATGTGACTGGAAACATAAAACCAGGGAATTACACTTCCTTATAAATCCCCTTTAAGCAGTCTCATCACTGACAGCGATTTCTGCACAAGTCCCTCCGGTCCAAAAAAACAAATAACTCCTATGCACTCGTATCCTTTCACCAAATTTCTCCTTCGTCATCCATCTCTTACTTTTCTGAACCTATGGCGGATCCTTAATTGACTTTATTTCTCCCCATTTATTATAGTATAATGTTTGATATATACACCCTTTATCAACTAACGAGTTGAGCCAACTTTCTTAGTCCTCCCACAAAAAAAAAAAAAAAAGAAAAAGAAAAATTCGGGTTTAGTGTTTTATAGACTATCCCCTTAATCTTTTTTATTTTTTTTAATTTGACTATTCCGTTTACATGTGAGATGGCCATTTGAATCTTTGCTTCGAGATAGTTTGTTGGGTTTTCGGGAAAGCAGAATTGCCGCGGTATTGGTGGAACTGCAAATGGACCATTTGGTCCTTTAAACCTTAAACTACTATGAGGAATTGCATGTGTAGATGTACCGACTACTTGTACAAGAAAAAAAAAAAAGAAGGTTAAAGAAAAGAGAGTTGCTGATTGGTCAAACGTCAACTCACTGAGAAATAGTGTGAAGTCTAAAGAGTTCAAAAGGGTTAACTCCGCCGCTAAAATTCAACGGGGTGGATGCCTAATGCATTTTGCTAAAAGTATGAACGAGTCTGGTTGGTAGGTCCCACGACCATATATGCAATGGACTCTTGCATGTTTTCTTGGTTCTTTTGAACTATGATGAACTTCGATTTCTTTAACAAAAGATTTGCATCAGAAAAAACATTCACCAATAAAATTTTCTGAGTTTTAAATGACCAAAGGCGTATTTGAATTAGGTTTTTCTTAATTGATTTATATTAAAAATTATAAAAGTAAATTATTTATTAGAAGAAAAATATAATTTAAAGTGAAAAAGTAAAAAATATAATTTTTTATTTAAAAATCAATACAAATACAACCTAACTAATCTTTTTCCAAAAGAAAAGAATAATTAACTAATCTTTTGTTCTTAGCCTTGTACAAGAAGTATATGATGACGGATTTATCTTTTTTAATATTTTTGTATTATAAACACATTATTTTTTTGAGAAATTAACTATGCTAACATTTTAACTATTTTGGCTTTTCTCTTCTTAATAAAAAATTTTTATTATAACTTTTTACATGTATGAACTTTTTTGAATAACTATATCTATCAAATTATAAATGTCGTGGCTGAATTCGATAGAAAGATTCATACTACAAGCACGTCTTACAATTTTTAAAAATAATTTTATTTATTCATGGCATAGAAGGAGAAATAATAGAGAAAAATAACTTAAAAACTAAGAAAATAATATTTTATTACTGATTTATTTTTTACCTATATATTTTGGATAATATGAAAAAATGAATGGAAAGCTGTGATTAAACAAAATTATCGTTGAAAATAATGGTTCGTACTTGTAGCATGATTTCTTTTGCTGAAATCCATTACGACATTCAAAATTTGATAGATATAGTTATTTAAAAAAATTTCATGTACATAAAAAGTTAAAATAAAAATTTTTGATTCATAATAGAAAAGCCAAAATAGTTGAATGTTTTTAATACATTAAGATCATATGTTTAGTCGCCATTGAAATTATACA
The DNA here is from genome assembly GCA_030512225.1 of Rauvolfia tetraphylla. NCBI lineage: Eukaryota > Viridiplantae > Streptophyta > Magnoliopsida > Gentianales > Apocynaceae > Rauvolfia > Rauvolfia tetraphylla. The sequence continues at coordinate 1,698,647 of JAJQKT010000023.1, forward strand.
CGCATGCTGGATTTTGTAATAACTGTAACAAATATAAACAAGAAAAACTAATTAATTTCATCCTCAAACTTGTAGACCTAACACACTATAGTTTATAAGTTTTTTTCTTACTATTATAGTTCTCAAAGAAGTTACACTTAATTAATAAACTCTTAGCAACATCATTTAATGCATACTTTAGTAAGAAAAATCCACACTCTAATCATGTAATATTTTTTAAAGAGTAAAATAGGTATACTACGTTTCTGTAGCGAATTCTTAATAATTTTTCTTGTTCTTTTGCTACTCTCTTATCTTCTACTTTTCTCTATTTTTTGTAGTAATTGTGAGTGAATTTTTCCAATTCAAAAAATTTTTTTTTTTTTGCCAAAGTAGAGCGCAATGTGAGTATGTTTTGGAGAGAAACACATAGTATGTCAATTTTGCCCCTATAAAAGATGCCGCCAAAGTGGGGGCATAAGTTTTTTCAACCAAAGATTGATGGAGAATGTTGCTGGAAATTTATTGGTTGAGTTTAGCAAAATGGTAGGAAACAAATTTATAAGACCTTAATGAGTTAAGCCTCTATGAGGTGCAAATTGGTCATTTCTCTATGAACAATCTTCTAGAATTTAAACTCATTTCTGACCCACTTTGTGTGACGAACTACATTGGTTTTATCAATCATAACTAGAAAGTCTAAGCGAATTAAGACACATTAGCATAGCTTATCAATCTAATTTCTCAAACATGACAAACAATCAAATGCTGGCTCAACTGTAAATCTACCGGAACCAATAACAGGGTCATCAGAAAACTAATCCCGGCATTCCGTAGTCAATATCAGCCATACACTAGTACGAATATTCAATTTCACAAACTATCTTATGCCTCTCTAGATAGAAATCAGACTAAAGATCTGGGGCACCTATTAGTCCAACTCTGGTGATCAACCTTAACATTGAGTCATTCCTAACTCAATGTTAGGTGACCGCTTATAGATAAACGCGATACCAGTTGGGTCACGTCCTCCCTGACATACTACGCTCCATTTCAAGTGGATCCACAATCCAGAGTCTATGCATTTCACGCCAGCAGAAGATGCCTTAGTACAGGGGACTAGCTAGCAATTCGCCGACGCTTTAGGCTCAAATCATAATTCTGTCACATCATATTCCAAATAATATCTGGTCGGGACGGAGTTTTTATGCAACTTTTCAAATATAAAGGCTACTCAAGTAGCAATCCAAATCCAATTTCAACATAGTTTTAAAATAACAACTGCCTGCCAGTCCAAACATGTAAATGCAAGTTTTTTCAAATATGCCATGAAAATGCATATGACTTTCTAAAAATACACAATAAAATATTTCTAATCAAATAAATACCTATTTAGAGCACTAGTTTGAAATATTTCTAATGCACAAGTAAAAATATATTGTGGAGAACCTCTCCATTGTAAAACAAGTAATTAAAATAATTCTTGTGAAGAACCTCTTTAATTTAAAAAAAGTAGCAAAAGAAATTCTCAAAATAATATATTCATACTTGCAAATAGTAAATATTGATAACACTAAAAATATAGTGGGTCTCGATTTGTAAATGTATGAATTTTTTACAAATTCAAATGACTAAACTTTAGTCAAAGTATCTAAAATAGAATGATAAATTCTAATTTATCAGGTGAACTTTTCTAGATTACTCTATGCATAAATCTATGCCTAGACAAAACACATAATTATTGGATAGTATACAAAAATATATATTTATATTTAAAGAAATATAATCAAATATGTTATGATTTTATTTTATATATATATGAATCATAATAAAATAATTATTCATCATTATTAAAATAAAATAATAAAATAGTACAAATATCTTATGATTATATATATATATATATATATCATACTAAAATAATTATTTATTATTAATAAATTAATAAAATAGTATTTTTTATTATATCTTCAAATATATTATGTAGTTAATAAAATTTTATAAACATCATAAATATCAAATTTTCTTAAATTTTCTCAAATATCAAATATCACAAATTTCATAAATATCAACTCTATTAAAATATTAATATATTTAATAAAATTCCACAAATATCACAAATATCAAAAATTTTCAAATATTAAGTATCACAAATTTCACAAATATCAAATCTATTTCAAATTCTAAAACATATAGATTTGTTTATACTATAACAATTTATAGTATAAATAATAAAATAAACTAATTTTACTAAATAAAAAATTTATATTATAAAGTTATAGAAATTATAAAACAAAAGAGGAAACTTCAAACAAAAGAAAATAATAGGAATTCATACCTAATTGACAAAGAGAAATCAAGCCAAGAAGAGTAACCCGTGAGCAACCAAGAGAAAAGAAAAGAAAAGAAAGAAAGAAAATGAAAAGGATGGCAAAATAAGTTAGTTACCGACTTGAGGAAAAGGAAAATATCAATTCAAGTGATCAAATGTCACTTGATGATTTGTCCACATTTTTTTCTTTTTTAAAAAAAATTAAACATGTGTTAAAAAATTAAATTACCTAATTTACTGTTACCAAAATTACGTATTCTAAATCCATTCTATGTGAGCCATTTTTGTTCTATTTTATTCTTGTGTATCAAATGTAGCATTAGTTATGGAATTATAATTCATTTCTAATTCCAATTCTTTTAGAATTGCAGTTATAAGTATTTTATAATATATATCTTACTTAATTATAATAATATTAATATATAAAATTTTACATGCATATACACTCACTCTCTCACACATACATACATGTCATATTTCTCACACACAATTTTTTTTCACACACCAGCATTCTCCCTCACATATTCTCTCTCTCTCTCTCTCTCTCACAGACGTTTTCACACACATACGTTCTTTGTCTCACTTATACTATCAAGGCAAAATGACAAATATACTCTTGATATGAAACTACGAAAATACTATTGATACAATCTATTAAAAAACACCCTTAGTGTAGAATGAAAAAAATATCCTTAGTGCCAAATGATGAAATACCCTTAATATAAAATGATGAAAAATACCACTTGTTTGAAATCACAAAAGTGCTCTCAGTAAAAAATGACTAAAATGATCCTAGTAAAAATAATGAAAATACTCTTGGCACTAAATGACTAAAATATCCTTGGTGTAAAATGAGTAAAAAATGCTATTGAGACAAGTGAAAGCAAATAATTTCTCGCCCTGGAAGCTGATGTCATGTCATCTTTTGGCTGGAGCCGGCGTTGCGAACGCATATCCAAGCTTATTTCTTGACCTAAAAATGGTGAATTTAGTTCAATCCTAGTGTAGTTTGGAACACCATTCCTAGAACCGAATTCCAAATGCTTTCCCAAATTCATTTCCCGATGTGAAGATGGGGAGTTTGATTGAACCACCGAATTGTTTTGATCACCATACCAGGTACCTCTGCTGAACTACCTAGCCAAACCAACTTCCTGCAACGGAAAAGCAGAACTCAGTCAGTTAGACCTGAGCAGCTGCGGAGAACTAGCACGGCATCAATCACACATCAAGTGGCGGATTTGTTAATGCTATTAGGATGCAAAGCAACGATATAATTAGCAAAATACCTGAGTTGTTTCATTTCGATGAGTTGGTACGATGTTGATTCCACCATGAATGTTTACAGCATCAGGTTCCATTAATTACTGGGTGCTGAAGTGAAGCTCGTCCAATTAATTTATTATGAAGGAGTTCAGACCGTGCCGAAGGGCCAACCAACTGCAAGTCAATCTGCATCAACACTCTCGCAAGAATAAAGTTGATCATCTGAAGAACATTTAAAACTTCAGCCCAGAATTTTTCTCCCAGCTTTACGAAGGAGTAGACGACTCAATTTTTGTTTTCAACGTGGTTAGTATCTTGTTAACAAAATTTCTTGGATAGGCACATTCTATTCTGAAAGGCAAGAAGAACTCCAAAATGAAGAATAAATCATTAACCTTTGTGTTCTTTAAACAAATTGCAAAAAAGTGGGCAAATCCTTCTCTTGTTGCATCCATTACCAAAGGATAAGCATTCAGACTTAACTTGCTTACATCGTTGCAGAAACATGAGCCGCGGGATGCAAATGCTTTCCCAGCAATATCATGGACATTGCACATTACACGAATTGCGTTGCTGTTACTGTGGAATTCATAGATTATGTTTAGATACCTCGTGGTAGAGCGGGCGACCAAAACACCAGCAAAATGTAGTTGATTCCCCTTACTTATGTGTTTCACTACTTCAAGGGCTTTTGGCCTTCCACCCTTGTAGTACTGTACTGAATGTCTCAATTAGCTAGTATTGATAGCCTAGTAGCAAAAACAAATATGCAGACAAAACTACAGAGGCGGCGGCAGAGAGAGACAACTAAAACTACAAATGAACTGCTGTGGTATTCCATTCTCTTGAAGCAATATTTCAGCGTAACCTTAGTGCAATTGTAGTGCTACTTTGCACAAGTTAATTCAGCTTCCTCCAACACGTGCACTCGAGGCAGAGGAATGAAACTTGTAACTCAATTGTCCAGAATAGAAGCAAAGAAGAGTAAATGAAGAATAGAAACAGTAGAGAGCTTGGGGTGGTATTTTCAGTGTGTCTTCCTGCTACGAAATGACCAATATTTATAGTGGAAAGTAGGAGGTTAAGGGAAGAGGAAATCTGGGAAGATTTCTGCACATTGGACACATTGGAGCAGATCATGGAGAAGCTGAGGAGAAAAATCAGAGTGGAGTCAAGAAATATGGAGAAAAATCAGTGAGCGGTGTGGACCAAGTCTGGTTTAATACCTTCAAAGACCAAAACTTATATGGCAACATAAAAAACAGCACCCAAGCTCGGACCGGGAAGAAGCAGGCAGCGCATGCATGTGTGATTCAACCCATAATACATCCTAAAGTTATTTAGAACTAGTGACAAATCTAAATAGATAAATACACTAAAAAAAATATTGGGTAACCCATGTGAGATTCCAAGAGAACAAATTAAGTTGCCATTTTTTTCTAACCTGCATGTCATGCAAAGGATTTGAATTTAAAAAGCAAAAAAAAAAAATTAGTTGAATTTGAATGTTCATTTTATATAAATTTAAATTGGATCTTAGCTTTGACGTCACCATTTACGTCACAAACCGGAAATTAATAAAGTTTTCGATCCAAATAATAAACATAACAGAGGTTAAGATTCGTCATTACTCTTTTTTTATAAATAATTAAATTTATTAATAATTAAAACAAATTACAAAAATAGTAAAAAGAAAAAAATCTCACCACAAATAATAAAAAAATTACACTTTATAAATTTTAAGTGCGTAAAATATAATAAATAAAAATAACAAAAACTAACACAAGATTCGTCATTACTCGTTTGTCAAAAACTCCAGCGCCGAATTACATATACTTCGCTCCCAGGCGTTCCCGCTAACAGCGAATGGTTAAAAGAGTTCAAATGGGCTATGTTCGCCGACACTTCTGATGCGCGGTGCAGCGTCGGCTGGAAATGTTTAAGGCCCTGATTAGGGTCCCACTCCCACATCACCACAACGGCAGTCCTGATCAGGGTCCACCAACCAGATTCTACCGGATGTTTTCAGTGGTCCCGTGCTTGAGTTTATCCCACGCCGGCGGAATTTCTGCGATGTTGCTCCTTTGAACCTCATATGAACTGCGATTTCAGTAGCCTAAGGCAAGTGTTGGTTTTTCAGAATGCTTATATTGTTACGATGTTGTCTAACACAAACTTAAGTAAGGATTAGTTTGGTTCGCAAGGGGGGGAGGGGAGAGGAAGAGAAGCACCTTTTATTTTATTTGAGGGAAGTATTTAAATTTATTTTGATTTTGTTTGGTATAAAAAGAAAGGGAAGTAAATTAAAAATATTTTCACTTGTTTGGTTGTACGAAAAGTGAAAGGAAAAGAGATGATATTTTATTGTGTTTATAAATTTACCCTCCCCTTAAATACTTTAATTATGATAAAAATAAAATTTGAGAATATAATAATATTTGAAATACCAAATACCTCCCAATCCTTCTAAAAGTAGAAGGATTGAAATTGTCACATTTACTCTTATCTCTTCTTTTTCTCCAATAAAACGAAGTAAAATACACATTTACTTCCTCTTTTACTTCTCTTTTCCTTTTCCTCTCTCTTTCTGTCCCAACCAAACTAGGCATTAGGTGATAAGAAGGTAATTCACCTATTTCTTCTATTTTAAAATATAATATTTTTTTGTTATTTTATATTTTATTAAAATATTTAACTTTTGGTAAATTTTAAAAAATTATTCTTCTAAAATTATTTTAAGCTAGCATTTTTTCTAAACTGAGTCTCAATCAAATATTTGCTTGGTAGAGTTGTGGTTATATGTTGAATAAATTAGATATCTTATGAGAATAAGAATTTTAATTATTATACCCAAAAAGATGGTGACATTGATTAATTTTACAACTTAATTAAGTTGCGGCCAAATTCTTTCAAATGTTTCATAAATTCTAAATGCGTTAATTTTAATCAAATATAGCTCAATAACTAACTATTAAAGTGGTCTCGATTCATTTCCAACCCTAGCAGGCTGAGCTGTGAAAGATTTCTAATCTGGGAGAAATCACAAGAATGTTTAGCTGCAAGTTTGCATTGCCAAAATTCTTCAGCGTGGTTGTTTGGCGGGTTTGGGAAGGGTTTGCGATTGGCTTAACTTTTGATGAGACATTCCAACAAAGAACTTTTTGAACCTTTTTGAAAGCTTTCTAGTATTTCGGTGGACCATCAATTCTTCTTTTCTTTTGGGTGGAACCACCCCTCAATTCTTTATTCTTCAAGAATCACGCCTCCCCATTGACCCCAATGCCTGCCATGGACCCCAATGGCTACCCCACACCCCCTAAGGAAAGACAGTAACACAAGCAAACATGTATATATAGAAGGAATGCAAGAAAGCTTCTCTGCAGACTCAGTTTCTGCTGATCCTCCAAAACTGGTGCAAATACTCAAGATATGCCTCATTTTGGTTTTGTCTTCCTCGACGTGACGGTCTTCCAGTATTCCTATATCTCTCAAGTACAGGAGATTGACACTTCCCTCGGTAAGGTCATTTCCTTGCTCCTCAATTTTGTGCTCTTGAAATATCAAGGGAAAGCAGAATCTCCATGGGAAACAAATCCGAAAATGGTTCTGGTCGGAGTCACTAGTTTCCTTCTGTATTGCTCTGTTTATGATTGTGCACAGAGAATTTCTTCTTCAGGCGGTGGCTTGATGAGATTTGCCCATCCCGTTTATCGTTGTGGGCTTCTATTTGGTTGGCTTTGTATTGCCTCTTTAGCATCTCTACTGTATCCGGATTCTGCAACTCCCGTGATTTGCCTGCTCTGCACAATGATCGCAGTAGGTGATTTAGTACCTTGGGTCTACCAAGTGATCCTCGCAAAGACAAGAGAAGCATATATTCAGATTCAGCTCTTCTTCATCAATCTGTTCAGGCAAATCATGATGCACAGGATGCTAACTCATAGGCAGCAGATTCTTCCGCGATAGCTAAAAAACTCAACCAAATATGATCATGGTTATGCATGTCATTGTGTGATGTACCCTGTCCCGTGATCAACTCTGTATTTGTGTATCTCAGTCATTTAATGAGAATGTTTGAAGGTTAATTAAGTCATCTCCATATGTCTTCCGCAGGGATTATGCGCTGCTCGATCTTGTACCAGGGTTCAAAGTCGCAATATCCGTCGCTATACCGGACCTCATTCTTCTGGGTCGAGCTCAGCATATTGGCGTCAAATTTTTATATATAAAAATGTTTGAAAATTAGGGAAAAAGGAAGGATCGTTAGTATAGAAGAAAAGCACCAACTTACCCTAAGGAAGGATCGTTAGAAGAAAAGCACCATATTGCCCTAATACAGGTGGCTGAAGCTACAACTACTCCGTATAGGCCTTAATTAGTTCATTATCACATAAGATTTGCAATACTAAAGGAATAAGGCTAAAAGTGACATAAACAACAAATAAAGCTTAAAAACCTCAATAAACTACTATTTATATTATAAATTGAATGTTTATTTTTTTTAAAATAGTTATATATTTTAATGTAAATTTTTATTAGTGACCTTCTTAATTTAAGAGTAAACTCCACTCTCACTATTAACCACTCTAATTTTGTTAATCTAAAAGCGGTTAATAAAATTTAAATATAGGAACAATGAACCATGTTCTATTTGCATGCCATGGTGTAGGGATTTATTATCAAATGTCTACAATTGCAGGATATTAATCTTTTTGAATTGGGAAACTTTAAAGGGTTCAAACGGTAGCCCTCGTGTCTACTTCTGATTGGGCGCCGGCGTATTTGCCTCAAAAGTTTGTTGACAACGATTAGGGTCCCACTCCCAACCATATTCAACCGAATGCCTCGGCGCTCGTGCGCTTCAAAAGTTTATCCACTGCTGGCGAAGCTTGTGTGTAAGTTGCTTTTCTGAATCCTATATGACCTGTGATTTAAAAGAAGTGCAAATTTGAATCATACTTACGGATACATTCTGTGCATTTCTGGGCCTCATAATTTGAATGACTAGTAGTAGCTCCCTCTGTAGCAAGAACAACGACTCAGAGTCCAAATTGAACATGTTGCTCCACAATGGAGGATCCTCTCGAATCATTTGCATCCCTAGCAGGCAGCCGTGAAAGATTTCTCATACGGGTGAACGCACAAGAACGTTTAGGTGTAACTCTGCGTTGTCATATTCTTCACTTGGGGCTGCGCAAATGAGGTGGTCTTGTTTAGGTTAGCCTTCCGATATCACCATCAAACAATGAACTTTTTGAGCCTTTTGTCTTGTAGTACTACAGCAAATTCCTTTTCTCTTTCAGTGTCAATACCACCTCAGTGACCTCATGTCGGCAATCTCTTTATGATTGCGTGTCATATTCTGAAGTTGGTTCTTTTTCTTGATTGAGGTTCAAATTGCATGGTTGGGGGTGGACATGCGGGCATAAACTGGACATTTCACGAGAGTAAAAGTTCTAATGATTTACACAATAAGGTAGTAACTACGTGGGTTAGTATCAAAATTGAGTTGTGATCAAATTGATTTCATAAGTTCTAAATTGATTTTTTAAAAACAAAATATAAAGATTCATTTTTCAAATTTTAAAAGAAATATTATTCTGATTTTATTAAAATTATAGATTCTAATAACTCAGAAAATTTATATCAAGCTAATTTTAATCAAATAACTCAACGGCCAAGTAAGGATCAAAATGGTTTTGAGTGATTTGCAACCCTAACAAGCACCAGCAGAAAATTCGACAGATGCGTCAAACACAAGATTATTCAGAGGTGACTTTGCGTTGTCGTGTTCTTCTCGATGCCATGCAAAGCATTAAGTGGTTATGTTAGCTTAACTTCTGATGAGACTTAACAACAATGAACTTCTCGAACCTTTTGTCTTCTAGGACTTCGGCCAAGCCTAATTCTCATAGGCTGGTCATACTGCTTTGCTGGACCGGCTCTCCTCCGGCCTGAGCAATTTTCCCCCAAAAGACAAGACTGGTCGTCTTGGTCAATTGCTAAAATTTTCTCTCTCAATTTCTCTCTCCTAGTCACTCCGCTCTCTCCCAAATCTTCTTTTTTCCTCCCCTCACATGGAGGTGTTTCCGACCTTTCTTGAGATGTATCTCGCCTCATTCCCTGCTCATATTTTCTCCCTTCCCTCTCTCTAAATGTCCTTTTGATCTTCTTCTTTTTTGCTTTTGCATGATTCCCTGCTCATATTTTCTCCCGTCCATCCCTCTAAATGTCCTTTTCATCTTCTTCTTTTTTGTTTTTTTAACCTCCTTTTCTGCAAAATGGTCTTAAAAAGTAAATGTTACTTTTATATAATTACTCTTCTATATTACTTTAGTTTTCATGGTTGTTTAACTATGTAGAAAATATATTTTTGAACGACTGTAGTTTATATTAAAAATTATTTATTGTATAAAGTTACTTACATTATATAGATATTATTTTGTTCAATATATTGTATTATTTTGTTCGAGAGAGAGGAAGAAAAAGGGAAAAAATAACAAATTTAGCACTGATTACATGCACGTTTTTTTTTTTTTTTTGAACAGATTAAATGCACAGATACAAATACGCAAAACTACAGGAGATGACGAAAACGGGAGAGTTGCTCTGTCAATATCTTTAGCCATTCTTGTATACTTTTCAAGAATCATGCCTCCCCATTGACCGCATGCCCGTCAACGTGATTATTCCGTGACGTCCAGCGGTTGCACCGATAAATTCTTCCTCCATCACTCACTATAACACCACATACATATGTATATATAGAGAGACTGGTCGCCTAATCGAGAGCACTTCCCAAGAGACTCGTCTCTCTCTTCTCCAAAAACTAGTGCAAATACTAACGATATGCCTCGGTTCCGCTATTTCTTCCTCAACTTAAGTTTCCTCAATGCCTATATATTTGAAGTGGGGGAGATTGCAACTCCCTTCCATAGTGTGATTTGCTCCGCCATTTCCTTCCTTCTCGATTTTGTGCTCTTGAAATATCAAGGAAAAAAGGAATCTCCGTTTGAAAAAAATCCGAAAATGGCTGTGTTCGGAGTCACTAGTTTCCTTCTGTGTTGCTTTTTTAATGATTGTGCCCAGATAATTTCTTCTTCAGGTCACGGGTTGATGAGATTTGCCTATGCCATGCATCGTTGTGGGCTTCTGTTTGGTTGTCTTTGTATTGCCTCCTTAGCATCTCTACTGTATCCCGATTCTGCAACTCCCTTGATTTTCCTGCTCTGCACAATGATCGCAGTTGGTGATTTGGTTCTTTGGGTTTGTCAAAGAACTTGGGCAAAGACAAGAGATGCACTTTTCCAGGTTCAGCTGTTCTTTGTCAATCTATTCAGGCGAACCACGATGAGTAGGATGGTGAATCACAGGCAACGGATTCTTCCACGATAGCCAGAGAGCTCTTCCAAAAATGAAGTTTTGCCTCGTTCATAAGATTAGATATGCATGTCATTTCGTGATGTACTTTTTATTTACCCTGTCCTGTGATCAACTCTGCTTTTCTGTATCTCAACCATTCAGTGACTAAATATGGAAGTTAACTGTGTGATCTCCATCACTTGTCATAAAAAATTTATGCGGCTCTTTTGTTGCAGTGCTACATTTTCCACGAAACAGGGTTCAGTCTGATCCTTTGGTGCAGCTGCTTCATCATACGCTCTAGCTGCAGCTTTAGTTGTGTCAAATGTCCTCACCCAATGCTGATACCTGAACTGGAGCTTTTCTGGGGAAAAGAAAAAAGATGCATCTAGTCCAATCTCCAGTTCCCACGTGTCACTGGCATATGCTACTAACCCGCCCGGACAAAAGATTTAAAACCCAAAATCCCAATGCCAAAATGGCAAACACCAGCCGCTTTCGCACGCTTTCACACACTACAGACGGTAGAAAACTGATGCCGGAGTTGTTCTGATGGAGCCCTGAAGAGTTGTGTCCGAAGCTCGTTAATTCTCTGAATTCAATCTCTACTTTTGCCTAATATCTTTTCTCCCTTTCTGCAATTCGCTATGTCCAATGCAATTGACTGGGGTGCAATCAGCGGCGTCGCTGCTGCTGATACAATGCTGGCCAATGTCACCAACATAAGCACACCCCACTGAATCGCATAGGCAAACAAAACCAAGCCAGACGCTGAAGAGATTCTCTGCAAATCATTAAGAAAACCATACTGGCAACTCCGAATAGAATCATATGTTTTTTGCTGGGGACATTTGACACAGCTAAAGCTGCAGCCAGAGCCTATGATGAAGCTGCTGCACTAAAGGATCAGACTGGAGCATGTTCCGTGGAAAACGTAGCACTGCAAGATCAAAGCGGCATAATTGAGAAGACACCATATGGAGATGACATAATTATGCTTCAAAAAATGTTTTAACTTATTGAGATACAGAAGAAACAGAGTTCGTTCCAGAACAGAGTACATAAAAAAGTACGTGTACGTCACATAATGAAATGCGTATCTGATCAACATTCCTTGAGGAGTTTTTTAGGCTATCGCGGAAGGATCTGCGGCCTGTGATTCACCATCGTCTGCAGCTGCTTCATCATACGCCCTTGCTGCAGCTTCAGCTGTGTCAAATGTGTCGAATTATCCAGCCACCACCACTAAGCCTTAATGAGTTTTTATATCCCAAATTCACAGTGTTTTTCTGTAAAATATTATTAGTAGAGGAATTAATTCTATAGAGTGGATAGATTTTAGAGTTTTCGTATATAGAAAAAAAATTTCTCTCATAGTTATGTATTTATAAAACTTATTCGATTTTGAATATTTTAATTTAATAAGTAATATCAGAACATTAAGTTTTAAGTTCGTAAAAAAAAATAATGAAAAATTTTAAGATTTCTTAGCCTATTCAAATCATAATTTTTGAGTATACTGTTGGATTTCTTGTGTCGAAACAAGCACAAAGTAATTTTTGAGAGCTAAAACAGAGTTACGAAGAGTCTATAAAAGCAAAAGTAAATTTTCTTTCTTCCTACGCAAACTTGTGGTTCTCAACGAAGAAGGTTAGAGAAGAAGAGTCTAGTCAGCCCACATTAGCAACCAATAACTGCCACTTCAGTGCCAAGTCATCACCACCTTAACTCCCAAGCAGTTGGTATTCTTCTGACAGAGCCACATCATTACGTCAGTGCCCAGTTATCGCCACATGGCGGGTAGGTCCAAAAATTATGGTATATTTTTTAAAATAAGACTTTAGCTCCTAATGTTTTCCTACAATTACAAAATTATCCCAAATTGGATTTTGATCACCAAAGAATCAAATATACCTTTCTCGACTGTCCCAGATTCAACAGTGATATCTGTTTTTTTGTAATTCAACTCCGATTTTTTAAAGTTAAAAATAGAGAAATAATTCAGAGTGATGATTAAACTTACAATAACCAATTACACATTGTGAAAACCTCGGATGAAAGATCTCTTTACTTGTAAAGATCTGTATGATTCCATTGAATTGAAGGGTGTCACGCCTAATGAATTTAAGGAGGCAAATTGGAAAAAGATAAACGAGACATCTATTGGTTAAATCCGGCAATGGATTGACAATAATGTCTTTTACTATGTTGCATAGAAGATAGAGACATATACTCTTTGGAAGAAGCTCGAAGATATATATTAAACCAAAACCGCTCGGAATAAAGCTATGTTGATGAGACATTTAGTCAACTTGAAGCTCAAGGATGGAACTTCAATCACTGAGCATAACAGTAAGTTTCAAAACCTGATAAATCAATTATCTTCTGTTTGAATTTTTATGCAGGCCAATGCTTGAGCTCTCCACGTCGTCCCTCTGCCCATCCATGAAGGACTTCCCAACGGCATAGCCCGACTTAACAAAACATGTAATGTTCTCAGTGAAATGGCATAGACCCTGTTTTCCCTCCTTTCACATTTTCCAGAATGCTCCTGTATTTGGATAAAGTCTTGTTTGAGCGCTAAAGCAAAATTTCTTATATGAGACTAATATCTTTTTTATAAATAATTTAACTTTGTAAAATTTAATATAAAAATTTTAAAACTAAACTCTATTCGATCACACTAACTCGCGTTTCTTCAGTAATAAGCCTTCCAATAACCAAAGATTCTATGCAACCATCCCAACATGTACAAGGTTATAAGCTACTCGGCAGATTATCTTCAGAAAACAAAGAAATATTGAAATCATATATAATCCATGGTTGAACACAATTTTTCATGCACCGTTAGTAATGCTTGAAGCACTACATTTTTCATTTGAGAAGGGAGTGTTGGAATTCCATTAAAATGAAATACGGTGTGAGTCCGACCGAGCAGAACTCAGGCTCGATGTTAATGGGCTAATTTTTACATCGGGCGGAGCTTAGACGTGACCAGGCTAGCTTACAAAGCCTAATTCACATTCCTATTTACACGACTTTAGTGGCAATCCTTCTCCCTTATTAGACCAAACCCATGTCCATCAACTTACGATCAAGAAATCTCCTTGTCTGATGCTGAGGCAAGATTAGATGGAGTTTGTTATAAATTTATTTTAAATTTTATAAAAATAATTTATTTATAAAAAATAAAATTTAAAATAAAAATTTTATATTAAATTTTACCAACTCTATTCAAATTATAAATATTGTGGCAGAATTTAGTAGAAAGGGTCACAAGCATGTGTCACAATTTTTAAAGATAATTTTATCTATTTATAGCTTAGAAAGAAGGGGAATAGAGAAAAATGACTTAAAAATTAAAAAAATATAATTTTATTACTGTTATATTTTTTATCCATATAATTTGAATAGTATGAAAAATAATAGAAAATTATTATTAAAAATGATAATTCTTGCTGCAACATTACTCTTTTTGTCGAAATCCACATCGACATTTAAAATTTGACAGATATAGCTATTTGAAAAAAATTCATATATATAAAAAGCTAAAATAAAAGTTTTTAGTTAAGAAGAAAAAAGTCATAATAGTTGAAGGGTAAATATAGTTAATTTTATTTAAAAAAATTATCTTTCTAAGATCTTCAAATGAAAATATAAAATGAGATTTAAAAAATTTATCATATATAAAAATTAATAAAACTCAAAGAATTTAATCTATGTAATTTTGTTCGATATCTCATAATGTATAAAACACATGAGATCTCAAACAATCCAAAACTAAAAATGAAAACAATATATTATAGTTTAACTTCGCTCCTTCAAGATTAAAATCTTGGTTCCGTCACTGTTCACATGCATGTTACTCTGTCAAAGAAAAAATGAAAAAGAGAACACTCAAATTTATTTCTTGTTAAAAAAATATGAAAATGATATACCGGCGCCGTCGCACAAAATCGAAGTGATAATAAAAGAAACGAGAGTTGCTAATTGGTCAAACGCAAACTAAAGTTCTGCCTCATGGGCACGTGGTTGTTTTCATCAATCATCATTTTTCTGATTCTGATAGAGTCATCAAGTATCCGTATCATGCAAAACTTTCATCGTATCATGCAAAACTTTTTTTTTTCGTGGTTTTTTGAAGAAAGATTTTATATTATTTCTTAATATAATAATTAATTATTATCTTTTTAATATAATAATTAAATTATTTATAAAGTTTAGGTAAATTTTTTTCTTTTGAGGTATATTTTGATGGTGGAATTAGACTTAAGTCTATTTTTTAACAAATCCTGAATTTGCACCTGACACAAAACATTCACCAATAAAATAATTAAATTTTTAAATAATTAGTAATCCTTTTTTTTTGTACAAAAAATATGTATAGCGATTGATGTAAATATTTTTAACATTCTCGTATTATTCATGTGTTACTAATATCTCAATAAAAGACTTTGTACTCTTATATTCTTGGGTCACAATCTTTGGATATAATTTCTACTACCATAATAGATTGTTCTCATTATTAATAAAAAACAGAACTAGAACTTTAATTTTGGAAAAGCGAGAATCTATACTAAATTATATAAAAAAATTTCATCATAAAAAATTTCAAAAATGATGAAGGGTGGAATATGATTAATAAGCTTAAAAAATTAATACACATAAAGTGTTGAAAATACTTTTTCACACAAAAGTATGAAGAATACCAAAACACAAAGAAAAATTTTGATTGGGAAAAAAATACAATTTAAAAATTAACGTTAATTTCTAATTAGAGCTATATTTTCAATTAAATATTTCCAAATAAAGCTCATGCATATTCTATTATTGTTCATTTATTTAATATTCGAATAGAGTAAAAACACAAAAAAATAATTTATTTATTAATTGAACGAATATATAAATTTATTATTCATATATTTTATATCAAAATTTTTACTTTTATATTAAAATTTATTTTTTTACTTTATTATTTACTATTTATTTCTTATTTTTAATATTTTATATAAATAATTTGAATTTGAACACCATTTGAGTTATTCGAACAGCTCACAAAAATTTAAACAAGTTTAACACCAATAAATTTTGAACTTTAGAAATAAACTAACGAACTCATATAAACTTTCAAGTTTTAAACGTTAATTGAACTGATTCGAACAGTGTTTGAGTATTATATGAATTGAGTTAAAAAATTAGATGTTCGTTTCAGTCATGGTTGAATAGAACCTTACTTTCAATTTCTGAAAATGTAAGTTGACTTGGATTGTTTAAATTATTATTTCGTTAAATCATTCTAAAAATAAATTTTTATTTTTTCAAGAAAAAATTTTTATTTAAAAAATCTTAATGTGTTTTTTTCTTATTTTCATTTCCATCATAAAATCTCGCAAACGAAACAAAAATACCTACTTTCTCGAAAAACAATTTTCATTTCCATAATGTTTTTCTTAGTGAGTTTCTTTTTCCTAAGGATTTTATTTTTCTTTTTTTCATTTCCTGTTCCTCATTAAAATTAAACTCTAAACAAATTGTGAAAGGAAATGTTAATTAGTTAAATATATTGATCTAATATCAACCTTACTGATTTAAGTGTTTTTTTTTGTGGTAATACTGAATTTCTACTAATAGAATTCGCAGCGGCGGACTTAATTTATAGACTTTCTTCCATGAAGAATTCTTTTGCTTAAGATGTAAGGAGGTACGCGGAACTCCACTTGACCAAAATGGATCATTTGGCCCTTTCAAATCTTTTTTTTAAAAAAGTATAGCCTTCAAATGCATTGTGAAGATGCGGAGGGAAAATCCACTCCTAATCCTTAATGGACCATTTGGTCCTTTATTCGTGCCGCCTCGTCCATCATTCCTTTATTATTTGACGCATTGACCATGGTAGCACATTTCCACCATTGTTATTTTTTTAGCAAAACGAGGGAAAGGTAATTTGTCCCCTGAAAATTAAATTTATTTATTTCCAAAAAACTAATGATATTCTTAAATTCCAAGATTCTTTTCCTTTCGCCTCTTATGTGTTAGTTTGTTCTTTGACTTCTCAATACTCCCGATTTGGGTAATGCGCGTCTAGATATATTTAGTCCTTTTGAACTTCCTACTCTAAGGGCAAGAGACCACCAAAATCTGCCAAAAAGAACTAGATAAGAGGCACCTTTTGACAGGTAACTTCAAGATAGAATATGTATCCGAATCAGTAGCCATCATTTTCAGCCTGGAAACAAATGTCTGAGAAAAAGATTTTGAACCTTTTGAATCCTTACTGTTCATATGTCTGATCATCTCATCACACCACTAACTCTATATATAGTATACGCATGGGCCATTGTTCTTCCTCCACAAGCACATATTCAATCTTACTTCTCTCCTTTGATCTTCTCCAGTTCTCCTCAATATGCCTCAATTCAATTTTTTCTTCATCAGGCCAATCATCTCTTGTTCATATCTTTTCCGGTTCGAGACTGCGGAGGATCGAGCCAATTCCTTCCATGGCAACATTTCCTTGGCCTTTCCCTTCCTCCTCGACTTTCTACTCTTGAAATATCAGGCCAAAGAGAATTCCCCGTTCGAAACAAATCCAAAAATGGCTCATTTCGGAGTGGGTTGTTTAATTCTTTACGGCTTATGTTTTCTACGGCTGCAAAGAATTTCTCAGCATCGGCCGGCCGTGAGATCATTTGCTCACGTGCTTTACCGGTGCATGATGTTCTTTGGTTGCCTTTCAGTGGCGGCCTTAGCGTCTCTCCTCTACTCCGGTTCAGCTGCTGTTATTCTTTTCCCGTTAAGCATTATGCTTTCAATGGGTGATTTGCTATATTCAGTCTATAGAAGAATGAGAGCCGAGCTCAGAGAGGCAGGACATTTTGAAGAAGACGTGCAGCTGCTATTCTTTAACAGACTAATGAGAAGCAGATTTGGGAATCGCAGACAGATTCTACCACTGTAACGGAATGCCTTTGAATTTCGTTTTCTCCTTTCTTTCATTTAGTTTTGTTTTCCACAATGTATTTTGACTTTACTTTGATATTCTATTTCATATATGTATCATGGAAGGAAGTTAGAGTGTGATATGAACGATATTTGGGTGATCATTCTCCTGAGCTTGAAGTGTGAAGGTATTTTGTTCAATCGTATTGTGATAATATCTCTTTTATAACTTTCTCTTTGAAAAATAAAGACGAGGGGGAGTTTGAAGAGGGTGAGGGAGAAGAAGCCCTTGACCTGCAACAGTTAGAGGAGAGGGTAAAATTCGAGGTAAGAAAATAACTACAAAATGATCTTTTGAAATTGTATCAACAGAATTCTGATTGAATACAATCTTGGCGATTTGCAAGTTTTTCAAATACAATCTCACTGGATATTCTTATGAAATTTACCGTAAATTTTTTAATTTCATTTTATTAATTTTCTCACAAAAATTATTTTTACATAAATTTTTTAATTTCATTTTATTAATTTTCTCACAAAAATTATTTTTACAAAATAAAATAAAAATAATAAATTTAAACTATATTTAATTTTACTAAATTTATCAATTCTCAAGAATTAATAGGTCAGCAACACATCTGTTATGTCCATTGAGTGAGAATTTTTTCAACAAATATCATTATGCCATTGTCATGTACTATTAGATTTTTCTGCCTCACCCTTCACCCAACCCCCCCCCCCCCCCCGGGCAAATCACCACACCAGTGGCCAGTGGGAGAATTGACTTTGACCTCACTGTGATCTTTGATTCGGGCAAATTTTGCTCGCTCGAAACCAGCCTACTACTGGACCTTTTGAGCCTTGTGCATCTGATCATATAAAATAAGGACCTTCACTCTAAGACTGGTCCAGTATACTAACTCTGTGATCTTTCACACCCAATCAACTTTCGCGTTGTAATCAAACAATTCTTCGTTTCTCTTTTTGTTTTTCCAAGGGAATATGGCCGACACGGCACATATTTATCTTTCTGCAACCTTTCTCGGTGCAATTTGGATAATCAAAATATGGTCTTTTTGAACCTCGGCAAATTCTTATTTGGAAAAAAATGCATGTCTAGGTTTTGCATCAAGATTTCACTCAGAAGAAAAAAAAATGCGCAGAGGATTTTGTTAAAAAAAATTCTAAATTTAGCTTCTAAAACATAAATAATATCATATTTTTATTTTTATATGA
Source organism: Rauvolfia tetraphylla (assembly GCA_030512225.1). Lineage (NCBI taxonomy): Eukaryota > Viridiplantae > Streptophyta > Magnoliopsida > Gentianales > Apocynaceae > Rauvolfia > Rauvolfia tetraphylla. The sequence continues at coordinate 1,717,761 of JAJQKT010000023.1, forward strand.
GTTAATTAATAATTGATTAATAATTTTTTTATAAAACTAATATAAAAAGTACGAAATTATACTTTTAAAATTATAAAATAAAAGGTATAAATTATAATATTAAAATTATATATTTTTTAAAAAAATTAAAGACTTATATTTTAAAATAAAAAAAGTATTTGATAAGAACATTATCAAAATTAACTTATTAAATTCTATCAATCAACCGAAAGAATTATCAAATTAATCATCGATCATATAATCAGATTCATGACTAATCAAAGCTACCATCCATATTTGGGTTTAGCGCAACCAAAGCTGACCTGAGTCTGAGTCATACAAAATGTTCGGCTCGAACATACCTTGTACACGACTTTTTGAGCCTTGTGGACCTAAACGAATCACTAGTCTTCAAATTCTTTCAGCCAAAGAACTTTTCGGCAACCCTTCTAGGTGGTGGGAGTTTCGATAATCAAAATACGGTCTTTTTGAACCTCATCAAATTCTTATATTTTTTCAAAAAATGCGTTTGATAGAAATTAGATGAGATTCTTTAGGACATGATTAGAATCTAGCACATAAGCATATAGCAAACATAATATCTGGTCTACTAGCTGTGAGATAGAGTAAGCTTCTAATCATACCTCTATATAATTTCTTATCAATAATTTTACATTTCTCATCTTTGTCAAGTTTAGTTGATGAAGTCATTGGAGTACATATTCCTTTTACTTGATCCATTCCAAATCTTTTCAGTAGCTCCTTGGTATACTTTACTTGATTGATGAAGACTCCATCCTTGGTTTGCTTAATGTGCAGCCCAAGGAAGAAACTTAGTTCTCCCATCATACTCATCTCAAATTCATTTTGCATGGGCTTAGCAAACTCTTCACAAAGGGAAGTATTAGTAGCACCTAAAATGATATCATCAACATAAATTTGCACAAGTAAAATATCATTTTTAGAAGACGTTTTTATAAAAAGAGTTGTTCTACTTTTCCTTTTGTAAAATCTTTTGAAAGAAGAAAACCACTTAATCTTTCATACCAAACTCTTGGAGCTTGTTTCAGTCCATATAGAGCTTTGGTTAACTTGAAAACATGATTTTGAATTTTTTCATGAATAAAATCAGGAGGTTGTTCTACATAAATCTCTTCTTCAATGAAACCATTTAGAAAAGCACTTTTAACATCCATTTGAAATAGTTTAAAGTCTTTAAAACAAGCAAATGCCAAAAGTATTCTAATAGACTCTAATCTGGCCACTGGAGCAAAAGTTTCATCATAATCAATCCCTTCTTCTTGGTTGAAGCCTTGAGCAACAAGTCTTGCTTTATTTCTAACAACTTCTCCTAGTTCATTTAACTTATTTCTAAAAACCCATTTTGTACCAATAACATAATGATCATGAGGTCTAGGAACAAGAGTCCAAACTTTATTTCTCTCAAACTGATTTAACTCTTTGAAATACCTAAGAGGGTGGGGGGTGAATTAGGTATTTGGATAATTTTCGCAAACTTAAACCTTTTATGCGTTTAGACCAAGAACAAGTTATGTAAGATAATTATAGATAATTGATAGCAAGGCAATAATGAAAGCAATAGCAAAGAACTCAAACAATTTATAATGGTTCGATCCTCAAGATCTACGTCCACTACCTTAAGCTCACACTTAAGGATTTCAACAAATCTACTAATTGCTCAGGTTTACAAATTACAAGAGAGGCTCACCACACTTTGGTTTTACACTCACAACCTCTTCTAGTAATTTCTTACAATACAAGGCTCACCAACCTATGGTTTTATATCTCAAACAACCTTGAATCACAACTTCAAGGATCACCCTTATCTAAAGGATTTTATGTTATCAAGATAACCTTGCTAGAGCTAGTAGATTAACACAATTGAATAAGTAAAGAAGAGTGTGTAGAAGTTACCACTTGATGGTAGATATTACACAAATTTGTACCTTCACACTTTGATGTCTTTGGATGGATCAATTGAATGCACAAGACATAAGAGAGCTTAAGAAATGTTTGCTAAATGCTTTTGAATGCTTGGAGTTTTCAAGATTTCAAGAGTTACAAAAATTTGCATGTTTATGGCTTTTATAGAATTTGAAAATCTGTTAAAACGTTCATAAAACGGCTAGTAACGGCTAGTTTCAGAAAATTCGGACGACCGAATTTCTTGTCTGCGTCCGAATCTTCGTCCGAATTTCTCTGGATGAATAGTAACCATGCTGAGAACAAAAATTCGGACGACCGAATTTTTTTGCTGCGTCCGAATCTTCTTCCGAATTTCTCTGGAAGAACAGTGACCATGCTGAAGGCCAAAAATTCGGACGACCGAATTTTTTGGCTGCGTCCGAATCTTCTTCCGAATTTCTCTGGAAGAATAGTAGCAAACTTTTGCTACAAAATTCGGACGACCGAATTTTTGGACTGCGTCCGAATCTTGCATCCGAATTTTTTAAACTTTGTCAAAACATGTTCAAATCAATTCAAACAAGTTGGAAAACATTCTAGCCTTAAAGATAAGTCATTAAAGATCTTTTATGTGCAAAAACTATTTATGAAAAATTGATAATTTAAGTAAGTTCAAAACCATTGAAACCATTTAAATCAAGTTTTGTGCTCTCAATTGCAACTCATAAATTCCAAGGCTTAAGAGTGTAGGGTTTACAATATTTACCTATTAACCACATGTCACATACACTTCATGTCTTCAAAGCCTTCATTAATCTTGAACAAACTCTTCAATCTTTAATCACTTTGACATATTTGAGTTGTTCATGCATTGCTAGCTCCAAGGCAATGAGACTTCATACTTCTTAATCCAACAATCCTATCACAACATACAAGCATATTAGTCCTCATCAATATTTGTCATTAATCAAAACTACATGATTTGTCCTTAGGGCTAACACTCTTCTTCTATAGTAATAATCCAGAAATTATCACACAATGCATCATTAATATTTTTGGGTTCAATATGAGATAAAAGGGCAAAATTATTAATAAAATACCGTCTTGTTTTAACTCCTTGAGATACATCACCAATGATTTGCTCCTTAGGATGACTTCTTGAATATGTGAGATCCTTTGGAAGTTCTTGATTATTGCTTGATTGACCATCTTGTTCTTGCTCCATTATTTCTTCTTCTTTAGCATGATCTTCCAATGTAGGTACTTGGTGTTGAGTTTGATTTTCAACCATTGAGGAACCTGCATCATCTTCATTTCTTCTTTGAAGATAATTGTTAGATTTACCAAAAGTTACATGAATAGTTTCTTCAACACAGTAATGTCCTTTTGTTATACACTCTATATGCCTTCTTATTTGATGAATAGCCAAGAAATATGCCTTTATCTGATTTTCTATCAAACTTACCAAGATTGTCACTAGTGTTTAAAATAAAACACTTACAACAAAAACTTTAAAATAAACAATTGATGTAGTTTTATCAAATAGAAGTTCAAAAGGTGGTTTTCTTATAAAATGTCTTAGTAAAACTCTATTCATTACATAGCATGTTGTATTTACAGCTTCAGCCCAAAAATATTTTGGTAAAAAATTTTCACAAAGCATTGATCTAGACATTTCTTGTAATGTTTTGTTTTTCCTCTCAACAACACCATTTCGTTGAGGTGTTTTGGCAGCTGAAAAATTATGAGTGATGCCATACTCATCACAAAATTTTGTAAAATATTGGTTACAAAACTCTCTTCCATTATCACTTCTAATAGAGATCAGTTTGCAATCAAGAGAAATTTGAACCTTCTTGAAAAGTTTTGAAAATTCATAAAATGTTTCATCTTTTTGTGATAAAAGATTACCCATGTAAATCTTGAAAAATCATCAACAATCACATAAGCATATCTTTTAACACCAAGACTAGTAATCCTCATAGGTCCAAATAAATCCATGTGAACTAGTTCAAGAGTTTTTGAGGTAGAAACCATTTTCTTTGGTTTAAAAGAGGTTTCTGATTGTTTTCCATATTGACAAGCATCACAAATGCGGGTTTTATCAAAATGTATTTTTGGTAATCCTCTAACTAGTTCTTGAGTAGAAAGTTTGTTCAATAAATTCATGCTCACATGTCCTAATCTTCTACGCCATAAAAATCCATCATTGTCTTGAATGGCAAGACATTTAATATCATTAGTGTTAAGCTCATCAAGATATAACACATATACATTACTAACTCTTTTAGCAACAAAAATAGTTTTATTACTTGCACTATCAAGAATAGTACAAGTATCACATTTAAACTCTATTTTGCAACCATTGTCACATAATTGACTAATACTAAGTAAATTATACTTTAAACCATCAATAAGTAAAACTTGTTTGATAAGAGGGAAAGAACCTTTACCAATGTTACCTATTCAAAGTATTTTCCCTTTCTTCTTATCTCCAAATGTGACAAAACCTTCACTCGTAGCTTGAAGCTCACTAACAAGTGATGTATTTCCAGTCATGTGCCTTGATCAGCCACTGTCAAGAAACCATTTAGTGGCACTTGATCTTGAGGCAAATTGTACCTATATCAAATTGGAAAGAGTGATTTTTGGAACCCATATCTTCTTGGGTCCAAGGAGGTTAGTAATAGTTCCTTTGACTTTCCAAATGGTCTTAACCCCATTTTTTATCTTTCTTTTTATAAAGCACTTAGAAACCTTGTGTCCATGCCTACCACAATATGTGCAACAAGTGTGAGACCTATAATGAGAAGATTCTTTAACAAATAACCCTTTTTGTTTTGGATCAAAACAATCATGTGTAAAACCAATACCATGCTTTACAAATGAGGATCTTTGATAACCAAGCAATTTATTTAAATATTTCTCTTCCATTTGTGAATCTCTCAATGCATAAAGTAAGATCATTTACTTTCCTTTTTAAAGACTCATGGTCTTTTAGCATTAATTCAAGAGAAATAATTCTTGAACAAAGCTTTTTATTTTCAAAAGATACATTTTGTATGGTAGTATTCAAAACTTCCTTTCAATGGTAAGAGAATTAATGGTCTCAAGAAGTTTATCATTTTCAACACATAATTTTGAATTTTCATTTGAAACATCATTTATTTTGGATTTCATTTCTTTATTTCTTTTTGAAGTCTTTTTCAACTCTTCATACAGTTCTACAATTAAATCATTTGAATCAATATCATCATTACATAAATTTGAAATAGAAGGTGAAGATTTTACCTCATCATTAATGGCCATAAAGCATATGTTGGCCTTCCCTTCACTGTCATCCTCACTTTCTTGTTGATCCCATGTTCCAGCTAATCCTTTTCCTTCCTTGGCAGATTTCTTTCTGTTTTTGCTTTCTCTTTCCCTCTCTAACACTTTGGGACAGTCAGCAATAAGATGCTCTGTACTCTTGCATTCAAAACATTGAGATTTATAGGATGAGGATTGTCCACTCTTTTTGACTGGCTTTCTTCCTTTATTGAGAAACTCCTTTTTGTAGAATCTCTTGAACTTCTTCACTGCCATTACAATCTCTTCTTCTCCATTGTTTCCTCCTTCTTCTTCACTTGAAGATTGTTCTTGTTCACTCAAGTTACTTGAAGCATTAAGTACAACTCCTTTTCTTCCCTTTTCTTTATCTTCCTTATCATTCAACCATTTCATCTTCATTTCATGTGTGAGTAGTGATCCGATAAGCTCTTCAAGAGGAAGAGTTTTTAAATCTTTGGACTCCTCAATAGCAAGCGTTTTTTGCTACCAGGATTTTGGTAGAGGATCCAAAATCTTCCTATTTTGCTCTCCCATAGTATAGCTCTTACCATAAGCTTTCAAGCCATTGAAAATGTTAGTAAACCTTGTAAACATATCACTAATATTTTCACCTTATTTCATAGTAAACAGTTCATAATCTCTAACAAGCATAGCAAGTTTAGATTCTTTAACTTGATTAGTACCTTCATGCGTAATTTGGAGTAATCTCCACATATCAGGAGTAGAATCACACCCACTAACTCTATTGTATTCAGTAACATCTAATGCACAACTTAATATGTTCATGGCCTGATAATTTAATGTCATTTTCCTTGAATCATGCTCATCAAATTCATCAGTGGATTTGGGTTCTGAGGTTACTCCATCTGCTCTCATTTTCATTGGGACAAAGAGACCTTTCTCAACTATGTTTCATAAATCAAAATTGATAGAACAAATATATATATTTTAACTCTAGACTTCCAAAAAGTGTAATTTGTTCCATCAAACAACGGTAGTCTGTTTGTAGAAGATCCTTCTAGGTAAGGTAGGTTTGAGATATTAGCCATAGGATCTTTGTCTTCTAGGTTGTAAAACCACACAAAGAAGTTCTAACTCTGATACCAATTGAAATACCTAAGGGGGGTGAATTAGGTATTTGGCTTATTTTTGCAAAATCAAACCTTTTATATGTATAGATCAATGACAGATTATATGGACAAGATAGAAACAATTTATGGCCAAGCAATATAATAAATATAGATCAAGGAACTCAAGCAATTTATAGTGGTTCGTTCCTCAAGATCTACCTCCACTACCTTAAGCCTACACTTAAGGATTTCAATAACTCTACTATGTGCTCAAGTTCACAGATTACAAGAGAGGCTCACCAAACTATGGTTTTACACTCACAACCTCTTCTAGTAACTTTTACAAACAAGGCTCACCACATTCAATGGTTTTATATCTCAAACAACCTTGAATTACAACTTCAAGGATCATCCTTATCTAAAGGGTTTTATGATATCAAGATAACCTTACTAGAGCTAGTAGACCAATACAATTTAATAAATAAAGATGAGTGTGTAGATGTTACCACTTTTTTGGTAGATATTACACAAAGTTGCACCTTCACACTTTGATGTCTTTGGATTGATCAATTGAATGCACAAGACATAAGAGAGCTTAAGAAATGTTTGTAAAAGACTTTAGAATGCTTAGAGTATTCAAGGATTCAAAACTTACAAAAGATTGCACGTTTATGGCTTTTATAGAATTTGAAAATCAGTTAAAACAGTTATAAAACGGCTAGTTAACGGCTATTTCATGAAATTCGGACGACCGAATTCTTCCTGTTACGTCCGAATCTTCGTCTGAATTTCTCTATAAAAACAGTGACCATGCTGAGGGCCAAAATTCGGACGACCGAATTTTTCTTCATGCTTCCGAATCTTCTTCCGAATTTCTCTGGAAGAATAATAGCAAACTCTTGCTACAAAATTCGGACGACAGAATTCCTTGAAAGCATATTCAAACTTTGTAAAATCATTTGAAATTAGACTTCCAAAGGTTTGAAAAATATTTGGTATATATAGAAAACTTATTTAGGCATATATAAGTATGAAAACCAAAATCAAATTTCTTTGATCATATAAAGTTTACGTAGAAACTTTTTAGGACACAAAACCTCATTCATTAAGAAATTTATTCAAAGCCTTTTAAGATTAAGAAACCTATTTTATACTCTCTTATGCATTCAATAAACTCCAAGACATACAAGTGTAAAGTTTACATAGATATTACCTATTATCATACCTACTCTACACTTCAAGTCTTCTATGCCTTGATTTCATCTTTGAATAACCTTCAAAAGACTTCATAGTTTATTGAGGTTGTTCTTGCACTTTGACTTGAAGGCAATGAGACTCCAAAACTTCTTAGTTCACAAATCCTATCACACAATATAAACATATTAGTTCTCATCAATATTTTTCATTAATCAAAACTACACGATTTGCCCTTAGGACTAACAGAGATATATTTGGAGATATCGATCTCCGTCGAATTCGAGAATAATTTCTCACACTAGAGCTTGATGTCGCGTCATCTTCTTGCTGGTTCCTGTTACCCAAGCCCAAACTAATGTCCCGAGCTGAAAATGGTAAATTTGATTCAATCACAGTGTGGTTTCCAAAAACATTGCTACGGGCTAGTCCCAAATGCAGTCCCAAACTCATTTCCTGAGTTGAAGATAGGGAATTTGACCCAACCACAGAGTAGCTTCCATTGCCACCAGAAAGACCAAAGTTGAACTGCATATCCAAACCAACATCCTGAATCGGAAAAGGAAACTCGGTCAAGGACCTAAATCTTTCATCTCTGAAGCAAAAAGAAAGTACATATAAACTCTATTTTTGATGCATAAATGAAAGTACATATAACCTTTAACCTGAGTTGGAGCGAGGAGGACATAATGATTGAAGGTCTAAGAAGAAAGGCAAAGATCAAGAGTTCTGCAATGTGCTCCACCAACTTGAAATTAATTTTTGAAGCCAAAAGTGGAAATTTGGGAATAAGGATTCAAAAGGTGAGATTTATTAAGCAAGTTGAGATACAGGGGTTTCTCACCTAGATTTGATATTAAATAAAAACACCAACGATATGCTAAAGAATGAGAAGGAAACACATGAGATGAGATTTCAAAAGAAAACAAAATAGTGTGATGAACCCCTGCCTGATAGAACAAACCATCATTTGCTTTTTGCCCTGAAAGCCCTTCAAATGCCCATGAACAGAAACATACATGCCATCCCTGTCAACAAATCAAGACTAAACTTACATATATCATTAGCGCATGATCTATTATCACCATGCTAACTTTAGCTTGAGCTATAACTCACTGTACATTTTCCAACTCCCTGGTATCAACAGCTTCATTTACCCTACCAGGTGAAAATTGAAAGGATTAGAAGCTAATGAACCTCAGTTAAAACTAAGAGTTGAAACTGTTCTTTCGGGAAAGTAAAATTTAAGCAGTACAGCTGCAGAGGAATAGTCAACCATCTGGAACAATCAATGCGCCCAGTGCCATCATCAATGACAACTGTAACATCAGTGACCCTCTCAGATTTATTCAACATCATTCCCACCAAATTGACCTGGGAACAACTAAAAAGGCCAATTTTCATTACTAAGATTTAGTTAGTGAGTAATGGTATTTAACAATTTCCGATGATACATTATTTAAAATACATGTCATTATATTAATCATAATAATACATGCATTTGTATTGTATTTTTGTGTGTCAATTATTAAAGATTGTGATATAATAGAAAATAAATGCACGAAAATATAAGACAGCTATAAATAATGAGAAAGCTCTGAGAAGATCACAACAAAATCCAAGACATCATTGCCTTCTTTATTGCTTAAATGCTGTTCCTTCAGCTTACCAATTCTTATTCAAATATCTGGTTTTAACTTGAAAGTTACCATTAAAAAATGGTAATTGTTACAACATTATGGTAAATTTTATTATATAATGTTAAGTTTAATCGTATAGTCAATAAATTAATAAAAATATTACTTACCATTTAAGTTAAAATAAGTACACTAAATTTTATTCAGATATTACTAATTTTAATTTGAATCTTACCATCTTATAAAATGGAGGTAAGTTTGACAATATAAACGGTAAGTTTTACAAATAAATTTGGTAATTTATTAAATAATTAAAACACACTATTTAAGTGATAAAATTTATCAATTTTTATTTAAACCTTACTATTTTTAATGTGAATCTTACTATTTCTTAAAATAGTAGATTGTGTAATTTTTATTTTGATAAATGTAAATATTTAAAAAAATGAAACTTACTGTGTAAGTGACAAAACTTTCCAATTTTAATACAAAACTTTTTTTCTTAACTTTAATGTCACCATTTTATAAAATGTTGATTTTGATTTTATGAATGGCAAGTTTTTTTGGATAGTTGAGGATATAGTAAAAATATAAAGCATACCACTAAATAATATAACTTACTCGAATCAACCAATTGAATAATAAAGGTTATGAGAGTTTGGAAAATAATATATTTGTTTTACAAATATTATCTATCATTTTTTGACAAATTAAAATTGAAATATAAACTTTAAATTTATACAAAATAGTATATGATACTATACAAGTATTATAGATTCAACATCTATAATCCTTTCAGTGTTTCTAGTCCCAACCACCACTTATGAAAAGGAAACTGAAAGAAAATGTCATGTGCAGCACACGTGCATTTTAGAAGAAGGGCAAATTTATCTCTTTATGAATTTTTCATCCAAAATATAAATAGTGAATAAAAATTCGTTTGAGTGTAGAAAAACAATTGCAGAAAGAAATGTCAACCCTAATTTGGTAATTGTGATGTTTATTACTGTCAGTTTGGAAATGTTCAAGCTTGAGAATAGAGTAAATTGACAAATCTGAATCAAAAGATTAATTGGGGATTGAGAAAAATTGTTTCTTCCCCTTTCTTTCTTTCTTTTGATTGAGTCAACTAGTCATACGTGAATTGAACTTTTGGAGGAAAAATGGTGGAGATACAAATTTGCACCTCTTCTTGAAGTGCACAGCACATGATCCTTTTCTCCAGTTTCTGCATTAGTGGCAATTGGGACTACAAATACTAAAATGATTACAGAAATTTGACTTAAAATATTAAAATATAACTTTAAGAACTAAATTATCACAAGTAACATAGTTTAGAAACTATTTTTGTAGATTGCTCAAGTAGAGTATTATGTTTAGACAAATTTATGTTTGTGTTCGAAGTGAAATCCAATCCACTATGAAATATTCAAAATTTAATTCCATAATTTACATCTTACTAGTAAAAATTATGTGATTATGTTTAAATTATACCAAAAAATTTATTCAAACTTGTTGAAATTTACAAATTATTTTTATATTTGGTAAAAAATGGTAGCATGAAGGCACCCAAGCACCACAAAAAGAGATTTTTTTTTAAGATGATATCATCTTATTTGATTCTCTTCTTCTTTTACGTGTCTAGAGTTGTTCACGAAATCTACACGAGCATTGATATCGTATTTCGTCAATGCAAGTAAACTTAATATTAGCACCATGCATTGACCATTGTTTAGGATCTTTCTGCAAAGAAGCAAGAATTCCGCACTTTCTGCAATGTTTCTGCAAGTTATTACTAGTAAAAGTCAAAAAATTTTCGTCTGAAGAGAATGAGAGGCCATGCCTCGCCTACTATTTTTAGCCGAAAAAATATTTGCAGTTTTGGCCTGTAAATATCAGGCCTTTTAAAGGAATGAATCGCACCAGCAAAAAGAAGAGAAAAATGAGAAAGTAAGAGATGAGAGAATGGCAAAAGAATTGAGAGTAATTAGAGTGAGATGGTGAGAAAAATAGAATATTTATTTTTCAAAGTTTGTTTAACTACTTTGATTTGCTATTCTCTTGTAAGATTATTTAATCGCTAGTTTCTTGGTATCTACCACTTGTACAATTATTTAATCGCTAGTTTCTTAGTATCTACCTAGTTTGGTGATTACCTTCAAATATATCAAGAAGAAGAATTTCTTAATCCATTTTTATAGTAGAAGTTTCAGCCAGACTCGTGATTTTTACCCATTTTGAAGTTTTTCACTCAAATCTTAATGTCATTACATTTTATATTTTTTATTTTTCTAGAATTATCTTATTAGTAGTTATTAATAAATTATTATTTTATTAATACCGAATGTTTTTAGAAGAGTCATTTCTAAAACTAATAGTATAATTTATTTATTTTGTGATTTTACTGTGTTTTTTATTTGCGCAAATCTCCCAACACTTTTGTCATCATTGCGCTTGTAAAGGTCCAACAAAAATAGAATTGTCCGTTGCAAATCCCGGAGCAAGACGTTCAAGATAGTATCTGTTAGCCCTAAGAGCAAATCATATAGTTTTGATTAGTAACAAATATTGATGAGAACTAATATGTTTATATTGTGTGATAGGATTTGTGAACTAAGAAGTTTAGAGTCTCATTGCCTTGAAGCTAAAATGTAAGAACAACTCCAATATGTCAAAGTGATTGAAGATTGAAAAGTTTGTTCAAGATGATTGAAGGCTTTGAAGACATGAAGTGTAGGTTGCATGTGCTTAATAGGTAAACTTTGTAAACCCTACACTCTTAAGCCTTGGAATCTATGAATTGCAATTGAGAGCACAAAACTTGATTTAAATGGTTTCAATGGTTTTGAACTTACCTAAATTATCAAGTTTTCATAAATGGTTTTTGTATTTAAAAGGTCTTTAATGACTTATCTTTGAGGCTAGAATGTTTTCCAACTTGTTTGAATTGATTTGAACGTATTTTGACAAAGTTTGAAAAATTCGAATGCAAGATTCGGATGCAGGATAAAAAATTCGGTCGTCCGAATTTCCTTGCACAATGAACAGTACCACTGTTCGTGTGGACAGTACCGACTATTTTTTCAGAGAAATTCGGCCGCAGTTGGAAAAATTTGGTCGTCCGAATTTTTTCAGCATTGTGAACAGTAATGAACAGTACGCCCGAAATTTTCGACCAAAAATTCGATCGTCCGAATTTTCTGAAACTAGCCATTACTAGCCGTTTTATGACTGTTAAAGCCAATTTTTCAAATCTATAAAAGCCACAAACTCCAGATTTTTGAAAGAACTTTTGAACATTCAAAATCCTTCATGCTCTAACTTGTTTTACATTAAAATTATTTAAAAAGCTCTCATATTGCCTTGTGCTCAAAAATTAAAATTCGAGATTCCAAAGGCAAGAAGTGAAGTGGTGCTAGCAATTGTATTCATCCACCAAGAAGTGTTGGTACCATTCAAACTCTCTCTTTATATTATTGTTGTGATTGATACAAGGTTGTCAAGAGACATAAAACCATTGTGGAGGGTGAGCCATAGACTAGATTAATCAAGGTTGTTGTGTAAAACCCATTAGTGAGGGTGAGCCTTGGATTAGATTGGTCTAGGTTGTCTAGTAACATAAAACTCTTTGTGATAAGAGTGAACCTTGTTTATTATATTACAAAGGAGGTTGTTGTGGTAAAACCCATTGAAGGGTGGGCCTCTTGTGTAATTACTTGGATTAAGCATATAGTGAATTGATTGAAATCCTTGAGTGTTGACTCAAGGTAGTAGATGTAGATCTTGGAGAGATTGAACCACTATAAATCGTGTGTTCATTTCTTTATAGCTTTACTTGTTTTACATACTTGTGTTATTATTATTGTTTATAATTGTTGATTGATTGGTTGTGGTCTTACAGTTTAATAATCTTGTCTTAACTATCAAATCACATATAAACTTGAAGTTTGTGAATTTAAAGAATAGCTTTTATTAAGGCAAAGGATTTGCAAAAAAAAAGAAAAAGATTTTCGATAATTAGCCAAAGATCTAATTCACTCCCCCCTTAGGTCTTTCAGTCTCTCTCCGGAATGACAGCAGTCGTTACAGGAGAGGCACGAGGAATTGGGCGTGCAATTGTGGAGGAGCTAGCGGAACTAGGTGCAACCATATACACTTGTTCGAGAAAAGAAGCAGAGCTCACCTAAGTCTTGCAAGATTGGGCCTCCAGGGGTTTCAAAGTCACCGGTTCCATCTGTGATGTATCCTCCAGAGAGGAAAGAACGCAGCTCACGGAGAAGGTGTCCTCTTTCTGATGGCAACCTCAACATACTGATAAACAATGGTCAAACTATCTCCAGCTGCTGCGGTTTCTGCTGAGCAGTATGATCTGCATATGTCTACCAATCTTGATTCTTGCTATCATATATCTCAACTAGCATATCCTCTTCTCAAAGCTTCTGGAACTGTAATTATTGTGTTCATTTCCTCCGTCTGCGGTCAGATAAGTGTGCATCTTGCAGCTGTTTACGATATAAACGTAAGTTTTACAAATAAATTTGGTAATTTAGTAAATAAGTAAAACTCACTAATTAAGTGATAAAATTTATAAATTTTCATGTAAACCTTATCATTTTAATGTGAATCTTACCATGTTGTAAAATAATAAATTACGTAATCTAAATGGTAATTTTCACTTAAATAAATATAAATGTTTAAAAAAGTAAAACCTACTACATAAGAGGCAAAACTTACCAATTTTAATATAAAACTCGGCTTTCTTAACTTTAATTTATTATTTTATAAAATTTTAATTTTGATTCTGCAAATGATAAGTTTTATTTGGATAGTTGACGATTTAGTAAAAATATAAAACTTACCTCTTAAATAATGTAACGTACTAATTTTTATAAATATCTTACCATTTTCACTTCAAATCTTACCGATTTAATAAAATAGTAAGATTTGTAATATATATTGTATTTCATCTAAACCATTGGTAACTAAATAAAAATGGTAAAACATACTAATTAGGTAATAAAAGTTACAAATTGGCATTCGAACATCGAATTTAACCATTTTGTACTCAAATTATATCATTTATTGAATGATAAATTTTGTAATATTAGAGGTGAGTATGGTTAAATAATAGCTAATTTAACAAACGAATTAAAACTTATTAATTACAATTCGAACTCAGTAGCTAAATTGTTATGAGAGTTTGAAAAAAAAAAGTTTCATTTAGGAATGTTATTTGTCATTTTTTGAAAAATTAAAATTAAAATATAGACATTCGAATTTGGACGAAGGAGTACATGATACTATATAAGTATACTAATACGTATCTAATAATATAATTACACAAATATACGTATATTTACATATTTATACATACCTACGTACTTATGTATATATATACATACACATATATGTTGTTAGAGAGAGAAGCAATGGTTTGAGGTCTGTCGCAATGGCGCCTTCCTTCAAAATGTTCTTATTACATTAGTATTTGCTCCAATTTGCAAGCATTATCCATTTACTGTGCGGTTAAAATATTTTCATAGCTTTTTATTCTTTTATAAGAATGTAAAGGAAAAGGGCAAAAGGAGTTGTATCCTCTTTTAAAAAATTAAAAAAGAGTTGTATACCCATATACCAACGGTTAAACTTCAAAAAGGGAAAAGAAGGAAGTTCCATTACAAGGTTATGAAAGTAAAATTTTATCATTTCCATAAAAAAAAATGGTGGTCCAAATCCTCTCGCTCAAATTCCTCCCTCATTCTTTCCCTCATCAATATAATACTGCCACGAAATAAATTTTATTTTATAAAAATAAAAATTATATACCTTACTATAAATAGAAGAACTCTAAGAGGAATTGACTTACTCATTATATTAAAAAATTAAAATTTATAAACTTTATCATTGTTGATTTTTAATTGTAAATAATGGAAGTGCTAAGTTGTCTTTATTGTGTTGACACCAAAAGGCATTGGATTGCTATTCAACTATAATAGTATTTTGTTTACAATAATATACAAAGTATTTGTAGTATATATAATTGTACCGTTTTATTTTTGTGAATGTTCCAAGTTCTAATCATGAGCTTCAAGGCTTTTATGTCCAATGTCAATAATCCAAATTAAGAAAGTAGGCAGTGATTGAAATTACAGAAGTACCCTCATTTTCCCCAGTTTGGATTTGACCAAAATTTCTGCTAAGAATCTTCTCACAACAAAACTTCAGGCAGTAATCGAGTAAATTTGCCATCTCACAGCAAAATTGAAATACACTTTCCAATATTTCCCACAGAACAGCGACGAATATTCACGGTTCTTGAGAATTGAGATCCATATTGATCCTTAATGCATCATTTAATGTAAAATAAAATCATTTCCCCGCATCAGGGCAACTCCGAAAGATAATCTATATGGAAGTCCAATTACCATTTTATTTAAGAAATAAAAAAACAATGAAGAATAGTGAAGGAGGCAGGAAAAAAATTCAGATACGGTCAAAAACATACAAATCCAAAATCTCTTGCGTATTTCTAATGCTATTGAATGGTTAAACTATAACTAGAAAAGAAGAATTTCAATCAACCATGCTGTTGCTCCTTCCACCATAAACCAAGCACTGCACATAATGAAGTTACGATTATCACTTTTCAGCTAGTTTCTCAGACATCGGTAAAAAAAAAAAAAAAGTTCCGGAGAGTCCAAAGAACCTAAAATGTTAAAGGTGTGTTACATCCAAGTTAGTGTCTAGACTTCTTCCTTGATGACTTGGATGAGGGCTTAGATTGCTCGGTGCTGGAATTTTGTGAGTTTCCTTTGGCATTGGCGGTCTGGTTTGATTTCGTAATGGCATTAGTGGCAGTCTCCTTCACCACTGCACCCTGAGAACCTCTAATTTGTGCCGCTCTCTTGTCCTTTCTTTTTGGTCTGTAAGTCGATCTTTCCCTCTTAGGTAGCCACCTTTCTGGATCTGGAGGAGGACCCGGGTTTGCAGGGTCAAAGCCTTTTGGATACTTGGGCTTTCTTTTCCTCTTCTTCTTTGTTTTCTCCTTAGTTTTGGCTTCATATGCTTCAGAAATAACCACTGTCGTACCATTCTCGGTAGGCTTCGCCCCAGAAGTTTTCTCTAAACCATCTACGTCAACAGCCTTTAAACCAGGCAGTGGTTTCAGCTGTTTCTCATAAGCTTCTGCTTTCTCAACATGAGTATAAGCAGCTGTCTGAATTAACCCTACCAAAGCCTCCATACTACCATGGCTTTTAACCAAATCCTCATAGAGACGCGCTGCCTCTTCCTTCTTTCCGTGCTTGAGCTTAAATGCAGCAGCCTCTTGCATGACAATATTAAGCTTATTGTCTTCCGTCATGGCATCTGACCACCATTGAATTGCAGAATCAAACACAGCCTCAGCACCATCAATGTCTCCAGCTCGCTCTTTAAGAGAGACAACGGTGGCAACAGTAGCAGGCATGTGCTGGATGTCAGCTATTTTTGCTAGAGAGTCAGCTGCAACTTGCAGATGGCCTGCAGTGGCAGCAATCTGGGCTCTTGCAAGCAGGACAACCTTAGATTTCTCAGGAAACTTATCTGCAAACTGACCCAGTATTTCCTCAGCTTTGCCAGCCTTGTTTTCTCTCACATGTACTGCAGCTTGAAGAAGTACAGGCATTACACATTGAGGAAATATGCCAGGAAGTGCAGCAACTAGTTCCCTGGCCTGTAGATTTTACATGATTTTAGTGAAGAATTTCAGTCAGAGAACCTATTGCAGTATGATGAGATTAAGTTTGTCATGTTATAGTCTAAAACAGTGTGGAAAAACAGATATAAACCTATGCCAGCTATAAACAGGTCACACCTGGTCCATCTTATTAGAATGTAGTAGTAGCAGCATACGATTCAGGTATACTGCTTCTTTTTGCTTTTGTGAAAGCTTTAGGTCAACTCCGCGAGCAAGTTGAAACTTTTGTGTTCCATCACCTTTCTCAAATAGTCTGTCAAGTTTCCTTAGACCATCAGAAACATCTTTAGCTCCTTTCAAAGCAATAAGATTGTTTATCGCCACAGCAAGTGATAAGTCATCATCGAGATTTTTCTTGATGATATCAGTATAGGACTCGAGGGCCTCTTGAGTGTTTCCAAGGACCTGAATGAATGTAATGCAATAGAATAAGGGCATCTCAACAATAAACTAAAGGACGCAGAAAAAATATTTCATTACCTGCTGAACATATGCCAATTGAACAGAAATAGGTGCCAATTCAATTTCAACCTCATCATCAGCTAAATTCTCGTCCATCAGAGTTTCCTGACCAACTCTGCAAAAATCAATAGTATATTGCGTGAAGCAGTCATCCATACAAAAAGTTTGATTGAAAAGTGTATTATCATAGGGAACTGCATTCTTTCATTGTCCGTGCTTAATTCTCCTCCATCAATGTCTTTTTTTAAATCCAGGAAAAGGAAACTAGAAGAGGCAGCCCATAGATAACTCAAGAGCAAATGATATCTAAGCAAAAACGGAAAATGTGATAAAAGACCTATTAGGCTATGGCGCTTCTAAACAAGAGGAACTCAAAGAACGAAGTAAATAATCAAGCAAAAGTCGACATATTCTTGTTATCCTCTATCAAAAAAGTTGTAAGACACTGAAAAGGGGTAAGCCTTCAACTGGACTATTACCGATTAGATTCAACACGATTACAGACAAATAATCCACCCAAATCAAGACTAGCATTTGATCCTGACATCACCTATGCATAATTTAGAGGACACTATTTATTTCTCCACAAAGGTAATAGACCCCTTTTAAAGGAGCTAGAGTTCTCCAAGAAAGTAATCAATATAACAACAAGCATAGAAAACTACTAATATAAAAAATCTATTTTGATCTCTTGATTGAATTCCTGTAGAGGTAAATTGAGAGTACCATCATCGTAAATCATAATTTTGAAAACCAAGAATGAAGATCCAAGTAAATAAGAATAATACCCCAAGGATGGACATAAGACTTGCAAATAAATAATGGGACTCCTAAGCGTAAGATAATGCAGTCACACAGGGACTCGTAAGGGAAAGTTGAAGAATGCTAGTATTTCAATACCTTTGAAGGTTGCAATTAAAGGGAAAGCATAACAAGGGAATCAGATGCTGCCGAACAAGGTCACAAGGATGCAGAAAAATGATCTACATATGAACGTATGATTGCCTAGGCAAGAACAATTTGTTCCTGCCCCAGAAGGCATACCAATTAGAACCCAGAAGATTCCTAATTAAAGAGACCTGTCATTTTCCTAGCTGAAGAATTCACATTTAAGGAAAATCTGGACTTCTTCTCACTGATAGCTTACAGAAACATACAGGAAAAGAAGAAAAACAAGATGCAGTTAGATTCCCAAACATGGAGAAACATTACTTTCTTAGCTATGTAATGTCTATGAGATTACTTTTTACTTGCTTTATGGAAACTCTTCTGGAACATAAAAAATTATCCTAAGACACATCAAAATTGCACAGGAATATGGGCATGGTCTAGACATATACCTCCCTGGAGAATAATTCAAAAAAAGAATACCAATTATTTTAAATGTGTGCCATGTATATTTAGTCATATTGCTTCATGATTCCAAAAGAAATGCATTTGGTAATTCTAAGGATGCTAACTTTCTTGAATTTTATATTTACACAATTGGACACTAAGTGGATTCTCCAATTTACTGACTCCTAATCCTTAAAACATGTCCATCTAACACTGCATTTTATAATCAAATTCCACAACCAGAAAATAACATTGTGCAAGTTAAAGCAATAACAACTGGAATTTTATAGTCTTATATAGCAATTCACCTTCGAGCCGATAATAAGAGCTGCTCTGCATCCACATACTTGCTTCTTTCAATTAGGGAGCGAGCAGTGTTATATGCCAACTCAAAGCTGCTTGTTGCCTTGACTCTAAGTGAGTCTATTGTGCCCTGAACTTCAGAAGCTCTACCAGCAGAAACCAAACAAGCTATAACATTTATTTCTAGTGAATCTATGTTCGACTTGAGAAGCTTTTGATAAATATTGACAGAAGCATCAAACTTCCCTAGACGATACAAAATCTGTGACTCTAACAGCATGGTTGCAGAACTTCCATCCTGTCCTCTCAAAGATTCCAAAGCTTCATCCAACTTATTTTGCCTATATAAACAGTATGCCTTCAAGGAAATAACAAAAATCAAGATTTTAAGATAAAATCAAAATGATGGGTAATATTTAAATCTCAAGGGGATAAAACATTGCAAGAAACCAACTGAATGATATTGCTCAAAAGATATGCACTTTAGAGTGAAAAAGTTATCCAAGTCAAGGATTAATATTTTTTGTAAAACGCATAAAAATATAATTTCATGATTAAGTGTCATGCATTTTACTATTTTCTGCACTTTTTCATATGTTTGGGTTGCTTTTTTTACTGTCCCAGCAGTGATGCTCATAGGATGACAAGAAGATGGATTACGTAAATCGATTGACAATGACAGCTTGAAATGTGGAAGCCTTCAATCGCCACAACACCGTCATCTAATAGTCCAGTTAAATTTGTCTTCCTCCTTTTGCAGTTTTTAGTCCAGGCCTAAGGATGTTATGGTCAGGATAAATGTAATTTTCCTTAACTAACAAGCCAGAAACTGAAAGGACAAAAAGACAAAGTCAAATGGTTTGCTATCAACTGAGCAGTTGATGGACACAATTTGCAATGTGTATGATGCTATGTGTTCTATGAATGAAAGACAACACTGTGACAGTAAACGTTCAAATCAAAACCATAGTCGCTTCACCCATACATGTCTTACCACTGGTGCCTTCAACCACTATGGTGCTTCCCAATAAAGTACTTGAAAGGAAAGGTGCAGAAGCTGCAACATTAACTCATAGCTTAACTGACTTCATACTACTTATTTTATCAAAATGATAATAATAGGAATGACTCAATAATTCTGCTTACTCTGCAATAGTGAATTCAACTCAAAATGGCGCATTTATCATAAATGTTACTCCCTCCATCCCGAAATACCAGCTCCATTTGCCACTTTCACATAGATTAAGAATTCACTGAAATCTATAAAACTCAAAACAAAAAGACTTACCTGGCCTTTTCTTAACATTGAATACATCTCCTAGTTTAACTATAATTCATTAATTAGAGCACTTGAAATTTGGGATAGGTAGTAGTTAAAAAAAGGGTAAGAATGGAGAAAACTCATTAAAATTTCACTGGTGTTACAAATAGAGTAGATGTAATAGGACACATAGAAAAGGAAAATGGAGCAAATATTTCGGGACAGGAGTATCCATCGAAACTTTTTATAATTTAAAGATCTCAGCACAATGGTAAGATGATCCAAAAATTTTGAAAACTAGTAATAAAACATAGCCATCAAAAACCCAAATTCTTTTGATTTTTCAGGATGCACGAAGATCTTGTTCTTATAACAAATCGATGCATTCCCTACTGAATATGTTGAAACTCAACACTAGTCGAGTCTCCTTAGCTCATTATACGCCTAGTTTCATGTTTGCCATCACATTTCAACTGTATTCAAGATCGCATTTTCTAGATATTACCAAAGGGCAGAAACAATGTGAAATTTGGAAGGATTAGTTAACTCCAATCGGATTCAGGATTTCGTATTCCTAAAAGCATATCATATATGAAAAGCCATCAGAGGAATATGGAGATGACAAAACTGGAAACTATAGAAAACCAGGACATGAGATTATGAATCAAAAAGATGTACTCCCTTGAAATAATTTTTGAAGAATTAATGGAAACTGAGACCGAGACTTCCTTTTTTAGAATTAAGGTTCCACTTGTTCAATGAGTAAGGCTGAAAGAAATAGGAGGAGGAAGAATTAAATTTATAACAATTTGATTTGCTAAAGGCTTTAGAAATGAAAATGAAAACAAGGAAAATAATGTAAAATCAAGAATTTTGTCCAAGGCTTTTACTGTTTACTGCAGGAGAGATGCTTCTCCAAGAAAAGTTTCAAAATCTACCAATGAGTAAAAGATCAAGAAAATCTTATTCTTTTCCTAAACATATCCCGGAAGATCTTTTTTGAGCTTCTTTTTCCCTTGTGTTAAGGTGAGACAAACAGAATCTGAAAAGAAACCAGCTAATTCATTGACCTCTTATACTTGCTAACATATCCAAAAGTCAAATATATTTGTATAACAGCGGAACAAATGGCAACTGGACAATTATTGGAACAACTATTTCAGCTAAATAATACATATCTTTTATTTTCATTTTGAAACTAAAGACTACGAAGGGGAAATGAAATTTATCGTGCCAAATGCACGAGTCTCCTACATCTGATTTGAATCAAATAACAGCATACAAAATTTTATCTAATGCTGGAGTAATAAGTATTATCCACTGGATTTTGCTCTTAAATTTTTCTGGTAGAATAAAAAATTTACAGTTTGAAAGACTAAATTTGGTTTTCCATAAAATGTAACTGGTATATTCATATCTCCATATTCAGGATATCCATGTCTTTTTGTCCCTTGGCAGAGAGAATGAGCAGGGAAAGTGAAGTGGGAATTCCTGATAATTTAATATTCGCACAGATAAAAAGGTGCAAGGCTCAAGGCACAAACAAGGCACGCCTTTGTGTAATTACAGCTGGGAATTTTTTTTAAAAGAGAAAAAAAGGAAATGAAAAGACACCCATTTTACCTGAAAAAAAAGGAAACTAAAAATGATGATTGGGTGTTTGAAGATTTAGATTTGACTTGGTTTGAGGTTTCTAGGGCAGCTGAAGTAAATGAACCACACTACTCATCTAGTACAAAAGAAGCTAGAGCTTCTTGTTTTCAACTTCACATTCTACTTTAAGGTCATCGTCTCCCAAGTGTTCCTAGTTTTGATGAGTATGACGAAGATGAGGAAGAAGAAGAAGACACTCTTTTAGAGAAAGAGGAAGAAGAAGAATACACTCTTTTAGAGAAAGAGGATCAAGTTGAAGATATTTCTCCAGGGAATTCGGATGATTATGATGATTAGGCATTAGAATCTTTGGTTGTTTCATTTAACTATGCTATTTATGATTATCTATTATTACATTTTCTAAAATTCACATGTCAAGAATATATATAATATTTATAAACTTTTTATATTAAATGGGCGCTTTTTGTAAAAAAGGTGCAGCCTTTTTGTGCCTTGCGCGTCAAGGCTCTAGACCCCCTTTGTGCCTTGTTGAGCCTTGGGCGTTTAACATAGAAGGCAAACCATTACTTCCTCCGTAATTAATCTGCCATACATGACAAAAGCATATTTTTACCTTTCCTTGCATTTCTTTTCTACATCCTCGCAAAATTCACTTCAAACTCACCCTA
The DNA here is from genome assembly GCA_030512225.1 of Rauvolfia tetraphylla. Lineage (NCBI taxonomy): Eukaryota > Viridiplantae > Streptophyta > Magnoliopsida > Gentianales > Apocynaceae > Rauvolfia > Rauvolfia tetraphylla. The sequence continues at coordinate 1,740,278 of JAJQKT010000023.1, forward strand.
GTCACTCAATGAACCACCAAGTTTTTTACTTTTTCCGCAGTCTAACCTATACAAGAATGGGAGGCATCATTCCTTTAAAGAACAGGCATCCAGAAATTCTGCAGTGCCTTGGTATTAATGCCCCCCAACACTACCTTAAAGAAGTGCCCGTTCCTCAAGCAAAATCCAAAAGCAAAGCAAATAAACCTACATGCAACCAGTTAGCCAAGTTCAACACAGCTTAGAAAAGCAAAGGTAAGAGAGCTAAGTTTTCCTCTTTCTTCAAATCAAACTCCAAAACATCCCACAATGACAAATCAAATAGCCAAAAACATCAAAAACTAAACTTACACATATAGAACGCTGAATACCTTGAAGAAACAAAAATCAACCTCTATTCTTCTGGAAAATCCCTGAATTGCCCCAAGAGCTCCATCAATGTCATCTTTTTTTATCAACGACACAACTTTACATCGAACGGCATCCTCGTCATTTGGCGCAACCGCAAGCACTGAATTAAAAATATTTCAAAAAAAGAATCATCGTAAAACCGGACTCTATCATACGTATAACCTACATATACATATACGAATCGTACAAGAAGAAAAATTGAACCTTGATCTGCAACTTTGACGGCTTGATCAAATTCCGACCGTTGGATGTGGCGATTGAGAGCTGCGAAAAGGTCTTCAATTACAACTGCTGGTGCCGCAGCAGCTGAAGGCTTCGGTTTCTCTTTGGCCTTTGGAGCCATTGCTAAAAAATCTCAAAATATTTCCTCTGTGATTTTTCTGTATAGGTAGTACTAATTTAAGGATTCAACCAAAAATCTTGCTGGAGATGAGCTTCTGCATTTGCTGTTGCTTCAGGACTTCCCAACTTTCAGAAAATGAACAACGAGGGGGATTAGATGCAGGGATTTTGGGGAGAAGGTGGAATGGGCATTGGCCCAATTCTAAGGCCCAAAATTCTTTCATTATGGCAAACTCGGGGCCCGTTCTATCTGTATTTGTCACTATCTCAAAGCCCAAGTATTCCAAACCACAATTGAAAAGACAATATTCTTAGTTGGAGTATTTTTTTTTTTTAACACTTGATATCTTTATTAATTAAAAAAATAAATTTAAATTAATTCCCATTCAACAGGGTCTAAGGCAATGCTTGGCCAAGAACTTTTGACTTAGTTGGAGTACTATGATTAAATCCCAATCTATTGTAACCCTTGATACTTTTTTCTCTTGAATGAGCATAGCTCTATTGACCAGGCTCAACCAGTGGACCTTAATGCCAGCTAGTGATTTCTTGGCCAAGAGCGAGAAGAATGAAGGATGCTACTTGAGGAAGCCGTTTGATTCCTTTGTTTTTGAGAGCTGACCATGAAGGTGTCTCACACGTAGGGTAAATATTGTGCCAAATATGTGACTCCACTAGGCACTTAAACCCTGTTTGTATTCATGGAAATGGAAAGAAAGGAAAGGGAAGGGACAGAATGATTGAACATTTTTAGTATTTGGATTAATTTTTTATAAATAAAAAGAAATGAATAAGGGGGACATAGAGGGATTAAATTTAGTTTTAAAAGATAAGTCTCCAATGAATAAGGGGGACATAGAGGGATTAAATTTAGTTTTAAAAGATAAGTCTCCAATGTGAACCGAAATGAAAAGACATTGGAACATCTTCAATGAAATTTTTTAAATTAACCAAATTATCTTTATCTTAAAATATTTATATTTATATAAAAATAATAATAAATATATAAATTAATAGTTATTTTTCCTTTCACTCTTACTAACTATCCAAAGGTCACAATATTTCAATCATCTCTTTTCCTTTTCTCTCCTTTCTCTTCTCTCTCATTACTCTCCTTTCCTTTCTCTTCCTCTCCCTCAATCCAAACGGGGCCTTAGAGTTATGGGGAATCCTTTTTGTAATCTTAACCTAAGTTCTCTATTTTCCTTTAATAAGATCCTTTCTTTATCCCAAAAAAAACTTAGCTTTCTTCCGTTTCTTTTTCTTTTATTTTTTTATTTGTAATAAAGTAGGAGTGAAGTGAACAAACAAGTTGAAAGCTTAAAAACTAAATATGAAAGTTGAAATTTGAATCTAAACCTAAAAATTAAATTAAGTAATGCTAATTTATTACTGAATTCTAAAAATTAGAAAATTAATTGTATTCTTTTTCAAAAAAAACTTTGAAAGCGATTTTTTTTTAGTTGGACCCTCTTAATTAACACTTTGAAAAATATCTCATTAGTTAAAATAAAATGTCAAAAGAATTTGTAAACAAAGAATCAACATTTATTTTATTTAGTAATAGTTTCACAATGTAGTTTATCGAATTTATTATAAAATTATGAAAAAAGATATTAGTCCTAAAGCATTGGTTGTTAGTCCAAGAGATGAAACTTTACTTTTCGAAGCAAATTTACAACATTCCACTATAAGGTTCCTAAAAGAATTCAATAGAAATCAATTTTAGAAAAAAAAAATTAAATGGGATTTAGACACTATTTGTCCACCTAGTACAAATCAGTCAACAGAAGCCACAACTTTAATAATTCAGAAGTCCGATGGATCTGTAAAAATTTCTTTTGATAAATCTAGGACTATGCCACCTAGACATTCTGTTTCAGAACTATCTTCCTATATTCATACTGATTATATTAAATTATCAAGTGTCGATTTTTCTCCAACTACTCCTACTCCCTTTTATACCCGAGACAAAGATTCTGATGAACAATTTGATTTTAACCCAATTTTATCTCAAGTTGATGCTCAATTAAATACTATTTCTTCAAATAATTTCATTTTGAACAAAGATATACTTAGGACTTGGTTTAATGATCCTAAGTGGGCTACTCAGAGAAAATAGTTTTTCTCTTCTTTTTCACCCCCGGAAAGGGATTCTATTCGCCAACACTAGTATGATGATATGCAGGGCATAGGCATGCATATTGATTTTTCAAATGGTTTGCAATTTACCATCTGAACATAAGATATTAAATTCGATTTCTTAAAATTGGCACACTGAATCAAATTCTGTTATATCTTCTATCAATCCACCTTTAGGCCTGGTTTGTTTCGCAAAGGAGATTGTGCAACGCAGTGTAAAGGAATTAAGAGAAAAGTTGATTCAAATATGTAAAGTAATTTAAAAACATCATGAGATTGAAGAACCAACCTGAAAAATCGAAGAGTATATATGAAGAAAACATCATGCATTGTTAGGTATTAGCATTTGAATTTTGAGGATGAAATCCTTTTAAGGGGGAATGAATGTAACATCCCATCTTTTAAACATTTTATGTGTGTTCGTTGTGTGATAAAATATATAATTTTGGCATTAGTAAATTAGGTTAATTTTTAGATTTTTCTTCAGAAAAAAAAGAGGTGGATAACTCCTCAGGTGGCAAGTGTCACTTGAGGGGATGACTCCTCAATTCTCAAGTCGATAAACCGACTTCACCAAAGGACCCTATATATATCAATCTTTTGTTTTGTCTTTTTGTTTCCACCTATTTCATTTTTATTTCTCTCCTTCCTTTCTCTGTTTTTTTTCTCCTCTTTGGTTGCTCTCGGGAACTCTCAATCCTTTTACTTCTTGGCTTGATTCCTCTTGGTCCATTAAGGTAATAACTCTATTATTTTCTTTTGTTTGATTACCTTGTTTGTTCATAATTTCTTTCACCTTATAGTATAAATTATTTATTTAGTAGAAATTGTTGATTTTAGTATAACCCTATAGTATAAATTGTTTATTTTAGTATGAATTTTTTTAGTATAAAACAAATCTATATGTTTTAGAATTTGAAATAAATTTGATATTTGTAAAATTTTATTAAATATATAATTATTAGAATAGAGTTGATATTTATGGTGTTTATGAAATTTTTATGAATTATACCATATATTTGAGGATAGAATAAATAAAATAAATAAATACTCTTTTTTATTTTAATTTGAGTTAATTTTCTTTGTTTTAATTGCAACTTTTATATTTGAGAATTTGAAATATTAAAAGTGGATAAATTTTGAGATTTGAGATTTAAATTAAATTGATATTTTTATTCTCCTAAAATGATATTTTTATTCTATATATTTTTCTCTTAAAAATTTACTATTTAGTGTTTGAGAATATTTATTCTTTGTGAAATTTCATAAAAAAAATATTACATTAATATACATATAAAAAAATTTGAGAATATAATAATAATACTATTGTATTATTTTATTATAATACAATAATATTTTTATATATAACTATTTATAAAAATATATATTTATACAGTATTTAATAATTGAGTGTTTTTATAATTGTAAGTTTAGGCTTAAACTTATACCTAGGGTATTCTGAAGAGACCCGCTTGACAACTTAGAAATTATCGTCTTCAGGGTTTTCGATCAAGGGTTTAGCTATTTGAATTTGTAGAAAATTCGCGTGTTTCGTAAAATAGCAAGTAACTCTAACACTTGCTACCAGGTGAGATTACAAATTCCAAACTCACTATATTTTTAGTGTTATCAAAATTTACTATTCACAAGTGAAAATATATTATTTTATTTTGAGGATTTCTTCTACTACTTGTTTTAAATTGGAGAGATTCTCCACGAGAATTACTTTAATTATTTGTTTTAAATCGGAGAGTTCTCCACCATATATTTTACTTGTGCCTTAGAAATATTTCGAAGTAGTGCTCCAAATAAGTATTTATTTAATTTGAAATATTATAGTATTTGAACATTATCTATAAATGCAAGTCATCTTTGAGAAATATTTTATTGTGTACTTTTAGAAAGTCATGTACATTTTCATGGTATATTTAGAAAACTTGCATTTACATGTTTGGACTGGCGGGCGGTTGTTATTTTGAAGCTATGTTGAAATTTGATTTGGTTATGAATTTGGAATCATTTGAATGGCTACTTGAATAACCTTTATGTTTGAAAAGGTACATAAAAACTCCGTCCTGACCACATATGATTTGGATATGATATGAGCCTAAAGCGTCAGTGGATTGCACTGTATGTGGCTAGTCCCCCATACTAAGGCCTCTTCTGCTGGCGTGGAACGCGCAAACTGTGTATTGTGGATCCACTTGATAAAGACGTAGTATGTCAGGGATGGCGTGGCCCAGCTGGTACTACGGGCTTTTGTCTGCGGTCACTTAACAGTGAGTCAAAAGGGGCTCAATGTTAAGGTTGATCACCAGAGTTGGACTGGTAGGTGCCCCAAATCCTTAGCTTGGGATTTGTATAGTTGATATTGACTACGGAATGTCGAGATTTGTTTCCTGATGACTCCGTTATTGGCTCCGGTAATTCTACAGTTGAGCAAGAATCTGAATCTTTGTCACATTTGAAAAATTTTGGTTTGAGGAGCTATGTTGAGGTGTCTTGATTCGCTCAAACTTTCCATCTAAGCCCAAACCTGATCATGAGATTTTGTGCATTATTTTGGAACAAGAAAACTTAATTGAATATAAAACACTTTTGAACTACTGTGCATATGCATCTACCCTCATATTCTGGAAACCTCATATTTTGGAAACACACCAACACACACGTGAACTCACTGAGTTTTCTATCTCACACGTGTTTTTATTTAATTGTTATTTTTAGATGTCATAAATCATAGATCAGAACAACGATTCTTTGATTTGCTTCGGAGTTAGCTCGTTGAAGGGCTCACATATGTGTTCAACAAGTTTGTGCCCTTTTCTGTTACCTTTCGCTAGAGAGCGAGAGAAGTCTGTTTTACAGCTATTTGTAAATGAAGGTTGAATTTAGATAATATAAGATATAGGATCTGCCTGTATATTTATACACTTCCGTTGATGTTTTCTATAATTGTATCATATTGTATTATACGTATACTTTTCTCCTTCATTTTCCTCCGAACGAGATTCGTAGTTGCACACATTAGTGCTGAGAGGCATGCTAGTACCTTACTCAGCCACAGTGGAACCTAGCGGAGGAGTTGGGGGTATCACATAGGGAGAATATTTTATTGTGTTTACAAAATTACCCTTCCCTTGAAATATCTAATTATGATAAAATTTTCATGCTCAATCTTAAAATACTTTTAAACATGATGTAGGAATTTTATCTTTGATAATTAATTTTATTTATTTTAGACTCATAAAAACTTGCAATTCTCAAGAAGGGAAAAAATACTACCCAAAGACTCATAAATAAGAAAACCTCAATAATGCAATATATAAATGGAATTTGTTATATTTTGAGAGAGAAAAATAGTCTTTTAAAACCAAATACTTTTCAATCCGTCCACTCTTGGACAGATTACTTTTCCTCCTTCTCTCCTCTGAATCAAACGAAGTAAAATGCTCATTTAATTTCTCTTTTACTTCCCCTCCTCTTTTCCTCCCTCTTTTCCTCCTAACCAAACTAGGCCCTAGAGACAATTTTGGTCCCACATCAGGCACTACTATTAATGCATCACCTTTCAAAGCAATTTCAGAAATTGAAAAGACGGCCACTACAAAAGATATAGACAACGTTGTACTACAAAATAATTTTACAAACAAATTATTACACTTAGTTATTGAAAGACAATTGTCCCAACCATCCACTTCTTCAAAACAAATGATGTCCCTTCCACCTGATGTACACCTCAAACACCTTTATTTAAATTTCCAGCAGTTCCACCCAATGTACAATTCAGAAAAGCAAAAGAATCAGATGAATTACTTTCTAAAATTACAAAAAGATTAAATAACTTAGACCTTAAAAATGTTAAACAAATAAAACCATTTGTTAATGTTATTTGGGAAGATGAAAATCAGTTTACACATATACATGATACCTTCCCAGAACAAATTAACAAATTAAAAAAGATTTCTCCAAAATTTAGAAATAGAGATTATTATGCCTCAAAATTCTATTATGCTAGACCATCTTTTCCTGCTATGATGTTTGAAAAATCTTTCAATTTTATACAATTCGATGGAAGTTCAATATATGAATAGAATATCGATGAATTTTATGAACTACAAATTATTAGAACATGTGAAGCCATGGGTATGACTAGTAATTCTTATAAAGCAAAAGGATTTTTTGAAGAAAAAAAAAGATGTGTTGAAGTTTTACAACTTGGTTTTACTGATATGTTAAAAGTATGATTGGATAACTATGTTCTCCTGCTAACAAAATTCATATTATGAAAGTAAAAAAGGTTGTTACAATTGGTTCTTTGGATAATACTGCATCATCTCAACTAAGATAACTTTAAAATTTTAATTGCTTAGGATAATTTTTAATCAATTAATATAACTTTAAACTTATTAGTCTTAAACTTTTTGATTGGTTAGGATAATTTTTAATCAATTAAGATAACTTTTAAACTAATTATTATTTAAAAATTTAATTGGTTAGGATTATTTTCGATCAATTAAGATAACTTTAAACTAACTTATAAATTAATTTTAATTTTAAATTATGAATATTAAGTTACTCTGTAAAAGTATGACATTTTAATTATTATTTTAAAATTTTATAATTATTTAGAATCATTTTCAATCTATTAAAATAATTTTAAACTAACTTATACATTAATTTTAATTTTAAATTATGTATGTGAAGTTACTTTGTAAAAGTAAGGGACTTTAGTTATTACTTTGAAAATTTTTGGAATGGTTAAAATTATTTTTATTTTATAAAAATAATTTTAAATGACTTATATTTTAATTTTGAATTTTGAATTATCTAAATTTCTTAGAGTTTTTACTTCTTTAATTGGTCTTTAAAAATTTGATTGGTTATGATAACTTTCAATCTACTTAAATAACTTTGAAATAGCTTATTCTTTAATTTTAATTTTGAATTCCGTTTATTAAGTTACTTTGTAAAAGTAAAAAATTTTAATTATTACTTTAAAAACTTTTTATTGGTCAAAATTATTTTCAAATTATTAAAATAATTTAAAATACTTATATATTAACATGAATTTTAAATTATCAAAATTTCTTAAATTTTTTAATTTGTCTTCAAAATTTTGATTGGTTAGTATCATTTTCAATCTATTAAAATAACTTTAAACTAACTTATATATTAAATTTTGTAATTTTAAATTCTATTTATTAAGTTATTTTGTAAAAATATGAGATTTTAATTATTACTTGAAATTTTTTTGATTGATTAGAATAATTTACAATCTATTAAAGTAATTTTAAAATACTTATATATTAACTTGAATTATGTATTCTTTTTATGAAATCGAATGTCGTGTATATAGTTACTTTATAAAAGCAGAAAACTTTAATTATTTAATTTTCATTGAAATATTTGATTAGTTAGGATCATTTAAAATTCATTAAAATAATTTTAAACTATTTATATATTAGCTTGAATTTTGAATTTCGTAGTTTTTAAAAAAATTAAATTTCATATATTTAGTTATTTTGTAAAAGTAAAACTTTAATTATTCAATAGTTGTTACCAAATATGATCTTTATCTTTATAATTTTTGTTTAACTTAATTTTTTAATTTAAACTAAATTCATTAAAACCAAACTACTAATGCCTACCTGCTTTTTCCACACAATGCACATCATTATCATCCTCTACCACACATTCTTTTCTTTTTCTCTTCTCTTTCCTAAATGTGATTACCTCTTCTGCATATTTTTTTGGTTTAACAATCATTCAAATATCACATTATCCAGAAGCTCAAATATCTATAATTTTTCTTTTTATCGTCACTTCTTAGTGTAATTCTTTCACTTTCTTCATTCTTTTTCTATTTGATTTAGATTTTTTCATAAGCATTTCAGTGTTGTATTTTATAAATTCTTTTAGAATCTTTTTATTATTCTCTTAAATAATGTCTATACTTTAACTTGATCGAACTTCCTAAAACCTTATTTGAGGTTTTTCGTCATTTAGATTGAACTCCTTCACTCAATATCTAATGTGTTTTTTATTTTGTAATACAAAATTTGATTATTTCTTTGGCGTATTTTATTAGTACATCCTTAAGCAATACAAATAAATATTATTTATTTATTTAATTACACTAAAATATATTTAAACTTTGGATTAGAGTTGTTACATACATGATAGATTTTCGAATCAACAAATTTTGTATATGCTTCAAAAGTGGGTATAAGTGCTCCAATTTTTTTTTCTTTTTCCTTTCTCTCTTTAAAATATCAAAGTTTTCTATTTTATTCATCTTGGATCACATGCTTTAAAGTCTAAAATTTTACATTAGGCTTCCTTCTCCATTATTTTGCCTATTATGTATTTTTTTAATATTCTGCCTTTTTTTGTTTGGTAGTACCGCAATGGCATGGCTAATAGTATTTACTTTTGGTATTCTTCTAATTTCTTTACTTTTTCTTCTCTTTCATACTCCTCCTCCCCAATTTTATGTTATATTTTATTTTTGCATCTCTTGACATCTTCCTTGCAACAGAATAAATGAACTTTCATTTAAACCTCAATGATATTACTTTGTTTAAATTTTTATTTGCTTTGATTTACTCCAAAAAAGCCTAAGAAATAGAAAACCATTCAGATACATTAGCTTTCAATTCTTTTGTTAAGTAATCCATTGAGATCATTTTCTAAATTGTTTATTATTTGATTAAATGGGTTAATTGAAAAAAACACTATTACAAATTACGGTCCATAACTAATAATTATAATTTTCTCCATTATTCATGAAGGGAATAGATTTGAATTAATTTTTTTCCTTTTGGAAAACAGAAAAAGAACCTTCATTAATGAAGCAAATAAGAGAGTTTCTCCAAATGAAATAAAGGTTTGGATATGTTCAACCTCTTTGAAATAATAAATGGTACATGTATTTGTGTTTTACAAAAAGATATCAGTGATATTTGTATGTAAATTAGAGATTTAAAAAGTTAAAAAAAATAGATGCAACGTAATCAATATTGCTTCTAGTTTTATATTAAGAGGAACAAAAGTGGTAGAAATCATATCCTAAAAGCCTAAGATGAGAAAGAAGGTATTTGATGTTTTCAAACCAATAAAATTTTAATGTTTTATGTTATTTGATTTTTTCTCCTAAACATAAAAAGATTTCTCTTTGGATATTTATTATGAAAAATTAATTTTTATATTTTAAATTTTTAAAATATATTCGTGCATCGCACGAGTTTAGGCTAGTTTTTTATAATATAGTGATATGAGCATTTTGTTACGAACTCTAGAGTATGAAATAAAAATTATAATAAAAGGCACTAGTTATTTGAGAAAAAAACTACTATTTGAGAGAAAATATACCACTCACTTTAGTTTTTATCAAATAAAACAAAGTCGATCGTAGTCACCTGATTACGATATTGGGAGTGAATCTTCAGCTGTCAAATCATTATTACGAATGAACTCTCAATCATTAATTCAATAAGATTCCAATATGATAATTAAAATTCATTTTCCACTGAAAAACCGCGTCATTAGTATCATAACCAAATTGCAATCAAAGAGCATTAATTTTCCCTTTTCTTGGGCAAAAACGACCCCCAAAGTCGATATTGGCTTGTGGAGTCTATTTTGCACTTTATTTCGCCGCCATTTCTATATACATATATGGGTTGGGTTATTGTGACAACCTACAATATGGCATTCGGTTGCTTGTCCCAGTTGTTGTCCTTGATGTATCTACCTCTTAACTCACAAGTTGAAACAGTGAATGGAATTATAGTTATTGGCCTACTAGAAAACGCCAATCATTTTGACACCGTAAGTAATTTCATAAATCACTACACGCAGCTTTTTTTCAAGACTAATGTATTTGCATTCTTTGTTGGTTATGCACCTCCGACTAGAGGATGGATTTCCAATGCCGAACGTGCATCTCTCATAGCAACGCTACAAACAGTAGGCAGTTGATGGGTAGGACACCCCGTTACGTGAGAGGATTGCACATTGGCAATCCCTGGCTGAGGCATCAAATCCTCCTGCAATATAGTTGAATCTTGTAATTAATTAGAAATAATTGAGTTTTGTAAATGACCACTTGTTACATATCCCATAAAAGTTTATTGTAAAGCAACGATTTTTGTTGAGCGACAAAGTTCGGCGATATGATCCATATGAAATATAATATTGTACATAGTACATACATTAATTCACATACATACAAAGTAATAGGTATTTAATAGGAAAAAAATATGGACTGCTCAAGTACTAGACGGGCCAGTACCATCCATCCCTCGTAAACAATGTCCACGTTCGAAGGGTCTTATATCTAACGACGTACCCGATTGTAAGTACCGGATGCTCCTTTTAGACAACAAGCAAATATTTATCGTCTTATTTATTTTATATAGTTAACTAATATTTTAGGTGTGCGTAATGGAAAACAAGTTTGGATACCTCGTTACGCCATATCCAACTGGCAATGTGACCGAAAAATGATGGGATCAGAGATGGATCCTGCGGACCTTCAAGTACAAGTCCTGTGAGCCGCCACTCCTTAGTGAGTCCCTGATATTTCATATTTGTACTTCATATAATGATCATTTTGAACTTAAATTTCTATTAAATTTGGTGTTCTTCATCATCAATTTCTTCACGCATATTGCTTCTGCGGCTGCCCTACTGACTCATGGGCATGCCGATGCATTAACACCGAGCAGAACTAGACCCGGTGACCTATCCAGCTGACCTAATACACTTGCTCCGGTAACCGAACGAGCTAGGCTGCCTACCCCTACTGCTACACGATGTAACAATCCTCTATGTGGTCTTGCTGAAGAATATGTCGGAGCAATGTGTGGAACACTATGATCAAATGTCTAATAATCCTCCATTACTATGTCACCAACGCGCTTTTGCATATCTGCACCCCGTATCCATATCATAATCCGCATCGATAGTAAGATCATCCACATTCTGCACATCCTCCATAACATCGCTAACCCCCCTCGTCATAATTCTCAGGATGTCTATATGGTGTAATTGAGACCGGTGACGGGTAGTAGTATGATGACTTGCATCATTTATGTGTCTGTTGTAGATTGGCGGTACGTACGCAGGAGTCATCGGATAATAACATAGTGCATATCCTGACATGGGCGCTGTTTCTATGTTCCATGAGAAGCCACTCTTAAAGCTCTTATTTTTTGCTTGCAGGTACCACATACAACTTTTCTCCTTACTCAAGTGTGCTTCTTGTTTTACCATGTTATATCAAATATAACACTTCGTCGACTGCAGCATAGTATTGCTGAATTGCCTGAGAATATTCAGTGGCTTTTTAAGGCTGGCTGGATTCTAGCCCTCTCGTATTTCATAGCATACCTGGAGACTCTTGCTATTGCCAATGTATGTGGTGAAAGTTCTCTCTGAAGTTTAACTTAATTTTCGCCTTGGTGGTCTTGATTGATAATTTTGCGTTTTATAGTCTATGGTCAGCTGAACTTCTGTTCTCAACTTGTGCAGTTTCCCTATTACACATTTGTAGACCGAGCATCCATGTACAAACTTGGCTCCTTATTTTATGCAATTTATTTCTTTGTAAGCTTCCCCATTTTTTTGCGGTAAGTACCTGGATTTTGGATTTTCTTAACTTTTCCTTAATTCATTTATCTTACTTAATGTCTGCAATATTTCTGCTTTACATTTTTTTCTAAGCTTAATGCTTCTATTAGTTTCCCAATTCACTGTACTTCTTTATCCAGGGCTAGGTTGTGAATAAACACTGCTTCATTCTTAAACTAAATAATAAGGGAAGACTTATGGACCTTTATAGATGCCCTCATCGGTAGTCCTAATTTTGGTCTTTTGCCTTTGAAACTTGTTCACATTGGTTATTGAAGAAACTATTAAACCCATGTTGGGGAAAGGGCAGGAGACAGCATTTAGGATGTTGGAGTGCTTCAGACAGACTTGGATATTTGAAGTTGATAAACGGCTATCTAAAATATGATAGCCTTGAAGAAATTTCATTCATTAGCTTACCTGAGAGCATGTATTGGTACAGAGCTAAAATGACATCCTTTTCAAAATATATGACCTATTTCTTTAAGTTTTTGGTAAATTTTATAGAAAAAGTTTGATATATGTCTAAAATGCCCCTATTTAAAAATTCTTGATTAGTGTGTCAAATTCAAATTTAACATTAAGGATTGGTGTTTAGGGTGGTTGGTTGGAAAACTAATGGTTTTTCCAAAACAAAAGCAGTTAAATAGTTGGTTGGAGACAAGGGTAAAATTGAAAAAGTAATAAATGAAGCCTTTATATAGAAAGATGACTTATATTTTGAAACAAATAAAAGTAGAAATTATGACATATATTTTAAAACGGAGGGAGTATATGACTAAAGCATAGCATTGTTAAGGCTATTGGGATTTTGTGACATTGAGCTATGGCATTGTTGGCTCTATGTCAATAGCATTAGATATGAATCTGAAGGTATTTCAGTTTGTAGTAGCTATGAATCTCGTTTTATATAGGGAAACAAAAATCTGCTTATAGGTTTAACAACTCATTTTTCGATTTGATTGCTAGCAGTAATATTCTTTGCAGAAGAAAAAAGAAAAGGAAAAAAGACAAGATTTATCTTTTCTGTTGAACTCTGTCTCATTTGTAGAACTTTATGTTCTTACACGTGAACCCTACCTGGAATGATATATGAATTGTTAATTTTTCATCCCCCCCCCCCCCCACAAGACTGTTGGACAGCTTTGCTGTTCATTGAACCATAAAATCAGATTACTTCTCTCAAGTGAAATGAGCTACTTGAACTTTAGAATACCAGATGGATACATGGGATGCATTTTTCACTTGGTACCCAGCTAATCTTTGCTCTTTCTTGTAAATTGTCCCACAAAATCTCACTTGAGAGCATCTGTTCATAAGATTGATTATACACGACCTTGAGCAACTTGGATAAGAACGTATACATAAAAAAATAACCAAGATTTATATCAAAGAGTAGCTTTCTTATGAGAATTTATTGCCACTCATGCTGCTGTATCATTTATTTCGATCTTTTATTTTTATGATTGTTTACACGGAAGTTCACTATGCAGGATTGATGAGAAACCTGGTTATCTGTGGGACTTACCCCGGGTGGCTGTTGATGCTTTGGGAGCTGCCATGCTCGTGACCATTATACTAGACTTATGGCGAATATTCCTGGGACCTATTGTTCCTCTTTCCGAATCCAAACAATGTCTTCAACCAGGACTACCATGGTTTGCAGGATATGCCTAAACAATTAAATCTGAACTGCAAACAGTTCGTGCTGGTGAATCCTTTGTGTCATATGTGACTTTAATTTATGGCCTCCGGTATCATGCTAGGTGCTTAAGTGTATAATTATCAAGGAATTTGCTATTGTTTGAGATGTTGATACTCACATTAGTTAAATTAGGCAAAAGCATGGTGTTATCTGGGTTCTTTGTTGTTACATGTTGAACATGGAAATGTGTTTTAGGTTACCCCTGCTGGGGTGGGATGTTGTATAACAGGGCTATGGGATGGAAGAGAACCCAAAAACTTTTTAATTCTGAACTGAAGGCATTTTGTTATTGTCATTTGTTACCTCTCAGCTAACTTTCACTTTTGTTTCTTCCCTTGCACTTAATTTTATGAACATAAAATTCCCGTTTGTAGTGATATGATTTAAACGAATGTCCTTAATTGATCATTTTCATTTCGAGAATACTTTGATAGACCTAGGATCATATGCTTTAAGGATGAAGCTAAAATGCCTAATCCCTAGTGGATCATATGCAAATGCCTGATGGTATGGGTACCAAAATGGAGCTACAGATCCTTGTGAAACTCAAAATTATGGAATAAGAAGTCAACAAGTAATTAGATTTAGGAAATGAGGAGTATTAAACTTCAACAATACTTTAAAAATGCAAAACATAGCATACTACGATCAAGACTGCTTTTTATTTTAAGTGCCGAAATTCAGGAAATTCCTTCACATTTACAATTTAACTTGAGGAAAAAAGAGCCATACTGATTACATACTTGGGAGGGTAATTCAACATTGAATTTCTTAAGTAACTTCATAAATTATTTCTTTAAATAAATCACGAATTACAAATTAAGTCCTCCATCAATTAAGTTCTCTTGTATTTAGGATGAATTACAAATTGTTTCTTTCCATAGTTGTAGTTTTGGCATTAACCAATTTGGTAAAAGTAATAACTTTCAACAAAGAATTAACAGAAATGATAACTTTTTACGAGTCTAAACTTAACTTATTTAGTATTTTTTTTAGGGAACTTATACTATTATTAGGACATAAGAAGTAGTTGGGCATTTTGAGAGATTCTATGCTATTATTAGGAGGATAGGAGAAGGGACATTATATTTATTAAGTATGACTTTCTGGTATGGTAAAAAATACTTTACCAGTTGAGTTACTATTTAGATAATTAGATACTTATTTAATATTTATATTTAAAAAAATTAAATTATACTGAAACTAATAAATAATGTCAATATCGATTACAAAATCTTCCACTACTCTTTTCAAGAGCCTTTTCTCTCTTCAAAATTTGTAACCAAATACATCTCAAAAGTGTTTTTTTCTCACATGTTTTCTTTTGCCAATAATTCTATACATAAAAACAAATAGTGATATACGGCAAGATGAATCATGTCTCAATAATAAAGCTTATGACAAACAAAATCCAGCACTTAATCAACAATACAATTCACATGCATGCGATCACGGTAGTGATGCCACACATGCATGCAATATTCCGCCATATATTCCCAAATACAATCCAACATAAAGGAAAAGATCAACAAATATCTTCTTTTATCATTATTCGTTTTTCCTTTTGATGAATTTTTATCATTATTTGTTAAACCAATCAAGAAAGAACAAGAAGAATAAGAAGAACCAGCTTGGGGGATCAACGAATGGTGGGGTAGGTGGGATCAGATAAACAAGGGCCGCATGCAGGGATTGCAATGTGGTTTTTTCATCAGTTGCTTTGCCATGTACCGACAAAAAAGAGAAGAGAATAATACGGATCATTCTTAGATTGCACGCTAGGTTTTGTTCCCTCTTCCATTGTGTGAATGATGCAAATCCCAATCCCTCATAACACTTCCCCTGGGGGGAGGGGGTTTGGTTGGGGATCACATGCTTGGAGGGCTTTCTTTTGCGTGAGAGTTGAGACCGATAGAGCGACGGCTTCGGAATCCTAGGATGCTCAAATTCTTACCAATAGCAGAGATGAGAGTATTTCAAATTAAGTGGAGAATACTATAAATAAATTTTGCAGGTGAAATATATTCAATTCTTAATTCTTTTGATACATCGTAAAAGAGGATGGGTTCAAAATTTTTAATTTTCCTTTTAAAAAATGGTTGATCATGTTCATTAAATTTGTATAAATTGATAATAAAATTATATTTATAAATTAAGATAAGGAAATATTTGGCATAAATATTTATAGATAACTCACTCTGTATTCAAATGGTTCTATTAATATTTATTCCGGCCTTTTTTATATTATTCACCAACTTTATATTAGAAAGTAAAATTTTAAAAAAATATTATAAAAAAATATAAGCTCAGAACTAATAGTATCGTAACTTATAGTGTGATTGGATAGGATTTAATTTTAAAATTTTTATTTTATCATTCGTAAAAATTAAATTATTTATAAAAAAAATATTTTATATTTAAAATTTTAAATTTAATTTTAAAATTAAACTCTGTCTAAATTCACCCTAATTTTCTTATCTTACTCCAAGGGAACAAGAATCTATAAGTGGTGGGAGTCGTTACTTGAAGTTTTTCCAAACTCAAAATGCACTGGATGACTGTATATATATATTTTTTTTCCTGTCTCTTCTGGTTTCAAACTAATATTCTAAGAAAATAAAGGGAAAAACTTTTTTTTTGTGGCGTGGAGATACTCCGGGGGTGAGTTTGTGGGTCCTACTTTTGAAACCAACTCAAAGAGCTGACGACTTCCTATGGGCCAAGTCAGATGTTTCGTTGACGTCCTTTATCTACCATGTCCCAAGGCAAACCATAAGCCAACCACTCATTCCAAACCTTGTATTTCTTCGTTTTGTGGGACCCAATACTGCTAAAGAGATCATGTGCTTGGTTTTTTGCATTGTTAATCTTTTAAAAAATAAAAATTTGCTGCATCTCATTGATTCTTGACAATGATTGAATGGATCCCGTTTTAATTTCCATGCAATAGAATTTCAAGAGAGGTGATACGAAGACATAAAATGAGGCTACGCTCTTACACGTCCTTTCAGAAAGAGCGTGTAGACCAAATTTAATTTATTTAATTTAAAATTTAATTTAACGAATTAAATTTTTTATTTATATAAATATATTTTTAATAAAATTTTATAAATTTTTATAATTATTGATTAGATTTAAAATTTGATCTAACAGATCAAATTCAATCCTGCAAATATGTTTTCTCCGCACGACCGTTGCTAACACAAGACATAAGGCTTCATACTTAAAAATTAATGAGGAGTGATGTATAAATCTTGCAAAAGTGTGAGATTAAATATAGTTTAAATTTAAAAATTTTTATTTTAATTTTTTAAAAAATTATTTATAAATAAATAAACTCAAAAATAAAATAGGTTTGAAAATGTATCCTAAAATTGAATATTTATATTTTTTAATTCAAGTATTCTAAATTAAATATTATATTTTTAAATAATAAATATAATTTTTCATCTGTAGTTCTATAACTAATGATCTTAATTTAAAGAATATGAGTTTGCTGATCTATTGTCTCACTAATTCCCTTATAAAGAGTAAGAATGTAGTTTTAAATATGCTCTCTTCATCTTTTCTATTTGTAAAAAAAAACGATCAAAATAAATTAAAGTTCAAAAGACTATTTTATCCTTTTTATTGATTTCAGGGTAAAACTTCTTTATCTCTCTTCCTTAATCACTCTCTCTCTTCCGTTTCACTAAGTTGGAACTAGTAGTAGGTAGTTAGCTCTCGGAGAATAATAAAACTCCCACCATTTGTAATATTTAAATAAGGGCCTATTTAGAATGTAATTACAAAGACATTCTTAAATTCACAAATTTGACAAATAATAATAAATAAGAGGTTTTTTTTTTGACAAATTAAAAAGAACGGGAAAGGCATAATCAAACACTCTTTTAAATATTTTTAAAAAACTAAAATAAATCATTTAATTTCCAACTTCAATTCTATTTCACATGTTTCAAGATATTTTCATTAGGTGACTAACTAATTATCATTTATAAGTCAAATAGAAAAAGACCATTTCTAATATTATGATGATATTAACTAAATGATAGCTCAATTTTTTGGGGTGGGTTCAGAAAACCAAGATCTTTATTAACTAAAAAAATAAAAACAAATACAAATTACAAATCTAAGCTCAAAGAGCTCTAGAAAGTATTAGATAGAAGTAATTACTCATGAAATTTATGAAAGTATTAGATAGTAGGAAATTGGTAATACGTGCCATCTGACGATGGCACAATTAGAAGTAAAACATTTAGCATTGTAGAAATAATGGTTGTCGAGAACATGCAAATTATGCATAAGACATGCGAAAGTAGTCTAAGGTAGGTATTGATAACTAACAAAACTGTCAACTCGGTTAGTCACTAGTCTTCACTTTGCTCATAGTCATAGATACTTGTATAAATCTTTAACTTACCAAAAGGAAAAGCTTTAATATTTGTTTTCTTAGTGCATTATCTTATGCCTTCCCCCGACGGATCGGGAAATTATGACGCCATATTTATTAAATAAATTATAGAATAATATAATTTAAGAAAGTGTAATACAATTATTTTCTTAATTTAAAAAGTATTATTTATCACTTTTTCTTTTTTGAAGTAATTAAGAAAGCAGTGTTAAATAATGAAGATTTAAACCTGTTAATTAAGTGAGTATTTGGACTGATTTTTTTAAAGCTGATTTATATTAAAAATTATAAAAATAAATTATTTATAAGATGTTAAGTGAAGTCTAAGATGAAAAAAAGCTAGGAAAAAAGTAAAAAATTTTTTAATTAAAAAATAAATCCTTGTATAGCTTTAAGTTTTGCTAGAAGCCATATATACTAGTTTGGGAAAGTAAGTGACGCCTTTACTTTTATTGAAAAATGTAAAATGTGATTTATTTCCATTCTGTTTGCTTCCATTAAAGGATGCAATGAAAGCTCCATTAGATGACTTACGACATAAAAATTGTGAAGGACGAAAAACGTCATTCTCAGCACCAAATCTATACTGGACTTTATGCCAAGTCCCTCATAATTCTTCGACTATTATACCAACTAGTGGGCAGAACCAAAACTTTAAAAAATGATATATATATATATATATATAGACCTTGAATATATTATATTCTTTAAAAATTTATAAATTATGTATTGTAATTTGTATTCTTAAAAGAAATATAATTTTTTTAAAATATATCTGTTTCTTAAATATTGAATATATTGATATACTTTGATAATTAAAATTAAATATTAATTTTTATATTCATTTTATATAAAGCAGCAGACAAATAATTTTAAATAGAAAGAGTATTTTATATTGTTTCTGGCAATGCTTGCAAGCCGAAGCAAGTAAAGCCTACTAGCCAAGTTGTTCGTGGTAGATCACTAGGTGTTGATTCTCACTGCTCCATCTTGGAACACATCCAAGAAGAAGTAAACAACAAGAAACCGGCTACGCCCTTTTCCTCCTATTTTCCCTCAAAATAATCACGTGGTCCCGCATATTCTGCAATAATGAATAATCTAATTCCAAAACCGATAATTCCGGTTCTCAGTCAAAAGACCAAAACTGGGCCCCCTTGCTTCTCCACCTCGCGTCACGTCACTTTACGATTCACCTAAGTTGGCTCACCCAACTGTAAGCGATTGGACATGACGACCGAAACCTCGCCACGTGTGAATCCCGTGACTTGATTGGTCGGTGACGCAGCAATTCCACCGCTGAGTCATAAATTGTCTTCCTTTGCAGTGTGCCGCGAAGGACAGAATTATTAACAGTAAATGGAGTTCGCGTGGCGAGATACTTCTTGGAAGAATACTGTGTGCGTGCTGTAGAAGATGTGGCCCGACCTTTAATTCTTCTTCTTAAAAAAAAAAAAAAAAGACAAACATCAAATTATGCCTCGGGACACCAGGTGAGATTGAATTAAATTTTTATTTGATAATAAAGAGTTTTTTTTTTTACCAATTTGAATACTTTTTATTAATTTTAATTAAAAAATATTGTAATTTCTCTTATAGCTTGAAAGCTAGTGAACGATATTACTTAGAAACAGAAATCATAATTGTTTCTAAGGTTGAGTGTAAAAATATTATACATGATTTTTATAAACTATTTTTTTTCTTTGGACTACATCTAATGATAAATTTTTGATATTCCCTTTTAGCTTCAAATGAATGATTTTGCATATTATTATTTGATGTAAAAATTTGTTTACATAAATTATTATTTTCTTCGTATTTTTCAGTAATTCTATTGTTGTGCTTATTTTTAGTTTTTTTAATGTTAAACTAATTTCTTTTGATCTGCCTTGATAATTTTTTATCTCATTTTTAATAATTAAATAAAATAGGAATTTAAATTAAATTGAATACTTATCATCTCATAAAGAATATTTCTAACTTTTTTTAAATAACTTAAAATTATAATGAGATATAATGGGTATGTTAAGAATTCCTTTTTTGATAAAAAAAAAAGAAAAAAAGAGAGACTACAATTATTACAAAGTGGAATAGAAACATATTATAATGTTAAACAATTACACAAATAGAGTCTCTAAGTCCCACAAGGAGTGCTACATATATACTTTCTTCTTTAAAAAATAAATATTATATTTATTCAAAAATAAAATATCTTATTTTAACTTGATAAAAAAAATTTAAAGAGACTAGTTTGATTGTAATAAAATTACTACAATATGCTTATAAATTAAATAGATTAGAGGTGTGATCCATATGTTACTAAAATTTAAATTTTTAAATCAAAGGAATTAAAAGAAGTTAGTAAGAGAGTTTATTGTAATAACATAGTCTAATTACTTAAAAGAGGGTTTATTATATTAATATAATTTAATTCTTTTGAAAGGAATTAAAGAGGTTAGTGATGGGATTTATTGTATTAATAGAATTTAATTGCTTTAATTTAAGAAAGTTAGTAGAAAAAATTTACATAAAATATATTAAAAATAAATATTTAATTTTAATTTTTTTTAAAATATAAATATTTAATTATAAATGAAGGAAGTATTATTTTTGAATATGGTTCCCCGAAAAATTTGAAAATTTTTTTGTTAAGGTAAATTAAAAATATTAAAATAACCTTAATAAATTAGAAAAATGAAAAACAATACAGTATTTATATAGTCCACAAAAGTTAAGAAAGGAACAAAAGGTGACACCTCTTTCTCTTTCCTCTTCTCTCTAGATTTTCATGCTCTCTTCGCACACACACAGGCACACACAGAAAGTTAAGAGAGAAAAAAGGAAGTCTCTCTCTCTCAACTCTGAAGAGGTGAAGAAGAGGACTGAGCTCCGGTCGCATTCAGTAAAGCGATTAATGTCGGTTCTTTAATCTCTGTCTTTGTCTCTCTTTTCCTTTCTTTTCTGGTTGCATCTATCAATCTTGCTCTTCGTATAATTTTGTTTTTTGTATTACACTTTAATTTACTCCTTATTTCGGGAAAAAGAAACGATCAATTGGTGTGAGATGCAATTGTTGATGTAAATTAGCTAAGTGTTCACATTTTGTTTGAGATTTAAAGAAATTAGCGGCTCGCATTTCCGATATGATTCTTTTGCTGCTGGTTTTTCTGGCGATCCGTTAATATTGCTGGAAAATGCATCTTTAGAGGAATACTTTCATAGCTATATCTGTTCGTATGATTTTTTTGTAAATTTGCTGCAAGTATCCGGCTTTTATACTTGCGTGTCTTGCATTTCCTCGAATCTGCGTTCTTCACTGGTCAGCACTTTCATGGTAAATTCCGTAATTTTCTGTCAAAATTTTATTTGCTATGCTTTAACAGCAAGATTTCTGATTATGCACGTGTCTTTTGGAAATTATTTATGTTGAATTTATAATTTGGAAAAGGATTTTCGTTGTAGAATATAATGTTTTGATATTGTTTTGTTTCTCAAGGAAAATGGCTTTCTGTTGTTAATTATAATTATGATCTAAACCTTGGTAAGAATATACATCTGAATTGTGTCAATTGCAGATTCCAATTCAAAATGAGCTGGCCATCGCCAATGGAATTTCATTATGCCCACTCTGGGCATGGTATGCCATATAATTCAATCGGAAGCTTTATGGATTTCTTTGGAGGCCTAACCTATGAACATGTGAATTTTATTTTCGCTGATGCACATCCTTATGCACAGGTACTATTTTACATTTGATCTAATTTTCTCATTGTCAAGTATATCAGTTAGATTGATGTGATTGAATATGACTTATTTTATTGTATGTGCAAGATACTTTCCTCAGAAATTGATTAAAAAAGCAGTACCTTTTTTCTAGTCACGCAGTTTCTGGTTCTTATAATGAATTTATGGCTTCCATTCCACATTTAATCCTTCACTTGAATTTAAGCATTGGAAAAAATATTTTTAAATTATGGCCTAGGCAAGGCAGCATTGGCTTGTGTACTGAGAATGTTTTACATATATGAACATGCACGTGTATTCTGACATTTAATTGTTATCAAAAGAGAAAATTCAAAGTTTGTTTATGCATATACCCGTAATATGTATAATCAACAATTGAAGTTGATAGTTGAGTTCTAACTGAAGATAATCTGAATTTTACAGGAGACTATGTATCCTTCATTGAATGCCAATTTATACAAATTTGGATTTTCTGAGCCTGGAAGCTTCTATTTTGGCTATGGGCATGGCCATGTGGTGGATGATCATGCATCAGAAATTGATGAATACAGTAGGAATTTAGAGAATCCTTCAACCATGGTTGAAGAAGAAACTATGGCTGAGTATGTAGAGCCAGAAGTAAACTCAAGCTCCTCTGCACCTACTAATCCTGTAGAGTGTAAGTTCTAATTTTATCTGACATTTTATGTGTTTCCTTTTGTCCAACTCAACTTTTGGAATGTTTTTTCTATTGCAATTTGGAATATTTTTCTCCTTTCTTTGTACAATAATTGGTAGTACACATTCTTGTTTGCTTTAAACCAATCAAGTGATCTCACCAACATTGTCTGGCTCCCCTTTCCTTTTCAATTTCTCCCAATTCCTTTCCTTTTCAAATTTATTCTTGCAAATGTATTCTTATTTACTCAAGTAACAATTGGGAGTCAAGTAGCGAATCTTCTGTGTTGGGCCTTGAAAGCATATGCAAAATTGAAATGGGCTGCTTTCACATATAAACCAGACTTCAATAGGATGAACCTGTTTGAGGCATTATGTTACCTCGTACGGTTATTGTTACATTTACCACTTACAGTTATTGGTACGTTTAAGTTCTAGAACTCCCGAACTCATTGAGGGAAGTTCTCGTGATCTCACAATGATTTTCTCAAAAGAATAGAGTTATATATGAACACTAGAGTGTGTTACATGCTTATAAGTTCTGCAAGTATTTCCTTCTTGAGAGAGTTCTGGCATCTAGCTATGCTAACTGTACTTTGATAAGAGTGCTCTTGATGAAGTAGCTTGCTTTATCTCCTTTATATTCTGACAGAATATATTGGGGGAGTTCCAGTGTTGGAAAATTAAGCCTATCTTTGTGCAGTTTGTGCTTTTTAAAGAGGTTTTTGGCTTCATTTGTGGGCCAATGGTAATGGTTTGCTGGCTGTTAGTATTTTGCATCTGCTAATTGTGTTCTGTTACAATATATGTGAATTCCTGGATTTTGGAAGAAGATACTGATAAAGTGCTTCTAACCTTTAGGCCCTCGGAGTCATCAAAATACTCGAGAGTATGAGGTAGGGATTTAATATTTGCAAATATACATCCTATTGGAATTTATATTTCAGAGCATATTCATGTTCTCTTCAAAAGATTGTATTGACTAATTTATGACTTAATAGTGGTTTTTATCAAAATTTTAAGGTTCACTTAACATTTATATGTTTTTGCAGGTTGTTTGGCAAGATAACATAGACCCTGATAGCATGACTTATGAGGTTTGATTCGGTTTTCTATTTTCTCACCCTATCACTGTATTGTCACGTTCTTGGTGCCTGTTTGAATGTAATAAATAGCAGTAAATCATGAGTTCATACTCCACACATAAGTCTGCAAATAGGCTTCTCTGTGCCAACCTTTGAACTCTGTTGGGTTCTACTTTTTCTCATCCTACATGAGAGTCAAATTCTTGGTTCCTGTTCTAAAGTAATAAATATCAGTATATCTTGAGTTATTACTCTATGGTGCACTGCACAGAGTCACTGGGGTTGTTGAAAAATATTGAATTTGTTCTTTTTTCTTCTATTTCATTGCTTAACATGGAATTCAAACCGTGAAATCTTAGAAGAAAATACATTAGGCATTTATTATGTGTTGTGCATTTACTTTGTATTTGTTAAGTCTTCCAGACATCTTGAATGCAAGTACGTAGTTTGCGCGAGGACCTTTGAACGGTTTTATGTGGATCTACTTTCCCGTTGATTTTGTTTACTGGAATAATTTGATGATGAAAGTACCAATTTCACATCTATAAATAGCATTAAAAGTTTCACGAGTAATGAGTTTGTACTTTCTCCTTTATTTAAAGATGCCTTACATATCTTGTTCAATTATATTTCAAACATAGTAGAAATGTGTTTGGACAACATGCGTTTGAAAACCTAGGTAGTTTCTGGTAGTTGAAATGAAATCGTAGTTTGAGAGCTTTTTCCTGTCCTACATAGCCCTCAAATTTACCTGGTCTGATTAGGCTACCTGTGAAATTCCTGTAAAGCAGTAGATTTCCTAAAGATGCTGTAAACTCTAAACCTAGGAGTCTGCACAAGTTGACATAAGCATAGCACCCTAAGAGGAAAGCTTATTTACGGACTTTTTTTTTCTTTTTTTTGAATAGAACAAATTTTATCAATTAAAGAAAGACCAAGAGAAAGAGGATTGGGAATGCTCAAAGAATCTAACTAGTAGCTGCGTTAAGCTACCTCCCAATCCTTTTGTTATCTGTTGATACTGTATCTGAGTATCTTAGACATTGAATATCAAGTTTGCATCCTAAAATGTTGGATGGTTTCTCTTGAGTCATTCTATTGCTTGAGATTGCTTCTTTATAACTTGTTTAACTTGAATGAACTCTAAATTCTCACGAAATGAATTATTTTATGTGGGGACTGTCCCCTGGTGGCACACAAGGGTTGCCATGTCCCCTCCAAGCATATTTCTTGGAAATTCATCGAACAAGGATAGCATTTTTCCTTAGATCTCTATAATTTTAGTGCCTTGTGGAAGAGCCAATAGTGAAATATATGTGTAAAAAACCTTGTTAGCCTACACCTACCGAAAACTGTAGATTGATGGATGCCTTTCCTAGGGTTTTGGTTAGACTGAGGCCAGAAGATGCTTTTACCATATGTATCACATCACATCTTACTGTGTGCATATTTTGCGGCTGCCTTTGAGATAAGGTTCTAGATGGTGCCTGTTTATCTTGATGGTATTAGATGGTCATATCATTATGAGATATTTGAATGTCATGCAGCTCTAATTATGTAAAGCTGCTGTACCACATGAACATCTAAGCATTCACCTAAAGCTCTGTAGTTTAACATCTGTATGATAACTAAATATATTATTCATTCTATACATCCATGTAAGCTTTTAAATGACCAAGTCTATGGTAAATCCAGCTTGAAAACCCAGACTTCAGGACAGAAAACTTTTGAGGGTCTGTTTCTTCACCAAATATGAGCACAACAAACTTTAACTTAACACTGTATATGTTTGTAGGATTTTGGATATGATCACTTATTAATATTTTGAAATCGTTGGTGCATCAAGAATTGAGGAATATAATTTAATTGCTTTGAAATCCATGGGATATTAAGTGTTCTCATGAAATCTCTTGGCAATATAATCCATGTTCATAACTATGAGAAGGTGGTTGTGAAGCCTGCTTCACATCTTTTTGATGTCTCAGAATATCGTTCTAGAAATTAATTCTACCTACATAAAAGCAACCCTGGGGAATAAATTAACTTGCAGATGAAGCAAACTGTCGAGAAATAACTCGAGGCTACAAGCCTACTGTCATGACCTATTTCAGCGACCACTAAGGTTTCACAGATATGATAATGGTACTAGACTTTTGAGGTAATGGAATAGCATAACTGTTGGTGGAAACTATAAAAATGCCAGATATCTGTTTTATGTCAAAATTTTGAAAATATACTAATTCTTATACATGAATTTGGTGAGTGGTGGGGATCCAAGCATTAGTGTCAGCTTCTGTGAAATTATTGAGCCCAAACTAACCAAATTATTCGTTTCTCTTGAATTTGAATCTTTGCAAATTGAGATATTGGTACGTATTTGTGGTACGCTCTTCATCTTGAATTTCACCCTGTACTACAGCAAAAAATCTAAGCTATTCCTGCACTGTATTTCTTTTTAATTTTTCCTTCAAGTACCACATGAATTGATGATTTCTGGTTATGCCATCATTAATGCTCTGTATTTTTCTTTTGGAAATCTGTGTACCCCTGGATAGCTTCACATGTAACTTTGTCTTTGAATAGCTCTATGGTTCTACATTTTATGTAAATGTAAACTGAATATATAAACAGACACTACTTTTGTCCAATTTTGATTTTCATGCTTTCTGTTTACACTTTCCCGAAGTACTTTTGTGGTCTACTTGGATTGGTTCTTTCTTTTACTCTTATTTTTTAAAAAAAACTTTTATTTTTGTGGGGCCTCGTATATTATTCTGAGGAAGAATGTGTGGTATAAAGTTGACTTTTTGAAAAAATTTTAGAAGTTTTCTACAAAGTACCAATCCAATTATCGAAGTAGACCGCTAGATCTTTCATTTCCTGAGAGCTTTTATTTATCCACTAGGATTTCTGCAGTGTTGGTGGAACATCAGTTTTCAAAGTTTGCAGAGGAGTCAGTTTGTCATTTATGTTCTAATAAGCATTCTTTAAGATAATTTCAAGGCCCTTCAGTTTCCTATCATTCTGTGATTTTGAACAGTCAGATAAATTAGGCACACGATATTAGTTGAAGATTGCAGATGAGACTCTTAAGAATACATATTCCTTTTGAATTGTATGTTTCATCTGGTTTATGAACTTCTGCAATTGATAAGGAGTATTCTTTCTTGGGTACACTGACAAAATTGTTTACCCTTTTGATGCCATGTTATCTTTGCATGAATTTACTGAGAGTATTCGATCTTCCACTTTGTCTGACCACTTTGTGCTGATGGACATTCAATTCTTTTTTGTTTGTTTGTTATAATGCTATTATTAGTTTATTTGAGCACATCAATATCTTTTGAAACTTAAATAGATGGAATAAACTTTTATTGCTTTTATATGCAGGAGTTACTTGAGTTGGGTGAGGCTGTTGGGACTCAAAGCAGAGGTCTTTCCCAGGATGTTATTTCCTTGCTTCCAGTTTCCAAGTTTAAATGTAGCTTATTCTCAAGAAAAAAATCAAGACATGAAAGGTAAAGTAGTACACATCTTTTCTCCTTTTCGTTCAAATTAAAGCCTTCATGCTTCAACAATAGCATCAAGCATCTTTTGTTCAAATTAAAGCCTTCATGCTTCAACAATAGCATCAAGCATCTTTACTTTCATCTTGTATTACTATGTTTACTGTCATGTCTGAGAGCGAGCCAGGTAAGTGATTACTAGTCTCTGAAGACATAAACAACAAAATTTTTCTGTATACTGCATTGCAATTTCAGATATTTAGGTCACTGTCACTAAAATTTTCATTCTTGGTTAAAAGTTATTGTGATAGGAGAGTTGGTTGGGGCCGCGAATTGACATTTTCAGGAAAAGTTGAAAAACTGTTTACCTTTGATGTGGAATCTGAATACTGTCTTAGTGGAAGATACTATAAAGTGGAAGAAAAGGCTTAAGGGACAAAAGTTACATGTTTGAGCATTTTGAATGCAGCTTGGCCAAAAAAAAGTTCATATCCTAGTATGATATATATGATGTCTGATTTGACAATTGTCATCCTAAACCCAATCATGCTGCCGTATTCATAGTTAGAAGTTGAGGAGCCTATCCATTTTTGAATCCTCTAAGCTAGAAATACTAAAATTTTCTTTTCTTTTTTTCTAAATAGTATGTTCTTTAAATGCGTGTCAAGGTGATTTAAGAGATTCAATTGATACTTAAATCATTTTTGCTTTTATATTCTATTTTTTTCTGGTAATTTTCAAATTGAATGATTTTTCAAACTAATGTTCATTTTCCTTCAGCAAGATATATTATTCTAAAAGATACTCCCTCCGTTTCAATTTAAGTGTTATTGTAGAAATTTTATTTTGTTGCAAAATAAGTGTCATTGAACAAAAAATTTATTTTCCTTATTTATCCTCACAATAAAGTAAATTGAAACGGAGGGGGTAATTGCTTTTTGATTACTTTGTACAACAGAAACTTTTAGCATAGGGATTATAATTTCGAGTTGAAAATTTAATCAACTAGCTGTTTGATTTGTTTCCTACTTTCTCTTTGAACTTGTACATGCTTTAAGATAAAATTCTCATACCAGGTCAAATTAAGATTATGAATTAGGGATTGAAGGTAAGACTTTTGGCTGTCAATAGACTGCACTTATATAGAAGTGAAAGCTTTTAAGTGCCACATCTACTGAAATCTGTATCATCTTAATTGCCTTTTTTAGTTAAACTCTTAAATAGCATTGCCATGTGAAGAAAGTCCAAGAGATAGGAAGATTGCATCCCTTCCTTATAAAACTGATCAGACAATAACCAACACATTCAATAAATGTTCGGTTGAAACAATAAGATGTTGACTAATTTTTTATATTAAATTTAAGCGTTTCATGATTCTATCAACTCCTAAAGGAATTTCGTTTGGCTGTCTTTTCTTTGATGAATGAAACTTGTGTTCTTTTTCATGTGAACTTATATCTATGGAAGTTTTCTCTTTGAAATTCTAAAAAAATATAGTCAACATTGTTCTGTTTCCCCAATTATTGATATCTTCCTTTCACTTTTTAAAACTGTTATTTGACTGATGAGATCTTTGTTTTAGCTTCCTGTTCTGGATGTGTACTCAAATTGTAGGACTATGCATAGATAGTTTTGGCTTTTAGTGGTGGGGTTTATTACCAACATTTGTTTAGGGAGGAACAACCATTTGCTTGTCAATTCTTTCTTAAAGATTGGACGTCCTTTTTCTGCTTAGTTGTTGGAAATTTTGAATTCTGGGATAAAACGAAATATTACTATAGGGGAGGGATTAATCATGCTTTTAGCAATTTATCAAAAAGAAAAAAAAAAGCTTTTAGCCAGTGGTATTAACATACATTTGTAAAAGTTCGATTGGAGCAGTCGGTCTTTCCATGATTTTGACCCTCCATTGTTGCATTTGCCCTCCATTGTTGCATTTGCCAGTGCTAACGTGCTTTCTTTCATTATGAAAGGTGTGTGATCTGCCAGATGGAATACAAGCGAGGTGATAGGCGGATGACTCTTCCATGCAAACACGCCTATCATGTAGGTTGTGGCAGCAGATGGCTTAGTATTAACAAAGTAAGCTACCGTGCCTTCTCATGTCAATGAATCAAACTAACCATACACATATATCTGATTATTCCTATTTTTGACAGGCTTGTCCAATTTGTTACACGGAAGTTTCTCTTGACGCACCAAAGTGCTAAAGAATCAGCATAGTGGGTTCTTTTGTTCTTGCTTGTTTTTGAGATTACACTACTTTCTGATATCTTCTCCCTTTTTCGTTTTAGATAGAATGTGGTCCGTTTATATACTCTTACCTTTATTAATAAGATCATTTATCTTTATATGGTATCTTTACTAAAAGAGGATGTGGCCTGTACAAGTCTATACAGTTTTTGCCTACACTATTGCTCAGTGGACTCCAATTCTACCATGATTTGCATTTAGGCAGAAATGCCAATTATATAGTGGTATTAGATGTATGCTTCTGCTTTCATTAGTTGCTTCGCTTTTCTGAGTACGAGCAACTAGCGACTAGTTGAGCTTCGTTGTTGAGTTCCCCTAGGCTAGCTGCTGATGGTCATATACCAAGCTCAGTTACGTGGATGTATCTGAAATTAGCAATTAAGCATTTCTGATGCGATCTATATTGGACAAATTTTTTTTTAAAGAAAAAGTATATTTGGATTATGTTTGGTTGAGTGAATTTTTGTTTTGAGTTTTGTAAAGATGAATATTTTGTGAGAGAAAAAGTGAGATTCAATTGTGTATTTGGTTGGGTTAAATATTATCAATGAATCCTCAATTTGTTTAAAATAATGTTTCTTTTTATTTTTTTTAAAAATAAAAATATTTTAGATGTATTTAGATTATATTTTAATTTTTAAAATTTTTAATTTAGTTTCTTCTTTTTTTTACTAATAAATTTACTTGTGAAAGGAAAAAATTTTATTTAAATATTATCTGGTTAGTCTAGGAATTTGCGCCAGTACACGATCAATCATTTTATCAAACCGGGAGCAGTGATTCCAATCCTTTATCAGGCTGTAATTGAAGTTGAACTTGCTGAATTCCCTTCTTTGCGGACGAGGCATTCCCTTTTCTTCCCCTTACCATCTGTAGGGAAGTAAATTATACCCTTCCTTTAGTAATGACTAACGGCCGACGCAAAGGCCTTGAGATCCTTTTGCAATATTGATTGACATAAACGACAATAAAACTTTAATTTTATGTAGACGAAATTAAAAAAAAAAGCGTAGAAATTAGTATATATAAGAAAGTTGTAAAAAATGTCAGAGGCATACCCTGCTCCGCCTATACCCCTTGGTAACTTTCACTTGTAGCCAGTCACCATCTCCTAACAGGTTCTGCCACTCCAAGACAGCTTGCAGCTCTGGAGGCCCATTCGTCATTGTCATTTTGTTGCACCCGTTCCCCAGTGCCTGCAGTGAAGATAAACCTAGGAATCGTCTGCAATTCTGTTTTAAACTTCCTTTTGTATTTTTTTGACGCTATGATGCAGTTGATCTGCTTCCTCCGACAAGGTTCTGCTCGCCGCTGAATCTCGCTCATATTTGAAAGCCCCATATCTACCATTATATTGGTCCCTACTTGAATACTCAATTATGTGATTTGAAAGTTTAGAGAGACATTCTTTAAGTAAATAGTTGTGGAAACAAAAAACACTTAAATGTTCTATTTTGGTTTTTCAAAACGTTTTATGAGTGCATTTATCTATTGTCAAATCCTCACTTTAAAAAAAAGTCTTCATTTTAATATTATATACCAATTAGAGTAGTTAGTGGTGAGTTTATGTATTAGGGAGTTTTATATATTTTAAATCAAGGAGGTTAAATGAGAAAGTTTATATATATACATATATTAAAAGATTGAACTTTCAATTTTGTACATATAAAATAGTAATGTGAATATTCAATTTTGGATGCAAAATACTTGTAGACATGGCTTTCATGGACTACATATTTTAGAAACTTGTACCTTATGCTTTCTATCTAACCCAGTTCTAAAATTCAAGAAAGGAATTAACTTGAATCAAGTTACCAACTTACCCTTATTAACTAAAGAGGCTAAAACTACGAATTAGTGGAGTTTTATATTTCTTGATTACGGGTTTCGGAAGTTAGTGGTATGACCATGTGTTACTAGATTTAATTTCCTTAAATCATTGGGGTTATGAAGTTTAAACTAAAATTATGATTATTTTAGAAATGTAAATGTTTAATTTGGGACATCCAAAAAAGAAAATGTGGACATCTTATTTCTCTCAGACGAATTTCAAAGTATCTATTCCATAAAGATTAGGTCCACTTATATGAATTTCATTTTCTTATTCTTTATTTGTGAGAAGAAAAGTAAGCATTATTAGCCTGGTAAATCCACAAAGTTAGCAGAATAGATAGGAGGGGGATTATTACATCCCCATTCTACAACAGAAGGATATGTGAAAACCCTAATTGAGCAAGAACATGGTAAGGTATCTCACCTTAATAATATGTAATATGCAATATTTTCAGAGAAAGTGAAAGAAAACTCGCCGGAAAGCAGAGCATCGCCTTTTCCTCTATGGCAATACCATCTAATCTCTTTTGTCTCTTACCCTTCATCTTTTTATATTATTGAAAAACGGACACTCTACCCGAAAAGGAGAAAGATTGTTTAAGCCTTATAATTGATTAATTTTTATATTAAGAAGACAATATGAGCTCAACACATCTTCTTCTTACTTAGAACCAGACATTTAGAGGGTGAAGTCTCACTACAAGAAATTAGCGACGGCTAACGTCCGTTGCTAATTAGCGAAGGCCCGACTCCGTTGCTAATTAGCGACGGAAAAATAATTTAAACATTAAAAATTATTTTTTAAAATTCTTAAATTATTTCGTCGCTAATCCATTGCTAATTAGCGACGGACAAATAAATTAAATATTAAAAATAAATTTTTAAAATTCTCAATTTGTTCCGTAACTAATCCGTTGCAAATTAGTTACGGATTAGCGACGGACAAATAAATTAAATATTAAAAATAAATTTTTTAAATTGTCAATTTGTTCAGTAGCTAATCCGTCACTAATTATCGATTAGCGATGAATTAGCGACAGATTTGTCTGTCGCTAATTCTTTGTTTTCTTGTAGTGTCTGAAAAAAAGTACGTGGTCAAATATCACTCTGATACGATGAAGAAAATAGAGTTTGTGATTGAGGAGAAAAATTCTCAAGATTTTTTTCAGAGAAAGTGAAAGAAAATTCGCCCGAAAGCCTCACCTTTTCCTCTATTGCAATACCGTCTAATCTCTTTTGTCTCTTTTTTAGCCCTTCATCTTTTCATATTATTGAAAAATGAATTTGGGCTTAACTTCATCTTAAAAAAGTATCTCAAAAGAGAGAGGATTATTCAAATCTTATAAGTGATTAATTATTATATTAAGAAGACAACATGGACTCAACACACCTCCTTCAAGGCTAGAACTAGACATTTGGAGTATGAAATATGAAAATAAGCGCGTGGTCGAACATCGCTCTAATACTATGGAGAAAATAGGGTTTGTGATTGAAGAAAAAAATTGTTTAGATGATTCTCATTGAACTTTACAGCTTGGATGGGCATTTATACACATATGAGTGGCAGAGACGCAGAAAGCAAAAGGAATACAATTGAGACCTAACTATGGTACAAAGGATAAATTTTACAACAAATATAATATTCACATGTATATCATGTGATGTTGGCCGTGAGTTTGGTGTCAGTAGGCTTCATGAGTCATGAATTCTAAGACATATATACTCCATGCATGACTCAAGCTACCGCCGCTGCAATGTTGACCATTTCTGCTGCTTCTCGTTGCCAGAGAGATCGAGACTGCTGCCAAGCTTGTGGTTCCCAGTGGATTGGCCAAACATGCATGCTGTCTCTGATGGCCCCAATATTGTTGTCAAATTCTGCATCTCTTAGGAAGCATCAAATATTCTAGGACTTGTTAGTTTCCGTTTCCTGCTTTGTGAATTCTATATATGTTTGGATCAAATATAGGGTTTGGCTTCGGGGTTTTAAATATGATTTAAATGTTAAGTCTGACGAAATGAATTTGTGGTTTAAAAAATAAAAGTATTTCAATTTTCAGGTGAATATTCAATGAGAATGCTCTTTATGGCTCTTAAGAATAATCAGAAGGTATTTTTTTGTTTTCTTGAGGAAAAAATAGTATGATTCCATAGTAAGATGTGGGCGCAATTGATAAGGTGAATAACTGCGAAGGAATGAAATTTAAAATGGGAGGACCGAGAATATAAGCATGGACCTGATTCCCTTTCCAATATTCGCAAGAAAGGAAATTGTATCTAATTTGCATCTTTGTCTATTATTTGGTAAAAGCCTAAAAATATACAAAAATGCAAAAAGATTTTGTAAGTATGTATAGATTTCTTTTACGATATGTAGCACTTAGTATACTCTGTAACACTTTTGACTGTAGGTCTTTTAGTACATTCTTGAATATACTACCACTAATTATAATATTTAATGTTTAAGATTTATCTTTCAAAGTTTAGGACTTTATCTTTTTTAATTTAGGATCTATGAATATAAATTTTATATTTAAGAATGCTACAGAAAATGTAACACAAAAGTATTGTAGAGAATTTCAACCAAACACTCCCAGTAATATTTTTAATTATAATATTTAAATTTTAGAATTTCTCTTCTAAAGTTTAAGGTTCATATTGTTTAGTTTCGAACATATAAATAAAACTTTTTATATTTAAGAATGTTATAGAAAGCATGTTACACGATCTGAACCCGATATGTTTTATCACATCCATCTCAGTAAATTCAGTTTTTTTTTTTAGCTATGTTTTATAACTTTTTTGCACACATCAATTGTATATCACACCCACATGAATACAATATCTTTCTTCCTTCCAAGTTACTGAAAGAGGCAACGTTGCTAGTTAAAAATGAAACGAAAGAAAGAGTGAAACTTAAACCAATTAGATCAGCTCAGCTGAAGATAGCGATGATGATTAAAGCGTAGATGTTACTCTGGTTCCCAAGCAACATATCGACTTCAGTGGATATTTCAATACGAATGTTTTATTCCGGTCAGATCATGCAAAGGATAGGAAAATAATGGGAAGGTTTCCTAAGTGGTCAATTATTAGGCAGCTACGACACTTTCCTGTGTATCTTTATTTCTAAAATGGGTAGGAGTCAACGTCTAATCCCTATGATTAGATGATGATTAAAAAAGAAAGAAAATTTTAGAAATCTTCGCTAAATTATAGGTTGATTCAGAACTATCATATTTACTTCTGTTAGCACCTAAGAACCAACAAGCCATCGGATGTGCATCTTAGCAAACTTATGGTTAGATTAGAGAAAGAAAGGCAAAGCTGAATCAAACTTATGGAAGTCCAGAAATAGTTGCATGTGCAATGACATCAAGGCTTAGAATCAAAAGGATTTATCTTCCAGAAGAAAAATCTTTTCAACTGTTGGAATTAGGAAGTAAATTGTTTGAACTTAAATGATTCAGGGCATTTAGATTAATTTACCTACGTCTTGTTGTCTCAAGTATGGAATGGTATAAACGGGTAAAAACAATATCCAATGCATCTGTTAACATATATACAGGTTGCTCCTACTCATTTTCCTTTTATAAGTTTGAATTCCAGAATTATCTGCCAATGCTATCCAAAGATTCAATATCTATATGTAGGACTTGAGGCACGCTTCTCTTGTTCTTATCTTTTAACCTCTAAATTTCTCTGCTACCAAGAGATGGTACCAAAGGCAGCGAAGAAGAAGCCCGAGGCCGAGAAGCTTCCGGCTGTTGAGAACAGTCCTGGGAAGAAGAAGGCCAAGGCAGGGAAGAAACTCCCGAAGGAGGGCGGAGTTGCTGCCGGAGATAAAAAGAAGAAGAGGTCGAAAAAGAGAAGCGAGTCCTACAAGACCTACATCTTCAAGGTGCTTAAGCAAGTCCATCATGATATGAGTATCTCCAGCCAAGCCATGGGAATAATGGACAGCTTTATCAAAGATATGTTCGAGAGATTGGCTCAGGAGGCTTCAAGGCTGCTGGCTAAGTACAACAAGAAGCAGACGATGACTTCTAGCGAGATCATGAGTGCTGTGAGGCTTGTTCTTCCTGGTGAATTGGCCAAGTATGCCATCTCTGAAGGCACCAAGGCTGTTACCAAATTCTGCATCACTTAGGAAGGGTGTTCTAAGACTTTTTTGTTTCCCTTTTCTGATTTCCGAACGCTATGTTTAGGTAAAAGCTAGGGATTGGTTTCTGGGATGTAATTATGGTTTATGCGATGAAATCAATCTGCCTTAAAGAATACTTTTGCTTGACTACAGCATATATAGTCTGTAAAGCATCAAAACATACGTACTTCCACTCTCCCGGGAAGCAAAGAACAAAGTATTGAAATATTTCACTTGAATTGGACAACTTGTGAAAATTTTAACATGATGAAAAAACTATAATATTTAATATGATAAGAAAATATTTAACGCCGTAAGGATGGAGATATTTCCTTCTAATATGAGAAAATATTTGATATGATGAGAAAATTATAACAAAGTACACTTGCTGTGGGGAAAAGATAGACAACACATTTCAACCGGATGAACTAGATCCTCGTGTATAAAGAAATGATCTATCGGGAGTGTTTCATTCTCAAATAATAGCATTAAAAGGTTGTATTAAGGAGAGGTGCAGGACACAGGAATTAAGATCAATATCTGTCCTTCTATGTTTAAATGAACAATGTTTTGAATAATTTATTTGAATAATATCATTCTAAGAGATAACAAATGTGCTTTGTTATTTTAAATTTGTTTCTCTTTTCTTTTTTTTTTCATAAAGCAAAATCATGAAGCTTATACGGGCCTCTGTATATTAAATCCATTTCATAAAGCCGTAAAAGTAATTACCTGATGTGAAATCCAGAACTTAAAATGGTACTATTGTGAAGTGCTAGACATTCTTGCATAACAAGGAAGACTAGCCTTGTTTCTGTTAGCCTTTCAAGAATGAGCTGAATATGCAATGTATTGAGTATTCTTCAGGAGACTTTCGTTATCAATATTGACTATTTAATGATTTACTAAACTCCCAATTCCCAATAAATTCATTGAAGATAGTGCCCATAAGAGTTTGTCCGACTGCAGGATCTCATTATCTATTGTCCAATTTAATCGCTCCGACCGTGAAACGGATGTTGTTTGAAATAGACTACCGTAATCTACATGCTAAACGGATGGAGAAGTTAGACTTCATAAATATAGTTGATTAAGTCTCCAACCTTTACCTTTTAAAAGGGAACATATATATTTTGGACCATATTGCTTGATTTAAGGATAATAGTTTTTCAAAACCAAATGAAAAGGGAATGTGTGTTGTATAACTTAGTTACAGATTAATGCAACAACTAGTCCCTCTCTTTTCTATTGTTAATTTAAACCAATGCTTTTAAGTACAGCATGTATTAGCCGAAGGAAACGTGCTATGCATGGCGATAAAGCTTTTGTTTCCTTTGTGGCATGGATTTATGAAGTAAATTATAGAAAATTATTAAAAATGAAGTACACGAGATGGTGAAAAAAGGGCTTGGGTTTAACTCAACTAATATATGCTATTCATGCTCTATTTTAATGATCATTTTGACCTTGAAATTTTATGTTTCAATCACCATTCATACTCTCTCCATTTCTTCCTTTTTTTAGTTGAGTTTGTTGAAGATTTGGAGTACAATGAAATAAGGAAGAAGATTCTACACATTTGGAAAGAAAAAAGGAGATAAAAAGTTTCCCTACGCAGAATAGGGTATTTTCAAGTACAGTTTTGACCTCTTTAAAAGTTTCAAATAATAAAGTAGCCTTCTTAATAATTTTACAGGATATTTTGAAGTTTACAAAATGGTAAAATTCATGTCAATCCAAGTACATTTGGCCTCCCTAAATAAGGTGCAAAATCAGTGTTTCTAGATGAAGTTTCAGTTTTGACACAGTTTGGTAAAATGATCATATATTGAGTTATAGACATTCGATTGTGGTGATTTCAAACAATTGTTCTAGTTTTGCTTCATAACAGGGTTGAAAAAGGTCCAATGTAGGGAAATTGAGTGCAAATGGCACCGCTTGGAAGAATCCAAGTAGAGCCATTTGCAAGAGGCTAGGAGGGGCCGTCTGGACCACCCAAGGTGGCACCACTTGAGCTGAAGTGCAAAAATCTGCACTTTTCTCTCTCGATATATCTATATACATTTTGAGAAGAGGCTAGCAAGGGGTTTGAGGGCCAAAAAACAGTGACTTTTGAGAGGAAAAATTCCATCATTAATCGTCCTATTTGTAAGAGAAATCAAGAGAGAATATTGAATCTTTGAAGAAGGGGGATACCAATCTAGAAGATTCAAGCTCAAGAACTCCACTTTCCACAACTAAGCTCTTCAACTCCAAGCATTGAAGGAGAGATGATTAGAAGAAGTGAGAATGAGCAATTTTTTCTCTTTCTTTGTTGCTTTATTTTCTTTGATTTGCAATATGATGGGCAAAAGATTTGAATACTTGGATGATTATGAACCCTACTTATTATCTATGTGACTGAATTGTTTCCTTGGTTAATTGAGCTCCAATTTCTTATGTATTATTTGTAGAATTGATTGCTTGGATTAACTTTGATTGCTAATTGATTCAGGAATTGGGTTTTTTCACTTGGAATTGAGAAAGGAAAAGTGAAATAGACCATAATACAAACAATGGGGGTGATTTAGGTGACTAGAGATAAGGGCCTCAACACCTTCTTCTTAATTAGAGAAATCTAGTTGGTAATTCACAAATCTAAATGCATTCTTAGGTTACATTAGTTAGAAAGAGATTTCAACTAATTAATTTAAGGATAGAGAACTCTCATCTAGAGATAGAGTGAGCCATAATATAGAAATTTCACAAAATATATGAAGGAAACACTAATTAACCAAGGAAATTTTCTGTTACATAGGTAATTATAGGGGGATTTTTCATTCAAGTATTATTTTCTCTTTTGAATTTCCTCTTGCAACCAAGGTTAGTTAAGGTAATTTTAATTAAAAAAGTTAGATCTTTTGTTTCTAACAATTTATTTTTAATCATTTTCACAATTGAATTGGTAGACTAAAAATAGAGCAAAAGTGAGTAATAGTATATGATCATCCCAGAGGCTACAACATTTGATTTACTTGCAATTATACTAATCTAATCGACATGTGTGCTTGCCTTGTGTTTGTTTGCTAATTGTTGGAAATTATGATAGAATTATGTATCAGGGCATGGAATACATCATCTACCCTTAGAGCTACTATTGTGTGTTTTCTATACCCTTATACTCAATTTTATCATAATCTTCAACAATTTGCACACAAACATAAGGCAAGTGCATCTATCGTTATGATTAGTATAATGGCAAGTAAGTTAAACTATCGTATCCACGGGGATGGTTAAATATCATTACTCACATTCTACTTTATTATTTAGCCTATCAAATTTGCTTGTGAAAATGGTCAAAATAACTACTAGGAATATAAGTTTCACTTAACTAATTAAACAAAATTGACCAATCTTGCTTGCAAGAGAGAATTCAATTGAGAAAATAATACTTGAATGAAAAATTCCCCTAGAATTACCTATGTGATAGAAAAGTCCCTTCGTTGATGAATTGCCCTTCTTATGTTTGATGAAATTTCTAAATTAAAACACACTCTATCTCCAGATGAAAGTCCTCTACACTTAGATTAATTAGTTGAAATTTCATTCTAACCAATTCAACCCAAGAATGCATTAAGAATTGTGAATTTCCAATTAGATTTCTCTAATTACCAAGAAGATGTTGAGGTTTCTATCTCTAGTCAACTAAATCATCCCCATTGTTTGTGTATGGTCTATTTCACCATTTCTTTCTCAATTTCAAGTGAAAATTTTCAGATTTAAAATCAATTATCACTCACCGTTCCTTTCTCAATTCAAAGTAAAAAAATTCAGATTATGAATCAATCATCAACCAAATCAATTCAACCAATCAAACTGTTGTGTATTGTTTCTATGCCCTTATACTCAATTTTATTACAATCTCTAACATTTTGCACACAAACACTAGGCAAGTCTCCTATCGTTATGAGTAGTAAAATGGCAAGTAAATTCAAATATCGTATCCACGGGGGTGGTTAAGTACCATTACTCACTTTCTACTCTATTATTTAGCCTAACAAATTTTGTTTGTAGAAATGTTTTGAATAACTATTATGTATTGTTTGCGGGAGTTCCATCTTGTCTTTTCGAAACTAACTTCACCAAGTTTTGAAGGGTGGCCTCTTGGTTCTTTAAGGATGCTTCAATTCTTTGGTTACAGGCCTATTTGAGTTTGAACTTGGGTTTCGGTATTCGCTATGAACTTTGTCATCAACTCTTCAAGGCTAGATTTCACCAATTGTTGAGGAGGGGGAGGATGTTGGTATTGGTAAGGAAGGAATACTTGAGGTTTGAAACTTGATGAAGTTTGGAAATAGAGAGAATGTGTTGGTCTTTGCTGCCCTTGGTTGCTCCATGAGAAGTTCAGAATCATTGTGTCATATTGGATTATAAGTATTGTTGTATGAATTGTAGGATTGCTTCCTATCTCCAAAATAGTTCCCTTGCTCCATTGACCATGCATTGGAAGTTCCCATGGTTTGGCACTCATAGGTTGGATAACTACCTCCACAAAAGTCATAAGACATCATCACTTGAGAGGGTTGTGGTGACAAATCATAATCCAAAAAGCTCATTCCTTAAGCATGAATACAAACAAAAATTCAATACAAAAAATGCTCACTAAAAATTCAAACCAAGGTTTTCTCACTAAAACAGGGCAAACACATAAAAACACAAGCTAAACACTTCAATTCACAAATAATTTACAAAATTACAAACAAGACAATAAATGCTAATACTAGCAATAAGTATTATAACAACAAATAAGTAAAATAACCAAATCAATATAGTTTAAGCTTTCCTAATATTAACCAAAATTTCCCGGCAATGGCACCAAAAACTTGTTGTGTTTTGTTTCTATACCCTTATACTCAATTTAATTACAATCTCTAACAAATTGCACACAAACACTAGGCAAGTGCACCTATCATTATGAGTAGTACAATGACAAGTAAATTCAGATATCGTATCCACGGAGGTGGTTAAATACCATTACTCACTTTCTACTCTATTATTTAGCCTAACAAATTTTGTTTGTGGAAATGTTTTGAATAACTATTAGGAAAAGGAATCTAACTTAACTAGTTAAACCAACTTAAATCTTGCTTGCAAGAGAGAATTCAATAGAGAAAACAATACTTGGATGGTTAATCCCTTTAGAATTACCTATGTGATAGAAATGTCCCGTGGTTGATAAATTTCACTTCTTATGTTTGATGAAATTCCATTGATAGAACTCACTCTATCTCTAGATGAAAGTTCTCTACTCTTAGATTAATTAGTTGAAATCTCTTTCTAACCAATTCAACACAAGAATGCATTAAGAATTGTGAATTTCCAATTAGATTTCTCTAATTATCAAGAAGATGTTTAGATTTCTATCTCTAGTCACCTAAATCATCCCCATTGTTTGTGTATGGTCTATTTCACCCTTCCTTTCTCAATTCCAAGTGAAAATTTTCAGATTATGAATCAATTGTCAATCACCCTTACTTTCTCAATTCCAAGTGAAAAAATTCCAGATTTTGCATCATTAATCCACTCAATCAATTCAACCATTCAAACCCACAAACAATCCACAAGGAATTCGAATTCAATCAACCAAGGAAACAATTCATTCACATAGGTAAAATCTAGGGTTCATACCCATCCAAGTATTCAAGAACTTAGTTCATAAACATATTACAATTCATAAAACATAAAGCAATAAAGAAAGAGAAAGAATTGCTCATTTTCATGGTGGAATCTTCTTTTCTTCAAGGCTTGAAATTCGTCACTATGATCCTGAGAAAATTGCAGCTTTTTCCATGAATCTTCAAGGTGGATGTTCTCCTTCTTCAAAGATTCAATCTTCTCTCTTGATTTCTCATGCAAAGATGAAGATTTGGGACGGGATTTGAGAGAGTTTTCTTGTGTTTTTGCTGTTTTTGTCCAACTCTAGTCGGCTGCCTTGTTTTTGCCCTAAAGGGGTATTTTAAATCTCCCCCAAAAGAGAGAGAAAAGCAGCATAGAAACAGCTTTAGATCGACACAAACGGTGCTGCTTGGATCACACCAAACGGTGCTGCTTGCCCCTAGTTTTGGTGCAAGGTTCTGCTGCACTACTGTGACACTATGTTGATTTCTAGGTAAATTTAGAGCATTATATCGGCTGATTTAGGTCTTTATGTCTTCATAAAAGTTGCAGATTAGGATCTAATATCTGCACAGGGATTTGAATAACCTCAATTGGGCATCTAGAACTCAAGATACGATTATTCTACCATAATGTCTCAAAACTGGAACACAATGCAGAATAGATGATTTTACAGCATAATCAGGGTAGGCAAATGAACTACAATTGACACAAATTTTACCATTCCGAAACCTTCAGAATGTCTTCTATAATTGTCTAGAATACAACGTTTACATTTGGAATCTTTATAGAGGTCAAAATCACAGTTGAAAAGTCTCTACCAGTCTATTTTTTCTCTGCATTTCTCTATTTTTCTTCATTGTATAAAATCTCCTTGTTTGCTTCATTTAATTCCAAATCTTTAATAATCTCACCTAAAGCAAATAAGAGATAAAGGGAGTATAAATGGTGATTAAAACACCAAAATCTAAGATAAAAGTAAGCGCAAAATGATAATTATATAGAGCATGAATATGGAATATCACAAACCCACAAACAATCCACAAGAAATTCAAATTCAATCAACCAAGGAAACAATTCATTCACATAAATAAAAACTAGGGTTCATAACCATCCAAGTATTCAAGAATTTAGCTCATCAATATATTACGATTCAAAGAATAAAAAGCAACAAAGAAAGAGAAAGAATTGCTCATTTTAATGGTTGAAATCTTCTTTTCTTCAAGGTTTGAAGTTCTTCATGTTGTGTTGAGAAAATTGCAGCTTTTGTCTTGAATATTCAAGATTGATGCTCTCCTTCTTCAAGGATTTGATCTTCTCTCTTGATTTCTCTTGCAAGATTGATGAATTGGAGGAAGATTTTGTGTGTTTTTCTTGGTGTTTTTGGCCTCTTCTCCTAGCCCTAGTCGTCTGCCTCTTCTTGCCCTTAAAAGGTATTTAAATCCAGCCCAAAAGAGAGAGAAAAATAGCAGAGAAAAGGGTTCTACATGACACAAACGGCACCGTTTGGTCCCAGTTTTGGTGAAGTGTTCTGCTGCACGACTGTGACAGTTGTTTTGACTTTTACATAAATTCATAGCATAAAATCGGCTGAAATAGGTCTTAATGTCTTCATAAAAGTTGTAGCTCATGCTCATAGATGTTTATAGAGCTTTGAATAATCTCAATTGGACATCTGGAACTTAAGATATGATTATTATACCAAAATGTATCAGAGCGATATTGGGTTGCTTACTTATATTCAAACTTCATTCTCTAGATATCCAATTTTGAGTGTGATGGGGTGTATTGAGAGATGCTACATTGTCTTCTAAATAAAATAATTAATCAGTTATAAAGTTTGATCAATCCTCCTGTACGATCCGGCCCAATTCATGGCCCAAGTTATGATTGGTGAAAATAATAATAAATGGAATAGTTATGTTATTGGGGGCTTAGTTGCAAATTTAAAAGAATTATTTATATAAAAAGTTCATTAGGGTTAGGAAACCCCTTTTAGGGTTAGATATATGGCTAACAAAAGGGTTCTTTCAGCGGCAGCTACTGACGACGAGCATGAGAGAGTCAATACCGGCCAGGGACGGACACCGAATTCTACCGACGGAGAGGTAGAAGGAGAGCACAATAAGGGAATAGCAAGAGGCACATAGTTAGAGTCGAAAATTTTCAGGTAAGTGATTTAGTCTCTCTGTCCGAACCTAATAATAATAATAATAATAGTAACGTATGCACGATTTATGTCTATAATATTTCTGCATAAAATAGATCATTTGTTCATAATTTTAATAATCTGTTTGGTCATTGAGAATATCCTGTAAAGCGATTCTGTTCTATTCTGTTCTGATCCTCGCGATGAGAAAATTTCTATTCTGTCCTGTCCTGACCACCCTAATGAGATTATTTGAAGCCCATTATAGTATTAACTATCTCTTATTTCTTTTTATCTTTGTTCTTCTTTCATTT
This sequence comes from Rauvolfia tetraphylla, assembly GCA_030512225.1. NCBI lineage: Eukaryota > Viridiplantae > Streptophyta > Magnoliopsida > Gentianales > Apocynaceae > Rauvolfia > Rauvolfia tetraphylla. Next base: position 1,784,244 of record JAJQKT010000023.1, read on the forward strand.
TGTGTTATAGGTATGTATGTATATATGAACAGTGATCTATTGCATAAATTGTTGTTACTTGGAAAGCATTATTTGTGGTAAAATCCTCTTTTGTGATGTGGGAAAAAAGAAAATTCTGCAACTTGGGAGTCACTGTTCTGTGAATAGAGAGAGATTTCGGAATGAAATTACAGTGGACAGTCTCTGTGTTGTTGTTAAGAGGAAACCGCAAAAGGAAAAAAAAAATGATTTCAAATTGCTACTGTTTAGCCCAATAAAAGGGCAATTATTTGATTGAATAGTGCAGTGTGAATTGACGTAGAATGGCATTGGTCTGTGATTCGGTCCCTGTGGCAAGGAAAATATAATATTAATGCTACGATTGCACCTTACAACTGTTGCCTCGTTCCAGTACAAACTCAACAGAAAATTGGCTTGGCTACAATGCTCTTGGGCCAGCCAATAGTTGGGCTAATAGCTAGCAATTGGGTTGGGCCGTCAGAGCCCTGTAGATATCTGGGCCACACGAAATTTATAAATATTGAGACCTGCCATTGGTTGTTAATTTGGCAGTTACTTGGAGAGCCCATTTTTATTTTTTTTAAAAAAATAAAAAAATATCTACTATGTTTCTTGTTTTAAAAAAATTATTATTACTGAATTCTATTAAAAAAAGATTTTTTTAGAACCTGATTTTATCCTATAAAAAAATATATATATATAAAAATATGTTGATTATTGTTTAGATAAGGGATTTAATTACTTACTGATTGATAGCTCACCCTTTATCCGATTATATTTCAGAGAACGATTCGGAGAACTTTGATAATTTCGACGAGGAATACTAGCAGGCGATAACAGGAACTGAATGTGGGTTGAGGTTTAGCCAAAAGTCAATTGACATTGAGGAACAGTGTTTGAGATGGTTGTAATAAAAGAAAAACAATTTGAGATGTTCTGTTGAATTTCTCTTTTTGCAGTTTAAAACTATGCGGTACTTATCCTAGTATTATTTGAATTAATTTGATGAAGTTAGTTTTCTCTGATGATAAGGACCTTGTGTTCCTGGATTCCAGTTCGGGAGCGCGGTCATGCTGCGTTTCGGGTATTGGATCTTTAACCCGGACTCGGGGCGTGACATTTAGTGGTATCATAGCTTAGGTTCAGATCTTTGGGATAGTGTTTTAGTGAAAACAAATAAATAGATATTTTTTTTAAAAAATACCAATAAATAAATAAATAAATATGAATTTCGGTAAGTCATGTATATATTATAATCTATAAATTTCTTGGAGTGACCTTAAATTATTTTATTTTATTTTATTTTATTTCATTTTATCTTATTATTATTATTATTATTATTTTTACTTTTATTTTATTAGATGGCTGGGAATGAAAAACTCGATAATACCCTTGTTCCAATGTGGAAGTACGAGGAGTAAAGGCAAAGATTGGAGCTGATGGATATGCACCTAGAACAAGCATCAAAGGATAGTAGATATTATGATTATTATCTAAACGAAGCTAGACGCGAGAGAGACCAAGTAGCTAGGGAGAGAGACACTATTAAAGTCGAGTGCAACCGGATAAAGGATGAGGCAGATCGGGTCCGTGCAACATTGCAGCAAATTAGAGAGGATAGAGATCAAGACCATGCAAGATTAGAATGGATGACTCAAGATAAAGATAGGTATCGACAAATGAGCCAAGAACTGTTGCAACAATGAGATGAACTCATTCCCTGAACGTTATGATTCAACTATTAGAGCCAGAGGAAGAGAATGACAACATGCCGGATACCAGCTCAATCGTCACTGGAAATTAGTTAGATATTTTCTTTGCTAGTTAGATGTTACAAATTAGTACCGATGGGTCATTTGGATTATAGGAAACATGTCTAATCTATTTTGAAGTTCTGTTGGGGTTTTGTTTTCTTTCGTACTTTTGTTTGACTCTATGTGAAATTAAATCATGAAATAAGATATCGAGTTCTCCTAACTAGAATTGTTACCTTATGAGCTTTGCATTATCAACCATAGTACAGTTAATATCACACTTAATAATATTATTAGGATATCGATCTAGGACTTATGTTAATACTCACACATCAATGTATAGATGGCAAACCGCAATCAACGTGGGCAAGCTGGAGAGGTACCTGAAGTGAATGATAATACTAGGAAAGAGACAGAAGTACCTCTTGCCCAATGGGGGAGATGAACTCATTCTCAAGGAAGGACTGAGGAGGGTCAAACTAACCAACCTGAAGTTGTTAGGGCTTCTCCTTATATAATTCCACCAGAACTATCCGCTACCATTAATCTGCTGGCCCAAGTAGTGCAGAATCAACAACGTATACTAGAGGACCAGCAGAGAGTACAACAACAGCAACAACAGGCTCCACCACCAGTCCAAAGGAACACATATAGTGCTGGGACTATCTACGAGTGAATGAAGAAAGCAAACGTACCCATCTTCGCAGGGAGTGCTGACCCAGAAGCTGCTGAGAAGTGGCTTCGGGAGGTTGAACTCAACTTTGATATAATGGACGTACCAGATGATATGAAAACAAGGGTAGTGTTACCTTTCCTAGTAGGTGAGGCAGAAAAATGGTGGAGTGGCGCGGCAGCACCAATTTACGTACCACCAGGACACCACCTGACATGGGAAACATTCAAGAAAGTGTTTTTGGACTATTATTTTCCGGAAACACTAAGGTTGGAGAAGCAAAGTCAATTCTTTGATTTGGTACAAGCGAATAATATGACAGTGTCAGAATATGCCGAAAAGTTTAATGCCCTCGGAAAATACGCTAGTGCAATCATGAGTGATACTAACATGAAAGTGCTAAGGTTCACTTGAGAATAACATCCTAGGATTAGGGCAAGGATGGCAGCAGTACGTCCTCGAGATTTTGAGGAGGCCTACAAGACGAGTCTTCGAGTGGAGGTGGAAATTAGAAGAGGTGATGATGAACGCGACAGGAAAAGACCGAGGCCTGTGAACCGTCAGGGTCAAGTGGCAGGAACGTCAAGTAGATTCCAACAGGCAAATAAGGGGCAACCACCACCTCCGCTTAATATGTCCACGGGAGCGCTACCAGGAGAATGTAACACCTGTCATCGTGTCCATAGTGGGGAGTGCCGATGGAATTCCGGTGCATGCTTTCGATGTGGCAAGATAGGACACAGGGTTAGTGAATGTCCTTTGCCAGCACCAAACCCTGTGCGACCGACAGACCCACAACAAAAATCTAATGCTAGAGTGTTTGCACTCACTGAGGAAGAAGCGAAAGCAGCGGAGGATGTGGTAACAGGTATAATATCAATTTATCTTGTACCTGCTTATGTATTATTTGATTGCGGAGCGTCGCACTCTTTTATTTCTAGTAGCTTTGCTAAGACTCTCAAATTGGAACCTGTGAACTTAGATGAGTCGTACCATATGTCGATTCCTAGTGATAAGATATTAATTTCTAAGTACGTGCATAGAGGAGTAACACTAGGAATTGGGGAGAAGAAACTCATGGCAGATCTAATACAAATTCCCATGAAAGATTTTGACATAATTTTAGGAATGGATTGGTTATCTAGGAACTACGCAATTGTGGATTGTCGGGGAAAGAAAGTAAGGTTTGCTATTCCGGGGAGAGAGGAGTTCTTTTTCCGTAGTGGAACTAAAGGGGAACAAGGTACCGTACCACATATGATTTCTTCTGTTCGAACTTACCGGTTGTTGAGAAAGGGTTGTATTGGCTATCTCGCTTATGCAATTGAAGATAAGATGGATAGTCTGAAATTAGAAGAAATTTCAGTAGTCAAAGAGTACCCAGACGTATTTCCTGAAACATTGCCAGGGTTACCCCCAGAAAGGGAGATTGAGTTTGAGATTAATCTGACTCCAGGGACGGAGCCGATATCGAAGGCACCCTATAGGATGGCTCCTGCAGAACTGAGAGAGTTAAAAATCCAACTTTAGGAACTTTTGGATCTAAAATTTATCCGACCGAGTGTGTCACCTTAGGGAGCACCAGTGTTGTTTGTTAAGAAAAAAGATGGAGTATGAGACTATGCATAGACTACATGAAACTTAATAAGATCACCATCAAGAATAGATATCCGCTATCTAGGATTGATGATTTGTTTGATCAACTTAAGGGGGCCAAAGTATTTTATAAAATTGATTTACGGTCAGGTTATCATTAACTTAGAATTAAGAAGGAGGACATTCCAAATAGTGCATTTCGAACTCGTTATGGGCATTACGAGTTTTTGGTGATTCCTTTTGGGTTGACAAATGCTCCCATAGCGTTCATGGACTTGATGAATAGAATATTCAAGCCAATTTTGGATAAGTTCGTCGTTGTCTTTATAGACGATATCTTGGTATATTCCTCTTCTGAGGAAGAATATGTTGAACACCTTCAAATCGTGCTACAGACCCAGAGAGAGAAGAAGCTCTTCGCTAAACTCAGCAAGTGTGACATTTTTATGACACGTAATATCAGAAGTTAGGAATCGGTTGATCCCAAGAAAATAGAGGCCGTGGTAGATTGGCCAAGACCTACTAATGTTACTGCAATACGTAGTTTCTTGGGATTAGCAGGTTACTATCGAAAGTTTGTAGAAAATTTTGCGAGAATTGCAATGCCCTTGACTCAGCTGACACAAAAAGGCATCAAATTTGTTTGGAGTCCAGCTTGTGAAGAGAGTTTTCAAACTCTGAAACAAAAATTGGTTACAACACTAGTCCTAACCTTGCCAACTGAATCGGGAGGGTTTACAATCTACAGTGATGGTTCGAAAAATGGGTTAGGATGTGTTTTAATGCAAAACGATCGCGTGATCTCGTAGGCATCACGAGAGTTGAAGCCTTATGAGCAGAATTATCCGACGCATGATTTGGAATTAGCGGCAGTCGTCTTTGCTTTGAAAATCTGGAGGCACTATTTGTATAGAGAGCAGTGCGAAATATTTACTGACCATAAAAGTCTGAAATACATTTTTACACAGAAAGAATTAAACATACGGCAACGTCGATGGCTAGAGTTACTTAAGGATTATGATTTGAAAATAAGTTATCATCTCAGAAAAGCTAACAAGGTTGCTGACGCTTTGAGCCGCAAAACTACAGGGAATTTATCAGTTTTGATTACGTAATAGAAACAACTAACTTTTGAGTTGGAAAGGTTAGGGGTCGAGACAATAGAGTCGACTGGGGAATACTTAGCAGCTCTGGTGGCGCAACCGACCTTAATCGAACACATCAAAGCTACTCAGGAGAATGATGAGGAACTGAAGAAAATAAAAGGAGCGGTGATAAAAAGTTCTCAAATTGACTTTAGAATTCATAATGACGGGAGTTTGTGGTTTCGTGGAAGACTCTGTGTACCTAGGAGTGCAGAAGTGAAAAGAAAAGTTTTAAGTGAGGCTCATAACTCCAGGCTTTCTATCAACCCCGGTGGAACTAAGATGTATCGGGATCTAAAACAATATTTTTGGTGTAGTGGGATGAAACGAGAGATAGCAGAATACGTATCAAGGTGTTTAGTGAAGACAGAACATCAACGCCCAGGGGGTTTGCTTAAGCCATTAGAGATACCTGTGTGGAAATGGAAACATATCACTATGGATTTCGTCGCGGGGTTACCTAAAGTGAAGAGTGGGAAGGATACTATTTGGGTGGTTGTGGATAGGTTAACGAAATCTGCTCACTTTTTACCTATGAAAGTTACGGTTAGCATGGGCGAATTAGTTAAATTGTATATGGAGACAATAGTTCGGCTTCATGGAGTCCCTGTAAGTATCGTGTCGATAGGGATCCCCGATTCTTCTCCCGATTCTGGAAAAGCTTTAGTCAAGCAATGGGGACTACACTAGCTCTCAGTACTGCTTTCCACCCTCAAATAGATGGGCAATCTGAAAGAACGATTCAGACCTTAGAAGATATGTTGCGAGCCTGTATCCTTGATTTTAAGGGGAATTAGATAGACTATTTAATGCTTATTGAATTTTCATACAACAATAGCTATCAAACTAGTATAGGATTGGCCCCTTATGAAGCTTTGTATGGAAGGAAGTGTAGATCACCTACTTGTTGGGATGAGGTGGGAGAGAAATTGATTACTGGTCTGGAACTTGTACAACTTACTCAGGAAAAGGTGTTAGTAATTCGAGGACGGATTAAAGTAGCACAAGATCGGCAAAAGAGTTGGGCTGACCTTAAGAGAAGGCCTTTAAACCTTGAGTGCGGAGAAAAAGTATACTTACGAGTATCACCAATGAAAGGAGTTATGCGTTTTGGCAAGAATGGTAAATAGAGTCCGCGGTATATTGGACCGTTGAAGATCCTAGAAAAGGTAGGAGATGTTGCATATTGCCTTGCTTTACCACCGGTCCTATCAAGAGTGCATGACGTGTTTCACGTATCTCAACTGAGACGATACGTACCGGACCCTGAGCATGTGTTGGAGGAAGAACCATTGCATGTGCGTGAAGACTTATCATATGCAGAGTACCCACTGCGAATTGTAGATCGGAAGGACCAAGTATTAAGACGTAGGAGTATACCTTATGTCAAGGTTCAATGGTCAAACCATACTTCAAGGGAAGCAACGTGGGAATTGTAGGAAGAAGTAAAGAAGAATTATCCACACCTCTTCATCGAGCAAGGTTCGTAAGTTTCGAGGACGAAACTTTTTATTAGGGGGCTAGAATATAAGATCGGCCCAATTCATGGCCCAAGTTATGATTGGTGAAAATAATAATAAATGGAATAGTTGTGTTATTGGGGGCTTAGTTGCAAATTTAAAGAATTAGTTATATAAAAAGTTCATTAGGGTTAGGAAAACCCTTTTAGAGTTAGATATACGGCTAACAAAAGGGTTCTTTCAGCGGCGGCTACTGAAGACGAGCATGAGAGAGTCAATACCGACGGAGAGGTAGAAGGAGAGCACTAGAAGGGAATAGCAAGAGGCACATAGTTGAGTCGAAAATTTTTAGGTAAGTGATTTAGTCTCTCTGTCCGAACATAATAATAATAATAATAATAGAAACGTATGCGCGATTTATGTCTATAATATTTCTGCATAAAATAGATCATTTGTTCATGATTTTAATAATATGTTTGGTCATTGAGAATATCCTGTAAAGCGATTCTGTTCTATTCTGTTCTGATCCTCGTGATGAGAAAATTTCTGTTCTGTCCTGTCCTAACCACCCTAATGAGATTATTTGAAGCCCATTATAGTATTAACCATCTCTTATTTCTTTTTATCTTTGTTCTTCTTTCATTTTGTGTTATAGGTATGTATGTATATATGTACAATGATCTATTGCATAAATTGTTGTTACTTGGAAAGCATTATTTGTGGTAAAATCCTCTTTTGTGGTGTGGGAAAAAAGAAAATTCTGCAACTTGGGAGTCACTGTTCTGTGAATAGAGAGAGATTTCGGAATGAAATTACAGTGGACGGTCTCTGTGTTGTTGTTCAGAGGAAACCGCAAAAGGAAAAAAAAAATTGATTTCAAATTGTTGCTGTTTAGCCCAATAAAAGGGCAATTATTTGATTGAATAGTACAGTGTGAATTGACGGAGAATGGCATTGGTCTATGATTTGGTCCCTGTGGCAAGGAAAATATAAAATTATTGCTACGATTGCACCTTACAACTGTTGACTCGTTCCAGTACAAACTCAACAGAAAATTGGCTTGGCTACAATGCTCTTGGGCCAGCCAATAGTTGGGCTAATAGCTAGCATTTGAGTTGGGCCGTCAGAGCCCAGTAGATATCTGGGCCACATGAAATTTATAGATATTGAGACCTTCCATTGGTTGTTAATTTGGTAGTTACTTGGACAGTCCAGTTTTATTTTTTTTTAAAAAAAAAATTCTACTATGTTTCTTGTTTTAAAAAAATTATTATTACTGAATTCTATTAAAAAAAAAGATTTTTTAGAACCTGATTTTATCCTATAAAATATATATATATATATATACAAATATGTTGATTATTGTTTAGATAAGGGATTTAATTACTTACTAATTGATAGCTCACCATTTATCCGATTATATTTCAGAGAACGATTTTGAGAACTTTGATAATTTCGACGAGGAATACTAGCAGGCGATATCAGGAACTGAAGGTGGGTTGAGGTTTAGCCAAAAGTCGATTGACATTGAGGAACAGTGTTTGAGATGGTTGTAATAAAAGAAAAATAATTTAAGATGTTCTATTGAATTTCCCTTTTTGCAGTTTAAAACTATGCGGTACTTATCCTAGTATTATTTGAATTAATTTGATGAAGTTAGTTTTCTCTGATGGTAAGGACCTTGTGTTCCTGGATTCCAGTTCGGGAGCGCGGTCATGTTGCGTTTCGGGTATTGGGTCTTTAACTCGAATTCGGGGCGTGACGCCTCCCCCCTTTGAAGTACCTTTTGAGAGTTGAGTTAGGCCTTTGGACAGTCCTCCAAGTACATTTTGGGGGTGTAGTTAGGTCAAAACCCCCTTTTTTTAACATGAGATAAAGGGAAAAATTATTTTTGGGACCATCTCATTTGTGCATAAGCTTTTTTTGGTCATATGGAGAAACCTGGCTTACGCAAATGATTTTATAGAAGCTTGACCAGCTTTTAAACACAACATAAATTGCATTGTAGGAAAAATGCCGTTAAATATAGCTATATTTCTGATTTCCAAGTTTGGGACAATATGAGGGTGCAAATGTCAAAAAGAAATTTCTTTGAAACAGACTGCTTTTCTCTATATGACAAACAACAAAAGAACTTGAAGGGGAAGCTATGCTTGGGTTACTATTTTCAATTAAATGTCCAACGTTAACAATTATCCTTTCTAAAGAGAATATATGTTTTGGTCCCCTTTTTCGCTTTATATATTAATGAAGCGTTAAATATATATTCTGCATCTCTTAGCAAGGGGTTAAATATCCTAGGGCTTCTTAGTTTCCGTTTTCCTTTTTATAAATGCTATATTTAGGGGTAAAATTAGGGTTTGCTTTTTGGGTGGTAAAGATTTTTTAAATATTAAGAATGATGAAATATATATGTTTTTTGAAAAATAAAATCTTAAGTATATAAGGTGAATATTATATTAGAATGCAATTCATGACTCTTATATTTACGAATATGTGCAAAAAAACACAAACACAACAATTATTATTATTATTATTATTATTATTATTATTATTATAAAGAAAGGCATAAGTATATAATTTGTTATTCTATCAAATTGATTTATCATAAAGCATGCATAGAATATTAAAATTAATAGATATAAGTCACCAATAAAAAAAAGGCATATATCTCGAAAAGAACATAGAGTTTATAGTGCCCCTCTTCCCTTTGCTATTAGTAATGGTAGCTGCGTACGTTGTATACTTTTGCACATATTGGAAAATATAAATGCACTAAACTTATATATGCATATTAAAATTCTAAAATTACGTCAACAATCTAAAAAGATAAAAAGGCACATGCTGCACTACACTAATTATTTCTTATTATGAAAGCTCCACCCTCCTTTTCTTCTTTTGTAGAGGACCTCCATCCTTTCGTTCAAATAATATATTTTGAATAAAGAGAAATGTATTGTAGTGGTTTATATTAAATATCCGAGTACTTGAGAAGTAAAACAGTTCACAATTTGCCAAATAAATTAATCCTTGGATTTATTTCTTGAGGGAATTCGAAGTGCACAAACATCTCTAGAATATATAGCAAATACTAGTGTCAAACAGGTTGGCCCGTTCCCTTTATATATGGATTGATATTATATTAGTCCATACCCGAATATATTAAGTTCACGGGTCAAGGCATTTAAAAGAAAAAAATATTATTTTTAATTTTTTTATCTCTTTTTTTTTCTTTATCACATGTGAGAATATATAAACTTATAATTGAGATAAAAATAATATTAGGTCAATCACTAATATTTTTAAAATATTAGATATATATATATATATAATTTCTAATTTAGATAAATTTATATAAAAAATATATTTAAAATAACAAAATAATTGATTCATGAAATTAATTCGATCAACTCTAATCTTATGCATACTTTCTATTTCTATTATATTTCTAACATCTAAAAATGTTTTTATTAAAATTTTATTAAATTCTTTAATTTTAAATTTAAAAATTAAAATTTTTAACTTAATATTGAAATTTTTACATAGTTAGAATTATATTGCATATTTGAAATAAATAAAAAATTTTAAAACAATAAATTAAAAAGTTAAATTTAGTAAAAAAAAAAAAGGGAGAAACTTCGGACCAAACATAACGGATTAAATAGGCTTGCATTTAAATAGACTTGGACTAGCAGCCCGTTTGACAGTGCTATTTATAGTAGCCCCTTTCCCCTTCATTACGTAGTTTAGAGTCGTTTGAACACATTGCGGTCAACCAAAGAAATAAATTAAGGTAAAGTAATAATGACTATAGATCACTACATCATCGAGAAATAAATCCAATGATTAGTTTATTTTTCAAGTTCACTCTTAACTTCGTATGCAATCGGACATTCGATATAAAGCATGCATTAGCGATGATGAAGAAAAAGTAATTTGTGCATTATTTTGTTAACAAATGTCATAGTTTTAAAATATAAACGAAGACTTCAATTCCAATTCTTTTGTTTGGTTGTAAAATTAGTTATAGAATTGGAATTCATTTCCAATTGCAATTACCTCAATTCTACAATTCCAATTCCATATTAAAAGTTGAGAATTTCAATTCCAATTCATCAAAATGACTCAAGTTGAGAATTCAAATTTTTTTTTTGCACACACGCATGCTCCCTACTCTCTCTCTCTCTCTCTCTCTCTCACTCACTCACTCACTCACTCTTTCTCTCACACCCACACACACGTTCTCTCCTTGTCACACAATTCTTAGTGTAAAATGATGAAAAATACCGTAGTATAAAACCAAAAAAATACCCTTGGTACAAAATGAAAACAAAATCCTTACAGCAAAATGACAAAAATTCCATTGGAATAAAATCACAAAAATACCCATGGGGCAAAAAAGACAAAAATACTCTTGGGGTAAAATGACAAAAACATGCCCATAGTATAAAATGAAGAAAATACCCTTTATATAAAATGACAAAAATTCTCTTGTTGTAGATGACAAAACTACCCTAATGAAAAATGACCAAATTTGAAGCAATTTTATATTTTTGTATTTTGATTTCTGATTCTATGAATTTTTTGAAGTTCCAAACAAAGCAACTGGAATTGGAAATGAATTCCACACCAATTCCATAATTTTACCAAACAAAGGAATTCAAACATTTAAAAGTTTTAATCCTCAAAAATTCTAATTCCAATTCCAATTCCATGCCACAAACACAACCTTAAAGGAATTTGTTAGCCAATATCTTTTATGTACAATATTGGAACTTGGACCATTTCTTATACTATATATTCGATCTTCTTTTGCATTACAAACCCATACTGAATTTCTAATCTTCCTTCTCCTTTTCTTCCAGTGCTTCAAAGTATCAATGGCAAATACACACAAGACTGTTTTTCGCCACAGTGAGATACTGCCATATCCACTTGATAGGGCAGTGCCTGGAAAGGAGATCTTTGCTTTATGTTTCTCATCTCTTACTTCCCCATTACTTCTAAATCCAAATCCTCAAGCTCACCGAATTTTAACCTCTAGCACCAATTTTTGCTCTGCGCTCAAGGACGGGAAAACCCCTATTGGGGCGTCCTTGAGCACCTTATTTTACCACCCTCTCAATGCTGTGAAAGACCTCGCTAATCACTGTCATTTTCCTCACTCACAACCAAAACCAAGACCAGTTCAAAAGACTGGCCTTACTGATGTGCAAAAGCAACGGGCTACAGAATTTATGGGATTCCTAGGGTGGAAACCTCTTTGGAAAAAACATGATAGAGAACGTCTTGGTCGATTTCTTAATAAAATGGGGATCAACGCCAAGTCTTTCAAATATTGGATTGATCACACTAGACGTAAGATGAGAAGGTTGGGGTTACTCAAGAGGCGAATCATCAAAAAGACAAAGCGTGAAAGGGTGCCAGAGAGGAAGGTCAATGCTGAATTACGCCTTGGGATTTAAAGATCAAATTTTCTATTATTTTATAATGGTTGTTTTTCCACGTTCTTGTTTTACACAAGTTTATGTATTTCTCATAGGCTAAAAAAATTTACTATTATATAATTTCTCTTTATTATTTGTCAATAATAAATGTCGAACTCATTATCTATGTTCGGCTGTCCGTCTCTCTCTCTTTCCCCTTACTTGTCTATAAAAAAAAATGTCAAACTCATTACGCATTATCATACCGCGATAGCAAGGGAAGAGAAAGAGAACAAAAGAAAAAGAATTAACATTTTCTTAGAATAGAGGGTGCCTGGTGTATATAATCCCAGATATGCTGACGTTATAATTAAAGGATATTCAAATTTTAGAAGAATATTCTGAAAGGATTATGGGGCAACAATTATTGTCTTAATCAGACTTCTTGCGCAAGATCTATTTGACACAATCCTCTTCACTGAAGAGAAAAAGTATTATTCAAACTTTCTTCATTATTCCTTGCTTGTTTTCTGGGAATCTTTTTTGTTGATCCCTATGGAATGCCATTTCATGTTAATTCTCCAAGTAACAGTTTCTAGCGGTCCAAGAAAACCGTTCTTTTGGCTCCAAGAATCTCCATTATCTTCTAGGAGTAGTTTAAGGCCTTGATTGGATTGGGTCTGCAGTCTCAAATTCCAATCCCATTTTCAAAAGGAAGTGAACATCAGAGACGGGTTCGCGACTGACATTGACACAGCTTTTGGCTGCCACTTTGGACATGCAAAAATTTAATACACTCGAGGTTAACCCATCTGTGACCTGACCGCTAGCTGCTACGCACAACCAGTGCGTGCGCGTAGAAAAGGTAAATCTGTTGGAAGAGTCAATTGAAATTATACACACACTGGTCATGCTGTTTGAATTTGGTAGGCTGAATTGCCAGCAGATAAAATTCAATCAACTCTTCGCATCAACCTTTATGCAATAATGTTTGCCTGTTTTTTTTCTCCCACGTTCGGTCAGACTGGATAACTGGTTCAAAATACACAAAAAATTCACACTGCATGTTATTTCCGAATTACTCCTCAAAGCAACATTGACTTCTCCTGTTATCTCGATTAAAGCCTGAACACAGTTGATTCAACGAATTCCCTCAATACAAAGATAATCATTGCAGACACTCACTGAAATACAAAGAAAATAGAAGATATAAGCGGCTCAATTCGCATACACCACATGGAGACTTATCCCAAATATTAATCCCTTATTTCGCTAGCTACTCAATTAAAAAAGTTGGCATGCAAACTTTCAGAATTGGCAAATTCTATTTCTTACTCCTCAGAACTTACACTGTACCCCGCCGGAAGTGTAGTTTACCTAGAGGGATTCAGCTAAGGAATTCCTGAAGTCCGACCACGCCCGAAGTTGCCCAGGCGTCCACCCTGGCATTACATCTACAACATTCGGGAGACGTTCTGAGCCTGCACCATGAATGTGTGCATTCCTAGCTTCATTTGCAATCTCAGAAAAAAATGGGTCATTTATGTCATGCATACGAATAAAGTTATGAACCACACAACAAGCGGCGATAATTGCTATTTATCTCCTCATGCTATATGGCAGTATTCTCTGCGTCAATATTAGAAACCGCTTCTTCAACACTCCGAAGGTTCGCTCTATTACATTTCTTATTAAAGAATGTCTGCGGTTGAACAATTCTCATGCACCTTCAAAATGTCGAACACCCATAAAATCACTCTTGTGAGAAACCCCGACTGATTAGAATGTGCAACATTATCTGCGTATCAGATTGTGCAACTTCTCCAAAATTTTGGAAGCATTAAATTTAAGATCCCTTTTGGGGCCTTGAACACAAAGTTTTAGAATTATCCTAAATTGCTGTATAAAATACGCAGTGCATGGTACCTTCTGGAGGGATTGGAAATTCTGCGGCTTCTTTCGTTGTTGCATCGAAGATAATTCTGGAAACGTGCACACTCCCTTCCCAACCTGCATAAACATACATGAACTGCATGCCGTGGTCACATGCAGCTACCACGTTTTGTGAAATTGTTGCCTTCCTACTGCTATACGCCTCACGGGTCGATCCTTTAATGTATGCTGAAATCGAGCCCCATCTATCGCCCCAATATAGTCTTGCCACCATGTTACCATATTAGGGCATCATACATCTCCTTCATGGTCAGTCACAGACCCGAGGGCATATTTTCAGAATTCGTAGCAATGCATAATCAAACTGTTTATGACCAATTAAAGTAACGATAAAGTCCTTACCATGAACCATGGAAAATGTTTATCGTTGCTTATTATCTTTGGGTGTGAAACTTCAACTTTCCCTGGCTAGATATACTAAGGTCCCAAGCAATCGGACATTTTTTTAACATGTCTAGAAACTGTCTCGGTAGAATGTTGGAAATGTTTAGCTTCATCACTGTGCTTGTTATTTCTCGTAACAACATGCAAAAAATTTGCCAGGCTTTCCTTCACATCAACTCTTTGCTGTGGTTTGTCAACCCAATGACCTGCAGCAACCAATGCATTGAATAAGTACATGAATGGATCCTTACCTTTGTGTAGGTTCTGCCATATTCGCGCGGGATAGCCATTGAGAACTCGTCCACCCACATTGGTCCCCTTAGGATGGATGTGCGGCATGGTGTTTTCTCCATGCTGCGCTCCATCACACTTCTGTACTGCATTAACGTCATTAGCTGCAGCCTCTGCAGGTCCTGTTCATCTTCGCTTGAGCATGTATCATCTGCTGTTGCCGAATCACCATCGATAGAGGCTGAGTGGAATTCAGTTGGTTCACGCATTACTAACCTTAGATCTGCTTACTCATAACCCTCATATCCCCGTTCTCATACATCAATATTTTTATATGACATTGGGAGCTGGACTACAGTAGACCTCTCACGGCTATTTAATCCGTGTCCCATAAAGAATACTTTGAAGACAGAAGCTGAGTATGACACTGGTTAAAAAGCAAAAGAAGCTGTGCTGTCCGTGAAACGTGTAGAGAGCAATCAAATTCGTACCCTGTAAATGTAAAGCATTAGCAACATTTCTTCTACAGCGGAGCCAGAACCAACTTGGCTTGTTGAGAAATTGACAATACGGTGTATCTGGCCATATTGGTGATTTGCAATCCATTGTGAAACTTTTTCCCCATTGCTGCACTTGGAACCGGGATCACATGCCTTCTACCTTGCAGGTTACACCTGGACGACCTTTATGTAAAAGCCATCCACAGCATCCATGCAAAATGGCCATGTTGGACAAAATTCTACAATCTCGGCATTGGCAAAATTGTCTCATGACAGTAAAAAGACGACGTCTGCCAACACAAAAAACCTTTATCATATTGGCTGCCATAGCGAGAAAAAAATAGTGCCAATGCCATTATCCATGCACGAACATTATTTTAATAGAACTAATTTTGTCCGATTGGTCATGTGCGGTTCTTCTATCCACACTTTGCGAATGGCAGCCAAAATTTCTCTTGTGGTTCAATACGTACATTTCTCTTCATCCTTTTTTTAACTTTTTAAAAGAAGAAACGTCATATTATTTTTAAAATAACTTAAATAAGATGGAAAAATTGTTTTTATTGATCATGTAAATGCTTTTTAAAATGAGTTTTGCTTATTGAAATTGAGAATGATAAAAATTTTATTTTAATTTTAAAGTATAATTTTTTGGCAAAAACCTCTTATTTTTGCTCGCATAAATAATTTTTGCAGGAGAGAACAAAGTCATATTAATCAACTTTAATGAAGAACATTTCTCTTTGTTAAAAATTTTCATTTTGACTTTGTTGAGCGTTGTGAACTTAAAATGTATATGAAAGATATACATCTACTTCCAAAACTGTTTTCCTGCTATGGATATACAACCATTGCGCTAAGCATCCAACTTAGAAAGCAGTTAAAAAATATAACAAAAAATGGGTTAAAGCTAGGCATGAAATTTGAAGGGGCTTTCAACAGAGATGAAATGTTCACAGTACAATCAATTTTAATATAATTTTAAAATTGAAGAGGCTTTCTCTTTTCATTAATTTTTAAAATAATGAAAAGAGAAAATCTGACACACCAATTTCACATCCACCAAAGAGACACGGTTACTATCCTTGGAAAATTTAACAGTGCAGACTGATAATTAACATATATAATTCAAGGGAGATAATGACCAGGTGCAACAACAACTGCTTTTTCAGGCTAAAATGGATATTCCGGCAACTTCTGAATTTGAACTTCATGCAGAAGATTGTCAAACGTTGGAAAACACTTTGGACAGACATATGCAAGCACATGTACATAACATCCACACACTACATATCAGATATTTTCTTCTGCATCCACCTTGTTGGTAGAAGCGGGGGCATCCCAGCAGCAGTGCTATTACGAACTAACTATGTTAAAGGTGCAGATCTCACAACAAATCCGGCAGCCGAGATCGGTGCTTCTAATGGATTTGTTGTGTCCGAACTGCTTGTATGTTGCGTAGTAGTTGAAAGCAAGTGATTGGCCCATACAGTTTCTGCCTCACAGACGGAGTGGAAGCCCTTATAGCAGTTTTCTTTAAATCCGTTTACTAATTCTAGACATTTTGCCCAACTGAGGAACACACCGATTTTTCTTCCTTTGAAGACGACGTATGCCACTTTCTGACCCATCGATAGCAGGGTTATTGAACTTAGGCCTATTCTACGGTTTATAGGGAAGGATGCCACAGGGAGATGGGCCCCACGCCTGCAACCAACAGTAAGTGAACTGCAGCAAGAAGTGTGATATTCCATATTTGTACTCTATATAATTATCATTTTGAACTTAATTTTATGTTAAATTTTGGTGTTTTAATTGCCATTTATACTCCCTTTATCTCTTATTTGCTTTAGGTGATATTATTGAAGATTTGAAATTAAATGAAGCAAACAAGGGGAATTTATACAATGAAGAAAAACAGAGAAATGCAGAGAAAAAATAGACTGGTAGAGACTTTTCAAGTGTGATTTTGTGTCCATACAGATTCCAAATGCAAAAGTGGTACTCTAGAAAATTATAGAGGACATTTGGAAGTTTTCATAATGGTAAAATTTGTATCAATCGTAGTTCATTTTCCTACCATGCTTATACTGTAAATTCACCTGCTGCATTATGTTCCATTTTTGACACAATTTTGTAGAATGATCATGTCTTGAGTTATAGATACCCAATCGAGGTGATTCAAATCTTTGTGGAAAGATATGATCCTGATCTACAACTTTCATGAAGACATCAAGATCTAGATCAGCTGATTTGATACTCTGAATTCACATAGAAGTCAAAACAGTGTCACAGCCGTGCAACAGAAACTTGCACCAAAACTAGGGGCAACTTTTAATACCCCTTTAGGGCAAAAACAAGAGAGCTGGCTGGAGTGGAAAAAAGGTCTGCAAAACACAAAGAAAACACACCAAATTCTTCTTCCAATCCATCAATCTTGCAAGAGAAATCAAGAGAGAAGATTGAATCCTTGAAGAAGGAGAACATCCACCTTGACGATTCATGGAAAAAGCTGCAATTTTCTCAACAAAATCATGAAGAACTTCAACCTTGAAGAAGAGAGGAGATTTCAACCATGAGAATGAGCAATTATTCCTCTTTCTTAGTTGTTTTATGTTCTTTGATTTGTAATATGTTGATGAGCTAAACTTTTGAATACTTGGATGGGTATGAACCCTAGATTTTACTCATGTGAATGAATTGTTTCCTTGGTTTATTGAATTCAAATTTCTTGTGGATTGTTTGTGGGTTTGAATGGTTGAATTGATTGAGTGGATTAATGATGCATAATCTGGAATTTTTGTTCACTTGGAATTGAGAAAGGAAGAGTGATCGGCAATTGATTCATAATTTGGAAATTTTCACTTAGAATTGAGAATGGAAGGGTGAAATAGACCATACACATAAATGGGAATGATTTAGGTGACTAGAAATAGAAACCTCAATATTTTCTTGGTAATTAGAGAAATCTAATTGGAAATTCACAAATCTTAATGCATTCTTGGATTAGATTGGTTAGAAAGAGATTTCAACTAATTAATTTAAGAATAGAGAACTTTCATCTAGAGATAGAGTGAGTTCTAATTAAGGAATTTCATCAAACATAAGAAGGGCAATTCATCAACCAAGAGACTTTCTATCACATAGGTAATTCTAGGGGGATTAACCATCCAAGTATTGTTTTCTCTATTGAATTCTCTCTTGCAAGCAAGATTTAAGTTGGTATAACTAGTTAAGTTAGATTCTTTTTCCTAGTAGTTATTCAAAACATTTTCACAAACAAAATTTGTTAGGCTAAATAATAGAGTAGAAAGTGAGTAATGGTATTTAATCATCCCCGTGGATACGACATTTAAATTTACTTGCCATTGTACTACTCATAAAGATAGGTGTACTTGCCTAGTGTTTGTGTGTAAATTGTTAGAGATTGGAATAAAATTGAGTATAAGGGCATAGAAACAAAACACAACATAGTGACATTGAAGAAGCATATTATATGCAAAAGAAAGACCTTGGAACATTTGTCTATCTACCAAAACTGTCGCCAAGGAAGCATGGAAAAGATCAACCACATTGGGAAACATAAAGACAGCAAACAACTATAGCCATTTTGATGAAAACCATAAAGAAAAAATTATGACTTGACCAGTCAAACATTGGATCATAAATATTGGCACATCAAAGATCACTATCGTAGAAGTTCAGATAAAACAAATATAGAAGAGAAAGACCTTGATGCCAAATTGTTCAAACTAAAAGAAGAAAAAATCCTCACCTAATGTCCATGGATAGGTCACTTCCTAGAATCACCAATTCAACAACTGAGACATTGTAATCAGGGATAACAACCTAGAAAACAAGAAATGAATCAACCCTTCCTATCAGAATCGTTGATATAAGGGAATCTAAAGCCCAGTGGGTGCATCACCGCCCAGAACAAAGCAAACAAAAACATCTAAGAGCAAAGATTCTTGGGTTAAATCGTTTACAAGGGAGGAAACAAATGAACACAGACCTGCGTGATATTCTATATTTGTGCTTCATATAATGATCATTTTGAGCTCACATTTCTGCAAATTTTTGGTTTTTAATCATCATTTACACTCCCTTTATCTCTTATTTGCTTTAGGTGAGTTTATTGAAGATTTGGAATTAAATGAAGCAAACAAAGAGATTTTACACAATGAAAAAAAAAATAGAGAAATGCAGAGGAAAATATCCTGGTATACATATTTCAAGTCTGATTTTGACCTCCAAGAAGATTTCAAATGCAAAGGTGGTATTCTGAACAATTATAGCGGACATTCTGAAGTTTTCATAATGGTAAACTTTGTGTCAATCGGAGTTAAATTTCCTACCCTACGTATGCTACAAATTCACCTATTCTGCATTGGGTTCCATTTTTGACACAGTTCGGTATAATGCTCATATCTTGAGTTCTATATGCCCAATTGAGGTGATTCAAATCTCTTTGGAAATATAAGTTCCTGATATACAACTTTTAGGAAGAAATCAAGAGCTATATTAGCTTATATAGTGCTCTAAATGTACCTAGAAGGCAAAATAGTGTCACAATCGGGCAGCAGAAACTTGCACCAAAACTAGAGGCAAACGGTGCCGTTTGGTGTGACATAAATGGCGCCGTTTGTGTCGATCTGAAGCTGCTTTTAAGCTGCATTTCTCTCTCTTTTGGGGCAGATTTTAATCCCCCTTTAGGGCAGAAATAAGGCAGCCGATTGGAGTGGATAGAAAATAGCAAAACACCAAGAAAACACACCAAATTCTTATTCCAATCCATCAATCTTGCAAGAGAATCAAGAGAGAAGATTGAATCCTTGAAGAATGAGAACATCCACCTTGAAGATTCATGGAAAAAGCTTCAACTTTCTCAACAAAATCATGAAGAACTTCAACCTTGAAGAAGAGAGGAGATTTCAACCATGAAAATGAGCAATTCCTCCTCTTTCTTTGTTGTTTTATGTTCTTTGATTTGTAATATGTTGATAAGTTAAAATTTTAAATACTTGTGTTAGCCCTAAGGGCAAATCATGTAGTTATGATTAGTTTTGATTAATGACAAACATTGATGAGGACTAATATTCTTGTATGTTGTGTGATAGGATTTGTGGATTAAGAAGTTTGAAGTCTCATTGCCTTGAAGCTAAAATGCAAGAACAACTCCAATATATCAAAGTGATTGAAGATTGAAGAGTTTGTTCAAGATATTAGAAGGCTTTGAAGACATGAAGTGTAGGTTGCATGTGCTTAATAGGTAAACTTTGTAAACCCTACACTCTTAAGCCTTGGAATCTATGAGTTGCAATTGAGAGCACAAAACTTGATTTAAATGGTTTCAATGGTTTTGAAGTTACCTAAATTATCAAGTTTTCATAAATGGTTTTGGTACATAAAAGGTCTTTAATGACTTATCTTTAAGGCTAGAATGTTTTCCAACTTGTTTGAATTGATTTGAACATGTTTTGACAAAGTTTGAAAAATTCGGATGCAGTCCAAAAATTCGGTCGTTCGAATTTTGTAGCAAAAGTTTGCTACTATTCTTCCAGAGAAATTCGGAAGAAGATTCGGACGCAGCCAAAAAATTCGGTCGTCCGAATTTTGGCCTTCAGCATGGTCACAGTTCTTCCAGAGAAATTCGGAAGAAGATTCGGACGCAGCAGAAAAAATTCGGTCGTTCGAAAAATTCGGACACAGAATTCGGTCAACCGAATTTTCTGAAACTAGCCGTTACTAGCCATTTTATGACCGTTTTAACAGATTTTCAAATTCTATAAAAGCCATAAACTTCAGATTTTTTTGTAGAATTTTGAACTTAAGAAATCCTACAAGCTCTAACTTGTTTTACATCAAAATTACTTGAAAAGCTCTCAAATTGCCTTGTGCTCAAAGATTGAAATTCAAGATTCCAAAGGCAACAAAGTGTGAAGGTGAAACATTGTGTAATCATCTACCAACAAAGTGGTAACATCTTACACACTCTCTTTTCTTATCTCAATTGTGTTTTCTACTAGCTAATTGCAAGGTTATCTTGTGACATAAAACCCTTTTGTGGAAGGGTGAGCCATAGACTAGATTAATCAAGGTTGTAGTGTAAAACCAGTGTGAGGGTGAGCCTTGGATTAGATTAGTCTTGAGGTTGTCTTTAGATATAAAATCCTTTTGGAAGGGTGAACCTTGTTTGTATAATTACTAGAAGAGGTTGTGAGTGTAAAACCATAGTGTGGTTAGCCTCTTATGTAATTGTTGAATTTGAGCATATAGTGGATTGATTGAAATCCTTGAGTGTGGACTCAAGGTAGTGGATGTAGATCTTGGAGAGATCGAACCACTATAAATCGTGTGTTCATTTATTTATAGCTTTACTTGTTTACATACTTATGTTATTATTTGTTCTTAGTTGTTGATTGATTGGTTGTGAATTTATTGTTTGATCATCTTGTCTCAACCATTAAATCACATATAAACTTAGAGTTTGTAAATTTGAAGAAGAGCTTTTATTAAGGCAAAGGATTTGCAAAACAGGAAAAAGATTTTGATAATTAGCCTAAGACCTAATTCACCCCCCTCTTAGGTCTTTCAATTGGTATCAGAGCAAGGTCTTCTTTTTTAAGGTCTAACAACCTAGAAGTAAAGATCATATGGCTAGTTTATCAAATTTGCCTTATATGGAAGGTTCCTCCACTAATAGACCTCCATTGTTTGATGGTTCTAATTATATTTTTTGGAAGTCTAGGATTGAGATGTACATTTGTTCTATTAACTATGAATTGTGGAATATTATTGAGAAAGGTCCCTATGTGCCATTGAGATTGAAAGCCGATGGAGTTACAAGGGAACCAAAGCCTATGGAGGAGTATGATGAGAGTGATTCAAGAAAGATGACATTAAACTACCAAGCAATGAACATTCTTTGTTGTGCGTTGGTCGTCAATGAATACAATAGAGTGATGGAATGTGATTCCGCTCATGAAATGTGGAAGCTACTTCAAATCACTCATGAAGAAGAAAGAGCAAATGTGTGCTTCATGGCAATGAATGATGAGGTACAATCCACTCCTTCTACCTCTACTTGTTGTGATGATGATGTTGATGTTGTAGAAGATCCTAATGAACTACTTGTTGAAATGTATGAAGAATTAAAAAGGGTTTCAAAAAGAAATAAGGAAATGAAATTCAAAATTAATGAGTTATTGAATGAAAACTCAAAATTATATTGCGAAAATAAAAAGCTTCTTGAATCTATTGATTGTTTAAATATTGAAAAAGAAGTTTTAAATGTTTCTTTACAAAATATATCTTTTGAAAATAAAGCACTTTGTACAAAATTTTCTTCTCTTGAAAGAATGCTTAGTGACCATGAAATTTTGAAAAGGAAAGTTGATGATCTTACATTATGTATTGACAAATTTACAAATGGAAGAGACAAGCTTGACAAAATACTTGGCTCTCAAAGATCCTCTTTTATTAGAAATGGTCTTGGTTATGATCATGTAAATAATGGACCTAAATATAAAAATTTCTTTGTTAAAGCTACCTCTAGTTCAATGCCTCATACTTGTTGTACATATTGTGGAAAACATGGACACAAAGCCATTAGGTGCTTCGTTAAAAGAAAAATAGAAAATGGTGTTAAAACTATTTGGAGAGTTAAAGGAATTATTACTAACCCCCATGGACCCAAGAAAGTATGGGTACCAAAGGATACTTCTTCTCCTTATTGCAGGTACACTTCAATTCAAACTCAAGCACTACTAAAGGGGTATATTGATGATGTTAGCTTAAAGAATAACAGAAAACATCACATTCATAATCAAAGTCAAGACAAACAATGAAGGATTTGTTTTTGAGACAAGAAGAAAGGAAGAATTCTTGGAGTAACCAATGTTGGTAAAGGTTTCTTTCTTCTTTTTAAACAAATGTGGCTTATTACTGATTTGAACTATAACTTGATTAGCATTAGTCAATTGTGTGACAATGAATAAGAAGTTAAAATTCTAACATGCAAAGTTTCAGTTGAGAATCCATTTTGTTTAGCTTTGAAAATTTGCCAACCATAACTTGTCAATTGCTTTTATGAAGTTGATTAGGTAACATTAATGATATGAGATTGAATTCATGGTAGATATGTTCTTGATATTGATTATATGTCATGATAAAATGATTAATATAGCTATGATTGAATATCTATGCATTTGCTTGGCCAAAAACATATTTATGAAACTTTACAAAATATTTGGACATGAAGTTTGGATGTAGACCATAAGTTCGGTCACCCGAACTTATATGACAAAATGATATTTTGTGATTTTGATCAATCTCTTACAAATTTTTGAATATGTGTTTTATCTTGATAAGCTTGAATGTCTTGTTGCTTATGATAATGATTTTCTTGGCATAAAAGATTTGGTCATGTGAACATGGATTTGTTGAACAAACTTTTCTATCAAGATTTAGTTAGAGGATTGCTAAAAATGTGTTTTGAGAAAATTGTCTTTGAGATACTTGTCCATATGGAAAACAAACAAAAGAATCTTTCAAACCCATGAAAATGATTTTAGACTTCAAAACATCTTGAGCTTCTTCAAATGGATATTTTTGGACTTATATGGAACTCTAGTATTGATGACTTGAAGTATGCCTTACTAGTAGTTGATAATTTCTAAATATTCATTTTTAGCATTATTCATTGTTCGAAAAGATTAAGTGTTTCATAAGTTTGTAAAATTATTCAAAAAGGTTCAAACCTCCCTTGAAAATTGGAGAAGTGTTTCACAAGTGACAATGGGAGAATTTTACAACAAAGTCTTTACAAAATTTGCTTTGAAAATTGAATTTCATATAATTGTTTCAACTGCAAAAGCTCCACAATAAAATGGTGTTATTGAAAGAAAATTTTGAACTTTGCAGAAATTGGCTAGGTCTATGCTTTGTGAAAATTCTTCTTCAAAAATATTTTTGGGCCAAAGCCTTAAACACCACATGCTATGATAAATAGAATTCTTTTAAGATCATTTTGAAGAAAAACATCTTCTGATTTTTTTTTATAGAATGCCTCAAGTTGCATATTTTAAAATGTTTGGTTATAAATGTCTTATCTTAAATTATTGTGACAACTTACTTAAATTTGGTAGAAAAATGGATATTGATATATCTTAGCTATTCTTCTTACGAAAAAGCATATAGAATTTACAATAAAAAGAACCTTACATGATGAGGAAACCATTCATGTTTGTTTTGATGAATCTTACATTTGCTTGGAAAGAAGAGATGAAGATGATGTAGGTACATCTATGAATGAATATCAAACTCATCTTTAAGCACCAACTTTGGAGAATCATACCAATGAGGAAGAAATGATAGAACAAAATCAAGATGACCAACCTAGTGGTGACCAAGAGCTTTCAAAGAACTTATGATATCCACAAAGGCCACCCTAAGGAGCAAATCATTGGTGATATCTCCCAAGGAGTAAAAATAAGGCGGTATTTTATAAATAACTTTATTCTTTTATTTCATATGAGCCTAAAAGTATTGATGATGCCTTGTGTGATGATTTTTGGATTATTGCTATGCAAGAGGAATTAAATAAATTTGAAAGATATAATATTTTGGATATTCCTAAATCTCATGATCATTCTATTATTGGAACTAAATGGTTTTTAGAAATAAACTTATTGAATTCGGAGAAGTTGTTAGAAACAAGGTTAGACTTGTTGCCTAAGGATTCAATCAAGAAGAGGAAATTGATTATGATATGAAACCTTTGTTCCGAATGCTAGACTTGAGTCCATAAGAATGCTTTTGACTTGTACTTGCTTTAAGTTATTTCAAATGAATGTCAAAAGTGCTTTTCTAAATGGTTTTATTGAGGAAGTGGTTTATGTGGAACAATCACCTGGTTTTGCTCATGAAAAGTTTCCTAACCATATTTTCAAACTATCCTAAGTTTTGAATGGTGTAAAACCAGATTTTACAATTTAGTGTGAAAGGTTGAGTAGTTTCCTTCTTTCAAAAGGATTTTCAAGAGGAAAACTGAAACTACCCTTTTTATAAAATCCTCATGCAACAATGATCTATAACTTGTCCAAATATATGATACAATTTTTGGTGCTTCTAATACTTCACTTTGTGATGTGTTTTCCAAGTTGATGCAAAGTAAATTTGAAATAAGCATGGTAGGAAAACTCAATTTCCTTCTTGGCCTACAAATCAAACAAACCAAGGATGACACTTTTATGAATCAAGTTAAGGTATAAGCACTTCCATAAGCTTATCAACTATGCTTGACAAGAATAAAATGATTTCATAGGAGTAGTCAACTCTATTTGACAGCAAGTAGAACCAATATTATGTTTGCCATATGCTTGTGTGCTAGATTTCGTATTGTCCTAATGAGTTTCATTTGATTGCTATTAAACACATTCTCTATTGCCTTATTGATACACTAAGTGATTATGGTCTATATTTCAAATGTGTGGCTATGTTATGTATAATAGTAATGCAATAAATTTGATCATCATACTATTCAACAAACTAGGACAAAGCATATAGAGATCAAACTTCATCTTATTAGAGATCATTCTACTAAGTGTAATACTTGTTTAAAGTATGTTTTCACTAATGAACAAATTAATGATATCATTACTAAGCCATTGGCCGAAGAAAGGTTTGACCAATCTTAAAAGAAGCTTAGGAATTTCAAAATTCAACAACTAATGAGTGTATTCAAGTGTCGTAGCTCCAGGTGAGGAAAAGGAAAGGGAAAAGCCAAAGAAAGAGGAGGATCAGTGATCAATGAACCAAGGAGGGTTCATGTTCCTCAAAGCATGTCAAGGCTTGATAGATTTGTCACAGTGAAGGCTGCTACTGAATTTGATGATTGGACAAAAAGGAATCATAAGAAAAATCCTAGCTACAAGGTGGATGTCATCAAACTATTCAAAATGGGTAATATTACTTTCATTTTTAAATGATGTGAGCTGGATTGTTTGCTTGTGTTTGATGAATGCTATTACCTTCCTTAGTTGATGAAGTTTATGCAAATATTAAGGAAGAAAGAGTTGAGCAAGTTGGTAATAAAGCTATTCAGTGGTATTCTTCAAGAATATCACAAGTTGATTTTTGAGATTGATAATGCATTGCTCAATAGAATTTGTGATGTTGATGATGTTGGGTTTAGGCATTATTCTTCCGGGGAACATTGTTTTATAAGTAAGTTATACTCACTTGTAAGGATTGAAAATGCCTGTACAAATGGTAGAAGCCTCAAGACTAGAAAGGAGAGAGAGAGAGAGAGATAAAAAAATAATAATAAATATTTTTTTTTGATGCTAGTGAAAGAATTTTGCATCACATGCTTACTACCTTGATTATATCATACTTTAAACACAAATATTCTGTTGATAATATGTATGTTGTAATTATGCTAGCCATGCATAAGAAAAGAAAATTGAATTTTGGATATATATATATATATATATATATATATATATATATATATATATATATATATATATATATAGTGCTAAAGAATATAATGGCAGCTAGAAGAACCGAGCATAAGCCATTGTCGTATGGAAAGTCATTGACAGGAATTTTCAAGTATTTCCAAGTGAAAATTACTTTCTAGTGGTTTACCAATAAAGAGTGAAGAAGTCTACACCAACAACTCACTAAACAAAATTCCTTGGATACTTGATGATGATAATGTATGAATGGCTAGAAGAGAAAATCCTCTAAGGGTGATAGAAGAGATACTAGCGATGATGAAGAAAAGAAGGAAGAAGAAAATGAAGAAGAAGAAGAGGATAAAAAGGAAATCCTTGCTGGAGAAAGGAAACCTAAAATGAGGCATGAGTCATCTAGTGAGAGGGAGCAACCCCACAAAAAGAAGTCTATTTGAAGAGGTACTCTCTATTGAAGGAAAAGAAGTTGAAGATGAAAATCTCACTATAGGTGATACCATAGTTGCCAAGGTGTTTCAAGAAATATTGGACAACCATATAGAGGAAATGAAGAAGATGGACAAATTCTTCAAGTCTTTTTGCTCTGATAATTCTTGGCAAATTTGA
Organism: Rauvolfia tetraphylla; assembly: GCA_030512225.1. Lineage (NCBI taxonomy): Eukaryota > Viridiplantae > Streptophyta > Magnoliopsida > Gentianales > Apocynaceae > Rauvolfia > Rauvolfia tetraphylla. The sequence continues at coordinate 1,811,455 of JAJQKT010000023.1, forward strand.
TGGTTTAGAAGCTAGAGTCAAGAATATGGAAGAAGACTTGAGAAAGATTTCTCAAGTGGTTTTAAATGGTGCAAGTTCCTATAAAGCCCAAGAGAACAAGCAAGAAGAAGGAGGTGAAGGAAGTTTAACAAAGTCAAAGCACAAATCCATCACCAATATCCTTCAGCCAAGGGAGGAAAATGTGGTTCAAAGAAAGATGATCCAAGATCCTCTCGATTGGGAGCTTTCCAAAGCAGAAACACACAAGCAAGGAGTCAACAAATGAAGGACCCTATCATACAGAGATCAAGGGAGATATGGCCATCATAACAAACAAATTTGGAAGTGAAGACCATGAAGCACATCCAAAGACAAAGTCTTTCTATCCCTAAACTCTATTTTGTTGCTTATTTTAGATTATGACTTAATGCACATATTATGCTTTAACATTGAAATTTACTTGTGCCTTTCTAGTCATTATAATGTTTTGAAGCTCAATATGTGAAATCTCTGTGATAAGAGCTTCTTTTGTTTCACTTTTGTTGTCTAAGTACTCTCACCCCAAGTTTAATTGCTGATAAAAAGGGAGAGAAGAAGTCAATTTATTATTGTTGAGATGCTACATAATGATTATTGCTGTTAGGATGATAACTATTTGACTAGAACTATACTGTTTATGAGAGTTGGTCAATACATTGCTAAATTGTCAAATGAGAGTTGATCAATATAATGCTTATATGTGATACATGTTGTCTCATTTTCATTAACCCCATCTTTGAGTGATGACAAAAGGGGGAGAAGAAATGGGATGACAAAATGTGTGAAAATGTGAAATAGCAGTGGGATTCCTCATGCATGAATAGAAAATATGTGAATTTTCTGAAAATCCATGCATATGTCAAGGGGAAGAAAGAATATTGACTGCAAGATGTGCTATATGCTATGTGCTTGCTGTAAATGTGCTATGTATATGTGCTATAGGTTGAAATGTAAAATGAATGTGTTTTGTGAAAATATATGGCTGCAATTGAAATTTAAATTGACTATGTTATACTATGTGAGGTTTTGGTTATTTTCTGAGTTTTTGGAATATGGTTAAGTTGAGATTAAAATCTTGAACTTGGTTCTTGACTTGACCTACAATTGAATGCATTAGTTTTGTGGTTTTGCAAAGCTAAAATGAGTGCTATTGTAGCTATACATATTTGAGTACTTCTATAGTTCATTTGAGAATGCAAAATCACCTTTTCAAACTTGCTACCAAAAATTTGGACTTGCAATTCGGATGCAGACCAAAAATTCTGACGCATCAAGATCTTCTTGTCAAAAATGTCTTTTCTGTTGTTCAAATTGTTTGAAAACTATTTTAATCCTTCCTATCATATTTGAACAATCTTAGAAAAGCTTATTTTCAAAAATTAAAGTTGTTATCTCACATATTTTACATTTTGGACTTGAAATCAAAAAATTCGGATGCATGAGTTTAAAAATTCGGATGCATGTTCTAAAATTCGGATGCATCCATATTTCATTGTCAAAATGTGCTCTTTTGTTGTTCGAATTGATTCAAATATGTTTTAATCTCTTACTATACGTTTGAACAACCTTAGAGAAGCTTTATTTCAATTTAAACATTCATAATATTGAATTTATTGCAGTTTGGACTTGAATTGTCAAAAATTCGGATGCATGTTCTGAAATTCGGATGCATTCATATTTTGTTACCAAAATGTGCTTTATTGTTGTTCAAATTGATTCAAACTTGTTTTAATCTCTTCCACTATGTTTGAACAACCTTAGGAAAGCTTATTTCAAAAATTGAAGCTTTCATTTCACTTAATCTACAATTCGGACTTGATATGTCAAAATTCGGATGCATAGCATCTCAAGTCCAAACATGTTGAAAAATGAGCACAATCTAAGGGGGAGCAATATTAATCTTTTCTGACCTTTAATACCTCTCTTAGAAGTTGTTGTAATGATTAAATGCTATATCTTCTATCCTAGTTGTTGGAAGGAAGGAGGTTAATGGAGGTTGGTTGGGTCATAGGCTCATATTGAGCCATTTGTATGTCAATGTGTTAAATTGGTTATTTTCTATCATTGACATTAATACTTCTATGTACTTACTACATTGTTTTAATCCATCACATTTTGCATCAAAGTTTGTCATCATCAAAAAGGGGGAGATTGTTAGCCCTAAGGGCAAATCATGTAGTTATGATTAGTTTTGATTAATGACAAACATTGATGAGGACTAATATGCTTGTATGTTGTGTGATAGGATTTGTGGATTAAGAAGTTTGAAGTCTCATTGCCTTGAAGCTAAAATACAAGAACAACTCCAATATATCAAAGTGATTGAAGATTGAAGAGTTTGTTCAAGATGTTAGAAGGCTTTGAAGACATGAAGTGTAGGTTGCATGTGCTTAATAGGTAAACTTTGTAAACCCTACACTCTTAAGCCATGGAATCTATGAGTTACAATTGAGAGCACAAAACTTGATTTAAATGGTTTGAATTGATTTGAAGTTACCTAAATTATCAAGTTTTCATAAATGGTTTTGGTACATAAAAGGTCTTTAATGACTTATCTTTAAGGCTAGAATGTTTTCCAACTTGTTTGAATTGATTTGGACATGTTTTGACAAAGTTTGAAAAATTCGGATGCAGTCCAAAAATTCGGTCGTTCGAATTTTGTAGCAAAAGTTTGCTACTATTCTTCCAGAGAAATTCGGAAGAAGATTCGGACGCAGCCAAAAAATTCGGTCGTCCGAATTTTGGCCTTCAGCATGGTCACTGTTCTTCCAGAGAAATTCGGAAGAAGATTCGGACGCAGCAGAAAAAATTCGGTCATCCGAAAAATTCGGACGCAGAATTCGGTCATCCGAATTTTCTGAAACTAGACGTTACTAGCCGTTTTATGACCGTTTTAACAGATTTTCAAATTCTATAAAAGCCATAAACTTCAGATTTTTTTGTAGAATTTTGAACTTAAGAAATCCTACAAGCTCTAACTTGTTTTACATCAAAATTACTTGAAAAGCTCTCAAATTGCCTTGTGCTCAAAGATTGAAATTCAAGATTCCAAAGGCAACAAAGTGTGAAGGTGAAACATTGTGTAATCATCTACCAACAAGGTGGTAACATCTTACACACTCTCTTTTCTTATCTCAATTGTGTTTTCTACTAGCTAATTGCAAGGTTATCTTGTGACATAAAACCCTTTTGTGGAAGGGTGAGCCATAGACTAGATTAATCAAGGTTGTAGTGTAAAACCAGTGTGAGGGTGAGCCTTGGATTAGATTAGTCTTGAGGTTGTTTTTAGATATAAAATCCTTGTGGAAGGGTGAACCTTGTTTGCATAATTACTAGAAGAGGTTGTGAGTGTAAAACCATAGTGTGGTTAGCCTCTTATGTAATTGTTGAATTTGAGCATATAGTGGATTGATTGAAATCCTTGAGTGTGGACTCAAGGTAGTGGATGTAGATCTTGGAGAGATCGAACCACTATAAATCGTGTGTTCATTTATTTATAGCTTTACTTGTTTACATACTTATGTTATTATTTGTTCTTAGTTGTTGATTGATTGGTTGTGAATTTATTGTTTGATCATCTTGTCTCAACCATTAAATCACATATAAACTTAGAGTTTGTAAATTTGAAGAAGAGCTTTTATTAAGGCAAAGGATTTGCAAAACAGGAAAAGATTTTGATAATTAGCCTAAGACCTAATTCACCCCCCCTCTTAGGTCTTTCAACTTGGATGGGTATGAACCATAGATTTTACTTATGTGAATGAATTGTTTCCTTGGTTGATTGAATTCGAATTTCTTGTGAATTGTTTGTGAATTTGAATGGTTGAATTGATTGAGTGGATTAATGATGCAAAATCTGGAATTCTTTCACTTGGAATTGAGAAGGAAGGGTGATTGACAATTGATTCATAATCTGGAAATTTTCACTTGGAATTGAGAAAGGAAGGGTGAAATAGACCATACACAAATAATGAAGATGATTTAGTTAACTAGAGATAGAAACCTAAACATCTTCTTGATAATTAGAGAAATCTAATTGGGAATTCACAATTCTTAATGCATTCTTGGGTTGAATTGGTTGGAAAGAGATTTCAACTAATTAATCTAAGAGTAGAGAACTTTCATCTAGAGATAGAGTGAGTTCTATCATTGGAATTTCATCAAACATAAGAAGTGAAATTTATCAAACAAGGGACATTTCTATCACATAGGTAATTCTAAGGGGATTAACCATCCAAGTATTATTTTCTCAATTGAATTCTCTCTTGCAAACAAAAATTAGTTAAGTTGATTTAATTAGCTAAGCTAGACTTCTATTCCTAGTAGTAATTTCAATCATTTTCACAAACAAATTTGATAGGCTAAACAATAGAATAGAAAGTGAGTAATGATATTTAACCATCCCCGTGGATATGATATTGAATTTACTTGCCATTATACTACTCATAACGATAGGTGCACTTGTCTTGTGTTTGTGTGTAAATTGTTGAGGATTGTGATAAAAATTTAGTATAAAGGCATAGAAATAAAACACAACTTCTACAAGAAGAAAAAATCCTCACCTAATGTCCATGGATAGGTCACTTCCTAGAATCACCAATTCAACAACTGAGACATTGTAATCATGGATAACAACCTAGAAAACAAGAAATGAATCAACCTTTCCTATCAGAATCGTTGATATAATGGAATCTAAAGCCCAGTGGGTGCATCACCGCCCAGAGCAAAGCAAACAAAAACATCTAAGAGCAAAGATTCTTGGGTTAAATTGTTTACAAGGGAGGAAACAAATGAACACAGACCTGCGCAAGTGTAGTATACACAGTACGCTGAACAATTCATGTCGACCAAAATGTATCTCGTAACAACATTGAGCAGTTAAACTTAATACAAGAAATTTTAACAAGACAGCCTGTCATTTGTGATATGATAAGTTAGGAAAAAATGTGCTGAAAAACATACATTAAAATAGTAATGACCCAAAACCTTGTGAATGAGTTTTTGGCACTGAGCGCAGTAACATAACAGTAGTATCACATCAGATCCTTCCTTCTGCAGTGCAACCTTCAATAGCCTCTGCATCATTGGGCTTAGCTATTTTCACAGTGGGCTAAAGCAACTTGTTCCGCACGTGCCATGCCCTTCGATCCGGGTCCATGGACAGCCATCGCTTTCTCCACTGCTCACCACCGTAGAAGCTGTCTGCAACTACATAGTACTCCTTATGAGTGAGTCTCGATTTAGAACCTCCATGCACTGCGGGATGTTATAGGCGTCTTCAACTTGTCTTTTTCCCCTCTTCGCGAAATACCAGCTCTCCCATTCCTCAGCCTGGAGTTCCTCGATACACCTCCAACCGCTGACCACACTAGCCCACCAACATTAGGTAAGGATTTTTTCTTCTTGTAGTAGTTGTGTTTTGTTGTCTATGCCTTTATACTAAATTTTATCACAATCCTCAACAATTTGCACATAAACACATGGCAAGTGCACCTATCGTTTAAATTAGTATAATGACAAGCAAGTTTAAATATCGTATCCACGGGGATGTTTAAATATCATTACTCACTTTCTACTCTATTGTTTAGCCTACCAAATTTGTATGTGAAAATGATTGGAATAACTACTAGGAAAAGAAATCTAACTTAACTAATTAAACCAACTTAACCAATCTTGCTTGCAAGAGAAAATTCAATAGAGAAAACAATATTTGGATGGAAACCCCCCTTAGAATTACCTATGTGATAGAAAGTCCATTGGTTGATGAATTCCCCTTCTTATGTTTGATGAAATTCTTTAATTAGAACCCACTCTATTTCTAAATGAAAGTTCTCTATTCTTAAATTAATTAGTTGAAATCTCTTTCTAACCAATTTAATCCAAGAATGCATTAAGATTTGTGAATTTCCAATTTGAGTTCTCTAAGTACCAAGAAGATGTTGGGGTTTCTATCTCTAGTCACCTAAATCATCCCCGTTGTTTGTGTATAGTCTATTTTACCCTTCCTTTCTCAATTCCAAGTGAAAAAATTTCAGATTATGCATCAATAATCTACTCAATCAATTCAACCATTCAAACCCACAAACAATCCATAAAGAATTCGAATTCAATCAACCAAGGAAACAATTTATTCACAAAGGTAAAATATAGGGTTAATACCCATCCAAGTATTCAAAAGTTTAGTTCATCAACATATTAAAACTCAAAGAATATAAACCAGTAAAGAAAGAGTAATAATTTCTAATTTTTATGGTGTAAAATCTTCTCTTCCTCAAGGTTGAAATTCGTCACTGTAGCGTTGAGAAAATTGCAGCTTTCTCCATGAATCTTCAAGATTTCTCCTTCTTCAAAGATTCAATCTTCTCTCTTGATTTCTTTTTCAAAGATGAAGATTTGGGATGGAATTTGAGAGAGTTTTCTTGTGTTTTTGCTATTATTGTCCAACTCCAGTAGGCTGCCCTTGTTTTTGCCCTAAAGGGGTATTTAAATCTCCCCCAAAAGAGAGAGAAAATTAGCAGAAAAACATCTTCAGATCGACACAAACGGCACCGCTTGTCCCCAGTTTTGTTGCAAGATTCTGCTGCAAGACTGTGACACTGTTTTGAATTCTAAATGAGTTTAGAGCACTAAATTGGCTGATATAGGTCTTCAGGTCTTCATAAACGTTGTATATAAGGATCTTAGCTTTACACAGAGCTTTGAATCACCAAAATTGAGCATATATAACACAAGATATGATCGTTATACCAAAATGTGTCAAAACTAGAACACAATGCAGGACAGGTGATTTTGCAGCATCAGCAGCATAGGCAAATGAACTCCGATTGATATAAATTTTAGCATTATGAAAACTTAAGAATGTCCTATATAATTTTATAGAAGAACACTTTTGCATTTAAAATCTTCATGGAGGTCAAAATCCCATTTGAAATTTCTCTACTAGGCTATTTTTCCTCTGCATTTCTCTGTTTTTCTTCATTGTGTAAAATCTCTTTGTTTGCTTCATTTAATTCCAAATCTTCAACAAACTCATCTAAAGAAAATAAGAGATAAAGGGAGTGTAAATGGTGATTAAAAGACCAAAATTTAGTAGAAATGTGAGCTCAAAATGATCATTATATGAAGCACAAATATAGAATATCACGTAGCAACCTCGCGCCACGGAGTTGAAGAAAACCATCTTCATAAGATCATAATTAGGCAGCCTTTTGTACCTGAAGTGTCTGGCATTCGGCTTAATCTACAAAGATGAAACACTCGATAAAAAATCAGCGCACATAGAAAGTTGCCGTGTCCTGCTCCAGTCACTAATGGGAGGCTGAATGTGGCAGTGCAGCTAATTGAAAACACAGCCAATCCAAGTCCTGACCAGCAGTTGCAAAGGATGTAATTGTACAACTAATTTATTGTTTCGAGCAGATAATGCATACCAAGTCAAGCCAATTTCGGTAAACAAAGAATTAGAACTGAAATTAGAGAAAGAAAATGCAGACATATTATTGAAATATTTTTGTAATTTTATTCAATGTAAGGGATTTCTCTGTTATTTTCAAGGGGTTTCTGTTTAAAATAAAGCTGCTAATAAACAATTTTTTCTTTTATAAACGGCCTTTTTCCATCACAGTATCAATCAATTGTTGATGTAGAGTGGAATATCAATTATAAAAATTGGAAAAATATGTCAAGAGTGGTGCCAAATTGTACTTCTAGTAAAATTATCCATGTTGTTGTTCTATTACACCACCTACAGTAACTGTGCTTTCAACAATGTATCTGGATTCCAGCTATTGGCACATCAAATTTTCCTACTGAACCATGGAAAATGTAAACTTTTGTACTGGACAAAAGCCTATTCTGACCCTAAACCAGATCAAATGAAAGTGGTAGACAGGAATAAGCATTCTGATGCATAAGTGCAGGCATAGGGGAGAATCGAAATGATTTAAAAAAGGGGTACCCGTATTAGCCGATCCCAAGTCTCCTCACTTGTTGTTATGGTGCCGGTCTGTGAATCCCAACTGCACCTCGTCTGGTTCTCTAGGAACCACTTCATAGTTGCATACTCCCTACGCATCCGGCTGTACTTCCCATAAAGTTGGTCTTTGTTGTAGGGTCGGGCTGTTATGTTGTGCCACTCATTGACCACCTCTTTCCATCCCTATGTAGTAAAGCCTCCTCCGCATCACATTCCAGTCTCTCCTCTAACGCGCGAACAAATGTTGAGGAATAGGTTCTCGAGATGCAGCGGCCACATTTCAACTGCATCAAACGTTGCTCCATATTGGCTACCACTTTCTTCCATCTGAAAGACGGGTACATATGAGAGTCACCAACAATGCTTTCGTTCATATTGTACGCCTAAATGATACAACAAATGCCTTAACTGTGCAGGAAAAAAAACATGATTGTGCCGGGTATGATTCCCATCTTTCGTAATGTTTTCAAATTCTTAATTTGTTAAGCAGAGTTCAAAGAACTGTTACTAACTTGACAAAAACAGCCTGAAAAATGAGTATAAGTAGTTCATTGAGAACCACAACTTCATTCGCTCGCTTGATTTTCTGAAAACAGGCTGGCCTACCAACAATCCACAATTTACGACACAATGCGAATATACATAATGCAGTAATGTGCTGAAATAGGTCATAAAGTTAGAAAACGAGGCTACATGTTCGGTGAACACTGTACAGAAGTCCACAGATTTTTCTGTTACACTAAGTGATAACAGGTTTATTTGTACTCTTCGCCGACGCTTGCGTGCCAGAAGTTGGAAGTGGTTGGTAAGGCTATCCTCAAGCTCAGGGGAAACAACCTACACCTAGACAGCCTGAAAATAAGGGTTGTGAACCAAAGTCATTAACATCAATGCCCACTGCAAATACAATAAGGTAGTGTGAAATGGGTCAGTGAATAGTAGATCATAACCTTGTCACTCTTTGAGGACTCCATGGCAACGTTGGCAGTGTCGGGCTTGGGGATGGGATCCTGAAATTTAAAATCAGAATGTGCAAAGGAAGATAACAGGTCAATGAGTAAAAATTTCAATCACTATTGCAAGTCACAAACTTGAAAAACCCAAAACTCAAAAGGTCAAGAATACCCAAATGAATATCAAGGAAAAAGTGGGGAAGTTCCATAGAGAGGGGAAGTTCCATAGAGACTCATAAGACACGGTTATCATAAATGAAAGATTTTGCACAGGAAACCACAAAACATCCCCGGTTGAATCATAGGCACATGTAAACATTAATGATTAACTGGAATAGAACTTTCAGTTCTTCCCCCCTTCGAACCATGGAAAATTTTAACTTGGGTTGCAAAGATTTCAGCATGCCAACTATTAAACAACTTATTAGAAATACAAGACAGCCCATCAGAAATGTCACGAAATCCCCCGCTCTTCGGGGATGTCCTCAACGTCGAGGAACATGTACTCGGGTGTATGTGCGACTCGTTTAGATCATATCATGAGCTGGTACAAAAGCAAGAAAACAAACTTTCCAGTATCAATGATCAGTACCAGTGAATAGGATAGAATGTAAGAAGGGGTTCCATTCAGTATCGAAAAGGAATCAAAGTTATCATCTTCCTATATTGTGTATAAATTTTATGGTTTCCGTTGGTGCAAATCCAATCATCTCAATTTAAGATGAGAAGCAATTCTCCATTGGTAGCAAGTGGTTATACATTAAGCGGAGGAAATTTTATTTCGATTTTTCGCCCCTACTCTGGCAAGAACGGACTAAGAGGGTCAGCTACCCAGCTAACTTTCATAATTAAATACCGTTACTGTATAGGTAGATCTCATTGTGAAAGGCCTATTACTGGATAATTCATGGGTAGAGCCAAAAGGGTGAACTATACAAGTTACCAATAACGTTGATTAAATGAAGTAAAGGCTCCGGTGTATAGAGAAGACCTCACCGTTTAAGAAGTCACCATAGAAACGAAGGAACCCGCTGTTTCTTTATCCATTTCTATTTTCTATTTTTAACACCTATAACAGAATAGAATTTCTTATTTCGCATTGAAATGACATAATAGAATTTCTTATTTCGCATTGAAATGCCTAAAAATCGCGGTCAGGAAGGTTATAGTAGCCAAAGCCATTGGAATTTTTATTTTATACATTGGAAAAATCCGTTTTGTTATTAATAGATTAGGAAAGGGAAAAGAATAACTGAAAGAAAAGAAAAAAATTCGTTATTCACGAAAGTTTCATCTATTCAATGACTAGAATTAGACGGGGATATATAGCTCGGAGACGTAGAACAAAAATTCGTTTATTTGCATCAAGCTTTCGAGGGGCCCATTCAAGACTTACTCGAACTATTACTCAACAGAAAATAAGAGCTTTGGTTTCAGCTCATCGAGATCGGGGCAGTCAAAAGAGAAATTTTCGCCGTTTGTGGATCACTCGGATAAACGCAGTAATCCGCGAAAGGGGAGTATCCCATAGTTATAGTAGATTAATACACGATCTGTACAAAAGACAGTTGCTTCTTAATCGTAAAATACTTGCACAAATAGCTATATTAAATAGGAATTGTCTTTATATGATTTCCAATGAGATAATAAAAGAAGTAGGTTGTAAAGAATCCACCGGAATAATTTAAACAAAGTTTCCCGGAGAATGAACTCCGGGAAGGTAGAGTCGAAATTACTAGGATAAAATAAAATATGCTAAAATAGTCAAAATGAATGAACACGCTCAATCGAAAAGAAAAAGCTTTCTCCGATTTTTTTCTTACGACCCGATAATCAAATCTGGATTCTCGGAAAAACACCAACCTGCCTTTGAGTTCGGATTAAAATTATGATTCCAAAGTAAGCCTAGTCATTTCTAGTTCTAAGACCAGTAGTTCTAGCGGTCGACTCGTTTCTTTCAAATTGTTTCTCATTATTGAGAAAGGGTAACAAAGATAAAATACGAGCTTGTTTTATAGCAATAGTAATTAATCGTTGTTGTTTCAAGGTCAATCTATTCACTCGTCTAGAATGGTCCTGCATGTATGGATAATGAGTCTGTGTACTCAAAAGTTAATAGTCACTTAACCTTAAATTCTAGTTATGCACAAAGTGTAATATGGAACTTGAATAGATGAGATCAAAAGTCAGTAGCTGTACAATGATCTAACAGATTCTAGAACTATTTGCGCTCCGATATTGAAGTTGCATTTCTACAGCCATCCTTTCCGGAATGTGGATAATGTTCCTTGCCCGTAACACTGTTGTTGCAAAGCTTCAGTAGGAGCAAGAACCATCAAATAATAAACACAAAGGACCCTCTCAAGATAAAGAGTGAAAAGATTGAAACCAAATAAAACCTATTCTTAAGCTAGCTAAAGTACAAACTGTAAAATTCTAAAATCCAAATACGACCTTATAATGCAGTACTAAAAATGTAAAACTTGGCTTGATACAAGAATAGCTTTAAAATTCAGATGAGAAGAAAAATCAGATTCTCAACTAACACATAGAAATGCACGCATTATAGCTGTTAAAAATTTGCAACACAACAAATCTCATTGCTGTTTCATTGACTTTTAGAATTTCAGACCAAGTTCTTAGTTCTTGCCAAGGGACGCCATTTTGCAATAGCCATAGATTCTCACTTCATTGTGCAAGAACTCTTTAACTTGTAGGCCAAGATTTGATTGGTTTCTCCTCCCCACATCCCCTAGATAAGTTTATCCATCCCAACCAAGCAAATAAAACATAAAATGGCAATAGTTACATCCAACAATGTTTTGACAAGAGCCAGTTCCGAAGAGTTTCTTTTGCGGTTCCCTTGCAGTGAACATTTAGAACCTGTGCACTTCTTCCAATGCATATACAAAATTACTATGTTACCATATGGACGTGTAGGCCATTTTAGCACACTAACCTTTCTAGATATACAAATCAATGTCACTAACCACCATACCATTTGCATTTCTTATTGAGAATGTGCAAAACATGGACCGTATAAACAGCACCAACCTGAATGCTATATGAAGAATCTTATAGAATAATCAGGGTGGACTTTTCCCAAAACTTCCAAAAATTTGACATTATAGTTTAATAAAGAAAATAACCATCATCACAGCCGATAACCATTGAGAAACTAGTAAAAAAAGTAGGAAAATCAAGAAAGAGCAGCAGACGTTTCGCGAAAGTCAAAGGAAAGGTAGAGTCCAAAGAGGTGCAAATAAAATTTTGGTTCACTTGCAGAGGAGACGTCCAAATTGTCATGATCAGTAACTTTTACAGTCTCAAATATGCCGGCAGCATCGCACCGACAAATTCAAGTTATGTAAAACTTATTCCTAAATTCAAGTTATTTAATAATTATTCCCAGCTTCTTAGCTACTTCCCGTTAAATAACGATAACTAGTTCAGAATGCAAAGGGCACAAAGAACAGAAAGCTAATTGCAGAGGAAAAAGTTTTCTAAACAACTAACTTGGCAATCGGTAGTCGAGGTGTTGCTTTCTTCACAGGTCGGCACTGTATTGTCGTCTAATTGAAACCCCCAAAAAAGATCGGTCGATTTGTTCTGTTTTGAAAACATGGGATTCTTAAATACTTGTACGGCGGTGGGTGACCGAACCATTACTCCTCACTACTGCTCTTCAATGGTGGTTGTTGTCAAGTGCCCGCAATAACTGATCATGTTAAATGTCAGGGATTGTTTACGCGCAATTGTTACCGTTGGTGTATGGGTCGGGTTAAACTAAAAGCTCGCCCCAGCAAAACCAAAATGTTGAAGCCCACCACGTAGGATTTCTTTGCAAAACGGGTCACTATCTCAGCCGTAGCCCAAACAGCAAAAATTCTGAAACTCATCTCGTTTTGAAATGGGCCGCGTTTGGGACTGCATCCAAGTACACCCTAAATATTCCTTTGGCTCAAATTTCCAATCTCTAGTACATTTTTGGAAGACAATTGTGCTAACGTACATATATATCTGTTCTCCTCATATTTTGCAAACGAAAGGACAGCACTCAATTTCCTAAACTCATCGTCACTTTCATACTCTAAGCGGGCTAAATCTCAAAACTTTTGATGATCTAAGTACTTTCTTTTACTTTTATGGCACACGACTGCATGAACAGAGTTGCAACATAAGCCATCAAGTTTAAATTTTCGGTTGTATGCTTTTGAATCGATTTTGGGGGCTAAAATTCATTACTTTTCAATTCCATGGATTCCGTAATATTTGCTTATCCCATCTTTTCTCCGGTATAATTTGGTATATTAATACTAGACTAGTTTGGACACATAACGACATTATTGCACGTACTTTCAAAACAGAGGACCATTTACCTAAAATATACCAGAATGCCTGGCCTATAAATTAACTTAAACTCATTTCTGAAATTCCTGTATTCATCTACGGCAAAGCTTCACTTTCATTTTTTTTTCTTTCCATTAAGAATGTCAGGTTCTGCACAGTTTCAGAGTACACCACCAAATCTGGAACATCCAATTCTCCGAAGAATATCTGACATGAAGGAGAATCTCAATGTTCTAAAGAGTTTCCAAACCAGCTGTAGTCCAGCCACTCTCCAACGCCTCCACTCCCTCTGCTGAAGTTCCTCTATAGGAACGTGTAATGAATGAGTAATTACCATGGCCACCAATTGCCGTGCGTACAGCCGCCAGAGGCAAATAGTGGATCGAGACCTTGAATCAGAAATCCACTTAATAATAAGCAAAAGCAAAAGGCAAGGGAATTTAGGGAAGGTTTTGATTGGAAACAATTGAAGACAAAGTTTGGGAGCGAGAAATCGAAGGTATTCTGTGCTGAAAATGGTATTGGCGCCAACCACTGGAAATATTGGCGGGGATCATAGGAGGGTGCGGAGAAGAAAAGGGGTCACCAACAAAATGCTTTTTGGAAATGTAGAGAAATTGATGTGGTTTAGAAAACAAATGTTAGTAGTTTCAAATGCTTATTCAGGATATACTAATTTTACGGCATGTGCTATGTACAAGTATATCTGCTAAACTTGAATTGTAAAAATAATATTTTTCTTTATAGAGAAGTAACATAATTTTTTATGTAAATCAATTTTTTTTCTCTTTTGATAAAATAAAATAGATCAACCATTTCTAAGTTGACAGCAAACAAAAATTCTGCCTAAAAGTTTTTCTCAATAACACAAAATTTATAGCCAATATCCATAGTCTTTCAAACTTGTTTTTTTAACCCAATTATCTATGCCTCCTATGCATTTCATATTTTTGCTTAAATTGTAGCCCAACAATATTTATATTTAACATGATTTAGACAAAGCAATCTTTAATATTTCACCATGCACATGAAAGATGTAGTGAAACACCAATACATCGGAGGTATATATAAAGTTTTAATTCTAAATGCATAAGAAGGTCGCAAGAAGAAACATTTGACTTTTTTTTAAAATCTAAAAGAATAGCCTTCTTGTATTCTTCAAAATTCAGCAACAAATTTGCAGTAGTCTCAGGGAAACTTTTGTTTGGGTCAAAATCTCAAACAACCTGTTGCAGAATTGGCGTGGTAATGGATAAATATTTAGATTGGTTAGTTGATGATAAAATGTAGTGAAACACCAATACATCGAAGGTGTATATAAAGTTTTCATTCTAAATGCATAAGAAGGTCGCAAGAAGAAACATTTGACTTTTTTTTTAATCTAAAAGAATAGCCTTCCTTGTATTCTTCAAAATTCAGCAACAAATTTGCAGTAGTCTCAGGGAAACTTTTGTTTGGGTCAAAATCTCAAACAACATGTTGCAGAATTGGCGTGGTAATGGATAAATATTTAGATTGGTTAGTTGATGATAAAATGAGAAGTCAAATAATAAATGGAAAAGGCATAAGATTTGCGTGAAAACCCTACAATGTAGAGGGAAAAACTACGGGCCGAGAGATGAGTAAATACACTATAAAAAATATGGAGAATATACAAATGGTTTTACACCGACACAAAGAATACACTCAAGATAACACCTCACTACACTCAATAAATATGACAAGAGTGTGTATATATATGAAGAGGTAGTATATGAAGAGAGAGGATAGTTTAGGGAGATGCTCTTGGAGGATTTCTCTCTTGGATGAATTCCTCTCTTTTGGATGTCTTCTTTGCTCCAAGCTAGATTGCCTTATATAGAGATGTATTACCATGTGAACAAACTTCAAGGCTTCCTACCATTGTTGAAAATGTGTTAAGTTAGCTCACCAAACATAGCCAACCAACATTGTGCCATCTTAGTCCAAGTTAGGTCACCAAACATAGCTAACCAATATTGAATTTCTTTAGCCACCCAAAGACTAAGATAAACCCTGAAAAACATGTGGCCAACCAATATAGACTTGAAGTGTGAATCTTAAAATTCTAAGGCAATTTTAATAATCTCTATCTTGACTTAAATTCTAAGATGATCTCTTTATAAAATGATGTGCATATTCCTCTTTTGCCATGCCCTAAAGGGCCTTTAGAATTGGTGAACACCAATCAAATCCAAACAATGCTTGAACTTGATATTTGGAATTGGTTTCGTGAGCATATCCGCAGGATTATGAGCTGTAGCAATTTTCTTCACAATGATCTTCCTTTTGCTACAACATCCCGAATAAAATAATGCCTCACATCAATGTGTTTGGTCCTTTCATGATACATATGATCTTTGGTTAAATGAAAAGCACACTTTGACTATAATAAAATAATGTAACAACATCCTGGGTTAAATCAAGATCAGAAACCAAGCCTCTTAACCAGATTGCTTCTTTGACGCCTTCAGTGATTGCAATATATTCTGCCTCTGTCGTTGATAGTGCCACAATAGACTGTAGGCTAGCTTTCCAGCTAATGGCAGAATTGTATAAAGTAAATACATAACCTGACAAAGACCTTCTCTTTTCAAGATTACCTGCAAAATCAGAGTTAACATATCCAACAACAATATTCGGTGTTACCTTATTCCTATCAAAAACTAATACAGTTTCCGCAGAACTTTTCAAGCACCGAAATATCCATTTAACTGCTTGCCAATGTTCTTTACCTGGATTACTCATGTACCTGCTGACAACACTAACTGCTTGTGCAAGATCAGGTCTAGTGCATACCACATCATATATAAGACTACCAACTGCACTAGAATAAGGTACATATGACATTTGGTCTTTCTCTTCATTAGACTGAGGGCAAGAATCAGATAATAATTTAAAATGAGCTGCAAGAGGAGTACTCACGGGTTTTGAGTTATTAATGTTGAATCTCTCAAGAATCTTCTCAATATAATTTCTTTGAGATAAATATAATTTTCTAGCTAATCGATTTCTATAAATCTCCATAGCAAGAATTTTCTCTGCAGCACCAAGATATTTCATCTCAAATTCACTGTTCAACTGATATTTCAATTCTTTGATTAGTGACTTATCACGAGCAGCAATTTGCATGTCATCAACGTATAACAATAAGTAGACAAAAGATCCATCTGAAAACTTCTTGTGATAAACACAATTATCATACTGACTACGACAATACCCATGTTTAACCATAAAGGAATCAAACCTTTTGTACCATTATCTCGGGGACTGTTTTAGTCCATAAAGAGATTTCTTCATGTGACAAACATAGTCTCCTTTTTCGGGAACAACATATCCTTCTGGTTATTGCATATAAATCTGCTCATCGAACTCTCAATGTAAGAAAGCAGTCTTGACATCAAGTTGTTCTAATTCAAGATCCTACAAGGCAACAAGGGCAAGTAGTACATGTATAGAAGTATGACGAACAACAGGAGAAAACACTTCATTAAAGTCTACACCATGTTTTTGAGTGTAGCCTTTAACAACTAAATGTGCTTTATATCTTGCATATACAACTCCGGGATTGCCTTCTTTCTTCTTATAAACCCATTTACAACCAACAACTCTTTGGCCTTTTGGCAATTTCACCAACTGCCAAGTATCATTCTTGTGTAGAGATTCAATTTCTTCTTGCATCGCAACCTTCTACTCAGAAGAATTAGGACACAAGATTGCTTCAGAGTATGTGTGAGGTTCTCCACCTTCAACTGTATCCTCTGCAACTGCAAGAGCATAAGCAACTAAATTTTCTCCATTATATCTTTCAGGCCATTTGATTTCTCTTCTGGGTTTATTTTTGGCAATAGAATAATTTTCATGACGATCTGGTTCAGTGGAATCGTGAACCTCCGATGTGATTGGAGATGAGGAAATATTCTCTTCACTAGGAGTTGGTGTTTCAAACTCAAGCTCCACCTTCTCGTTGGTATTCTTCGAATCACCTGTGTCGAAAGAACTAACAATTTCTTTTCCAGGGAGAATTAGCACATTTTCATTGAAAGTAACATCCCTACTGATAATTACTTTCTTAAGTTCTGGACACGACAAGCGATACCCTTTCACATCAGATGCATAACCCATAAATATGCATTTTCGAGCTCTAGGCTCTAATTTTCCTTGATTTACATGTGCATATGCAGGACATCCAAAAATTTTCAAATTCGAATAATCAACAGGATTACCTGACCAAACTTCTTCTGGAATCTTGAAGTCGAGTGATGTGTGTGGGGAACGATTCACCAAATAACATGCGTTAGATGCAGCTTCGGCCCAAAATTCTTTTAGGCAAGGCAGCGTTAGAGAGCATGCAATGAACTCTCTCCATCAATGTCCTGTTCATCTGTTCTGCAACGCCATTTTGTTGAGGCGTACCGATAACCTTGCGGTGTCTCATAATTCCTTTATTTTCGCAGAACGTGTTGAAATCACCTCCACAAAATTCTAGACCATTATCGGTCCTGAGTCGCTTGACCTTCTTCCCTGTCTGGTTTTCTATCAAAATCTTCCACTTCTTAAAAGTGGGAAAAACTTCATCTTTGTACTTTAAAAAATAAGCTCAGACTTTACGAGAAAAATCAATAACAATGGTCAGAATGTAATGTTGTTCTCCTTTTGAAGGAACACATGAGGGTCCCCAAAGATCTGAATGAATATAGTCAAGAGTACCTTTGGTTCTGTGAATTCCGGTACCAAAACTTAATCTTTTTTTGCTTACTGAGAATGCAATATTTACAGAACTCCAACTTACCGGTATTCTGACCACACAAAAGACCTCTCTTGCTCAGGATGGTCATTCCTTTTTCACTCATATGGTCAAGACGGTTATGTCATAAGTTTGTGACGTCTGAATCTGACATAGATGATGATACAGCTGCGGAACCTATAACAGTAGATCCTTTCAACACATACATAGTCCCAAATCTGTTAGCTTTCATTAAAATAAAACCATCTTTAGAGACCTTTAGAACTCCACCTTCAGCTGTATATTAACACCCAAGGGACTCCAGGGTGCCAAGAGAGATAAGGTTTTGTTTCAAATCAGGAACATGTCTAACACCGGTTAAAGTTCTAATCATGCCATCATGCATTTTAATTCTAATTATTCCTTTTCCAATAGCTTTACACTGAGCATAATTCCCTATTAAGAGAACATCACAATCAACTGATTCATAAGTGGTAAACCAATCTTTATGAGGACACATGTGATAGGAACAACCAGAATCTAGAATCCATTCTGTTTTAGAACTAGTTCTAAAATTAGCAAAACTTCGCTTTTAGACTTTTTTGAGCAATACTTACTTCAGCTGAATTTTTTAAATTCTTTTGATTATTGTTTTTGCTTCTTTGCTGCTTATTCTTCAACTTAAATTATTATGAAATTACATGTACCTTTTTCTTGTAACAGCGGCAAATTTCTTATTATCGTAGCCTCTAGACTTTGATCTGGATTTACTTTTACTGCTAGTACCATGATCCATAGTTCTCCCTCTAACAATTAACCTTTCAACTTCATCATTTGAATTATTCTCATAGTCATATTTTTCTTTAGACGAGAGATTTTGTTTGATATCATCAAATGTTAGGCTCTCATTACTACCATGTAACATAATATCCTTAAAGTTACGGTATGATCGGGGGAGTGAGCATATGATATTTCATATTTGTGCTTAATATAATGATCATTTTGAACTCAAATTTCTATTGAATTTTAGTGTTTCAAACACAATTTACACTCCCTTTATCTATTATTTGGTTTAGATGAGTTTATTGAAGATTTGGAGCAGAATGAAGCAATGAAGGAGATTTTACATACTTATAATGAAGAAAAAAAAAAGAATAATGCAAAACAGGGTAGCGGGACAGAACAATTCAAGCGAGATTTTAACCTCCTTAGAGATTTCAAATGCAGACATGATCTTCTAGACAATTATAGAGGAGATTCCGAATTCGTTTGGTCACCCTACTTATAGTGCAAAATCAGTATTTCTGGATTTGGTTCCAGTTTTGACACATTGGGGTGTAATTACCATATCTGGAGTTCTAGATGTCCAATGGAGGTGATTCAAAGCTCTGTAGAAACATAAGAGTATTATATAAAACTGTTATGAAGACACAAAAACATATATCGTCCGATTTAATACTCTGAATCACCAATAATCCAAACGGTACCATTTTGGCAGAAACAGAATTTTCTGCAATTGTTGCTCTCTTTTAGGGAGGTATATATATACCCTTTTAGGGCATTTGAAGGGGGTGGCCATCTAGGGTTCCATAAAGGAGAGAAACAGAGAGAAAAACATCCAAAACCTCTCCCAAATCTTCAATCTTTGCAAGAGAAATCAAGAGAGAAGATCAAATCTTTGAAGAAGAAGAACATCAATCTTGAATATTCAAGCTCAAGAATACAACTTTTCACAACCAAGTGAACTTCAAGCCTTGAAGAAGAGAAGATTTGAGCCATGAAAATGAGCAATTCTTACTCTTTCTTTATTGCTTTATGTTCTTTGAATTGTAATATGTTGATGAGCTAAATTCTTGAATACTTGGATGGTTATGAACCCTAGCTATTATCTATGTGAATGATTGGTTTTCTTGGTTGATTGAATTCCGAATTCTTGTGGATTGTTTGTCGGTTTGATTGTTTGAATTGACTTGGCTATTAATTGATTCATAATCTGGATTTTTTCACTTGGAATTGAGAAAGGAATGGTGAAATAGACCATATATAAACAATGGGGATGATTTAGGTGACTAGAGATAGAAACCTCAAAATCTTCTTGGCAATTAGAGAAATCTAATTTGGTGGTTTGATTGCTTGAATTAATTCAGTTGTCAATTGACTCATAATCTGGATTTTTCACTTGGAATTGAGAAAGGAAGGGTGAAATAGAACATACACAAACAATGGGGATGATTTAGGTGACTAGAGATAGGAACCTCAACATCTTCTTGGTAATGAGAGAATATAATTGGAAATTCACTAATGTAAATGGATTTTTAGGTTGAATTGGTTAGGAAGAGATTTCAACCAATTAATCTAAAAGTAGAGGACTTTTATCTAGAGATAGAGTGAGTTCTAATTTAGGAATTTCATCAAACATAAGAAGGGGAATTCATTAACCAAGGGACTTTTCTATCACATAGGTAATTCTTGGGGGATTTTCCATTCAAGTATTATTCTCTCAATTAAAATTTTCTCTCGCAAACTGAAATTTACATAAAATGAATTTTTCTGTTTAGGTTAGATTTTTATTCCTAGTTGTTATTTCAATCATTTTTGAAATACCTAAGAGGGGGGTGAATTAGGTATTTGGCTAATTTTTGCAAAATCAAACCTTTTATGTGTATAGATCAGTAACAGATTATATGGACAAGATAGAAAAAATTTATGGCCAAGCAATATAAGAAATGTAGATCAAGGAACACAAGCAATTTATAGTGGTTCGATCCTCAAGATCTACCTCCACTACCTTAATCCTACACTTAAGGATTTCAATAACTCTACTATGTGCTCAAGTTCACAGATTACAAGAGAGGCTCACCACACTATGATTTTTCACTTACAACCTCTTCTAATAATTTTTACAAACAAGGCTCACCACACACAATGGTTTTATATCTCTACCAACCTTGAATTACAACTTCAAGGATCACCCTTATCTAAAGGGTTTTATGTTATCAAGATAACCTTGCTAGAGCTAGTAGACCAATACAATTTAATAAATAAAGATGAGTGTATAGATGTTACCACTTGTTGGTAGATATTACACAAAGTTGCCCCTTCATACTTTGATGTCTTTGGATTGATCAATTGAATGCACAAGACATAAGAGAGCTTAAGATATGTTTGTAAAAGACTTTAGAATGCTTAGAGTATTCAAGGATTCAAAACTTACAAAAGATTGCACGTTTATAGCTTTTATAGAATTTCAAAATCAGTTAAAACAATTATAAAACGGCTAGTTAACGGCTATTTTCAGGAAATTCGAATGAGCGAATTCTGCGTCTGAATATTTCGGACGACCGAATTCTTCCTGCTGCGTCCGAAGCTTCTTCCGAATTTCTCTAGAAGAACAGTGACAATGCTGAGGGCCAAAATTCGGACGACCGAATTTTTCTTCATGCGTCCGAATCTTCTTCCGAATTTCTCTGGAAGAACAGTAGCAAACTTTTGCTACCAAATTTCTTGGAATCATGTTCAAACTTTGTAAAATCATTTGAGATTTAACTTCCAAAGATTTGAAAAACATTTGGTATATATAGAAAACTTATTTAAACATATATAAGTTTGAAAACCAAAATGAAATTCCTTTGATAATATAAAGTTTACTTAAAAACTTTTAGGACACAAACCCACATTCATTAAGAAATTTATTCAAAGCCTTTTAAAATTAAGAAACCTATTTTATGCTCTCTTATGCATTCAATAAACTCTAAGACATATAAGTGTAGAGTTTACATAGATATTACCTATCATCATACCTACTCTACACTTCAAGTCTTCAATGCCTTGAGTTCATCTTTGAATAAATCTCAAAAGACTTCATAGTTTATTGAGGTTGTTCTTGCACTTTGGCTTGACGGCAATGAGACTTCATACTTCTTAGCTCAATAAACCTATCACACAACATACAAGCATATTAGTATTTATCAATATTTGTCATTAATAAAAACTACATGATTTACCCTTAGGGCTAACAATTTTCACAAGCAACTTTGATAGACTAAACAATAGAGTAGAAAGTGAGTAATGATAATTTATCTTCCCAGTGGATACGACATTTAAATTACTTGTCATTATACTAATCAAAATAATAGGTGCACTTGCCTAGTGTTTTGTGTGAAAATTGTTAGAGATTGTGATAAAATTTAGTATAAGAGCATGCAAAACAACACAACAACATACTAACAAAACAGCTTTATCTTAATTACCGATTTCAACATCCAAAATTTTCAAATCAACTATAATGGAATTAAACTCATCAAGATGAGTTTGAATGGGTATACATTCGACCATCTTAATGGTAAAGAGGCGCTCATTGAGACGAATCTTGTTGGTAAGATTTTTCGTCATATATAATGACTCCAACTTAAGCGACATACCTGCAGCTGTATCCTTCTTGATAACCTCTTGCAGAATTTCTTTGGATAAACAAAGTTGGATCTCTAACAAGGCTTTTTCATCAAACTCTTCCCCATCTTCATCCGACATGGTGTTCGATTTTTTCGTCTTTCCCACAAGGGCCTTTTTCAACCGATGCTGGGTAAGAATGGCCATCATCTGAACTCGCCAAATGCCAAAACTAATTTTTCCATCAAACTTCTCAACATCAAATTTCATGATAGAAGCCATGTTATGAAACCCAAATAAATATTACAACGCTCTGATACCAGTATTGGCGTGGTAATGGATAAATATTTAGTTTGGGTAGTTACCCTCCAATGTAGAGGGAAAAATCACGGGGCGAGAGAGCAGTAAATGCACTATAAAAAATATGGAGAAGATACAAATGGTTTTACGCCCACACAAAGAATACACTCAAGATAACACCTAACTACACTCAATAAATATGACAAGAGTGTGTATATATATGAAGATGTAGTATATGAAGAGAGAGGATAGTTTAGGGAGATGCTCTTGGAGGATTTCTCTCTTGGATGAATTCCTCTCTTTTGGATGTCTTCTTTGCTCCAAGCAAGATTGCCTTATATAGAGAGATGTATCACCATGTGAACAAACTTCAAGTCTTCCTACCATTATTGAAAATGTGTTAAGTTAGCTCACCAAACATATCCAACCAACATTGTGCCATCTTAATCCAAGTTAGGTCACCAAACATAGATAACCAATATTGAATTTCCTTAGTCACCCAAAGACTAAGATAAACCATGAAAAACATGTGCCAACTAATATAGACTTGAAGTGTGAATCTTAGAATTCTAAGGCAATTTTAACACAACCTATATACATACTGAAGTGCGACTAATTAATTCAGTGATAGGTACATAAAACATGGAAATAATAAGAAAAGCTCATAATATTCTAAGCTGATCCTACAAATTAAAAAACAAAATTCAGAAGGTTTTCTTGAGAAGAAGAATCTTCTCACTCAAAAAATGAAAAAGAAAAAAAAAAGATCATCTATTTAACACTTTTTCAATACCCAACTGCTCCAAGGACCAAAGCACTATTCGAGCTTTTCATTTAAAAACCAAAGCTTGTGCCTTCCCTTCAAATTGAAATTTCAACAAACTGTGTTGATTCCAATTTGAACTCAATTTTTTGAAGGCATGCAATTTGTATTCATGTAATTTGTAGTCATGATCAGATCCGTCGAGCTCTAATGTTTTCTGTAGAAGGAAATTTGAGAGAAAATGAGTCATTCTTAGGTGAATAATTATAGTTAAAAAGTGGTGGGATGATTTTAAAGCCAATTTTTGTGTCTGTATGTGACAGAGGAATGAATAACGACCTGAGGAATCACTTGAAGCTTTATTGGCAATGAAAGTTTCTTTCTCTGCAGGATATCTCTTAAGGACATGCCACTGAAATAAGAAAGGCATCATGAGTCCAAACTGCAACATAGGCATAAACAATAAGTATATTGCTATAGTATTATCTTAATTTACAATAATGGCATATTTTACTCTTTCGCCTAAAATCCTTTTCAAACTTAATTCAGTAGAGCAATCTGTATTAGTTAATCTCTTCAAATTAAAAATTATTTGCCCGAAGACGGAAGTGATTTAGAAAATTTAGCCAAAATGCATAGGTAGTTCGAAGTGATTCCCCTTTTCCAATACTGGGAATATTTTTATTAAGGCAACATTATATTTTTAACCCTCTTGAATTCCTTACTTAGCAAAAGTACAGTGTACATATTGAATATAGGAAGATAATATATATTAGCAACTCCAATATGCAAGATAGAGAAGCATCTCAAACTTCCAAAAGCTTCACATTCGGTTATAATTTTAAAACATGCCAAGCATGAATAACGTTGAATTCGAGTGTTGATGGTTGAGATATATAAATTGTCCAGTGCAATTACAATCTATTGAAACTTTCCTTTTTTTTTTTCCAAAATAGGGATGGGATAAAACCAAGCATTTACCTAATTATGTATCTTTAATTGATGCATCAACGCTTAATGTAACTTTTCTTTTTTTAAAAAAAAATGTTCAAAACATGTATTTACCTAATTATGTGCAAACATGTGCATTACTATCCTTTTAGATTATTTAGGTAGCCACAAAATTTAAATAGGCGTATGTAAGTCTAGTGCATTTTATAAATTTGTAATTCCAAATTTAGCAGCCAAAAATATCCACGATTCAATATTTATATAAGTATGGCTCTTATCCTCTTATCCTTTGATCTCTACTAATTTTCTCGGTTAACTAAGTATATAGTGCCAAAAGTAGGAAGGTGTAAACAGGAGGTGTCATATTCCCGCAGATGTATTGGCTAGTTTAGCATCTATGCTATCTGAGCGGAAGGTGAGGCTTGATGAATTCCCAACTGATGTAGTAGCAGGTGCTGTTGCAAATTTTCTTTCTTAAATTTTCTTTCTCAAAATGAGCATTATATGAAGCATAAATATAGAATATCATCTTGCAAAGATTGATGAATTGGAAGAAGAATTTGTGAGTGTTTTTCTGTGTTTTGCAACTTTTTTATGGACCCTAGATGCCCCCTAACAATTACCCTAAAAGAGTATTTATATGCTAGCCCAAAAGAGAGAGAAAAATAGCAGAAAATTGGGTTCTGTATGACACAAACGCCGCTTCTTCGTCCACACCAATGGTGTCGTTTGGTCCCACTTTTGGTGAAGTGTTCTACTGCATGACTGTGACAGTAGTTTTGATTTCTTGATTAATTCAGAGCATGAAATCAGCTGAACTAGGTCTTCATATCTTCATAAAAGTTGTTGCTCATGATCTTAGCTTTCCACAGAGATTTGAATCACCTCAATTGGACATCTAAACTCATGATATGATCATCCTACCAAAATGTGTCAAAACTGGAACAAAGTCCAGGACATGTGAATTTGCAACATAATCAGGGTAGCCAAATGAACTCGGATTGACATAAGTTTTACCATTCTAAAAACTTTTGGATGTCCTATATAAGTGTATAGAATATCACTTTTGAATTTGAAATTTCTATAGAGGTCAAAATCCTACTTTAAAATTCTCTATCAGGCTGTTTTCTTTTACATTTCTCTGTTTTCTTCATTATGTAGAATCTCTTTATTTGCTTCATTTTATTCCAAATCTTCAATAATCTCACCTAAAGCAAATAAGAGATAAAGGGAGTGTAAATGGTGATTGAAACAACAAAATTTAATAGAAATTTAAGCTCAAAATGATCATTATATGAAGCACAAATATAGAATATCAAACTTCTCCACACTTAGACATTGCTTGTCCCCAAGCAATATTACAAAACAACTAAGAAATTTGAACAGTAATCCAAAAGAAATAAAGAGTTTTTTGAATAAAGGAATGCAAAACAGAGAAAGCACTACTTCTTGAGAAATCTTGAGCAATCTACATAATCAATCTAAAAGACATCCCAAATATCCATCACAAAGATTAAACAATCACCCCTAGTCTTATAATGCAAGCAAGAATCTATGTGTTGTGTTTCTTGCAAATGCTTGTTGTCTTGTTTTGCATGCCCTCATACTAAATTTTACCACGATCTCTAACAATTTTCATACAAAACACTAGGCAAGTGGCCCTATAGTTTTTATTAGTATAATGACAAGTAATTTAAATGTCGTATTGACGGAGATGATCAATTATCATTACCCACTTTCTACTCTATTGTTTAGTCTATCAAATTTGCTTGTGAAAATTATTGAAATAACAACTAGGAATAAAAATCTAACTTAAACAAGAAAAATTCAGTTTATGTAAATTTCAGTATGCAAGAGAAAATTTCAATTGAGAGAATAATACTTGAATGGAAAATCCCCCTAGAATTACCTATGTGATAGAAAAGTCCCTTGGTTAATGAATTCCCCTTCTTATGTTTGATGAAATTCCTAAATTAGAACTCAATCTATCTCTAGATGAAAGTCCTCTACTTTTAGATTAATTGGTTGAAATATTTTCCTAACCAATTCAACCTAAAAATGCATTTACGTTAGTGAATTTCCAATTAGATTCTCTAATTACCAAGAACATGTTGAGGTTCCTATCCCTAGTCACCTAAATCATCTCCATTGTTTGTGTATGGTCTATTTCACCCTTCCTTTCTCAATTCCAAGTGAAAAATCCAAATTATGAGTCAATCAACAACTGAATTAATTCAAGCAATCAAACCTCCAAATTAGATTTCTCTAATTACTAAGAAGATGTTGAGGTTTCTATCTCTAGTCACCTAAATCATCCCCATTGTTTGTATATGGTCTATTTCACCCTTCCTTTCTCAATTCCAAGTGAAAAAATCCAGATTATGAATCAATTAATAGCTGAGTGAATTCAAACAATCAAACCAACAAACAATCCACAAGAACTCGGAATTCAATCAACCAAGAAAACCAATCATTCACATAGATAATAACTAGGGTTCATAACCATCCAAGTATTCAAGAATTTAGCTCATCAACATATTACAATTCAAAGAACATAAAGCAATAAAGAAAGAGTAAGAATTGCTCATTTTCATGGCTCAAATATTCTCTTCTTCAAGGCTTGGTGTTCTCCAATTTGGTTGTGAAAAGTTGTGTTCTTGAGCTTGAATATTCAAGATTGATGTTCTCCTTCTTCAAATATTTGATCTTCTCTCATGATTTCTCTTGCAAAGATTGAAGATTTGGGAGAGGCTTTGGATGTTTTTCTCTCTGTTTTTCTCCTCCCTGGAACCCTAGGCGGCCGCCCCCTTCAAATGCACTAAAAGAGTATATATATACCTCCCAAAAAGAGAGCAACAATTGTAGAAAATTCTGTTTCTGCCAAAACGGTACCGTTTGGTTTATTGGTGAATTCAAAGCATTAACTCGGACGATCAAGGTTTTTTTGTCTACATGAAAGTTGTATATAATACTCTTATGTTTCTACATAGCTTTGAATCACCCCCATGGGACATCTACAACTCTAGATATGGTAATTACACCACGATGTGTCAAAACTAGAACCAAATCCAGAAATACTGACTTTGAATTATATGTAGGGTGACCAAATGAATTCGGATTGATGTAAATGTTACCATTCTGGAAAATTTAGAATCTCCTATATAATTGTACAGAAGATTATGTCTGCATTTGAAATCTCTAAGGAGGTCAAAATCTAACTTGAATTGTTCTGTCCCGTTGCCCTGTTTTGCTGCTCTGTTTTGCATTCTTCTTTTTTTCTTCATTATAAGTATGGATGATATTCTATATTTGTGCTTTATATAATGATCATTTTGAGCTCACATTTCTACTAAATTTTGGTGTTTTAATCACCATTTACACTCCCATTATCTCTTATTTGCTTTAGGTGAGTTTGTTAAAGATTTGGAAGAAAATGAAGCAAACAAAGAGATTTTACAAAATAAAGAACAATAGAGAAATGCAGAGGAAAAACAGACTGATAGAGACTTTTAAAGTGTGATTTTGACCACTATAAAGATCCCAAATGCAATAGTGGTATTCTATACAATTATAGAAGACATTCTGAAGTTTTCAGAATGGTAAAATGTGTGTCAATCGGAGTTCATTTTTGCCTACCCTTCTTATGCTTCAAATTCACATATTCTGCATTGTGTTCCATTTTTGACACAGTTTGGTATAATGATAATATCTTGAGTTCTAGATGCCCAATTGAGGTGATTCAAATCTCTGTGGAACTCTACGATCCTGATATACAACGTTTATGAAGACATCAAGACCTAGATCAGCTGATATAATGCTACAAAGTCACCTAGAAGTCAAACCAGTGTCATAGTTGTTTTGATACCCCTTTAGGAAAAAATAAGAGGAGCCGAGGGAATGAAAGAAAAACAGCAAAAACTCATCAAAACTCACTCAAATCCCATCCCAATTCTTCATCTTTTCAAGAGAAATCAAGAGAGAAGATTGAATCTTTGAAGAAGGAGAACATCCACCTTGACGATTCATGGAAAAAGCTGCAATTTTCTCAACGCTACAGTGACGAATTTCAACCTTGAAGAAGAGACGATTTTACACCATGAAAATGAGCAATTCTTACTCTTTCTTTATTGGTTTATATTCTTTGAATTGTAATATGTTGATGAACTAAATTTTTGAATAATTGGATGGGTATGAACCCTAGATTTTTCCTATGTGAAAGAATTATTTCCATGGTTGATGGAATTTGAATTTCTTGTGGATTGTTTGTGGGTTTGAATGGTTGAATTGATTGAGTGGATTATTGATGCATAATCTAGAATTTTTGTTCACTTGGAATTGAAAAAGGAAGAGTGATTGACAATTGATTCATAATCTGGAAATTTTCACTTGGAATTGAGAAAGGAATGGTGAAATAGACCATACACAACCAATGGGGATGATTTAGGTGACTAGAGGTAGAAACCTAAACATCTTCTTTATAATTAGAGAAATCTAATTGGAAATTCACAATTCTTAATGCATTCTTGGGTTGATTTGGTTAGAAAGAGATTTCAACTAATTAATCTAAGAGTAGAGAACTTTCATCTAGAGATAGAGTGAGTTCTATCATTGGAATTTTATCAAACATAAGAATTGAAATTTATCAACCAATGGACATTTCTATCACATAGGTAAGTCTAGGGGGATTAACCATTCAAGTATTGTTTTCTCAATTGATTTCTCTCTTGCAAACAAAGATTGGTTAAGCTAGTTTAATTAGTTAAGTTAGATTTCTTTTCCTAGTAATTATTCCAACCATTTTCTCAAACAAATTTGTTAGGCTAAACAATAGAGTAAAAGTGAGTAATGGTATATAACCATCCCCGTGGATACGATATTTAAACATGCTTGTCATTATACTAATTTAAACGATGGGTGCACTTGCCTTGTGTTTGTGTGCAAATTATTGAGGATTGTGATAAAATTGAGTATAAAGGCATAGACAACAAAACACAACAAGTTTTTGGCGCCGTTGCCGGGGAGTTTGGTTAATATTAGGAAAGCTTGAAATCTATTGATTTATTCATTTTACTTATTTTTTTTTATAATACCTATTTCTAGTGTTAGTATTTGTTATCTTGTTTGTAATTTTGTAGGTCATTAGTGAAATGGAGTTCTTAGCTTATGTTTCTCTGTTTTTGTTTTGTTTTAAGGAAGTATTCTTTGAGCTAAACTTTTACTTTATTTGTGGTGAAGGTGTGAATTCTTTTGGTTTATGACCTCAA
This sequence comes from Rauvolfia tetraphylla, assembly GCA_030512225.1. Taxonomy (NCBI): domain Eukaryota; kingdom Viridiplantae; phylum Streptophyta; class Magnoliopsida; order Gentianales; family Apocynaceae; genus Rauvolfia; species Rauvolfia tetraphylla. Next base: position 1,841,162 of record JAJQKT010000023.1, read on the forward strand.
GTAATTCAGGAGAATTGAATCAACTTAATTCCGAAGTTGAGCAGATTTTTTATTGGGATCCAAGGGGTATAAACCTAGAGGTGATACTTGAAGGAATTGAAGGTGAAGGTGAAAATCCTCAAATTGAGAACACTATGGCACATGACGGAAACACAAGACCAAGGACAATGGGAGACTATGTGCGACCTTCATTGTTAGGAGCGGAGTCAAGCATTGCCCGACCAAGAGTTGAAGCCAACAATTTTGAGATCAAACCGAATATCATCCAAATGGATCAACAATTAGTGCAATTTGATGGTTTACGAGATGAAGACCCGAATGCTCATATTGTCAACTTTTTGGAGATATGTGATACTTTCAAAATTAATGGGGCTTCCGAAGATGCCATCCGCCTTCGATTATTTCCATTTTCATTGAGAGACCGAGCCAAGTCATGGTTAAAATGACTTCCACAGGGTTCCATTACTACTTGGAACAATCTTGTCGAGAAGTTCCTCGCTAGATATTTCCCTCCGGCAAGGACTGCAAAGCTAATGAATCATATCTTCTCTTTTCAACAAATGGAGAGTGACAGCTTATACGATTCTTGGGAGAGATTGAAGGAGCTATTGAGGAAATGTCCACATCATGGTCTAGATTTGGGACTTCAAATGCAAACATTCCATAGTGGATTAAATTTCCCTTCCAAGCAACTCATTGATGCTTCTTCGGGAGGTACCACCAATTTGAAGACACCGGAGGTGTTACAAGACCTCATTGAAAACATTGCCATGAACAACTACCAATGGGGGAATCAAAGACCGAAAGTCAAGCCTAGTGGAATACACAATGTAGATATGATGACGGCTTTGGAAGCTAAATTTGATGCACTAAATAAGAAGATTGAGAGCTTGATTTTGTCACCTCAACCCTCTCAAGTGATGATGGCTTGTGATTTTTATGGAGGTAGTCATCCAAATCATGAGTGCCAAACCATGGAGACTTCTAATGCATCAACGGAGCATGTGGATTTCCTTGGAGGAGGAAGGCAACCCAAAAATCCTCATAGTAATACTTATAATCCAGGGTGGCGGAATCATCCAAACTTCTCATGGAGCAACCAAGGGCAACAAAGACCATTTCATCCCTCCGGCTTCCAAGTTTCATCAAACTCCCAACCCCAAATATCTCTTCCTTATCAACATCAACCTTCTCCACCTTTTCAACAACCGGTGAAGCCTAGCCTTGAAGAATTAATGACAAAGTTCATTGAGAGTACTGAAACCCGGTTCCAAAATCAAGAAGCATCCCTGAGTAAACAACAAGCTTCCATTCACAATTTGGAAAATCAAATACATCAATTGGCGAAGCTTGTTTCGGAAAGACAAATGGGCAGTTTACCTAGCAATATAGTTACCAATCCAAGAGAACATGTGAATATGGTGATTTTGGGAAGTGAAAATAAATCAAATGCTTTGGAATGTAAGGTGGAATCCCAAGGCATGGGGAAAGTGAAAATCAAGTTAAAGAAACAGTTCTTGAGAAGAAGGAAGAGCATTTGAAGAAGATGGTTCCGGAGTACAAGCCTAGAATTCCATACCCTGCTGCACTTCTAAGAGATAGAAAGGATGAGCAACTTGGTAAATTTCTTGAACTATTCAAACAACTGCACATTAACTTACCATTTGTTGAAATTCTTTTATAGATGCCGAGATATGCTAAGTTCCTCAAGGATGTCCTTTCGAAAAGAAAGAGGCTTCAAGAACTTTCAACGGTAATATTGAATGAGGAATGCTCTGCCATCCTTCAACACAAGGGAAAGCTACCTCAAAAGCTAAAAGATCCAGGGAGTTTTAATATTCCTTGCACTATTGGTAGTCTTTCTTTTGATAAATCATTGGTAGACCTAGGTGCTAGCATCAACTAGCAGCCATTTAATGTTTTCAAACAATTAGGCCTAGGTGAACCAAAGCGTACTAAGATGAGTATTCAATTTGCAGATGGTTCACTTAGACATCCTAGGGGTATTGTTGAAGATGTGCTTGTCAAAGTTGATAAATTCATATTTCCTGTTGATTTTGTGATACTTGACATGGATGAGAGTGTTGAGGTTCCTTTGATCTTAGGAAGACCTTTTCTACCTACTGCTAAGGCCAATATAAATGTGAGTGAAGGAAAGTTAACCCTTAGGGTAGAAGACGAGGAGGTCATACTTAACGCTTTGAAACCTTTGAAATATTCTTCAGATCCTAATCATTCTCATGGTAAGATTGATGATATAGATGCTCATGCCTCTAATTCTTTACAGGAAACCTTGGTGAAAGACTCTTTGAATCCATCATTAGTAGAAGAGATTACGGTTGATGCGAAAGGTTCCAATGGAAATGAGGAAATCTATTGTACAAGAGATTCTTCATTAAAGGTGAAAATAAAGCAAGACCAAAACATTGACCAAAATCATGATTTCAAGTCGGGAGAGCAAGTTTTATTGAATGACTCGCGATGGCGGTTGTTCACAAGTAAATTTAAATCTAAGTGGATTGGCCCATTTGTGGTAAGTAAGGTACTCCCATATGAAGTAATAGAAATCTATCATCCGGAAAAGGGAACCTTAATGGTAAGCAAACATAGACTCAAACTTCATCATACTGCAGTGAGAAAGAACTTGGGATGATCATGTTTGTGCTCCATTGACTTAGGGGATGAGTAAGCTTCTACAAGCAACGTTTTTCATTTGTGCATTTTTTTTCTTTTGTTTTAATTTCTATTTTATGTTGTTACTCCATTCTTGTGTTTGAGACTTGTTATATAATGTTTTTTGTACATAATTGTGTTTAATGTGGTTTTGAGTTTGAAAATTTTAATTTCCTTGAATTTTGAAGAGTTTTATAATGCGTTGTTTGGTATGATTTTTAAGTTTGTAATAAATTATTTTGTTAAATTTTGTTATTGAATTTGTAGTTGAGTTTGGCCAAAAAAAAAACATTGTTCATCGCCGTTTCACTGTAGCATTTCTGGACTAAAACGGCGCCGCTTGGTGTGCCTCAAGTGGCCCGGGGGGTACTGTTCACTAGGTACTGTTCATATATTTTTTTATTTTTTATTTTTTTTCTTCTTCTTCTTCCCCATTTTTGTTGGTTCTTTCTTGCTTTCTTCTATACCTAACATGTGTTTGATGAAATGACACAATAAAACTTGTTAAATTTGTAATTTTCTTTATTACTTTTCACTCCATTAGCTTACTATAGACTTTCTTTAATTTTATGGTTAGTTTATTTAATTTTGTTACTTAGCATGTTTAAGAGTTAATTAGCCTTTGTTTTAAATTTTAGTGATAATTATTTTTCTTGTTTAGCAATTTGCAATTTTTTATTTTTTTTGTATTACTTTTAACGTTATTTGTGACATTTTTGTTTCACATTGGTAGCTTAGTTTCTCTTAACGATTGATTTTGGAAAAGAAAGCATGTCAAATAAAACCACTACCTCACCCATAAAGCCTATCTCACCTGGATTTGGCGGTAACTTTTTCCAGGGTTGTCCCAAGCTCGAGTGGTGGAACTGGCTGGCTATGAACGGATGGGAGTTCTTTCTTTTCTATTTTTGACCTTTCATTTATTTATTTTCATGCATTTTTTATTCAGTTTTTATTATGTCATCATTTCCAATTTTATTTTATTTCCTTTTACTATGAAGTATGTAGAAGGTGCAGCTTGCTACTCATATAGGTTCGCCCAGCCTTCACATACGTAGCAACCATTTTTTTTTAACCGTTTTGTGTTTGGTGGTTTGGTGTGGTGTTCTTCTGTAGTTTATGTCATATATTTCTATTTATGCAGTCTTTTGTTTATCTCTCTCCCAACACTGAGGACAATGTTGTCTTAAGTGTGGGAGAGTTTAGTGTCTTTAGTTGTATAGGCTATTTTCATGATTTTTTTTTTGTTGAATTTACTTGTTTGTATTTTTGGAATCTTCAGGGTACTTCAAGACTTGCATGTGTTATCTTTTCTGAAGGAGTAGTTATACAAGCATTCTAAAGGTCATGACTAGTACCTTAAATTTGGATTAAGTAAGCACCCCTTGTATTCCTTACTTGTATGGAATTCATTTTTTAAGCACATTCCACTTTGCTTTTGTTGTGATGTTCATGGAGTTGAATCTTGTGTTATTTGCCTTAGAATTCAACATAATTTTTACCCTAGAACCCGCATTCACTTGCCTTGAGGCGAAATGAGTAAGTAACCTTAGTTTGATCTCGAAATGATGGTAATAGGCCTTATTTGTCCCGATTGAGACTTTCTAGCCACCACTCTTTATTTTTATCTATAGTACCCTTTCTTGAAGCCTTTGTACATAAATTTTCTAATCTATATTCTACATTTTTCTTTTTTTCAAATTTTAAACTCCACTCTTTATAATTAACCCTTCTTTGCGAGAGCTAAATGTATTTTTACCCTTAAGATTAGAAAAGAGTATTGTGTAAATTAGAACAAAAGGGTGGAATAAAAAAAAAGCAAAAAAAAAAAAGAGTGGTGAGATGACTTTATATGATTGGGAATCGGATTATACCTCAGTCAAAAAAAAAAGAGAGAAAAAAAGAAGAAAAAAAGAAAAAAAAAATTGTTATATATTTGTCTATTATTGAGAAGGCTTCTTACATTTTTTTGATGCCTTCAAGATGTATATATGTTTTGATTATTATTATTGTAAAATTTGTCATGATTGAGGTTAAATTTATGAGTTGACAAAGATGGCGATGATGGAAAGATTGTGGGTTGAAGCTTAATATGTGCAAGTGGTTGAATCCAAAGTGAAGGGATTTGGTAGAGAATGGGAGTTTGTGGTTGAATGTAGGGGAATGGTGATATTCCTTGTGGCTAATAAGGTTATTACTTTTATTTTATCTCTCATTCCTTTCTCTTTAGCTCTCATTTCTTTGATTTTGTATTCCTTACTGAAAGACCTAAGAGGGAGGTGAATTAGGTCTTAGGCTAATTATCAAAATCTTTTCCTGTTTTGCAAATCCTTTGCCTTAATAAAAGCTCTTTTTCAAATTTACAAACTCTAAGTTTATATGTGATTTAATGGTTGAGACAAGATGATCAAACAATAAATTTACAACCAATCAATCAACAACTAAGAACAAATAATAATAACATAAGTATGTAAACAAGTAAAGTTATAAACAAATGAACACACGATTTATAGTGGTTCGATCTCTCCAAGATCTACATCCACTACCTTGAGTCCACACTCAAGGATTTCAATCAATCCACTATATGCTCAATTTTAACAATTACATAAGAGGCTAACCACACTATGGTTTTACACTCACAACCTCTTCTAGTAATTATACAAATAATACAAGGTTCACCAAACACAATGGTTTTATATCTAAAGACAACCTCAAGACTAATCTAATCCAAGGCTCACCCACACACGGGTTTTACACTACAACCTTGATTAATCTAGTCTATGGCTCACCCTTCCACAAAAGGGTTTTATGTCACAAGATAACCTTGCAAATGAGCTAGTAGAAAACACAATTAAGATAAGGAAAAAGAGAGTGTAAGATGTTACCACTTTGTTGGTAGATGATTACACAATGTTTCACCTTCACACTTTGTTGCCTTTGGAATTTTGAATTTCAATCTTTGAGCACAAGGCAATTTGAGAGCTTTTCAATTCAATTTGATGTAAAACAAGTTGGATAATGTAAGATTTGTTAAGTTCAAAGTTCTACTAAAAAAATCTGGAGTTTATGGCTTTTATAGAATTTAAAAATCAGTTCATGCACTGTTCATGCACCGGTCACAAAAATTCGAACGACCGAATTTTTCGTCATACGTTCGAATTTTCTTCCGAATTTCTCTGGAAGAATAGTAGGTACTGTTCATGTGAATTTTGGATGACCGAATTTGCATCCGAATTTTTCAAACTTTGTCAAAACATGTTTAAATCAATTCAAACAAGTTGAAAAACATTCCAGCCTCAAAGATAAGTCATTAAAGATCTTTTATGTGCAAAAACTATTTATGAAAACTTGATAATTTAGGTAAGTTCAAAACCATTGAAACCATTTAAATCAAGTTTTGTACTCTCAATTGTAACTCATAGATTCCAAGACTTAAGAGTGTAGGGTTTACAATATTTACCTATTAACCACATGTCACCTACACTTCATGTCTTCAAAGCCTTCATTAATCTTGAACAAACTCTTCAACCTTCAATCACTTTGGCATCTAAGAGTTGTTCTTGCTTTGCTAGCTCCAAGGCAATGAGACTTCATACTTCTTAATCCAACAATCCTATCACACAAATGACATGCATATTAGTCCTCATCAATATTTGTCATTAAACAAAACTACATGATTTGCCCTTAGGGCTAACAAAACCTTTGTTCCAAATGCTAGACTTAAGTCCATAAGAATGCTTTTGACTTTTACTTTCTTCAAAGGTTTTAAGTTATTTCAAATGGAGTAGGTTGTACCTCATCTTCCATTGCCATGAAGCACACATTTGCTCTTTCTGCTTCATGAGCGGAATCACATTCCATCACTCTATTGTATTCATTGATAACCAACGCAAAACAAGGAATGTTCATTGCTTGGTAGTTTAATGTCATCTTTCTTGAATCGCTCTCATCATACTCTTCCATGGACTTCGGTACCCTTGTAATTCCATTGGCTTTCAATCTCAATGGCACATAGGGACCTTTCTCAATAATATTCCACAATTCATAGTTAATAGAACAAATGTAAATCTCAATTCTAGAGTTCCAAAAAATATAATTAGAACCATCAAACAATGGAGGTCTATTAGTGGAGGAATCTTCCGTATAAGGCAAATTTGATAAACTAGCCATACAATCTTTACTTCTAGATTGTTAGACCTTAAAAAGAAGACCTAGCTCTGATACCAATTGAAAGACCTAAGAGGGGGGTGAATTAGATCTTTGGCTAATTATCGAAAATCTTTTCCCTTTTTGCAAATCCTTTGCCTTAATAAAAGCTCTTATTTAAATTCACAAACTTCAAGTTTATATGTGATTTGTTGGTTAAGACAAGATTATTAAACTATAAGACCACAACCAATCAATCAACAACTATAAATAATAATAATAACACAAGTATGTAAAACAAGTAAAGCTATAAAGAAATGAACACACGATTTATAGTGGTTCGATCTCTCCAAGATCTACATCCACTACCTTGAGTCCACACTCAAAGATTTCAATCAATTCACTATATGCTTAATCCAAGCAATTACACAAGAGGCTCACCCTTCAATGGGTTTTACCACAACAACCTCTTTTCAATATAATAAACAAGGTTAACTCTTATCACTAAGAGTTTTATGTCACTAGACAACCTAGACCAATCTAATCCAAGCCTCACCCTCACCAATTGGTTTTACACAACAAACTTGATTAATCTAGTCTATGGCTCACCCTCCACAAGGGTTTTAAGTCTCTTGACAACCTTGTATCAATCACAACAAAAATGTAAAGAGAGAATTTGAATGTTACCAACATTTCTTGGTGGATGAATACAATTGCTAGCACCACTTCACTTCATGCCTTTGGAATCTTGAATTTCAATCTTTGAGCACAAGGAAATTTGAGAGCTGAAAGACCTAAGAGGGGGGGTGAATTAGGTCTTTGGCTAATTATCGAAATATTTTCCCTTTTTACAAATCCTTTGCCTTAATAAAAGCTCTTCTTTAATTCCACAAGCTTCAAGTTTATATGTGATGTGATGGTTAAGATAATATCATCAAACTACAACCAATCAATCAACAACAATCAATAAGTAATAATAACATGAGCAAGTAAATAAATAAAGCTATAAGACAATGAACACACGATTTATAGTGGTTCGATATCTCCAAGATCTACATCCACTACCTTGAGTCCACACTCAAGGATTTCAACCAATCCACTATAAGCTCAAGTTCAACAATTACATAAGAGGCTAACCACACTATGGTTTTACACTCACAACCTCTTCTAGTAATTATACAAACAAGGTTCACCCTTCCACAAGGGTTTTATATCTAAAGACAACCTCAAGACTAATCTAATCCAAGGCTTACCCTCACACGGGTTTTACACTACAACCTTGATTAATCTAGTCTATGGCTCACCCTAACACAAAAGGGTTTTATGTCACAAGATAACCTTGCAAATGAGCTAGTAGAAAATAACACAATTTAATAAGGAGATAAGAATGTGTAGATGTTACCACTTGTAGGTAGATTTTACACAATGTTGCACCTTTACACTTTGCCTTTGGAATCTTGAATGTACACCTTTGAGCACAAGGCAATTTGAGAGCTTTTCAATTCAATTTGATGTAAACAAGTTGGATAATGTAAGATTTGTTAAGTTCAAAGTCCTACTAAAAAAATCTGGAGTTTATGGCTTTTATAGAATTCAAAAATAAGTTTTAACAGCCATAAAACGGCTAGTAACGGCTATTTTCAAAAAAAACTGTTCATGTGAATAGTAGTACTGTTCACGCACTGTTTATGTGAATAGTGGTACTGTTCATGCACTGTTCATGCACCGGTCACAAAAATTCGGACGACAGAATTTTCAAGCTTCGTCCGAATCTTCGTCCGAATTTCTCTGGAAGAACATTCGGCACTGTTCATGTGAACAGTAATCACTGTTCATGCACCGGTCACAAAAATTCGGACGACCGAATTTTTATCCATGCGTCCGAATCTTCGTCCGAATTTCTCTGCAAGAATAATAGGTACTGTTCACACACTGGTATGTGAATAGTAGTACTGTTCATACACTGTTCATGCACCGGTCACAAAAATTGGACGACAGAATTTTTCCCGACTTCATCCGAATCTTCGTCCCGAATTTCTCTGGAAGAACATTCGGCACTGTTCATGTGAACAGTAATCACTGTTCATGCACCGGTCACAAAAATTCGGACGACCGAATTTTTATCCATGCGTTCGAATCTTCGTCCGAATTTCTCTGGAAGAATAGTAGTACTGTTCACACACTGGTATGTGAATAGTAGTACTGTTCATACACTGTTCATGCACCGGTCACAAAAATTCGGACGACAGAATTTTCCAGCTTCGTCCGAATCTTCGTCCGAATTTCTCTGGAAGAACATTCGGCACTGTTCATGTGAACAGTAATCACTGTTCATGCACCGGTCACAAAAAATTGGACGACCAGATTTTTTATCCATGCGTCAGAATCTTCGTCCGAATTTCTCTCGGAAGAATAGTAGAGTCTTGTTCACACACTGGTATGTGAATAGTAGTACTGTTCATACACTGTTCATGCACCGGTCACAAAAATTCGGACGACAGAATTTTCCAGCTTCGTTAGAATCTTCGTCCGAATTTCTCTGGAATAACATTCGGCACTGTTCATGTTGAAAGTTTGTCCTCTTACGGGAAGTTTGACTTGGAAGTATTTGAAGATCCTTGTTAATAATCTCCCATAAGGCAATGCCTTATGCTCGGTTCTTATAGCTGCCATTATATTCTTTAGCACTATATATATATCCAAAATTCATTTTTCTTTTCTTATGCTTGACTAGTATAGTTACAACATACATATTATCAACAGAAGATTTGTGCTCAAAGTATGCTATAATCAAGGTAGTAAGCATGTGATGCAAAATTCTTTCACTAGCATAAAAAAGGCTTTTATCTCTCTCTCCTTTCTAGTCTTCAAGCTTCTTATCATTTATATATATAGGCATTCTCAATTCTTTCATGTGAGTATAACTCAATTATAAAACAATGTCCCCAGAAGAATAATGCCTAAACCCAACATCCTCAACATCACAAATTCTATTGAGCAATGCATTATCAATCTCAAAAATTAACTTGTGATATTTTTGAAGAATACTACTAAATAGCTTTTATTACCAACTTGCTTAACTCTTTCTTCTTTAATATTTGCATAAACTTCATAAACTAAGGAAGGCAATAGCATTCATCAAACATAAGCAAACTAGTCCAACTCATATCATTAAAAAATGAGAGTATATTACCCATTTCGGATAGTTTGATGACATCCACCTTGTAGCTGGGATTTTTCTTATGATTCCTTTTTGTCCAATCATCAAATTCAGTAGCAGCCTCCACTGTGACAAATCTATCCAGCCATGACATGCTTTGAGGAACATGAACCTTCCTTGGTTCATTGATCACTAGTCCTCCTTCTCACATCTTTTGCTTTCCCTTTCCTTTTCCCATGCTAGGCATCTTTGTCCTCACCTGAAGCTACAACACTTGAATACACTTATTAGTTATTGAATTTTGAATTCTCTAAGCTACTTCCAAGATTGGTCAAACCTTTCTTGACTAATGGCATAGTAAGAATATCATTAATTTGTTCATTAGTGCAATCATGCTTTAAACAAATATTACCCTTAGTAGAATGATCTCTAATGAGATGAAGTATGATCTCAATATGCTTTGTCCTAGTTTGTTGAATAGTATGATGATCAAATTTGTTGCATTAGTATTATCACATAACATAGCCACATATTTGAAACATAGATCATAATCACATAGAGTATCAATAAGGTAATAGTGAATGTGTTTAATAGCAATCAAATGAAACTCTTTATGACAAGATGAAATTTAGCACACAAACACATTGCAAACATAATATTAGTTCTACTTGTAGTCAAATAGAGTTGACTACTCCTATGAAACCTTTTTATTCTTGTCATGCATAGTTGATAAACTTATGAAAGTGCTTATACCTTAACATGATTCATGAAAGTGCCATTCTTGGTTTGCTTGATTTGTAGGCCAAGAAAGAAATTGAGTTTTCCTATCATGTTCATTTCTAATTTACTTTGCATCAGCTTGGAAAACACATCACAAAGTGAAGTATTAGAAGCACCAAAAGTTGTATCATATATTTGGACAAGTTATAGATCATTGTTGCATGAGGAATTTATAAAGAGGGTAGTTTCGGTTTTCTTTTTGAAAATCCTTTTGAAAGATGGAAACTACTCAATCTTTCACACTAAATTTTAGGAGCTGGTTTTAAACCATTCAAAACTTAGGAAAGTTTGAAAATATGGTTAGGAAACTTTTCATGAGCAAAACCGGGTGATTGTTCCATATAAACCACTTCCTCAATAGAACCATTTAGAAAAGCACTTTTGACATTCATTTGAAATAACTTAAAGCAAGTACAAGTCAAAAGCATTCTTATGGACTCAAGTCTAGCATTCGGAACAAAGGTTTCATATCATAATCAATTTCCTCTTCTTGATTGAATCCTTAGGCAACAAGTCTAACCTTGTTTCTAACAATTTCTCCAGATTCAATAAGTTTATTTCTATAAACCATTTAGTTCCAATAATAGAATGATCATGAGATTTAGGAATATACAAAATATTGTATTTTTCAAATTTATTTAAATCCTCTTGCATACAAATAATCCAAAAATCATCACACAATGCATCATCAATACTTTAGGCTCATATCCAATAAAATAATAAAGTTATTGATAAAGTACAGCCTTATTTTTACTCCTTGGGAGATATCACCAATGATTTGCTCCTTAGGGTGGCCTCTTGGATATCTTAAGTTCTTTGAGAGCTTTTGGTCACCACTATGTTGATCATTTTGTTCAATCATTTCTTGGTCATTGGTATGATCCTCCAAAGTTGGTGCTCAAAGTTGGTGCTTGAAGATGGATTTGATAGTCATTCATAAATGTACCTACATCATCTTCATCTTTTCTTTCCAAGTAAATGTAAGATTCATCAAAGCTAACATGAATGGTTTCCTCATCATGTAAGGTTCTTTTTGTTATAAAATTCTATAAGCCTTTTTGTTAGAAGAATAGATAAGAGATATATCAATATCAAGATTTCTATCAAATTTTAAGTAAGTTAACACAAGAATTTAAGATAAGACATTTATAACCAAACATTTTAAAATATGCAATTTGAGGCATTCTATAAAAGAGAATTCAAAAGATGTTTTTCTTCAAAATGATCTTAAAAGAATTCTATTTATCATAACATGTGATGTTTACGACTTTGGACTAAAAATATTTTTGAGGAAGAATTTTCACAAAGCATGGACCTAGCCAATTTTTACAAAGTTTAAATTTTCTTTTCAAATAACACCATTTTGTTGTGGGGGTTTTTGCAGTTGAAACAATTATATGAAATTCAATTTTCAAAGTAAATTTTGTAAAGACTTAGTTGTAAAATTCTCCCATTGTCACTTGTGAAACACTTCTCCAATTTTCAAGGGAGGTTTGAACCTTTTTGAATAATTTTACAAACTTATGAAACACTTAATCTTTTTGAACAATGAATAATGCTAAAATGAATATTTAGAAATCATCAACTCTAGTAAGGCATACTTCAAGTCATCAATACTAGAGTTCCATATAAGTCCAAAACAATCCATATGAAAAAAGCTCAAGATGTTTTGAGGTCTAAAATCATTTTCATGGGTTTGAAAGATTCTTTTGTTTGTTTTCATATGGACAAGTATCTCAAAGACAATTTTCTCAAAACATATTTTTAGCAATCCTCTAACTAAATCTTGATAGAAAAGTTTGTTCAACAAATCCATGTACACGTGATCAAATCTTTTATGCCAAGAAAATCATTATCATAAGCAACAAGACATTCAAGTTTATCAAGATAAAACACATATTTAAAAATTTGTAAGTGATTGATCAAAATCACAAAATATCATTTGTCATACAAGTTCGGGTGACCGAACTTATAGTCTACATCCAAACTTCATGTCCAAACATTTTGTAAAGTTTCATAAAGATGTTTTTGGCCAAGTAAATGCATAGATATTAAATCATATCTATTTTAATCATTTTATAATGACATATAATCAATTTCAAAAACATATAAAGCATTAATTCAATCTCATATCATTAATGTTACCTAATCAACTTAATTGAAGCAATTGACAAGTCATGGTTGGCAAATCTTCAAATCCACAAAAAAAATTCTCAACTGAAATTTTTGCTTGTTGGCATTTAACTTCTTATTAATTGTCACACAATTGGCAAATGCTAAGCAAGTTATAGTTCAAATCAGCAATTAGCAACATTTGTTTAAAAAGAAGAGAGGAACCTTTACCAACATTGGTTACTTCAAGAATTCTTCCTTTCTTTTCAAAAACAAATCCTTCATCGATTGCTTTGACCTTGATTATGCATGAGGTGTTTTCTGTTATTCTTTAAGCCAACATCATCAATACGCCATTTAGTGGTGCTTGAGTTTGAATTGAAGCGTACCTGTGATAAAGGAGAGGAAGTTTCCTTTGGTACCCATACTTTCTTGGGTCCGTGAGGGTTAGTAATAATTCCTTTAACTCTCCAAATAGTTTTTACACCATTCTCTACTTTTCTTTTAACATAGCATTTGGTGACTTTATGTCCATGTTTTTCACAATAAGTACAACAAGTTTGATGCATGGAAGTAGAAGTAGCTCTAACAAAGAAGTTTTTATATTTAGGAACATTGTTTACATAATTATAGCCAAGACCATTTTTAAAAAGAGGAGATCTTTGAGCTCCAAGAATTTTATCAAGATTGTCACTTCCTTTTGTAAATTTTTCTATACATAATGTAAGCTCATCAACCTTCTTTTTCAAAGTCTCATGATCAACAAGCATTCTTTCAAGAGACAAAATCTTTTCACAAAGAATCTTATTTTCAAGAGACATGTTTTGTAAAGAGACATTTAAAACTTCTTTTTCAATATTCAAACAATCAATAGATTCAAGAAGCTTTTTGGTTTCACAATATAATTTTGAATTTTCATTCAATAAATCATTAATTTTGAATTTCATTTCCTTATTTTTTTTTGAAGCATTTTTTAATTCTTCATACCTTTCAACAAGTAGTTCACTAGGATCATCTACATCATCAACATCATCATTACAACAAGTAGAGGTAGAAGGAGTGGATTGTACCTCATCATTTATTGCCATGAAACACATATTGGCTCTTTCCTTGTGTGTTGCTTGTAGAAGTCTCCACATATCGTGAGCGGTGTCACATTCACTCACTCTATTGTATTCATTCACGTCCAATGCACAACTCAAGATGTTCATTGCTTGGTAGTTTAAGGTTATCTTTCTTGAGTCGTTCTCATCAAGTTCCTCCATAGACTTTTGTTCCCTTGTAATTCCATCAGCTTTTTATTCTCATAGGAACATAGGGACCTTTCTCAATGATACTCCACAAATCAAAGTTAATAGAACAAATAAAAAATTCTAATTCTAGATTTCCAAAATGTAAAATTAGAACCATCAAATAAAGGAGGTCTATTTGTAGAGGAACCTTCCATATAAGGCAAATTTGATAAACTAGCCATAGAATCTTTACTTCTAGGTTGTTAGACCTTAAAAAGAAGACCTTGCTCTGATACCAATTGAAAGACCTAAGAGGGGGGGTGAATTAGGTCTTTGACTAATTATCGAAATATTTTCCCTTTTTACAAATCCTTTGCCTTAATAAAAGCTCTTCTTTAATTCCACAAGCTTCAAGTTTATATGTGATGTGATGGTTAAGATAATATCATCAAACTACAACCAATCAATCAACAACAATCAATAAGTAATAATAACATGAGCAAGTAAATAAATAAAGCTATAAGACAATGAACACTACGATTTATAGTGGTTCGATCTCTCCAAGATCTACATCCACTACCTTGAGTCCACACTCAAGGATTTCAACCAATCCACTATAAGCTCAAGTTCAACAATTACATAAGAGGCTAACCACACTATGGTTTTACACTCACAACCTCTTCTAGTAATTATACAAACAAGGTTCACCCTTCCACAAGGGTTTTATATCTAAAGACAACCTCAAGACTAATCTAATCCAAGGCTTACCCTCACACGGGTTTTACACTACAACCTTGATTAATCTAGTCTATGGCTCACCCTAACACAAAAGGGTTTTATGTCACAAGATAACCTTGCAAATGAGCTAGTAGAAAATAACACAATTTAATAAGGAGATAAGAATGTGTAGATGTTACCACTTGTAGGTAGATTTTACACAATGTTGCACCTTTACACTTTGCCTTTGGAATCTTGAATGTACACCTTTGAGCACAAGGCAATTTGAGAGCTTTTCAATTCAATTTGATGTAAAACAAGTTGGATAATGTAAGATTTGTTAAGTTCAAAGTCCTACTAAAAAAATCTGGAGTTTATGGCTTTTATAGAATTCAAAAATCAGTTTAAACAGCCATAAAACGGCTAGTAACGGCTATTTTCAAAAAAAACTGTTCCTGTGAATAGGGGTACTGTTCATGTAAATAGGGGTACTGTTCAAAGTCCTACTAAGAGGGGGGGTGAATTAGGTCTTTGGCTAATTATCGAAACCTTTTCACCTTTTTGCAAATCCTTTGTCTTAATAAAAGCTCTTCTTTAAATTCACAAACTTCAAGTTATATGTGATTTGATGATTAATACAAGATTATCAAACTATAAGACCATAATCAATCAATCAACAACTAAGCATAAATAATAATCACAAGTACGTAAACAAGTAAAGCAATAAGAAAATGAACATACGATTTATAGTGGTTCGATCTCTCCAAGATCTACATCCACTACCTTGAGTCCACACTCAAGGATTTCAACCAATCCACTATATGCTCAAATTCAATAATTACATAAGAGGCTCACCACACAATGGTTTTACACTCACAACCTCTTTTAGTAATTATACAAACAAGGTTCACCCTTCCACAAGGGTTTTATATCCAAAGACAACCTAAAGACTAATCTAATCAAAGGCTCACCCACACAATGGGTTTTACACCACAACCTTGATTAATCTAGTCTATGGCTCACCCTAACACAAAAGGGTTTTATGTCTAAAGATAACCTTGCAATGAGCTAGTAGAAAAACAGAAATTAAATGAGGAATAAATGAGTTTGAATATTACCAACGCTTCTTGGTAGATAAATACAATTGCTAGCACCACTTCACCTTTGCCTTTGGAATCTTGAATGTACACCTTTGAGCACAAGGCAATTTAAGAGCTTTTCAATTTGATTTGATGTAAAATAAGTTAGAGCATGTAAGATTTGTTAAGTTCAAAGTTCTACTAAAAAAATCTGGAGTTTATGGCTTTTATAGAATTCAAAAATCAGTTCAAACGGCTATACAACGGCTAGTAACTGGCTAGTTTTGAAAAATTCGGATGACCGAATTCCGCATCCGAATTTTTTTCGCTTCAAAATTCGGACGACCGAATTTTTTGCATGCGTCCGAATCTTCTTCCGAATTTCTCCGGAAGAACAATGAGCAAACTTTTGCTACAAAATTCGGACGACCGAATTTTTTGTCTAGCGTCCCGAATCTTCTTCCGAATTTCTCCGGAAGAATAGTAGCAAACTTTTGCTACAAAATTCGGACGATCAATTTTTGGATCGCGTCCGAATCTTCTTCCGAATTTTTCAAACTTTGTCAAAACATGTTCAAATCAATTCTAACAAGTTGGAAAACCTTCTAGCCTAAAAGATAAGTCATTAAAGACCTTTTAAGTGCAAAAATCATTTATGAAAACTTGATAATTTAGATAAGTTCAAAACCATTTAAACCATTAAAATCAAGTTTTGTGCTCTCAATTGCAACTCATAGATTCCAAGGCTTAAGAGTGTAGGGTTTACAAAGTTTACCTATTAAGCACATGCAACCTACACTTCATGTCTTCAAAGCCTTCTAATATCTTGAACAAACTCTTCAATCTTCAATCACTTTGATATATTGGAGTTGTTCTTGCATTTTAGCTTCAAGGCAATGAGACTTCAAACTTCTTAATCCAACAATCCTATCACACAAATGACATGCATATTAGTCCTCATCAATTTAAATTTCAAATGCAACCAATTAGTTTCACAGTACACATTCATAGCACATTTACATTACACATCACAATTACATCAAGCAATTGCAGTACAACAAACACATAGCATGTTTTGTTCTTTCTCCCCCTTGACATATGCATGGATTTTCAGAAAATTGACACATTTTATATTCATGCATGAGGAATTCCACTGCTATTTCACATTTTCACACATTTTGTCCACTGCTATTTCACATTTTCACACATTTTGTCATCCCATTTCTTCTCCCCCTTTTGTCATCACTCAAAGATGGGGTTAATGAAAATGAGACAACATGTATCACATATAAGAAGTATATTGATCAACTCTCATTTGGAAATTTAGCAATGTATTGACCAACTCTTATAAACAGTATAGTTCTAGTCAAATAATTATCATCCTAACAGCAATAATCATTATGTAGCATCTTAACAATAATAAATCGACTTCTTCTCTCCCTTTTTATCAGCAATTAAACTTGGGGTGAGAGTACTTAGAAAACAAAAGTGAAACAAAAGAAGCTCTTATCACAAAGATTTCACATATTGAGCTTCAAATCATTAAAATGACTAGAAATGCACAAGTAAATTTCAATATTAAAGCATAACATGTGCATCAAGGAATAAACTAAAATAAGCATCAAAATAGAGTTTAGGGATAGAAAGGCTTAGTCTTGGATGCGTTTCATGGTCTTCACTTCCAACTTTGTTTGTTATGATGGCCATGTCTCCCTTGAGCTCTATATGATGGGGTCCTTTATTTGTTGACTCCTTACTCGTGTAGTTTTACTTTGGAAAGCTACCAATTTGAGTGGGTCTTTGGATCTTCTTTCTTTGAACCACATTTTCCTCCCTTGGCTGAAGGATATTGGTGATGGATTTGTGCTTTAACTTTGTTAAACTTCCTTCACCTCCTTCTTCTTGCTTGTTCTCTTGGGCTTTATAGGGACTTGCACCATTTAAAACCACTTGAGAAATCTTTCTCAAGTCTTCTTCCATATTCTTGACTCTAGCTTCTAAACCATCAAATTTGCCAAGAATTATCAGAGCAAAAAGACTTGAAGAATTTGTCCATCTTCTTCATTTCCTCTATATGGTTGTCCAATATTTCTTGAAACACCTTGGCAACTATGGTATCACCTCTAGTGAGATTTTCATCTTCAAGTATTCAAGGAATTCTCTTTAGTGAGTTGTTGGTGTAGACTTCTTCACTCTTTATTGGTCAACTACTACAAGACAATTGCACTTGGAGATACTTGAAAACCTTGGTAAACAATTTGCTATGTGGCAAAGCCTTACGTTCGGTTCTTCTAGCTGCCATTATATTCTTTAGCACTATATATCCAAAATTCATTTTTCTTTTCTTATGCATGGCTAGCATAATTACAGCATACATATTATCAACATAAGATTTGTTCCCAAAGTATGCAATAATCAAGGTAGTAAGCATGTGATGCAAAATTCTTTCACTAGCATAAAAAAGATTTTATCTCTCTCTCCTTTCTAGTCTTGAGGCTTCTTATCATTTATATATAGGCATTCTCAATTCTTTCATATGAGTATAACTCACTTATAAAACAATGTCCCCCAGAAGAATAATGCCTAAACCCAACATTCTCAACATCACGAATTCTATTGAGCAATGCGTTATCAATATCCAAAATCAACTTGTGATATTCTTAAAGAATACCACTGAATAGATTTATCACCAACTCGCTCACCTCTTTCTTCCATAAACTAAGTAATGTAATAGCATCAAACACAAGCAAACTAGTCCAGCTCATATTATTTAAAAACGAGAGTATATTACCCATTTCAGATAGTTTGATGACATCCTCCTTGTGGCTTGGATTTGTCTTATGGATCCTTTTTGTCCAATCATCAAATTCAGTAGCAGCCTCCACTATGACAAATCTATCCATCCATGACATGATTTGAGAAACATAAACCTTCCTTGGTTCGTTGGTTACTAGTCCTCCTTCTCTATCTTTGGCTTTTCCCTTTCCTTTTCTCATGCTAGGCTTCTTTGTCCTCACCTGAAGCTACAACACTTGAATACACTTATTAGTTATTGAATTTTGAATTCTCTAAGCTACTTCCAAGATTGGTCAAACCTTTCTTCGGCTAATGGCATGGTAAGAATATCATTAATTTGTTCATTAGTGCAATCATGCTTTAAACAAATATTACCCTTAGTAGAATGATATCTAATGAGATGAAGTATGATCTCAATATGCTTTGTCCTAGTTTGTTGAATAGTATGATTATCAAATTTGTTGCATTAGTATTATCACATAACATAGTCACATATTTGAAACATAGATCATAATCACTTAGAGTATCAATAAGGTAATAGTCAATGTGTTTAATAGCAATCAAATGAAACTCTTTATGACAAGATGAAATTTAGCACACAAACACATTGCAAACATAATATTAGTTCTACTTGCAGTCAAATAGAGTTGACTACTCCTATGAAACCATTTTATTCTTGTCATGCATAGTTGATAAACTTATGAAAGTGCTTATACCTTAACATGATTCATGAAAGTGCCATTCTTGGTTTGCTTGATTTGTAGGCCAAGAAAGAAATTGAGTTTTCCTATCATGCTCATTTCTAATTTACTTTGCATCAACTTGGAAAACACATCACAAAGTGAAGTATTAGAAGCACCAAAAGTTGTATCATATATTTGGACAAGTTATAGATCATTGTTGCATGAGGAATTTATAAAGAGGGTAGTTTCGGTTTTCTTTTTGAAAATCCTTTTGAAAGATGGAAACTACTCAATCTTTCACACTAAATTTTAGGAGCTGGTTTTAAACCATTCAAAACTTAGGAAAGTTTGAAAATATGGTTAGGAAACTTTTCATGAGCAAAACCGGGTGATTGTTCCATATAAACCACTTCCTCAATAGAACCATTTAGAAAAGCACTTTTGACATTCATTTGAAATAACTTAAAGCAAGTACAAGTCAAAAGCATTCTTATGGACTCAAGTCTAGCATTCGGAACAAAGGTTTCATATCATAATCAATTTCCTCTTCTTGATTGAATCCTTAGGCAACAAGTCTAACCTTGTTTCTAACAATTTCTCCAGATTCAATAAGTTTATTTCTATAAACCATTTAGTTCCAATAATAGAATGATCATGAGATTTAGGAATATACAAAATATTGTATTTTTCAAATTTATTTAAATCCTCTTGCATACAAATAATCCAAAAATCATCACACAATGCATCATCAATACTTTAGGCTCATATCCAATAAAAGAATAAAGTTATTGATAAAGTACCGCCTTATATTTACTCCTTGGGAGATATCACCAATGATTTGCTCCTTAGGGTGGCCTTTGTGGATATCATAAGTTCTTTGAAAGCTCTTGGTCACCACTAGGTTGGTCATCTTGATTTTGTTCTATCATTTCTTTCTCATTGGTATGATTCTCCAAAGTTGGTGCTTGAAGATGAGTTTGATATTCATTCATAGATGTACCTACATCATCTTCATCTCTTCTTTCCAAGCAAATGTAAGATTTATCAAAACAAACATGAATGGTTTCCTCATCATGTAAGGTTCTTTTTATTGTAAATTCTATATGTCTTTTCGTAAGAAGAATAGCTAAGATATATCAATATCCATTTTTCTACCAAATTTAAGTAAGTTGTCACAATAATTTAAGATAAGACATTTATAACCAAACATTTTAAAATATGCAACTTGAGGCATTCTATAAAAAAGAAATCAGAAGATGTTTTTCTTCAAAATGATCTTAAAAGAATTCTATTTATCATAGCATGTGGTGTTTAAGGCTTTGGCCCAAAAATATTTTTGAAGAAGAATTTTCACAAAGAATAGACCTAGCCAATTTCTGTAAAGTTTAAAATTTTCTTTCAATAACACCATTTTATTGTGAAGTTTTTGCAGTTGAAACAATTATATGAAATTCAATTTTCAAAGCAAATTTTGTAAAAACTTTGTTGTAAAATTCTCCCATTGACACTTGTAATAGAGATCAATTGCACTCAAGGGAGGTTTGATATTTTTGAGTAGTTTTTTTTTTTAAACTTATTTAACACTTCATCTTTTTGAGCAAAGAAGAATGCTAAAGTGAATATTGAGAAATCATCAACTACTAGTAAGGAATACTTCAAGTCATCAATACTAGAGTTCCTCATAAGTCCAAATCAATCCATATGAACATGCTCAAGATGTTTTGAGATCTAAATGCACTTTCATGTGTTTGAAAGATTCTTTTGTTTGTTTTCCATATTGACAAGTATCTCAAAGATAAATTTCTCAAAACATATTTTTAGCAATCCTCCAACTAAATCTTGAGAGGAAAGTTTGCTCAACAAATCCATGCTTAAGTGACCTAATCTTCTATGCCAAGAAAATCCATCATTATCATAAGCTACAAGACATTCAAGCTTATCAAGATAAAACACATAATGAAACATTTTGCAAGTAATTGATCAAAATCACAAAATGTCATATTGTCATATAAGTTCGGACGACTGAACTTATTGTCTACATCCAAACCTTTTTGTAGAGTTTTAAGAAGATAATTTTAGCAAACCAAATGCATAGATAGTTAATCATCTTATCATGACATATAGTCAACTTCAAGAACATATCAACAATGAATTTAATTCCACATTATCAATGTTATTTAATCAATTTCATAGAAGCAATTGGTAAGTCATGGTTGGCAAATCTTTAAATCTTAACAACAAAGAATGCTCAACTAAAACTTCACATGTTGGTATTTAACTTCTTATCCATTGTCACACAATTGGCTAATACTAAGCAAGTTAAAGTTCAAATCAGCAATAAGCCACATTTGTTTAAAAAGAAGAAAGAAACCTTTACCAACATTGGTTACTCCAAGAATTCTTCCTTTCTTCTTGTCTCAAAAAACAAATCCTTCATTGTTTGTCTTGACTTTGATTATGAATGTGATGTTTTCTGTTATTCTTTAAGCTAACATCATCAATATACCCCCTTTAGTAGTGCTTGAGTTTGAATTGAAGCGTACCTGCAATAAGGAGAAGAAGTATCCTTTGGTACCCATACTTTCTTGGGTCCATAGGGGGTTAGTAATAATTCCTTTAACTCTCCAAATAGTTTTAACACCATTTTCTATTTTTTCTTTTAACGAAGCACCTAATGGCTTTGTGTCCATGTTTTCCACAATATGTACAACAAGTATGAGGCATTGAACTAGAAGTAGCTTTAACAAAGAAATTTTTATATTTAGGTCCATTATTTACATGATCATAACCAAGACCATTTCTAATAAAAGAGGATCTTTGAGAGCCAAGTATTTTGTCAAGCTTGTCTCTTCCATTTGTAAATTTGTCAATACATAATGTAAGATCATCAACTTTCCTTTTCAAAATTTCATGGTCACTAAGCATTCTTTCAAGAGAAGAAAATTTTGTACAAAGTGCTTTATTTTCAAAAGATATATTTTGTAAAGAAACATTTAAAACTTCTTTTTCAATATTTAAACAATCAATAGATTCAAGAAGCTTTTTATTTTCGCAATATAATTTTGAGTTTTCATTCAATAACTCATTAATTTTGAATTTCATTTCCTTATTTCTTTTTGAAACACTTTTTAATTCTTCATACAATTCAACAAGTAGTTCACTAGGATCATCTACAATATCAACATCATCATCACAACAAGTAGAGGTAGAAGGAGTGGATTGTACCTCATCATTTATTGCCATGAAGCACACATTTGCTCTTTCTTCTTCATGAGTGATTTGAAGTAGTTTCCACATTTCATGAGCAGAATCACATTCCATCACTCTATTGTATTCATTGATGACCAACGCACAACAAAGAATGTTCATTGCTTGGTAGTTTAATGTCATCTTTCTTGAATCGCTCTCATCATAGTCCTCCATAGGCTTTGGTTCCCTTGTAACTCCATCGGCTTTCAATCTCAATGGCACATAGGGACCTTTCTCAATAATATTCCACAATTCATAGTTAATAGAACAAATGTATATCTCAATCCTAGACTTCCAAAAAATATAATTAGAACCATCAAACAATGGAGGTCTAGTAGTGGAGGAACCTTCCGTATAAGGCAAATTTGATAAACTAGCCATATGATCTTTACTTCTAGGTTGTTAGACCTTAACAAGAAGACCTTGCTCTGATACCAATTGAAAGACCTAAGAGGGGGGTGAATTAGGTCTTTGGCTAATTATCGAAATCTTTTCACCTTTTTGCAAATCCTTTGTCTTAATAAAAGCTCTTCTTTAAATTCACAAACTTCAAGTTATATGTGATTTGATGATTAATACAAGATTATCAAACTATAAGACCATAATCAATCAATCAACAACTAAGCATAAATAATAATCACAAGTACGTAAACAAGTAAAGCAATAAGAAAATGAACATACGATTTATAGTGGTTCGATCTCTCCAAGATCTACATCCACTACCTTGAGTCCACACTCAAGGATTTCAACCAATCCACTATATGCTCAAATTCAATAATTACATAAGAGGCTCACCACACAATGGTTTTACACTCACAACCTCTTTTAGTAATTATACAAACAAGGTTCACCCTTCCACAAGGGTTTTATATCCAAAGACAACCTAAAGACTAATCTAATCAAAGGCTCACCCACACAATGGGTTTTACACCACAACCTTGATTAATCTAGTCTATGGCTCACCCTAACACAAAAGGGTTTTATGTCTAAAGATAACCTTGCAATGAGCTAGTAGAAAAACAGAATTAAATGAGGAATAAATGAGTTTGAATATTACCAACGCTTCTTGGTAGATAAATACAATTGCTAGCACCACTTCACCTTTGCCTTTGGAATCTTGAATGTACACCTTTGAGCACAAGGCAATTTAAGAGCTTTTCAATTTGATTTGATGTAAAATAAGTTAGAGCATGTAAGATTTGTTAAGTTCAAAGTTCTACTAAAAAATCTGGAGTTTATGGCTTTTATAGAATTCAAAAATCAGTTCAAACGGCTATACAACGGCTAGTAACGGCTAGTTTCAGAAAATTCGGATGACCGAATTCTGCATCCGAATTTTTCGCTTCAAAATTCGGACGACCGAATTTTTTGCATGCGTCCGAATCTTCTTCCGAATTTCTCTGGAAGAACAGTAGCAAACTTTTGCTACAAAATTCGGACGACCGAATTTTTTGTCTGCGTCCGAATCTTCTTCCGAATTTCTCTGGAAGAATAGTAGCAAACTTTTGCTACAAAATTCGGACGACCGAATTTTTGGACTGCGTCCGAATCTTCTTCCGAATTTTTCAAACTTTGTCAAAACATGTTCAAATCAATTCTAACAAGTTGGAAAACCTTCTAGCCTAAAAGATAAGTCATTAAAGACCTTTTAAGTGCAAAAATCATTTATGAAAACTTGATAATTTAGATAAGTTCAAAACCATTTAAACCATTAAAATCAAGTTTTGTGCTCTCAATTGCAACTCATAGATTCCAAGGCTTAAGAGTGTAGGGTTTACAAAGTTTACCTATTAAGCACATGCAACCTACACTTCATGTCTTCAAAGCCTTCTAATATCTTGAACAAACTCTTCAATCTTCAATCACTTTGATATATTGGAGTTGTTCTTGCATTTTAGCTTCAAGGCAATGAGACTTCAAACTTCTTAATCCAACAATCCTATCACACAAATGACATGCATATTAGTCCTCATCAATATTTGTCATTAATCAAAACTACATGATTTGCCCTTAGGGCTAACAGATAGCAATTTGAAAATACCCCGAATAACTATCAAGAAAACAATAAAAAGCACGACCACTCAATCTTTCAAGAATCTGATAGATGAAGGGAAGAGGGAAATGGTCTTTACGGGTGACGCTATTCAATTTACGATAGTCAATACAAACCCTCCATCCCGTAATCAATCTAGTGGGAAGCAATTCATGATTATCATTTTGAACAACAGTGAACCCACATTTTTTTGGAACTACTTGGACTGGACTTACCCATACACTATCAGAAATGGGATAGATAATACCTAAATCGAGTAGTTTGATGATCTCCTTTTTCACCACCTCTTGCATCAAAGGATTGAGTCGCCTTTGGGGTTGTCTTGATGGCTTATGATCCTCTTCCAGAAGAATTTTATGCATACATATGGATGGACTTATCCCTTTTAAATCAGAAAATTGCCAACCAAATGCTCCTTTATGTGCTCTCAAGACTCTTATCAATTTTTCTTCTTGAATACCTGTCAGAGATGAAGAAACGATTAGAGGTAATTTATCATTAGGTTCAAGAAAAATATATTTTAAATGAGAGGGTAATTTTTTCAATTCTAAATCTATTGGAGGCTCTTCAATGCTTGGCTTCAGCCGATTTTTCTTCAACTCTAACTCTTCAAATTTGAAACGTCCTCTAGGTACAAAAACTTCATTAGCCTCCAATTGAAAAACTGATTCAACTACCTCTTCCTTTTCGTGGTGTTCAGTAGCTGCTTCTCTCAAACAAATCTCTAAAGAATTATCAGAAATATTATAAGTAAGATTATCTTGAACTACAATATCCATTACATCAACAAAACATAGCGAATCTTTATCAGGAAACTGTTTCATGGAATCAAATACATTAAATTTAACAATTTCATCCCAGCCCTTAAAATTAGTTCACCTTTTTGCACATCAATCAAAGTCTTTCCAGTATTCAAAAATGGTCTCCCTAAAATTAAATGCATTTCTGAATCATCATCCATGTCTAAAATAACAAAGTCTACAGGAAAGTAGAGTTTATCAACCTTAACAAGAATATCTTCGACTATTCCCCTAGGATATTTAATGGATCTATCCGCCATCTGTAGTGAAATACCAGTGTTCTTAATTTCTTTTAAACCTAATTTCTGACAAACAGAATAAGGCATAAGATTGATACTAGCCCCCAAATCACACAGAACATTATGAAATAAAACATCACCAATGTAGCAAGGAATTTGAAAACTCCCTGGATCTTTTAACTTAGGTGGAAGTTTTTTCTGAAGAACTGCTGAACACTCTTCATTCAAACAAATCTTCTGAAACTCATTCAACTTCTTCTTGTTAGCTAAAATATCCTTAAAATATTTTGCATATGTTGGCATCTGTGCTAAAGCATCTACAAAAGGTAAGTTAATTTCAAGTTTCTTGAATATTTCAAGAAACTTTTTGAATTGAGAATCAATGTAATGATGCTTAACAACTTGGGGGAAAGGAAGGGAACTAAAATCAACATTATCATTATTTAATTCTTCCTTACCCTTCTTACCTTTACCTTCCTTAAGCTTTGGTGGAGAATTTGGGACTTCTTCTTGCTTGCCTTTCACTTCTTCCTCTTTTTGCTTCCTTGCTTCTTGCTCTTCTTCTAGGTTTCTTCCGCTTCTTAATGTGACAGCCTTTAAGTCTCTTGGATTCCTTTCTGTATTACTTGGAAGAGCTCCTTGTGGCCTGTTAAACATTGTTGATGCTAATTGCCCCATTTGTACCTCAAGATTCTTCATAGAAGCCTTATCATTCTGATTATCTGCTTCCATTTTTCTTTGAGAGAATTTTTTATCTGTTGATTCTCGTTCTCGATACTTAGGAACTTGTTGGTGGTAAGCTCAATAAATTTTGTATGGGCATCCTCAAGGTTAGTTTTCTTTTCCTGTTGAGGAGGAGGTGGAGGTGGTGTTTGAATTTGATTACTTTGCCTCCATCCAAAATTTGGGTGATTTCTCCATCCAGGGTTGTATGTGTTGGCAAATGGATCATTTCTTCTAATTGCCTGGCCAACAAAATTAACTTCATTAGTATCCGAAAAGAATTTACCATATTACCTTGTCTGCATTGATTTGTGGAATGATTTCCTCCGCAGATTTCACAGTGATGATGAATGGCTGCAACGTTCAACATATTTAGCTTCTTGTTTATCACATCAAGTTGCGCCATGATTCCTGCAGTAGGATCCATATCTATCACTCCAGCAATCTTCTTTGAGGGAAGAGCTCTTGGATTAAACCATTGAGAGATATTCAAGGCCATCTTTTCCAGCAAGCTCCATGCAGCTGCTCTTCTTTAGACATAAATGCTCCACCACTGGCTGCATCTAATGACGATCTAACCTCTTCTCTGCATCTATTATAAAATGTTTGTGCTTGCATTCCTATCGCCATTCCATGATGAGGGCATAACCTAAGATACTCTTTGAACCTTTCCCATGCATCATGTAAAGATTCAGTAGGACCCTGCACAAAATTATAAATATTAGATCTCATCTGAATAGTCTTAATTGGGGGAAACTATTTATTTAAAAATGCTTCTTGCAATTGGTCCCAATTAGAAATAGAATTGGTAGGAAGAGAGTTTAGCCATGATCTAGCTTTATCACTTAAAGAGAAAGGGAAAAGCCTGAGCCTTTTTGCATCTTCAGGTACTCCACCAATTTGAAAAGTATCGCAAATTGCCAAAATGTTTGATATGTGCGCTTGCGGATCATCATGTGACAATCCGAAAAATGGAGTATTGAGAACCATTTGAATGAATGCTGGCTCAATCTTGAAAGTTGCAGCAGTGACCCCCGGACAGTTGATGGCTGGAGAGGGACCCTCCATCTTTGGCTTTGTATAGTCCTTTAAAGTCATACCTCTTGGCTGATTATTCTCCATTGGTTCACTGCTACAGTCGAATTCAAAACTATCCTCTAAATTTGAAGATTCGATTGACGTGACGATTTCCTCGTATTTCCTCTTATAAAATTCACTCCTGTTATGACGAGCAAAATTTTCAATATCAGAAATATATATCAAAGGTTCTTTATTTGAGGAACTACGAGTATTCATGCACAAATAATAATATTAATAATAACAATAACAAACAAAATAGAATAAAAAAATTTAAAATATCAAAAATATTTTTTTTTGAAATTTTTTTTAAAACAAAAAAAAAGTTTAAACTTAAGCTTAGTAATTAAATTCTACACTAGATGAAAACAATCCCCTGCAACGGCGCCAAAAACTTGATGTGAAATTTGTAAGTGCACAAAAATCGAACAAGTAATAAAGTAGTGAGTACAAGTCGTCCCAACGAGGATTGCTACCTAACTGCAAAATTCTTTTACTTATAACCTAACTTAAACCAAAATTAATGTGATTTTATCTAAAATTTAATTACCCATAAAAATAAATAACAATAATAATAAACACAGAAATCACTAATTATATTAATTAAAAATCAATGGCAATGAATAGACTAAGACACTCCAAATCCAGCTTACTTCTCTTATGACAAATAATTAATTTCTTCAAATTAATTCTCGACTTGGTTAATGGTAGAATTCCCAATTATAAGCTAGACCCAATCTCTTAGTGAAAAGCTCCTAACTTTAATTAATAAACCAATCGTATCTCTACGTGATTTTAATTATCAAAGTCGCAAACACCTCTATGGAATTCCCTAACTTTTGTTTCCTACTCGCTAGAAACCACACAAAGAAACCGAATCTATCTCTAGTCAGTTTTACGATGTGTTGTTACTACCATGATCCAATTTAAACTAGCACTTCTCAGCCACTAGAATAAATTTAAAGGCATGCAAGAATTAGCCAGAAACTTACAAGCATTAAAAACAATAATAACAATTAACCAAAATCGAGATTAAAGAAACAATCTTTAATTAAAATAAATTAAATTCATAAGAGTTTCAGCCTTCATCGAAGGTCTTAATCACAAAAGATTTAGCTATTCATGATCTGAATATTCAAAGCCATAAATTCAATTAGCAAAAAAATAAAAGAATAAAGAAACAAAACAAGAGAATAGAAGAAAACAAATCTCCGTTTCTCAAGCTTGCTGTCCAAATTCTCTTTGCTCCATCCTCCGTCAACTCTTCCGATTGTCCGAATTTATTCTTTTTCTCCTTGGCTCCCCAATTCTTCTTCCTCGGCTGCCCTCCTCTTTTTCTCCTTGGCTTGCCCTAAATTTGCTTCCTTTTTGCTGCCCGATTTTGCTTCCTTTTGCTGCCCGATTTTCCTTCCAATTGCTACCCGAAATTTGTTTCTTTTGTTGCCCGATTTTGCTTCCAATTGCTGCCCGATTTTGCTTCCAATTGTTACCCGAATTTTGTTCTTTTGTTGCCCGAGAAATTTCCTCTTGGTTGCCCGATTTCTTTTCACTTTTGGTGTAATAGGAATTTAAATCCAATTTAGATTTCAAATCCTATTCTAAATCAAAGTCAAATTTAGAATCTTTCTTTTTCTTCTTTAAATTGAATCCTTATCAATTTTAGAATGGCATGGTGAATTTTTATTTTCCTTTCCTAGCCAAGTCTTCTTTCATATTTTCTTCTCTTGACATTATCATTTTGCCCCTGCATCAATAATTAGTAAAATTAGTGAATTAAAGTGTACTTTATAAATAAAATCATCTTAATTAATTCATACTAAGTACATTAATATTTAATTCACCAAAACAAGTCAAAGTCATAAGATTTATATCAATTAGCCTTTAAATAAGCGAGAAATTAATTCTAAATAATGATTAAAATATGATCTCATCAACTACCCACCACTTAAGACTTTGATCGTCCTCGAGCAAAGATAGAAAAACTCAAGAACATTAGACATGGAATCATTCAACTTGAAATCAACTTTCTCATCCCATTAAAAATGATCATCCATATGCATCAACTAGAAAGATTGATAGATAAATAACCAATAATAATAACAATGTTAATACAACATAACTGTGAAAATTGAAAGAAGAATTTTTGAAGCATACCATAACCAAACTCTTGATTCAATGTCTAGGCAATATTATACATCCAATAATCACATTTATAATCACAACCGTATACATTTACATTAAAGATTCACACAACCATAAGCTTGTAATCTTACACACTCTCCACTAATTTAGGTACTCTGGCTTCACTTAGATTAGGTAGGACTTTAGTGCTTGTAATGTCAGGTTAGGGAATTGGCTAACAAACGAAAGATATAAGGAGACAAAATAAAGAGAAGAGAGCTTGCAAAGAAAAATTTGACCCCAAATCATAAACATATACTCCAACTCCTTTCTTGCTCCTTTAGTACAAAAAATCTCAATAACTAAATTCATTCCCGAGAAATTCATTCCTTTTTCATGTATACATCAACTTTGGATATTTTATGAACATGACTTGCAATAAACACTTTTTCTTTCTTTTTTTTCTCCTTTTCTTTGATTTTTTTGTTTTTCCAATATTTTTTTCACTTCTTCTTCTTCTTTTTTTTTTTGTCAAAACAATAATATAGAGCAAGTCATGCTTTCCTTTTTCAATACCCTCTCAATCTTTCTTTCCCTCAAAACCTTAATATCCCAATCCCAAGGAGCACAAAAGTGTTGAAGTATAAATCAAGCTCCCTACAAGGTTAAAGGTTAAAATATTAAGTGTTTACGCAAAGAAATTGACTCATTAAGGCACAAAAGGGTACTAGGGATAACTCCAAAGATAAGCTTGAAAGGCTCAAACGGTTCAAAGAAGGCCTATGACCATTCTTTCTTAGGTAAACTAGAGAAACCTTCTATTTCGCCTTGAGCATGTAATAAAACAAGTTCTAGTGTGTTGTTGTGATAAAACGAGTGTCATCAAATATATAATAAAGTCTAAATATCTCGTCAATTCAAAAGATCATGGTCAATAAAAATAATTTAAATTCCACAGTTAAGAATAATTAACAAAGGCATTATGCAAGGTTAAATTTCTTTCTTTACTTTCCAATCGACACATATAAACAATCACAATAACTCCTCAGGAATAAGATTCAATTACTTAACATTCAAACGATTTTCAAAAAAAAAATTTTATAATAAAACTCTTACACCATAAAATTCTGAAAATTTTTCAAAAAATTGTCAAAATGAAATAACCAATTTCCTACCCCCCACTTAAGAATAAACATTGTCCTCAATGTTCAAATATAAGAAATCACAAAGAGAGTTAAGAGACTTAGCCGAAACATTCAAGAAAGTCGAATCTTTAACGGTTTATGGGAGCTCCACTTAGGCTCAAGCACATCCTACAAAGAAATTAAAGAAAGTAAATAAGGGAAATCTTTTTTTTATATAAAACTTGAAAGAAAAAGAAAAAGAGAAAAAAATATCAAGAAACAAAGCAACTTAAATAGTAGTTCTCGTTTATAGTCTCGAGCTTGACTTCCTTTTTGGCTCAATCAGACTTAGGGGAAGTCTTGAGAAGCCAATCTTCTCGATGGAGAGGTACTCCATCTCCAAAATAATGCTTCAACCTTTGACCGTTAACAAGAAATGTTCCCTATTCTTTATGTGTGATAGAAATTGCACCGCTTGGGAACACTTTTGCCACGTCAAAAGGACCAGACCATCTCGACTTTAATTTTCCTGGAAAAAGCCTCAAACGAGAGTTATAAAGCAAAAATTTATCACCAACTTTAAATTCACGCACCAGGATATGTTTATCGTGCAAAATTTTGTTTCGTTCTTTGTATAGTTTTGCATTTTCGTAAGCATGCAAACGAAACTCATCCAATTCATTAAGTTGAAGTAGCCTCTTTTCACCTATGGCATGCATATCAAAATTGAGAAATTTTGTGGCCCAGTATGCCTTATGTTCTAGTTCAACAGGTAAGTGACAAGCCTAACCGTAAACTAGTCTGTAAGGGGTCATGCCAATCGGGGTTTTGAACGCAGTCCTATTAGCCCATAAAGTATCATCAAGTTTTGAGGACTAATCTTTCCTAGAAGCATTTACAGTTTTTTCTAAAATTCTTTTTAATTCTCTATTAGATACTTCAACTTGCCCACTAGTTTGAGGATGATAAGGAGTAGCAATTTTATGATGCACACCATATTTTTGCAACAAAGTTTCTAGTTGTTTATTACAAAAGTGAGTACCTTCATCACTAATCAATGCTCTAGGTGTTCCAAATCTAGAAAAAATATTTCGCTTCAAAAATTTAACAACCACTCTAGCATCGTTATTTGGAGTAGCAATTGCCTCAACCCACTTCGATACATAATCAACAGCAACTAGAATGTATTTATTGTTAAAAGAAGAAGGAAAAGGTCCCATAAAATCAATACCCCACGCATCAAACAATTCACATTCAAGAATACTATGTAAAGGCATCTCATTTTTCTTAGAGATATTTCCACTTCTTTGGCATGCATCACATCTTTTCACATATTCAAAAGCATCTTTAAACAAAGAAGGCCAATAAAAACCACATTCAAGAACTTTTTGAGCAGTCCTATGGGCTCCAAAATTCCCTCCTACTTCCTTGTCATGACAATGTGACAAAACATTGTTTCCTTCCCATTCAGGTATGCATCTTCTAATAATATTATCAGTACATATTTAAATAAGAAGGGGTCTTCCCAAAAGAAATACTTAAGATCATGAAAAAACTTTTTCCTCTGTTGATACTTAAGCTCAGTGGGAATATACCTTCCTGCCAAATAATTGGCAATAGAAGCATACCATGGAAATTTTTGAGATGAAGTCATCATGATTTCAGACAAATCTGCATCAAAAGTATCAAAATTAGAACTTTTAGAGTTAATAGGAGAACAATTAGAAATTGAGCAACAATTTTCAGAAATTCTTATCAAATTTTCAGCTTTGAATTCTTCATTAAACTCTTCTTCTTGATGGCAAGTATCTCCATCATCACTCCTGAATTGAAGCCTTGACAAGTGATCTGCAACTACATTCTAAGATCCTTTTTTATCTTTGATAGTAATATTGAATTCTTGAAGCAAAAGGATCCATCTCATCAACCTTGGCTTGGTCTCCTTCTTCTCAATGAGGAATTTCAAGGCTGCATGATCTGTATAGACAGTTACCTTAGCACCTATCAAGTAAGGACGAAATTTATCAAATGCAAAAAGCACAGCCAATAATTCTTTTTCAGTAGTTGCATAATTCAATTGGGCAGGGTTAAGGGTACGGCTAGCATAATAAATGGGTTGAAACATTCTCTCTCTTCTTTGTCCTAAGCATGCACCAACTGCCGTATCACTTGCATCGCACATGAGCTCGAGAGGTAATGATCAATCGGGAGCTATTAGAATTGGTGCTGAAATTAACTTATCATTCAGGATATTAAAGGGCTGTAAACAATCATCAGAGAAATTAAATGGCATATCCTTCAATAAAAGAGTAGTGAGAGGTTTAGCAAGTTTAGAAAAATCTTTAATGAAACGCCTATAAAACACAACATGTCCTAAAAAACCTCTCAAAGTCTTAAGGTTTGATGAAACGAGAAATTTCATCTTGGTTGCCCGATTTCTTTTCACTTTTGGTGTAATAGGAATTTAAATCCAATTTGGATTTCAAATCCTATTCTAAATCAAAGTCAAATTTAGAATCTTCCTTTTTCTTCTTTAAATTGAATCCTTATCAATTTTAGAATGGCATGGTGAATTTTTATTTTCCTTTCCTAGCCAAGTCTTCTTTCATATTTTCTTCTTTTGACATTATCATTTTGCCCCTGCATCAATAATTAGTAAAATTAGTGAATTAAAGTGTACTTTATAAATAAAATCATCTTAATTAATTCATACAAAGTACATTAATATTTAATTCACCAAAACAAGTCAAAGTCATAAGATTTATATCAATTGGCCCTTAAATAAGTGAGAAATTAATTCTAAATAATGATTAAAATATGATCTCATCATATATGTTGATGTGCAATAGATAATGAGTAATGCGAAAATATTTGGCTGCATTTCTACATTTAAAATTTAAATTGAATATGTTATAATATGTGAGGTTTCGATTATTTTCTGAGATTTTGGAATATGGTTAAGTTGAGATTGAAATCTTGAACTTGGTTCTTGACTTGACCTATGATTGTTAATTACTTCATGAAAACAATTGAATGCATGAATTTTGTGGTTTTACAAAGCTAAACTGAGTGCCATTGTGGACATACATATTTGAGTATTTCAACATTTCATTTTGAAAGGCAAAATCACCTTTTCAAACTTGTTGCAAAAAATTTGGACTCAAAATTCGGATGCAAGGTTTAAAAATTCAGATGCATGTTCTGAAATTCAGATGCATCCATATTTGTTGTCAAAATGTGCTCCTTTGTTGTTCAAATTGATTCAAAT
Organism: Rauvolfia tetraphylla; assembly: GCA_030512225.1. NCBI lineage: Eukaryota > Viridiplantae > Streptophyta > Magnoliopsida > Gentianales > Apocynaceae > Rauvolfia > Rauvolfia tetraphylla. The sequence goes on from JAJQKT010000023.1 coordinate 1,875,194, forward strand.
ATGTTTTATTCTCTTCCATTATGTTTGAACAATCTTATGAAAGATTTATTTCACAATAAACTTTTATTATATTGAATTTATTGCAATTTGGACTTAGAATGTCAAAATTCGGATGCATGAGTTTAAAAATTCGGATGCATGCTCTAAAATTCGGATGCATCGATATTTCATTGTCCAAATGTGCTCCTTTATTGTTCAAATTGTTTCAAATATATTTTAATTTCTCATAATATGTTTGAACAAACTTAGGAAAGATTATTTACAGAATTTGAAGCCTTTGATTATCTTATTTTGAAGTTTGGACTTGCTATGCAAAAAATTCGGATGCATGATATCTCTAGTCCAAATGTGTTGAAAAATGAGCACAATCTAAGGGGGAGCATTGTTAAACTTTTACAACCTTAAAACCTCTCTTATAACTTTTTCTAAATGCTTAAATTCTATATCTTCTATCCTAATTGTTGGAAGGAAGGAGGCATATGGAGGTTGGTTGGGTCATAGGCTCATATTGAGCCTTTTGTATGTCAATGTGCTAAATTGGTTGTTTTCTATCATTGACATTAATATTTCTTTGTACTACATTCTTTAAATCCATCACATTTTGCATCAAAGTTTGTCATCATCAAAAAGGGGGAGATTGTTAGCCCTAAGGCAAATCATGTAGTTATGGTTAGTTTTGATTAATGACAAATATTGATGAGGACTAATATGCTTGTATGTTGTGTGATAGGATTTGTGGATTAAGTAGTTTGAAGTCTCATTGCCTTGAAGCTAAAATACAAGAACAACTCCAATCTGTCAAAGTGATTGAAGATTGAAGAGTTTGTTCAAGATGATTGAAGGCTTTGAAGACATGAAGTGTAGGTTGCATGTGCTTAATAGGTAAACTTTGTAAACCCTACACTCTTAAGCCTTGGAATCTATTGAATGCATAAGAGAGCATAAAATGAGTCTTATGATCTTAAAAGGTTTTGAATGAATTTTTTGTTGAATGTGGTTTTGTGTCCTAAACGTTTTTAAGTAAACTTTATATGATCAAAGGAATTTGATTTTGGTTTTTTAAACTTATATATGTCTAAATAAGTTTTCTATACATACCAAATGTTTTTCAAACTTATTAAAGTTAAATCTCAAATGATTTTACAAAGTTTGAATATGCTTCCAAAAAATTCAGTCGTCCGAATTTTGTAGCCAAAGTTCGCTACTGTTCTTCCAGAGAAATTCGGAAGAAGATTTAGACGCATGAAAAAAAATTTGGTCGTCCGAATTTTGGCCTTCAGCATGATCACTGTTCTTCCAGAAAAATTCGGAAGAAAATTCGAAAGCATGGAAAAAATTTGGTCGTCCGAATTTTGTAGCGAAAATTTTCGACCAAAAATTTGGTCGTCCTAATTTTTTGAAACTAGCCGTTACTAGCCGTTTTATGACCGTTTTAACTGATTTTCAAATTATATAAAGGCTAGAAACTCTAGATTTTTGAAAGAACTTTTGCACAAAAGAAATCCTTGAAGCTTTAACTTGTTTTACATCAAAATTATATCAAAAGCTCTCAAATTGCCTTGTGCTCAAAGATTGAAATTCAAGATTCCAAAGGCAAGAAGTGAAGTGGTGCTAGCAATTGTATTCATCCACCAAGAAGTGTTGGTAACATTCAAATTCTCTCTTTAAATTTTTGTTGTGATTGATACAAGGCTGTCAAGAGACTTAAAACCCTTGTGGAGGGTGAGCCATAGACTAGATTAATCAAGGTTGTTGTGTAAAACCCATTGGTGAGGGTGAGCCTTGGATTAGATTGGTCTAGGTTGTCTAGTGACATAAAACTCTTAGTGATAAGAGTGAACCTTGTTTATTATATTGAAAAGAGGTTGTTGTGGTAAAACCCATTGAAGGGTGAGCCTCTTGTGTCATTGCTTGGATTAAGCATATAGTGAATTGATTGAAATCCTTGAGTGTGGACTCAAGGTAGTGGATGTAGATCTTGGAGAGATCGAACCACTATAAATCGTGTGTTCATTTCTTTATAGCTTTACTTGTTTTACATACTTGTGTTATTATTATTGTTTATATTTGTTGATTGATTGGTTGTGGTCTTATAGTTTAATAATCTTGTCTTAACAATCAAATCACATATAAACTTGAAGTTTGTGAATTTAAAGAAGAGATTTTATTAAGGCAAAGGATTTGCAAAAAGGGAAAAGATTTTCGATAATTAGCCAAAGACCTAATTCACCCCCCCTCTTAGGTCTTTCAAGTACTTTAACTCTTAAAAGAATTTCTTCTTTTGTTGAGGAGTCAAGTTCTTCGGTAAGATCCGACGTACAATATAGTTAGCATAATCTGCAAACTAAGGAGTGTGATCATTATGACCTACGACCGAGTATAACCTCTCATCAGAGAATGTATCATTGATGCCTTCCTCATTCAATCACTCCAAATGTGGGTTCTCCAATAGTGATAGATGATTGGCAGCAAGATTTTCTGCTTCCTTTTTGTCCCTTATCTCCAAATCAAATTCCTGCAACAAAAGTACCCACGGAATTAGTCTAGCCTTTGCATCATGTTTATTAAGAAGATATTTGAGTGCCGAATGTTCAGTATAAACAACAACTGTAGACAAAATGAGATAAGGACGAAATTTTTCAAAAGCAAAAACTATAGCAAGCAGCTCCTTCTCAGTTGTGGTATAATTTTCTTGCTTGCATAGTACATTGGTTGAAAATACCTTTCTCTCCTTTGTCCAAGTACTACTCCTACTGCAAAATCACTTGCATCACACATTAGTTCAAAGGGAAGGGACCAATCGGGGGCAACCAAGATAGGAGACTCTATCAGTTTTTGTTTCAACAAATTGAAAGCAAAGAAGCAATTCTCATCAAACACAACAGCCACATCTTTTTCAAATAAATTTGTGAGAGTTTTGGAAATTTTAGAAAAATCCTTTATAAACCTTCTATAGAAACCAGCATGACCAAGAAAACTTCCAATTGCCTTCACCGAAGTTCGTGGTGGTAATTTCTCTATGGTTTCTATCTTGGCTTTATCAACCTCTATGCCCTTGCTAGAAATCTTATGCCCCAAAACGATACATTCTTTAACCATAAAATGACATTTCTCCCAATTCTAAACTAAATTGGTTTCTTCACATCTTTGCAAAACCTTTTCAAGATTTTTCAAACAAAGTTCAAAGGAATCACCAAAGACAGAGAAATCATCCATAAAGACTTCCATAATATCCTCCACTAGACCTTCAAAAATAGTTGACATGCATCTTTGAAAAGTAGCAGGAGCATTACAAAGACCAAATGACATACGACGGTAAGCAAAAGTACCATAAGGACAAGTAAAAGTAGTTTTCTCTTGATCCTCCGGGGCTATCGAAATTTGAAAATACCTCGAAAAACCATCAAGAAAACAATAATACCTGTGACCCGTTAGTATCTCAAGCATTTGATCAATGAAAGGCAGTGGAAAATGATCCTTCTGAGTGGCATCATTGAGCTTCTGGTAATCGATGCATACCCTCCATCCCGTCACGGTTCTCATGGGAATCAGCTCGTTTTTCTAATTGGGTACCACCGTCATCCCTCATTTCTTGGGGACTACTTGGACCGAACTAACCCATGGACTATCTGAGATAGGATAAATAAGAATGGCATCAAGAAGCTTGATTACCTTCGATTTTACCACTTCCTTCATGTTTGGATTTAACCTTCTTTGGGATTGCACCACTGGCTTGAAGTCTTCTTCCATCAATATTTTGTGGGTGCAAAATGAAGGACTAATACCATTGATTCAGAGATTTTCCATACCATTGCCTTTTTATGCTTCTTTAACACTTTGATGAGCTCTTGTTTCTGCTCTTTTTGCAAATTGTTTGCAATGATAACTAGAAGTTTAGAATTATCTGCAAGAAAAACATACTCTAAATGATATGGTAACTTCTTCAACTCCAATTCTGGGGGATCTTCAATGAAAGATTTCATTCTACTCCCTTTTTCCCTTTCAATCTTCTCAAACATCATCCCTTTGGTTGTGAATGGGGATGACTCCAAATGTGCTATAATTTCGTCAACTTCATGCTTCCCCTCCTTTATTTCTTCACCTTGAAATATAGATATTTTCGAAGGGTCATCAATCAATAATTCCTGCACATAATTGGAGATAATGTTACCAATAATATCTATCCTATAACAAGAATCATCATGATCAAAAGAATGTTTCATAGCCTCAGGAACTTTAAAAATAACTTCTTCTTTTCCTACCCTAACTTCTTCTTCATGTCAAGTATCATAAAATCAATAGGAAATATAAATTTATCAACTTTCACAAGCACATCTTCAATAATTCCCCTAGGATACTTAACCGATCTATATGCCAATTGAATGCTCATCCTAGTAGGTTTAGGTTCACCCAACCCTAACTTTTTAAACATGTCATATGGCGACAAATTAATCCTAGCTCCTAAATCTGCTAATGCTCTACCAATTGACAAACTACCAATAGTGCAAGGGATAGTGAAACTCCCTGGATCCTTTAGCTTTTGGGGTAACTTGTTTTTGTTCTGAAGAATGGCTGAACATTCCTCGTTCAATGTCACCATTGAGAAATCTTCTAGCTTTCTTTTCTTGGAAAGGATCTCCTTTAAGAATTTAGCATATCTTGGCATCTGTGAAAGAGCTTCAACAAACAGTAAGTTGATATGCAATTACTTAAAGAGTTCAAGAAATTTACCAAATTGTTCGTCCTTTTTCTCTTGTTGAAGTCGAGCAGGATATGAAATTTTTTGCTTGTATTCTGGAATTTCCTTTTTCTTTTGTGCTTCTTCCTTCTCAATCCTTTCTTCATCATCAACATGCAATGGTTCTTCCATCTTCCCTTTTTCTCTTTCTTGCTCCTTTTGCTTTGGAACCTCCAATTCCTTCCCACTCCTCAAAGTGATGGCTTTAGCATGTTCTCTTGGATTTGGCTCGGTATTACTTGGGAGGGTTCCAACTTGCCTTTCCGAAACAAGCTTTGTCAATTGGCCTATTTGATTTTCCAAGTTGTGAATAGAAGCCTCTTGGTTCCTAAGGGATGCTTCTTGAATTTGGAACCAATTTTCAGTTGCCACAATAAACTTTGTCATTAATTCCTCAAGGCTAGACTTCACCGGTGGTTGAGAAGGTGAGGAGGTAGATGTTCGTAAGGAAGAGATGGTTGGGGTCTACAGCTTGAAGAAGATTGGAAACCGGGAGGATGTAGCGGTCTTTGTTGTCCTTGATTACTCCATGAAAAGTTTGGATGATTCCGCCACCCCGAATTATAATTATTTCTATAAGGATTGTTGGGCTGCCTCCCTCCTCCAAGATAGTCCACATGCTCCAATGACGATGTATTAGAAGTTCCCATGATTTGGCATTCATGATTTGGGTGACCATCTCTGCAAAAGTCACAAGCCATCATCACTTGGGAGATTGAAGGTGACCGACTTAAGCTCTCGATCTTCTTGTTTAGGGCTTCAAACTTAGCCTCCAAAGCCTTCATCATATCTACATTGTGTACTCCATTAGCCTTGGCTTTCGGTCTAGGATTCCCCCATTGGTAATTATTCATTGCAATATTTTCAATAAGATCATGTAACTCTTCCGATATCTTCAAATTTGTAGTTCCTCCTGAAGAACCATCAATAAGTTGCTTGGAAGGGAAATTTAATCCACTATGGAATGTTTGCATTTGCATCCCCAAATCTAGACCATGATGTGGCCATTTTCTCAATAGCTCTTTCCACCTCTCCCAAGAATCATATAAGCTCTCACTCTCCATTTGTTGAAAAGAGAAGATGTCATTCCTTAGCTTGGCTGTCCTTGCCGGAGGGAAGTATTTAGCGAGAAACTTCTCGGCAAGATCATTCCATGTAGTAATAGAGCCCAGTGGAAGTGACTTCAACCATGACTTGGCTCGATCCCTCAATGAAAATGGAAATAGGCGAAGGTGGATAGCATCTTCGGAAGCCCCGTTAATCTTGAAAGTATCACATATTTCCAAGAAGTTGGCAATGTGAGCGTTTGGGTCTTCGTCCGGCAAACCATCGATTTGCACCAATTGCTGAACCATTTGGATAATATTTGGCTTGATCTCAAAATTGTTTGCTTCAACTCTTGGCTGAGCAATGCTTGACTCCGTTCCTAAAAAAGAAGGTCGTACATAATCTCCTATAGTTCTTTGCCTTTCATTCCCATTGTGTGCCATACTGTTCACTTGTTGAATATTTTCACCTTCAATTTCAACTCCCTCAAGTATTACTTCAAGATTGATACCCCTTGGGTCCCAATGAAAAATCTGTTCAGCTTGGGAATTAAGTTGAGGCAATTCCTCCTAATCACTTGAGATCATAAACCAAAACAAATTCACACCTTTACCACAAATAAAAGTAAATGTTTAAAGCAAGGAATTTTTTGTTTTTCTTCACTAAAACAGAACAAAAACAGAAAAATAGTTTAAACAAAACAAAAACAGAGGAACACAAACTAAGTACATCAATTCACCAATAACTAAAAAAATTACAAACAAGAAAACAAATGCTAACACTAGTAACAAGTATTACACAAACTAACAAGTAAAACGACTACATCAATAGAGTTTGAGCTTTCCTAATATTGACCATTTACTCCCTGGCAACGGTGCCAAAAACTTTTTGTGTTATTTTGCATGCCCTTATACTAAATTTTATCACAATCTCTAACAATTTTTAAACAAAACTCTAGGCAAGTGCACCTATCGTTTTGATTAGTATAATGACAAGTAATTTAAATGTCGTATCCACGACAATAATCAATTACCATTACTCACTTTCTACTCTATTGTTTAGTCTATCAAATTTGCTTGTAAAAATGATTGAAATAACAACTAGGAATAAAAATCTAACCTAAGCAAAAAAATTCAGTTTATGTAAATTTCATTTTGCAAGAGAAAATTTCAATTGAGAGAATAATACTTGAATGGAAAATCCCCATAGAATTACCTATGTAATAGAAAAGTCCCTTAGTTAATGAATTCCCCTTCTTATGTTTGATAAAATTCCTAAATTAGAACTCACTCTATCTCTAGATGAAAGTCCTCTACTTTAAGATTAATTGGTTGAAATCTCTTCCTAACCAATTCAACCTAAAAATGCATTTACATTAGTGAATTTCCAATTAGATTCTCTAATTACCAAGAAGATGTTGAGGTTCCTATCTCTAGTCACCTAAATCATCCCCATTGTTTGTATATGGTCTATTTCACCCTTCCTTTCTCAATTCCAAGTAAAAAATCCAGATTATGAGTCAATCAACAACTGAATTAATTCAAGCAATCAAACCTCCAAATTAGATTTCTCTAATTACCAAGAAGATGTTGAGGTTTCTATCTCTAGTCACCTAAATCATCCCCATTGTTTGTATATGGTCTATTTCACCCTTCCTTTCTCAATTCCAAGTGAAAAAAAATCCAGATTATGAATCAATTAATAGCTGATTCAATTCAAACAATCAAACCCACAAACAATCCACAAGAATTCGGAATTCAATCAACCAAGAAAACCAATCGACACATAGATAATAACTAGTGTTCATAACCATCCACGTATTCAAGAATTTAGCTCATCAACATATTACAATTCAAAGAACATAAAGCAATAAAGAAAGAGCAAGAATTGCTCATTTTCATGGCTCAAATCTTCTCTTCTTCAAGGCTTGGAGTTCTCCAACTTGGTTGTGAAAAGTTGTGTTCTTGAGCTTGAATCTTCAATATTCATGTTCTCCTTCTTCAAAGATTTGATCTTCTCTCTTGATTTCTCTTGCAAAGATTCAAGATTTGGGAGAGGTTTTGGATGTTTTTCTCTCTGTTTTTCTCCTCTCTGGAACCCTAGATGGCCGACCCCTTCAAATGCCCTAAAAGGGTATATATACCTCCCAAAAAGAGAGCAGCAATTGCAGAAAATTCTGTTTCTGCCAAACGGTACCGTTTATATTATTGGTGATTCAGAGCATTAAATCGGACGATCTATGTTTTTCTGTCTTCATGAACGTTGTAGATAATACTCTTATGTTGCTGCAGAGCTTTGAATCACCTCCATTGGACATGTAGAACTCCAAATATGGTAATTACACCACAATGTGTAAAAACTGGAACCAAATCCAGAAATACTGATTTTGCACTATATGTAGGGTGACCAAACGAATTCGGATTGATGTAAATGTTACTATTCTGGAAATTTCAGAATCGCTTCTAAAATTGTCCAGAAGATCATGTCTGAATTTGAAATCTCTAAGGAGGTCAAAATCCAACTTGAATTCTTTTGTCCCGTTGCCCTGTTTTGCATTATTTTTTTTTCTTCATTATAAGTATGTAGAATCTCCTTCATTACTTCATTGTGCACCAAATCTTCAATAAACTCATCTAAACCAAATAAGAGATAAAGGGAGCGTAAATGGTGTTTAAAACACTAAAATTCAATAAAAATTTGAGCTCAAAATGATCATTATATTAAGCAAAAATATAAAATATCAATATTTGAATAATAATCCATAGGAAATAAAGAGTTTTTTGAAGCATTTCAAAGGGGTGAAAAATAGAGATGGTCAAATACCATTACTATTGTATCGTAGGAGATGGTCAAATATCATTACTCACTTTTTGCTCTATTGTTCAGTCCAACAATTCAATTGTGAAATGATTGAAATAAACTACTAGGGATAGGAATCTAACTTAACTAATTAAAAATTACTTAACTAATCTTACTTGCAAGAGAGAATTCAATTGAGAAAATAATGCTTGAATGGAAAATTCCTCGTGAATTACCTATGTAATAGAAAAAAATCCTTGATTGATTATCTTTCCTTTATTATGTTTGGTGAAATTTCTATATTATGACTCACTCTATCTCTAGATGAGAGTCCTCTACTCTTAGATTAATTAGTTGAAATCACCCTCTAACTAATTCAACATAAGAATGCATTCAGATTAGTGATTTTTTAATTATATTTCTATAATTGTCAAGAAGATGTTGAGGTTCCTAGCTCTAGTCACCTAAATCATTCCCATTATTTGTGTATGGTCTATTCCACCCTTCCTTTCTTAATTCCAAGTGAAAAATCCAGTTGATGAATTAATTAACTACCAAATTAATTCAAGTAATCAAATCTACAAACAATCCATAAAACATCGCAATTCAATCAACTAAGAAAACCAATCATTCACATAGATAATAGCTAGGGTAATTCGTAACTATCCCAGTATTCAAGAATTGAACTCATCAACATATTATAATTCAAAGAACATAGAGCAACAAAGAAAGGGAAAGAATTGTTCATTTTCATAGCTCAAATCTTCTCTTCTTCAAGGTTTGGAGTTCTCCAACTTGGTCATAAAGAGTTGTGTTCTTGAGCTTGACTCTTCAAGATTGATTGCTCCTTCTTCAAAGATTTGATCTTCTCTTGATTTATCTTGCAAGAATGAAGATTTTGGATGGTATTTTCTCTCAAAACTACCTTCTTTCTGCCTCCTCCAAGAACCCTAGCCGCTACTTCCAATTGCACTTAATGAGTATTTATATATCTCTCAAAAAGAGAGAGAAAAAATAGCAAAAAAAGGTTCTGATTGACCCAAATGGTGCCATTTAGTCCCAAGCAATGCCGTTTAGCTCCTTTTAGGCGATGCCGCTTGCAACCAATTTTGCTATAATTTTCTGCTTCAAGACTGTGACAGCTATTTTGACTTCTTAGTGTATCTAGAGCATGAAATTGGATGATCTATCTATTGATGTCTTCACGAAAATTGTATATCAAAACCTTAGCTTTCCGCATAGCTTTGTATAGTAGTAGGGTGGTGAAGGCGGCATTGTTGGAGGAGGAGGGGATTTGTAATAGTATGGTGGAGGTGGTAATTTTAGTGGAGGAGGTGGGGATTTGTAATAGTATGGTGGAGGTGCCGTTGTCCGTCAGAGCTGCTATGCTCTTGTACATATTTGTGTTAACATCTATTTTTCTCTTTTATTAGATATTCAATTTTTTCATTTTTTATTTTGTTTAAGAAGGGTATTTTCTTTCTATTTTATTTTAAATTTATAAATAATTTAAAATTTTTAAAAATATTATTTAAAAAGGAAAGATAAAAAGAATTTTAAATTTTTAAAAATAATTTTAATAAATATAAAATAATCACATTATAATTAATCATTTCTTCAATAAACATATGATAGTAAATGCGTAGTTTTATAATTTATAATTATTTTAATATAATAATAAATTTTGAAATGAATTCATACACGTTCTCTCTGTGTGTAAAGAAACGTACAACTACGTCCTCGACACCCCATCACATTTCAAAAAAGAAACGTTCAAACTATCCCTGTCCCCGATGATTAACAAAGGTATGCGTTGACAGCTCAATTCCAAATGTTAACAGAAAAGGATAAAAAAATATCGAAGTTATATTAGTACTGCATGTACAACCCATCAATCATTTTCTCATTTTCTACAAAAGTCATTTTCATTCTATCTGTCAGGCAATTTGTACTAACAGAAGCGATATATTTAATTTAACTTCTAGATTTTGCCTCTCTTGTCGGCAATTATGACTTTGTAGAACTGCTGCGCATTGTCGGTGTAAATGATCACACAATAAATCCCTCTTCTCTAATAGATTAAGAGAGTGGATGTAAATAATTGAATTTAGAATTGATCTTTGTAAAAAGTATTTTTAATCAATTATATTATTTTTATTTGCAATCACTCGATAAATTATTTGTTTATACAAAATAATAATCTGTTGACTATTTGTGTGCAAATAAATTCAATAGAACAGCATTATGCCAGCTATAGAACAAAATTGGGGGTTGGGGAGGGGTGGCTGGGTGGGGGGAAGCTAGAAATCAGAAAACCGCGTGATTAACTAAGAATCATTATTTGCATCAAACAAGAAAAATGTCTTTGTGGAAGCATTGCTTTGCGTGTAGCGTTATCAAAAGAAAATTACATGAAAGAAAAAAAACCAAAAAATAAAAACAACAAAATTACGTGTAATTGTTGCTTAGTATTGTTGAGATTTATATTAATTTATTAATATAATAATTAATCACTTATAAAATTTAAATTATCTTTTCCCTTCCAGGTATATTTTGGGAGTAGAGTTAGACTCAATTACATTTTTTAACATGATATCATAATGAAATTGGACCACCTATTTATTTTCACAATTCAAGCTCCATATGTCTAGTTTTCAGTGTGAGGGGCTTTAAGCACCGGATGTGTCGTCCTGAGCGTGAGGAAGCCTATTGAGATTCCACATTGACTTCTTAATATAACAATTAATCACTTATAAGATATGAAAAATCCTCTTTTCTTTTAGGTACCTTTTGTGGGTAGAGTTAGACCTAGACCTAGGCCCCTTCTTTTAATATAGTATCGGAGCGATGTTGGATTACCAGTTTATTGTAAGACTTCACACTCTAAATATTCAGTCGTGGGCATGAAAGGATATTTTAAAATTTCACATTGATTTCTTAAAATAGCAATTAATCGCTTATATAGTTTGGACAATCTTTTTCTTTTTGAAGTACTTTTTAGGGTGGTGTTAGACACAACCCGTATTTCAACAAATATAGTCTCTATCCCATTTTTACATTACATCCTTACTATTTATTGCCTTGACACGAGCGTATCAGTGCTAGTAATCCAATTGTATGTAATCTCTACCACCAATCAATGCCATTGTCCAAGAACCAGTTGCTGTTGATTTTGCTATGCAAAATGGACAGGAACCTCAGTTGCAAGCTGTTGATCTTCGAATACCACAAGTTCAATGCAAGAAACAACTGGTGTGAATTTGAATTGTTATATTCCATATTTTCGGACGCAATTTTACTATTTAGATACAATTGATTATTTCTTTTCCCGGCTTTTAATGAACATTTTGTTTTTGTTCCGTTAGATATTTAAATGAAACTGTTGTCTTAGTGTGATAATTTTTTTTTGTTTTTAGGGAAAATGGAAGAGCTTCTATTTATGAGTGTGAGCCATTCTTTTGTGCAATGAACGTGTGAATTGTTTATGAGTTGATGGAAATAATATATTACTCGTAATTCAACCAGAAACTCAAATAAGAATGTTTAAAATATTATTCTCTTAGTCTCAGAAATACAAGTTCCATTTGTTATTTTCACATAAATTAAGAATTTATTGAAATTTATAATATTTTAAAAAATACTTATAATTTTGGGTAGGTAGTAGTTAAAATGTGGTAGATATGAAAAATGTTCAATAAATTTCATAAATATCTTAAATGGAATAAATATTATGAGACAAATAAAAAAAAGTAAATGAAGTGTTATGAAATTAATATTATTATGGATGTCCATTATTAGAGTTATAGAGATACTCCAACTATCCAAAAGATAGATGGTAGAGTTCTATCATACCATTGATTAGTGATAGGATTTGTCTTCTGATTATCCTATACCTCTTCTCATTGAGATGTACCCTGAACCCTATAAATAGGGCTCTAGGCTGAGGTGTTGTATTCACTCATTCATCGATCAATTTACTCTCAGAGAATCAATAAAGTTCTCTTATTCTTTCTCTCTATTTTCTCTTTATAATTTTCTCCTATTATCTATATTATAATTTATTTTTCAAGTTCTCTACATTAGTATTACGATTTTGTTGTGCCGACGACGACTGTGCATCATCAAATTCATAACACGTTATCAGCACGAGTTTCTGCCACTGGAGTTTATAGATCAATCAAGATAAAAAGAGGTATTTTTCTACCTTTGAATTCTCATGACAAACCTTGCCAAATTCTGGAAAGAACTATTTATCATGGATACTAGATGCTCAAATTCATCTAGATGCAATGGGTTTAGGAGACACCATTGTAGAGAATAATGTATCATCATCTCAAAATCATGCAAAAGCCATGATCTTTCTCCGCCACCATCTCCATGAGAATTTGATGGCGGAATATCTTACCGTAAGAGATCCACTTGTTTTGTAGAAGGATCTGAAAGAAAGATTTGACCACTAGAAGATGGTCATTCTACCAAGAGCACGGTATGATTGGATACACTTACGGCTACAAGATTTTAAATATGTAAGTTAATATAACTCCGTAATGTTTAGAATTACTTCTCAATTAAAATTATGTGGAGAAAATATCACTGACGCTGATATGTTAGAGAAAACGTTCTCTACTTTTCATGCCTCGAATATTGTCCTGCACCAACAATATTGAGAGAAGGGCTTTAAGAAATATGCTGAATTAATTTCTTGCCTTCTTGTTGCGGAGCAAAACAATGAACTGTTAATGAAAAATCATGAAGCTCAACCAACAGGTTCTACTCCACTCCCTGAAGTGAATGTAGTTAGAACCCGAGGATATGGCACTAGAAGAGGTCATGGTCATGGTCGAAACCGAGGACACAGACGCGACCTTGGTAGAAAGCATCCATATAATCATGGCGAACAAAATAGAGCATCAAGCGCGAAAAATAACAAAATCCACCAGAAGTGGATCAAAAACAATGAGAAAAGAAAAGAGAAGGAAGTTGATCCAGAAGATCGTGAAGATAAATGTTATCGGTGTTGTATGCAAGGCCATTGGTCCCGTACCTGTCATACGGCAAAGCACCTTGTTGAGCTTTATCAAACAGCAATTAAGAAGAAGGGTAAAAGTCCTGAAGCAAACTTTACTTCTCAAAATTTCATTCCCGATGATGGTGATAACAAGAATCTTAATGATGCCATTGTCGATATAACTCATCTAGATGTGGTTGATTTTTTTGAGCACTCAGAAGGAAAAATTGACCATTTGATTGGTGATGGAAATGTCCAAAAGAAATGAGAGTTCTATTCAATGTTTTTCTAAATTTTTAGTTTAGTTCATGTTTAGTTATATTTCTTTTGTAATAATCCTTAGTGATCTACTACAAATTTCTTTTGTAATAGAACTTTATATTTTTATATGTTCAGATGGCTCTTATTCCTTATTATGACTCTCAAAGTATCACTGAAGATATTTGTCTCATTGATAGTGGTACTACGAACACTATACTTAAAAGCAAGAGATATTTCTCTTATTTGAATATGAGAGAAACAAATATTTACACTATAAATGGTAGTACGAAACTGATTGAAGGCTCCGAAAGAACTAGTATTTTATTGCCTGGAGGCACAATAATTGCCATGAATAAGGCTTTGTTTTCCTCAAAATCTAGAAGAAACTTATTGAGTTTTAAAGATATTCGCTGAAATGGATATCATGTTGAAACAATGGAGGAAAATAAATTTGAGTATCTTTGCATTACTCAAACTGTCTCCGGAAAGAAATCTATCTTAGAGAGATTTCCATCTCTTTCTTCCAGCCTATATTACACAAAATTAAATAGTGTTGAAGCGCATCATTTAGTAAACCAGAAGTTTACTAATCTTGCCACATTTAGCATTTGGCATGACCGTTTGGGTCACCCAGGATCAATTATGATGCGAAAAATAATTGAGAATACGCATGGACACCCATTAAAAGATCAAAGCGTATTGAATAAATTTCCATGTGCTGCTTGTTCTCAAGGAAAATTGGTTATTAGACCATCCCAAGCAAAAGTGGGAGTTGAGTCTCCTACATTTTTAGAACGGATTCATGGTGATATATGTGGGCCTATTCACCCACCATGTGGGCAATTTAGATATTTTATGGTGTTAATTGATGCATCGACCCGATAGTCACATGTTTGTTTATTATCTACTCGCAACCTGGCGTTTGCGAGATTACTTGCCCAAATAATTTGTCTAAGGGCACAATTCCCAGATCACCCTATTAAAAGAATCCGTCTAGATAATGCTGCTGAATATTGTTCTCAAACCTTTGATGCTTACTGCATGTCAATTGGCATTATTGTTGAACATCCCGTAGCACATGTTCACACTCAAAATGGTTTAGCGGAATCATTTATCAAAAGATTACAATTAATTGCTAGACCACTTTTAATGAGAACAAATCTTCCTGTATTAGCTTGAGGACATGCAATTTTGCATGTTGCAACACTTGTGCGTACTAGGCTATCAAGTTATCATGAATTTTCTCCTTTACAATTAGCCTTTGGCTTTGAACCAAATATTTCTCATTTGAGAATTTTTGGATGTGCAATGTATGTGCCTATAACACCTAATCAGCGAACTAAAATGGGTCTTCAAAGGAGATTGGGGATATATGTTGGATATGACTCTCCCTCTATAATAAGGTATCTTGAGCCGATGACGGGAGATGTATTTACTGCAAGGTTCGCTGATTGTCATTTTGATGAGTCTATGTTTCCCAAGTTAGGGGGAGACAATAAACCAAAAGGAAAAGAGCTTGTTTGGACAACATCTTTGAATTATCTAGATTCGCGCACAAGCATGAGTGAACTTGAAGTTCAAAAGATAATTCATTTACAAAAGATAGCAAATCAATTGCCATATGCATTTGCCGACTCTACGAGAGTAACAAAATCGCGTTTACTAGCTATAGATGCTCCAATTCGGATTGAAGTCCCAAAAGAGTAAAATTCAACACCTGTAGCTGTTGAATCAAAAGCACGCCTGAAGTGTGGTCGACCTATTGGTTCAAAAGATAGAAATCCTCGTAAGAAAAGAGGAACAAATGATCAAAGTGATCATATTGAAGAATCTGAGAAAAAGGACCAAGAGATCATTGATGAAAATGTTCAAGATTATGAAAATAATATAAATATTTCCATCAATTATGCGACTTCCGGCAGAAGTTGGAATCGAATGTAAATGACTATAGATAACTCATTTGTTTACAATGTGGCACTTGATGTTTTGAAAGATAATGAGGATCTTGAACCAATATCAGTTGAAGAATGTCGACATAGAAATGATTGGTCAAAATAGAAAGATGCGATTCAATCAGAATTGAACTCGCTCTCAAAATGTGAAGTTTTTGGACCTGTAGTCCGAACACCAGAAGGTGTAAAGCCCATTGGTTATAAATGGGTATTTGTACGAAAGCGAAATGAGAATAATGAAGTTGTGAGATATAAAGCACGACTTGTTGCACAAGGCTTTTCACAAAGACAAGGTATTGATTATGATGAGACGTATTCAACTGTAGTGGATGCAATTACATTTCGATACCTTGTGAGTCTGGCAGTAAATGAAAAGGTTAATATGCGTCTGATGGATGTTGTGACTGCTTATTTATATAGAAATCTGGATAATGATATTTATATGAAAATTCCAGAAGGATTCAACATGCCTGCATCATGTAAATCTGGTTGTCGTGGAGATTACTCTATTAAGTTACAAAAGTCGTTGTATGGCTTAAAGCAGTCTGGACGCATGTGGTATAACCGTCTTAGTGAAAGCTTATTAAAAGCAGGATACAAAAATGATCCAATATGTCCATGTGTCTTCATTAAGAAGTATATTTCAGGATTTGTGATACTTGCAATATATGTTGACGATATCAATCTTATTGGAACTCCAGAAGAGCTTCAAGATGCGGTGAATTATTTGAAACAAGAGTTTGAGATAAAAGATTTTGGAAGAACTAAGTTTTGCCTTGGTTTACAAATTGACTATCTGGAAGATAGATGTTTTATTCACCAATCAATATATACAACGAAAGTTCTAAAAAGATTTTACATGGACAAGGCACATCCATTGAGTACTCCAATGGTCGTTAGATCATTAGATGTGAATAAAGATCATTTTCGACCTCGGGATGATAGTGAAGAACTACTTGGTCCTAAAGTACCTTATCTTAGTGCAATTGGTGCACTGATGTATCTTGCTAATAATATAAGACCTGATATATCATTTTCAGTAAATTTATTAGCATGGTTTAGTTCTTCTCCCACAAGACGACATTGGAATGGTGTTAAGCATGTCTTTAGATATCTCCAAGGTACTATAGATCTCTGACTATTTTATTCAAATAAAACCAACCTGAAGTTGATTGGTTATGTGGATGCTGGATATTTATCCGATCCACATAGAGCACGTTCTCAGACTGGTTATGTATTTACCTATAGTGGTACTGCTATTTCATGGCGTTCTGCAAAACAATCCATGGTAGCTACTTCATCTAACCATTTTGAAATTGTAGCCCTTCATGAGGCTAGTCGAGAATGTGTATGGTTAAAATCCATGATCTATTATATTCAAGAAAATTATGGATTGTCCTCTGGAAATAGAATTCCAACTCCTCTATATGAGGATAATGCAGCTTGTATAACTCAATTAAAAGGAGGATATATTAAAGGAGATAGGACAAAATATATTTCACCAAAATTTTTCAACAAATTCGATCATGTGACAATCTGGCAGATTTATTCACTAAGGCATTGCCAACCACAACATTTGAGAAATTGGTGAACAAAATTGGAATGCGGCGGTTAAGAAACCTTAAAGGATTATCTCATCAGGGGGAGTAAATATAGCATAAAGAGTAGTGTACTCTTTTTCCTTCACTAGAGTTTTTCCACAGGGTTTTTTATCTAGTAAGGTTTTAACGAGGCATACTCTTATGCAATGGACATCCAAGGGGGAGTGTTATGAAATTAATATTATTATGGATGTCCATTATTAGAATTATAGAGATACTCCAACTATCCAGAAGATAGATGGTAGAGTTCTATCATACCTTTGATTAGTGATAGGATTTGTCTTCTGATTACCCTATACCTATTCTGATTGAGATGTACCCTGAACCCTATAAATAGGGCTCTAGGCTGAGGTGTTGTATTCACTCATTCATTGATCAATTTACTCTCAGAGAATCAATAAAGTTCTCTTATTCTTTCTCTCTATTTTCTCTCTATAATTTTCTCCTATTCTCTATATTATAATTTCTTTATCAAGTTCTCTACATTAGTATTACGATTTTGTTGTTTCGACGACGACTGCACATCATCAAATTCATAACATGAAGCTACTATTTACGAAGTTTTAACTTAAAAGCGTATATCTCAATTTAGATATATACCAAGCAACCATTTTAATAAAAAAATGGAAAAGAATATCTGATTAATGCACCTGACTTGCAGATCAATTACACAATTCTATGATTTTATTATCAAAATTTGCGGCAAGATAGCCTAATTAATCAACTCGAACAAGGGACCTACAAATTTGAAACAATTGTATACACCAAACTGTTGAAGCTTAGAGGGTAAAGCAACAAAAGGTGTTCTATTTAAAACACCCCAAATTAAAAAAAAAATCTTCATTATCAAAAATTAATATTGAGCACCAAATTACGCAACAAGAAGAAATCTGCAAATTAGAGAAAAAACTGAAGAAATAAAACCGAAATTTTAAATTTTTTTGCAATTTCAGAATAACACAGGAAGAAGATCGGCTATTACACATCAAACTGGGAAAAAATTTGTAACTTGTACACACGAATACCATTTTTTGTACTACCATATTTCTATTTGTCCCTGCCGAAGAACTCTAAAAATGTCTTTGCCTTTCCCTTTGTTCGTTATCAACGGATGGATTGCCCTGCGAATAGTGAAACTGAGAGCAATATAAGCTCCTCCATTTTCCAAAAGATGAGTAAATTTGTGGAGGAGCTAGACTGTTTAGCCCAAAGAAGTTAAGAGTGCAAGCTGTGATGTGGAGAATGGCAAACCAGCCAATGCTAACCGCATTAAGGATTGCAGGTCTTATCCACTATACAAGTTTGTGAGGGAAGAATTGGGTGAAAGAAATTTAACATAAACATGGATGAAATATATTTTGTAGCGAAAATAATTAAAATATATAAGAGTCTTTTAGTCTATACTTATTAACATTAAAATGTCTCACTACAAGGGTGACGGATTTGTGATCGTATTTGCCGTCACAATTCCACGACGGATTGGCGACGCAAATGGAAAAATAGATATTTAAAAGTATTTACATATTTATAGTAGATTCGCTACAGAATTATGACAAAAAAGAAAAATAAAATATTAAAAAATATTTATTTTTTACCGTTGCAATTCTGTAGAGAAATAATGACGGATTTGTGAAAGAAATAGCCGTCGCAATTCACCTATGGATTTGCAACGGCAAAAAAGAAATATCCTTTGCAAATCCATCGCCATATAGCTATGAAATTGCGACCGATATCAAAAGAAAATATTAAAAAAGATTTTTCCCCGCCGTCGTAAATCAGTCGCTAGATAGCTACGAATTTCTGACAAAAAAAAGAAAAAATTTTTTAAAACAGTGCGTCGCAAATCTGTAGCTATATAGCGACAGAAATAAAAAATTTTGTATTCCGTTGCAAATCCGTAGCAGCAAATCTGTCGCAATAGTGCTACGGATTTGCGACGAAAATTAAAAATAAAAGAAAAAATAATTGCAGTCGTAAATCCGTCGCAAATTAATTGTAAGACCTAAGAGGAGAGGTGAATTAGCTCTTAGGCTAATTATCAAAATCTTTTCACGTTTTACAAATCCTTTGCCGTAATAAATGCTCTTCTTCAAATTCACAAATTCTAAGTTTATATGTGATTTAATGGTTGAGACAAGATGATCAAATAATAAAACCACAACCAATCAATCAACAACTAAGAACAAATAATAATAACACAAGTATGTAAATAAGAAAAGCTATAAATAAATGAACATACGATTTATAGGGGTTCGATCTTTCCAAGAACTACATCCACTACCTTGAGTCCACACTCAATGATTTAAACCAATTCACTAAATGTTTAAAACAAGCAATTATACAAGAGATTCACCTTTCAATGAATTCTACCACAGTAACCTCTTTTACTATCTAATAAACAAGGTTCACCCTTATCACAAAGAGTTTTATATCACTAGACAACCTAGACCAATCTAATCCAAGGCTCACCCTCACCAATGGGTTTTACTCAACAACCTTGATTAATTTAGTTAATGGCTCACCCTCCACAATGGTTTTAAGTCTCTTGATAACCTTGTATCAATCACAAAAATAATGTAAAGATAGAGTTTGGATGTTACCAACACTTCTTGGTGGATGAATACAATAGCTAGCACCACTTCATTTCTTGCCTTTGGAATCTTGAATTTTAACCTTTGAGCACAAGACAATTTAAGAGCTTTTCAAATAATTTTGATGTAAAACAAGTTAGAGCTTGAAGGATTTTGAAGGTTCAAAAGTTCTACTAAAAATCTAGAGTTTATGACTTTTATAGATTTGAAAAATTGGCTTTAATAGTCATAAAAGGCTAGTTTTAGAGAAGTTTGCACGTCCGAACTTTCTGCTATGCGTCCGAACTTTCTTCCGAACTTTACTGTGCCAAGCTGTTTGGAAAAGTTCAGACATCTGAACTTTTCCTTACGAGTCGAAACATTCATCCAAATTTCTCTGGAAAAATAGTGAACATGTTATCAGAGAAAGTTTGGACGTCCGAACTTTTTCCCATGCGTCCGAATTTGCGTCCGAATTTCTCTGGAAGCACAATTATCATTTTCAAAGTTTGGACGTCCGAACTTGCGTCCAAACTGATCAAACTTTGTCAAATCATTTAAAAATCAAACTAAATAATATTGAAAATGATTTTTATAAATAGGTAAGTCATTTAAACATTTTCAAACTCAAAAATCGTTACTAAAACACTTTGATCATACAAAGTTTATTCAAGATCATTTAAGGTTCAAAAACATACTTGTTATTCAAAAGTTCATTCAGTGCCATTTAAGATTCAAAACAAGTTTTTGTTGCTCTCTTATGCATTCAATAGATTCCAAGACACACAAGTGTAGGGTTTACAAAAGAATATACCTATTTAGCATATTTGACCTACATTTCAATTCTTTAATGCCTTAAATCATCTTTGAAGAAAATTCTTTAGTCTTCAATCACTTTGACTCATTGAAGTTATTCTTGCGTTGTAGCTTCAAGGACAATAAGACTTCATACTTCTTACTTCAACAATCATATCACACAATTGACATAAAGATTAGTCTATAACAACGTTTGTCATTATTCAAAATTCATGATTTGTCCTTAGGGCTAACAATCTCCCCTTTTTGATGATGACAAACTTTGATGCAAAATTTGATGGATTTAAACAGTATAGAACAAATAAGTATTAATGTCAATGATAGATAATAACCAATTTAGCATATTGACATTTGAAAGGCTTAATATGAGCCTATGACCCAACCAACCTTCATTTACCTCCTTCATTCAGCAATTAGGATAGAAGATATAGCATTTACACATTAAGAAAACTTCTAAGAAAGGTATTAAAGGTCAGAAAAGATTAACAATGATCCCCCTTAGATTGTAAAATAAGTAAAATGAAAGCTACAATTTTTGAAAATAAGCTTTCCTAAGGTTGTTCAAACATATTCGAAGAGATTGAAACAGATTTGAATCAATTTGAACAACAAAAGAGAACTTTTTGGTAACAAAATATGGATGCATCAGAATTTCAGAACATGCATCCAAAATTTTTGATCATGCATCCGAATTTTGAGATTTCAAGTCCAAACTACAATAAATTCAATATAATGAATGTTTAAAGTGAAATAAAGCTTTCCTAAGATTGTTCAAACATAATGGAAGAGATTAAAACAGTTTTTAAACAATTTGAATAACAGAAAAAATATTTTTGGCAAGAAAATTTTGGATGCGTCAGAACTTTTGGTTTGCAACCAAATTTCAAGTACAAACTTATGAACTGTAACCTCACATATTATAACCCTTTTCAATTTATATTCCAAATGGAGAAATACAACTAAATTTTCAAATTTCTCATTATTGCACATCATCGCATACATATCACACAATGCATCACTCATTCTTTCTCCCCCTTGGCATATGCATGGATTTTCAGAAAATTCACACATTTTCTATTCATGCATGAGAAATTCCACTGCTATTTCACATTTTCACACATTTTTTCATCACATTTCTTCTCCCCCTTTTGTCATCAATCAAAGATGGGTAAGAGTACTTGGACAACAAAAGTGAAACAAAAGAAGCTCTTATCACAAGGATTTCACATATTGAGCTTCAAAACATTATAATGACTAGAAAGGAACAAGTAAATTTCAATGTTAAAGCATAACATGTGCATCAAGGCATAAACTAAAATAAACAACAAAATAGAGTTTAGGGATAGAAAGGCTTAGTCTTGGATGCGCTTCATGGTCTTCACTTCCAAATCTGTTTGTTATGATAACCAGGTTTCCCTTGATCTCTTGGCTGAAGGAAATTGGTGATGGATTTGTGATTTGACTTTGTTAAACTTCCTGCAACTCCTTCTTCTTGCTTGTTCTATTGTGCTTTACCTCTTTGTTCTTCATTCTCATGCTTTTCTCCATCTTGGGGTGTTTCACTGCCTTTTCCTTCATCTTGGTCTTCTTCTTTAGTAACAAATTGATAGCCATCTCAATTTTCATTGTCATTACTATCATCCTTATTGCTGTCATCTTCTCCCATATTATCTTCTTGATCTTCTTCATTTGACTTTATAGGAACTTGCACCATTTAAAAACACTTGAGAAATCTTTCTCAAGTCTTCCTCTATATTGTTGACTCTAGCTTCTAAACCATCAAATTTGTCAAGAATCATTAGAGCAAAGGACTCAAAGAATTTGTCCACCTTCTTCATTTCCTTTACATGGTTGTTGAATATCTCTTGAAATAGTTTGGTAACTATGATATTTCTTCTAGTGAGATTATCACCTTCAACTTCTTTTCCTTCAATAGAGGGTACCTCTTCAAATAGTCTTCTTCTGTGGAAGGTTGCTCCCTCTCACTAGACAACTCATGCCTCATTTTAGTTTTCCTTTCTCCAGCAAGGATTTTCTATTCATCCTCTTGTTCTTCTTCATTTTCTTCTTCCTCAACCTCCTCACTTTCTTCAACCTCTTCTCTTTCTGAAGGAGTTTCTCTTTTTGTTCTACATATATCATCTTCATCAAAAACTAGTTGCATCCTTCTAAGAGAGTCATTATTATAGATTTCTCCACTCTTGAAAGCTTGTCCTCTTACAAGAAGTTTAATTTGGAAGTGTTTGAAAATTCTTGTTAATAGTCCCCCATACAATAAGCTTTGTTAGCTGTTATTCTTGCGCTAATCATATGCTTCAATGCCATGAATCCAAAGTTTAGTCTTCTATGCTCATGCAAGGCAAGCATAATCATAATGTGTATAGCGGTAATCATGTAATGCATAACCCTTCCTCTAGCATCAAAGGCTTTGATTTTCTTTTTCCCTAATGGACCTAAATTGTCTACCATTTGTGAAAGCCTCTTCAAATCTTTCATTTGTGAATAATTCATGAATAAAGTAATGCTGTCCCAATGAGTAATAGCTTGCCTCATTATCATCTACCCCACAAATTCTGTTTACTAAGGCATCATTGAACTCAAAATCTACTTGATATACTTTAGAGGAATACCATTAAACTACATTATCCCCCTAATGTTCAATTCTCTCTTCTTTAAGATTTGCATAAAACTCATATATAAGGGCATGATAAAATTCTTCATCAACTACTAGTAAATTGCTCCAATCAATATCATCAGATAGAGATAGAAGATTATCCATATTGGTGAGTTTATCCAAGTTTACTTTGTTTCCAAGAATAATTTTTCTGTTCTTCTTGCTCCATTATATTCTTTAGCACTATATATCCAAAATTCATTTTTCTTTTCTTATGCATGGCTAGCCTAATTATAGCATATATATTATCAATAGAAGATTTGTGCCCAAAGTATGCTATAATCAAGGTAGTAAGCATGTGATGCCAAATTCTTTCACTAGCATCAAAAGCTTTTATCTCTCTCTCCTTTATAGTCTTGAAACTTATACCATTTGTACAGACATTCTCAATCCTTTCATGTGAGTGTAACTTACTTATAAAACAATGTCTCCCGGAAGAATAATGCCTAAACCCAACATCCTCAACATCAAAAAATCTTTTGGCCAATGCATTATCAATCTCAAAAATCAACTTGTGATATTCTTGAAGAATACCACTGAGTAGTTTTAATACCAATTTTCTCAACCTCCTTTTTTTTTTATTTAATATAAACTTCATAACTAAGGATGGTAATAGCATTTATCAAACACAAGCAAACTAGTCCACCTCACATCATTTAAAAATGAGAGTATATTACCCATTTCAGATAGTTTAATGACATCCACCTGTGGCTTGAATTTATTTTATGGTTTCTTTTTGGCCAATCATCAAATTCAGTAGCAGCCTTCCATGTGACAAATCTATCAAGCCTTGATATGCTTTGTAGAACATGAAGCTTACTTGGTTCATTAATCACTGGTTCTCCTTCTCTTTCTTTGGCTTTTCCCTTTCCTTTTCCCATGCTAGGCTTCTTTGTCCTCACCTGGAGCTACAACACTTGAATACACTCATTAGTTATTGAATTTTGAAATCCCTAAGCTTCTTCTAAGATTGGTCAAACCTTTCTTCGGCCAGTGGCTTAGTAATTTTATCATTAATTTGTTCATGAATGCAAATATGCTTTAAATAAGCATTACCCTTAGTAGAATGATCTCTAATGAGATAAAGTTTGATCTCTATATGCTTTGTCCTAGTTTGTTGAATAGTATGATGGTCAAATTTATTGCATTAGTGTTATCTCATAACATAGCCACACATTTGAATTATAAACCATAATCACTTAGAGTATCATTAAGGTAATAGAGAATGTGTTTAACAACAATCAAATGAGATTCTTTAGGACAAGATGAAATCTAGCACACAAGCACATGACAAACATAATATTGGCTCTACTTGCAGTCAAATATAGTTAACTATTTCTATGAAACCTTTTTAGTATTGTCAAGCATAGTTGGTAAACTTATGGAAGTGAGTATACCTTAACTTGATTCATGAAAGTGTCATGCTTAGTTTGCTTGATTTGTAGACCAAGAAAGTAATTGAGTTTCCTATCATACTCTTCAAATTTACTTTGCTTCAACTTGGCAACACATCACAAAGTGAAGTATTAGAAGTACCAAAAATTGTATCACATATTTGGACAAGTTACAGATCATTGTTACAAGAGGTTTTTATGAAAAGAGTAGTGTCAACCTTTCCTCCTGAAAATCCTTTTGAAAGAAGAAAACCACTCAAATTTTTTTATACCAAGCTCTAGGAGCTTGTTTTAAATCTTACAAAGCTTTGGATAATTTGAAAACATGGTTAGGAAACATTTTGTGAACAAAACTGGGTGATTTTTCCACATAAACCATTTAGAAAAGTATTTTTGACATTCATTTGAAATAACTTAAAACCTTTAAAGCAAGTAAAAGTCAAAAGCATTCTTATGGACTTAAGTCTAGCATTCGAAGCAAAGGTTTCATCATATTCAATTCCCTCTCCTTTGATTGAATCCTTGGGTGTGCTAGTATATGTGTTAACCTCATCAACACTATATATTGTAGAACATTACATATTATAAATTGGTCATACTCAAAGGTATAACTATTAGTATTATACACATATGTAATATACCTTTATATGTTTTGTATCATGTATCATTATAGTCAATAGATATGTTATATCAAAATAAATTACAAAATACATATTCGTATGTATCTTTATATAAAGACTATTAACTATAGAGTACCAATATTTCATAATACATATTACAAGCGTACTACATGTTATAAATGCTTAATTAAATAGTTTATTTATGAACACCGTGAGGTATGGCTGACAAAAAACAAATAAGGATGCAAGAATAGGAGGGAAAATAATTATTCCGTTGCAAATCTGTTACAAATCCGTCGCAAAAAATCCGCCGTTGCAAATCCGTAGTTAATTTTCGACGGCAATTATTTTTTATTTTATTTTTAATTTCCGTCACAAATCCGTAGCATTATTGCGACGAAATATAAAATTTTTTATTTCTGTCGCTGTATAGCTACAGACTTGCGACGCACTGTTTAAAAAAAAATATTTGTTTTCCCCTCCCGAATTCATAGCTATCTAGCGACCGATTTGCGATGGTGGGGAAAGATCTTTTTTAATATTTTTTTTTTTGCTATTCGTCGCAATTCCGTAGCCATATGCTGACGGATTTGCAACAGACATATAAATTTGTTTCCATTTTTTTGGCCGTCGCAAATCCGTAGGTGAATTGCGATGGCTATTTCCTTTGCAAATCCGTCGTTATTTTGCTACGGATTTGCTATGGAATATATGTAAAAATTTTTAAATATCTATTTTTTCATTTGCGTCGCAAATCCATCGCGGAATTGCGACGGCATATACAGCCGCAAATCCGTAGCCTTTTGGCTAGGGATTTGCGACGGGAAAAATATATTGTTCTAATATTTTCATTTTCTCTTCTGTCACAATTCTGTAGCGAAATATATGTAAATATTTTAAATTTTTATTTTTTCATTTTCGTCGCAAATTCGTAGCAAATTTTGCCACTTATTTCGTCTGTAGCAGTTCTATTACAAATCCGTTGCAAAGTGGCGACGGAATATACCGTCGCAAATTGCCGTCACAAAATTCATTTTTCCTTTATTCTATTCTTTTAAACTCGTGAAAATAATATACATGAGAAAATCGTAGTTATTGGAATCTTTAATTTCTGTATCTGTTTATTTTACTCCGGAGACCAAGATCATCTTTAATAGTAAAAAGAAAAAACAACTGCTTTATCTTTCTCTTCCTTCCCAGCTTCAATTGTTGACCAAATCGGTGCCCTATTGTCTCGTCAGAGATTAGATTATCAAATTTGTTAAACTGTGGGATGAATATTGTTGCCAGATAAATGCCTGCATAAAGTACACAGACGTATACTGTTGCTTTAGATTAGTTACAATTAGGTACACAGGTATACTCTTACTTCTTGTTTCCTAGTGTCTCAAAGCCCGATACTGCGGGAGTGTAACGTTACTGTTTACTCAAGACCCTTGCTTTTATTGTATGAAGGGTGCTCCAAATGACAAAGCCATCCAGCCATCCATTCATCTAAAGCTGTGGGAGAACCTCCTTTCTTCCTTGCCTCATCTGTCTTCTTTGCTATCAAAGATGCAATCATCCTGCCAGGGCAAAAGTAGGCCACCACGATTGGCTTCCTCTTGACAATCCTGCTACTCCTGAACGTATCCGGATGGCTTGCACCTATGAATTCACCAAGTCCTTTGTAGCCTCCGATTTCCGCCCAAAGCTTAGTATATAATAAATACAGCAAAAAAATAACACTCTATACAATTGGCGAGAAAAAAATAACACTCTATACAGAAAACCTGTTTTAATTGAATTAATAGTTTCTGAAATAAAATGGAGAGCATTGTACTATTATCTCATTATCTCTATTTGATGTTTTTCTTGTCAAACTTGTGGTGCATATGCAGGTCTCAGAATTTACTTGGTTCATTCGGCCTTTCCGGCACCTAATCCAATGGATTCCATCATAAAATTATTAGTCTTTTCATCCAAAATTAAATATTCATTACTTTTTTGTTCAAAATAAAATGCAATTTAACACTTTTTATACAAATTAAGAAAAAAAATAAAGAGTGCTTTTTTATATTTAATTAATTTTATTACTATAATAAAAATGAGAAAATTATGGTTTTGGCATGGATGGAACTTGGGGACCAAGTAGTGAACATTTGTGGTTTTTTTATAGCGGGTATAGATTTATAGTGATATTTTTCTAAATATTTTGATTAAGAAAAAAAATATTTAAAAGACTTCATATTTTGAAATGGTGAGAGTACGTTTAACGAAAATGAATCTTTACTTGCTTAGAATATTGTATCTTAATTTTCAAAATTAACTTTCTTGTTAAGAGGATGCGAATTATGCACGCCTGCCTACGTGCGTACCATTAATATTGTGTTGAATCAAAGTATAATATTCATCTTAGAAAGGGAATATTAAAATTTATTTTAAAGAGGAGAAAAGAGTTGGCGTATTTGCAGTCTTTTATTGTTTAAAAAGAAAAGAAAAATAGGTAAAATACAGATGATATTGTACTTTTACTATTTTGATTAAAATGTTGATGAAAATGAAAGCCAAACAAATTGTGTCTTTTTCAAAGCTTTGCTGGAAATTAGAGGGTAAATGGCTTTCGTGAGAACAATGTGTTCTGTAAGTTGAACGAGTCGTGAAATAGAAGTCCAAATGCAAGCCGTCCAGAGTCTCTGTCTCCGAGTTCTCAGTTCATGACAAATGTGCTTTTGCAGCTCAAGTTAGTTTCGAAAAAAACCTCTTTTTTTAATTTTGTGGCGCCCAATGGGCATTTCTTCAAATTGTAAGTTTTGAAAATTCCATATCATTTGGTTTGGTAAAAGCTGGAAGTTTCAATCATATGGTGAATTTGGATGGCATTATTATCAGAAAATTAATCTAAAATTTTAAAATTGAAACTTATGTTTTTCCCTTCAAATAATTTAATTTTAGTGAAGTTCTAAATGAAAATTTAAAAATACAAAATCTATTTAATCTCATACTGAGGGGAAGATTGAAATTGACTATCATTTTCTTGAACCTAAAAACTGCGTTTTTTTTTCTCGTGGAAAAATAAAATTCTTTAGAGAAAACTTATGAAATATTATTCCATTCGTTTCATTTTGTTTTTCAGTATTTGATCGGATACATAATTTTATTACAAAAAATAATATAAAATAATAAAAAATAAGAAATATGCATACTAAATACTTTTTGTCAAATCTATTATATAAAGGTAATATATATAGTGAGGTTAAGTGATTGATTAATAGTCTATAATATTTTAAATTTTTTTATGAAAAGTATGTAATATTTGGAGATATCTTAATATATTAAGAGAGTAATTATAAATGAGACCGAATGAGTATCTTTTGCCCTCCAAAAAATTAGAAAAAAATTATTACACTGTCGTCGTACGAAATATATTTCAATACAGTTTACCCCCAAACATAACATCTTTAATTTTGTCATTGGTTTCAATAAAGGAAAAACGAAAATTGTAACTTTGACGATAATTAATTTGACAAAAGAATTAAGTTTTGTTCTCATTTCATATTAGTGATGAATTTCAACAATTTTTGATAACACTTACAAGTTTTATCAAATTGGTTCTTACGATTCTATTAACTTCATAACATTTAAGTACTTTATATTAGGCTAACCACAGTAGAAGCTTCCTCTCTTTTGTTTGGCTTACAAATTTCTTGATTAATTAAATTTTTAACTTTGCTCACACTAAATTTCTTTTTTAACAAAAAAAAATTTCTCTCTGCCTCCTCTCTATATAATTTCTGCCACAACACTGAAGATAAAATAATCCCTTTTCTCTACTTCTCTGCATCATCATCTAAAATCTTTCTTTTGGATAAACCTATGCCAACTAGCAGCTGAAAACATAATTGGAAGACGGCAAATCTACCAACCTCCTCCATCTGTACAGCAAGAGAGGAAAATGTCCATTTCTGACTCGGCTATATGTAACATGAAAGAGGAATTCAGTCATAATTCATCTCTTCTACAAAGAAACAGTATAAAAAGGTTGGAGCATTCACTCAAAAAATCACAAGAAGCATTCATTAGCCATATTGAGTTCCAAAATGGCCACTTTTTGGCAAAAACTAGCCACTTCCTTGGCAATATGTCTCCTGGCAACAAATGTGGCCGCTGTTTATGAGCCATATATGTCACTGCCTCCACCGGCATATCACTCCAAGTTTCCCTTTCCTTATTACTACAAATCACCACCTCCACCAGCATACTATTACAATTCCCCACCACCTCCCTCATCTTCGCCTCCACCACCATATTACTACAAGTCCCCGCCACCTCCTTCTCCCTTTCCCCCACCACCTTACTACTATAAGTCACCTCCACCACCATCCCCATCCCCACCGCCACCTTATCTTTACAAGTCACCTCCTCCGCCTTCGCCATCACCACCTCCACCTTACGTCTATAAATCTCCTCCACCACCATCTCCATCACCACCTCCTCCATACGTTTACAAGTCTCCACCTCCTCCATCACTTTCACCTCCGCCACCTTATGTCTATAAATCCCCTCCACCACCATCCCCATCACCCCCTCCTCCATATGTGTACAAGTCCCCACCTCCTCCATCACCCTCACCACCACCTCCATATGTGTACAAGTCCCCCCCTCCTCCATCACCTTCACCGCCTCCACCATATATTTACAAGTCTCCTCCTCCACCATCTCCATCACCACCTCCTCCATATGTGTACAAGTCCCCACCTTCTCCATCACCCTCACTACCACCTACTTATGTGTACAAGTCCCCCCCTCCTCCGTCACCTTCACCGCCTCCACCATATATTTATAAGTCTCCTCCTCCACCATATCCATCACCACTTCCTCCATATGTGTACAAGTCTCCACCTCCTCCATCACCTTCACCACCACCTCCATATGTCTACAAATCCCCACCACCTCCATCACCCTCACCCCCACCACCATACATTTATACTTCTCCACCACCCCCATCCCTGCCGCCACCTCCTCCGTATGTTTACAAGTCTCCCCCTCCTCCGTCACCTTCACCTCCAGCTCCTTACGTATACAAATCACCACCTCCCCCATCCCCTTCTCCGCCCCCACCCTACTACTACAAATCACCACCACCACCATCGCCATCTCCTCCAGCCCCCTACTACTACAAATCTCCGCCTCCACCTTCCCCATCTCCCCCACCACCGTACTACTATAAGTCACCACCGCCACCTTCTCCATCCCCTCCACCCGTTTATTATTAAAAATCACCACTACCTCCTCCTACATAGTATTAAATTCTCTGCTTTAAACTTGCTTCTTCTTCAATCTTTCTGGGATCTCTGTTTTAATGTACTGCGTTGTAATTCGGGGCTGTCTATGGGTTTGAGAAGCATCTTCAGTGCGTGTTTGGTTGCGAAGAAGGAAGATTCGTTTATTCAATTTTTCAAACTCTTTTCTTGTGTAAAAGTGGACTTGTTGTAATTTCTCTACCTCAGTTCTTGTCTTTTAATTTAACATTGTTCTACCAGCACTAGCTTTTGGATGCTGAGAATTCTAAATAAACTACGTTATTCTTCTCCGGAAGTAAACTTTTGATTTCTGTTGATTTTTATTCTTCAGATTTCACTCCATCCTCCGACAGGGAATGTAGGAATACCGAGTCAAACAATATTAGAAAAATGAAAGAAAATGAAAGAAAAGGAAAGAATATTGCTCTTCTTAATGAAGAAAGCAGTCGAAGAATTTTATATCAATATCTGTGATTCAATAGTAATCGTAGGATGATCTTCATGATTTCATGCACGTAGTTTGATCTAATTCTATATGATCTCTATATTGACTAAATTTATTCTTATTCAAAAAGATAGATATGTTCGACTATAAATGAGAATAAGCATGTAAATTAAATAGCTATTTATATTTTTATTAACCATACAAATTCCAAAAACCATAAAGACTGAATTATTGTACTTCCCATAAAAAAAAAAGAAAAACTGACTCATTCAATTATTTTCTTTATGTCATTACGCTCTAGTTGCCTCATTTCCTTTCCCACAATCCAAACTTAAGGTATTTAGAAGACTTGCATCAAATGAGCACAAAGAACTAACTAACTGGCAGACTATTGCGGTTCAATCCCAGAAAAATGGTGACTAAACTCAAAAGTAATGTAAGTTATTATATATGAACCATAAAATGCAATTAAAAATATTCTATCCACGAAATGCCAAGAAACTTTTCTGTCTTTTTCCAGAAATTGTCTTTCTCAGGCGAATAGATTCTGCAATTTGAACAAGTCCTTAAATAAAAGTTGGGATGCAGCTCATGCCTTCCGGCAATGAGAAAGTGGTGGAATATTGTCATCGAGTTGTCATGACTAACCAGTTTTTTGGGCTCAAGTAATAATTATCCTAATGGTAGATTTTGTGAATTTCATAGCAAATAATATGGTAAAATTTGTAAATTTCGTAAGAAATAATAAAGGTGGTGATTTATGTTGATTAACTGATTTGGTTAAAATTGCAAGTATAAAAAACATTATAGAATAGCGATAAATCTAAATAAAGTTTACAATTTTCTTTTGAAATTTACCGGAAGTTTTTCTTCTGCTCGACACCTATTAACTTAGTACACGGAAGTTTTTCTTCTGCTCGACACCTATTAGGCATTATTGCATCGTGGTTGCTTAATTTTTTGGGTAAATTTGTATAAAAGAAAAGAAAATAAATGAAACTGAACTCTGCATCACACGTTCTTCTCTCACAGGAAAAAAAAGGAAAATATTAGACTTAAAAACAAATAAACGATATGACACAGGAAATAATAACATGAAAGTAATAAAGGCTAAACACAGAAATTTACATGGTTCGATCAATTGACCTATATTTATGGGTGAAGGAGTGAAACAGCTAACTCAATGTAGAGAAATACAAAATAAAGAATACTCTCTCAAAACTCATAAAATCGAAACTTAACTACAATTACTTTGGAGAAACATAATTCAACAAACGGCAACAGCCATTCTGGCATAGACAACTAAGTCCAAAAGTTTCTTGCACTTCAAGAGCTCTAACTCAAACTCATTACATTACGAACTAGCAGTAGAGAAGTAATTTCTCTATCAAAGCCATGTCTGACAAAACAAATGTACAATCCATTTAAAAAGGTCTCTCAAACTTAACTTGTCTTTCCTAACCCGTGTGAAATTAAGAATACAAGACAAAATACAACAAACTTCCACCTTCGCTGGTATTTTGGAGAATACTCCAAACAGCTTTTGTTTTGCTTGACGTTTTCCAAACAAAATCCCAAATACAGTGTCAACCGTTGGGAATATTCGTTCAAAAAGTTAGGAAAGACTCTTATGATAGGAAGAGATGTCGTTGAATATGGCTTATTGCTTTGTGTGTCTTCTCCTTCTCCACGATACTATACTAAACTTCTCCATATCATGCTTGACACTAGCCATCTCGTTAAGAACCTCGATTTGATATTAATTTGTTGGACCTAAAAGCAAATAAATAAGATAGCACAAAAATAAAATTATAAGAGTATTAAAGAAAATACATAGAAATTATGCCCACGGGCAAGCAAAACCGCTAACTTAATAAAAAGATATATAAAATAGATAATACTCTCCCAAAACCTACAAAGTCTAAACCCAACTATAACTACACTAGAAAAACTAAACTCAACAAACATTTATAACCCATGATGGCACAAAGGGTTATAAAAACTCTATAGTCCTAACCGATGTGGATTAGGAATACAATGTAAAAATTCACAAATCTCCACCTTGACTTGTACTGTTAGGTTGTGGAGCCTGATTAATATTTAATTAGTTTTTTAGGTTGTACTTTTTATTCTGCAGGGAGCTATTTTTATAGCAAGTATTCTTGGTTACTGTATATACTCAAAATCATCAATATATAACCCTACCGCCGTGGAGTTTACCGACAGGTGTTACCACGTATTTTATTTCTCCTCAAATTTCTCTCTCTTTTCTTCTCTGTATTTGCTTTCTTCGCTAATGATTGTGTGGTGTGTTTTTGATCCTAACAACTGGTATCAAAGCTAAGCAAAATTCGCCACGATCAGTGCAGATGGAGAGTACGAAGATTGTAATCGAGAAGTTTGATGGATCCGATTTTAGTTTCTGGAAGATGCAGATTGAAGATTATCTATACCAGATAGATCTTCACGAACCCTTGTCCGAGATAAAGCCGGATTCCATGACCAAGGAGCAGTGGAAGCTCAAGGATCGGCAGGCTCTAGGGTTGACCCAATTGACGTTGTCTAGAAACGTGGCGTTCAACATCGTCAAGCAGAAGACAACGGTAGATCTATTGAAAGCGCTTGCAAATATGTACGAAAAACCATCGGCTATAAACAACGTATAATTGATGCGTAAATTGTTCAATTTACAGATGTTTGAAAGTGGATATGTTGCGAATCATATAAGCGACTTCAATATGATCGTGAGTCAATTGAGTTCTGTGGATATTAATTTCGAAGATGAAATTAAAGCAATTATTTTGATGTCTTCTTTACCTACGTCTTGGGATACTGTTGTTGCTGCGATTAGCAGTTCCCGGGGGTATAAGAAACTGAAGTTTGATGAAATCCGAGATGTTGTTCTTAGCGAAAGTATTCGCAAACGAGAAATTGGGGATTCATCAGGTAGTGCTCTCAGCGTTGACCGAAGGGGGAGAAGCAGATCAAAGGGCCAAATCAAACATGGCCGATCAAAATCATGGAACAGAGGAAAATCTCTAAACAAACCAAATGTAACGTGTTGGAACTGTGGAGAAAAAGGGAACTTTCATATTGACTGTACAAAACTAAAGAAGAAGCAGAATCACAAATCTGGAGATGATAATGATTCTGTAAATTCAGCAGAAGATATTGGGGATGCTTTAATTTCTAGTATGGACAGCCCGGTTGAATCCTGGATTTTGGATTCGGGTGCATCTTTTCATTCGTGTCCGAGCAAGGAATTTTTTTTTAAATTTCAAGTCTGGAAATTTTGGGAAGGTGTATCTTGTTGATAATAAGAGCTTGGACATTGAATGAAAAAGAGATGTCTGCATACAAACTCCAGCAAGAAATCAGTGGACATTGGAGGATGTCAGATATATTCCTGGTCTCAAGAAGAATCTGATCTCTGTTGGTCAGTTGGACAACACAGGCTATGTAGCAGATTTTGGAAAGAGTTCGTGGAAGATTGTGAAAAGTGCTATGGTGGTAGCGAGTGGCACAAAATCTGGAACCTTATACATCACTGCAAGGTGTATAAATATGGCTACTATTCCTGAATGTGCTTCCAGTTCAAGTCTGTGGCATAACAGACTTGGAAAAATGAGTGCTAAGGAGATGAAGATGTTGGTTGCAAAAAGAGCTTTAGAGAGTCTCAAATATGTTGATATGAGTTTCTATGAGGGCTATGTTATGGGCAAACAGAAAAGAGTTAGCTTCACAACGGTCCCCAGAGAACCAAAGAAAATGCGGTTGGAAATGGTCCACACTGTTGTTTGGGGACTATCTCCAATTTCATCACTTGTTGGATCCAAGTTCTATGTCACCTTCATTGATGATTTTAGCAGGAAGGTATGGGTTTACTTCTTGAAACACAAGTCAGATGTGTTTTACACATTCAAGAGGTGGAAAGTTAAAGTTGAGAATCAGACCGGTTTGAAGATCAAATGCCTAAGGTCTGACAATGGAGGGGACTACGACAAGTCAGAATTCAAAGCATTCTATTCAGCTGAGGGAATCATATTAATGAGGACAGTTCTTGGTAAGGCAAGACAGAATGGAATTGCTGAGAGGATGAATAGAACATTGAATGAGCGTGCAAGGAGCATAAAAATACATTATGGATTGCCAAAGACGTTTTGGACAGATGTTGTGAGTACTGCTGCATACTTGATTAACAGAGGACCATCAATTCCTCTAGGATTCAAGATTCCATAAGAGGCCTGGACAGGAAAAGAACTCAAGTATTCTCATTTGAGAACTTTGGTTGCACTGCTTATGTTCATGTGGATCCAGAGAAAAGTAAGTGTGACGTGTTTGGCTATAGGTTCTGGGATGACAAAAACAGAAAGATCCTGAGACACTGTGACGTGACCTTTGATGAAAATGATTCAGAGACTACCAAGCAAGTGGCAGTTGAGATTGAGTTACAGGAGAGTTTGCCCAGTAATAGTGCAACGAAATTGTAAGAAACTTCAGAGACTATTACTGAAAGCTTGAGGCGGAGCAAGTGACACCTGAGCCGGTGCTAAGGAGATCATCAAGGATCATCAGACCACCAGATAGGTATTCACCTTCATTACATTATTTATTACTGACTGACGAAGGAGAACCAGAGTCTTTTGATGAGGCCCTACAAGTGGAAGATTCAATCAAGTGGGAGCAAGCCATGGATGATGAGATGTACTCACTTGAAAAGAATAATACGTGGGTGTTGACTGAGTTACCTGTAGGGAAGAGAGCTTTGTTGAACAAGTGGGTCTTCTGAATCAAGGCTGAACCAGATGGCAAAAGGAGGTTCAAGGCTCGGTTAGTGGTTAAAGGATATTCACAAAGGAAAGGTATTGATTATGCTGAAATATATGCTCCTGTTGTGAAATTAACTACTATTTGAATTCTGTTGAGTATTGTTGCATCAGAAAATTTGCACCTTGAGCAAATGGATGTAAAAACAGCATTTTTAAATGGAGATTTAGATAAGAAGATATATATTCATCAACAAGAAGGATTCGTTGTTACAGGAAAGGAGCATATGGTGTGCAAGCTCAACAGGAGCTTGTATGGACTAAAGCAAGCACCTAGACAGTACAAGAAGTTTGACTCCTTCATGCGCAAGAATGGTTTTCATAGAAGTGAAAATGATCAGTGTTGTTACTTCAAGAAATACACTAATTCTTATGTGTTTTTACTCTTGTATGTGGATGACATGTTGATTGTAGGTTCTAGTATGAAGGAGATAAACAATCTGAAGGCAAGCCTGTCTTCTGTGTTTGAGATGAAGGATTTGGGTGCAGCGAAGCAGATTCTTGGGATTAGAATTTCTCGGAATAGATCTGCTATTACATTAAATCTATCTCAGGAGCAGTACATTGAGAAAGTGTTGTCTAGATTCAGGATGAATGATGCTAAACCCAGGACTACTCCGTTGCCGAATCATCTCAAATTGTCAACGGAGCAGTCGCCCAAGAAAGTTGAGGATCGTAAGCACATGACACATGTTCCATATGCTTCTGCAGTTGGGAGCTTGATGTATGCTATGATCTATACTAAACCAGATATAGCACATGCAGTGGGAGTTGTTAGCAGGTACATGTCAAACCCGGGAAAAGAACATTGGGAAGCTGTGAAGTGGCTTTTGAGATATCTGAGAGGTACATCTAGTACTTCACTCTGTTATGGAAATGGCAAAGTGATTCTACAAGGTTTCGTGGATTCTGATCTAGTGGGGATATGGACTCGAGCAAGAGCACATCCGGGTATATCTGTACCATAGATGGAACAACAATGAGTTGGATGTCTAGGCTTCAAAAGTGTGTTGCCCTTTCATCTACTGAGGCGAGTATGTGGCAATAACTGAAGCTGGGAAGGAGATGGTATGGCTGGCAAATTATCTGGAAGAGTTGGGCAAGAAGCAAAACGAGAAGATTCTTTACACAAATAGCCAGAGCACCATACAGTTGGTGAGGAACCCAGTCTATCATTTGAAAACAAAACACATCAGAAGACGGTATCATTTCACACGCAGGATAGTGGAATATGGTGATATGTGTTTGGAGAAAATAGAAGGTGCAAAGAATCCAGCAGACATGTTGACAAAATATGTTGATGTTGGGAAACTGAGGTTGTGCAAAACCTTGGCTGGTCTTCAATAGCTTCTACAGATGTTGCGGTACGGTGAAGATATTGATGATATAGAGAAATGTTTTTTGAGAATGCATTTTCTTTTAGTGATTGGATCAGTCTCTAAGTGAGAGAATTGTTAGGTTGTGGTGTCTGATTAATATTTAATTAGTTGTTTAGGTTGTACCTTTTATTCTCCAGATAGTTATTTTTATAGCAAGAATTCTTGGTAACTATATGAAATACCTAAGAGGGGGGGGGTGAATTAGGTATTTGGCTAATTATTGCAAATTCAAACTTTATAAATGTGTAGACCTATTGCAGATTATATGAATAAGAGAAAAACAGTTTATGGCACAGCAATATAATAAATGTAGACAAGAGAACACAAGCAATTTATTGTGGTTCGATCTTCAATATCTACCTCCACTACCTTAAGTCCACACTTAAGGATTTGAATAACTCTACTATGTGCTCAAGTTCACAGATTACAAGAGAGGTTCACCACACTAAGGTTTTACACTTATAACCTCTTCTAGTAATTTTACAAACAAGGCTCACCAACCTATGGTTT
This sequence comes from Rauvolfia tetraphylla, assembly GCA_030512225.1. NCBI lineage: Eukaryota > Viridiplantae > Streptophyta > Magnoliopsida > Gentianales > Apocynaceae > Rauvolfia > Rauvolfia tetraphylla. The sequence continues at coordinate 1,913,116 of JAJQKT010000023.1, forward strand.
TATATCTCAAACAACCTTAAATCACAACTTCAAGGATTACCCTTATCTAAAGGGTTTTATATTATCAAGATAACCTTGCTAGAGCTAGTAGATCAATACAATTGAATAAGTAAAGATGAGTGTGTAGATGTTACTACTTGTTGGTAGAAATTACACAAAGTTGCACCTTCACACTTTGATGTCTTTGGATTGATCAATTAAATGCACAATACATAAGAGAGCTTGAGAAATGTTTGTGATAGACTTTAGAAAGCTTAGAGTATTCAAAAAATCATAACTTACAAAAGATTGCACGTTTATAGCTTTTATAGAATTTGAAAATTAGTTGAAACAGCTATAAAACGGCTAGTTAACGGCTATTTTCAGGAAATTCGGACGACCGAATTCTGCGTCCGAATTTTTCGGACGACCGAATTCTTCCTGCTTCGCCCGAATTTCTCTAGAAGAACAGTGACCATGCTGAAGACCAAAATTTGGACGACCGAATTTTTCTTCATGCGTCCGAATCTTCTTCCGAATATCTCTGGAAGAACAGTAGCAAACTTTTGCTATCAAATTCGGACGACCGAATTTTATGGAATTGTGTTCAAACTTTGTAAAATCATTTGAAATCAATCTTCCAAGTATTTGAAATACATTTGGTATATATAGATAACTTATTTAAACAAACATAAGTTTGAAAAACCAAATCAAACTCATTTGATCATATAAAGTTAACTTAAAAACTTTTAGGACAAAAAACCACATTTACTAAGAATTCATTAAAAAAACTTTTAAACTTAAGAAACCAATTTTATGATCTCTTATGCATTCCATAGACTCCAAGACATACAAGTGTAGATTTTACATAGATATTACCTATCATCATACCTACTCTACACTTCAAGTCTTCAATGCCTTGAGTTCATCTTTGAATAAACCTCAAAAGACTCATAGCTTACTGAGGTTGTTCTTTGCTCTTTGTCTTGAAGGCAATGAGACTTCAAACTTCTTTCTTCACAAATCCTATCACACAATATAAACATATTAGTTCTCATCAATATTTGTCATGAATCAAAATTACATGATTTGCCCTTAGGGCTTACAATCTCCCCCTTTTTGATGATGACAGACTTTGATGCAATATGTGATGGATTTAAACAGATTAACACAAAGAAGTATTCATGTCAATGATAGAAAACAAGCAATTTAGCATATAGACATATACAAGGCTCATTATGAGCCTATGACCCAACCAACCTCCATTTACCTCATTCCTTCCAACAACTAGTATAGAAGATATAGCATTTAAGCATTTAGAAAAGATTCTAAGAGAGGTTTTAAAGGTTGTAAATGTTTAACAATGCTCCCCTTTAGATTGTGCTCATTTTTCAACAAGTTTGGTGTAGAGACACTATGCATCCGAATTTTGACATATCAAGTCCAAACTTTTAAAATAAGTAAAATGAAAGCTGCAAATTTTGTAAATAAACTTTCCTAAGGTTGTTCAAACATATTAAAAGAGATTAAAACATATTTGAATCAATTTGAACAATAAATGAGCACATTTTGGTAACACAATATGGATGCATCCGAATTTTATAGCATGCATCCGAATTTTGAATCACATGCGTCCGAATTTTGAATCACATGCATCCGAATTTTTAATCTCATGTCCAAACTACAACAGATTCAATATAATTGAAGTTTTGAAATGATATAAAGGTTTCATAATGTTGTTCAAACATAATGGAATAGATTAAGACAGATTTGGACCAATTTGGATAAACAGAAAAAAAAAATTTGACCATAAATATGAATGCATCCAATTCTTAAAACCTTGCATCCGAATTTTAATGCATAAAAATTCATATTGTAACAGATGCAACATTCAGTAGCATTAAATACTAAGTTCACATAAGACTAAGTTTTCACATGTATTGCATCATATTGCATCATATATTCTCCCCCTTTTGTCATCATAAAAAAAATTAAAGGGATCAATGAAAATGAGATGTTCAAGTTAGCATATAAAAGAAGCTCTTATCACTGGGATTTCATCATTGAGCTTCACTATTACATAAAAAAACAGAAAAATATTTAACAAGTTCAGAATAGAAAATGCAGCAAAATGTTTAGAAAACTTAAAAAAATACAGTAAGGCTTAGTCTTGTGATGGCGATGTTGATGGGGAGGCTCGGCTCACTCCTTTCTTGATTGCCAAGTGCTTAACTCTTCCTTGACTGAAAGAGATTGTTGCTAGAGATACAATTGCAGCTTGAGCTACTTGACTTCCTGCCACTGGTAGATCTTCATGAGCATGTTCTTGTTCTTTTTCTTCTGCTGTGGTCTTATCATTTCCACCCTGATCATCCTCTTCATTACTGCTATCCTCATTGTCTTCTTTCTCTGCTTCTCTATCTCTTTCCTCCTCATTTCCATCTTGAGGCTTAGAGGTTCCTCACCACTTTGAGTGTTTCTCACAAGGATATCTTCAATATGTTTTACTCTATTTTCCAGTCCATCCAATTTTCCAAGAACCATTGGAGCAAATGACTCAAAGAACTTATACATTTTCTCCATTTCCTTGACATGATTGTTCAAGGCTTCTTGGAATGTTTTGGCTATAATGGTGTCACCTCTAGTTACTCCTTTACTACTAGACCCAATTCTAGTTTCTTCTTCAAATAATCTTCCTTTTGTTGGAGGTTTCTCCCCCTCACTTGAGGTGTCATGCTTTCTTTTTGTTTTCATTTCCCTAGCAAGGGTTTCCTCTTCATTCTCTTCTTCTTCTTCCTCTTCACTTTCTATGATTCTCTCTCTTTCTATTCTTTTCGGAGGGGTTTCTCTTTTTGTCCTCCATACATTATCCTCATCATGAACTAATTGCATTCTCTTAAGAGTTTCATTTGTGTAAATTTCACCACTCTTAAAGGCTTGCCCTCTTCCAGGAAGTTTGATCTTAAAATGCTTGAAGATTCTGGTTAATAATCTTCCAAATGGGAATGCCTTGGTTACTGTTTTTCTGGCTGCAATCATATGTTTCAAGGCTATATACCCAAAGTTCATTCTTCTATGCTCATGTAGGGCTAACATGATTACCATATGCATATTTCCAACTGATGACTTGTGTCCAAAATTAGGAACAATCATTGTAGTTACCATGTGATGCAAAACTCTACCTCTAGCATCCAAATTCTTAATTTCCCTTTCCTTTATGGCTCTAAACTCTCTTCCATTTGTAAATGCTTCTTCAAATTTAACATGTGTGAAGATTTCACGAACATAGCAATGCATGGATGCTGAATAATATCTAGCTCCCTCGTCACGCACTCCACAAATTCTATTTATCAATCCTTCATTGAATTCAATGTCTATTTGTGATACTCTAGATGAATACCATTGTATCACATTATCCCCTATCATCTCAATTCTATCCTCTTTCAAGTTTGTATAGAATTCATATATCAAAGTAGGATAAAATTCTTCATCAATGAATAGCAAACTATTCCAACCAATATCATTGAAATGAGATAGAACAATATCCATGTTTGACAGTTTATCAATATCCACCTTATATCCAGGAATGATTTTCCTACTACTCTTATTCCATTCATCAAATTCATGAGTAGATTTAATAGAGATAAACCTGTCAACTTCAGATTGTGTTTGAGGAATGCGAATCCTTCTTGGCTGATTGAGGATTGGGTCTCCATCTCCTTCCTTAGCCTTTCCTTTTCCTTTCTCAACATTGGGATTCTTTGTTCTTACCATGATGTTTTCTCTTGAGAAACATTGGTTTTCTGTATGAAATTAGGGCTTGGAAGTTTTAAAATGAAGGAAAATCGAGATGAGAATGTGTGATTTTGAAGAGATTTTGATTCGGATGTGAATGGGTATGAGAGGTTTTAAAAAGGATGTGAAATTCGGAAGTTGAAATGTTAAGAAGATTGTTTAATCTTCATTTAAAGGGTTACGTCCGTAAAATTCGGTCGACCGATTTTTCAGGTCTGCGTCCGATTTTTCAAGCAAAAGTTTCTGTTTCGTCAGTTCAGAAAATTCGGTCAACCGAATTTTCTAACATGCGTCCGAATTCTTGATCAAAAGTTTTTGTTTCTTGACACTCAGAAAATTCGGTCAACCGAATCTTCTGCAGTGCATCCGAATTTTGAATCAAAATTTCCTGCATTTACCAAAACTTCAATACACACATTAATCATTGAATCTTGAAATTCCTAAGAGTCTTCTTAGGTGATTGAACCTTTCCTCAGCCAAATGCTTTGTAAATATATCAGCAATTTGATCATTTGTATTTATATATTCTAAGCATATATCCTTTTTAATCACATGGTCAAGAATGAAATGATGTTTTATCTCTATATGCTTAGTCCTAGAATGTTGAATGGGATTTATGCTCAAGTTAATGGCACAAGTATTATCACATAATATGGGCACACAATTGAATTTAAGACCATAATCAAGTAAAGTATGCTGCATCCATAACAATTGTGCACAACAACTTCCTGCAGCTATGTATTCAGCTTCTGCAGTGGATAAAGACACACAAGCTTGCTTTTTACTAAACCAAGATACAAGACAACTACCAAGAAATTGACAATAACCACTTGTGCTTTTACGTTCAACTTTACAGCCAGCATAATCCGCATCAGAATATCCAATAAGTTCAAAAGATGAAGTTTTTGAAAACCAAAGGCCATAGTCATGAGTATCAATTAAATAACGAAAAATTCGTTCGACAGAAATTAGATGAGATTCTTTAGGACATGATTGGAATCTAGCACATAAACATACAGCAAACATAATATCTGGTCTACTAGCTGTGAGATAGAGTAGTCTTCCGATCATACCTCTATATAATTTTTCAACAATACTCTTACCTTTCTCATCTTTATCAAGTTTAGTTGATGAGCTCATTGGAGTACTTATCCCTTTTGCTTGATCCATTCCAAACCTTTTCAATAGCTCCTTAGTATACTTTGCTTGATTGATGAATACTCCATCCTTGGTTTGCTTAATTTGCAGCCCAAGGAAGAAACTTAGTTCCCCCATCATGCTCATCTCTAATTCATTTTGCATAGTTTTAGCAAACTCTTCACAAAGAGAAGTATTAGTAGCACCAAAAATTATATCATCAACATAGATTTGTACAAGTAAAATATCATTTTTAGAGGATATTTTAATAAAAAGAGTTGTATCTACTTTTCCTTTGGTAAAACCTTTTGAAAGAAGAAAACCACTTAATCTTTCATACCAAGATCTTGGAGCTTGTTTCAGTCCATATAGAGCTTTAGTTAATTTGAAAACATGATTTGGAAATTATTCATGAATAAAGCCAGGAGGTTGTTCTACATAAACTTCTTCTTCAATAAAACCATTTAGAAAAGCACTTTTGACATCCATTTGAAATAGTTTAAAGTCTTTAAAACAAGCAAATGCCAAGAGTATTCTTATAGACTCTAATCTGGCCACTGGAGCAAAAGTTTCATCATAATCAATACCTTCTTCTTGATTGAAGTCTTGAGCAACAAGTCTAGCTTTATTTCTAACAACTTCTCCTAGTTCATTTAATTTATTTCTAAATATCCATTTTGTACCAATAACAGAATGATCATGAGGTCTAGGAACAAGAGTCCAAACTTTATTACTCTCAAACTGATTTAACTCTTCTTCCATAGCAATAATCCAGAAATTATCACACAATGCATCATCAATATTTTTAGGTTCAATATGAGATAAAAGGGCAAAATTATCAATAAAGTACTGTCTTGTTTTGACTCCTTGAGAGACATCACCAATGATTTGCTCCTTAGGATGACTTCTTGCATATGTGAGATCCTTTGGAAGTTCTTGATTGTTGCTTGATTGAACATCATGTTCTTGCTCCATTATTTCCTCTTCTTTAGCATGATCTTCCAATGTAGGTACTCGGTGTTGAGTTTGATTTTCAACCATTGAGGAACCTGCATCATCTTCATTTCTTCTTTGGAGATAAATATTAGATTCATCAAAAGTTACAAGAATAGTTTCTTCAACACATAATGTCATTTTGTTATAGACTATATATGCCTATAACAAGCAATATAATAAATGTAGACAAGAGAACACAAGCAATTTATAGTGGTTCGATCCTCAAGATCTACCTCCACTACCTTAAGTCCACACTTAAGGATTTCAATAACTCTACTATGTGCTCAAGTTCACAGATTACAAGAGAGGTTCACCACACTATGGTTTTACACTTATAACCTCTTCTAGTAATTTTACAAATAAGGCTCACCAACCTATGGTTTTATATCTCAAACAACCTTGAATCACAACTTCAAGGATCACCCTTATCTAAAGGGTTTTATGTTATCAAGATAACCTTGCTAGAGCTAGTAGATTGTTGTGTTTTATTTCTATGCCTTTATACTAAATTTTTATCACAATCCTCAACAATTTGCACACAAACACAAGGCAAGTGCACCTATCGTTATGAGTAGTATAATGGCAAGTAAATTCAATATCGTATCCACGGGGATGGTTAAATATCATTACTCACTTTCTATTCTATTGTTTAGCCTATCAAATTTGTTTGTGAAAATGATTGAAATTACTACCATGAATAGAAGTCTAACTTAGCTAATTAAACTAACTTAACTAATCTTTGTTTGCAAGAGAGAATTCAATTGAGAAAACAATACTTGAATGGTTAATCCCCCTAGACTTACCTATGTGATAGAAATGTCCATTGGTTGATAAATTTCACTTCTTATGTTTGATGAAATTCCAATGATAGAACTCACTCTATCTCTAGATGAAAGTTCTCTATTCTTAGATTAATTAGTTGAAATCTCTTTCTAACCAAATCAACCCAAGAATGCATTAAGAATTGTGAATTTCCAATTAGATTTCTCTAATTATCAAAAAGATGTTGAGGTTTCTATCTCTAGTCGCCTAAATCATCCCCATTGTTTGTGTATGGTCTATTTCACCCTTCCTTTCTCAATTCCAAGTGAAAATTTCCAGATTATGAATCAATTGTCAATCACCCTTCCTTTCTCAATTCCAAGTGAACAAAAATTCCAGATTATGCATCCATAATCCACTCAATCAATTCAACCATTCAAACCCACAAACAATTCACAAGAAATTCAAATTCAATCAACCAATGAAACACTTCATTCACATAGGCAAAATCTAGGGTTCATACCCATCCAATTATTCAAAAGTTTAGCTCATCAACATATTAAAAATCAAAGAACATAAAACAACAAAGAAAGAGGAGGAATTGCTCATTTTATGGTTGAAATCTCCTCTCTTCTTCAAGGTTGAAGTTCTTCACTGTAGCATGGCGAAAATTGCAGCTTTTTCCATGAATCTTCAAGGTGGATGTTCTCCTTCTTCAAAGATTCAATCTTCTCTCTTGATTTCTCTTGCAAAGATGAAGATTTGGGATGGGATTTGAGAGAGATTTGGTGAGTTTTTGGTGTTTTCTGGCCACTCCAGCCCTCTCTCCCGTTTTTGCCCTAAAGGGGTATCAAAATCTCCCCCAAAAGAGAGAGAAATTCAGCTTAAAAGTAGCTTCAGATCGGCACAAACGACGCCGCTTATATCGCACCAAACGGCGCCGCTTGTCCCCAGTTTTGGTGCAAGTTTCTGCTGCCCAACTGTGACACTATTTTGAATTCTAGGTGAATTCCGACCACCAAATCGGCTGATCTAGGTCTTGATGTCTTCATAAACGTTGTATATCCGGATCTTAGCTTTTCACAGAGATTTTAATCACATCAATTGGGAATCTATAACGCAAGATATGATCATTATACCAAAATGTGTCAAAAATGGAACCCAATGCAGAACAGGTAATTTTGCAGCATAAGTAGGGTAGGAAAATGAACTCCGATTGACACAAATTGTACCATTCAGAAAACTTCTGAATGTTCTCTATAATTGTCTAGAATACTACTTTTGCATTTGAAATCTTCATAGAGGTCAAAATCTGACTTGAAATATGTCTACCAGTCTGTTTTTCCTCTGCATTTCTCTATTGTTCTTCATTGTGTAAATTTCCCTTATTTGCTTCATTTAATTCCAAATCTTCAATAATATCACCTTAAGCAAATAAGAGATAAAGGGAGTATAAATGGTGATTAAAACACCAAAATTTAACATAAAATCAAACTCAAAATGATAATTATATGAAGCACAAATATAGAATATCAAACTCCCCCACACTTAGACATTGCTTGTCCCCAAGCAATATTACAAAACAATTAACAATTTGAACAATAATCCACAAGAAATAAAGAATTGTTTGAAGTGTTACAAAGGAGTGCAAAACAGAGAAAGCATTGCTTTTTGAGAAATCTTGAGCAATCCACACAATCATTCTAAAAGTCATCCTAATTATCCATCACAAAGATTAAACAATCACCCCCTTGTCTTACAATGTAAGAAAGAATCCGTGTGTGTTGTGTTTCCAGCTAATGCAAATGCTCAAAAATTATAAGAGTGAATTTCATGTTATTGGCCAAGGAATTCTGATCAAGAAAGCATAATACCCCATAAGCCCGGTATTTACAACACCTCTCCACTAATACGGTAACAAAAATTTAATCTCGATTAGGTAGGACTTTCATGCTTGTAATATTAGGCTCAGGGAAAGTTTAGGGTGCCAAACGAAGGTAAGGAATTCAAGATCAAAGAAATGAGAGCTAAAGAGAAAGGAATGAGATATAAAACAAAAGCAATAACCCTTATTAGCCACAAGGAATATCACCATTCCCCTACATTCAACCACAAACTCCCATTCTCTACCATATCCCTTCACTTTGGATTCAACCACTTGCACATATTAAGCTTCAACCCACAATCTTTCCATCATCACCCATCTTTATCAACTCATAAATTTAACCTCAATCATGACAAAATTTACAATAATAATAATGAAAACATATATACATCTTGAAGGCATCAAAAAATGTAAGAAGCCTTCTCAATAATAGACAAATATATAACAATTTTTTTTTTCTTTTCTCCTTTTTTTTTCTTCTTCTTTTTTTTATTGAGGTGTAATCCAATTCCCGATCATATAAAATCATCTCACCACTCTTTTCTTTTTTTTTTTTATAAAGCCTATTTTTCCTATCATCTTCCATTCCACCCATTGTTCCAATTTCCACAATACTCTTTGCTAACTTAAGGGTAAAAATGCATTTAGCTCTCGCAAAGAAGGGTTAAATATAAAGAGTGGAGTTTTAAAATTTGAAAGAAGGAAAAATCTAGAATATAGATTGGAAAATTTATGCACAAAGGCTCCAAGAAATGGTACTACGGATAAAATAAAGAGCGGTGACTAGAAAGGCTCAATCGGGACAAAGAAGGCCTATTACCATCATTTCGAGATCAAACTAAGGTTACTTACTCATTTCGCCTCAAGGCAAGTGAATACGGGTTCTAGGGTAAAAGTTATGTTGAATTCTAAGGCCAATAGCACAAGATTCAATTCCATAATCATCACAACAAAAGCAAAGTGGAATGTGCTTAAACGATGAATTCCATACAAGCAAGGAATACAAGGGGTGCTTACTTAATCTAAGTTTAAGGTACTAGTCATGACCTTTAGAATGCTTGTATAACTACTATTTGAGAAAAGATAACACATGCAAGTCTTGAAGTACCTTGAAGATTCCAAAAATAAAAACAAGCAAATTCAATCAACAAAAAATCATGAAAATAGCCTATACTACTAAAGACACCAAACTCCCCCACACTTAAGACAACATTGTCCTCAATGTTGGGAGGAAGAGAAACAACAGATTGCATAAATAGAAATATGTAACATAAACTACACAAGAAAGCCATACCAAACGACCAAACACACAAACAGTGAAAAACATGGCTGTTTCGTACGTGAAGGCTGGGCGAAACCATATGAGCAGCAAGCTGCACCTTCTATATACTTTACAGCAAAAATAAATAAAACAAAACTAGAAACAATGACATAATGAAAGTAGAAGCATAAAAACATACCAATAAAATAAATAAATAAAAGGACCAAAATAGACAAGAAAGAACTCCCCTTTGTCCATAAACCGCCAGCTCCATCACTCTAGCCTGGGCTGAAGGAGCTTTGCACGATATTCGGCGATGCTGGCAAATTGATGGCCCAAAATTTGTTGTTGCTCAAGGATTTGTTGTTGGGCTATATGGAGTTCCTCGAGCTGCGGTTTTCTATGAACTGCTTTCTTTTTCAAAATCAAACGTTAAGAGAAACTAGTCTACCAATGTGAAAATACAAATGTCACAAAGAACGTTACAAGTAATATACACAAAAAAAAAATGAAAAGTGAAAATTGGCTAAACAAGAAAAACAATTATCACTAAAATTTAAAACAACAACTAATTAACTCTTAACCATGCTAAGTAACAAAATTAAATAAACTAACCACTAAATTAAAGAAAGAAAGTCTATAGTAATGGAATGCAACTAATAAAAAAGATTACAAATTTAACAAGTTTCATTGTGGCATTTCATCAAACACATGGTAGGCATAGAAGAAAGCAAGAAAGAACCAACAAAATGGGAAGAAAGGAAAAAAAAGAAAAAAAAATTCATAAACAGTAAAACGGCTCATGAATAGTAACCCCAGCGATGAACAGTAACCCGCCGCCGATTGGAGCACACCAAGCGACGCCGTTTCAATCCAGTTCTGCCGACTGGATTGTACTGCTACAGTAAACCGGTGGCAGAACAGTACCCGGCGCCTTTTTTTTTTTTTTTTGCCATACTCAACTACAAATTCAACAACAAAATTTAACAAAATATTTGATTACAAACATAAAAATCACACCAAACAACACATTATAGAACTCTTCACAATTCAAGGCAATTAAAATTTTCAAACTCAAAACCACATTAAAGACAATTATGTACAAGTAAAGGAGAGCAAAGATGGTGAAAATCACTTACCCCCCGGGTCATAGGAGTATGGAGACAATCTTCTTTTCTTTCTAACTCCAACATGATAAAGTTTAAGTATATGTTTGCTTACCATTAATGTTTCCTTTTTTGGATCATAGTTTTTCACAATTTCAAATGGAAGTATTTTGCTTACCAAGAATGGAAAAGTCCATTTAAATGTAAACATACTAGTAGAAAGTCTCCATTGAGAGTCGTTCAACAACACTTGATCTCCCGGCTTGAAATCTTGATTTTGATCATGCCTCCCTTGGGGTTGTACCATTGGTTTGAAGCCTTCTTCCATTAATGTTTTGTGAATGCAAAATGAAGGACTAATATCCTTGAGCATTGGGAGTTTTGGATTGTCCACACGGAAAGCATAATCCAAGTGACCCGTTATCTTCTTCAATTCTAACTTCGGAGGATCTTCAATAGAGGAGTTCATTCTACTTTCCTTTTCCATTTCAGTCTTTTCAAACTTCGTCTCTTTGATGGTAAGTGGCAATGACTCCACATGTACTATGATTTCATCAATCTCATATCGCCCCTTCTTTGTTTCTTCACCTTGAACTATGGCGATCTCCAAAGGTTCTTCATCCTTTTTCTTCTGCCCTTCACTTTTCTCAATTCCTTCTTGTTCATCTTCAACATGCACTTTCTCATCCATCTTACCTTCTCCTATTTCCTGCACGTTAGGTTGTGAGACATTCAATTCCATCCCACTCCTCAAACTAGTAGCTTCAACCCACTCCCTAGAGTTTGGCTCTATATTGTTTGCGGGAGTCTCAACTTGTCTTTCTGAAACTAGCTTCACCAAGTTTTGAAGGGTGGCCTCTTGGTTCTTTAAGGATGCTTCCATTCTTTGGTTAAGGGCCTTTTGAGTTTGAACTTGGGTTTCGTTATTCACTATACACTTTGTCATCAACTCTTCAAGGCTAGATTTCACCGATTGTTGAGGAGGTGGAGGAGGTTGGTATTCGTAAGGAAGGAACACTTGGGGTCGGGAACTTGATGAAGTTTGGAAACCGGGAGAATATGTTTGTGTTTGGTGCCCTTGATTGCTCCATGAGAAGTTCGGATAATTGTGCCATCCCGAATTATAAGTATTGTTGTATGAATTGTGGGATTGCTTGCTTTCTCCAAGATAGTTCCCTTGCTCCATTGACCATGCATTGGAAGTTCCCATGGCTTGACACTCATAGGTTGAATAACTACCTCCACAAAAGTCATAAGACATCATCAATTGAGAGGGTTGTGGTGACAAATCATAATCCAAAAAGCTCATTGCTTAAGTATAAATACAAACAAAAATTCAACACAAAAATGCTCACTAAAAATTCAAACCAAGGTTTTCTCACTAAAATAGGGCAAACACATAAAAACACAAGCTAAACACTTCAATTCACCAATAATTTACAAAATTACAAACAAGACAACAAATGCAAACACTATCACTAAGTATTATAACAACAAAAAAGTAAAATGACTAAATCAATAGATTTCAAGCTTTCCTAATATTAACCAAAGTTCCCCGGCAACGGCGCCAAAAACTTGTCGTGTTTTATTTCTATGCCTTTATACTAAATTTTTATCACAATCCTCAACAATTTGCACACAAACACAAGGCAAGTGCACCTATCGTTATGAGTAGTATAATGGCAAGTAAATTCAATATCGTATCCACGGGGATGGTTAAATATCATTACTCACTTTCTATTCTATTGTTTAGCCTATCAAATTTGTTTGTGAAAATGATTGAAATTACTACCATGAATAGAAGTCTAACTTAGCTAATTAAAATAACTTAACTAATCTTTGTTTGCAACAGAGAATTCAATTGAGAAAACAATACTTGAATGGTTAATCCCCTAGACTTACCTATGAGATAGAAATGTCCATTGGTTGATAAATTTCACTTCTTATGTTTGATGAAATTCCAATGATAGAACTCACTCTATCTCTAGATGAAAGTTCTCTATTCTTAGATTAATTAGTTGAAATCTCTTTCTAACCAAATCAACCCAAGAATGCATTAAGAATTGTGAATTTCCAATTAGATTTCTTTAATTATCAAGAAGATGTTGAGGTTTCTATCTCTAGTCGCCTAAATCATCCCCATTGTTTGTGTATGGTCTATTTCACCCTTCCTTTCTCAATTCCAAGTGAAAATTTCCAGATTATGAATCAATTGTTAATCACCCTTCCTTTCTCAATTCCAAGTGAACAAAAATTCCAGATTATGCATCCATAATCCACTCAATCAATTCAACCATTCAAACCCACAAACAATTCACAAGAAATTCAAATTCAATCAACCAATGAAACACTTCATTCACATAGGAAAAATCTAGGGTTCATACCCATCCAAGTATTCAAAAGTTTAGCTCATCAACATATTAAAAATCAAAGAACATAAAACAACAAAGAAAGAGGAGGAATTGCTCATTTTCATGGTTGAAATCTCCTCTCTTCTTCAAGGTTGAAGTTCTTCACTGTAGCATGGCGAAAATTGCAGCTTTTTCCATGAATCTTCAAGGTGGATGTTCTCCTTCTTCAAAGATTCAATCTTCTCTCTTGATTTCTCTTGCAAAGATGAAGATTTGGGATGGGATTTGAGAGAGTTTTGGTGAGTTTTTGGTGTTTTCTGGCCACTCCAGCCCTCTCTCCCGTTTTTGCCCTAAAGGGGTATCAAAATCTCCCCCAAAAGAGAGAGAAATTCAGCTTAAAAGCAGCTTCAGATCGGCACAAACAGCGCTGCTTATATCATACCAAATGGCGCCTCTTGCCCCCAGTTTTGGTGCAATTTTCTGCTGCCCGACTGTGACACTGTTTTGACTTCTAGGTGAATTCCGACCACCAAATCGGCTGATCTAGGTCTTGATGTCTACATAACAGTTGTAGATACGGATCTTATATTTCCACATAGATTTTAATCACATCAATTGGACATCTATAACGCAAGATATGATCATTATACACAAATGTATCAAAAATGGAACTCAATGCAGAATAGGTAATTTTGCAGCATAAGTAGGGTAGGCAAATGAACTCCGATTGACACAAATTGTACCATTCAGAAAACTTCTGAATGTTCTCTATAATTGTCTAGAATACCACTTTTGCATTTGAAATCTTCATAGAGGCCAAAATCCGACTTGAAATATGTCTACCAGTCTGTTTTTCCTCTGCATTTCTCTATTATTCTTCATTGTGTAAATTTCCCTTATTTGCTTCATTTAATTCCAAATCTTCAATAATATCACCTAAAGCAAATAAGAGATAAAGGGAGTATAAATGGTGATTAAAACACCAAAATTTAACATAAAATCAAGCTCAAAATGATAATTATATGAAGCACAATTATAGAATATCATAGATCAATACAATTGAATAAGTAAAGATGAGTGTGTAGATGTTACCACTTGTTGGTAGAAATTACACAAAGTTGCACCTTCACACTTTGATGTCTTTGGATTGATCAATTGAATGCACAATACATAAGAGAGCTTGAGAAATGTTTGTGATAGACTTTAGAAAGCTTAGAGTATTCAAAAATTCATAACTTACAAAAGATTGCACGTTTATAGCTTTTATAGAATTTGAAAATTTGTTGAAACAGCTATAAAACGGCTAGTTAACGGCTATTTTCAGGAAATTAAGACGACCAAATTCTGCGTCCGAATTTTTCAGACGACCGAATTCTTCCTGCTTCGTCCGAATCTCTCTTGAAGAACAGTGACCATGCTGAAGACCAAAATTCGGATGACCGAATTTTTCTTCATGCGTCCGAATCTTCTTCCGAATTTTTCTGGAAGAACAGTAGCAAACTTTTGCTGCCAAATTCGGACGACCGAATTTTATGGAATTGTGTTCAAACTTTGTAAAATCATTTGAAATCAATCTTCCAAGTATTTGAAATACATTTGGTATATATAGATAACTTATTTAAACAAACATAAGTTTGAAAAACCAAAATCAAACTCATTTGATCATATAAAGTTAACTTAAAAAAAAATCACATTTACTAAGAATTCATTAAAAAAACTTTTAAACTTAAGAAACCAATTTTATGATCTTTTATGCATTCAATAGACTCCAAGACATACAAGTGTAGAGTTTACATAGATATTACCTATCATCATACCTACTCTACACTTCAAGTCTTCAATGCCTTGAGTTCATCTTTGAATAAATCTCAAAAGACTCATAGCTTACTGAGGTTGTTCTTTGCTCTTTGTCTTGAAGGCAATGAGACTTCAAAATTCTTTCTTCACAAATCCTATCACACAATATAAACATATTAGTTCTCATCAATATTTATCATGAATCAAAATTACATGATTTGCCCTTAGGGCTTACACTATATATACTCAAAATCATCAATATATAACCCTACCGCCGTGGAGTTTTCCGACGGGCGTTACCACATATTTTATTTCTCCTCAGATTTCTCTCTCTCTTTTCTTCTTCGTATTTGCTTTCTTCGCTAGTGATTGTGTGCTGTATTCTTAATCCTAACATGTATTACAAAGAACACTTCATACATCTTCTCACTACAAGAAACAACTGATTTAAGACCAAAATTTAAAACAAAAAAATCGGTTATTGATTTCTAATTAGAAATTAATGTATATTTGTTTCAAAATTCTATTTTCATTCGATTTCAAATAGAGGTCAAAGAAAATGAATTTCAAAATGAATTCTTTTTTATATTTTCTGAGGCATTTAAAAATTAGTTTCATTTCGATTTCTAAACTAGAGGGCTTCAGATTAGTTTCTAATTAGAAACTAATATATTTCGGTTCCAAAATTTGATCTCGAATCGATTTTAAACAAAATGGATTTCAAAATAAATTCTTTTTTATGTTGAGGTGTTTGAAAATCGGTTTCAATTAGGCTTCTAAACCAAACGATTTTAAATCAGTTTCCAATTAGAAACAATGTACTTGGGTTTTAATATTTGATCTATGATCGAATTTAAAGAAAATTAGTTTCAAAATCAATTATTATTTCTTAGGAGCAATTTTGAAGTCTGTTTCTAGAACCCATACCCTAGAACAGTTATAAATAGTATTCTATTCAGTTGCAAAACTCTAATTCAATTTTGAATTGGTTTCAATATGGTTGCCTATTCAAAATCGGTTTCAAACCACCCAATATTTAATATTGTGATTTATAACATGACATCCTACACATTTAATGTTCTATACTTATTTCAATTATTAGACAAGTATTATCTAATATCATACAAGTAATTTATAGTTAACATTCGTATAAGGATATAAGTATGCAAAATAATAATTATATATAATGTTAATATGTTTTATCCATATGCTTACAATTGTGAATTTTTTATTAATTGATTAACACACTTAATAAGTTACTAACATGAGTGTATAACTTAATAAAAAATGGAAATAAATCAATAGCAATGTTTCATTGGAAATGAAATTTAATAAAAGTTTCAGATTTTTTTTATTTTGTTAGTTTAGGGATATAAAAGAAAATAGAAGTTGATTCCTGTCAGATTCAAATCGATTTTCAAATTTACGTGGTTGGTCTCAGTATAGTATATTAAAATATAATACAGTAAATTGTATTGGATAATATTTTATTTTTTTAAATTATATTATAAATGAGATTATTTAAAAAAACATTATGAAATCTACTAATTACAATATATATTATTAATTTTTAAAATATAATATATACATATATAATATAAATAAAAAAGTTGTAAAAGAATATCATAACAATAACTTAGCCTAGTGGAGGAACACGTATTGCCCACATACCCACTCGCATGGGAGCTCCACCACTCGCCAGGCGCGTGGATATAGGTGTCCGAGCCCGGTAGGTTGATTTGAGTGCATTTTCTAGGTCAGGTCGCCCGATCCATTTCTGTTAAATTGGGTTTTTTTTTTGCATTTCATTTTTATTTCTTCAAATTGGTTTCTAATTTTAATAAATTTAGTTCCAATGTGGTTGCAAAAGCAGTTGCTATATTTGGCTAAAAAAATTAGTTCTCGAGTCAATTTTGAAACCGATATTTGTTTCAAAATTTGATTTCAAATTTTAAACTGACTCCATTCAATTTCAATATCGGGTCGGGACGGTCAAAATTAAAACCAATGTTGTTTGGTTTTGAATCCTAGTTTTGAAACCGCTTTTATTAGTTACAAATTTTCTGTTTTCTTTGAATGTTTGTTTCGCTTTATCTTTTCCCAACAAAATCCCAAATAAGGATACCAACTATTTTAAATAATCAATCTATTGCTGAGACTTTTCTTCAAGCACGCAGCTTCCAGTTTCACCCCGCATAATATTGGAAAAGACTTTTCCAATGGAAAGCATGTAATCAAATATTATTGTCTGCTTTGTATATCTTCTCCTTCTCTGTGATGTTGAACCTCCAAATATCATGCTTAACATTGACATTAGTCGTCTTGTACAAATCCTCACTTTGATACCAACTTGTTGGTCCTAAAGGAAAACAAACAACATAGCATAGGAAAGCAATAAAGATTGGTCAATTGACCTACGTCTACAGGTAAAAAGAAGCAAAATTACTAACTCAACATGGAAAAATACTACATAGAGAATACTTTTTTAAAACTCACAAAGTCTAAGCTTAACTACAACTATTCTAGAGAAATATGACTTAACAAATAGCTATATCATATGATGGTGTAAATGGTTAAGCCCAAAATGTTTTCACAATTCAAGAGTTCTAACCGAAGATTATTAATTGTTTGGATCAACAACACACCACACAATTACTAATGAAGAAAGCAAAAAAATGAAAAGAGAGAGGAAAAAATCTAAGGAGAACTGAAATACGTGATAACGGCGGTAGGGCTATGTATTGTTATTTAGAGTATATATAGTTACCGAGAATACATAATATAAAAATAGCTATACGGAAAATAAAAGGTACAACCTAAAATTTAGGTCGGGGCTGCCCGTGATTAATCAATATTAATCAAATATTAATCAGGCTCCATAACCTAACAATTCTCCCACTTGGACACTGATCCAGATACCCAAAAAAAAAATACATTCTCAAAAAAAATATCTCTACATCATCAAAATCTCATGTCGCCCCTTCTTTACTTCTTCACCTTGAACTAAGATGATCTCCAAAGGTTCTGCGTCCTTTTTCTTTAGCCCTTCATTCTTTTAAATTTCTTCTTGTTCATCTTCAACATGTAGTTTCTTACCTATCCTTCCTTCTCTTTTTTCTTGCGCGTTAGGCTTTGGAACCTTCAATTCTATCCCACTCCTCAAAGTAATAGCTTCAGCACCTTCTCTAGGAGAGTCCAAACTTATCTTTCTGAAACGAGCCTCACAAAGTTGTGAAGGGTGCCCTCTTGGTTCTTTAAGAATGCTTCAATTCTTTGGTTACGTGATTTTTGAGTTTGAACTTGGGTTTTGTTGTGTTGTTTCTATGCATTTATACGCAATTTTATCACAATCCTCAATAATTTGCACACAAACACAAGGCAAGTGCACTTATCGTTTAGATTAGTATAATGGCAAGCAAGTTTAAATATCGTATCTACTGGGATGGTTAAATATCATTACTCACTTTCCACTCCATTGTTTAGCCTATGAAGTTTGCTTGGGAAAATGGTTGAAATTACTACTAGGAATAGAAGTCTAACTTAACTAATTAAACCAACTAAACCAATCTTTCTTGCAAGAGAGAATTTTATTAAGAAAACAGTACTTGAATGGTTAATCCCCCTAGAATTACCTATGTGATAGAAAAGTCCCTTGGTTGATGAATATCCCTTCTTATGTTTAATGAAATTCCTTAATTAAAACTCACTCTATCTCTAGATGAAAGTTCTTTACTATTAGATTAATTAATTGAAATCTCTTTCTAACCAATTCAACCCAAGAATGCATTAAGAATTGTGAATTTCCAATTAGATTTCTCTAATTACCAAGAAGATGTTGAGAATTCTATCTCGAGTCACCTAAATCATCCCCATTGCTTGTGTATGGTCTATTTCACCCTTTCTTTCTCAATTCCAACTGAAATTTTCTAGATTATGAATCAATTATCAATCACCCTTCCTTTCTCAATTCCAAGTGAAAACATTTCAGATTATGCATCAATTATCCACTAAATCAATTCAACCATTCAGACCCACAAACAATCCACAAGAAATTTGAATTCAATCAAACAAGGAAACGATTCATTCACATAGGTAAAATTTAGGGTTCATACCCATCCAAGTTTTCTTGGTTTTTTGCAGCCTCTCCAGCCGGCCCTAGCCGCCTGCCACTTCTTGCCCTTAAAGGGTATTTAAATCCAGCCCAAAAGAGAGAGAAAAATAGTACAAACACGGTTCTGCACGACACAAATGACACCGCTTGGTCCACCGTTTGGTCCCAGTTTTGGTGAAGTGTTCTGCTACACGACTGTGATAGTGGTTTTGAATTTTTTGTGAATTTAGAGCATGAAATTAGATGAACTAGGTCTTAATGTCTTCATAAACATTGTAGCAGTTGATCAGATATTTCTAGATCGTAAAAGGTCATCTCTCCACTCTTTTCTTTTTTTTATAAAGCCTATTTTTCCTATCATCTTCCATTCCACCCTTTCTTCCAATTTCCACTATACTCTTTGCTAACTTAAGGGCAAAAATGCATCTAGCTCTCGCAAAGAAGAGTAAAATATAAAGAGTGGAGTTGAAAATTTGAAAGAAGGAAAAATCTAGAATATATATTTGAAAATTTATTTACAAAGGCTTCAAGAAAGGGTACTACGAATAAAATAAAGGGCTATGGCTAGAAAGGCTCAATCGGGACAAAGAATGCCTATTACCATTATTTAAAGAAAAATAAAGATTGTAAGATAAAAGGTTAAAGAGACAAACTAATTCTAGTTGATTGCTTGAAAGTTCTTGTACCTAAAAGTTGACCCAAGGAGAATAATCTTCAAAAATTAGAAGTTTAGGTGAAACAAGAATATGGGAAGGTTGGAAATTTCTTGAACAAGAAATGGAAAGAGAGAACTGAGAGAAAAGGGGAAGAAGGAAGAATGAAAAGAGAGAAAATGAGAGAAAGAAATGCAGCTTTCAGTTTTGGATATTTTTTAATAGCGAAATAGCGCCGTTTGGTCCACACAAAAGGAAAAATCTAGAATATATATTGGAAAATTTATGCACAAAGGCTTAAAGAAAGGGTACTACGTATAAAATAAAGAGCGGTGGCTAGAAAGGCTCAATCGGGACAAAGAAGGCCTATTACCATCATTTCAAGATCAAACTAAGGTTACTTACTCATTTCGCCTCAAGGCACGTGAATGTGGGTTCTAGGGCAAGCGTTATGTTGAATTCTAAGGCCAATAACATACTCCATAATCATCACAACAAAAGTAAAGAGAAAATGTGCTTAAAAGATGAATTCTATACAAGCAAAGAATACAAGGGGTGTTTAATTAATCTAAATTTAAGGTACTAGTCATGACCTTTAAAATGCTTGTATAACTACTCTTTGAGAAAAGATAAAACAGGCAAGTCTTGAAGTACCTTAAACATTCCAAGAATAAAAACAAGAAAATTCAATAGATTTCATGATCTATTCATTCTGTTCATCATCATATTTGTAGCCACAGTTTTGTATTGATTTCATGGTAAGCACTTCATAAGCCGATGTGGAAAGGGCAACCTCTCTGCTAAAATCCATGTTAAAGTGTCAGAGAATCTGTGTGATAAGAAGAGGAAAAACAAACACTTTCGTGGTAAAACCGAATGCAACCATCTCATTCATTTGTGTTAGTAGAATAAAAGCCAATGGAATGAGTGTTTGAGTAAACAGTTTATATATATATATGAGTAATATAAATATCCAAGCATCGAACCTCATTTAACCCACTTGCCCTAGGTAGAACATTAAAAGCAAGTAAATAAACTACTAAACCAAGCCTAGGGGAAAGGGTATTGGCGTTAAAACCATAACTTGTACCCATTCTGGTATGTGTTAGATGTAATGCTCACCAAGCTGTTGTAAAATCCCACTCCCGATTAGAAAGTACCTATTTTTTTTATTGTCTATACGAACCCAATTCCCTTCATCAGGAATGTGAAGAAGTTCATCTAGAACGGTGCGAGTGACAACAATTGGTTGACCCTTAACCTGAGTATGAAGGACCTTGCCAAATTTGTCAAATTTATCCCTAATATTGGCATAAAATTCTTTGATAAGGACAAGATAGTAAGTACCGGAGAGGTTAAGGATATGCTCCCATCCTATGGCTTGGAATAAACAAGAAATATTAAACAGCTCATCCACCTCAACGGAAATGGTAAGCTCAATGATCATGGAGTTTTGTTGATGTGAAGAGTACCATTCTCGATGTTGATCATCGCTGAAATGAGTAGGATGGAGGTATGAAATATTGGATGGTGGTACTTGGGATGATTGTGAGGAAGGGCCGGCTCTCGAAGAGGAAGCCACATCCCTTGTGCGTTTAGGCTTTTTGGGTGGGGCAGTGTCTTTCATCGGCATGCTTTCTTTTCCAAAATTAACCGTTAAGAGAAACTAGACCACCTGTATGAAAATACAAATGCCACAAATAACTTTACAAGTATTACACACAAAAAATGAAAATTGCAAATTGGCTAAACAAGAAAAACAATTATCACTAAAAATTTAAGACAAAGGCTAATTAACTCGTAAATATACTAAGTAATAAAATTAGATCAACTAACTATGAAATTAAATAAAAGAAGTCTATACTAAGCTAATGGAATGCAAAGTAGTAAAGAAAATCACAAATTTAACAAGTAAATTTTATTGTGGCATTTCATCAAACACATGATAGACATAGAGCAAAACAAGAGAGAACCAACAAAAATAGACAAAAAATGCTAGCCAACAACAAAAAAATTTGCAGCACAATCACAATTTATGTTATTAATAATAGAACATTTAACACTAAAACAAGAAAAATAAAGATTGTAAGATAAAAGGTTAAAGAGACAAACTAACTCTAGTTTGATTGCTTGAAAGTTATTGTGCCTAAAAGTTGACCCATGGAGAAGAATCTTAAAAAATTAGAAGTGGCAGGATGAGTTTATGTGAACCAAGAATATGGGAAGGTTGGGAATTTCTTGAACAAGAAATGGAAAGAGAGAACCGAGAGAAAAGAGCAAGAAGGAAGAGAGAAAAGATAGAAAATGAGAGAAAGAAATGCAGCTTTCAGTTTTGGGTTTTTTTTTAATAGCAAAACGGCTCCATTTGGTCCACACATAAGGAAAAATCTAGAATATATATTGAAAAATTTATGCACAAAGGCTTCAAGAAAGGGTACTACGGATAAAATAAATAGTGGTGGCTAGAAAGGCTCAATCGGGGACAAAGAAGGCTTATTACCATCATTTCAAGATCAAACTAAGGTTACTTACTCATTTCGCCTCAAGGCACGTGAATGTGGGTTCTAGAGAAAACATTATTGAAAGACCTAAGAGGGGGGGAGTGAATTAGGTCTTTGGCTAATTATCATTTTTTTTTTCCTTTTTGATAATCTTTTGCCTTAATAAAAGCTCTTCTTTAAATTCATAAACTTCAAGTTTATATGTGATTTGATGGTTGAGACAATGTGATCAAACCATAAGACTACAACCAATCAATCAATAACTAAGAACTAATAATAATAATAATAATACAAGAATGTGAACAAGTAAAGCTATACAAAAATTGAATACACGATTTATAGTGGTTCGATCTCTCGAAGATCTACATCCACTACCATGAGTCCACACTCAAGGATTTTAAACAATTTACTAAATGGTCAATCCAAACAATTACACAAGAGGCTCAACCTTCAATGGGCTTTGCTACAACAACCTCTATTCAATCTAATAAATAAGGTTCACTCTTATCACTAAGGGTGTTATGTCACTAGACAACCTAGACCAATCTAATCCAAGGCTCACCCTCACCAATGGGTTATACACAACAACCTTGATTAATCTAGTTTATGGCTCACCCTCCACAAGGGTTTTAAGTCTCTTGACAAACTTGTATCAATCACAACAATAATGTAAAAAGAGAGTTTGGATGTTACCAACACTTCTTGGTGGATGAATACAATTGCTAGCACCACTTCACTTGCCTTTGGAATCTTGAATTTCAACCTTTGAGCACAAGACAATTTGAGAGTTTTTCAAATAATTTTGATGTAAAACAAGTTAGAGCTTGAAGGATTTTGAAGGTTCAAAAGTTCTACAAAAAATCTGGAGTTCATGGCTTTTATAGATTTGAAAAATTAGCTTTAACAGCCATAAAAAGGCTAGTTTTTTTGAAGTTCGGACGTCTGAACTTTCTCCTATGCATTCGAACATACGTCCAAACTTTTTTCTGAGAAGTAATGTTCATGTGAACAGTTCGAACGACTGAACTTGGCCTCACGTGTTGGAATTTCTCTGGAAAAATAGTTGTACTGTTCATTGAAAGTATTACTGTTCACAATGAAGAAAAAAGTTCGAACGTCCGAACTTTTCCTTCTGCGTCCGAACTTTTAAAACTTTGTCAAAACATGTTCAAATCAATTCAAAAAAGTTGGAAAACCTTCTAGCCTATAACATAAGTCATTAAAGACATTTTAAGTGCAAAAACCATTGACAAAAACTTGATAATTAAGGAAAGTTCAAAACCATTGAAATCATTTAAATCAAGTTTTGTGCTCTCAATTGTAACTCATAGATTCCAAGACTTAAGAGTGTATGGTTTACAAAGTTTACCTATTAAGCACATGCAACCTACATTTATGTCTTCAAAGCCTTCAATCATCTTGAACAAAACTCTTCAATCACTTTGACATATTGGAGTTGTTCTTGCATTTTGGCTTCAAGGAAATGAGACTTCATACTTCTTAATCCACAAATCTTATCACACAACATACAAGCATATTAATCCTTATCAATATTTGTCATTAATTAAAACTAATCATAACTACATGATATGCCCTTAGGGCTAACAGTTATGGTGAATTCTAAGGCCAATAATATAAGATTCAACTCCATAATCATCACAACAAAATCAAAGAGAAAATGTGCTTAAAAGATGAATTCCATACAAGCAAAGAATACAAGGGGTCCTTACTTAATCTAAGTTTAAGGTACTAGTCATGACCTTTAGAATGCTTTTATAACTACTATTTGAGAAAAGATAAAACATGCAAGTCTTGAAGTACCTTGAAGATTCCCAGAAAATCACTAAAATAGCCTTTACTGCTAAAGTCAACTCCCCCACACTTAAGACAACATTGTCTGCAATGTTGGGAGAAAGATACACAAAAGATTACATAAATAGAAATATAGCCAGCTGAAACCAACAAAATGAGAGCTTAATTAATTAAGAAAAATTACTGCAAACGACACAAAAACCACAAGAACTCCACACCAAACAACCAAACACAAAAATGGTTAAAAACATTGTTGTTTCGTACTGTAAGACTGGGCAAACCCATATGAGTAGTAAGTTGCACCTTCTATATACAACACAACAAAAGAAAATGAAATAAAGGTGGAAAAAATGACATAATTAAAACTAAAATAGAAAAACATGGAAATAAATTAAATAAATAAAAGAACAAAAATAGAAAAGAAATAACTCCCATTTGTTCATATATCGCCGGCTCTACCACTTGAGCCTGGGTTGAAGGAGCGTTGCTTGAGACCCGGCCATGTTGGCACATTGATGGCCCAAAATTTTGTGTTGTTCAAGGATTTGTTGTTGGGCTATATGGAGTTCCTCGAGCTATGGTTTTCTTTGGCATACTTTCTTTTACAAAATCAACCATTAAGAGAAACTAGTCTACCAATGTGAAAATACTACTAAATTAAAGAAAATAAAAAATTTAACAAGTAAGTTTCATTGTAGCATTTCATTAAACACATGGTAGGCACAGAAGAAAGCAAGAAAGAACCAAAAAAAATGGGGAGGAATTCTAGCCAACAAACAAGCAAATTAACACAAAAATCACAATTTATATCATTAAAAATAAAGCATTTAACCATAAAATAAGAAAAATCAAGAATTCAAGGTAAAAGATTAGAGAAACAAACAAGTCCTAGTTGAGTTCTTGAAAGTTCTTGCAATTTAATGCTCCAAAGCTGACCCAAGAAGAAAATTCTTCAAAAATTAGAAGTGGAAAGATGTTGTTGGATCAAAAGAAAAATTTTAGAGAGGTTGGGAAGTAGAGAATAGAGAGAGAAGAGAAATGAGAGAGAAAAAATAGAGGAAGGAAGAAAGAGAGAGAGAAAAGAAAGATTTTGAGGGAAAAAAATGCAGGTCTTGGTTTCTCTCTCTCTCTCTCTCTCTTTTTTGTTTTGGGAATGAACACTAAAACAGCACAACTTAGAACACACCAAGAGACGCCGTCTTAATCCAGTCTGCAGAACTGAATTGAAACGGTGCAGTGAAGTGGCGTCGTTGTGGCTTTTATTTTATAACACTCAACTACAAATTCATCAACAAAATATAACAAATTACTTGTGTTCAAACATAAAAATTACACCAAACAACACATTATAAAACTCTTCACAATTCAAGAAAATTAAAATTTTCAAACTTAAAACAACGTTAAACAAAATTATGTACAAATAAAGAAGAGCAAAGATCGTGAAAATCACTTATCCCCCCTGGTCATAGGAGTATGGAGACAATCTTCTTTTCTTTCTAACCCCAACGTGATAAAGTTTATGTCTATGTTTGTTTACCACTAATGTCCCTTGTTTTGGATGATAGCTTTTCACAACTTCATATAGGAGTATTTAACTTACTAAGAACAGGAAAGTCCATTTAGACTTAAACTTACTCGTGAACCATTGAGAGTCATTCAATAACACTTGATCTACTGGCTTGAAAACTTGATTTTGGTCATGCCTACTTTGGGATTGCACCACCGATTTGAAGCCTTCTCCCTTAATATTTTGTGAGTGCAAAATGAAGGACTAATAATCTTGAGTATTGGCAATTTTAGATTGTCCACAAGTACAGCATAATCTAAGTGATCCGGTAGCTTCTTCAATTCAAATTCGGGAGGATCTTCAATGAAGGACTTTATTCTATTTCCTTTTTCCTTTTTAAACTTTTCAAACTCCATCTCTTTGGTGTTGATTGACTATGATTCCACATGTGCTATGATTTCATCAATCTCACATCAGCCCTTCTTCACTTCTTCACCTTGAACTAAGGTGATCTCCAAAGATTCTTCATCCTTTTTCTTCAGCCCTTCATTCTTTTAAATTCCTTCTTGTTTATCTTCAACATGCAGTTTCTCACCTATCCTTCCTTCTCTTTTTTCTTGCGCGTTAGATTTTGGAACCTTCAATTCTTTCCCACTCCTCAAAATAACAGCTTCAACACCTTCTCTAGGATTTGGCTCGGTATTGTTTAGGAGAGTCCCAACTTGTCTTTCTGAAACGAGCCTCACCAAGTTTTGAAGGGTGACTTCTTGGTTCTTTAAGAATGCTTCAATTCTTTGGTTACGTGCCTTTTGAGTTTGAACTTAGGTTTCGGTATCCGCTATGAACTTTGTCATCAACTCTTCAGTGCTAGATTTCACCGATTGTTGAGGAGGTGGAGGAGGTTAGTATTGGTAAGAAAAGTGTACTTGGGATTAGGAAATTGATGAAGTTTGGAAACCAATTGAATGTGTTGGTCTTTATTGCCCTTGATTGCTCCATGAAAAGTTCAAATGATTGTGCCACCCCGAAGTATAGATATTGTTGTACGAATTGTTGTGTTGCTCCCTATCTCCAAAATAGTGCACAAGCTTTGTTGATCATGCATTAGAAGTTCTCATGGTTTGGCACTCATGGGTTGGATGACCACCTTCCCAAAATTCATAAGCAATCACCACTTGGGAGGGTTATGGTGACAAATCATGAACCAAAAAGCTTATTCCTTAAGTACAAATACAAACAAAAATTCAACACAAGAAATGCTCACTAAAAATTCAACCCAAGGATTTCTTACTAAAAGAGGACAAATACACAAAAACACAAGCTAAACACTTCAATTCACCAATAATTAACAAAATTACAAATAAGAAAATAAATGCTAATAGTAGTAACAAGTATTACAACAGTAACAAGTATTACAACAACAAATAAGTAAAATGACTAAATCGATGGAGTTCAAGGTTTCCTAATATTAAACAATTATCCCCGCCAATGGTGCCAAAAACTTGTTGCGTGTTTTTCATGCCGTTATACTCAATTTTATTACAATCTCTAACTATTTGCACACAAACACTAGGTAAGTGCACCTATCGGTACGATTAGTACAATGGCAAGTAAATTTAAATGTCATATCCATGGGAGTGGTTAAATATCATTACTCACTTTCCACTCTATTGTTTAGCCTATGAAATTTGCTTGTGAGATAATAGAAATTATTACTAAGAATAACAATCTAACTTAAATAATAAAATGTATTTTAGCTAAACTTAAATTGCAAGAGAAAATTTCAATTGAGAAAGGAATACTTGAATGGAAAATCCCCCTAGAATTATCTATGTGATGGAAAAGTCCCTTGGTTAATGAATTTCCCTTCTAATGCTTGATGAAATTCCTCAATTAAAACTCAATCTATCTCCAGACGAAAGTTCTCTACTCTTAGACTAATTACTTCAAATCCCTTTCTAACCAATTGAACCCAAGAATGTATTAAGATTTGTGAATTTCTAATTAGATTTCTCTAATTACCAAGAAGATGTTGAGGCTTCTATCTCTAGTCACTTAAATCAACCTATTGTTTGTCTGTGGTCTATTTTATCCTTCCTTTCTCAATTCTAAAGTGAAATATTTCAGATTATGGATAAATTACCAATCACCCTTCCTTTCTCAATTGCAAGTGAAAAAATTCTAGATTATGAATCAATTATCAACCAAATTAATTCAACCAATCAAACCCACAAATAATCCACAAGAAATTCGAACTCAATCAACCAAGGGAACAATTCATTCACATAGATACAAACTAGGGTTCATAACCATCCAAGTATTCAAGAATTTAGCTCATCAACATATTACAATTCAGAGAATATAAAGCAACAAAGAAAGAGGAGGAATTTCTCATTTTCATTGTTCAAAACTTCTATTCTTCAAGGTTTGAAGTTCTCCAACTTGGTGGTGAAAAGCTATGTTCTTGAGCTTGAATCTTCAAGATTGATTGCTCCTTCTTCAAGAATTTGATCTTCTCTCTTGATTTCTCTTGCAAAGATTGATGAATTGGAAGAGGAATATGTGAGTTTTTTCTCTGTTTTTGCAGCCTTTTTCCAACCCTAGTTGTTCTGTATCAATTGCCATAAAAGGGTATTTATATGCCAGCCCAAAATAGAGAGAAAAACAGCAGAAAAGAGGGTTCTACACGACACAAGCGGCACTGCTTAGTCCCCTAAAGGTGGCGCTATTTGGTCCCAATTTTTCTAGAATGTTTTGATAACGACTATGACAGTGGTTTTCACTTCTAGGTGAATTCAAAGCATGAAATCAGCTGATCTAGGTCTTGATGTGTTCATAAAAGTTGTATATCATGATCTTAGCTTTCCACATAGCTTTGAATCACCACAATTAGACAGGAGTAAATATTTCAGTATAGTCAATTCCTTTCCTTGTGAATATCCTTTAACCATTAACTGAGCCTTGAACCTTCTTTTTCTATCTGGTTTAGCCTTGATTCTGAATACCCACTTGTTCAACAAAGCTCTCTTCCCTACAGGTAACTTAGTAAACAGCCACGTGTTATTTTTTTCAAGTGACTACATCTCGTTGTCAATGGTTTGCTCGCACTTGATTGAATCCTCCACCTATAGGGCCTCATCAAAAGACTCTGGTTCCCCTTCATCAGTTAGTAACAAATTATGTAATCAAGGTGAATACCTATCTAGCACTTTGATGGTCCTCGATGATCTCCTCAACACCGGCTTAGATGTCACTTGCTCCTCCTCTGGTTCTTCAGCAACAGTATCTGGAATTTCTTGAGATTTCGTTGCAGCATCACTGGGCAAACTCTCATGCAACTCAATCTCAACTCCCACTTGCTTTGTAACCTCTGAATTGTTCTTCTCTTTGTTCTTGTATAGCACATTTTCATCAAAGGTCATGTATAGTCTCTCAAGATATTTCTATTTTTGTCATCCAAAAACTTGTAGCCAACCATGTCAGAACCATAGCATATGAAGTAACATTTCACAACCTTAGTATCAAGCTTATCTTTTTTCTCTGGATCGACATGAACATAAGCAGTGTAACCAAAAGTTCTCAAGTAAGAGTACTAGAGTTCTTTTCCTATCCATACCTCTTCTAGAATCTTGAATCCTAGAGGAACTAATGGTCCTCTGTTAATCAAGTATGAAGTAGTGCTCACAGTATCTGCCCAAAACGTCTTTGGCAATCCATAATGTATTCTCATGCACACGCTCATTCAATGTTCTGTTCATCCTCTCAACAATTCCATTCTACCTTGCCTTACTAGGAACTGTCCTCCTCAATTTGATTGCCTCAGCTGCACAGAATGCTTTGAATTTTGACTTGTCATACTCCCCTCCATTGTTAGGCCTTAGGCATTTGATCTTCAAACTGGTCTGATTCTCAACTTCAGCTTTCCATCTCTTGAATGTGACAAACACATTTGACTTGTGTTTCAAGAAATAAACCCATACCTTCCTGTTGAAACCATCAATGAAGGTGACATAGAACTTGGATCCACCAAGTGATGAAACTGGAGATGGTACCCAAATATCAGTATGGACCATTTCCAACCGCGCTTTCTTTGGTTCTCTGGGGACCTTCGTGAAGCTAACTCTTTTCTGTTTGCCCATAACACAGCTCTCACAAGGAAGCATATCAACAGATTTCAAACCCATTAAAGCTGCTTTTGCAACCAACATCTTCATTCATTTAGCACTCATGTGTCAAATTCTGTTGTACCACAGACTTGAACTGGAAGCATATTCAACAATAGCAGCCATATTTACACACCCTGCAGCGGTGTATAAGGTTTCATATTTTGTGCCACGTGCTACAACCATAGCGCCTTTCACAATCTTCCACGAACTCTTCCCAAACTCTACTGTATAGCCTGTGCAACTAACCAATAGAGATCAGATTCTTCTTGAGACCAGGAATATATCTGACATCCTCCAATGTCCACGGATTTCTTGCTAGAGCTTGTATGTAGACATCCCCTTTTCCTTCATTGTTCAAGCTCTTATTATCAGCAAGATACACCTTTCCAAAATTTCCAGACTTGGAATTTCGGAACAATTCCTTGCTTCGAGATGAAGTAAAAGATATACCCGAATCCAAAATTCAGATTCAACCAGGCTGTCCATACTAAGGATTAGAGCATCCCCAATATCTTCTGCTGAATTTACAGAATCATTACCATCTCCAGATTTGTGATTCTGCTTCTTCTTTGATTTTGTACAGTCAGTCTGAAAGTTCCCTTTTTTCTCCACAGTTCTAACACGTTACGTTTGGTTTGTTTGGAGATTTTGATTTTTACGTTACGTTTCTCCGCAGTTCCTTGATTTTGATCAGCCATGTTTGATTTGGCCCATTGATTTGCTTCTCTCCCTTTGGTCAACAGTGAGAGCACTACCCGATGAATTCTAATATCTCGTTTGCGAATACTTTTGATGAGAACAACATCTCAGATTTCATCAAACTTCAGTTTTTCAAACCCTTGAGAACTGCTAATTACAACAACAACAGTATCCCAAGACTCGGATAAAGAAGACATCAAAATAATTGCTTTAATTTCATTTTCAAACACTCGAGAACTGCTAATTGCAGCATCAACAGTATCCCAAGACTCGGATAAAGAAGACTCACTTGACTCACAACCATATTGAATTCGTTTATATGATTCGCAATAGATCCACTTTCAGACATTTGTAAATTGAACAATTTATGCATCAAATATACCTTGTTCATATTCGTGAGCGCTTTCAATAGATCCTCCATTGACTTCTCCTCGACGATGTTGAATGCCATATTTCTGGACAGCGTCAATCGGATCAACCCTAAAGCCTACCGATCCTTGAGCTTCCACTGCTTCTAGGTCATGGAATCTGGCTTCACCCCGAACAAGGGTTCGTGAAGATCTTTCTGGTATAGATAATTTTCAATCTGCATCTTTCAGAAACAAAAATTAGATCCATCAAACATCTCGCTTCCAATCTTTGTTCTCTCCATCTGCATAGATTGTGGTGAATTTCTCGTAGCTCTGATACTAGTTTTTATGATCAAGAACACACCACACAATAAAGCAAAAAATGAAGAAGAAAAGAGAGAGGAAAAACCTTGAGGAGAAATAAAATACGTGGTAACGCCCGTAGGTAAACTCCACGGCAGTAGGGCTATATATTAATAATTTAGAATATATAGAGTTACCGAGAACACATACTATAAAAATATCTATACAGAGAATAAAAGGTACAGCCTAAAATTTGGGTTGGAACCGCTTGAACAAGAAATATTAATCAAATATTAATTAGCATCCATAACCTAAACAAATCCATGAGGGCTTAGCCCAAAGTGGATAATACCATACTAATATGTAGTTAGGGCAACAACATACTAATGTGGTATAGAGCTTATGGTTCGGCTGGATAACGTAATGCTCTGTGGGAAACTCCTCTGTAGTGAATGGAGATTTGCGACTGATGCCTTGTGTCAAAAGTCTTCATGTTAATGTTGTGGTCAGGCAGCATATCCCACTAGTTGGTAGCGACAGTGCAAGATGGTTGGCAGATCAAATAAATATAGAAAATAGAGATCTACAATTGATGCCTTGTGTCGAAAGTCCTCCTGATAATGTGGTGGTCAGGCGGCGTGTCCCGCTGGTTGGTAGCGGCGGCGCAAGATGATTTACAGATCAAATGGATTATCACTAAAGGAAAGGACGTGACTTGTGTGGTGCTTAGTTTGAGGGGAGGATTGTTGGGTTACAAAAGTAGTCCCACATGGAAAATTAAAGGTAGAGTTGTCTAAAATATAAGATTCAAGATAACTCCATTAGTATGAGGCCTTTTGGGAGATGTTCAAAAACAAATCCATGAGGGTTTAGCCCAAAGCAGACAATATCATACTAATATGAAGTTAGGGCGACAACAGGAAACTACTAACATTAATTATATAGGCTCTACCAAAGTCGTCTGGAATGAAACAAGTGACAATCCTTTTACATGGGTTAACTGAACTTTTCTTTCCTAACCCATGTGAGAATAGGAATACAAACCAAAATCCAATAGAGAAAAATAAGAAAAGAAAAACATACAAATGGTTGTCATGCTAAAAAAAGAAAAGAAAATGTTTACTTACAGTTTCACAAATATTTGACAAAGTACAATTCATTACCTCATCAAAACACAAAACACATCTAATATGAATGATCTTTCAAACTTGAAAACATTGAAAGATATTATTTAACATTTTCTTTTGTATTTTGACTTACTTCCTCAATTTCATAAGCAATTTAAGCCATTGGAAATTGGTTTTGTAAACATATACTATCTAAAAATTACAAAAAACTTGTGAAGAACAGTCTGTGATACATTCACAAGTTTGAAATGAATGCGAATGGAAGACGGCAAACTTACATAAACTAGCAGTTAAAAACAACTAAAGTACTATTATTTGGAGACGGCCAACATACCAACTGCCATTGCACCCCAGGAGAGGAAATTGTTAATTTTGACTCGGTCATAATATGAAAGTGGAACCCATGATATAATCATATTAAAGTAATTCGTTTAAAGATGGACCATTCACTCTTAAACCCATAACAAGCTTTCCTTAGCCTACTACAATTGCAAAATGGCTAAATTTTGGCCAAAACTAGCCATTTCCATGGCAATATGTCTACTAGCAACAAATGTGTTCGCTACTTATGAGCCTAATTCATCACTGCCGCCACCCACATATCGCTCCAAGCTTCCCTTCCCTTATTACTACAAGTCACCACCTCCACCACCATCCTATTACAATTCCCTACCACCTCCCTCTCCTTTTCCTCCACCACCACATTAGTGCAAGTCCCCGCCACCTCCTTCTCCCTTTCCCCCACCACCTTACTACTATAAGTCACCTCCACCTCCATTTCCTTGTAGATTCATGAGTTCTCATAGGCATCTCTCCTCCACTCATGAAGTTCTTTAATTTGGAGCATTCTGGTCTTTCTTGCAAGATCACAATCAAAATTAATCATCTTAATAGCCCAATATACTTTATGTTCAACATGAACTGGTAAATGACAAGACTTTATATAGACTAATCTATATGGAGTAAACCCGATGGGGGTCTTGTATGCAGTCCTATATGCCAACAAAGCATCATCAAGCTTGAGACTCCAATCCTTCCTAGTATGGGGACGGAATTTATCATAAGTGAAAACTACCGCAAGTAGCTCATTCTCGGTTGTGGTGTAGTTTTCTTGTGCTTCCGTCAAGGTCTTGCTTGCATAGTATATCGATTGAAAATGTCTTTCTCGCCTTTGTCCAAGCATTGCCCCTACTGTAAAATCACTTGCATCACCCATTAGTTCAAAAGGAATGGACCAATCGGGGAGCAACCAATATGGGAGAGTTAATCAGTTTTTTCTTTAATATATTAAAGCAATCAAGCCTGTATCATCAAACACAAAGGGCACATCTTTTTCAAGCAAATTCGTAAGTGGTTTAGAAATTTTAGAAAATTCCTTTATAAACCTTCTATAGAACCCTATATGATCAAGAAAACTTCTAATTGCTTTTACCAAAGTATGTGGTGTTGATCAAGTTTTGACTAATGACAAACATTAATGAGGACTAATCTTTATGTCATTTGTCTAATAGGATTGTTGGATTAAGAAGTTTGAAGTTTCATTACCTTGAAGCCAAAATGCAAGAACAACTCCAATACGTCAAAGTAATTGAAGATTGAAGAGTTTGTTCAAGATGATTGAAGGCTTTGAAGACATGAAGTGTAGATTATATGTGCTTAATAGGTACATCTTTTGTAAACCCTACACTTGTGTGTCTTGCAATCTGTTGAATGCATAAGAAAGCACAAAACTTGTTTTGAATCTTAAATGGCTTTGAATGAACTTTTGAATAATAATTATGCTTTTTAAGTCTTCAATGATCTTGAGTAAAATTTGTATGATCAAAGTGTTTTGGTAACGGTTTTTGAGTTTAAAAGTGTTTAAATGACTTACCTCTTTATACAAAATGTTTTCAAACTTATCGAGGTTGATTTTCAAATGTTTTGATAAAGTTTGATCAGTTCGGACGTCCAAATTGAGACATGGTTACTATTTTTCTAGAGAAATTCGGACGCACGTTAGGACGCGGAATGCAAAGTTCGGACGTCCGAACTTTTCCAGACAACATGTCACAGTGATGTTCGGCCACAAGTTCAGACGCAGAGGAGCACGTTTGGACGTCCGAACTCCTCAGAAACTAGTCGTTACTAGCCGCTTTATGACTATTAAAGCCAATTTTTTAAATATATAAAAGGCATAAACTCCATAATTTTTAGAACTTTAAAAATCATTCAAGCTCTAACTTGTTTTTTATCAAAATTATTTGAAAAGCGCTCAAATTGCCTTGTGCTCAATGGTTGAAATTCAAGATTCCAAAGGTAAGAAGTGAAGTGGTGCTAGCTATTGTATTCATCCACCAAGAAGTGTTAGTAACATCCAAGCTCTATCTTTACACTATTGTTACGATTGATACAAAGTTGTCAAGAGACTTAAAACCCTCGTGGAGGGTGAGCCATAGACTAGATTAATCATGGTTGTAGTGTAAAACCCTGTGTTTGGGTGAGCCTTGGATTAGATTAGTCTAGGTTGTCTAGTGACATAAAACTCTTTGTGATAAGGGTGAACCTTGTTTATTAGATTGAATAGTGGTTGTTGTGGTAAAACCCATTGAATGGTGAGCCTCTTGTGTAATTGCTTGGATTGAGCATTTAGTGAATTGGTTAAAATTCTTGAGTGTGGACTCAAGGTAGTGGATGTAGATCTTGGAGAGATCGAACTACTATAAATCGTGTGTTTATTTCCTTATAATTTTACATGTTTACATACTTGTTTTATGATTATTTGTTCTTAGTTGTTGATTGATTGTTTGTGCTCTTATTGTTTGATCATCTTGTCTCAACCATCAAATCACATATAAACTTGAAGTTTGTGAATTTAAAGAAGAGCTTTTATTAAGGCAAAGGATTTGCAAAAGGAGGAAAAGTTTTTGATAATTAGCCAAAGACCTAATTCACCCCCCTCTTAGGTCTTTCATTTGGTATTAGAGCAAGGTTTTCTTTTTAAGGTCTAACAACCTGCAAGTAAAGATTATATGGCTAGTTTATTAAATTTACCTTATAAGGAAAGTTCCTCTACAAATAGACCTCATTTGTTGGATGGTTCTAATTATACATTTTGGAAATCTAGAATTAGAATTTTTATTTGTTCTATTAATTTTGATTTGTGGAGCATTATTGAGAAAGGTTCTTATGTGCCTATGAGAATAAAAGCTTATGGAATTACAAGGGAACTAAAGCCTATGGAGGAACTTGATGAGAACGACTCAAGAAAGGTAACTTTAAACTATCAAACAATGAATATCTTGAGTTGTGCATTTGACTTGAATGAATACAATCGAGTGAGTGAATGCAACACCGCTCAAGACAAGTGGAGACTAATTCAAGTAACACATGAGGAAGAGCCAATATGTGTTTTATGGCAATAAATGATGAGGTACAATCCACTTCTTCTACTTTTACTTGTTGTGATTATGATATTGATAATACTAGTGAATTATTTGTTGAAATGTATGAAGAATTAAAAAAGGCTTCAAAAAGAAATAAGGAAATGAAATTCAAAATTAATGTGTTATTGAATGAAAATTCAAAATTACATTGTGAAAACAAAAGATATCTTGAATCTATTGATTGTTTGAATATTGAAAAAGAAGTTTTAAATGTCTCTTTACAAAACATGTCCCTTGAAAATATGATTCTTTGTGAAAAGATTTTGTCTCTTGAAAGAATGCTTGTTGATCATGAGACTTTGAAAAAGAAGGTTGACGACCTTACAACATGTATAAAAAAATTTAAAAAAGGAAGGGACAATCTTGATAAAATTCTTGGAGCACAAAGATCTCCTCTTGTCAAAAATGGTCCTGGTTACAATTATGTAAACAATGTGCCTAAATATAACAAATTCTTTGTTAGAGCTACTTCTACTTCCATGCATCATACTTGTTGTACTTATAGTGAAAAACATGGACATAAAGTCACCAAATGTTATGTTAAAAGAAAAGTAGAGAATGGTGTAAAAACCATTTGGAGAGTTAAGGGAATTATTACTAACCCCCACGGACCCAAGACAGTATGGGTACCAAAGGATATTTCCTCTCCTTTATTGCAGGTACTCTTCAATTAAAAACTCAAGCACCACTAAGAGGTATATTCATGATGTTAGCTTAAAGAATGATGGAAAATACCTCATTCATAATCAAAGTCGGAGCAACCAATGAAGGATTTGATTTTGACACAAGAAGAAAGGAAAAATTCTTGGAGTAACCAATGTTGGTAAAGGTTCCTATCTTTTTTTAAACAAATGTTGCTTAGTGCTAATTTGAACTATAACTTGCTTAGCATTAGTCAATTGTGTGATAATGAATAAGAATTTAAATGCCAACATGCGAAGTTTCAGTTGAGAATACCATTTGTTAAGATTTGAAAATTTTCCAACCATGACTTGAAAATTGCTTCTATGAAGTTGATTAGGTAACATTGATGATATGAAATTGAATTCATGGTCGATATGTTCTTGAAATTGATTATATGTCATGATAAAATGATTAAAATAGCTATGATTGAATATCTATACATTTTGCTTGGCCAAAAATATCTTTATGGAACTTTACAAAATGTTCGGACTTGAAGTTTGGATGTAGACCATAAGTTCGGTCACCCGAACTTGTATGACAGAATGATATTTTTAGTGATTTTGATCAATCACTTACAAAACTTTTGAATAAGTGTTTTATCTTGATAAGCTTGAATGTCTTGTTACTTATGATAATGACGGATTTTCTTGGCATAGAATATTTGATCACGTGAGCATGAATTTGTTGAAAAAACTTTCTTCTCAAGATTTAGTTGGAGGATTGCTAAAAATGTGTTTTGAGAAAATTGTCTTTGAGATACTTGTCAATATGGAAAACAAACAAAAAAATCTTTCAAACCCATTAAAATGCTTTTAGACCTCAAAACATCTTGAGCAGGTTCATATGGATTGATTTGGACTTATGAGCAACTCTTCTTTGCTCAAAAAGATGAAGTGTTACATCAATTTGAAAAACTATTCAAAAAGATTCAAACCTCTCTTGAGTGTAATTTGCTTTCCATTAGAAGTGACAAAATTTGTGATGAAGGTTGAATTTCATATAATTTGATGAGGAAACCATTCATGTTAGTTTCGATAAATCTTACATTTGCTTGGAAAGAAAGAAGAAGATGATGTAGGTACATCTGTGAATAACTATCAAACCTATCTTCAAGCACCAACTTTGGAGGACCATACCAATGAGGAATAAATGATTGAACAAAATCAAGATGACCAACCTAGTGGTGACCAAGAGCTCCCAAAGAATTTAAGATATCCAAGAGGCTACCCTAAGGAGCAAATCATTCGTGATATCTCCCAAAGAGTAAAAATAAAGTGGTACTTTATGAATAACTTTATTCTTTTATCTCATATGAGCCTAAAAGTATTAATGATGTACTGTGTGATGATTTTTGGATTATTACTATGCAAAGCAAGTTCGAAATGAGCATGATGGGAGAACTCAACTTCTTTCATGGATTACAAATCAAGCAAACCAAGGATGACACTTCTATAAATCAATCCAAATATACCAAAGAGTTTTTGAAGAAAATTTGGAATGGATCACAAAAAAGGTAAAAATGTTGATGAAAAGGTATATAGAGGTATGATTGTCAGTTTACTTTATCTTACCACAAGTACACCAAATATTATGTTTGTCATGTGCATGTGAACTAGATTTCATCTTGTTCTAAAGAGTCCCATTTGATTGTTGTTAAACATATTCTCTATTACCTTATTGATACTCTAAGTGATTATGGTCTGTATTTCAAATGTGTGGCTATGTTACGTGATAACACTAATGCAACAAATTTGACCTTCATACCATTCAACAAACTAGGACTAAGCATATAGAGATCAAACTTTATCTCATTAGAGATCATTCTACTAAGGGTAATATTTGTTTAAAGCATGTTTGCACTAATGAACAAATTAATGATATTTTTATTAAGCCATTAGCCAAAAAAAGATTTGACCAATCTTAGAAGAAACTTAGTGATTTAAAAAAAAATCAATAACTAATGAGTGTATATTCAAGTGTTGTAGCTCCAGGTGAGGACAAAGAAGCCTAGCATGAGAAAAGAAAAGGGAAAAGCCAAAGAAAGAGAAGGAGGACCAGTGATCAATAAACCAAGAAAGGTTCATGTTCCTCAAAGCATGTCATGGCTGGATAGATTTGTCACAGTGGAGGCTACTACTGAATTTGATGATTGGACAGAAAGGAACCATAAGATAAATCCAAGCCACAAGGTGGATGTCATCAAACTATCCGAAATGGGTAATATACTCTCATTTTTTAATTATGTGAGCTAGACTAGTTTGCTTGTGTTTGATGAATGCTATTACCTTCCTTAGTTTATAAATTATATATTAAAAAAATGGGGGGTTGAGCAAATTGGTAATAAAACGATTCAGTGGTATTCTTCAAGAATATCACAAGTTGATTTTTGAAATTGATAATGTATTGGTCAATAGAATTTGTGATGTTGAGGATGTTGGGTTTAGGCATTATTCTTCCGGGGGACATTGTTTTATAAGTAAATTATACTCACATGCAAGGATTGAGAATGCCTGTACAAATGGTAGAAGCCTCAAGGCTATAAAAGAGAGAGAGATAAAAGGTTTTGATGCTAGTGAAAGAATTTTACATCACATGCTTACTACCTTGATTATAACATACTTTGGGCACAAATCTTCTATTGATAATATGTATGCTATAATTATGCTAGCCATGCGTAAGAAAAGAAAAATGAATTTTGGATATATAGTGCTAAAGAATAAAATGGAGCAAGAAGAACAGAAAAATTATTCCTGGAAACAAAGTAAACTTGGATAAACTCTCCAATATGGGTAATGTTCTATCTCTATTTGATGATATTGATTGGAGTAATTTACTAGTAGTTGATGAAGAATTTTATCCCACCCATATATATGAGTTTTATGCAAATCTTAAAGAAGAGTGAATTGAATGTGAGAGGTATAATGTAGTTCAATGTATTCCTCTAGAGTATATCAAGTGGATTTTGATCTCAATTATGCCTTAGTGAACAGAATTTGTGGGGTAGATGATAATGAGGCAAGGTATTACTCATTACGACAGCATTACTTTATTCATGAATTGCTCACAAATGAAATATTTGAAGAGGCTTTCACAAATGGTAGACAATTTAGGCCCATTAGGGAAAGGGAAATCAAAGCCTTTGATGATAGAGGAAGGGTTATGCATCACATGATTACCACTATGCATATGGTGATTATGCTTGCTTTGCATGAGCATAGAAGACTGAACTTTTGATTCATGGCATTGAAGCATATGATTAGTGCAAGAAAAGCAGCCAACAAAGCGTTACCGTATGGGAGACTATTAACAAGAATTTTCAAACACTTCCAAGTCAAACTTCCTGTAAGAGGACAAGCTTTCAAGAGTGGAGAAATCTATACTAATGACTCTCTTAGAAGGATACAATTAGTCTTGATGAAGATGGTATATGGAGAACAAAAAGAGAAGAGGTTGAAGAAACTGAGGAGGTTGAGGAAGAAGAAAATGAAGAAGAAGAAGAGGATGAAAAGGAAATCCTTACTGGAGAAAGGAAAACCAAAATGAGGCTTGAGTTATCTAGTGAGGGGGAGTAACCTTCCATAAAAGAAGATTATTTGAACAGGTACCCTCTATTGAAGGAAAAGAAGTTGAAGGTGATAATCTCACTAGAGATGATACCATAGTTGCCAAGGTGTTTCAAGAGACATTGAACAACCATGTAAAGGAAATGAAGTCGATGGACAAATTTTTAGAGTCCTTTGCTCCAATGATTCTTGGCAAATTTTGATGGTTTAGAAGCTAAAGTCAAGAATATGGAAGAAGACTTGAGAAAGATTTCTCAAGTGGTTTTAAATGGTGCAAGTTCCTATAAAGCCAAAGAAGAAGAAAAGAAAGAAGATGAGAAAGAGGAAAATGTGGTTCAAAGGAAGAAGATCCAAAGATCCTCTCGATTGGTATCATTCCAAAGCTGAACTACACGGGCAAGGAGTTAGCAAATGAAGGACCCCATCATAAAGAGATAAAGGGAAACATGGCCATCATAATAAACAGATTTGGAAGTGAAAACCATGAAGTGCATCCAAGACTAACCCTTTCTATCCCTAAACTCTATTTTGTTGCTTATTTTAGTTTATGCCTTGATGCACATGTTATGCTTTACCATTGAAATTTACTTGTGCCGTTCTAGTCATTATAATGTTTTGAACTTCATATGTGAAATCCATGTGATAAGAGCTTCTTTTGTTTCACTTTTGTTGTCTAAGTACTCTCACCACAAGTTTAATCGCTGCTAAAAAGGGGAGAAAAAGTTGATTTATTGTTGTTGAGATACTACATATTGCTTATTGTTGTTAAACTGTTACATGATACTTATTGTTGTTAGGATGTTAATTATTTGATTTGAGTGATGACAAAAACAAATGTTGGTCAATATACTACTTATATGTGATACAAGCTGTCTCATTTTTATTAACCCCATCTTTCAAGGCATAAATTAAAATAAGCAACAAAATAGAGTTTAGGGATAGAAAGGCTTAGTCTTGGATGAGCTTCATGGTCTTCACTTCCAA
Source organism: Rauvolfia tetraphylla (assembly GCA_030512225.1). Classification (NCBI taxonomy): domain Eukaryota; kingdom Viridiplantae; phylum Streptophyta; class Magnoliopsida; order Gentianales; family Apocynaceae; genus Rauvolfia; species Rauvolfia tetraphylla. The sequence goes on from JAJQKT010000023.1 coordinate 1,954,070, forward strand.
ATCTGTTTGTTATGATGGCCATGTTTTCCTTTATCTCTTTATGATGGGGTCCTTGATTTGCTGACTCCTTGCCTGTGTAGTTCAGCTTTGGAATGTTACCAATCGAGAGGATCTTTCGACCTTCTTCCTTTGAACCACATTTTCCTCTTTTTCATCTTCTTTCTTTTCTTCTTCTTTGGCTTTATAGGAACTTGCACCATTTAAAACCACTTGAGAAATCTTTCTCAAGTCTTCTTCCATATTCTTGACTCTAGCTTCTAAACCATCAAATTGGCCAAGAATCATTGGAGCAAAGTGTTAGCCCTAAGGGCAAATCATGTAGTTATGATTAGTTTTGATTAATGACAAACATTGATGAGGACTAATATGCTTGTATGTTGTGTGATAGGATTTGTGGATTAAGAAGTTTGAAGTCTCATTGCCTTGAAGCTAAAATGCAAGAACAACTCCAATATATCAAAGTGATTGAAGATTGAAGAGTTTGTTCAAGATGTTAGAAGGCTTTGAAGACATGAAGTGTAGGTTGCATGTGCTTAATAGGTAAACTTTGTAAACCCTACACTCTTAAGCCTTGGAATCTATGAGTTGCAATTGAGAGCACAAAACTTGATTTAAATGGTTTCAATGGTTTTGAACTTATCTAAATTATCAAGTTTTCATAAATGGTTTTTGCACATAAAAGATCTTTAATGACTTATCTTTAAGGCTAGAATGTTTTCCAACTTGTTTGAATTGATTTGAACATGTTTTGACAAAGTTTGAAAAATTCGGATGCAAGATTCGGACGCAGTCCAAAAATTCGGTCTTCCGAATTTTGTAGCAAAAGTTTGCTACTATTCTTCCAGAAAAATTCGGAAGAAGATTCGGACGCAGCCAAAAAATTCGGTCGTCCGAATTTTGGCCTTCAGCATGGTCACTCTTCTTCCAGAGAAATTCGGAAGAAGATTCGGACGCAGCAGAAAAAATTCGGTCGTCCGAAAAATTCGGATGCAGAATTCGGTCGTCCGAATTTTCTGAAACTAGCCGTTACTAGCCGTTGTATAGCCGTTTGAACTGATTTTTGAATTCTATAAAAGCCATAAACTCCAGATTTTTTAGTAGAACTTTGAACTTAAGAAATCCTACAAGCTCTAACTTGTTTTACATCAAAATTACTTGAAAAGCTCTCAAATTGCCTTGTGCTCAAAGATTGAAATTCAAGATTCCAAAGGCAACAAAGTGTGAAGGTGAAACATTGTGTAATCATCTACCAACAAAGTGGTAACATCTTACGCACTCTCTTTTCTTCTCTCAATTGTGTTTTCTACTAGCTCATTGCAAGGTTATCTTGTGACATAAAACCCTTTTGTGTTAGGGTGAGCCATAGACTAGATTAATCAAGGTTGTGGTGTAAAACCCGTTTGTGGGTGAGCCTTTGATTATATTGGTCTTTAGGTTGTCTTTAGATATAAAACCCTTGTGGAAGGGTGAACCTTGTTTGTATAATTACTAAAAGAGGTTGTGAGTGTAAAACCATTGTGTGGTGAGCCTCTTATGTAATTGTTGAATTTGAGCATATAGTGGATTGGTTGAAATCCTTGAGTGTGGATTCAAGGTAGTGGATGTAGATCTTGGAGAGATCGAACCACTATAAATCGTGTGTTCATTTTCTTATTGCTTTACTTGTTTACATACTTGTGATTATTATTTATGCTTAGTTGTTGATTGATTGGTTATGGTCTTATAGTTTGATAATCTTGTATTAATCATCAAATCACATATAACTTGAAGTTTGTGAATTTAAAGAAGAGCTTTTATTAAGATAAAGGATTTGCAAAAAAGGGGAAAAGATTTCGATAATTAGCCAAAGACCTAATTCACCCCCTCTTAGGTCTTTCAATTGGTATCAGAGCAAGGTCTTCTTTTTAAGGTCTAACAACCTAGAAGTAAAGATTCTATGGCTAGTTTATCAAATTTGCCTTATATGGAAGGTTCCTCTACAAATAGACCTCCTTTGTTTGATGGTTCTAATTTTACATTTTGGAAATCTAGAATTAGAATTTTTATTTGTTCTATTAACTTTGATTTGTGGAGTATCATTGAGAAAGGTCCCTATGTTCCTATGAGAATAAAAGCTGATGGAATTACAAGTGAACAAAAGTCTATGGAGGAAATTGATGAGAACGACTCAAGAAAGATAACCTTAAACTACCAAGCAATGAATATCTTGAGTTGTGCATTGGACGTGAATGAATACAATAGAGTGAGTGAATGTGACACCGCTCACGACATGTGGAGACTTCTTCAAGCAACACATGAGGAAAGAGCCAATATGTGTCTTATGTCAATAAATGATGAGGTACAATCCACTCCTTCTACCTCTACTTATTGTGATGATGATGTTGATGATATTGATGATCCTAGTGAATTACTTGTTGAGATATATGGAGAATTAAAGAAGGCTTCAAAAAGGAATAAGGAAATGAAAACCAAAATTAATGATTTGTTGAATGAGAATTCAAAATTGTTTTGTGAAAATAAAAAGCTTCTTGATTCTATTGAATGCTTGAATATAGAAAAAGAAGTTTTAAATGTCTCTTTACAAAATATGTCCCTTGAAAATAAGATTCTTTGTGAAAAGATTTTGTCTCTTGAAAGAATGCTTGTTGATCATGAGACTTTGAAAAAGAAGGTTGATGAACTTACATCATGTATAGAAAAATTTACAAAAGGAAGGGACAATCTTGATAAAATTCTTGGAGCTAAAAGATCTCTCCTTGTCAAAAATGGTCTTGGTTACAATTATGTCAATAATGTGCCTAAACATAACAACTTCTTTGTTAGAGCTACTTCTACTTCTTTCCATCATACTTGTTGTACTTATTGTGGAAAACATGGACATAAAGTCACCAAATGTTATGTTAAAAGAAAAGTAGAGAATGGTGTAAAAACCATTTGGAGAGTTAAGGGAACTATTACTAATCCCCACGGACCCAAGAAAGTATGGGTACCAAAGGATACTTCCTCTCCTTTATTGCAGGTACACTACAATTTAAACTCAAGCACAACTAAGAGGTATATTGATGATGTTGGCTTAAAGAATAACGGAAAACACCCCATTTATAATCAAGGTCAAAGCAACCAAAGAAGGATTTGTTTTTGAGGCAAAAAAAAAGGAGGAATTCTTGGAGTAACCAATGTTGGTAAAGGTTCTTCTCTTCCTTTTAAACAAATGTTGCTTAGTACTGATTTGAACTATAACTTGCTTAGCATTAGTCAATTGTGTGATATTAAATGCCAACATGCAAAGTTTCAGTTAAGAATTCCTTTGTTAAAATTTGAAAATTTGCCAACCATGACTTGTCAATTGCTTCTATCAAGTTGATTAGGTAACATTGAAGATATGAGATTGAATTCATGGTTGATATGTTCTTGAAATTGATTATATGTCATGATAAAATGATTAAAATAGCTATGATTGAATATCTATGCATTTGCTTGGTCAAAAACATCTTTATGAAACTTTACAAAATGTTTGAACTTGAAGTTTGAATGTAGGCCATAAGTTCGGTCGCCCGAACTTGTATGACAAAATGATATTTTGTGATTTTGATCAATTACTCACAAAATGTTTCAGTGTGTGTTTTATCTTGATAAGCTTGATGAACTTGTTGCTTATGATAATGATTTTCTTGGCATAGAAGATTTGGTCATGTGAACATGGATTTGTTGAACAAACTTTCCTCTCAAGATTTAGTTGGAGGATTGCTAAAAATGTGTTTTGAGAAAATTGTCTTTGACATACTTGTCAATATGGAAAACAAACAAAAGAATCTTTCAAACCGAAGAAAATGATTTTCACTTCAAAACCTCTTAAAATTTGTTTATATGGATTGTTTGGACCAATGAGGATCACTAGTCTTGATGGTAAGAGGAATTCATATATGATTGTTGATGATTTCTCTAGATTTACATGGGTGATCTTTCTAGCTCAAAAAGATGAAGTTCTTTCATGAATTTGTAAGACTTTTCAAAAGGGTCCAAATCTCTCTTGAGTGCAAATTGATTTCTATTTGAAGTCACAATGGGAGAGAATTTTACAATCAAGATTTTACAAAACTTTGTGATGAGAATGGGATTGCTCACAAACTTTTTGGCTGCCAAAACACCTCAACAAAATGGAGTTATTGAAAAGAAAAATTGAACCTTACAAGAAATGGTTAAGTCTATACTTGGAGAAAATTCTTTACCAAAACATTTTTGGGACAAAGCTGAAAACACTGCAGTGTTATGTTTTTTTAATAGAGTTCTTTTGAAGTAATTTTTTTTTGAAGAATATCTTTTGAACTTTTATTTGATAGAATACTCTAGAATTTAAACATACATGACAGGTTGTATCAAATATACATGAATATGCATAACAAAGTACTTTATATTGTATACTACTAGTTAATATTGCCTATTTCAAAATATTTGGTTGTAAGTGCCTTATATTGAATATGTGTGATAACTTGAAAATTTTGATAGAAAATTGAATAACTGGATATTCCTTGGTTTTTCCTCTAACAACAAGGCTTATAGAGTTTCTAAGAAAAATAACCTTACATGATGAGGAAACTATTCATGTTAGTTTTGATGAATCTTACATTTACTTGGAAAGAAAAGATGAAGATGATGTAGGTACATCTATGAATGACTATCAAACCCATCTTCAAGCACCAACTTTGGAGGATCACACCAATAAGGAAGAAATGATTGTACAAAATCAAGATGACCAACATAGTGGTGACCAAGAGCTCTCAAAGAACCTAAGATATTTAAGAGGGCAACCTAAGGAGCAAATCATTGGTGATATCTCCCAAGGGAAAAAAAATAAGGCGGTACTTTATCAATAACTTTATTCTTTTATTACATATTAGCCTAAAAGTATTGATGATGCCTTGTATGATGATTTTTGGATTATTGCTATGCAAGAGGAATTAAATAAATTTGAAAGATACAAACTTTTGGATATTCCTAAATCTCATGATCATTCCAATATTGGAACTAAATGGTTTTTTAGAAATAAACTTATTGAAACCGGAGAAGTTGTTAGAAACAAGGTTAGACTTGTTGCCTAAGGATTCAATCAAGAAGAGGGAATTGATTATGATGAAACTTTTGTTCTGAATGCTAGACTTGAGTCTATAAGAATGCTTTTGACTTGTACTTGCTTTAAGTTATTTCAAATGAATGTCAAAAGTACTTTTATAAATGGTTTTATTGAGGAAGTGGTTTATGTGGAACAATCACCTGGTTTTGATCATGAAAAGTTTCCTAAACATGTTTTCAAAATTATCCAAAGCATTGTATGATTTAAAACAAGCTCCTAGAGCTTGGTATGAAAAATTGAGTGATTTTCTTCTTTCAAAAGGATTTTCAAGAGGAAAGGTTAACACTACTATTTTCATAAAAAAAAACCTCTTGTAACAATGATCTATAAGTTGTCCAAATATATGATACAATTTTTGGTGCTTCTAATACTTCACTTTGTGATGTGTTTTCCAAGTTAATGAAAAGTAAATTTGAAATGAGCATGATAGGAAAACTTAATTTCTTTCTTGGCCCACAAATCAAGCAAACCAAGGATGGCACTTTCATGAATCAAGTTAAGGTATAAGCACTTCCATAAGTTTATCAACCATGCTTGACAAGAATAAAATGGTTTCATAGGAGTAGTCAACTCTATTTGATAGCAAGTAGAAACAATATTATGTTTGTCATGTGCTTGTGTGCTAGATTTCATCTTGTCCTATAGAATTTCATTTGATTACTATTAAACACATTCTTTATTACCTTATTAATACTCTAAGTGATTATAGTCTATATTTAAAATGTGTGACTATGCTGTGTGATAACACTAATGCAATAAATTTGACCATCATACTATTCAACAAACTAGGACAAAGCATATAGAGATCAAACTTCATTTCATTAGAGATCATTCTACTAAGGGTAATACTTGTTTAACGCATGCTTGCATAAATGAACAAATTAATGATATCATTACTAAGCCATTGGCGAAGAAAGGTTTGACCAATCTTAGAAGAAGCTTAGGGATTTCAAAATTCGATAACTAATGAGTGTATTCAAGTGTTATAGCTCCAGGTGAGGACAAAGAAGCCTAGCATGAGAAAAGGAAAGGGAAAGCAAAAGATGTGAGAAGGAGGACCAGTGATCAAATGAACCAAAGAAGGTTCATGTTCATCAAAACATGTCATGGCTGGATAGATTTGTCACAATGGAGGCTACTACTGAATTTGATGATTGGACAAAAAGGATCCATAAGACAAATCCAAGCCACAAGGTGGATGTCATCAAACTATCCGATATGGGTAATATACTCTCAGTTTGATAAATGCTATTACCTTCCTTAGTTTATGAAGTCTAAGCAAATATTAAGGAAGAAAGAGTTGAGCAAGTTGGTAATAAAGCTATTCAGTGGTATTCTTCAAAAATATCACAAGTTGATTCTTGAGATTTAAAATGCATTGCTCAATAAAATTTTGTGATGTTGAGGATGTTGGGTTTAGGCATTATTCTTTCAGGGAACATTGTTTTATAAGTGAGTTATACTCACATGAAAGAATTGAGAATGCCTATATAAATGGTAGAAGCCTCAAGACTAGAAAGGAGAGCGAGATAAATGCTTTTTGATGCTAGTGAAAGAATTTTGCATCACATGCTTACTACCTTGATTATAGCATACTTTGGGCACAAATATTCTGGTGATAATATGTATGTTGTAATTATGCTAGTCATGCTTAAGAAAAGAAAATTGAATTTTGGATATATAGTGCTAAAGAATATAATGGCAGCTAGAAGAACCAAGCATAAGGCATTGTTGTATGAAAGGTTATTAACAGGAATTTTAAAGTATCTTCAAGTGCAATTGTCTTCTAGTGGTCTACCAATAAAGAGTGAAGAAGTCTACACCAACAACTCACTAAAGGGAATTCCTTGGACACTTGATGATGATAATGTATGAAGGACTAGAAGAGAAACTCCTCTAAGGGGTGATAGAAGAGATGCTAGTGATGTTGAAGAAAGTGAGGAGGTTGAGGAAGAAGAAAATGAAGAAGAAGAAGAGAATGAAGAGAAATTCCTTGCTGGAAAAAGGAAAGTTAAAATGAGGCATGAGTCACCAAGTGAGGGGGAGCAACCTTTCACAAAAGAAGACTGTTTGAAGAAGTGCTCTCTATTGAAGGAAAAAAAGTTGAAGATGATAATCTCACTATAGGTGATACAACAGTTGCCAATGTATTTCAAGAGACATTGAATAGCCATATAGAGGAAATGAAGAAGATGGACAAATTCTTCACGTCTTTTGCTCTGATAATTCTTGGCAAATTTGATGGTTTAGAAGCTAGAGTCAAGAATATGGAAGAAGACTTGAGAAAGATTTCTCAAGTGGTTTAAATGGTGAAAGTTCCTATAAAGCCAAATGAAGAAGATCAAGAAGATAATATGGGTGAAGATGGCAGCAACAAGGATGATAGTAATGACAGTGAAAATTGAGATGGCTATCAATTTGTTGCCAAAGAAGAAGACAAGATGAAGGAAAAGGCAGTGAAGCACCCCAAGAAGGAGAAGAACATGAAAATGAAGAGCAACGAACAAGCAAGAAGAAGGAGGTGAAGGAAGTTCAACAAAGTCAAATCACAAATCCATCACCAATTTCCTTTAGCCAAGAGATCAAGGGAACCATGGCCATTATAACAAACAGATTTGGAAGTGAAGACCATGAAGAGCATCCAAGACTAAGCCTTTCTATCCCTAAACTCTATTTTGATGCTTATTTTAGTTTATTCCTTGATGCACATTTTATGCTTTAATATTGAAATTTACTTGTGTCTTTCTAGTCATTATAATGATTTGAAGCTCAATATGTGAAATCTCTGTGATAAAAAGGGAGAGAAGAAGTCAATTTATTATTGTTGAGATGCTACATAATGATTATTGCTGTTAGGATGATAATTATTTGACTAGAACTATACTGTTTATGAGAGTTGATCAATATACTGCTTATATGTGATACAAGTTGTCTCATTTTCATTAACCCCATCTTTTAGTGATGACAAAAGGGGGAGAAGAAATGTGATGACAAAATGTGTGAAAATATGAAATAGCAGTGGAATTCCTCATGCATGAATAGAAAATGTGTGAATTTTCTGAAAATCCATGCATATGTCAAGGGGGAGAAAGAACAAAATATGCTATGTGTTTGTTGTACTGCAATTGCTTGATGTAATTGTGATGTGTAATGTGAATGTGCTATGAATGTGTACTGTGAAACTAATTGGTTGCATTTGAAATTTAAAATGATTGTTTTCTGAGATTTTGAAAATGGTTAAGTTGGGATTGTGAAGTTTTTATCATGGTTCTTGACTTGACCTATGACTTTACATTACATCATGAAAACAATTAAATACATGAGTTTTGTGGTTTTGCAAAGCTAAACTAAGTGCTATTGTAGTTATACATATTTGAGTACTTCTATAGTTCATTTGAAAATGCAAAATCACCTTTTCAACTTGTTTCCAAAAATTTGGACTTGAAATTCGGATGCAGACCAAAAATTCGGACGCATCAAGATATTCTTGTCAAAAATGTTTTTTCTATTGTTCAAATTGTTTGAAAACTATCTTAATCCTTCCTATCATATTTGAACAATCTTAGAAAAGCTTATTTTCAAAAATAGAAGTTGTTATCTCACATATTTTATAGTTTGGAATTGAAAGCTCAAAATTCGGATGCATGATTTAAAAATTCGGATGCATGTTTCAGAAATTCGGATGCATGCATATTTTGTTGCCAAAACATGCTCTTTTGTTGTTCAAATTGATCCAAATATGTTTTAATCTCTTCCATTATGTTTGAACAACCTTAGGAACACTTTATTTCACTTCAAACATTCATTATATTGAATTTATTGCAGTTTGGACTTAAGATCAAAAAATTGGGATGCAAGGTTTAAAAATTCGGATGCATGTTCTGAAATTCGGATGCATCCATATTTTGTTGCCAAAATATGCTCTATTGTTGTTCAAATTGATTCAAACTTGTTTTAATCTCTTCCACTATGTTTGAACAATCTTAGGAAAGCTTATTTTCAAAAATTGAAGCTTTCATTTCACTTATTTTACAATTCGGACTTGATATGTCAAAATTCGGATGCATAGCATCTCAAGTCCAAACTTGTTGAAAAGTGAGCACAATCTAAGGGGGAGTAATGTTAATCTTTTCTGACCTTTAAAACCTCTCTTAGAAGTTGTCTTAATCCTTAAATGCTATATCTTCTATCCTAGTTGTTGGGAGGAAGGAGGATAATGGAGGTTGGTTGGGTCATAGGCTCATATTGAGCCTTTTGCATGTCAATGTGCTAAATTGATTATTTTCTATCATTGACATTAATACTTCTTTGTACTACATTCTTTAAATCCATCACATTTTGCATAAAAGTTTGACATCATCAAAAAGGGGGAGATTGTTAGCCCTAAGGGCAAATCATGTAGTTATGTTTAGTTTTGATTAATGACAAACATTGATGAGGACTAATATGCTTGTATGTTGTTTGATAGGATTTGTGGATTAAGAAGTTTGAAGTCTCATTGCCTTGAAGCTAAAATGCAAGAACAACTCCAATATATCAAAGTGATTGAAGATTGAAGAGTTTGTTCAAGATGTTAGAAGGCTTTGAAGACATGAAGTGTAGGTTGCATGTGCTTAATAGGTAAACTTTGTAAACCCTACACTCTTAAGCCTTGGAATCTATGAGTTGCAATTGAGAGCACAAAACTTGATTTAAATGGTTTCAATGGTTTTGAACTTACCTAAATTATCAAGTTTTTATAAATGGTTTTTGCACATAAAAGATCTTTAATGACTTATCTTTAAGGCTAGAATGTTTTCCAACTTGTTTGAATTGATTTGAACATGTTTTGACAAAGTTTGAAAAATTCGGAAGAAGATTCGTACGCAGCCAAAAAATTCGGTCGTCCGAATTTTGGCCTTCAGCATGGTCACTGTTCTTCCAGAGAAATTCGGAAGAAGAGAAATTCGGAAGAAGATTCGGACGCAGCAGAAAAAATTCGATCGTCCGAAAAATTCGGATGCAGAATTCGGTCGTCCGAATTTTCTGAAACTAGCCGTTACTAGCCGTTGTATAGCCGTTTGAATTGATTTTTGAATTCTATAAAAGCCATAAACTCCAGATTTTTTAGTAGAACTTTGAACTTAAGAAATCCTACAAGCTCTAACTTGTTTTACATCAAAATTACTTGAAAAGCTCTCAAATTTCCTTGTGCTCAAAGATTGAAATTCAAGATTCCAAAGGCAACAAAGTGTGAAGGTGAAACATTGTGTAATCATCTACCAACAAAGTGGTAACATCTTACGCACTCTCTTTTCTTCTCTCAATTGTGTTTTCTACTAGCTCATTGCAAGGTTATCTTGTGACATAAAACCCTTTTGTGTTAGGGTGAGCCATAGACTAGATTAATCAAGGTTGTGGTGTAAAACCCGTTTGTGGGTGAGCCTTTGATTATATTGGTCTTTAGGTTGTCTTTAGATATAAAACCCTTGTGGAAGGGTGAACCTTGTTTGTATAATTACTAAAAGAGGTTGTGAGTGTAAAACCATTGTGTGGTGAGCCTCTTATGTAATTGTTGAATTTGAGCATATAGTGGATTGGTTGAAATCCTTGAGTGTGGATTCAAGGTAGTGGATGTAGATCTTGGAGAGATCGAACCACTATAAATCGTGTGTTCATTTTCTTATTGCTTTACTTGTTTACATACTTGTGATTATTATTTATACTTAGTTGTTGATTGATTGGTTATGGTCTTATAGTTTGATGATCTTGTATTAATCATCAAATCACATATAACTTGAAGTTTGTGAATTTAAAGAAGAGCTTTTATTAAGACAAAGGATTTGCAAAAAGGGGAAAAGATTTCGATAATTAGTCAAAGACCTAATTCACCCCCCCCCCCCTCTTAGGTCTTTCACAAAGGACTCGAAGAATTTGTCCATCGTCTTCATTTCCTTTATATGGTTGTTCAATATCTCTTGAAAAGCCTTGGCAACTATGGTATCATCTCTAGTGAGATTATCACCTTCAACTTCTTTTCCTTCAATAGAGGGTACCTCTTCAAATAGTCTTTTTTTGTGGAAGGTTGCTCCCCCTCACTAGATAACTCATGCCTCATTTTGGTTTTCCTTTCTCCAGCAAGGATTTCCTCTTCATCCTCTTCTTCTTCTTCATTTTCTTCTTCCTCAACCTCCTCGCTTTCTTCAACCTCTTCATCCTCTTCTTCTTCTTCATTTTCTTCTTCCTCAACCTCCTCGCTTTCTTCAACCTCTTCATTTTGTGAAGGAATTTCTCTTATTATTCTCCATATACCATCTTCATCAAGAACTAATTGCATCCTTCTTAGAGAGGCATTAGTATAAATTTCTTCACTCTTGAAAGCTTGTCCTCTTACAGAAAGTTTGACTTGGAAGTGTTTGAAAATTCTTTTTTATAGTCTCCCATACAGTAAGGCTTTTTTGGCTGTTTTTCTTCCACTTATCATATGCTTCAATGCCATGAATCCAAAGTTTAGTCTTCTATGCTCATGCAAGGCAAGTACAATCACCATATGCATAGTGGTAATCATGTGATGCATAACCCTTCCTCTAGCATCAAAGGCTTTAATTTCCTTTTCCCTAATGGGCCTAAATTGTCTACCATTTGTGAAAGCCTCTTCAAATCGTTCATTTGTGAACAATTCATGAATAAAGCAATGCTGTCCCAATGAGTAATACCTTGTCTCATTATCATCTAACCCACAAATTCTATTCACTAAGGCATCATTTAACTCAAAATCCACTTGATATACTCTAGAGGAATACCATTGAACTATACTATCCCCCTCATGTTCAATTCTCTATTATTTAAGATTTGCATAAAACTCAAATATAAGGGCGGGATAAAATTCTTCATCAACTACTAGTAAATTGCTCCAATCAATATCATCAAATAGAGATAGAACATTACCCATATTGGAGAGTTTATCCAAGTTTACTTTATTTCCAGGAATAATTTTTCTGTTCTTCTTGCTCCATTATATTCTTTAGAACTATATATCCAAAATTCAATTTTCTTTTCTTATGCATGGCTACCATAATTATAGCATACATATTATCAATAGAAGATTTGTGCCCAAAGTATGCTATAATCAAGGTAGTAAGCATGTGATGCAAAATTCTTTCACTAGCATCAAAAGCTTTTATCTCTCTCTCTTTTATAGTCTTGAGGCTTCTACCATTTGTACAGGCATTCTCAATCCTTGAATGTGAGTATAATTTACTTATAAAACATTGTCCCCTAGATGAATAATGCCTAAATCCAACATCATTAACATCACAAATTCTATTGAGCAATATATTATCAATCTCAAAAATCAACTTGTGATATTCTTGAAGAATACCACTGAATAGTTTTATTACCAATTTGCTCAAACTTTTTTTTTATAATATAGACTTCATAAACTAAGAAGGTAATAGCATTCATCAAACACAAGCAAACTAGTCTAGCTCACAGCATTTAAAAAATGAGAGTATATTACCCATTTCGGATAGTTTGATGACATCCACCATGTGGCTTGGATTTATCTTATAGTTCCTTTTTGTCCAATCATCAGATTCAGTAGCAGCCTCCACTGTGACAAATCTATCCAGCCATGACATGTTTGAGGAACATGAACCTTCCTTGGACATTGATCATTGGTCCTCCTTCTTTTTCTTTGGCTTTTCCCTTTCTTTTTCTCATGCTAGGCTTCTTTGTCCTCACCTGGAGCTACAACACTTGAATACACTCATTAGTTATTGAATTTTTTTAAATCCCTAAGCTTCTTCTAAGATTATTCAAACCTTTCTTCGGCTAATGGCTTAATAAAAAATATCATTAATTTGTTCATTAGTGCAAACATGCTTTAAACAAATACTACCCTTAGTAGAATGATCTCTAATGAGATGAAGTTTGATCTCTATATGCTTAGTCCTAGTTTATTGAATAGTATGATGGTCAAATTTGTTGCATTAGTCTTATCACATAACATAGCCACACATTTGAAATACAAACCATAATCACTTATAGTATCAATAAGGTAATAGAGAATGCGTTTAACAACAATCAAATGAGACTCTTTAGGACAAGATGAAATCTACCCCATAAGCACATGACAAATATAATATTTGGTGTACTTGTGGTAAGATAAAGTAAACTAAAAATCATACCTCTATATACATTTTCATCAACATTTTTACCTTTTTCTTGATCCATTCAAAATCTTCTTCAAAAACTCCTTGGTATATTTGGATTGATTTATAGAAGTTTCATCCTTGGTTTGCTTGATTTGTAATCCGAGAAAGAAGTTGAGTTCTCCCATCTTGCTCATTTCGAACTTGCTTTGCATCAACATGGCAAATTTCTCACAAAGTAAAACATTAGTAGCATCAAATATGATATTATCAACATATATATTTGCACAAGTAAAAGATCATTGTTGCAAGAGGTTTTTATGAAAAGAGTAGTATCAACCTTTCCTCTTGAAAATCTTTTTGAAAGAAGAAAACCACTCAATTTTTCGTACCAAGCTCTAGGAGCTTGTTTTAAATCATACAAAGCTTTGGATAATTTGAAAATATGGTTAGGAAACTTTTCATTATCAAAACCAGGTGATTATTCCACATAAATCTCTTCCTCAATAGAACCATTTAGAAAGTACTTTTGACATTCATTTTGGAATAACTTAAAACCTTTAAAACAAGTAAAAGTCAAAAACATTCTTATGGACTTAAGTCTAGCATTCGAAACAAAGATTTCATCATAATCAATTCCGTCTTCTTAATTGAATCCTTGGGTGACAAATCTAGATTTATTTCTTACACCTTCCCCGGATTCATTGAGTTTATTTCTAATAACCATTTAGTTCCAATAATGGAATGATCGTGAGATTTAGGACTTTCTAAATTTTGTATCCTTCAAATTGATTTAATTCCTCTTGCATAGTAATAATCCAAAAATCATCACACAATACATCATTAATACTTTTAGGCTCAAATGAAATAAAAGAATAAAGTTATTGATAAAGTACCTCCTTACTTTTACTCCTTGGGAGATAGCACCAACGATTTGCTCCTTAGGTGGCCTCTTGGATATCTTAATTTCTTTGAGAGGTCTTGGTCACCACTAGGTTGGTCATCTTGATTTTGTTCAATCATTTCTTCCTCATTGGTATGGTCCTCCAAAGTTGGTGCTTGAAGATAGGTTTGATAGTTATTCATAGATGTACCTACATCATCTTCTTCTTTTCCTTCCAAGCAAAGGTAAGATTCATCGAGCTAACATGAATGGTTTCTGTTAGCCCTAAGGGCAAATCATGTAGTTTTGATTAATGACAAATATTGATGAGGACTAATATGCATGTCATTTGTGTGATAGGATTGTTGGATTAAGAAGTATGAAGTCTCATTGCCTTGGAGCTAGCAATGCATGAACAACTCAAATATGTCAAAGTGATTAAAGATTGAAGAGTTTGTTCAAGATTAATGAAGGCTTTGAAGACATGAAGTGTAGGTGACATGTGGTTAATAGGTAAATATTGCAAACCCTACACTCTTAAGTCTTGGAATCTATGAGTTGCAATTGAGAGCACAAAACTTGATTTAAATGGTTTCAATGGTTTTGAACTTACCTAAATTATCAAGTTTTCATAAATGGTTTTTGCACAGAAAAGATCTTTAATGACTTATCTTTAAAGTTAGAATGTTTTTCAACTTGTTTGAATTGATTTAAATATGTTTTGACAAAGTTTGAAAAATTCGGATGCAAATTCGGTCACCCGAAATTTTTCTGCACTATGAACAGTAACAATATTTACGTGAACAGTGATACCGTTCATATGAACAGTACCTACTATTCTTCTAGAGAAATTCGGAAGAAAATTTGGACGCATGGAGAAAAATTCGGTCGTCCGAATTTTGTGAATAGTGCATGAACACTGTTTTTCAGAGAGATTCGGACGAAGCTGGAAAATTCGGTCGTCCGAATTTTTATGACCGGTGCATGAACAGTGCATGAACAGTACCTCAATTTTGTGAACAGTGTTTTCTGAAACTAGCCGTTACTAGCTGTTTTATGGCAGTTTAAATTGATTTTTGAATTCTATAAAAGCCATAAACTCCAGATTTTTTAAAAGAACTTTGAAATTAACAAATCTTACATGCTCTAACTTGTTTTACATCAAATTAAATTGAAAAGCTCTCAAATTGCCTTGTGCTCAAAGGTGTACATTCAAGATTCCAAAGGCAAAGGTGAAGTGGTACTATCAATTGTAATTATCCACCAAGAAGTGTTGGTAATATCCAATCTCCATTCTTCATTTTAATTCTATTTTTCTACTAGCTCATTGCAAGGTTATCTTGTGACATAAAACCCTTTTGTGTTAGGGTGAGCCATAGACTAGATTAATCAAGGTTGTGGTGTAAAACCCGTTTGTGGGTGAGCCTTTGATTATATTGGTCTTTAGGTTGTCTTTAGATATAAAACCCTTGTGGAAGGGTGAACCATGTTTGTATAATTACTAAAAGAGGTTGTGAGTGTAAAACCATTGTGTGGTGAGCCTCTTATGTAATTGTTGAATTTGAGCATATAGTGGATTGGTTGAAATACTTGAGTGTGGACTCAAGGTAGTGGATGTAGATCTTGGAGAGATCAAACCACTATAAACCGTGTGTTCATTTTCTTATTGCTTTACTTGTTTACATACTTGTGATTATTATTTATGCTTAGTTGTTGATTGATTGGTTATGGTCTTATAGTTTGATAATCTTGTATTAATCATCAAATCACATATAACTTGAAGTTTGTGAATTTAAAGAAGAGCTTTTATTAAGACAAATGATTTGCAAAAAGGGGAAAAGATTTCGATAATTAGCCAAAGACCTAATTCACCCCCCCCCCCCCTCTTAGGTCTTTCAGTTTCCTCATCATATAAGGTTCTTTTCATTATAAACTCTAAAGGCCTTTTGTTAGAAGAATGATTAAGAGATATACCTACATCCGGCTGTTAGCCCTAAGGGCAAATCATGTAGTTATGATTAGTTTTGATTAATGACAAATATTGATAAGGATTAATATGCCTGTATGTTGTGTGATAGGATTTTTGGATTAAGAAGTATGAAGTCTCATTGCCTTGGAGCCATAATGCAAGAACAACTCTAATATGTCAAAGTGATTGAAGATTGAAGAGTTTGTTCAAGATGATTGAAGGCTTTCAAGACATTAAGTGTAGGTTACATGTGCTTAATAGGTAAACTTTGTAAACCCTACACTCTTAAGCCTTGGAATCTATGAGTTGCAATTGAGAGCACAAAACTTGATTTGAAAAGTTTCAATGGTGTTGAACTTAACTTAATTATCAAGTTTTCATAAATGGTTTTTGCACTTAAAAGGTCTTTAATGACTTATCTTTTAGGGTAGAATGTTTTCCAACTTGTTTGAATTGATTTGAATATGTTTCGACAAAGTTTAAAAAGTTCGGATGTAAAATTTTGAATGTATAAGAGAAAATTTGGTCGTCCAAATTTTTTCTGCATTGTAAACAGTAATACTGTTCACATAAACAGTACCGACTATTTTTCAGAGAAATTACGACGCACGTTCGGACGCACCTGGAAAAATTCGGTCGTCCAAATTTTCCCTGTGTTGTGAACAGTACACGGGAACAGTCTGTTCGCGTGAACAGTATTCTCTGAAAAATTCGGTCGTCCGAATTTTCTAAAACTAGACGTTACTAACCGTTTTATGACTTTTAAAGCCAATTTTTCAAATCTTTAAAAGCCATAAACTCCAGATTTTTAGTAGAACTTTTGAACATTCAAAATTCTTGAAGCTCTAACTTGTTTGACATCAAAATTATTTGAAAAGCTCTCAAATTGCCTTGTGCTCAAAGGTTAAAATTCAAAGATTCCAAAATTAAGAAGTGAAGTTGTGCTAGCAATTGTATTCATCCACGGAGAAGTGTTTGTAACATCCGAACTCTATCTTTACATTATTGTTGTGATTGATACAAGGTCATCAAACTATCCGAAATGGGTAATATACTCTAATTTTTTAAATGATACGAGCTGGACTAGTTTGTTTGTGTTTGATGAATGCTATTATCTTCCTTAGTTTATGAAGTTTAAGCAAATATTAAGGAAGAAAGAGTTGAGCGAGTTGGTAATAAAGCTATTCAGTGGTATTGTTCAAGAATATCACAAGTTGATTTTTGAGATTGATAATGCATTGCTCAATAGAATTTGTGATGTTGAGTATGTTTGGTTTCGGCATTATTCCGGGGGACATTGTTTTGTAAGTGAGTTATACTCACATGAAAGAATTGAGAATGCCTATATAAATGATAGAAGCATCAAGACTAGAAAGGAGAGAGAGATAAAAGATCTTTTTTATGCTGGTGAAAGAATTTTGCATCACATGCTTACTACCTTGATTATAGCATACTTTGGGCACAAATCTTCTGTTGATAATATGTATGTTGTAATTATGCTAGCCATGCATAAGAAAAGAAAAATGAATTTTGGATTTATAGTGCTAAAGAATATAATGGCAGCTAGAAGAACCGAGCATAAGACATTGCTGTATGGAAGGTTATTAACAGGAATCTTCAAGTATCTCCAAGTGCAATTGTCTTCTAGTGGTTTACCAATAAAGAGTGAAGAAGTCTACACCAACAACTCAGTAAAGAGAATTCCTTGGACACTTGATGATGATAATGTATGAAGGACTAGAAAAGAAACTCCTCTAAGGGGTGATAGAAGAGATGCTAGTAATAATGAAGAGAAGGAAGAAGAAAATAAAGAAGAAGAAGAGGATGAAGAGGAAATCCTTGCTAGAGAAAGAAAATTTTTTTAAAAAAAAAGGAAGCATGAGTCTCCAAGGGAGGGGGAGCAACTTCCCACAAAAAGAAGACTATTTGAAAAGGTATCCTCCATTGAAGGAAAATAAGTTAAAGGTGATAATCTCACTAGAGGTAACACCATAGTTGCCAAGGTGTTTCAAGAGACATTGAACAACTATCTAAAGGAAATGAAGAAGATGGACAAATTCTTTGAGTCCTTTGCTCTAATGATTCTTGAAAAATTTGATGGTTTAGAAGCTAGACTCAAGAATATGGAAGAAGACTTGAGAAAGATTTCTCAAGTGATTTTTGAATGGTGCTAGTTCCTGTAGAGCTAAAGAAGAAGACAAAGATGAAGGATAAGACAGTGAAGCACTCCAAGAAAAAGAAGAGCATGAGAATGAAGAACAAAGAGGTAAAGCCCCAGAGAACAAGCAAGAAGAAGGAGGTGAAGGGAGTTAGCAAATGAAGGACCCCATCATATAGAGATCAAGGGAAACATGGCCATCATAACAAACAGATTTGGAAGTGAAGACCATGAAGCGCATCCAAGACTAAGGCTTTCTATCCCTAAACTCTATTTTATTGCTTATCTTAGTTTATCTAGTCATTATAATGTTTTGAAGCTCAATATATGAAATCCTTGTGATAAGAGCTTCTTTTGTTTCACCTTTGTTGTCCAAGTACTCTTACCCCATCGTTGATTGATGACAAAAGGGAGAGAAGAAATGTGATGACAAAATGTGTGAAATGTGTGAAAATGTGTGAAAAATGACAAAATGTGTGAAAATGTGAAATAACAGTGGAATTCTCCATGCCTGAATATAAAATGTGTATGCTATATATGTGCTATTGTAATGTGTGTACTGATGCTAATATATGTGCTGATGAGAATCATGTTGAAATGTGTGCAATGACTCATTATGAAAATATTTTGGCTATATTTCTGCATTTCAAATTTAATATGTGAGGTTTCAGTTATTTTCTGAGATTTTTGAATATGGTTAACTTGAGATTGAAATCTTGAACTTGGTTCTTGACTTGACCTATAATTTTGGATTGATTCATGAAAACAATTAAATGCATGAGTTTTGTGGTTTTGCAAAGCTAAATTGAGTGCGTTTGTGGACATACATATTTGAGTACTTCAAAATTTCATTTGAAAATGCAAAATCACCTTTTCAAACTTGTTACAAAAAATTTTAGACTTGAAATTCGAATGCAGACCAAAAATTCGGACACATCAAGATCTTCTTGCCAAAAATATTTTTCTGTTATTCAAAATTGTTTGAAAACTGTTTCAATCCTTTCTATGAAATTTGAACAACCTTAGGAAGGCTTATTTTCAAATATTACAGCCTTCATCTCACATATTTTACAGATTCGACTTGAAATTTCAAAATTCGGATGCATTATTTAAAAATTCGAATGCATCCATATTTGTTGCCAAAAAGTGCTCTTTTGTTGTTCAAATTGATTCAAATATGTTTTAATCTCTCCCATTATGTTTAAACAACCTTATGAAAACTTTATTTAACTTTAAACATTCATTATATTGAATTTATTACAGTTTGGATTTGAAATCTCAAAATTCGGATGCATGATCAAAAAATTCGGATGCATCCATATTTTGTTGCCAAAATGTGCTCCTTTGTTATTCAAATTGATTCAAATATGTTTTAACCTCTTCTAATATGTTTGAACAACCTTAGGAAAGTTTATTTACAAAATTTGCAGCTTTCATTTCACTTATTTTACAGTTCGGACTTGATATGTCAAAATTCAGATTCACAACATTTCAAGTCCAAACTTGTTGAAAAATGAGCACAATCTAAGGGGGAGCATTGTTAAACATTTATAACCTTTAAACCCTCTCTAAGAATCTTTTCTAAATGCTTAAATACTATATCTTCTATCCTAGTTATTGGAAGGAATGAGGTTAATGGAGGTTAGTTGGTAATAGGCTCATATTGAGCCTTTTGAATGTCAATGTGCTAAATTGGTTATTATCTATCATTGACATTAATACTTCTTTGTACTACACTGATTAAATCCATCACATTATGCATCAAAGTTTGTCATCATCAAAAAGAGGGAGATTGTTAGCCCTAAGGGCAAATCACGTAGTTATGATTAGTTTTGATTAATGACAAATATTGATAAGGATTAATATGCCTGTATGTTGTGTGATAGGATTTTTGGATTAAGAAGTATGAAGTCTCATTGCCTTGGAGCCATAATGCAAGAACAACTCCAATATGTCAAAGTGATTGAAGATTGAAGAGTTTGTTCAAGATGATTGAAGGCTTTCAAGACATTAAGTGTAGGTTACATGTGCTTAATAGGTAAACTTTGTAAACCCTACACTCTTAACCCTTGGAATCTATGAGTTGCAATTGAGAGCACAAAAACTTGATTTGAAAAGTTACAATGGTGTTGAACTTAACTTAATTATCAAGTTTTCATAAATGGTTTTTACACTTAAAAGGTCTTTAATGACTTATCTTTTAGGGTAGAAGGTTTTCCAACTTGTTTGAATTGATTTGAATATGTTTCGACAAAGTTTAAAAAGTTCGGACGTAAAATTTGGACGCATAAGAGAAAATTCGGTCGTTCAAATTTTTTCTGCATTGTAAACAGTAATACTGTTCACATAAACAGTACCGACTATTTTTCAGAGAAATTACGACGCACGTTCGGACGCACCTGGAAAAATTCGGTCCTCCGAATTTTCCCTGTGTTGTGAACAGTACGCGTGAATAGTATTCTCCCAGAGAAGTTTGGACATCTGAAAAATTCAGACGCAAAATTCGGCCGTCCGAATTTTTTGAAACTAGATGTTACTAGTCGTTTTATGACTTTTAAAGCCAATTTTTCAAATATATAAAAGCCATAAACTCCAAATTTTTAGTAGAACTTTTGAACATTCAAAATTCTTGAAGCTCTAACTTGTTTGACATCAAAATTATTTGAAAAGCTCTCAAATTGCCTTGTGCTCAAAGGTTAAAATTCAAATATTTCAAAGGCAAGAAGTGAAGTTGTGCTAGCAATTGTATTCATCCATCAGGAAGTGTTGGTAACATCCGAACTCTATCTTTGCATTATTGTTGTTATTGATACAAGGTTATCTTGTGACATAAAATTCTTTTGGTAAGGGCGAGCCATAGACTAGATTAATCAAGGTTGTGGTGTAAAACCCGTGTGTGGGTGAGCCTTGAATTAGATTGGTCTTTAGGTTGTCTTTAGTTATAAAACCCTTGGGGAAGGGTGAACCTTATTTGTAGGATTGCAAAGGAGGTTGTTGGTGTAAAACCCTTATTGGGTGAGCCTCTTGTGTAATTCACTAAATTGAACACATAGTGAATTGGTTGAAATCCTTGAGTGTGGGCTCAAGGTAGTGGATGTAGATCTTGGAGAGATCGAACCACTATAAATTGTGTGTTCATTTATTTATACCTTTACTTGTTTACATACTTGTGTTATTATTATTTGTTTTTAGTTGTTGATTGATTAGTTGTGATTTTATTGTTTGATCATCTTTTCTCAACCATTAAATCACATATAAAATTAGAGTTTATGAATTTGAAGAAGAGTTTTTACTAAGGCAAAGGATTTGCGAAACACGAAAAGATTTTGATAATTAGCCTAAGATCTAATTCATCCCCTCCCCCCCCCCCCCCTCCTCTCTTAGGTCTTTCACCGGCATTTTATCAAATTTAAGTAAGTTATCACAAGTATTCAAGATAAGAAATTTAAAACCAAACACTTTAAAATATGCAATTCAAGGAGTTCTATAAAAGAGAACTTCAAAGATGTTTTTCTTCAAAATGATCTTAAAGAATTCTATTCATCATAGTATGTGTTGTTTATAGCTTCGGCTCAAAACATATTTTTGAAGAAGAATTTTCTCAAAGCATAGATCTAACCAATTTCTGTAAAGTGCAATTTTTTTTATATTAATAATATCATTGTATTATGGGTTTTTTATAGCTGAAACAATTATATGAAATTTAACTTTCATCACAAATTTTGTAAAGACTTGTTTGTAAAATTCTCCCATTGTTACTTCTAATGGAAATAAATTTGCACTCAAGGGAGGTTTGGAACCTGTTTGAATAAATTTTTTTTTTTAACTTATGAAACACATCATCTTTTTGAGCAAAATGCTAAAGTGAATATTGAGAAATCATCAACTACTACTAAGGCATACTTCAAGTCATCAATACTAGAGTTCCTCATAGGTCTAAATCAATCCATATGAACATGCTCAAGATGTTTTGAGGTCTAAGAGCATTTTCATGGGTTTGAAAGATTCTTTTGTTTGTTTTCCATATTGACAAGTATCTCAAAGATAATTTTCTCAAAGCACATTTTTAGCAATCCTCCAACTAAATCTTGAGAGGAAAGTTTGTTCAACAAATCCATGCTCACGTGACCAAATCTTCTATGCCATGAAAATCCATCATTATTATAACAAGACATTCAAGCTTATCAAGATAAAATACACATTCAAAAGTTTTTTAATTGATTGATCAAATCACAAAATATTATTTTGTCATACAAGTTCGGGCGACCCAACTTATGGTCTACATCCAAACTTCAAGTCCGAACATTTTGTAAAGTTTCATAAAGATGTTTTTGGTCAAGCAAATGCATAGATATTCAATCATAGCTATTTTAATCATTTTATCATGGCATATAATCAATTTCAAGAACATATCAACTATGAATTCAATCTCATATTATCAATCTTATCTAATCATCTTCATAGAAGCAATTGACAAGTCATGGTTGGCAAATTTTCAGATCTTAACAAAAGGGATTCTCAACTGAAACTTCACATGTTGTCATTTAACTTTTTATTTATTGTCACATAATTGACTAATTCTAAGCAAGTTATAGTTCAAATTAGCACTAAGCAACATTTGTTTAAAAAGAAGAGAGGAACCTTTACCAACATGGTTACACCAAGAATTTTTCCTTTCTTCTTGTCTCAAAAGTAAATCCTTCATTGGTTGCTTCGACCTTGATTATGAATGAGGTGTTTTCTATTATTCTTTAAGCCAACGTCATCAATATACCGCTTAGTGGAGCTTGAATTTGAATTGAAGAGTACCTGCAATGAAGGAGAGGAAGTATCCTTTGGTACCCATACTTTCTTGGGTCTGTGGGGGTTAGTAATAATTCTCTTAACTCTCCAAATGGTTTTTACACCATTCTCTACTTTTCTTTTAACATAACATTTGGTGACTTTATATCCATGTTTTCCACAATAAGTACAACAAGTATGATGCATGGAAGTAGAAGTATCTCTACAAAGAAGTTGTTATATTTAGGCACATTATTTACATAATTATAACCAAGACCATTTTTGACAAGAGGAGATCTTTGAGCTCCAAGAATTTTATCAAGATTGTCCTTTCTTTTTGTAAATTTTTTTATACAAGATGAAAGGTCATCAACCTTCTTTTTCAAAGTTTCATGATCAACAAGCATTCTTTCAAGAGACAAAATCTTTTCACAAAGAATCCTATTTACAAGGGACATGTTTTGTAAAGAGACATTTAAAACTTCTTATCAATAGATTCAAGAAGTCTTTTGTTTTCACAAAATAATTTTGAATTTTCATTCAATAACTCATTAATTTTGAATCTCATTTCATTATTTATTTTTGAAGCCTTTTTTAATTCTTCATACATTTCAACAAATAATTCACTAGGATCATCAATATCATCATCATAACAAGTAGAAGTAGAAGAAGTGGATTGTACCTCATCATTTATTGTCATAAAGCACATATTGGCTCTTTCCACATGTGTTGCTTGAAGAAGTCTCCACATATCGTGAGCGGTGTCACGTTCACTCACTCGATTGTATTCATTCACGTCCAATGCACAACTCAAGATGTCCATTAATTGGCAGTTTAAAGTTATCTTTCTTGAGTCATTCTCATCAAGTTCCTCCATAGGCTTTAGTTCCCTTGTAATTCCATCAGATTTTATTCTCACAGGCACATAGGGACCTTTCTCAATGATACTCCACAAATCAAAATTAATAGAATAAATAAAAATTCTAATTCTAGATTTTCAAAATGTATAATTAGAACCATCAAACAAACGAGGTATATTTGTAGAAGAACCTTCCATATAAGACAAATTTGATAAACTAGCCATATAATCTTTACTTCTAGGTTGTTAGAAGTTAAAAAGAAGACCTTGCTCTGATACCAAATGAAAGACCTAAGAGGGGGGTGAATTAGTTCTTTGGCTAATTATCAAAAACTTTTCTTTTTTTTGCAAATTCTTTGCCTTAATAAAAGCTCTTCTTTAAATTCACAAACTTCAAGTTTATATGTGATTTGATGGTTGAGACAAGATGATCAAACAATAACACCACGACCAATCAATCAACAACTAAGAACAAATAATAATAACACAAGTATGTAAACAAGTAATGCTATAAGGAAATAAACACACGATTTATATTGGTTCAATATCTCCAAAATCTACATCCACTACCTTGAGTCTACACTCAAGGATTTTAATCAATTCACTAAATGCTCAATCCAAGCAATTACACAATAGGTTCACCCTTCAATGGGTTTTACCACAACAACCTCCATTCAATCTAATAAACAAGGTTCACCTTTATCACAAAGAGTTTTATGTCACTAGACAATCTAGACTAATCTAATCCAAGGCTCACTCACACACGGGATTCTACACCATAACCTTGATTAATCTAGTCTATGGCTCACCCTTGTGTTTTAAGTCTCTTGACAACCTTGTACCAATCACAACAATAATGTAAAGATACAGTTTGGATGTTACCATCACTTCTTGGTGAATGAATACAATAGTTAGCACTACTTCACTTCTTGCCTTTGGAAAGGCAATTTGAGATATTTTCAAATAATTTTGATGTAAAACAAGTAGAGCTTGAAGGATTTTTAAAGTACAAAAGTTCTTTCAAAAATCTGGAGTTTATGGCTTTTATAAATTTTAAAAATTAGTTTTAACAGTCATAAAACGGCTAGTAACGGCTAGTTTATAAGAAGTTCGGACGTCCGAACTTGATCCTCCTTGTCAGAACTTGCATCAAATTTTTTCTGAAAAGACTGTTCACGTAAACCGTGTTACTGTTCACAGTTCAGAAAAAATTCAGACGACCGAATTTTTCAAACTTTGTCAAAACATATTCAAATCAATTCAAACAAGTTGAAAAACATTCTAGCCTAAAAAATAAGTCATAAAGTCCTTTTAAATTCAAAAAACTATTGATAAAAACTTGATAATTAAGGTAATTTCAAAACCATTGAAACCATTCAAGTCAAGTTTTGTGCTCTAAATTGCAACTCATAGATTCTAAGACTTAAGAGTGTAGGGTTTACAAAGTTTACCTATTAAGCACATGTAACCTACACTTCATGTCTTCAAAGCCTTCAATCACCTTGAACAAACTCTTCAATCTTCAATCACTTTGACATATTTGAGTTGGCATTGTGGCTTCAAGGCAATGAGACTTGCTTTCTTCTCAATCCAAAAATCCTATCACACAACATACAAGCATGTTAGTCCTTATCAATGTTTATCATTAATCAAAACTAATCATAACCTCATGATTTGCCCTTATGACTAACACAATTTATAACTCTTCTAGGGTATGGGGTTTAGAAATAGACTTGAAAATCACTCCTAAGAAATAATAATTGATTTTGAAACCAATTTTCTTTGAACCCGATCTGAGATCGAATTTTAAAATCGAAGTACATGATTTTTAATTGGAAACCGATTTGAAGTCGTTTGGTTTAGAAGCATAATTGAAACCAATTTTCAAACACCTCAAAAAACATAAAAAAGAATTTATTTTGAAACCCATGTTGTCTAAAATCAATTGGAGATAGAATTTTGAAACCGAAATCCATCGGTTTCTAATTAGAAACCGATCTGAAGCCCTCTAGTTTAGATATTGAATTGAAACTAATTTTTAAATGTCTCAGAAAATATAAAAAAGAATTCATTTTCTTTGAAGTCGATTTGAAATCGATTAAAAATTGAATTTTGAAACCAATATACATCAATTTCTATTTAGAAAACGATAAACAATTTCACTACAAGAAAATTGAAAATTTGCGACGAATTATTACGTGCAAATCAGTCGCAAAATATAAATTGCGACGGATTTTCGACGATTTTATTCGAATAAAACTTGAGCTTCAAAAGCACATTGTCATGAACTGAGAACTCGGAGACAAAGACTCCGGACGGCATCGTTTGCATTTGGGCTTCTATTTCACGACTCGTTCAATTTACAGAACACATTGTTCTCACGAAAGCCATTTATCCTCTAATTTCCAGCAAAGCTTTGAAAAAGACACAATTCGTTTGGCTTTCATTTTCATCAACATTTTAATCAAAATACTAAAAGTACAATATCATCTGTATTTTACCTATTTTTCTTTTCTTTTTAAACAATAAAAGACTGCAAATACGCCAACTCTTTGCGTCTCTTTAAAATAAAATTTAATATTCCCTTTCTAAGATGAATATTATACTTTGATTCAACACAATATTAGTGGTACGCACGTAGGCAGGCGTGCATAATTCGCATCCTCTTAACAAGAAAGTTAATTTTGAAAATTAAGATACAATATTCTAAGCAAGTAAAGATTCATTTTCGTTAAATATGAAGTCTTTTAAATATTTTTTTTCTGGTCAAAACATTTAACTTTTTTTGAATTTTAAAAGTTATTTTTTAAAAATTACCCTCAACACAAATGATAAACACAACTAGAACTTTCATCGTAAGAGGCAAAAATCTCTATTAACCTATACAAAGAGGTCTCTAAAATATTGAGGAGGGAGAATTTAGAAATATATGACTATGAATCTATACCCGCTATAAAAAAAATCACAAATTTTCACCACTTTGTCCCCAAGTTCCATCCATGCCAAAAATATAATTTTCTCATTTTTATTACATTAATAAAATTAATTAAATATAAAAAAACACTATTTTTTTCTTAATCTGTATAAAAAGTGTTAAACTGCATTCTATTTTGAAACAAAAAAGTAATGAATATTTAATTTTGGATGAAAAGACTAATAATTTAATGATGGAATCCACTGGATTAGGTGCCGGAATGGCCAAATGAACCAAGTAAATTCTGAGACCTGCATATGCACCATACGTTTGACAAGAAAACTTCAAATAGAGATAATAGTACAATGCTATCCATTTTATTTCAGAAACTATTAATTCAAGTAAAACAGGTTTTCTATATAGAGTGTTATTTTTTCTCGCCAATTGCATTGATATAAGTGTGAATTTATTATATACTAAGCTTTGGGCGGAAATCAGAGGCTACAAAGGACTTGGTGAATTCATCGGTGCAAGCCATCCGGATACGTTCAGGAGTAGCAGGATTGTCAAGAGGAAACCAATCGTGGTGGCCTACTTCTGCCCTGGCAGAGATGATTGCATCTTTGATAGCAAAGAAGACAGATGAGGCAAGGAAGAAAGGAGGTTCTCCCACAGCTTTAGATGAATGGATGGCTTTGTCATTCGGAGCACCCTACATACAAGAGAAAAAAAGGGTGGTGAGTAAAATTAAGAATCTGTCAATTTGTACAGAAGACATGTCATTCCAAAAGTCGACGCGCTATCATAATGTAGCATGGGGAATTTCTCTCCCCCCGTCCCCCCCTTTTTATTTTCTTTTAAATACTGGCGTACTGGGATGATATTGGTATGTATCAAAGAATATTCAAAAAGCAGGCGACTAAGAGGAGATAATCCAAGTATGCCTGTGTAAACAGTAATCTCACACTCGCACTGTATAGAGCTTTGAGACACTGGGAAACAAGAAGCAAGAGTATACCTGTGTGGACCTAATTCTAATTAATCTAAAGCAAGAGTATACGTGTGTGCTCTTTATGCAACCATATTCATCCCACAGTTTAACAAATTTGATAATCTAATCTCTGACGAGACATTAGAGCACCGATTTGGTCAACAATTGAAGGTGGGAAGGAAGAGAAAGATAAAGCAGTTGTTTTTTCTTGTTAATATTAAGGATGATCTTGGCATCCGGAGTTTAAAAGAAGAGAGTTGCATATAACCACCCCTCCGGTTCAAGAGAAGTTCCCCTTGGAATATAACCCGCATGCATTTTTTGCCAGTGTGCAAAAATGTCATATGGGGACTACTAAGAAGACACTTCAAGGACATGCCATGGAGAATATAACGAGGCCAGTTGATCGATAAGGCTATGAGTGGATTGTCCAGGGGTATCACAAGTAGAGGAGGGGCAGAAGAAACTCAATATAGACTTGGATTATGCCCAACATTACATTAGGAAATGACCACAAGGTCTATGTAGACAGATTTACCTGACATTTTGTATCAGTCGGGTGATTTTCACTTATGATATTATTCAATTAACATAGGAATCTTTGGCACAAAAATAAACCTGCGGTTGAACTGTTAATTCAAGGATCCTCTTCATTTACCAGCAAAATTCAGTGCACAAAATTCTGAAAATAACAGGCATAATATTCTTTGATGAGGAGTAACTGTTTACCTTCAAAAGGGAAACACTGAACTTCAAGGGCACATCATTAACAGAAGGAATTTTGTAATTTCCAGGACCACATGTGAATAAGCAACCAGGAGGGATCCACTTGTGTGCTGCATCTCCCCATTTTAATTCTTCCAAGGCTACCCATCCAAGACCTTGAACAAATGCTCCTTCAATCTGCATTTCAGTACATGAAATCAATTCACATCATTAACTTTTAAGATTAATGCAATAGCTGAGCTCTACCTATAACAAAGTAAGCCATCAGCACTATTCGTGAATGAGACCACCATCACCAGGGTGTATATATGATTTATCAACATACGCTATTTGCCCAGGAATTCAAAATGCAAATTATGGAGATGAAATCAGTACAGTGCTATATTTCAACGCGAAAACTGGTCATCGATGTGAAGCATCTAGAAATAGGTGCTTGCCAGCATTGAGATGATTATATGCCTGACAATCATATTTTATGAAGTTCTTTATTGTTTTACTGATATCCAATCTGGTTTCATATACGTTGATTATCATATAAAAAGAGTTTCCCAACTATGTTCCTGTGCCCTGTTTATTTGGCAGTTCTTTTCTCAATGCAAATGAATAAATGGGGGAAAAAATAAAGGAAAACTATTATAATGTCCTATACAAACTTGGTCCATATTTTCCTGCCAATAAATAGGTCCATATAAAGAAGCGCACATCTTACCTCCTTGCAACATTATTATTGCTGGTGGTACATGATTTGGTGGACCTACTGTAAAATATATAATGAAACATTTATGACCAGATGCTAAACAGAAGATAGAGCAAGAAAAAGATTAACCTGTCCAACATCAATAGCTGGATTGATAGAAAAACCAAGATCCAAAGACACATCTGCTCGCCTCGTGTGAAAATCTCCCGTTAATGTATCAATTTCAACTTCAGCAAATGCAGCCCCGTAGGTGTAATACATGAATGGCCTCCCTTTACCACTTCTCCAGTCAAAGCCGATATCAGGTGTAACATAAAACCCATGAGCAGAAAGGTCTATGCGCTCCATGTAGCAGGCACTTGCAAGCTGACAAACATTGATACACAAATGATCTATGTAATCTGATAATTATCTGAACCGCAAGTACTTAGGGAAGCTCAACATCCAAGCATAAGATGCTTAACGTGATACAAAATTTTAGCTAAATAACATTGGTCCAGAAAGTTATTCCTTGCAACAATTCATCTCTGTTTTAAAAGGAGGCTAGAAAACAGTACGAACAATATGAAGTGACAGGAAGCTTTTTCAATGGAGCCATATTGGAATATAGGAAGCATAGAATGAGATGTAGATTATGAACTTAGGCATGCCTACTACCATTGGTATCATAAGATGGGGAAAGATATAGTTTAAGTTTCCTTTTTTCAGTAGTTAAGTAAAAATAGGACAGTTATAGCTACCTTTGTAAAGACCATGCCAAAGCTATATGCCATTTGACCTTTGTAGAAAAAATTTTAATGCGAGTAATCCTTAGGTTCCCAACAAGTAATTGGACATTAAAAGAAATTATCAGCATACAGGAATTTACATGATTCTTTCAGGGAAACGACAGAAAGACATTTGTTATGAGAATTTTACAAAACATACATCAAATACCGGACAATTGATTTTATTTTGTTTACAAGAAATCGGGAAAAAGAGACAAGGATCCGACTTTTTTCCTTCAAAGGCAGAACTCAAGTCCATCTGAGGGGATTTATTTCGCCTAATCTTTGCATTCTGTTAAAGATTTAGAATCAAAAGAGTCTGACCAAGCGTTTTGAGCATGCTCTCCTTTCCATCTGAAAGGCAGGCCCATGGAGAGCTTACCGGAAAACAGTTGTCCCATCTGAGAAATAACAGTTCAACAGCACAGACTGACAAAAACCAACAAAGGATATGCCCAACAAGGTCCTATCCGTTGTAGTCAACACAAGGGCTAAAGCAACATACATGATTCTAAACCAGGAGGTCTACTAAAGAGCATAGATCCCTGGACTGGTGAACTATCCACATAGCACAGGCTGTCAAATCACAATCCACTACATTCCATAATGAGGCATTGATCATCTAATACTCCAGAAAACCCCCATCAGTTATGCACAACTATTTGTTGACTGAAATGATGCCAAGGTTCCCATGTCAATAATCTACAAGGCAAAGTTCTCTAATTCTGCTTGTCAGATTTCCCAGGTTCTAGGCCAAAAAAAGCTTCTGACCTGCTAGTCACATTCTTCCTAACAAATAGTGTGACATTAGTAACATTTGTCCTAACAAACCATAACTTAGAACTGACAGGAGAGTGTGACATTAGTAACAAATGGTTTCTTGTTCATAACACATATTATTAACTGCCGTAAAAGGTTGCAGAATAAGGAAGAGGTTTGACTATTAGAAGGGAAAACCAACGACAACCAAAAAAAACTTAAAATAAAATGAGAGAGCATGCTGAAGCTAAGTAGCAGGTACCTCAGCAAAAGAGCTGTAATTTCTGCTCGATGCTATGGGCTCCATCCTTGCTTTTATTTGTTCACAGGCATCTAGAACTGCCGCACCATACAAATCAGAACTTGCAGAAGCTGCTGTTGGAGAAGCATTCGGGACCTGAAGCACCAGAAAATTTAAAAAATGAAACATCAAGTACAAGGCAATACAAGCATGCAGGCACACAGAAGCAAGTAAAATATAAATAGGGCTTGATAATCTCACTAGAACAATAGAAACAATTTCAAAAATCTCATAAAATTGAGTGTAGTGCCATAATTATGAACTGCAAGGTCAACTTTCAGCGTAAACTATGGGTAAGTTGCAGTATACAAACATTTTGGAGACACGAATCTGCCAAAAAGAGAACAGAAGGACTCATCTTACTCAAATTAATGAGTTTTGCATATTTCTATTATATTTCACCAAGAACAGGAAAAAGGACTTTGGTTGTTAACTCACTTCAACAGAAATGGGCCACGCGTAGGTTTTCGAATTAATGAAAGGTGTTTACTTTTTGCAGCAATTGATCCAAAGGCATCTCAAAACTATTGTATTGTATGTGACTGCTTGGATTTTCAACCTTTAGTCAAATCATCAAGGAGTTACAAGTTACATTTAGCACATTACAATTCTATTCATGAATTGGTATTAATTTAGGATTTTTTTTCATCCTTAAACAATTTTCGAACCATAAATTCTAAATCCTTTCGTCATCCAAACTATGAAATCTGAAATTAATAGATTTCATATTTAAAGATCTACAATCCACCCTTTTCTAAGCCTTCCTAGATACTGGAAACCAATTGCAAACAAAATGAGTGAGACATTGCAAATTAAAAACCCTTCCTTGCATACAACAGTTAAAATGATTATTCAAGAAATATTTCTGAATACGTATTACATGTTTTTGCTCCTCCCATGAAATATATAATACACAGATGCACTTGCTATAACAGAATGAATGATTCTTGATCTGGACTATTGACCTCCTTGGAAACTTTTGCTCCTTCTAATGACACTGAAGGAATTAACCCCTTCTGAAATTTGAAAGATGACATAGAAATACAAAGCTTGTTAAGACTTTCTGCAAAAACCGAAGCACCATCTGGGAAAGGAGCCGTCTGCTGAGGGTTCACAGTTGATTACTTTTCCTCCACTTGCAAACACAGATTGGGGGGGGTGGGGGGTGGGGGGGGAACGAAAGAATTATAGCAGAACTCTGACCAGCACAGTAGAATATCATGTTATCTTAGTAACCCGATAATATTCTCATTTTGGGTTTCCCCTTTCCAGTGAGTTATTATTGAATTCTAGTTGGACTGTGATGGAAAGATAATCAGATAAGTAGTTTTTCTCAAGCGCATATTCAATGTTTTAGCAAGAATTCTTTGTTGAAAGAAATTACAAGTCTCTATTTCTTACACAATACCTTGTCAGTACTCGTCTCGGAGATGAATACAGAACTGAGAGGAATATTGAAGGAAGAGGCAGCAACTTGAGCAACCTTTGTATGCAGACCTTGCCCCATTTCAACACCTCCATGTGTGACTAATACAGTTCCATCAGTGTAGACTTGAACCAAAGCACCAGCCTACAACCATTTAGCAGATGCTTATGCTTCATAAATCTTTCAATTCTTTAAGCTTATATATGAAATGAAAGAAAAAATAGATGGATCATCAAAATTATATGGTGAATAATGGAGATATCATTGACAAATGATGTTCCTAAGTACTAAAAGGTCATCCAGAAGAAGCAAGGGTGACTTTTGCTGGGAACAGAACACCTCAGGGTACATAGAATCAAGTCATTGTATGCACTGAAGTTTCCCATCTCAACTTTCTTTATACAACGTAAGCTAGAAGTAGCAACATTTCCAAGGATAACTTGCTTCATCTTACCAGTGTCTAAGAATTAAATCCTTTTATCCCAAAAGCTCTAGTTTGCAAGGTTAGCTTGTCAACCTCTGAAAGCATTAATTAACTTGGAACCAATATTGCATTTGTGACTGAAAGTTACCTGGTTCATAAATTTTGCAGTAAAAGAAATCCCAAATTTTGTAGGAACCACTGCAATTCCACGCTTCTTCCATCTGTTATGAAGATTGAAGTCCTCAACCTCTTGGCGGGCTTTAGCAAATTCAGAAGATGCCTTCAATTCATCCCACAGGCGTTGCAATGTGAAGTTTTCAATTTTTTGACCATAATGTAATATTGATCCTTCAGTTTGGAAATTCAATTCCTGTAAAGAAACATATTATAGAATTATACTACTCAGCCAAGGATCACAGCAATGTAAATGCAGTGTTCACTTTCTATTTCTCTTTACAAATAATCAAACTTGTCACTAACCACCAAAAACTAACCCTAATTTCTTCTGGGCTTTTCTTCACTTCCATGGCTATTCTGTGGATCCAATTTTCAGCAATGAGCATGCCTTGTGGCCCACCAAATCCCCGAAAAGCAGTGTTACTGGGGATATTAGTGAAGCAAACCCTTCCTTTAATTCTGACATTGGGAATCTCATAAACATTGTCGGAATGGAACATAGCTCTTTCAAGTACAGCAAGTGATAGATCAAGTGAATTTCCACCATTATTAAATATTTCAAGATCCAATGCAAGAACCTTCCCTTCATTTGTAAAACCAACCTACACAAATTTTCAAGGACAGAATCAGACAAAAGTGATCTCAATCATAAAAGTGAATTCGTATAAGTTGTCTCTGAAGTACCATTTGCAACTCAGCAACAATAACTGATCTCCAATAGCATTTTTTCTTCTTTCAACCCTAATAATGTTCTATAATCAAGGAATAAATAGGTTATCATCTAGTTAAAACAATTTTATTGTGGCAGGTAATAAATAGTCAGCAAAATATGGTAAAACCACCAGACTGAACAATTAACTTCATGCCTTCACTAAAGAAAGAATCATTTTATGCAAATAGAGTGCAACTAATGATTCCACTAGTTGCTTACTTTAGGTCATTGACCAAAATGAAAGTACAATTTGCACACAGAGATAGAATACATTCAGAATGCAAGAACTCTTTCATATTCCAGAAATGAAAAGTAAACAATAATCTCATTTATTCACCGGAGCAGTGCTTTAAGTAGCTCAGCCCCTAAATTCAATTTCTTTCCTGTTTTCCTTTAAAAGTTTTATTGTCTTCATAAGCAATACTCTTCAAGAGATGCTCAGTTTAAGCATTAAAAATGAAAATGGAGGAAAAAGAAGGAAAAATGACAAGACTTCACCTGCATCATAATGACTCGGAAACTTTGAATCGAATAAATCTATTATTACTCTTAAAATCAAACAGCATAAAATCAAGATAACAATTGATTTTGACAGATAATAAAACCTTGTACACTCCAAGAAAGCTATGTCGTTGACCAGTAATCATCATGTCAATATCCCTGTCCAATGTAATTTTTACAGGACGATTCAAGAGACATGATGGAACAGCCGCTGCAGCTGCAAGAAAAGCTGACCTTGTCTCTTTCCCTCCAAATCCACCACCAATTCTTTTCGTCTTGCAGACAACTTTTGACATTGGAAGGCCAAGAACATGAGAGACATACTTCTGATGCTTTTGAGGGGCCTAAAAATTAGCATTTTCAGTTGAGATCAGATATAACAGAAAATTATCTAACTGAAAGGAACCCAAGGAAAATTAAAAAAGTGAAGTGTGATAAAGATATCTGCCAAACAGAATAATGAGATAATCATAGCACTAAAACTACAGAGGTAATATGAAGGAGAACAACTGTTAAAACAAGGTCTGTGATGTTATGTAACTAGAAGGATAAAATGGTCAGAGTTCATTCTGCAGCTCGCATTGATGCTTCTCCCATGTCTGCCAAAGGTTCTTGTAGGCAAATAATAGAGGATATTCTAATATTTGATTGGCACCAAGATATCTCTGCTTGCCATTTTGGCATATTGCTGAATTTCAGCCATAAAACCAGCAAAAACGTTAAGTCCTATAACTAACTCACTCAAAATATTGCTTAAACTGCTAGTCTAACTAACCAAAGTATCAAACATTTAGTACTCAAATCACATCATAATTCAACTCTCCCTCATGTCTATACCGAACCTTCACAAATAACCATGAGAGAAAGCTAACTACTTGAGACCAGTAGAACATCTTCCTAACATCCAATTAATTATAGATGGCTTTTGACCGAGTCAGTTCTTCTCAAGCTTCTATAGGTGTTTTCTAATCCTCTAACTTTCTGCCCAAGAAAAGCCACAAGCAAAAAAGCACGAAATCTTAGCACTAAACAGCACAGAATAGATAATTCTTATTCCTTTTGTTATATTTATTTCCTGATTTCAGTATATGACAAGCAGATGACCTAAGTCCCAGGGAGCTTGGAAATAACACACAATCAAGCTCATTGCTTTGTTTATATACAACTCCATGATTTTCTCCAAATAGCCAGAATTGTTAAATGTGTATATGTTCACACCCTGTGGCACAAATGACAGCCTTGTCACTGTTCTTTAATGAAACTATACTGGACTAGAAATGGTCCATAAATAGGAAACATCTAATGTGTTCCTAACAGCCGTGGATGTACAATAATGGGAAACTGAATTGCAGGAAATAAAGACAAGTTACGAAGTTGAAGGAAGAGTTAACTTTGAGGAACTATTCATCAGATATACATCACACATCTTTGGAGAATATAATGCAGGAAGACAGGCATAGTTGCTCTTTGGACGAGTAAATAGGAATAGGAGTAAGAAACTTTACTGAGTCACAAAGAGCTTAATTATACCCATTAACACCAAAGAAACAAAATCCTAAAGTTTATCTAATTTTGGAGCCAAAAAGAAATGATTATTTAAGCTTTTACGAAACTGAGATGACAAAGGAAAGATTAACAAGAAGCTAGAAGAGCAGAAAACAAGAAAGAAGCCAACTCTCCATGTTACTTGACAAAATCTTCTTTCCTGCACAAGTTAAAAGGCAATGCATCACGGAAACTCCAATACTCATCAAACTGCTAGGATTTTGTTATTCCTTTCTGACAATCCATAAAGATCAATGAGCAGCTAGAGAAAGATAATGTTTCCAGCCATCAACAAGGCCACCATGAGGATGGATAAAATAGATTATTTAACTTTCATATTCATTTCTGCCAATCCATAAAGATGATTGAGCAACAAGCAAAAGATCACATTTCCAGCCATCAACAAGAGCACCATCAGGAAGGACAAAATAGATTATAAACTATGTATAAAATGAGTTTATGATGATATAATTTTATATAAATTCTCGCATATAGGAACCTATGGACTTGGACCAACACTTAGTATTGGTGAATTGTCACATATTTAACAGAATAGAAAGGTCTGATTTGGCATGGCTCAATATTATACGTGTGAAAATCACTTGTTTGTAAATCCATGAACTGCTATCCAAAGTTCTTTGAAATGAGTTTAGAAACTACCAGACCCAATTGCAGCAGAAAATCACAAATGACTTCCCATCAAACTAATCTAGGTAAAGCAAAGTAATAGCAGGATTATTTTAAGCTAATGTCAAATTGCTGATTTTGATTTCAGAAAGATCCGCCAAACTTGCCCTTGTGTTACAACCGACAGCTCAAACAATAATAAAGTATATAGAATGCAACAGGTACCTGTGTAGAGGAGATCATATGTATCTCATTGCCGTTATCGACTGTCCACACTAAACTGCTATGTGGCTCCAAGTAAAAGTGTTCCTGGCCTCCTACTTGAACTTTTCCCTCAATGATCTTGTCACACTCCCCTGCCTGGAAACAGAGTTCCACATCCCCTTTCCTCAAGCACTTCTCTGTATTAGGATGGAAACTGCTACACTCAAGAGCATCTTCTATTGACAGAACTGCAGGCAATTCTTCATACTCAACATGAACCCTCCTTGCAGCAAGTTCTGCATTTTCATGGGTATCGGCAGCGACAACTCCAATAACCTGCAATCACAATCACACAGTAAAGTGATTGATAGAACCAAGAAGCAAATCATTTTTGGAACATCCATGAAATTTTAGAGATGCAATATGCACTGGACCAGAATCAGGATATGTATTTGCCTCTAGCACTCTCAAAGGAGTAATTTGATACTCATTGATGCCCACTTCACCATTATAAGCTGGTAACAGCATAAACCACAAATAATAGTTATTCCAGACTTGTGAATTCGTGAAGGGATGCTTTCAAAGATATTATAAGACTGGGATCACCAATAACTGACATTGTATTGGATCTCCATACTGACAGGTTTTCCACAAGTCTCACTCCATCAATTCATTAATTCAGCAGCTTATTTTTTCCCTAATATATTAGTCTGGACCACGGTGTTATTTCCAAATTATAGAATTCTTGAACTAGCATTCTTCAATCCAGTTGTTCATGCACTTTTATTTGACTTGATCTTACATTGAAACGGGCAATAGGTTTCTGTAGCAAGGAGACAGGTTACTTTGAGGCAATAAGCTTTTGAATATCTCAAACAAGCAATAAACACTCAAGTATGTGGACAAACGACACTCTTTCATTCATTTGGACGGCAATCCTGTTATGACATTTTTACAGCAGAAATGAACTCTAACAAATAACAACTTACCTGACCCACACAGGTCACAAATTCTGAGGCAAAGAGCTCCTCATCCACAACAACTGGTCCAACCTTATTATGACCTGGCACATCCTTAGCTAAAAAGATTCCCGCAAATCCAGGTGAAGACTTGGCTCCAGAGTCATCAATGGAAAGTATACGTGCATGAGGCTTCTTACTTAGTACTAAAGCAGCAAATAAACTATTTGGAGGCATTGGAGTATCATCAGTATACTCTGCCTCCCCAGAAACCTGAAAATAAAGAAGCATAAAATAATCTAAAAAACACGGAAAAGGAAGTTCGTATGGATGAAAAGGCATGGTCAAGCGAGCAAAGAGTTGGCAAACAATCAGCATTAAAATTCAGATCAACATAAACAGGCACCCAGCACCTTTATAAGTAAGCATTCTCAAGATTTAAAGAACATATATAACTGGCATAAAAATACAACAGCATATAGATATCACATTTAAATAAAACAGTACGAACCAAGAAACAGATGAACAAACCTCCAGTTCCTACTTTTTTTATTATCAGAAGAAAATAATTGGGCAAGGTACATTTGTCCAGAGAAGACATACTAATTTAGAAGACATAATAACCATGAAGAAAAGTAATAAAAGCTTCGAAACTGAAAAGCAGAAAATACTGGAGCGCAATGTTGGGATTACGAACCAGTCATTCATCATACATTTTAGCAAACAAAATAAATAGAACAATTGCATTAGAAGAGCGGCAGCATGGCTGGCAAGTGAGACTAACTAGACATCAACCAGCTCAACAGGGACATTACTGTGCGAGATGTTAATATTGACCAAATTAGTTCAACAAGGTGCAGAGACCATATTTCCCAAATTAACATCCACTACTTATGTTCAGAAGAAACCGAAAGAGCTTAAACTGTATTCACCCAATAAAAAATATTGTGCTAATGGAAAATTATTAATCTAGCTGAACATTTTAACACATACTTAAGTTGGATATTTAGTAATTTACTCTTGCCACAACAGATCAGAGATAGATATCATTCTGCTATAAGTCCTTACTCTTCCATAATATGTATATGCATGCATAACTCATGAAAGCTGATCAATATTCAAGAAAAGAAGGGGGAAAAGAATCAAGAACATCATAAAACTAATATATTTCCCTTTATCTTCACTCCATTTTCTTCTAGTTTTCCATTTTTTCCTTTTTTTCATTTTCTGTGTTGTGTGGTGAACAGGGTTAAGACAGCTATTTTACCTGAAGTTTTGAAGAAAGATGAATTTCAGGAGATCCCACAGAAGTTCCATGTTTTCTAATTTCAAAGTCCTGGGCTCCCATAATGGATGGTCGGTAGAATGGCTGTATAGCTGATAGATGAGATGATGAAATGCTCTCAAGAAAAACTTGAAGAAGAAACTAAGTGTTAGAGACTTTCTAAACTCAACCATTCCACCTGGAGCATCTTCCTTCAGCACAATCTCCTCCTCAAGAACTTTCAAAGTGTCATGCAGTAGATTGTTGTTCCAGTCCTTTCCTATCATAAATTCTTTTGTTTTATATGCAGAAAGAGAAACAGGAGCAACACCACCATAAACAATTGAAGCATCCGAAACTATCCATCTGTTATTCCTTTGTTCAAGCAAGGCTCGCATTCCAGCATTGACTATAGCAATATCATCATCCCTTCGGTGAGCTTGCTTAAATTCCTTCACAAACTCAAACTTCTGATTCCAAGGTAAAAGAACTGAGTGTAGAATTTCACTAGCCGTCAGATCCACCTTACGATAACCTAGAAAAAAATTTTCAGCTGGGCACATTCTAATACTCTCCTTGCAATCAATGATGCGGAACTTTGCTCCTGCAGCCATCCAAAGAGGATTCAGGTCTGATATTGGACTTGCAGTACAGATATTCCCACCAATAGATGCAACGTTCCTAATTTGTGTTCCAGCAAACCATTTTATCTGCCGAATGAGGGCTCTACATGATGAAGTTTCGTGGGGAGCACGCTCTGATGAAACTTTTTCTAGTTGTTTCACAAGCTCTGAAAGTTTAACAGCAACACCTATCTCCAGACCTTCATCCTTTACACTCAACTGGTTTAGCTCAGGAATATGAGCCACAGATATCAAAACTGGATACTCAATCTTTTTGAGCCTCATTTCAATACCAATCTCAGTATTACCTACAACTAATTTTGCATGTGGATATCTTGATTTAAGGTATAATACATGCTGAAGCTTCAAAGGCCTGAACCATTTCGAGTCATTTAATCCAGACAAATATAAAAAGGGTACTTTCCTCAACAAAAGCTCCGGAGGAAAAATTAGCTCTTTCTCAGTGTATGTTGTTCCATCTATCTCACTGCAAGAGATCGGTCTATAGACATTTCCACAGCACATGCCTGATTGAATTTCTTCATGATCACTCCTGGATCTCAGCACACAGAAACATGGCTTACCACTGGAAGGACAAAGAGACTCATTGCTGAAGCCTTGTGAGGATGCCTTGGTATACAACCTGTCATCAGTTTTAGAAAATACACGAAATGCATCAATAATTGGTCTATAGCCAGTGCATCGGCACAAATTTCCAGCAAGGCTTTCTTCAATCTGCTCCTCAGTGGGTGGTTCTTGAGAAGATCGTAATAAGGCATACATTGACATGACAAAACCAGGAGTACAAAATCCACATTGTGAACCATGAGCACGTGCCAATGATTCCTGCAGGATATTATTAGTGTGTGATAAGAATGCAGATGAAGCTGCAAATCTAAAAGCAGTCAAAGCACTTTATTTGACATCCAAATAGTTGACTTTTTTCACTTCTAGAGCAATATTAGATTATTTCTCTGTGACATCTCAATTGCCTAGTCATTCAGTTTTTCTTTCCTTAAAATGTACTCTTCAGCATTGGGTTTAGTTTTTTTCACAGTAAAAGCAATAATAAAACATGGAATGAGAAAATAGGAAGTATAACCTGGATTGGATGCAATCCATGCCTCCGATTCCCAACACCCTCTACAGTAATTACATGCATGCCTTCCACTGAATAAAGAGGAGCCAAGCAAGCATTGACCGCGTGGTGCCTGAAAATATGAGATGGCATGAATTTTCAGATATTACTGAAACAACTGAAGCCACCATTGATAGTAACTCCACATACGCAAATGCTGAGATTATGGGAACATTCAGAGGTATCGCATATGTAAGAGCAACTTGTATGCCAGATTTAGTATCTCAGTAAAACAGTCAAGAACATGAAACTCCAACCTACGGAACAGAATCCATGACACTGGAAGCACTATATGGTAAAATAATAATGCAAATGTGCCTCAAAGATCAAAAGATCTCAATACCCACCACGAGGATAAAAGTAGTATAAAATGTAATTTGTAAGTTTCTAAACAATTTTAAGAATACATTATGATATTCGAAGTACAGGAGGTGACAGAAATACAGTATGATATTCGAAGTACAGGAGGTGACAGAAAGGTGGAAGAACTGCAGTAGAAAACTCTATTCCATTTCAGAATTTCTGTAAGAGTATTTTGGTCTTGGCTACTAATTCAAGACTTATATCACCTTAAATAGAAGAAACCTTGTGACGTCACTACAAGGAAGTTGCTAGAACAAGAGGAAGCCAAAGAGAAACAGAAAAGAATGTACAAAGGGCTCAAGATCTCTCAAATTCTAATACAGTCACTTTCATCTCCCTGGCTGGTCACCACATAAATAAATTTTCGAGGCATGTCAGCTGATAAACGAGAGACCTTGGCCTGTGTTCAAAACACTCCTTGTCCAACAAATTACAAGCAACAGTAATGCTGATTATGTTTAGTATATGAGAGTGACGGAGTAGGAAAAAAGGCAGGAGAAAGAGAAAGAGAGACTCACACACATTTCCTCAAATAGTGATCATAATAAGAAATCATCACGGTGCAAGCTCCACAACCTCCTTCACCACACCCTAGCTTAGTGCCCGTTAAACCTATATCTGTATAACCATAACATAGTATTAGAATAGCAATATAAACAGCCAAAATATTCCAAAACTAATTCCTGAAAACAAGGGGATATGAGATCAGGAGCTTCAAGACTTCATCAGCTGAAAACATAAAGATACAGACACCCAAATAAAAAAAAAATCATACACATTGATCTCATTTTCAACAACCAGCAATAAGCCTTAATGAAGATTATGCACTTCAACTGAAGCTCAAACATAATTAACATTGTAACAAAAAATTAATAACAGAGTTCAGCCTAGACGGCAACATGCACATCCTTCTTTCCTCCTGCTTCAGTCTTATCATTTCTTATTTCATTAGCAGCAGATAAAAGTTTTCCAAAAGCAGAATATAAAAGCCTAACAGAGACAGAAAGAAGAACCCATCTCACCAAAGCACAAAGAAGTTTCTCTAGTAAGTGTTTCCACTTGATTTGACAAAGATTTATCATCAAACTACCCAAAAATTCCTCAGCCGAAATACATAATTTGAGGTGGAAACAGAATATTTTCACTAGTATCTTAGAAACCAAAAATCAATTGCAGGAAAATTTCTCCAGTAAATTACCTCTGAGATACTCAAGAAGAGTCAAGTGAGCCAATCCATCA
Organism: Rauvolfia tetraphylla; assembly: GCA_030512225.1. Taxonomy (NCBI): domain Eukaryota; kingdom Viridiplantae; phylum Streptophyta; class Magnoliopsida; order Gentianales; family Apocynaceae; genus Rauvolfia; species Rauvolfia tetraphylla. Next base: position 1,996,341 of record JAJQKT010000023.1, read on the forward strand.
GGCAAATTTCTACGAACCCCGTTAACGTACAAGATTGCTTCCTTTGACAGCTCTCCTTCAACTGATCCCATTTTATTCCCTTCTGTCAACGACCCACTTCACAATCCCTCTATCCTAAATTTTCTTTCTGGTTCTTTGATATTATCTACCTATTTATTTAAAGGCTTAAGGATTTGCAATCATCAAAGCACCCTTCGATGCTGAAATGAGACAATTTCAATCGTTATCTACTTATTATTAATTGGCTTGCGAAGGATTTGAATTGATTTTATTTTATCTTTTTTTTAAGTGAAAATTGGGCATTGATTGGATTTGAATTGATTTTGTTTTGTCTTTTTCTTGGGTGAAAATTGGACCATTGGATTGTTGATCAAGAGTTGAGATTTGATTAGAGAATTTCAATTTGATTTTGTTTTTTTTTTTTGCTTTAATTATTAAATATTTGTGTTACAAGTTTGTTAATTAAAATTTTAATGAATTTTTTAAAATAATTTTGTTTCAATAATAATTACTTTGAGACCATAATATAATTAATTAATTAATATTTTATTTTGAAAAATATGTATATGTACAAATAAATTAAAAATTAAAATTATAATACGTGCTGTAAATAAATATTATTATAACGATACATTTAACTATTTGTCTCAACCCTATGTTAATTATACAACGTAAAGACACTTAATTTTTATATGATAATTATTTTGATTTTTTCATGCGTTTCACTTCACAATATACAATTTATATTTTTTATACGCATGTCAAAATTTTCTCTCATGTATTATAAATAATTTAATTTATATTTAATTATGTAATTGTTTTATATATATAATTAATTGATATGCACTATACGTGTTATGATTTTATAAAAATTTATGAAAGTTTTTATTTATGTATTTTTTGTAAAAATAACATGTTACTATATCAATTTAAATTTAATATTAAATATTTGTGTTGCTAATATTTGTTAAAATTTGATGAATTTTTAAAAATAAAATTATTTCAATAATAATTACTTTAAGACCATGATAAAATTAAAAGTAATGTTTATTTTTTCTTAGATAAAATTAGACTCTTGGATTGTAGAATGAAGTGGTTGTGATTTGACTGTCAGTAAATTTCAATTTAATATTAATTATTAAATATTTGTGTTACAAATAGTTTGTTAATTAAACTTTTGATGAATTTTTAAAAATAATATTGTTTCAATAATAATTGTTTTGATACTATAATATAATTAATAAATAAATATTTTATTTTGAAAAATATGTATATCTACAAATAAATTAAAATTTTGATGAATTTTTAAAATAATATTTTTTCAATAATAATTGCTTTGAGACAATAATATAATTAATAAATAAATATTTTATCTTGAAAATATGTATATGTATAAATAAATTAAAAATAAAAATTATAATACATGCCTGAAATAAATATTATTATAATGACAGCATTTAACTCGTCAGATAAATTTCATGCTAAGTATACAACGTAGTACATAATTTTTATGCGATAATTATTTTAAATTTTTTGTGTGTTTCACTTCACAATATATAATGTATATTTTTGTACGCGTGTCAAAATTTTACTATATGATTACAAATAATTTAATTTATATGTAAATTATGTAATTATTTTATATATAAAATTAATTTATATGCACTATGTTATGATTTTATAAAATGTTATGAACATTTTCATTTATGTATTTTTTGTAAAAATAGCAGGTTACTGTATCAAAATTAAATTTAATATTAAATATTTATGTTGCAAATATTTGTTAAAATTGATGAATTTTTAAAATTAAAATTGCTTCAATAATAATTACTTTAAAGCACTACTGATAAAATTAAAAGTAATGTTTATTTTTTCTTAGATAAAATTGGACCCTGAATTGTTGAATGAAGGGTTGTGATTTGACTGTCACAAATTTTAATTTAATATTAATTATTAAATATTTTTGTTACAAATAATTTATTAATTAAAATTTTGATGAAATTTTTAAAATAATATTATTTAAATAATAATTACTTTGAGACCATAATATAATTAATTAATTAATATTTTATTTTGAAAAATATGTATATGTACAAATAAATTAAAAATTAAAATTATAATACGTGCCTAGAAATAAATATTATTATAATGATACATTTAACTATTGTCTAACCTATGTTAATTATACAACGTAGCACATGAATTTTTATATGATAATTATTTTGATTTTTCGTGCGTTTCACTTCACAATATACAATTTATATTTTTATACGCATGTCAAAATTTTCCTCTATGTATTATAAATAATTTAATTTATATTTAATTATGTAATTGTTTTATATATATAATTAATTGATATGCACTATACGTGTTATGATTTTATAAAAATTTATGAAAGTTTTTATTTATGTATTTTTTGTAAAAATAACATGTTACTATATCAATTTAAATTTAATATTAAATATTTGTGTTGCTAATATTTGTTAAAATTTGATGAATTTTTAAAAATAAAATTATTTCAATAATAATTACTTTAAGACCATGATAAAATTAAAAGTAATGTTTATTTTTTCTTAGATAAAATTAGACTCTTGGATTGTAGAATGAAGGGTTGTGATTTGACTGTCGCAAATTTCAATTTAATATTAATTATTAAATATTTGTGTTACAAATAGTTTGTTAATTAAACTTTTGATGAATTTTTAAAAATAATATTGTTTCAATAATAATTGTTTTGATACTATAATATAATTAATAAATAAATATTTTATTTTGAAAAATATGTATATCTACAAATAAATTAAAATTTTGATGAATTTTTAAAATAATATTTTTTCAATAATAATTGCTTTGAGACAATAATATAATTAATAAATAAATATTTTATCTTGAAAATATGTATATGTATAAATAAATTAAAAATAAAAATTATAATACATGCCTAGAAATAAATATTATTATAATGACACATTTAACTGTTGTATAGCATATGTTAAGTATACAACGTAGTACATAATTTTTTATGTGATAATTATTTTAAATTTTTGTGTGTTTCACTTCACAATATATAATGTATATTTTTGTACGCGTGTCAAAATTTTACTATATGATTACAAATAATTTAATTTATATGTAAATTATGTAATTATTTTATATATAAAATTAATTTATATGCACTATGTTATGATTTTATAAAATGTTATGAAAATTTTCATTTATGTATTTTTTGTAAAAATAGCAGGTTACTGTATCAAAATTAAATTTAATATTAAATATTTATGTTGCAAATATTTGTGAAAATTGATGAATTTTTAAAATTAAAATTGCTTCAATAATAATTACTTTAAGACCATGATAAAATTAAAAGTAATGTTTATTTTTTCTTAGATAAAATTGGACCCTTGAATTGTTGAATGAAGGGTTGTGATTTGACTGTCACAAATTTTAATTTAATATTAATTATTAAATATTTTTGTTACAAATAATTTATTAATTAAAATTTTGATGAAATTTTTAAAATAATATTATTTAAATAATAATTACTTTGAGATCATAATATAATTAATTAATTAATATTTTATTTTGAAAAATATGTATATGTACATATAAATTAAAAATAAAAATTATAACACATGCCTAGAAATAAATATTATTATAATGATACATTTAACTATTGTTTAGCCTACTATGTTAAGTATACAACGTAGTACATGAATTTTTATGTGATAATTATTTTAACTTTTCGTGCGTTTCACTTCACAATATACAATTTATATTTTTATACGCATGCCAAAATTTTACTCTATGTATTACAAATAATTTAATTTATATATAATTGTGTAATTGTTTTATATATAAAATTAATTGATGTGCACTATACGTATTATGATTTTATAAAATTTTATGAAAATTTTTATTTATATTTTTTGTAAAAATAACAGGTTACTGTATCAAATTTAAATTTAATATTAAATATTTGTGTTGCTAATATTTGTTAAAAATTGATGAATTTTTAAAAATAAAATCATTTCAATAATAATTACTCTAAGACGATGATAAAATTAAAGTATAATAATTTACCTATTAGCTACCTATATATTAAATGATTTGTTAAAGATTTACAATCATTTTGAAGTGGCTTGTTGAGGATTTGCAATCATTTTGTTTTGTCTTCATCTTGAAGTGAAATTCAGCCGTTAGATGGTCAAATGAATGGCTGAGATTTTATAATTGGGATGGCACTATATTGTGCAATATCCAATTGATTTCGCTTTGTCCTTATCTTCAGACGTTATTTTTTTGTTTGAATCTGTTATACTCCAACTACATCATTATCATGCTTTTTAGCTCCATGAGCTTTTTTGTTGATTTTTTAATTTTTTTCTACATTATTCATGAAGGGTTATTATTATAATTTATCATATGATAGATTGTGCAAGATTCTGCTAGACGCTGGAGATGGAACCAGCTGCAATTTAAGTAAACAGAGTAGCACTGCATTACTCATCAAGGAAGCAAATATAAATTATTTGGGATGAAGCTCCAATGGCTAAAAAAGAAGCCATTTAAAGCTTTTATAAATTACTTCAAGATATCATGGACAATGATAAATGAAGAAAAGCAAACCATCATAGAAGACAGTCTATTATGCTCTTCTGTTTGGCCATACTTGAAAAAGATCAAACTAACAGAAAACATACGTGCAATTGGAGATCCTAAATTTATAGACTTCCTCTTAAATGTTGGAGATGGAATGCAACCAATGGATTGTAATGACAACATCCAATTCGTTTTTTCTTGTAGTGAAACATTGATGTGGACTAACTTTTGTGTCAATTGTGTGATAAGATTGTTGAAGTAAGAAGTTTGAAGTATTATTGCCCTTGAAGCTACAATGCAAGAACAACTTCAATGAGTCAAAGTGATTGAAGATTGAAGAATTTTGTTCAAAGATGATTTAAGGCATTAAAGACTTGAAGTGTAGGTCAAATATGCTAAATATGTATATTCTTTTGTAAACCCTACACTTGTGTGTCTTGAAATCTATTGAATGCATAAGAGAGCAACAAAAACTTGTTTTGAATCGTAAATGGCTTTGAATGAACTTTTGAATGACAAGTATGTTTTTTAACCTCAAATGATCTTGAGTAAACTTTGTATGATCAAAGTGTTTTAGAACAGTTTTTGGGTTTGAAAATGTTTAAATGACTTATCTATTTATACAAAATGTTTTCAATGTTATTAAGGTTGATTTTCAAATGATTTGACAAAGTTTGATGAGTTCGAAAGCAAATTTTGACAATGATTACTGTGCTTCTAGAGAAATTCGAACACAAGTTCGGACGTCCGAACTTTTCCAAACAACTTGGCACAGTAAAGTTCGGACGAAAGTTTGGACGTCCGAACTTTTCTGAAACTAGCCGTTACTAGTCGTTTTATAGTTGTTGAAACGGATTTTTGAAATCTATAAAACCTATAAACTCAAAAATTTTTGTAAGTTTTGAATCTCTGAGAAATCTTAACATTCCAAACTCTTTAGCAAACATCAAAGCTCTCTTTTGTCTTGTACTTCCAATTGATCATTAAAGATTCCAAAGATATCAAGGTGAAGAGGTGCAACATCGTGTAATTATCTACCAAGAAAGTGGTAACATCTTACTCATTCACCATTCTTCATTTAATTGTATTTTCTACTAGCTCATTACAAGGTTTTCTTGTAAACATAAAATCCTTTAGATAAGGGTGATCCTTGAGATATTGATTCAAGGTTGTTTGTAAATATAAAATCCTTTGGTACGGTGAACCTTGTTTGTGGAATTGCAAAAGATGTTGTGAGTGTAAAACCATTGTGTGGTGAGCCTCTTATGTAATCGTTAAACTTGAGCATATAGTAGATTGATTGAAATCCTTGAGTGTAGACTCAAGGTAGTGGACGTAGATCTTGAAGAGATTGAACCACTATAAATTGCTTGTGTTTAGTAATCTTAAATTGTATATTGCTTTGACATTGATTTATCTATTCTCTCATTGAAACAAGTATACATAATCTGCTCTAGCTAAACTTGTAAAAGGAAATAGTTTTCGAAAACTAGACAAAGACTTAATTCACCCCCTCCCCTCTTAGGTCTTTCAATTGGTATCAGAGCAGGGGCTTCTTTGTGTGGTTTTACAACCTAGAAGTTAAGATCTTATGGCTAATATTTCAAACTTACCTTATCTAGAAGGATCTTCCACAAATAGACCACCTTTGTTTGATGGAACAAATTATACATTTTGGAAATATAGAGTTAAGATATATATTTGTTCTATTAATTTTGATTTGTGGAACATTGTTGAGAAAGGTCCTTACATACTAATAAAAATGAGAGCTGATGGAGTGACTTTAGAACCAAAGTCTACAGACGAATTTGATGAAAATGATTCAAAGAAAATAACATTAAATTATTAGGCCATGAGCATTTTAAGTTGTGCATTAGATGTAACTGAATACAATAGAGTTAGTAGATGTGACACTGCTCATGATATGTAAAGATTACTTCAAATAACACATGAAAGTACAAACCAGGTTAAAGAGTCAAAGCTTGCCAGGGACTATGAGCTATTCACCATTGAGCAAGGTGAGAATGTCAGTGATATGTTTACAAGATTTACTAACATTTTCAATGGTTTAAAAGCTTATGGGAAGAGCTATACAATTGGAGAGCAGAACAGAAAGATATTGGATGCTCTACCAAAATCTTGGCAACTGAAAACACTTGCTATTGAGGAATCAAAAGATTTAAAAACTTTGTCACTTGAAAAGCTCATTGGATCACTGCTTACGCATGAGATGAAGATAAAAAGACTAAATGACATAGAAGATGAAGAGAAGGGAAGAAAAGGAGTTGTACTCAAAACTTCGAATCACTTGAGTGAACAAGAAAAATCATCAAGTGAAGAAGATGAAAACAGTGGAGAAGAGGAGATAGCCATGGCTGTAAGAAAATTCAAAAGATTCTAAAAAAAGAAATTTCTCAAGAAAGGGAGAAAGCCAACCAAGAAGAGTGGACAGTCATCATCCTTCAAACCTCAATGTTTTGAATGCAAAAGCACAAAACATCTTGTTGCTGATTATCCTAAGGTTTTGGAAAGGGAAAGAGACAACAAATTAAAAAAGAAATCTGCCAAGAAGGGAAAAGAACTGGCTGGAGCTTTGGATCAACAAGAAAGTGAAGATGATAGTGAAGGAAAGGCCAACATATGCTTTATGGCAATTGATGATGAGGTACAACCTACTCCTTCTATTTCTAATTACTATGATGATGATGTTGATCCTAGTGATTTACTTGTTGAAATGCATGAAGAACTGAAAAAGGCTTCTAAAAGGAATAAAGAAATGAAAACCAAAATCAATGAGTTATTAAAAGAGAATTCAAAGTTATGTTTTGAAAATGGGAAACTTCTTGAGACCAATAATTGCCTATACATTGAAAAAGAAGTTTTAAATGTAACCATACAAAACATATCTCTTGAAAATAAAGAGCTTTGCACAAAAGTTATTTCTCTTGAAACAATACTTAATGATCATGAGATATTAAAAAAATAAAGTTAATGATCTTACATTATGCATTGAAAAATCTACAAATGGAAGAGAGAATTTAAATAAATTACTTGGTTATCAAAGATCTTCATATGTAAAACATGGTCTTGGTTACACTCATAAAAGTTATGCTCCAAAATATAAAAACTTCTTAGCTAAAGAAACTTTTAATTCTATGCCTCATACTTGTTGCACATATTGTGGCAAGCATGGACACAAAGTGTCAAAATCTTATGTGAAAAGAAAATTAAAAAATGGTGTTAAAACTATTTGGAGAATTAAAGGAATTTTTACTAACCCCCTCGGAACTAAGAAAATATGGGTACCAAAAGTCACTTTCTCAACTTTGGTGTATGTTCATTTTGCTTCATGATCAAGTGCCACAAAGTAGTTTTTGACAGTGGCTGTTCAAGACACATGATAGGAAATGCCTCACTTGTTAGTGAGCTTCAAGCAACAAGTGAAGGTTTTGTCACTTTTGGTGATAAAAAGAAAGGAAAAATATTTGGAATAGGTAATATTGGTAAAGGTTCATTCCCTCTTATTAAGCAAGTATTACTTATTGATGGTTTGAAATATAATTTACTTAGTATTAGCCAACTATGTGATAATGGATGTAAAGTAGAATTTAAAAGTGACACTTATACTATTCTTGATAGTGCAAGTAGCAAAATTATCTTTGTTGCTAATAGAGTTGGTAATGTATATGTATTGTATCTTGATGAACTTATCACAAATGATATAAAGTGTATTGTCATTCATGATAATGATGGATATTTATGGCATAGAAGATTAGATCATGTGAGCATGCATTTATTGAATAAACTTTCCACACAATAGCTAGTAAGAGGATTACCTAAAATGCATTTTGATAAAACCCGTCTTTGTGATGCTTGTCAATATGGAAAACAATCAAAAACATCCTTTAAACAAAAAAAAAATGGTTTATACCTCAAAACCTCTTGAACTTGTTCATATGGACTTGTTTGGACCAATGAGGACCACTATTCTTGGTGGTAAAAGATATGTATATGTGATTGTTGATGACTTCTCTAGATTTACATGGGTGATTTTCTTAGTTCAAAAGGATGAAACGTTTTATGAATTTGTAAAACTTTTCAAAAATATTCAAACCTCTCTTGAGTATAAACTGGTTTCTATTAGAAGTGACAATGGAAGAGAATTTTGCAATCAAGACTTTACAAATTTTGTGATGAATATGGTATAACTCATAATTTTTCACCTGCTAAAATACCCCAACAAAATGGTATTGTTGAAAGAAAACATAGAACCTTACAAGAGATGGCTAGATCAATGCTTTGTAAAAATTCTTTGCCAAAATATTTTTGGGCTGAAGCTGTAAATACTGCTTGCTATGTAATGAATAGAGTACTCTTAAGACCCTTCATAAGAAAAACACCTTTTGAACTCCTATTTGATAAAACTCCTTCAATTGTTTATTTTAAAGTATTTGGTTGTAAGTGTTTTTATCTTAAATACTAGTGATAATCTATAAAAGTTTGATAGAAAATCAGATGAAGGTGTATTTCTTGGGTATTCATCAAATAAAAAGACCTATAGAATTTATAACAAAAGAACATTATGTGTTAAAGAAACCATACATGTAACCTTTGATGAATCTAACATTTACCTTGAAAGAAGAAATGAAGATGATCTAAGTTCCTCAATGATTGATAATCAAATACATCATCAAGCATCCACATTGGAAGAACATGCCAAAGAAGAAGAAATAATAGAGTAAGAACAAGATGGTCAACCTAGCAATGATCAAGAGTTTCCAAAGGATCTAAGATATGCAAGAGGTCATCCTAAGGAGCAAATCATTGGTGATGTCTCCTAAGGAGTTAAAACAAAGCGGTACTTTATTGACAACTTTGCTCTTTTATACCATATTGAACCTAAAAACATTAATGATGCATTGTGTGATGATTTTTGGATTATTGCTATGGAAGAGAAGTTAAATCAGTTTGAAAGAAATAAAGTTTGGACTCTTGTCCCAAGATCTCATGATCATTCCATTATTGGTACAAAATGGGTATTTAGGAATAAATTAAATGAACTAGGAGAAGTTGTTAGAAATAAGGTTAGGCTTGTTACTCAAGGTTTCAACCAAGAAGAAGGCATTGATTATTATAAAACTTTTGCTCCGGTAGCTAGACTAGAATCCATAAGAATACTTTTGGCTTTTGCTTGTTTTAAAGGTTTTAAACTATTTCAAATGGATGTTAAAAGTGCATTTCTAAATGGTTTTATTGAAGAAGAGGTTTATGTAAAACAACCACCTGGTTTTATTCATGAAAAGTTTCATAATAATGTTTTCAAGGTAGCCAAGGCTCTATATGGATTGAAACAAGATCTAAGAGCTTGGTATGAAAGTTAAGTGGTTTTCTTCTTTCAAAAGGATTTGCAAAAGGAAAAGTGGATACAACACTTTTTATAAAAATCTCTAGCAATAATGATAATTTACTTGTGCAAATTTATGTTGATGACATTATTTTTGGTGCTACTAACACATCCCTTTGTGAAGAATTTGCCAAATGAATGCAAAATAAATTTGAAATGAGTATGATGGGAGAACTAAATTTCTTTCTTGGGTTGCAAATTAAGAAAACTAAGAATGGAGTCTTCATACATCAAGCAAAGTATACCAAGGAGCTATTGAAAAAATATGGAATGGATAAAGCAAAAGGGATAGGTACCCAATGAGCTCATCAACTAAACTAGATAAAGATGAAAAAGGTAAAAATGTTGATGAGAAGTCATATAGAGGTATGATTGGAAGTTTACTCTATCTCACAACAAGTAGACTAGATATTATGTTTGTTGTGTGCTTATGTGCTAGATTTCAATCTTGTCCTAAAGAATCTCATCCAATCTCTGTCAAACGTATTTTTTGTTATTTGATTGATACACATGACTATGGTCTTTGGTTTTCAAAATCTTTATCTTTTAAACTTATTGGATATTCAGATGCTGATTTTTCCGGATGCAAAGTTGAACATAAGAGTACTAGTAGTCATTGTCAATTTCTTGGTAGTTGTCTTATGTCTTGGTACAGTAAAAAACAAGCATGTGTGTCTTTGTCTACTGCTGAAGCGGAATACATTGCAACTGGTGGTTATTGTGCTCAAATATTATGGATGCAGCATACTCTACTTGATTATGGTCTTAAATTCAATTGTGTGCCAATACTATGTGATAATACTAGTGCTATCAATTTGTGCATAAATCCTATTCAACATTCTAGAACAAAGCATATAGAGATTAAGCATTATTTTATTTGTGACCATGTTGCTAAAAGAGATATATGCTTGGATTATGTAAATACAAATGATCAAATTGCTGATATATTTACCAAGCCTTTGGCTGAGGAAAGGTTTAAATATCTAAGAAGACTTAGGAATTTCAAAATTCAATTACTAATGTGTTTGTTTAAGTGTAACAAAAATAGTAAAAATTCGGATGCACAATTTGGATGCATTGAGTGAACATGGAACGTCCAAACTTTCTCCAGAAAATTCTGGACAGAAAAGTTCAGATGCATGACAGAAAGTTTCGACGTCCGAACTTTTTAAAACTGGAGAAACAGAGAAGTTTGGACGCAAGTTCGGACGCAGAACAAAAAGTTTGGTCGTCCGAACTTTGCGTCCGAACTTTCTAAAACTAGAAAAATAGAGAAGTTTGGACGCAAGTTCGGATGCAGACCAAAAAGTTTGGTCTCCAAACTTTGTGGTTACAGCGGTTTTAAAGAAACCAAATAGCCGTTACTCACAATTTCATCATCCAAACTCTCTCTCTTTTCAAATTTCTCTCTACCCATTTGCGTCCAAACCTAAATCTATCTGTAATTTTATCATTTTCACATCAAAACACTTGGATTTTTGAATTCCTAACCCTAAACACTTCTTAGATTTCACTGCTTTTCTATTAGAGAAACATTATGGTGAGAACTAAGGGACCAAATATTGAGAAAGGAAAGGGAAAAGCAAAGGATAGAGAAGGAGGACAAATTCTCAATGAACCAAGGAGAATTAGGGTTCCTCAATCATCATCTGGAGCAGAAAAATTTGTCTCCATCAAGGCTATATCAGAATTCAAAGATTGGAACAAGAAATCAAGAAAAATCATCTCTGGAAACAGAGTGGATTTTGACAAACTTTCAAATATGGGTAATGTTCTATCTTTATTTGGTAATATTGGCTTGAGCAATTTACTTGTTATTGATGAAGAATATTATCGCTCACTCATACATGAATTCTATGCAAATCTTAAAGAAGAAAGATTTGAACATGAGTGGGACAATATTATTCAATGGTATTCTTCTAGAGTGTCTCAAATAGACTTTGAATTCAATGATGCATTAGTGAATAGAATCTTTGGAGTGAGTGATATTGGAGTAAAGTATTTCTCTATAGGACAACACTGCTATATTAGAGAGCTATTTACAAATGAAAGATTTGAAGAGGATTTCACCAATGGTAGAGAGTTTAGGACCATTAGAGAAAGGGAAATTAAAGCTTTTGATGCTAGGGGAAGAGTTATGCATCATATGATAACAACCATGATTATCCCTAACTTTGGACATAAATCATTTGTTGGGAACATACATATGGTGATTATGCTTGCTTTGCATGAGCATAGGAGATTGAATTTTGGGTATATGGCACTGAAGCATAAGTTTGGAGCTAGAAAAATTGACAACAAAGCTTTACCATATGGAAGGCTTTTAACAAGAATTTTCAAACACTTTCAAGTTAAACTTCCTGTTAGAGGACAATCTTTCAAAAGGAGACAAATCTATACCAATAACTCTCTCAAAAGAATGCAATTAACCATTGATGATGAGGGAGTATGGAGAACTAGAAGAGAAACTCCTCCAAAAAGAATAGAAGCTGAAGAAAGTGAGGAAATTGAGGAAGAAGAAGATGAAGCAGATATATGGGCAAGAGAAATGAAAACAAAGAGGAGGCATGATTCAAAAAGTGAAGGGAAGCAACCTCCCTCCAAAAGAAGACTCTTTGAAGAAGAGCCAACCCCTCAGTCACATCCTAATATTGGAAAAGATCCTAGTGCTGAAGGAATTCCAAGAGGAGACACAATTCAAGAAGCATTAAACAACCACATCAAGGAGATGGAGAAAATGTATAAATTCTTTGAAACATTTGCTCCTATGGTTCTTGGAAAATTAGACGGTTTAGAGAATAGATTCAAGCACATTGAGGAATTATTGATGAAAAATACTCAAAGTGGTGAAGGGCCTTCTAAAACTCAAGAAAAAGATACAGATGATGACAGTGATGATGAAGATGATGATGATGATGATGGTAACTAAGATGATGACAGTGAACAAGCTATGTAGTCATAAAGAGGAGATCAAGAAATGCAGCAAACTGGAATTAGCCAAGAAGGAGGTCAAATTGCAAGAGCTGAAATAACAACACCATCTAATCCAACATTCAGCCAAGGAAGAGTCAAGCATGTTGCAATCAAGAAGAAATCTAGAAAGGACTCTCCATCAACATCAAAATACTGAGCATATCTTTACTCTTATCTCTATTTACTAGTTTTATTTATTTGTGATAAGCTTAGCATGACTTATGAACACTTACTAGCTTGGTTTATGCAATTTCTCTATTTTTGCTCATTAAATTTCTGCATTTTTTACTATTTTTAATGTGGCTTATGTAATAGTTTTTAATGAAGCTCAATGATGAAACCTCAGTGTTGAGAGCTTCTTCTAATGATACTTTGATCACCCCAAGCTAAATTGTTGTTATAAAAGAGGAGAAAAAGTTGATTTACAGAATTATGCAAAATTGATCCTTACTATTTTTTTAGCTATAGTTGCATATCAGTCTCATTTTCATTTCCCCATCTTTGAGTGATGACTAAAAAGGGAGAAAGATGCGCTGCAAGAATGTGTTGTAATATGTGTTATGTGTGCTGAAATGTGTGGCAATGTGTGCTACGTTTGTACTGATATGTGATATAATGTGAAAATTTGGCACATTTGGCTATATTTCTGCATTTGAAATTTAAACTGAAAGGTTATAATATGAGAGGATAGAGTTCATAAGTTTGGACATGAAATTTGGATGCAAACCAATAGTTTGGACGCATTCAAACTTTCTTGCCAAAAATATTTTTCTGATGTTCAAATTGTTGGAAAACTGTTTCAATCCTTCGTATCATATTTGAACAACCTTAGAATAGAATATTTTCAAAAATTAAACCCTTTATCTCACATATTTTAAAGTTTGGACTTGAAATTTCAAAATTTGGATGCATGAGTCAAAAGTTCGGATGCATGTTCTAAAATTCAGATGCATCCATATTTTGTTGCCAAAAAGTGCTCTTTTGTTGTTCAAATTGATTAAAATATGTTTTAATCTCTCATAATATGTTTGAACAACCTTAGGAAAGCTTATTTTCAAAAATTGCAGCTTTCATTTTACTTATTTTATAGTTCGGACTTGATATGTCAAAATTCAGATTCATAACATCTCAAGTCCAAACTTATTGAAAAATGAGCACAATCTAAAGGGGAGCATTATTAATCTTTTATGGCCTTTAATACCTCTCTTAGAAGTTTTCTTAATGCTTAAATGCTATATCTTCTATCCTGATTATTGAAAGGAAGGAGGTTAATGGAGGTTGGTTGGGTCATAGGCTCATATTAAGCCTTTTAAATGTCAATGTGCTAATTTGGTTATTATCTATCATTGACATCAATGCTTCTTTGTACTACATTGTTTAAATCCATCACATTTTGTATCAAAGTTTGTCATCATCAAAAAGGGGGAGATTGTTAGCCCTAAGGGCAAATCATGAAGTTCTAATTAAGTTTTGAATAATGACAAACATTGATGTGGACTAACTTTTGTATCAATTGTGTGACGGGATTGTTGAAGTAAAAAGTATGAAGTCTTATTTCCCTTGAAGCTACAATGTAAGAAGAACTTCAATGAGTCAAAGTGATTGAAGATTGAAGAATTTTGTTCAAAGATGATTTAAGGCATTAAAGACTTGAAGTGTAGGTCAAATATGCTAAATAGGTATATTCTTTTGTAAACCCTACACTTGTGTGTCTTGGAATCTATTGAATGCATAAGAGAGCAAAAAAAACTTGTTTTGAATCGTAAATGGCTTTGAATGAACTTTTGAATGACAAGTATGTTTTTGAACCTCAAATGATCTTGAGTAAACTTTGTATGATCAAAGTGTTTTAGTAAAGGTTTTTGATATTGAAAATGTTTAAATGAATTATCTATTTATACAAAATATTTTCAATATTATTAACGTTGATTTTCAAATGATTTGACAAGGTTTGATGAGTTCGGATGCAAGTTCGGACGTCCAAACTTTGAAAATGATTACTGTGCTTCTAAAGAAATTCGGTTGCAAGTTCAGACGTTCAAACTTTCTCTTATAACATGGTTACTATTTTTCCAGTGAAATTTGGATGAATGTTCGTACGCATAAGGAAAAGTTCGGACGTCTAAACTTTTCCAGACAACATGGCACAATAAAGTTCGGACGAAAGTTCGAACGCATAGCAGAAAGTTAGGATGTCCGAACTTTTCTGAAACTAGCCGTTTTATAACTGTTGAAACTGATTTTTGAAATCTATAAAAGTTATAAACTCAAAACATTTTGTAAGTTTTGAATCTCTGAGAAATCTTAACATTTCAAACTCTTTAGAAAACATCAAAGCTCTCTTTTGTCTTATACTTTCAATTGATCATTCAAGATTCCAAAGACATCAAGGTGAAGAGGTGCAACATTGTGTAATTATCTACCAAGAAAGTGGTAACATCTTACTCATTCACCATTCTTCATTTAATTGTATTTTCTACTAGCTCATTATAAGGTTTTCTTGTAAACATAAAATCCTTTTGATAAGGGTGATCCTTGAGATATTGATTCAAGGTTGTTTGTAAATATAAAATCATTTGGTAGGGGTGAACCTTGTTTGTGGAATTGCAAAAGAGGTTGTGAGTGTAAAACCATTGTGTGGTGAGCCTCTTATGTAATTGTTAAACTTGAGCATATAGTAGATTGATTGAAATCCTTGAGTGTAGACTCAAGGTAGTGGACGTAGATCTTGAAGAGATCGAACCACTATAAATTGCTTGTGTTTAGTGATCTTAAATTGTTTATTGCTTTGACATTGATTTATCTATTCTCTCATTGAAACAAGTATACACAATCTGCTCTAACTAAACTTGTAAAAAGAAATAGTTTTTGAAATTAGCCAATGACCTAATTCACCCGCCCCCCCAATCTTAGATCTTTCACTACTGCATCACGAAAACAACATATAACTAGGAAATATGTCCAATCAAACACAAACCAAAATTTGACTGTGATAACATCTAAATATTTTGCTCGTAAATGTTACCAAGCTTTAAACTCTCATACAACATTACATCACAAAAATATAACATAAAAACAAAAGAGACATCACACAAAGGATATATTGATTAACACCAGCATGTTCCTTAATTATGTTATCTACAACGACAAACCAGTCCCCCATCCTGCATAAACATATTCTAATTACAACCAAAATCCTGACCTCAACCTAGGTTCACAAGAACTAAGACTACCCAAAATTAAGTATCCATCACACAAGTAACAACAAACCAATCCTACGACATGCATTTTTCTCCAAAAGAACAAAAGCATCATCATTGATCAAAGAAAAAAAAGTGCAACCAATTCAAGCAAAAATAATATCATTCATTATCTCACTCAAAGCAGCTAAGACTTTCTTTAAAAACAGAAAGCAAATACTATTTCAATTACAATCGTCTCAAACACAACAAGTACATACAACAAGTACAAGCATTAAAACATGTAAAATACAAGAAAATCTAAACACAAAAAATAATTTTCATAGTTCACTAATTCTTGCTCATTGATCCTCTCACTTGAGCTTCATGTCGCCAAGTTGCAATCGGTTTTCTTCCCATTGAGTTCCCTCTAAATATTTGTACATTGAATGTCTACTCATCTTCATAGTCAAATAGAAGATGCTCTCCCTTCACAATTCCATATTCTCTCATGAATTGCTGTAGACATTTTTGTATGTAATACTTGCTGTCTATTCTTTTAATGTGAACGGTCAAAATTTCTCCATTTTTATTCTTTAGCTGCATGATGTTTGGCATACTGCCTCCTCTATGTTCAACGTGTAATACTGGAATTTCCTATTTGTTTTGTCGTAATAAATTCTATTAAAATTTGACATTATAGTTAAGTAGTTACATAATATACAAATAGAAAAAAATAAGAATTATATTCTTACCAATGTAGTTAAATGATGATCATGCTCAATCGGCCTCACAAAACCACATGGCTTATTCATCTTATGTATATAATTTTTAATGAATGTATAAATAATTAAAATATAATATCAAATAACTCAAAACAACTATAATAATTGTAATGTAAAATAATTGAAATCTGATATCAAATTACTCAAACAAAAAATCATAGAAGACCTTCGAGCAAACATAAAAATAGAAATAAAATTATATATGCAAGATTTCATCACAAATCTAGAAGAATAGCAAAAACATGCCACAAACAGAAAAAAAAAATCACTATAAATATGTTTGCATTACTTCTTCGAGTAAAAATCAGTAGAAAATCACTAGGAGCATGTTAATAAAAAATTACAATGCATGCACAATCAAAATTACATGGCCACGGTTCCACTAAAGAGCAGTATGTAAGAGTAATTTTGACCAAATCTATTAGAGAAATTTAAAGCTATTGTACATATTTAAACGTTTTCAGCTCACCGTACTCTCCTTTCACAGTTCCTGCTACAATAGAAACAAAAATAAAGAAAATATAAATGCAAGATTTTATTATAATGCAGAAGCACAGCAAACATATGCCACAAATAGAAGAAAAAAATTTAAACCTATTTTACAGATTTAATATTTTTAAGCTTACCTTGGAAGATTTGGCTCAGATTATCCTCCTTTCTCTCTTTTCGCAGTTGCTCTCACAGTAGAAAAAAAAGGGCAAAGTATTCTCTGTAAAACTTCTTCGCATTATTAATGCAGGCTTGTGTCTTCTTTTTATTATCTGACTTAAAGTTGGCCCACAAATGTTATGGGTTTGCTTAAATACTGTGTTTCTCTATTTAATTTTCTAATTTTCTATTGTTAGATTTTAATGCTGCTCAAAATTTTTAATACTTCTTTATTTCATTCAATATTCTTTATCGACTTTAAAATTAAATATATAACTTCGTAATTAAATATATGATATGTATTGTTTGTTTTATTTATAATATTTTTTTCAAATATGTTTTATATTAAATTGAGTAAAATATTTAATCATAAAAAATATACTAAATATAAAACTAAAAATGATTTATTATTAAATTTTTATCTAAGAAAATACTGGCGCATCGGACAATTAAACTAGCATATTAGTAAAAACCCAAAACCGAATTTTATATCACAAATTTCAAAGCTTTCTTTAGCACTTGTTGTGAATCTTTTGATTAGAAATTCTGACGCAAGAATCTTCTTTTTCAACTCGTCAATTGAAGTCTGTTTTTTCACATTTGGCACTTAAGGTCCGTCAGGGCAGTTTTAAAAAGCTGTCCTGTTTGAAAAATCTATAAGGCGGCTGGCCCCTAAAGACAAGGAGATCTCGTGCGGATCTGTAACTCTTTTTACGAAGATTCACTGTTAAATAATCATTTTTAATAACACTATCGCAACTGCTTTTAGGAGGATTCATTGTTAACTAATCATTTCTAATAACACTGTCATAACGAGTGGTTATAAATTAATCATTTCTTAACGCCATCATCATTCATATATAAATTTATAATTTATAATTTATAATTTATAATATATTTTTATTTTTATTATTAAACTTTCACACTATTTTTATTACACTACTACTCTTTCTAAAATTTTACTTTAATTAACTCAAATTTTTAATTTTTTGGTTTTCGTGTTTAAAGTTAAATAAATAATAAATTAATATTAAATAATATCAATTTTAAAATTTAAAATAAAATAGAACAAAAATATTAAATTTTAAATTTTTAATATTTTAAATTACTTCATTAGAATGTTACAAAAGTTGTATTACTTTCGTAAAATGTCTTAAAAATTAAAATTTTTGTAAAATATCTTGAAAGTCGCGTACAGCTTTTGTGGAGATTCACAAGGTCATGCAACATTTGTCAAAGTTGCATGATTGATTCTCCATAGAAGTCAATGCAAGTTCTTGGGCGCCTGTAACTTCTTTGGAGAATCTTGAAAGTTGCATCAATATATTTAAATTTAAATTTTTAAATATTTTCAACTATTTTTGATGAAGCTTTTTAGGTGAATAATTGTATAATATATTTTGTTTGCATATAATTTGTTTCATGCAAATCTAAATACAAATTTTAAAAAAAAATTCATTGAATCTTTATAAAAAGGATATGAGTAGAGAGAAATTGTAAGTTAGAAATGAAATAAAATTTATAATAAATATAGCAAATCCAAATATTATATATAGGAATCTCCTTTAATAATACTCCCTTCGTCTTACTTCTATTGACAATTATATGCAAATTGTTGAATTATATTATAAAAGTATATAGTATAATAAAAAAAGAAATATATAAATATGTAGGATACTTTATGTGTCAAATATAGATATATATAAATAATAAATGATGGAGATTGTGATTAATTAATAATATATATTTTCTCTATTTTAATTTAAGTGTCATTGTAAAAAATTTATTTAGTTCTAAAATAATTGTCATTGAATAAAAATTTGATTTTTTCCTTATTTAACGTCACAATAAAGTAATAATATTTTGTGTAGTTAATAATTGTACTTTCCTATTTTATAGTTTCTTATGAGGAAAGAAAATATTTAATTAAAGATAAACTAATCAATTCAATTAGTATTCTAATATGTGTGAAGATTTTTAATACATAAATACTAAATAGATGACGATTTTACCAATGTAAGATATTTTTACATAATTTTAACAATTTGATTCTTTAAACATGTTATAAGATATTCAAATTCTCTACGTGATACATATTTTATTTGTTTTCTAAATTATAACTAATTTTAATAATTTGAAATAATTGTAAGTGGATTAAAACTCAAAATCTTAATAAAAAATATTTTTTGAGAAACAAAATAGAAAAACGAAAATGAAAAAAGAAAATTGAAAAAAATGGAAAAAGATAGGCCCTTTGGTGCAGGACCCACTCGCAAAATAATGGCATCAAAGGTTCCACTTAGACTGTCAATGGGTCGGGTCTTACTTGGACCAGATTCGATAACATCAGGTACGGTATACTATTTATATCTATTTACTCAAATTCAGATTTGGACTCGATAATACATATTCTAAATGGGTATGGATACGGTACGTAATGTTCTAGACCCAGTAGACCTGAGAACGGATTAAATTTTTAATAATAAATATTTTATATACTTATTTTTTATAATTATTATATGTGTCTTGATCCAACGGTCATTTGAAATTTTCTTTAATGTATTAGATTTTTTTATTTTTAAAATTCTTATCGGGTCTATCCGGACCTGAACCTAGACCCTATCGGTTAGGGTATGGGTCTAACCTATTTAGACCAGCCGGGTAATTGAGTCGGATATGATACCCTTAATAGCCAATCGGATCCGGGTCCGTCCCAAAACCGTTTGGACCCATTAACAGTCCTAGTTCCACTCTCTTTTATTTTTTAAAATAATAATAATTTATTATTATTAATTTATTGTAAAAAATTATGGAAAGTTAAAATTATCAAAAATTATCTTGTATCAGTAAAATTATTTACGCTTAGCAATTCTCTTTTTAAAATGACGCTAAAATTGAAATAGAAAAAGTAAAATATTAAAATTTTTTATGGAAAATATTAAATAGTTTAGAATATTTGAATATACCAAGAATATTACTAGAAATAGTTGGAGGTCATTCAAGGCAATTCATTCAATCACTAAACCTAACTCACTTTCCATCTCTCTCTCTCTCCATGCACAAGAGGAGATAAAGTTTAGGAGAGAAATCATGCATTGTCATCCTTTGTTTTCTCTTCTTTTCTTCTGGGAACAACACCCAAATCCGAGAAATATTTATCTCTTCTTTCCATTGGGAATACTATATTTTTTGATTCAGAAACACGTACTTCTCAATGCATTCATCAAAGATCTGCATCACTCAATCTCATTAAACTCCAATTCTTTAATCTAAGAAAAAGTGAATTATTTTCCAAACGTAAATTTTATAATAGTCGAGCAAGTATTAGGGTTAAGTGCCTTTAACAATTAACCTACATATAACTCCGTAGTAATAAACTAGTTTGGTTAATATGCTGAGAATCATTTTTTTAGCATGTGCGGGATACCCTCCACAGCCATTAGATCAGAATCTGTTGATCCAATAGTTGTGAGAGATCAGGGGTATTTTGGAGCCAAATTTATTTTTCAAGTCCCGCCTAAATCTATCAGATCAAGAAAGGCAAATGTCACGTCACAGTTTTTACCAACTCTCGCCTAAATCTTTAATCTCTTCCATTCCGGGCTACCATTCTTCCATTCTTCCATTCTCATCTCATCTTTCTCCTCTCTTCAAGCGCAAGAACTCTTATCTCTTGAAGAAATTCTGCATTTTGGATGGATTCAATACATGTATTTTTTGTGTTTTCCTGCATGCATTGAATCTAAAAGTTGGTTATGTTTACTTATTTTCTCTTGCATGGCCAAAAAAGGAAAAGAATGATGCTCAGTTTGAATCACAACGTACTGGGAATGAGATTCTCGCAGAATCAGTCATTGAATATCAACTTGTGACTGGGAATGAGATTCTTGCGGAATCAGTCATTGAATATCAACTTGCGAATGATACTCAGTCTGAATCACAAAGTGTTGGGAATGAGATTCTTGCAGAATCAGTCGTTGAACATCAACTTTCTCTCCCTATAGGTAAAGCAACTACATTGAACAATTATTCACTCCACTGAATAATTATTCACTCTTACATGATGTATAATTATTCACATGCATATGAATAATTATTCGGTGCATGTTTTCCAGACAACGTTGAAGAACTCAAGAAACGGGAGTTCAGCATAGTAAAGGAGGCTCGTGAATTTTACACCGAATATGCTCACTGCGTGGGGTTTGCCATACAAATCAACTACGAGAAGAAAAGTACTTTGAAGAAAATCAGTACATCGATAGTTTAGTACATGAAGTATGTGTGTAACAAATAAGGTTTTAGGAAGGGCAGCAAACTAGACCCCAAGAATGAGAAAACACCAGTTAGCCATATTGAAGTTACACCCATGCTTCTGCGCAGAAGAAGCGAGGAGAGAACAGGATGTCCTGCATATATCAAAATGGGACTAGATCAGACTCAAAGTGTATATGTTATTACTAGTTGGGTTACAGATCATAACCACGATCTACACCCAAAAGAGTTTTCCTATATGCTAAAGTTGAATCACAAACTGAATGTAGTTCAAAGAGTTGTAGCTGAATTGAATGAAGATGCTGGAATTCGATTGAGGTCTTCATATGAAGTGATGTCAATGGCAGCTAGCGGCAACGAAAGCCTAGGTTTTCTTTCCTCGGACCTCAAGAACCATCTTACAAGGCGAAGACAAAAGGCTATGAGGGACATTTTCGCAGAGAAGCATATCGCAATTTCTCTTTTTACTACGACATTGAGGTTGACAGCGAGGAGATAATTGCAAATATATTTTGGGCGGACAGAAGAATGAAGATGGACTACAACTTCTTTGGGGATTCTGTCACATTTGACACAACCTACAAAACAAATAATAATTATAGACCCGTTGGTAACATACTTGCTCTTATATGAATAGTTATTTATATGAAAAAAATGGTGTTTGCCTGAAGTGAATAATTATTCACTTTGAAGTAAATAATTATTCACTCTTATGTGAAGGACTATTAACTCTTATGTGAATAATTATTCACTCTTATGTAAATGATTATTCTCTCTTAAGAGGGAATAATTAGTGAACTATGTGAATAATTATTCCACCTTAAGTGAATATTCAGATAGAGATAACTTACTCACATAAGAGTGAATAATTATCTACTACATAATGAATAATTATTCATATAAGAGTGAATAATTATTCACTATTATTCACCCTTGCTTTTGCGTAGTTTACAAATCCGAATAATTTATCTTTGACTCCGGCTAGCTCTCTTTGTAGGTTTCAACCATCACCACTAGAGTTGTATCTTCGGGGCGGCCCTATTATATGATGAGACAACAGAATAGTTTGAGTGGTTGTTCAAGTCATTCCTGAGATGCATATCAGGCAAAGTACTTGCTACTATATTTACGGATCATGATCCTGCTATGTCTGCCGCCATCAAAATTGCACTTCCTACGACGTTTCATGCTCTTTGCACATGGCACATAAAGTAGAATGCGCAAAAGAATTTGGGACAACTGTACAGCTCAAACTTTACAGATCATTTTTTTATTTAATGTACGACACATAAGACGAACTTGATTTTTACTTTGTTTGGGCAAAGATGATTGCTGATTGCTTTCTGAACGGATCCCAAAGATGGCTAGAGAGGATCTATAATTTTTGAACCCAATGGTTAGCTGTTTGGGTTAAACAGCATTTCATAGTGGGTATGCTGTCAATGCAATTGAGCGAGTCATGCAACAGTATAATTAGACATTTTCTGCAAGTAGATCACAACCTCGTTCAATTTTTCACCCATTTTAACCAGATGGTTGAACACAGACAGCATACCGAGAAGGTAAATGATTTTCAACCTCGAGACAAGTTATCAAATAACCAATTCTCCTACAGCCTCCTGGCGCAGAGTGCATCTGAGGTTTATACTCTTAATGTTTTTGCAATGTTCCATGAACAACACTAGTGGACTTTTGCGTATTTGATGGAGCCATGTAATGAGAAGAATGAGGATTGTAGCCTGGCCTACATTGTGTATAAGACACTTGATGGCTGTTATTCAAAAGTTGATGAAAGGATTGTTCTCGTTAATGACTCGAATGCTGAGAATACCATCCTCAAGTGTAGCTGTCGTCTGTATGAAACCTTGGGTCTACTCTGCCGTCATGTATTAAAGGTTATAGACGTTCTTGGCTCTTTGTGCAAAGAATCAGCTCGACCTTCCGTCCACATTTGGTGAGAAGAAACACTCAGGGTGAACGTTACCAGCTACTAACAGCTAAGATGATTTTGTTGGCAACCGCCGTCTGCATGGATGACAACGCATACAAGATTGTTGATCAGGCAATGGACGATCTATGCCAACGAACTAAATTATTTCTCTCATCTGGTCCTTGAGCCTCACCTTTCTAAAGGACGGTAGTAGCTTCAATAAAAGATCAATTACTGCACTGTGAGCGTAATTCTGTAAAAGTGAATAATTATTCACTTATTACTGAATAATTATTAATTTATTAGTGAATATTTTTTCACTCGAATAAAAATTAAGTCCTTTAATATTGCAAGAGTGAATAACTACTCGCTTATAAATGAATAATTATTCACTCTTAAGTGAATAATTATTCACTATTGAATTAAAATTCATTCCTGATTGCAAGAGTGAATAATTATTCACTCTTGAATGAAAATTTATTCATGATTGCAATAGTGAATAATTATTCATTTAATAGTGAGTAATTATTCACTGTGGAATGAAAATTTATTCCTGATGGCAAGAGTGAATAATTATTCACTCCACCTATGCATGATTGAATAATTATTAATACTAAAAGAATAATTATTCATGACTGTAATAGTGATTAATTGATCATTTCATTTACTATTTTATTCTTTGTTGACATATAGATCCACAACATCAACCCAGCTGCGACGATGGACATGTAATTGGCAAGGCCATCAAACCCAGAAATAACCCAAATAGATCGCGAAAAAGGCTACAGAGTATCCAAGAGCAGTTACGGCAGAAGAGAAAGACCTTGATCAAAAGATTGCGAAATGGAGTTCATGAGCCGAATAACACTGTCGATGTTGGTTTTATGTGAAGTTTCGTTGAACAATGTAAACGATCATTGGACATCTCCATAGTTTTATTGAACCTTGTCATATACTAAACTAATAATTATTCAATCTTCGATGAATAATCATGCATCAACGAGTGAATAATTATTCACTCTTTAATGAATAATTATTCGCTTCACGACATTTAAAGGCAATGTTTTTGTATAATTATGAAATTATAAGAAAGAATAATATTTTAGAATAATCATCACCGATGTACATTAAATCATAACTAACAATCAACAAATAATTCTATAACCGCCGCCATGCTACAGCTGCTTTCCGGATATCATCAAGCAATGCATTTTCATCTTGGCCCAATAGCCATGCCACAATCTGTCTCTGCCCGACATTGATATTTTCTAGTTTCACCCATGTGGTGTAATACTCATGCAGTAAGTGGCCAGCCCATGACTCCATTGTCCAGCGCAGAAAAACACCGTAACTGTGTAAGTTAGGCTGAACTGGAAATGCAGGGATATCCCAAGTGAACTTCTACTGCTTCATGACCATAGACAACCATGACCAACTCATTGGGGCTCTTCGCCCTAAATTCGTATTAGCCGGCCTTGTCCTCATCAATATTCTCGGGTTCATCTTTCTCAGCCGTCTGACTATCCAGACGTTTTTCCGCGTCAAATAGCTGTCTCAGCTCATCATCAATCCGATCAAGCTCTCTCTAGAGCAGCCTTTCGTGCAGCTCTTTGCCCCCTGCCCCATGTCTCCACCTATATCCATCCCATGCATCCAGGACCTTGTGGGCAGTCCACCAGCTACAGGTGTATTGGACATATTTTGGCATGCCAGACATTTTTTGTAAATAGCATATATAGAATCAAAAGTATTCATCTTGTTACTCACAGTCGGTAATGAATAATTATTCTCTATATCAAGAGTCATTATTCACTATACAATGACATTATTCACTCAATAAGGTATAATTATTAGCATAAGAGCCAATATTATTCAATCTAGAGTGAATAATTATTCTTTCTTAAGAGTGAATAATTATTTACTTCTTATTCAATAAATTATGCATGACCCATATTATCTTTTACCAGAAGGAGATGCATATTGCCGTCCAGCCAGCTACTGGACATTTTTTAAACAAACTTGCCCAAACAATTGTGCAGAAATAGCAGAATATGTTGCGGCCAGTTAAGCTCCTTTACAAATCCTAAGTCTTCTAGAATTGGGCAGTATACACCGAGTTCAATCTTTGAAGATGCTTTTTGGGCCAAAATGGTCCCTAGCTCCAAGAGAATATAGAGCTTGACAAAATTCTCCGCTGGCAAGTTTGGTCGGGAAATTGCTTCTCAAATTTCCTTAATAAAGACATGATTCTTGGGCGACGGTGACATACAGATAGTCTTGGCAAAGCTCGTAACCCTTTTGGACTTGATTGCCAAGTTGTTCTAATCAATATCTTGGCCTGAGGTTCGAAACTCATACATAGTCCGAACGTTGCTCTCCATTATTTTCAGATCATCACCATTTTTAAGAGGGAAAACTTCTCATATAGGGTCATAGCTTCGGCAGAGCTGTTCTACCATCTCTGTTTTAATGGTCATCAGCTTTAATTCGACCAGAGCTTCAAAACCAGTTGATTTAATAGCATCCATTCGTGCCTTGCACTGAGGTTTAATAGATGACACTTAACTTGAAATCTTTGAGGACCTATGTCTGTTAATCGTTGAAGGAAGGAGAAGAGGAGAAGAAGTTTTGAGAGAGAGTTGGAGAGAATTTGAGTGGTTATGTGAGCAAATGATGAATGATTATTCACTCTTATCCGGTGCAGTTAAGTGAACAGTCGTGATTTATTGAATAATTATTCACTCTTCTAATTTCCCATTTAATGAACAATCATTTTTCTTAGGAGAATAATTATTCACTCTTATCATCCGTCAGCTCAGTGAACAGTTTTTTCGCGTCAAACAATGCGTACTTTACTGTCGTGTAAAGAGAAGAAAAGGCGGGTGTCAGAGAGTGATCATGGCTTTTCAAATTTCAAACAATCTCTTAGATTTTTTGTTGACCTTCTCTGCCCAAAATGCCTCTCGTGCTTCTTAACCATTGGATCAAAAGAGGACGAATAATATCCAATCCAACGGTGAAAAACTCGTCTGCATGTGTAGAGAAAAAGCCTCTCAGCACCGTAGCCAGATTGGTAATAAACAATTCAAAAGTTCTAATGTACATGTGTGAGATTGTGCATCATTGAATAGGTTTTATGTCATAGTACTTCATGTGTGAGATTGTGCATCATTGAATAAGTTTTATGGTCATAGTACTTCATGTTTAAGAGTAAAATTGATGAATGTAATGATGGAAGTCACATGATGAAGATGATAAAAAAAACTTGACAATAAATTAAAAACTCTAATTATGAATGAAAACGAAGAAGCGTTTCTTATGCAAGATTGAAGATAGTGAAGAGAACTTATTCAAGATGATGAAGCAATCAAGAACTCTCTGAAGACATTGAATTTACACTTAGAAAAGCTCATGAAGACTTCAATGATGATAAAGATAATGTAGATGGTGCCAAGTGAATTTCCACAAAATATTCAAAAATTGCTGAAGACTTGACGACCTTGGACTAGTTCTTTGTACTCAGAGGTATCATTCTTGCACCTAATCTTTGTTGTAAATGTGTGTTAAGTCTATAAAACATAATAATAGGTCTCGTGTAATTAATGTATAATTCGAACACTTTGAAAAGTACCTATTATAATTGATGTATTTTGGGACATCTAAAAGTGCCCATCTTCTGCCTTGCTGTAAAATCTTAGAGCATTAGAAATAAAGTTTCTTTTTTATTTTTTATTTTATACACTTAAAAATGTTGCAAGACGAACCCTAGCCAATAATCAAACACGTCAAGAAATTCACGAAGCAAATTCTAAGGCCTAAATTTAATTTAGTACATTGCTACTCTAACCTCAAAGTTGAGTGTAAAATGGCAACATTACTTATCTCAATGGGCGAATTGAGGCAAAAAAAACCAATGAAGAGGTACAACACTTCATAATTAGCCTTTATATAGTAGCTATTTAATTCTACATCTCCCTCATAATTTTTATCAATAGAATTAGAGAGAGGCAGAAGTTTCAATCATATGAGGGAGAGAGGGAGAATTCAATGTAAAAGTCGGCAAATTTAGAGAGGCAGAAAGGGAGCAATTCAATTGGAGGGAGAAGGAAATTTCATGGGGGAAGTAAAAGTTTAAGGTTCGAATGTGTTCTTGGACCGAACAACTTTTTAGATGAACTTCTCTGTTTTCATTTTTTGGATGGCAGGTTGGCCTATTATAACATTTAAAAAAAGTATAATTACAATACATCTATATTGATATTTTCAACTGTTATTAATAGTTTGTACATTTTTTGTAATGGCAGTTTATTATAACGTGTATTAGAATGTAGTAATTGGTTTTGTTGGATGACATTAAATTTCTTATGGGAAAAATAAAACTATGCCATTTTGTTACATAATTGCTACGACATTTGAAAGTAATCAAATTGTACAGTAAATGAACATCATACTAGCTATGTATAATAGGCATAATTTTTTGTAGTGATTATTCCTGTATGGTTAAGTTTATGCAACTTTTTTGCGTTTGTCAAATTCCATGTGTTGAAATTGATTTTGTATAGTTTAACACAATACACACAAATAGATACATAAGTTTGACACAAAAAAATTGATAATGTAGTTCGACTCAATAGTCTACATCTAAGAGGCCATGCCCATAAAAACAATCCACTGAACTTTATCTTTCAAAAGTGCAGCAACACGTTCTCAATTCTCTCTAGTGATTCCCCTAGTGGATTTGGGAAAGCACCCTTTACCAAAGCTGCCTCAACAGTAAGAAATACAACAACCATAGTGTTGCATTCATGATTAGAAACACACCAATCACAACTTCTGCCTTTATGATTATTGAACTGTTATCCAAACGTAATTTACTTAGTCAAACTATAGCTAATAATTATTCAATAAGTGTCGATTACTTTTCAATAGCAAACCAAATAAAATAATTGTGAATTGTTATTATAACAAACTGAATTGATATTTACATATGCTAAATATTCAACATGCAACTGAATAAGTATTCGTTTCAAATTGAATTGAGCAATTATTCACTTAAGAGTAAAAGAATTATTCATAACTTGTGGAATAGTTATTCATAGTCACCTGAATAATTATTCGTTTCATTAACAATTATTTACTTAAGAGTGAATAATTATTCATCGAAACTTAAATAATCTGTGCATAAAATTTTTGGCAAAAATAGGTATTTTATTATCAAGAATACACTTTTCAAAGTTAAATAGAAGAGATCAATAAAAGATAATATCTAACATAATAATATTCATAATAAAAACAATAGATCTTTTGTTTTCATTATCCATATCCAACACACCACCACTCTTCATACCACCCACTATACCTATTACTATAATAGGTGTGAACATTGGCTGATAGATATTTCACACAACATCTTTTATCTTCGTTGATGTTGACCTTAATTGCTGAAGAACAATAGTAAAGAGAAGAGACAGGAGAGGCAAGGTGAGAGAGAAAAAAAAGTTAATCTGATAGAGATTCAAGATGAGTAATTTGATAGAAATTCAATAAAGGAGATAGATGAGAGAGTGTGTGTCAATTTTCAAGAGAGAAGATAGATGTGAAAGAGAGAGAAGTTATCAGAATGGAAGAGAGAGTGAGAAATGGGAAAAGAAAAAGACAGATTATCCTTTTTTAAAAGACATATTTAGGTGTGAGTAAAAAAAAATTAATTCATAATACCCCTGATCTCTCTCAGTTATTAGATCGAAAAATTCTGACAAAATCTGAGAAAAAGAGAAAGAATGTCTCTCTTTGTATTTATTTGATTACATGAGTAGGACTTTATATACAAGTTTTTCTAAACTAATTTTGGAAACAATAGTAGTTAAATATCCTATTTCTAAATATTTGACAACAGTAAGTTACAACTGCTAATTCCAATTTTAGGAAACTTTCCTATAACCAATTATAAAGATTTTCCAACACTCCCCCTCAAGCTGGAGAATAGGAATTTTCCATTCCCAGCTTGGAAATAATTGCTTGGAAAACTGAGTTATTTAATCCTTTTGTCAACACATCAGCTAGTTGTCCTTGTGTAGACACATAAGGAGTGCAAATCAAACCACTATCCAACTTTTCCTTGATGAAGTGTCTATCAATTTCAATGTGCTTAGTTCGACCGTGTTGCACTGGATTATGTGCTATATTGATTGCAGACTTATTATCGCAGTAGAGTCTCATTGGGCCATCCCATTTAATCTTCAAATCTTGCAGAATAATTTTCAACCAAAGTAACTCACACACGCCCTGAGCCATTGCTCGAAACTCTGCCTCGACACTAGATCTAGCCACTATACTTTATTTTTTACTTCTCCAAGTCACAAGATTCCCACCAAGAAATGTACAGTAACCAGAAGTTGACCTTCTATCTACAATGCACCCAGCATAATCAGCATCAGTGTAGGCTTCAAGTATCAATCCTCCATTTCTTTTGAACAATATACCTTTTCCTGGTGTTCCCTTAAGATATTGAAGTATTCTATGAGCCACTTACAAGTGAATATCTTTTGGACTGTGCATAAATCGACTAATCACACTCACTGCATATGCTATATCTGGTCTTGTATGAGAAAGATAAATGAGTCTTCCCACAAGGCGTTGATACATTTCCCTGTCCACTGCTGCATTTTTCTCTGCAATTCCAAGCTTGAGATTAGGATCGATGGGAGTACCTGCCGGTTTACATGCGGACTTGCCTGTTTCATTTAGAAGATCTGTAACATACTTCTGTTGAGAGATAAAAATTCCCTTCTTAGAGTGTGCAACCTCAATCCCAAGAAAATACTTCAACCTTCCCAGTGCTTTAATCTCGAACTCCTTAGCCAAGCATTGACTCAAAATTCTTTTTCTTTATCATCATTTTCGGTCACTATTATGTCATCAACATATACCAATAGAACAATAACTTTTCTTGACAAAGAATATTTAATAAAGAGTGTGTGATCCCCTTGACTTTGTTTATATCCCATAGTCAACATTACCCATGCAAATCTCCCAAACCATGCCCTTGGTGATTGCTTGAGGCCATATAATGCCTTCTTCAATTTACACACAGTATGAGCACTTAAGTTTTTTCTATAGCCAGGTGGTACTTCCATGTAAATTTCCTCCTTTAGGTCTCCATGCAAGAATGCATTCTTGACATCAAACTGTTGTAGCTCCCAACTGTAGTTAGCAGCTATTGACAACAATACTCTTATGGTATTCATTTTGGCAACTGGAGCAAAAGTTTCTAAGTAGTCAATTCTATAAGTCTGAGTATATCCTTTGGCCACTAATCTGGCCTTATATCTCTCAATTGACCCATCTGCTCTATATTTCGCCGTATATACCCACTTACAACCCACTGGTCTTTTTCCTGCTGGTAGTCTTACCAACTCCAGTCTTGTTCTTTTCTAAGGCTTCCATTTCAACATTCATAGCTCGTCTCCACTTTTCATTAGACAATGCTTCAGATAAACTGGTAGGAATGATAATAGAATTGAGGCTTACAAGGAAGGCTCTATGAGTTGGTGAGAAATTTTTAAAAGATAGAAAATTTGAAAGGGGGTTTAATGGCCGTGTTGTGCATTCTCGAGTTCCTTTCCTAACAGTAATCGGTAAGTTTAGATCATCGTTATTCACTTGAGCATCATTTTCATTTTGTAATGAATGGTTCAAAATTGTTACCTCATTCAAAGAATTTGAGTTGAATTCCTGAACCTGCGTAGGCTCTGAAACAACCACTTTCCTTCTTGAAAACACCTTGTCAAATCTCCCAGTTTTCGAAGTTGAGTGAGACACATGATTAGGGTTTAGGACTGGCAATAACTTGGATGGTGAAGAATTAATTGACTTAGGAGAAGATGACAAATCAGGAGATTCTGAATGATTTTTATGCATGGATTCATGACTGGACTCAGAACTAGAAGGTACCGAATTTATTGTCAAATCATGAGATTCTGAGTGATTTTTATGCATGGATTTAGAATTGGACTCAAAACTAGAAGGTATTGGATTTGTTGTCAAATCTAAGTTCAGAAAACTTTCCTTATCTTCTCTAGTCGAGTTCTCCCCCTGAAGATAAGGATTGGAAAAATAGGATTCGTGTTCACTAAATGTGGCATCCATGGAGACATAGAATTTCTTTGAGGAAGGATGATAACATTTATACCCTTTCTGGGTTGGTGAATAGCCTACAAAAATGCATTTTAGAGCTCTTGGATCTAGTTTTCCTCTATTTGGACCATGGACATGAACAAAGGCTATACACCCAAAAATTCTTGGAGTAAGATTGTTTGTAGTCTTTAGGTTTGGATAAAAAGATGAGAGGATATCCATAGGACTTTTGAGACCTAAAATTTTAGAAGGCAATCGATTTATAAGATAAGTTGCTGTAAGAATGGCTTCTCCCCAAAAAGTTTTTGAAACATGGTTTTGAAATAAGAGTGCTCGAGTTTTTTCAAGAATATGGCCATTTTTCCTTTCAGCTACCCCTTTTTGTTGTGGGGTTGTTACACATGATGACTCATAGACTATTCCTTCTTTCTGAAAGTATGGCGTAAGAATTTGATTGAAGTAATCCTTGGCATTATCTGACCTAAATCTTTTGATTGTGACTCCAAATTGATTTTTGATCATGGAACAAAATTTTGGAAGTATGGTACTAACATCCGATTTATGTTTAAGTAAGAGTAGTCAAGTGACACGGGTACAATCATCAATAAAAGAAACGAACCATCTTGCCTCAGAAACATTAAGAATATTAGACGGACCCCAAATATCACTATGGATGAGATAGAAAGGAACATGACTTCTTTTATTGCTAATTGGGAAAGATGCACGTTTATGTTTAGCAAACTCACACACTTCACAATGAAAATCCTCAACATTCAAATTTGTAAATAATGAGGGAAACAAGGTCTTAATAATTATAAATGAAGGATGTCCTAGGCGGGAATGATGTAGTAAAATCTTCTTTTTATTAGACAGGACAGACTCTGACATAAAGGAATACGAAACTTTGGACTGACTTGGTATCTCAAGAAAGTAGAGGCTATCTCGTTCCCTAGCCTGTCCAATCATCCTCCCCGAATTCTTATCCTGAAATACACAATAGCTACTGTTAAAAATCACATTGCAACACAAATCTTGGGTAAGTTTTTGGATGGAGATAAGACTAATAGATAATTTAGGAACATGAAGAACATTTTCCAAGGTCAATGATGAACTTATTTGGATATCTCCTACTCCAGCAACAGTTGTTAGGGATCCATTGGCTGTGACTATTTTCCTATTGCTCGGACATGGGGTATAGGTTGAGAAATGTTTGGATGAATGGGTCATGTGGTCGGTTGCTCCAGAATCAATAATCCAAGAATTGGTTAGAGTTATATCTGAAACATTAAATCCAATAGAAAGAGGAAACTTACCTGAATATACCAAAGAACAAATACCTGACTTTTCTGACATCTTATCTGAAATCGACATGTGTCTTTGACTATGTTGTTCTTCTTTGACAACGGTTTAAATCACCTATTCCAAGTAATCTGGACAGAATAATCAGCGAAAATTCGTCGTGACTTTGACAATGGTTACGACGTGGATTCGGCAGCGATTATTTTGGCAATGAAGGCCGAAATTAACAATGAATACCGGGAAACAATCCGGATAATCAGCAATTAAGGCTGAAAAAAGAAGGCAATTAAGGCCGGGAAAAAAAAATTCAGATTGAGTCTTGCTCTGATACCATGACAAAATCTGAGAAGAAGAGAAAGAATGTCTCTCTTTGTATTTATTTGATTACATGAGTAGGACTTTATATACAAGTTTTTCTAAACTAATTTTGGAAACAATAGTAGTTAAATATCCTATTTCTAAATATTTGACAACAGTAAGTTACAGCTGCTAATTCAAATTTTAGGAAACTTTCCTATAACCAATTATAAAGATTTTCCAACAAATTCCACTTCAATGGCTGTTGGGATAGTTCCGCATGTGCTTGAAAAAGAGACTGTCAGCATATTAACCAAATGACTAACAGGTGCATATCCGAGGAATAATGATACATACTAATTATATATTTATTTTTTGCCAAGATTTGGAGGAGGGTCAAAAACCGTATGAAGAATATCAAGATAGATTTGGGGCAAAATTCTTTTGAGACAATTATACTGAGGACCTACTGCCCTTGAACAACTGGTGTAAGGAAGATTATCCAAGAGATTAAAGAAACAAAACATTTACATTATACTAATTAAATTACCATCATCTCAAGGGTGCAATATTTACTTGTATACTAAAGAAAACGGCATTTGAGATTTCCCTTCTTTTGTGTTACCATATGCTTTTGGCTTAGTAGATGTAAAATTAGGAGGGCAAAGGTCGCTTGAAAGAGCTGCACACCTCTTTGTTCTTTTGTTTAAACCTCTATTACAGACAAAGCCTGCAAAAAAAGATAAAGGAAGAAATCAATGTTATCTTTTACTGAGTTCTTGAGTTTTGCTGCATCAATGTTTTTGTCGCATCTTTTTGTACGAAACTATTAAGTTTCATACCTCTATAGAAGATGTGCTGGATTTGTTTCTCTGACAAGCCTGTTGGCAAAAACAGTTGGAAAATGCTGAGTTAACCTTTTTTAGTATAAACTAGTGGACTGCTGAATTTTGAATTCAAAGATGTCCTGATCCTTCACCTTTACAGATTACTGATGTAGAGGTTCCGCAAAATAAAAGTCGTTTTCGCAAAGGTAAAAGAAGGCTAAGAGGAATGCCAATTCGCCGTGTACTCGATTCATGATCAGCAAAAACCTAACCATGTATTCCAAGTGCATCATATGACTTTAAACTGTTGGATAGTAATGGGAGCTTGAAACTGAAATGGAAGTTTAGGAAATGAATGATCTTCGTTTTACCTCGTTAACCTGGAAATAAGTTCCATTGAGTGCGAACTTTTTCTTCAATGCTGTTTGGCATGGCACCTACTCATTTATCATCAAATGAGTTATGTGATCGATAATTTTAACACAAAAAGAGAAAAAGGTATTGGTAGCACTTTGCAATTGTTTCCTCACCATGATAGTTCCATAAACTGTTTGATCTTTTTGTTCGTTGACAATGTTGTTTGCATGGCGCATGCTTTCACCTGTTGGAAAAAAAACCCAAAAGGTAACTGATCAGAGGAAAACTCCAATAAATTGAAGACCAATGCTTATGTTTCTGATGCTTAGTTTCCCGTACCTGTTAGCACGAAAAGGTATCAGCCTGGATCATCTTTCAATCGCTTGGGAAACTTGGACAAAAGTGCAAATAGAAGAATTGTCAGTTGAGCAAGCAAAAGTTGCCAAATTCTATCCCAACCTATAACTATGCCTTTCGCTTCCACTCTCTTCCCTCTTCTTTGGGAGATGTACGTGTTTTTTGCATTATATTCAATCAATAACGACGACAAATACTCACCTCTTGCAGAAGAACATGATCATCTGGAAGTTCATAACTGCATCCAAATAAGTATAGGTCAGATTCTTGAAAACTTGAGATGTAGATATATGTGTTCTTATGTGCATTACTTAGTAAGGATCTACATTTGATGATAACAACATAAAGATTGACAATTACGCTAAATGTATTCTTCGACTTTTTGTGAATCTCTTCAGATTAGGCATGGGAATTGAAGCTGCTTCAGGGGTTATAGTACACAATGCTTCAGGAGTTGCAGCAACCAATTCTTTTGAGCCGTTCGAACCCTCAGAATCAGACTTTGCTTTCTGAAGAATGTTCAATAGTTTTGATCTAAACTCTTCAGTATCAAGTCTAAGCACAGGCATTTCATCATCTTCTGAGCCACAACATAAATCTTCGATGTCTCTATCCTAAATTTCCATAGATTCTCGAGCCAGAGATGCTGGAAATTCAACAATAGGCTCACATTCAAGTCGGGACCTTGTAAAGTTACCATCAAGAAGGGGTGGTTCCATTGGTGTCGTATGCGTAGTAGGATCTTGGTCAGCTCTAGATCTTGACTTTCTCCTAAGTACTTGTTTCTCCTCTGGAGCTGGAAGCTGGAGCTTACTACTGCATTGATCATGTTGTATCATTCTTTATTCATAAAAGGAGAACTTGCTTTATTTAACTTTTCTGATATCAATGAAGCCTAAATGAGAAGTAACAATTTACCCTAATATACTATTATACATATAAAAAAAATTAAACAGAGCATTATCAACAGAGAGAGTATGTAATGCATGACAGACCTAGCAAATGCACTTGCAAAGTTCAAGCAATCTCCTCTCATAGGGCAAGCGTTACAGTTGGGGCTGGCCTTCGTGCAAAACACCTACATTTCATCGTACATACTCGATAATCACTATACTTTGTAACGAGGAAAGTAACTCAATTAAGTAACTATTATTTAGGCTGATAATGTCTTACCTTCCCAAAGGTAATCAGTTGCTAATGTAATTCATACCTGTGTTTGTAACATTATAAAATGCAAGTCAAAATGATTCCCAAACCAATTCAAAGGTGTAGTTAAAAGAATGGTATAGAAAGTACTTTCTCAATTTGGAATTGAATGACCATTTTTTTATATAAGAAAATAAACATTTAATTCTGGACTGAGAGAATACATCCTAAATTTGGTCGTCTACAGCTACTTACAGTTTCTCTGGGTCAAGCATGCAAAGACGCGGCCACAGATATACTTGGATTTTGTCCATGGATGGATACTAAGAGGGAGGACAACGTTAGTATAACCATAAATTTCTTCGAAGGAGAAAAAAAAAAGAAAAAATCAGTGGGAATAGGATAATATTTACTGCTTCAGATCATGAATCTGAACATTCTCCGGTAATGGTTCTAAAGGAACCCATCCCAAATGCACTGCTACTCGACCGACATTCGTGTCAACCTTGTAGAATAAGTAAATAGCCAATGCTGATTGGAACGAACCATGTAAAGGTACGATAATAGTTGATGTGCATGTCTAAGAAGAACTTACAGGGAAAGCATGATGACGAATTGTCAAAAGTCTAACACACTCCACACTCTTCAAGCCAAGGCCATCTATACTCAACAAGAATTCTCTACAAGCAAAACAACCGCATAATTAGATTTCATCATAACTTTTGTAATTTTATATGAACAATTGTGCAACTTTACTTGGCTTTCTCTGGTGGAACATCTCTTAGCCATTCAAGATCAAGCCGTCCGACATTTTTGTACAACTCATCAAGGAATTTCTGGAAAAACTTTGGGTCAGTAACGACTGCAGAATCAAGTTTTATGTAGCTAATAACCTCTAGCAAGGAAACCGAGAGTAAAAGAATCAATATGGTTTCATCTTTAGGCAAGATCACTTACCTTAATTTGCTCGGCAAGTAAATTGTTCTGTCCTCTTCCCTGAATTGTGTTTGATAACTCTCTAAACGATGCACGTCTAACTGCATACCAGTCAACATAATCCTCAGAATCAGCACTGGTTCCTCTTGTTCTACAATAAATTTTTCTCCATTCATCCCAATTGATTATTTTCGGATTTTTCTTCTATTCACCCTTTTTTCTCCTTGAGGCCACCTTTTCTATTGTATGGATTGGATTCTCTTCATCCTCTTCGAATTCATAATTCACATTCGGCTCAATTTGTGAGGCATAAGATTGCTTGCTATCTTCAACAGTTTTACTTCCTGTGGATTGTTGGCTCAATCCTCCTATTTCGATGTTACTTCCAATACTCTCTTGTCTTGATGCCCCTATTTCAATGGCATTTCCAGTGGATTCTTGGCTCAATCCCTCTATTTTGATGTTACTTCTACTTCCAGTGGTTTCTTGGCTCAACCCAGCTCTATTTCAATTTTACTTTTGCTGGATTCTTGGCTTGATCCTCCTATGTCAGTGTTACTTCCAAGGGTATCGTTGCTATATGCAGTGACTTCACATTCATCACCCCCGTCATGCTTAGATTGGATGGGAAATTGGGCAGCTACCGTCATAAAACTAGTACTGGAAAATTATGAAAGTGGTTTTATTGGATGTTCTGGAACAATGCGCGTAAAATTTAAGATAGTAAATTGAATCAGAAATTTACCTTGAAAGTAAGTCGGATACATTTTGAGTCAGAAAAACTCCAATCACCGAATCAAGTACTGAGCCTTTCCATTGAGAAAAACACCGATTGCCTTAGATGGTAAACATCACTTCAATAAAGTGCAACCTTTACTAAGGCGAAGGGAGGGGTTTGGAAAGAGACGTAGGCGGAGAGAGGGATGCGAAAGCAGGCGTTCCACCATTAAAACAAGACGCTACAAGTATAATGCGCATGACTTGTTTGTTATTACTCTACTGGCTAGACATTTTTTATTATCAAATATTGCACAGAAGTTCCCTAGAAAAAAACGTCACCAAAATTGTTGAAACAAGAGTTTGGACTTAATTCTACCTCAATGGGTGGAGAATTGTCCAATCCTTATATCTGGAGCATAAAATCTAAAAATAAGTGGGTAATTTAACATCGCTATAATATCATATTGAAAAATATGTTTGAATCGCATTTCAAAAGCTATCTCGAAAGAGAAAAGATTGTTCAATTTATAGATGATTAATTATTATATTAAGAAGATAATGTAAAATTTTTTAACAAAAATAATTAAAAATGAACATCGAAGCAAGAGAGAAAAATATCTTGACATGGCAAATTTTAACGTGGACAAAAAATATGCATATTTACCTTCACAAAACTGAAAAGATAATGATGGACTAGCATAAACAGATCAAGTAAGACATTTACATAATCATATCAAACCAAAAAGAAATTTTAATTCGGCTTGGTATTTTTATTAAAACTTGAAAATATAAAACAAGAGAGGGATGCGAAAGAAGGCGTTCCACCATTAAAATAAGACGCTACAAGTATAATGCGCATGACTTGTTTGTTATTACTCTACTGGCTAGACATTTTTTATTATCAAATATTGCACAGAAGTTCCCTAGAAAAAAACGTCACCAAAATTGTTGAAACAAGAGTTTGGACTTAATTCTATCTCAATGGGTGGAGAATTGTCCAATCCTTATATCTGGAGCATAAAATCTAAAAATAAGTGGGTAATTTAACATCGCTATAATATCATATTGAAAAATATGTTTGAATCGCATTTCAAAAGCTATCTCGAAAGAGAAAAGATTGTTCAATTTATAGATGATTAATTATTATATTAAGAAGATAATGTAAATTTTTTTAACAAAAATAATTGAAAATGAACATCGAAGCAAGAGAGAAAAACATCTTGACATGGCAAATTTTAACGTGGACAAAAAATATGCATATTTACCTTCACAAAACTGAAAAGATAATGATGGACTAGCATCAACAGATCAAGTAAGACATTTACATAATCATATCAAACCAAAACGAAATTTTAATTCGGCTTGGTATTTTTATTAAAACTTGAAAATATAATTACTACATATTAAAAAAATAATAGAGCGCAATAGAAAATAAGGTACAAAGTGACTAATATGCACTTTATGCTGAATTTAAAGATATAAAAGTAATATATGGTCGGATTAGTATAGTATTCATTTCAATTATCTACTTTTTTTATTGTCATCTTTTTTATTTCTTCAAATTTAAGCTTATGGGTTCTATACAATTATTATTTAGGAAAAAGATAAATGCTTTATAACTTTAAAATACGTACCTTGAATAAGATGCATACGGTCGATAAACATATCAACACGTCTCTTGAATGGTTCTCTCTGATCCTTCCAATATTTTTCCTCTTCTTCGTTGGTTTCTTCTCCGACTTGAGTTCTATCATGATTTCCCATCAAACGGTCCCATGCTCTAATCGTCCTTCTATCAAGTTCAACTTTTCCAGCCAAGGGATTCTTTTGCTTCTTGCTTTTGTAAGTAGTTAGCTGTGACTGATTTTGCAGAACAATACTTCCAAGCTCCACATCCAAGAGTTTCTTTTTCTTCCTGCCCTTGTAAGGAGTCAATTCTTTGCAATTATCAGCAAGGGACAGAAATTCTAATTTTTGTATGAGATAATCAACCCATCTTGCAGGAAATCGAAAAATTATTTTAGCATTTATCCTCATGTGTGGATATTAAAACTATCGTACAAATGTCTTCAAGATTACCCTCTTCTTCTGCTAGATGAAACTTTTGCATATTGAGTGTGGCAGTCTTATGCGATAAGACTTTTGAGATCCTCTTAGGCCTTCCAGGAGGTGAGCGGTTGAGGGATTTTGACCCTCTAATTGATTTCTCGCACTGTTTTTCCTTGAGAAACGGAAGCATAGCATCAAAATTTTGTGATTCTCCAAGTACATCCTTCGCATCCTCCAACTGAGTTTCTGCTGTTGATGAAATTGGACCATTTGCTACCGCTTTCTTGGACATCTTCCTTCTTGATTTTACAAGTTGTGAGCAATTGGGAGTTTCTGTTTCTCTAATTGATGCCTCAAACAGTTCTCCCGCAGGCAGGAGAGACATTGCATTTGTACCTTCTAGTGCTTCGGTTGCATCATTCCCTTCTTTAAAGTGAATATCTGTAATTGATGAAACTGCACCATTTCTTATTCCTCCCTCTTTCTCTAACCTCTTCATTCTTGATTTTGCGATAGCAGAT
Organism: Rauvolfia tetraphylla; assembly: GCA_030512225.1. NCBI lineage: Eukaryota > Viridiplantae > Streptophyta > Magnoliopsida > Gentianales > Apocynaceae > Rauvolfia > Rauvolfia tetraphylla. The sequence continues at coordinate 2,036,776 of JAJQKT010000023.1, forward strand.
TTTGTTCCTCTACTAGATTTTAATTCTCCAATTGATTTCTTGGGCTGTGTTTCATCAGCCAGTGGAGCTGTAGCACTAAAAGATTCAACAAGTTCAATTGAATCATTCGCGCCCTCGGACCCGACTTTTGATATTGATGCAACCCCACCATTGGCTACTGCTTTTGCTTTAAGCCTTTTGTTCCTTTTCCTTCTTGATTTCGCTATTGGCTGCATAGACAGCATGCACTTGAAAGAGGTTGGATCCATAATCGCTGCACAAAATTGCTTCATTGTGGGCAGTATCTGTCTTGCAACCAATGTTGATTCCAAGAAGTGCGGAAACACAATTGCCTTCTGACGCCTCAACCTGCTTTTCTTACAACTTTTTGGAATATCTTTCAGCAGCAACTCGCGCTTGATCGATATCTGCTTGCATTTCCACTGTTGATATCTTTTATATTGACTCACAATTATCCTTATCTCAGAAGAAAGTTCAAAGTCCTGAGGCTTGATACTCAATTCCCCAACATTCACCATAAGTGCATGTGAGACATCATGCCTGTGTATTATAGAACAAGTACCTTGAATAACATTCCCATGCCCATCCGAATCTTTAACTTGATTTTCCATATCAAAATTCAGAGCTCTTGCAACATTCAAAGGGCTCTGTTCTGGTGGGCTTGCTTCGTCCACAGAACGTTTTGGAGTTGAAGGTTCTGGAGTTAGAGGATTTGTTTGCATCTGAGATTTTCAGACCTTTTTCTTGGTTTTCTTTTGCAGTTCAGGAGTCATTTTTGGTTTTCTTTCGTCCAATATTTTTGGCCAATATTTCTTCGCCTTCAACTTGGGTCTTTGTTGTGGTTTCTCATCTATATCTATAGCAGTATTCTTTCTCTTTCTTTTGAGATTTTCAGAATGCACTGGAGAAGATTGAGTATCTGCACAGAAACAATTGAAATTATCCTCACAAAGTAAACGAAGAAACTTATCTATAAATGCAGACATCCGCAGTCAGATATAACATAATTTTGAAGAGCAAGTCCTTTTTCTTATAAAAGGATAATTTGACGAACTGATCATTTTAAGTAATAAAGGATAATTAGACGAACTGATCATTTTAAGTAATAAAGGATAATTAGACGAACTGATCATTTTAAGTAATAAAGTTCAATCATATGTTAGCAAAACTCAGGAAGCATTATATTTTGAATGGTATGGAGTAATAGTTTTTCTTCAGAGTAAATCAATAATAACTAAATTTAATCCAAAATTGTTCAAAAATCTACTACTCTGACGATAATGAACTCTTTCCTCTTACTTGATTAGTAATCAGTTGGTAACAAAAACTTGTCTAATTTCTATTAAACAAAGAAATGATATTACCGGTGATCCGTAGCTATTCTGCTTCCGGTAGTTGAGCTGCATTGCCCAGGCCGTCGTTGATCTGATTCTGACAATTTCCATCAATTGGAAACAACTGCTGTCGCATATTGCAACCTTTATTTCTCATCCTCGAATTTTCTCCCAAGTCCTTCTTACCATGTTCCACGCCGTCACTTGTATTCAGCACGTTGTACTTCGGCCTTGCTGGAGTCACTTTTACTGGTGTAAGTGGTTCCGAAGAACCCTCCTTCGGCAAACTTTCTGCCATGAAGAAGCCTTCTTTCAGCAACTTTTCTTCCATTATTCTTCTGTGAATTGGAAGAAGTAATAAGTTTTGGGATTTGGAAGATAAGAAGAAGTCGAAAGTCAAGTTTCGAAAGGATCAAAACTCTACTTCATATCATCTAAAGCTAGAACGTCGCTGACATTGAAGTATGTTTGATTAGCTCCTAGTTTTCAGCAAGAGTTTAGTTGGAAAGGATGTTAGGGTTAAAACTCTCAAAGTTATTAATAACGAAATTTAACCGTTGAGTATTTGATTGGTAGTTTGATAATTTATGCTAATTTTTTAATTCTCTCATTGTTCAAATATTGATTTTTTTAAAGAAAAATAGATAATAGTTTGGTAATTATCTAACCGTGGAATATCACTGGGCCTACCGCACCCTCCAATTTACCCCTAACTTCAATAAATATTTTCCTCTCCTACTATATCCAAAAAAAAAAAAAACTAACTAGTATTGTATAAAAGGAAAGCACTTTACTCAAAAAGGAAAAAAAAAAAAGAAATCATTACCCATAGTTTAAAGGGCCAGAAAATCAAACGTCACGAGCGAGGCTGGAAGGAGAAGACCTTGTATCAAGCAAAAAAAGAGTTATTTTGACAATCACTACTTATGCCCACGCCCTACTTTCTTTTACCGAGCTCTATATTACTACATCCAAGACAATCAACCTCTTCTGTAGCTTCTGGTGGGGTGGAGATGAGAGCAAAACCAGAAAATATGCTAAAAAGCTTGGAGAGAGCTTTGGAAACTAAAATATAAAACTGAACTTGGCTTCAAAGACTTGGAAGCTTTCCAAACTTTGGGTTAAAAGACTTGGAAGCTTTCCAAACTCTGCAATTAATGTCGGCATCTCCTTCGACGGCCTTTTCCTAACAAGCTAGCTATTGTAATTCGAGCCAAATACTATCCCATAGTGAATTTTGCTACGGCAAATCCAGGACTAATGCCGTCCTGTTCATGCTTTGAGAAATAAGATGGAGAATAGGGAATTTGCCAATCAGTGTGCACCTTTGAGAAATAGAGAAGCCAGATGACCTGATTGGTTTCTACCATGGACACTGGAATGAAGGTTTAATTAATAAATTTTTTACTCCTTATGAAGCCGAAGGAATTCTACGAGTACCGCTTCCTAACTCATGGCTACAAGACAAGATTGTATATATGGTGCTATTGAATATTATTAATTAATAATAATAAAAATAACAAGAAGAAGAACTAATTTAGAAAATTAAAAATATTTTAAGAACTAATATGACTATCTGAACCTTCTTCTCTTCCTTGTTTGTGAAGAAGAATGAATAAAAAGAAGTCCTCTCGGGAGTTCTTGAAAACTCACTCAAAAAAACAGTTTGTACAACTCTATATATAGCCAAGAGAAAATAGACCCTAAACTATATAAAGTCTAAACTACACAAACTCTAATTTAGATAAGAAGGGATGAAGTAAAAGAATACGAAGTGATATATACGCATATAGAATGATAATAAATCAAGATCTGTTATCCTTAGCAATATCTTGCTTGACAATATCCTATATCTTGTTTGTGTGTGTTACAACACCCCCCTGCAAGCCAGATAGAGGAAAGATGGAATGAAGACCAAGACGTTGAAGTAGAAAATGATATCGAGAAGAAGCCAACGCCTTGGTAAAGATATCAGCAGCTTGAGTGTGAGTGGAAATAGGTAATGGCTTGACGAGTCCGACTTGAGCTTTTTCACGAACAAGGTGGCAACCGATTTCCAAATGCTTCGCCCATTCATGAAAAGCGGGATTGGCGGAGATATGTAAGGCACTGTCATTATCACCAAAAAGAGGAATAGCTCGCAATTGTGGAACCTGCAGGTCTTTCAAAAGATGAAGCAACCATAATATTTCACATGTGGTAGACGCCATGGCACGATATTCTGCTTCAGATGAGCTACGAGATACAGTGGGCTGTTTTTTAGACTTCCAAGAGATAAGAGAAGAGCCAAGAAAGAGACAAAAACCAGTTACGGATCGACGAGTATTCGGGCAACCAGCCCAATCGGAATTAGAAAAAGCAATAAGCTGCAAAGAAGATGAGGCAGAAAATAATAACCCTAAAGTAGGATTACCTTTTAAATACCACAAAATCCTGTGAGCTGCCTTAAGATGTAAAACTGTCGGTTTCTCAAGAAATTGGCTAAGCCATTGGACGGCAAAGCTAATATCTGGATGAGTGTTGGTGAGGTAGAGAAGACGTCCAATGAGTCTGCGGTAAGGGGTGGAAGCAGACAGAAAAGCTGAGTTTGCATTAGCTGGAACATAAGAGGCATCCATGGGTGTGGATACTGGCTTGGAACCCAAAAAACCATGCTCTTCCAGTAAGTCCAAAGTATATTTACGCTGACAGAGATTGATTCCAGCATTGGAGCGAGCAACCTCTAGCCCTAGAAAGAATTTTAGTGAACCAAGGTCTTTAATCTGGAAGGTAGAATGTAAAAACCGTTTTATTTGTTGGATGGAATCAATATGATTTCCTACAATCACAAGGTCATCAACACAAACCAATATAGCCAGGAATTGATCAGAATTGTGACGCAAGAACAAGCTTGGGTCACTAGCTACTGGAAGAAATCCTTGTGAAAGAAGTCATTTTAGCAACAGGAGAAAAAGTGTCTAAGAAATCAATACCCTCTTGTTGTGTATAACCCTTAGCCACAAGACGAGCTTTGTATCTTTCCACACTATCATCAGCCTTGTATTTGATTCTGTAAACCCAGCGACATCCAATTAGTTTTGTATCGAGTGGAAGAGGTACCATACTCCAGGTTTTATTGTCCTCCAACGCCTTAAGTTCTGCATCCATGGCAGCTTTCCATACATCCTGTTTAAGGGCATCATGAAATGAGCTTGGCTCCTCATTAGTCAAGAGGGTTAATGCAAAGGTTCTGTGTCCTGGAGATAACAGCTCATAACCATGTGTCAAATGGAGTTTATGGGGAGTGCTAGAAGGCATTGGAAGCGTAGAAGCAGTCAGTAGGCTACAAGCATAATCTTTCAGATAGGAAGGAGTTTGTGTATGCCTAGATGACTGCCTTAGTATGGGAAGAGCTGGGATAAGAGCAGTGGAAGTTTCGGTGGAGGGTAAAGGAGGAGGTTGATTATCAGATTCTGCATTTGTGGAGGAAAAAACACTACAGGAGTCAAGATGGTCTGCTCCCTCATTTTCGGGTGAGGACATTAAGGAAGGTTCTAAAAAGTGTGAAGGAGAATTGTTGTGTTCTATTTCTATGCCTTTATACTCAATTTTATTACAATCTCTAACAATTTGCACACAAACACTAGACAAGTGCACCTATCGTTATGAGTAGTACAATGGCAAGTAAATTCAAATGTCGTATCCACAGGGGTGGTTAAATACCATTACTCACTTTATACTCTATTATTTAGCCTAACAAATTTTGTTTGTGAAAATGTTTTGAATAACTACTAGGAAAAAAAATCTAACTTAACTAGTTAAACCAACTTAAATCTTGCTTGTAAGAGAGAATTCAATAGAGAAAAACAATACTTAGATGGTTAATCCCCCTAGAATTACCTATGTGATAGAAATGTCCCTTGGTTGATAAATTTCACTTCTTATGTTTGATGAAATTCCAATGATAGAACTCACTCTATCTCTGGATGAAAGTTCTCTACTCTTAGATTAATTAGTTGAAATCTCTTTCTAACCAATTCAACCCAAGAATGCATTAAGAATATTGAATTTCCAATTAGATTTCTCTAATTATCAAGAAGATGTTTAGGTTTCTATCTCTAGTCACCTAAATCATCCCCATTGTTTGTGTATGGTCTATTTCACCCTTCCTTTCTCAATTCCAAGTGAAAATTTCCAGATTATGAATCAATTATATATCACCCTTCCTTTCTCAATTCCAAATGAACAAAAATCCCAGATTATGCATCAATAATCCACTCAATCAATTCAACCATTCAAACCCACAAACAATCCACAAGAAATTCGAATTAAATCAACCAAGGAAACAATTCATTCACATAGGCAAAATCTAGGGTTCATACCCATCCAAGTATTCAAAATTTTAGTTCATCAACATATTACAAATCAAAGAACATAAAACAACAAAGAAAGAGGAAGAATTGCACATTTTCATGGTTGAAATCTCCTCTCTTTTTCAAGGTTGAAGTTCTTCACGATTTTGTTGAGAAAGTTGCAGCTTTTTCCATGGATCTTCAAGTTGGATGTTCTCCTTCTTCAAGGATTCAATCTTCTCTCTTGATTTCTCTTGCAAGATTGATGGATTGGAAGAAGAATTTGGTGTGTTTTCTTGGTGTTTTTGATGTTTTCTGTCCACTCCAATCGGCTGTCTTGTTTCTGCCCTAAAGGGGTATGAAAATCTGCCCCAAAAGAGATATAAATGTAGCTTGAAAGCAGCTTCAGATCGACACAAACGGTGCCGCCTATATCACACCAAACGGCGCCGCTTGCCCCCAGTTTTGGTGCAAGTTTCTGCTGCCCGACTGTGACACTGTTTTGAATTCTAGGTGAATTCAGACCACAAAATCGGCTGATCTAGGTCTTGATGTCTTCCTGAAAGTTGTAGATAAGGATCGTATCTTTCAACATAGATTTGAATCACATCAATGGGGGATATAGAACTCAAGATATGATTATTATACCAAACTGTGTCAAAAATGGAACCCAATGTAGAACAGGTGACATTGCAGCATAAGTAGGGTAGGCAAATGAACTCTGATTGACACATATTTTACCATTATGAAAACTTCAGAATGTCCTCTATAATTGTCTAGAATACCAATTTTGCATTTGAAATCATTATAGAGGTCAAAATCCGACTTTAAATATGTCTACCAGTCTGTTTTTCCTCTGCATTTCTCTATTGTTCTTCATTATGTAAATTTCTCTTGTTTGCTTCATTTAATTCCAAATGTTCAATAATATCACCTAAAGCAAATAAGAGATAAAGGGAGTATAAATGGTGATTAAAACACCAAAATTTAACATAAAATTAAGCTCAAAATGATAATTATATAGAGCACAAATATGGAATATCAAGAATCAGTACCATTCTGAACAGAGGAATTTCTGAGTGGAGGATGTAAAGGCCATGAAGGAGTCTAGTTAATCCAATCATCTTCGAAAGATGGAGGTCCTGTAATAGGCAAACATCAGACCGGAATAAACAAAAAAAATCTAGATTTTTCAATAGCTGACTCAAGAAAACAAGATTGAACTTAAACGATGGAACATATAAAACTTCATGCAACATAATATCAGAATTAATAGAAATTGTCCCTTTGTGAGTAACGAGTAGTGTTTGACCATTAGGAAAGGTGATTGTTACTCCATTAACTTGGGAAAGGGAAGAAAAAACAGACAGACCATGTGCAGTGTGAGATGTGGCTCCAGAATCCAGAACCCATTGCATTAAACATGAACTTAGAGGTATACCTGAGTTCTCTGTGCCGGCTGTATAAGCCATGGCTTGATGCTCTATAGTTGGAGCAGAGTGAAATACCTAAGAGGAATGGTGAATTAGGTCTTTGGCTAATTATCAGGAAATTCTTTTCCCTTTTTTGCAAATCCTTTGCCTTAATAAAAGCTCTTCTTTAAATTCACAAACTTAAAGTTTATATGTGATTTGATAGTTAAGACAAGATTATTAAACTATATGACTACAACCAATCAATCAACAACTATAAACAATAATAATAACACAAGTATGTGAACAAGTAAAGCTATAAAGAAATGAACACAGATTTATAGTAGTTCGATCTCTACAAGATCTACATCCACTACCTTGAGTCCACACTCAAGGATTTCAATCGATTCACTATATGCTTAATCCAAGTAATTACACAAGAGACTCACCCTTTAATGGGTTTTACCACAACAACCTCTTTTGAATCTAATAAACAAGGTTTACTCTTATCACAAAGAGTTTTAAGTCACTAGACAACCTAGACAAATCTAATCCAAGGCTCACCCTCACCAATGGGTTTTACACAACAACCTTGATTAATCTAGTCTATGGCTCACCCTACATAAGGGTTTTATGTCTCTTGACAACCTTGTATTAATCACAACAATAGTGTAAAGATAGAGTTTAGATGTTACCAACACTTCTTGGTGGATGAATACAATTGCTAGCACCTCTTCACTTCTTGCCTTTGGAATTTTGAATTTTAATCTTTAAGCACAAGGCAATTTGAGAGCCTTTGATATAATTTTGATGTAAAACAAGTTAGAGCTTCAAGGATTTCTTTTGTGCAAAAGTTGTTTCAAAAATCTAGATTTCTAGCCTTTATAGAATTTGAAAATCAGTTAAAACGGCCATAAAATGGCTAGTAACGACTAGTTTCAGAAAATTCGGACGACCAAATTTTTGATCGAAAATTTTCGCTACAAAATTCGGACGACCGAATCTTTTCCATGCGTCCGAATCTTCTTCCGAATATTTTTGGAAGAAGAGTGATCGTGCTGAAGGCCAAAATTCGGACGACCGAATTTTTATTCATGCGTCCAAATCTTCTTCCGAATTTCTCTGGAAGAATAGTAGCAAACTTTTGCTACAAAATTTGGACGACCGAATTCCTTGGAAGCATATTCAAACTTTGTAAAATCATTTGAGATTTAACTTCCAAAGGTTTGAAAAACATTTGGTATATATAGAAAACTTATTTAGACATATATAAGTTTGAAAACCAAAATCAAATTCCTTTGATCATATAAAGTTTACTTAAAAACTTTTAGGACACAAAAACCACATTCATTAAGAAATTTATTTAAAGCCTTTTATGATCATAAGACTCATTTTATGCTCTCTTATGCATTCAATAGATTCCAAGGCTTAAGAGTGTAGGGTTTACAAAGTTTATCTATTAAGCACATGCAACCTACACTTCATGTCTTCAAAGCCTTCAATCATCTTGAACAAACTCTTCAATCTTCAATCACTTTGACATATTGGAGTTGTTCTTGCATTTTAGCTTCAAGGAAATGAGACTTCAAACTTCTTAATCCACAAATCCTATCACACAACATACAAGCATATTAGTCCTCATCAATATTTGTCATTAATCAAAACTAATCATAACTACATGATTTGCCCTTAGGGCTAACACAGAGGATGGAACAGGACTTGGAACTGCAGAATTCATTCCTTGCAGCATCTGAACCAACTGATGAATTTGCTCCTGTGAGAAGGCAAACTGATTCCTATTAGTTTGAGCAGCTTCAGTTGATGTGCTGGAAATTTGATTCACAGTCTATGACACCTTGTTTTTCCATTTGAAATTAGGAGGAAAACCGTGCTTTCTGTAACATCTATCATGAGTATGCCCAGTTTTCCCACAAAAGCTGCAAACAAGAGTTTTTTTTCTACAATGTGCCTGTGCGGTTCTTACCATTAGTGGCTGCAATTTGAAGAATTGGCGAAGCAATTGAATTGCTTGGAGTGGTTGAAACAGAGAGATCACCAATTGAAGGTAATATGGTGACCTGTAATTGCCGCTCATGTTGAACTACCATTCCAAAAATCTCCTTGATTGGTGGCAAAGGAGAAATAAGGAGAATTTGAGCACGGACTTGTGCAAAATTATCATTGAGTCCTATCAGAAACCGGATTGCATACTCCGATTCCATATAACCTCGTAAGGTTTTGAGAGCCTCACAGCGACATGCCGGTTCACAAACACATGAAGGTAAAGGCCCGAGTATGATGATTTCATCCCAAATGATTCTCAAACGAGTGTAGAAGTCTGTAACATCCAGACTACCTTGTTTAACTGAATGTAGTTCTGCCAAAAGATTTGCTAGACGCACTTGATCGCCTTTGGCATACCGGCTGCGAAGATCTTCCCAAACTTCCATTGCAGTTCCCATCCACATAATGCTTTGTGCAATGGTGGGATCCAAGGCCCGAGTAAGCCAAGCAAGGACCATGCTATTGCATTGAGTCCAAATGGCATACATTCTGTCATCTACTGGTGGCCTCTTGATACTACCATCTACGAAGCCTTTTTTGTTCTTAGCCACAAGAGCTGTCTCCATAGCTCTTGCCCAAGAATGTTAGTTTGAAGATGTGAGAATTGGTTCCACCAGCAATAGAGACGGGTTCTCATTTGTGCTCAAAAAATAGGGGCTGGTTGAAGTTATTTCTTCTCTAGCCATGACAAAATCTCAACAAAAGAGAGAAACAGAAAAAATTCAATTTTAATGCTCTGATACCATGAAGAAGAATGTATAAAAAGAAGTCCTCTCAGGAGTTCTTGAAAACTCACTCAAAAAAACAGTTTGTACAACTCTATATATAGCCAAGAGAAAAGGGACCCTAAACTATATAAAGTCTAAACTACACAAACTCTAATTTAGATAAGAAGGGATGAAGTAAAAGAATACGAAGTGATATATACGTATATAGAATGATAATAAATCAAGATCTGTTATCCTTAGCAATATCTTACTTGACAATATCATGTATCTTGTTTGTGTGTGTTTCAACAGTTTGTCCAAAGATTGACTAGTTTTTCTCCTAGAAGACGGAAGATGCAATAAGGACAATTACTTAATATGCTTCTTCCCTACATGGTATGACATCAAGACAGAAATACGGCAAGTTCAAGAACTTATGTACTATTTGTTTAACAAGAAAACGTACCATGAATGAGAAAGATACTGATACAAAGTAGCGTGGTCTCTATCTTCCTATCTACTCTTATCCGCAATATAAACGTTAAGCTTGTATAACTTTGTAATTCATAAATTGTTTTTCATTTTTAATTGATAAAACTTATTGCGAATAAAAGTTTCAAGAATTGATGACATGTTAATAAGTTTTTATTTTAAGTAAATGTTGTATTTTATTACTTATGAATTTTTTGGAAATATTATTTTTATTATACTTTTATTGAAATTTAGAACAAATAGAATAAAATATAATAATTGATAATCGACTGATATATTAAATTTTCAAACTTAAGTGACTTTAGTTTCACCTATAATTTAAGACTGTAATTAATTAAATCTTAAACCACCAATTATAGCATAGCAGAGTACGTGATTTTCATCTTGGCAACCACAAAAAGAAAAACAAAGTAAGTGTTAATAATAATTACGTGATTAACCAAAACGTGCTATCCCAAATGACATAAAAATAAGTAATTAATATTTAACTTATCAAAAATTAAATTCTTGTGTTACATGAAAACTTTACCTTCAACTTCATGATTTTATCAGTGGAAACAATAAGCTGAAATAGAAGGTATAAACCACATATATAAGCTATACAGAGGAGGACCTTAGTGTGGATATCATAATTCTAAAATGGGATCCTTGGGAGGAAAAGATCAGAGCACTTTAATTGCCAACCATACTTGTAATGTATTTTAGGAACTATATTTCCTGAATTGAACTTCCTGGTTGGCATCTGGTTGGAAGAAGTGTGTATAAAAAGAAGTTTTGTTCTTAAAAAAAAAAAGTTGTTATCATGTCATTAACTGGGATAGTTGATTTGGAACAAGAACTTATGTATTTATTTTAAAACGAAAACCAATCCTTGGCATTGAATATAGGGTTTTATCTTTAAAGTACCTTTCCTAACCTCTCCATGCTTTTTTGTTTTAGTACCTTAATATTTTCTTCTCATTGAAGTACCCTTCTTTTTCTTATTAAGATACTGTAACCTTTATACTTTTTGACTTTAGTACCTTAACCTATTTTCCTTTTGTTAAAGTACCTTATTTTTTATGATGTCATGAAAGTGTGTTTTTTAACCATTACAAATGTTGATAAAAATGTGGTTCTTGTTCATGCATAATTGTTATATTTTTTGCAGGAAATATCAATTCTTGTTAAATACAAATAAATAACTATTCTTTCTATTTTTCAACAGTAATTTGCAACTTTTAGAAATTGTTTGTAGTTTGTAACAACTATTCTTATTTTACTAACAGTTTTTACAAGCTACTAAATATTATGATTTCCCAAATTTAATATCTATTTTACTTAGTTTATTTGTGCATTGTTTGTTTAATTTCTAGTTATTTCTTTTTGCTTAATTTTTTATTTTTTGTAATTTTAATTTTTGACATTTCTTTAATTTATGAAAGTGTTTATAATATTTTTTTCTAACTTGTAAGTTTTCTGTAAATCTATGTTAGATAAATTTTGTGAGAATGTTTTTTTATGTAAATTTTAATTATGTTTAATTTTTTGATAGTTCTTTATTTTTATGCAATATTTGTGTTCGATTCAAAGTTTATAGGATTAGTGTGATTTTTTTGAGGCGTATGGGCTTTCACTTGGCCTGATATATGATAAATTGTGCTTGCGCGTAATTGATTGTGGTGGCTTTGTGTCCAGAAATCTCCACAGACAGCATGCTTGATTGCTTCGCATGTAGAGTACACATCGCTATAGGGCCAGTTGCAAATGGAGAGGTCGATACATGATTATTTTCAACAACGATTTGCTAGTTTAGACCAGTATTTGTGAGTTATTTCCGAGACGCTACATCTGTCTCCACCGCTACCTCCTCCTCCACCTTCTTTTTCGATACTTGCCTGCTGACCATCCTGTAGAATCCTAAACCAAGTTAGTTTCCTAATTCATATTAGTTTCTAGATTTCCTAATAGGATTGTTAGTTTCCTAATTCTGAATTTGGTTCCTAGTAAGATTTGATTTAGTAAATCAAATCCTAGTTGGTTTAGGCTAAGTTTAAGCTATAAATATATGTGGTGAGATGATTATTATGTAATGAGAAAGTTAGAGAGATTTCTCCTCATAAAAGGTTTAGTTATTATCTTCTCAAAATTCTTTTAGATTGATAAAATTTCTACAAGTGGTATCAGAGCCAGAAGAGAAAGGCTTTTGAAAGTTGAAATTTTTTTTCCGTTTCAGTGCTTGCAATAAAGATTAAGCATGGATTCTAAGGTTTTTACTCCTTGTTCAGTTTTTGTCTTTGATGGCAAAAATAATTTTGATCTATGGAGGCAATATATGCAAAGTTTTTTTACCATGCTCGGCGTTTGGAATATCATTGAGAAAGGTTTTGAGCAACCGTCTCCCAATGTGGAACTAACTGAAGAAGAAAAGAAAAAAATCTCCGATGATGCTTTGGTAAGATTTCATCTTTTTAATAAGGTGGAGTTACATGTGGCTCAAAAATTTGTGAATGCGAAATCGGAAAAAGAGATGTGGACCATCTTGGTAAATTCTAATAGAGGCAGTGAAGAGGTGAAGCGAATCCGGTTGCAGGCATTGAAGAAGGAGTATGAATTGGCTCTTATGCAACCTACAGAATCAGTTAGTGATTACATTGGCAAAATACAAAATCTTGTCAACAATATGAGATTCAATGGTGAGGCATTAACAGAAGCTCATGTTGTTGAAAAAATACTCCGATCCATAAACTCCAAGTTTCATACCAAGAAGATAGTTCTTGAAGCTACAAAGGACTTAGACACAATGACAGTGGCCCAATTAGAAGGTGAATTGTTATCCTATGAATTGTCCCTACATCAACAGTCAATTAGCTGCTTTGAGGAGAGGGCATTAAAAGCCCAAGTAGTCATGGAAAAGGAGGAATTTGAAACATCAAATCAAGGAGAATTTTCATCAAAGAGGTGGCCAAAATTTTCAAGGAAGAGGCCGAGGTAGAGGAAACTTCAAAGGTAGAGGCTATGGTAGAGGTAATTTTAATTATCAGCAAAATAATTTTGATAAGGATGCTCAAAATAATAGTGCTTATCAAAAGGTGGATAAGTCAAAACTACAATATTTTTACTGTAAAAGATATGGTCACATAGAGAAAGATTGTAGATTTAAAAAGGAACACATGGCACAACTTCAAGCAAAATTTGCAGAAACTTCTGTTGATAATTCTGAAGCATTATTATTTGTTTCTTCTAGGAGTAGAGGAGATAAAAAGAATGAATGGATTTTGGACTCTGGCTGTAGCAATCATATGTGTGGAAATAAAGATATGTTTGCAGAGTTAAATACTACAATTCAGAGTTCCGTAAGACTTGGAAATAATGACCAAGTAGTCTTGGAAAAGGAAAGATTGACATCACCTTAAAAGATGGGTCTTCTAATTTTATCTCAGATGTTCTTTATGTTCCTAGTCTTCATCATAATTTGCTGAGTATTGGCCAGTTATCTACCAAAGGGTACAATATTACTTTTAGTGGAGGAATTTGTACAGTTATGGACTCACAAAAGGGGCTCATTGCAAAGGTAAATATGACAGATAATCGCTTGTTTCCACTCACTATGGTATTCGATGATCATTCGTTGTGGCATATGCGCTTTGGGCACTTAAATTTTTCTAGCTTGAATTTTCTTGCTAAGAAAAAGTTGGTTTTGGGCTTACCTTCACTTGATTTTGGAGATAAAAAATGTGAGTCTTGCATTATTGGAAAGAAGCATCGAGATTCTTTTCCGAAAGATAAAGTATGGAGAGCAAATTCACCACTAGAGTTAATTCATTCTGATTTGTGTTCTGTGGAGGTTCATTCCTTTGGTGGTAAGAAGTATTTTGTCACTTTTATTGATGATTTTAGTAGGAAGACTTGGATGTATTTTCTACAACATAAATCTGAGGCTTGTGATGTTTTTAAGAGTTTCAAAGTTTATGTGGAGAAGCAAAGTGGCTATTTTATTCGGACTTTGAGAACTGATAGGGGGACAGAATTTCTTGTGTGTGATGATTTTTTGAAAAAGTATGGTATTAGGCATCAATTGACAGCTAGGTACACTCCTCAGCAGAATGGGGTTGCTGAGAGGAAAAATAGAACAATCATGGATATGGTGAGATCCATGATGCATTCTAAATATTTACCTAAAGAATTTTTGGCAGAAACTGTTGCTTGTGCTGTTTATGTTTTAAATCGATGTCCTACTAGGAGTAATGATGGAAAGACACCACAAGAACTTTGGACAGGTCACAAATCCAATATTGGTCATCTTAAAGTCTTTGGATGTATTGCATATTCACATATCCCTGATGCACTTCGAAAAAAATTAGATGATAAAGCAGAAAAGTGTATCTTTCTTGGTTATAGCCACGAGACAAAGGGGTACAAGTTGTATAATCCTAATACTAAGAAGGTCATTATTAGCAGAGATGTTACTTTTGATGAGCAAGCCGCCTAGGATTGGTCGAGCAAGTCTAAAGAGCCGGCCATGCCCTCTTACATCCCATTGAGGTCTTCAATTTTGGAAGATTCAGAATCTGCCAGACAAGATAGAGAAGAGATTGAGCAGCCAAGTAGTGTGCAGTCAGATCTTGCACAGCCATCTAGTCGTCCTCAACGAGAGCGACGTCTTCCTTCCCGTTTGCATGATTATGTTGTTGGTGATGCTGCTTTATCTAATGAAGACATTATAAATTTTGCTTTATTTACAGATTGTGATCTAGTCACTTATAAGGAGGCTGTAAATGATAATCATTGGATACGTGCGATGGATGAGGAGATTCATGCCATCGAGAAAAATAAAACTTGGGAGTTGACTACTCTTCCACCTAGTAAGCAATCCATTGGAGTCAAATGGGTATATAAGACCAAATTTAAACCTTCTGGAGAGGTGGAAAGTTTTAAAGCAAGATTGGTGGTGAAAGGATACAAGCAAAAGCCTGGCATTGATTATTTTGAGGTATTTGCCCCTGTTGCCAGACTTGATATGGTACGTATGTTTATAGCTCTTGCTGCTCAAAATTCTTGGAATATTTATCAAATAGATGTTAAGTCTGCTTTCCTGAATGGAGTATTAGAAGAAGAAGTATATGTTGAGCAACTTGATGGTTATGTTAAAGAGGGTCAAGAAGTTAAGGTTTACAGATTGAAGAAGGCATTATATGGGTTAAAGCAAGCTCCTAGAGCTTGGTCTACACGTATTGATTCTTATTTTCTTGATCATGGTTTTGAGAGATGCCCTTATGAGCATACGTTATATGTGAAGTTTAATGGTGTTGGTAATATTCTTATTGTGTGCTTGTATGTGGATGATCTTATCTTCATTGGCAACAATCCAAAATTAATTTCTGAATTTAGGGAGGCTATGATAAACCATTTTGAGATGACAGATTTGGGATTGATGTCTTATTTTCTTGGTTTAGAAGTTAAGCAATTGGATAGAGAAATTTTTATTTCTCAGAAAAAATATGCAGATGATATCTTAAAAAAATTTAGGATGGATGATGCCAAACCTATCATGACTCCTGTTGAGGAGAAATTGAAGTTAACAAAAGAAGGGACTGGAGCTGTTGTTGATGCTACTACTTATAGAACATTAGTTGGAAGTTTGAGATATTTAACTGCCACAAGGCCTGATATTACATATGGTGTTGGCTTGATTAGGAGATTTATGGAATCCCCTCGTCAATCACATTTGCAAGCAGCAAAAAGGATCTTGAGTAACCAAAGATATCTTCCCTACATTGCACCAGTCATAGAAATCAACATTACCCCCTCCCTATATTGTTTATAAACCCAATGTCTCGACTAATTTACCTCCATGACATATTTTATTGTAAAAAACCCATCAACATAACCTATCCATGTCACAAGACATAACAATTTCAAGCAACGCCTAAATAAACTTGCTTAACCTATCAAACAAAAAATATAGCCACTATATTTCACAATAACATTATCTTCTCAAAAGAATAAGCTATCAGATAATGAACATAAACCTATTGGATTACAGTTCTACAATATCCCAATATAAAACATTTGTCGCTTACCATAATTCGGAGGAGACCCATTCGTTGGACGCCGTGCATTTCATTAATCTTCACCAAGAATCGAAAGCCTGACCTTCAATTTCAATTGAATCAATTACTTCTATCAGTCTTCGGTCTGTAAATTTGGTAGTTGTGGCAGAAGTGAAGTGAGAGAGGGTGAGAGTTAGGAGATAAAATAAAGGCTTTTTACCCTTAGGTGAGATTGATTTTATAAAATGGAGGGAAAGGCTTTTGTAGACGAGTTTACCCCTCCGGAGAAAGCATGTGCAGCGTGTGTGCAGAAAGGGCCAGATTCCGCTGAGCTAGTGGTGGCTAGGGCTCTTGTGGTAGATTGTAAATAATTTAAAGATTCTTAAGGCTACAAAAACATAAAAATGGACTCTAGCACTAAAGAATAAAAAGTTTAGGGACTAGATGGACTAATTTTTCTTTTATTTATAACATAACTTAGAGAAATAAAATATTATAAGATGAAACTTATTATATTATATTTTAATATAGTATTTTAAAGCCGACCATGTAATTTGAATCTTACGGAAATCAACTTCCATTTTTTTAAATCCCTAAACTAACAAAATAAAAAAAATAATCTAAAATTTATAATAAATTTCATTTTCAATGAAACATTTCTAATTGTTATTAGGTTATAAGCTCATATTATTAACTTATTAAGTGTGTTTACCAATTAATAAAAATTCTTAATTGTATTTATATAGACAAATCATATTAACATTATATATAATTATTGTTTTACATACTTGTATACTTGAACGACTGTTAACTATAGATCACTTGTATGATATTTGATTATACTTATATAATAATAAAAAATAAGTATATATAGATCAACATATATGCTAAATATAAGTAGCAATATATATATATATATATATATATATATATATATATATATATATATATATATATATATGCATAATCAAAATACATACGTATACTAAATATATATTAGCCACAGTAATTCATCTAAATTCATCAAAGGAGATGATGTCACATTATTGGAAACTCTCTCAACCAAGGACGCCATTGTGTTCCTACTATTACTCTGAGTTTTGCATTACTTATATAGCTGAAAACTATATCCATACAGTTTCGTGGATGGTGAACAACATTTTCTTAATAGTATTCTTTTTTAGACACTTAATCTTAGGGGTATTTAAAAATATTCAAATCAAACTAGTCGACACTAAATTGCACCAATCCGCACCTATTTTGCAACATTGTTTTTAATTGGTTTGGTTGTGATTAGGATTATTCTTAAACTGCAAATTTGGTACACTTTGAAAAAATTTTCAAATGGAACAAATTGTACCTCATGCATTAATATATACTTATATTATATATATAATGAATTTATGAATTTTGATGTAAAGTGTGTTTTTCGTGCTATTATACTCAATTCTATCTCAATCTTAACCGATTTACACACAAACACAAGGTAAGTGCACTTATCATTTTGATTAGTACAATCGCATGTATCATTGAATATCGTAGCCTCGGGAATTGTCAAATACTATTACTCACTTTTGCTCTATTATTTAGTCTAACAATTCAATTGTGAAAATGATTGAAATAAACTACTAGTGATAGAAATATAACTTAACTAATTAAACTAGCTTAACTAATCTTACTTGCAAGAGAGAATTCAATTGAGAAAACAATACTTGAATAGAAAATCCCCCTAGAATTACCTATATGATAGAAAAGTCCCTTGATTAATGAATTGTGCTTCTTATGTTTGATGAAATTCCTCAATTAGAACTCACTCTATCTCTAGATGAAAGTCCTCCACTCTTAGATTAATTAGTTGAAATCTCTTTCCAACCACTTCAACCTAAGAATGCATTTAGATTTGTGAATTTCCTTTAGATTTATCTAATTACCAAGAAAATATTGAGATTCCTATATCCAGTTACCTAAATCACTCCCATTGTTTGTGTCATGGTCTATTTCACCCTTCCTTCCTCAATTCCAAGTGCAAAATCCAGTTTATGAATCAATTAACAACCAAATCAATTCAAGCAATCAAATCCACAAACAGTCCATAAGAAATCGGAATTCAATCAACTAAGAGAACTAATCATTCACATAGATAATAACAAGGGTTCATAACCATCCAAGTATTCAAGAATTTAGCTCATCAACATATTACAATTCAAAGAATATAACGCAACAAAGAAAGAGGAAGAATTGCTCATTTTCATGGTGCAAATCTTCTCTTCTTCAAGGCTTGAAGTTCTCCAACTTGGTTGCGAAGAGTTGTGTTCTTGAGCTTGAATCTTCAAGATTGATTGCTTCTTCTGATTGCTTCTTCTTCAAAGATTTGATTTTCTCTCTTGATTTCCCTTGCAAATATTGAGGATTTTGGATGTGATTTTCTCTCAAAGATAGCCTCTCTTGGCCTCCTCCAAGAACCCTAGCCACCTTTCTTCAAAACCCATAAGTTCCTATATATAGTTCTCCCAAAAAATGAGAGAAAAATTGCAGAAATCTGTCTTCGGCCAGAACAGTGCCATTTAGGGTATACTAAGCGGGTACTCTTGAAAGCGGCACCATTTGGTCCCTTGAAAGCGGCGCCGTTTGCATCCAGTTTTGCTATAGTTTTTTGTTGCGTGACAATGGCAACTATTTTGATTTCTTGACGAATTTAGAGCATGAAATCTACTGATCTTGGTCTTTATGTCTTCATGAAAGTTTTAAATCATGATCTTATATTTCCGTAATGCCTTGAATCTCCTCAATTGGACATCTATAACTCAAGACATGGTCTTTATCCTAAAATATGTCAAAACTGGGACAAAATACAGGACAGCTAAATTTGCAAAATAAGCAGGGTGGCCAAACGAACTGGATTGACATAAATTCTACCATTATGAAAACTTCAGAATGTCCTCTATGATTGTCTAGAAGATAACCTTCACATTTGAAATTCCTTTGCATTTTTCTACTTTCTTCATTTTGTAAAATCTCCTCGTTTGCTTAATTCTATTCCAAATCTTGAATAAACTCACCTAAAGCAAATAAGATATAGAGAGAGAGATCATCCTAAATACCCATTACAAAGATTAAACAATCACCCTCTTTTCTTATAACGCCAATACAAATGCTCAACAATTATAGGAGTGAATTTCATGTTATTGGCCAAGGAATTCTCATCAAGAAAGCATAATGCCCCATAAGTCTGACATTCACAAAACCTCTTCACTAATACAGTAACCAAAATTTAACCTCGATTAGGTAGGACTTTCATACTTGTAACTTTAGGCTCAGGGAAAGTTTAAGGTGCCAAATGAAAGATAAGGAATTCAATGTCAAGGAAATGAGAGCTAAAGAGAAAGGAATGAGACAAAACACAAAAGTTATAACCCTTTTTAACCACAAAGACTATCACCATTCCCATTCATCAAACCACAAACTCTCATCCTTAACAAAATCCCCTCACCTTAAATTTAACAAACTTACACAAATCATAGTTCAACCACAACTTTTCCATCATCACCCATCTATGTCAACCCACAATTTTATACCCCAATCATGACAAAATTCACAATAATAATAATGAAAACATATATACTTCTTGAAGGCATCTAGAAACTTAAGAAGCCTTCTCAATAATAGACAAATATATAACAATTTTTTTCTTTTTTTTTGTTTTTTTTCAATTGAGGTGTAATTTAATTTCCGATCATATAAGGTCACCTCACCCCTTTTTTTTCTTTCTTCTCTCTCTTTCTCTCTCTTTTTGTTTTCCTACCCATCAAGCCTATGTTTCCTATCATTTTCCATTCCACCATTTTTTCCAATTTTCACAATACTCTTTGCCAACTTGCGGGTAAAAATACATTTATCTCTCGCAAAGAAGGGATAAATATAAAGAGTGGAGTTTAAAATTTGAAAGAAGGAAAAATCAAGAATATAGATTGGAAACTTTATGCACAAAGGCTTCAAGAAGGGTACTACGAATAAAATAAAGAGTAGTGGCTAAAAAGGATCAATTGGGACAAAGAAAACCTATTACCATCATTTTAAGATCAAACTATGGTTACTTACTCATTTCACCTCAAGGCAAGTGAATGTGGGTTCTAGGACAAAAGTTATGTTGAATTCTAAGGCCAAAACACAAGATTCAACTCCATAATCATCATAATAAATGCAAAGAAGAAATGTGCTTAAAAGATGAATTCCATACAAGCAAAGAATACAAATGGTGCTTACTTCATCTAAGTTTAAGGTACTAGTTATGTTCTTTAGAATGCTTGTATAACTATCTCCAAGAAAAGATTAAACATGCAAGTCTTGAAATATCTTGAACATTTCAAAAATAAAAACAAGCAAATTCTATGATAAATCATGAAAATAGCCTATACTACTAAAGGCAACTCCCCCACACTCAAGATAACATTTTCCTCAATGTTGGGAGAGAGATAAACAAAAGACTACATAAATAGAAATCTAGTCAACTGAATCCAACAAAAAGAAAGCTTAATTAAAAAAATGACTACAAACAACACAAGAACTCCACACTGAACAACCAAACAAAAAAGCAGTTAAAAACATGATAGTTTCATACGTGAAGGCTAGGCGAACCCATATAAGCAACAAGTTGCACCTTCTATATACTACACAGCAAAAGAAAACAAAAGAAAGCTGTAAACAACAACAGAATTAAAACTCAAGCAGAAAATCATAGTAATAAAATAAATAAATAAATAAAAGGACAAAAATAGAAAATAAAGACTCCCCTTTGTGTCGCATTCATATACCACCGATTCTACCACTCGAGCCTAGGCCAGCTCTTAGAAATAGTTGCTGCCAAGGGCCGATGAGATATGCTTCCTGTCGTTGCATTGCTTGCATATGTTGCTCTTGATTCAAAAGGAGCATTGCTTGAGAGCCAGCTATGTCGGCACATTGTTGGCCCAAAAAATTGTTGTTGCTCAAGGATTTGTTGTTGGGCTTGATAGAGTTCCTCGAGCCATTCTTGGCGAGCTTCATCCACCATGGAAAGGTTGCCCAATGAATCTGAATTTGAGAAACGACAGTGTGCATTTTGGCTTGAAAATCTGCAGTGGAGGATTGGGTGATAGTTGGACGAGTTTAGCGCATAGCTTTTGGGTCTACATGCATGTCTTCCATAGAATGGTAGCCTTGGCGACGATTGGCGTCAAATTTCGTGAGCCATTCATTTCTCTCATCGTCATTTCTGTAGCCGCAGTTTTGGAGCGTTTTTGTAATGAGCACTTCAGAAACCGAGGTGGAAATGGCAACCTCACTGCGAAAATTCAAGTTAAAGAGTTAGAGAATCTGAGAGATAAGAAGAGGAAAAACAAATGCTTTCATGGCAAAACAAGATGCAACCACCTCATTCATTTGTGTTTGTAAAATAGAAACCAATGGAATGGGTGATTGAGTAAGTAATTTGTGGGTAATGTAAATATCCAAGCATTGAACCTCATTTAACCCACTCACCCTAGGAATAACATTAAAAGCAAGTAAATAAACCACTAAACGAAGCCTAGGGGAAAGAGTATTAGCGTTAAACCCATAGCTTGAATCCATTCTGCTATGTGTAAGATGTAATGCTCTCCAATCAGTTGTAAAATTCTACTCCGATCAGAAAGCACCTCTTTTTTTCTTTCCACATGAACCCAATTCCCTTCATCAGGCATGTGAAGAATTTCAGCTAAAATGGTTCCGGTGAGTACAATTTGTTGACCCTTAACCTAAGTATGAATAACCTTACTAAATTTTTCAAATTTATCTCTAATATTGGCATAAAATTAGTTGACAATGATAGGATAGTAAGTACCAAAAAGGTTAAGGACATGCCCCCATCCTGTGGCTTGAAAGAAACCATAAATATTAAACATCTCATCCACCTCAGCAAAAACAGTACGCTCAATGATTATAGAGTTGTGTTGGCATGAAGCGTACCATTCCCGTTGTTGATCATTGGTGAAACGAGTAGGATGGAGGAATGAAATACTTGGTGGAGGTACTTGGGGTGATGGTGATGAAGAGTCAACTCCCGAAGAGGAAGCAAATCCCTTGTGTGTTTAGGCTTTTTGGGTGGGGCAGTGGTTTTCTTTGGCATGCTCTCTTTTCCACAATCAACCGTGAAGAAAACTACTCTACCAAATGTTAAAACACAAATGCCACAAATAACATTACAAGTAATGCACAAAAAGATGAAAATTTCAAATTTACTAAACAAGAAAAACAATTACCACTAAAATTAAAACAAAGGCTAATAAACTCTTAAGCACTCTAAGTGACAAAATTAAATAAACTAACTACTAAATTAAAGAAAATAAGATTATAGTTAGCTAATGGAATGCAAAGTAGTAAAGAAAGCCACAAATTTAACTAGTAAGGTTCATTGTGGCATTTCATCAAACACATGGTAGGTATAGAATAAAGCAAGAAAGATCCACCAAAAATGGATAAGCATTCTAGCCAACAACAAACAAATCAACTCAACAATCACAATTTATGCCATTAAAAATAAAGTTTTTAACAATAGAACAAGAGAAATCAAGATTTGAAGATATAAGTTTGGAGAAACAAACAAGCCCTAGTTGAGTTCTTGAAAGCTCTTATACCATGAAGCTCCAAAGCTGACCCAAGAAGAAGAATTTTCAAAAACTACAAGTGGAAAGATGGTTATAGGTAGAAAAATTTAGGGAGTTTGGGAGTTTCTTGAATGAGAAGGGGGGAAGAGAAAACCAAGAGAAATAGAGAAAGAAAGAAAATGGATATTTTAAGAAAAGAAATGTAGCTTCTTGGTTTTGTTCCTTTTTTTTTAACAGTGAAACGGCACCACTTGGACACCAAGCTGCCGAATTTCAAACCAGTTCTACAAAACTAATAATTGCTACAGTGAAGCGGCGCCGTTTGGACCAATCCAATTCTGCAGAGACTGGATTGAAACAGCCAAGCGGCACCGTTTAATTTTTTTTAAAACAGTCAACTACAAAATCAACAATAAAATTTAACAAAATAATTAATTACAAACATAAAAATCACACTAAACAACACATTGCATAACTCTTTACAATTCAAGGCAATTAAATATATATATATATATATATATATATATATATATATATGTGTGTGTGTGTGTGAAAGATTACTTATCTTTTGGATCATGGAGGATTAAAGAGACTCTTTCAAGTTTTCTAGGATCTCCTCCATGATAGTGTTTGAGGCAGTGGCCATTAACCTTGAAAATTCCTTTATTTGGATGTGCAACTTCTACCACACCATAAGGGTAGACTTTCTATACTACGAACGGTCCTAACTATCGCGATTTGAGTTTTTTGGGAAAAGGCCTCAATCGATAGTTAAACAATAGTACTTGATCTCCTTCCTTAAACTCTCGGTTCGACAATATGTACTTGTCATGCCATTGCTTCACTTTTTCCTTGCAGATTCGTGAGTTCTCGTACGCATCTCTCCTCCATTCATCAAGTTCATTAATTTGGAACATTCTTTTTTTTCTGCAAAATCAAGATCAAAGTTAATTAACTTAATAGCCCAATATGCTTTATGCTCAATTTCAACCGGCAAATGACAAGACTTCCCATAGACTAATCTATACGGAGTAAACCCGATGGGGGTCTTGTATGTAGTTCTATATGCCGACAAAGCATCATCAAGCATAACACTCCAATCCTTCCTAGTATGCTTCACAATCCTTTCCAAAATTCTTTCGATTTCTCTATTAACAACTTTCACTTGACTAATAGTCTGAGGATGATAAAGGGTCACCATCTTGTGAGTAACATCTAATCGAAGCAAGACCTTATCAAGTTGTTGGTTACAAAAATCAGTTCCCCTATCACTAATTATGGCTCTAGGAATGCCAAAGCGAGTAAACAATTTTTTAAAGAATTTAACGACTACTTTAGCATCATTTGTCGGCAAAGCTTGGGCTTCCACCATCGAGAGACATAATCAACTGCAACCAAGATGTATGCATTACCAAAATAGTTTGGAAAAGGACCCACAAAATCAATACCCCAACAATCAAAAACTTCACATACTTGAAATGTAGAGATGGACATTTCATGCCTTTTCGAGATATTATCTCTTTGTTTGCAATTGTCATAGTTTTACACATACCTTTTGGCATCTTTAAACAAAGTCAGCCAATAGAATCCCGACTCAAGTAACTTTCTTGCTGTCCCATTGTCTTGATAATGACCACCAGCCAGACCTTTATGGCAATGCTCTAATATGCCCATGTTCTCGAGGTAGGCTAGCATCTCCTTATGATTTGATCTGTACATAGTCCAAACAGATACGGATCCTCCCAAAGATAGTACTTTAACTCCAAAAGAATTTTTTCTTTTGTTGAGGGGTTAAGTTCTTTGGTAAGATCCAACCCACAATATAATTAGCATAATCTGCAAACCAAGGAGTGCGATCACTATTACCTATAAACAAGTATAGCCTCTCGTCAGGGAACACATCATTGATGTCATCCTCATTCAATTGCTCCAAATGTAAATTCCCAAACCTTGATAGATGATCGGCGGCAAGATTTTCTACTCTCCTTCTATCTCTTATCTCCAAATCAAATTCCTACAATAAAAGTACCCACCTATTTAGTCTAGGCTTTCATCATGTTTGTTAAGAAGATATTTTAGTTCCAAATGGTAGTATATACAATGACTTTAGACAAAACAAGATAGGGACAAAATTTATCGAAAGCAAAAACTATAACAAGCAGCTCTTTCTCGATTGTGGTATAGTTTTCTTGTGCTTCCGTCAAGGCCTTACTTGCATAGTATATCGGTTGAAAATGCCTTTCCCGCCTTTGTCCAAGCACTGCCCCTACTACAAAATCACTTGCATCGCATATTAGTTCAAAAAAAAAAAAGGACTAATCGAGGGTAATCAATATGGAAGAGTCAATCAGTTTTTGCTTTAACATATTGAAAGCAATCAAGCATGTATCATCAAACACAAATGGTGTATCTTTTTCAATCAAATTCGTACGAGGTTTAACAATTTCAGAAAAAATCCTTTATAAACCTTCTATAGAACCCTGCATGACCAAGAAAACTTCTAATTGCTTTTGCCGAAGTAGGTGGTGACAATTTCTCTATAGTTTCTATCTTGGATCCATCAACCTCTATGCCTCTGCTAGAGATTTTATACCCTAATACAATGCTCTCTTTAACTATAAAATGACATTTTTCCCAATTCAAAACCAAATTGGTTTCTTCACATCTTTACAGAATTTTTTCAAGATTTTTCAAACAAAGCTCAAAGGAATCACCAGAGACAGAGAAATCATCCATGTAGACCTCCATAATATTGTCCACTAGATCTTCAAAAATAGCTAACATACACCTTTGAAAAGTTGTAGGATCGTTACATACACGAAAGGCATGCGACGATAAGCAAAAGTACTATAAGGACAAGTAAATGTAGTTTTCTCTTGATCTTTCGGGGGCTATTGGAATTTGATAATATCCCGAAAACCATCAAGAAAATAATAGTAACTATGACCAACAAGTCTCTCAAACATTTGATTAATGAAAGGCAGTGGAAAGTGATCCTTCCGAGCGGCATCATTAAGCTTCTGATAATCTATACATACCCTCCATCCTGTCATGGTCATCATCGGAATCGACTCGTTCTTCTCATTAGGCACCATGGTCATCCCTCCTTTCTTGGGAACTGCTTAGACGGGACTCACCCACGGACTATTCGAGATAGGATATATAACACCGGCATTAAGATGCTTGATTACCTCCTTTTTGACCAATTCCTTCATATTTGGATTCAGCCTTCTTTGGGGTTACACCACCGGTTTAAAGTCTTCCTCTATCAATATAATGTGGATGCAAAATGAAGGACTAATACCATTGATGTTAGAGATCTTCCATGCCATTGCCTTTGTATGCTTCTTTGATAGCTTTATAAGCTGGTTGCAATGATCACCGAAAGTTTAGAATTATCCGCAATGAAAACATACTCCAAATCGGTAATTTTTTCAACTCTAGCTCCGGGGGATCCTCAATGGAAGATTTCATTATACTCTTTTTTTCCCTTTCAATTTTCTCAAACTCCACCACTTCAATTGTGATTAGAGATGACTCCAAATGTGCTATGATTTCACCAATCTCGTGATCCCCCTTCTTTCCTTCTTCATCTTGAAACAAGGATATCTTCAAAGGGTCATCATTTAATAATCCTTGCACACGATTGGACACAACGTCATCAATAACATCTATCCTATAATAAGAATCATCATGACCAAGAGAATATTTCACAGCCTCGAGAACCTTAAAATGACTTTTTCTTCTCCTACCCTAAGGGTTAATTTCCCTACACATACATTTATGTTGGCCTTAGCGGTAGTTAGAAAAGGTCATTAAAAAAGGTCTTCCTAAAATTAAAGGCACATCCATGTCAAGTATCACAAAATATCTACTTTCACAAGTACATCCTCAATAATTCCCCTAGGATACTTTACCGATCTGTCTACCAATCGAATACTCATCCTAGTCAGTTAAGGTTCACCCATTCCCAACTTTTTAAACATTTCATATGGCAACGAATTAATTCCAGTCCCTAAATTTGCTAATACTCTACCAATT
Organism: Rauvolfia tetraphylla; assembly: GCA_030512225.1. NCBI lineage: Eukaryota > Viridiplantae > Streptophyta > Magnoliopsida > Gentianales > Apocynaceae > Rauvolfia > Rauvolfia tetraphylla. The sequence goes on from JAJQKT010000023.1 coordinate 2,063,809, forward strand.
GACAAACTACCAATGGTGCAAGGGATAGTGAAACTCCCTGGATATTTAGTTTTTGGGGTAGCGTGTTCTTGTTCTGAAGAATGGTTGAACACTCCTCATTCAATGTCACTATTGAGAACTCTTCTAACTTTCTTTTCTTGGAAAGGATCGCCTTTAAGAATTTAGCATATCTTGGCATCTGCAAAAGAGTTTCAACAAATGGTAAGTTGATATGCAATTACTTAAAGAGTTCAAGAAACTTACCAAATTATTCATCTTTTTTCTCTTGTTGAAGTCGGGCAAGATATGGGATTTTTGGCCTGTATTCTGGAATTTCCTTTTTCTTTTGTGCTTCTTGCTTCTCAATATTTTCTTCATTATTAACATAAACTAGTTCATCCATCTTCTTTTTTTCCTTTCTTGCACCTTCTGTTTTGGAATTTTCAATTCCTGCCCACTCCTCAAGGTAATGGTTTTAGCATGTTCCCTAGGATTTGGCTCAGTATTGCTTGAGAGGGTTCCAACTTGCCTTTCCAAAACAAGCTTTGCCAATTGTCCTATTCGATTTTTCAAGTTGTGAATGGAAGCCTCTTGGTTCCTCAGGAATGCTTCTTGATTTTGGAACCGGTTTTTGATAGTCGCAATGAACTTTGTCATAATTCTTCAAGGCTAGACTTTACCGGTTGTTGAAGAGGTGGAGGAACTTGATGTTGATAAGAAAGAGATGTTTAGGGTCGGGAGTTTGATGAAACTTGGAAGACGGGGGGGATGAAGTGGTCTTTGTTGCCCTTGACTGCTCCATGAGAAGTTTAGATGATTCCGCCACCCCAGATTATAAGTATTACTCTAAGGATTGTTGGGATGTCTTCCTCCTCCAAGGAAATCCACATGCTCCATTGATGATGCATTAGAATTTCCCAAGCCATCATCACATGGGAGGTTTGATGTGACAAACTCAAGCTCTCACTTTTCTTGTTTAGGGCATCAAATTTAGCCTCCAAAGCCGTCATCATGTCTACATTGTGTACTCTACTAGGCTTGGCTTTCGGTCTAGGATTCCTCCATCGTTAGTTGTTCATGGTAATGTTTTCAATGAGATCTTGTAACTCTTTTGGTGTCATCAAACTGGTGGTACCTCCCGAAGAAGCATCAATGATTTGCTTGGAAGGGAAGTTTAATCCACTATAGAATGTTTGCATTTGAAGGCCCAAATCTAGACCATGATGTGGACATTTCCTCAAGAGCTCCTTCCATCTCTCCCAAGAATCATATAAGCTTTCACTGTCCATTTTTTGAAAAAAGAAGATGTCATTTCTTAGCTTTGCCATCCTTGCCGAAGGGAAGTATTTTGCTAGGAACTTCTTGGCAAGATCATTCCATGTAGTTATGGAACCTGTTGTGTTGTTTTGCATGCCCTTATACTTTAATTTTATCACAATCTCTAACAATTGCACACAAACACTAGGCAAGTGCACCTATCGTTATGATTAGTACAATGGCAAGTAATTTAAATGTCGTATCCACGGAGATGATCAAATATCATTACTCACTTTTTACTCTATTGTCTAGCCTATCAAATTTGCTTGTGGATATGATAGAAACAAACTGTTAGGAATGAAAATCTAACTTAAACAGAAAAATTCAGTTTATCTAAATTTTAGTTTGCAAGAGAAAATTTCAATTGAGAGAGTAATACTTGAATGGAAAATCCCCCTAGAATTACCTATGTGATTGAAAAGTTCCTTGGTTAATGAATTCCCCTTCTTATGTTTGATGAAATTCCTAAATTAGAATTCACTCTATCTCTAGATGAAAGTCCCCTACTCTTAGATTAATTGGTTGAAATCTCTTCCTAACCAATTCAACCTAAAAAATGCATTTACATTAATGAATTTCCAATTAGATTTCTCTAATAACCAAGAAGATGTTGAGGTTCCTACCTCTAGTTACCTAAATCATCCCCATTGTTTGTGTTTGGTTTATTTCACCTTTCCTTTCTCAATTCCAAGTGAAAAATCCAGATTATGAGTCAATCAACAACTGAATTAATTCAAGCAATCAATCCTCCAAATTAGATTTCTCTAATTACCAAGAAGATGTTGAGGTTTCTATCTCTAGTCACCTAAATCATCCCCATTGTTTGTATATGGTCTATTTCACCCTTCCTTTCTCAATTCCAAGTGAATAAATCCATATTATGAATCAATTAATAGCTGAGTCAATTCAAACAATCAAACCCACAAACAATCCACAAGAATTCGGAATTCAATCAACCAAGAAAACCAATCATTCACATAGATAATAACTAGGGTTCATAACCATCCAAGTATTCAAGAATTTAGCTCATTAACATATTACAATTCAAAGAACATAAAGCAACAAAGAAAGAGTGAGAATTTCTCATTTTCATGGCTCAAATCTTCTCTTCTTCAAGGCTTGGAGTTCTCCAACTTGGTTGTGAAAAGTTGTGTTCTTGAGCTGGAATCTTCAAGATTGATGTTCTCCTTCTTCAAAGATTTGATCTTCTCTCTTGAGTTCTCTTGCAAAGATTGACGATTTTGGGAGAGGTTTTGGGATGTTTTCTCTCTGTTTTTCTCCTCTCTGGAACCCTAGACGGCCGCCCCTTCAAATGCCCTAAAAGGGTATATATATACCTCCCAAAAAGAGAGCAACAATTGCAGAAAATTCTGTTTCTGCCAAAACGGTACCGTTTCACTTATTGGTGATTCAGAGCCTTAAATCGGACGATCTAGATTTTCTTGTCTTCATGAAAGTTGTATCTGATACTCTTAAGTTTCTACAGAGATTTGAATTACCTCCATTGGACATCTAGAACTCTAGATATGGTAATTACACCAAAATGTATCAAAACTGGAACCAAATCCAGAAATACTGACTTTGCACCATATGTAGGGTGACCAAACGAATTCAGATTGATATAAATGTTACCATTATGGAAACTTCAGAATCTCCTCTGTAATTTTCTTGAAGATCACATCTGCATTTGAAATCTCTAAGGAGGTCAAAATCCCACTTGAATTATTCTGTCATGCTGCACTATTTTGCTGCTCTGTTTTGCATTCTTCTTTTTTCTTCATTATAAGTATGTAGAATCTTCTTCATTGCTTCATTGTACTCCAAATCTTCAATAAAATCATTTAAAACAAATAAGAGATAAAGGGAGTGTGAATGATATTTGAAACACCAAAATTCAGTAGAAATTTGAGTTGAAAATGATCATTATATTATGCACAAATATGTAATATCAGAACCCGATGAGAGTGATTTCAACTATGACTTGGCTCGATCTCTCAATAAAAATATAAATAATCGAAGGCGGATGGCATCTTCAGAACCCCCATTAATCTTGAAAATATCACATATCTCCAAGTTGGCAATATGTGCATTCGGGTCTTCGTACGGTAAACCATCAAACTGCACCAATTGTTAAACCATTTGGATGATGTTCAGTTTGATCTCAAAATTGTTGGCTTCAACTCTTGGCTAGGTAATGCTCGACTCCATTCCTAACAAAGAAGGTTGTGCATAGTCTCCCATTGTCCTTTGCCTTATATTTCCGTGTCCATTTCTATTACCACCATTTCCGTTATGTGCCCTATTGTTCTCAGGTTGAGGATTTTCACCTACAATTTCAACTCCTTCATGTATCACTTCTAGATTTATACCTCTCAGATCCCAATGTAAAAGCTGCTCAACATCGGAATTAAGTTGAGCCAATTCCTCCGAATTATTTGAGGTCATAAACCAAAAAAAATCACACATTCACCACAAATAAAAGTAAAATTTTAACCCAAGAAACACTCATAAAAGCATAACAAACACACAAAAATACAAACTAAACACTTTAATTTACCAATAACTAACAAAATTATAAACAAAACAATAAATGCTAATACTAGTAACAAGTATTATAACAATAAATAAGTAAAATGACTAAATCAATAGAGTTCAAGCTTTCCTAACCAAAATGATAATTCCCCGACAACGGTGCCAAAAACTTGATGTGAAATGTGTTTTCCGTGCTCTAATACTCAGTGTTGTCTCAATCATCAACAATTTACACACAAACACAACATAAGTGCACCTATCGTTATGATTAGTACAATGGCAAGTATCATCAAATGTTGTATCCTTGGGGATGGTTAAATACTATTACTCACTTTTGCTCTATTGTTTAGTCTAATAATTCAAATGTGAATATGATTGAAATAAACTACTAATGATAGAAATATAACTTAACTAATTAAACTAGCTTAACTAATCTTGCTTGCAAGAGAGAATTCAATTGAGAAAATAATACTTGAATGGAAATTCGCCCTAGAATTACCTATATGATAGAAAAGCCCCTTGACTAATAAATTACCCTTCTTATGTTTAATGAAATTTCTCAATTAAAATTTACTTTATCTCTAGATGAAGTCCTCTACTTTTAGATTAATTAGTTGAAATCTCTTTCTAACCACTTCAACCTAAGAATGCATTTAGATTTGTGAATTTTAAGTTGGATTTCTCTAATTACCAAGAAAGTGTTGAGATTCCAATCTCTAGTTACCTAAACCACTCCCATGGTCTATCTCACCCTTCCTCTCTCAATTCCAAGTGAAAATTCTAGTTTATGAATCAATTAACAACCAAATCTGGAAGACCTAAGAGGGGGTGCATTAGGTCTTTGGCTAATTTTTGAAAAACTATTTCCTTTTATAAATTGAATTAGATCAGATTATGATTACTTGTTTCAATGAGAGAATAATTAAATCAATAACAAAGCAATAAACAATCTAAGCACAACGAACACAAGCAATTTATAGTGGTTCGATCTCTTCAAGATCTACGTCCGCTACCTTGAGTCTACACTCAAAGATTTCAATCAATCTACTATACGCTCAAGTTCAATAATTACATAAGAGACTCACCACAAAATAGTTTTACACCAACAACCTCTTTAGTAATTTTACACACAAGGCTCACCCTACCAAAAAGATTTTATATCTACAAATAACCTTGAATCAAAATTTCAAGGATCACCCTTACCTAAAGGATTTTATGTTTATAAGAAAACTTTGTAATGAGCTAGAAGAAAACAATATTAAATGGAGAATAGATGAGATGTTATCACTTCTTGGTAGATAATTATACAATGTTGCACCATTTAACTTTGTTGTCTTTGGAATCTTGAATGATCACTTGTAAGACAAAAGAGAGCTTTGATGTTTGCAAAAGATTTTAGAATGTTAAGATTTCTCAGAGATTCAAAACATATAAAACTTTTGGAGTTTATGGCTTTTATAGATTTCAAAAATCAGTTTTAACAGTCATAAAATTGCTAGTAACCGCTAGTTTCAGAAGAATTCGGATGACCAAATTTTTTCTTGTGCGTCTGAACTGTTGTCCAAACTTTACAGTTACATGCTGTCTGGAAAAATTCTCTAGAAAAACAGTAATCATGCTGTCAGGGAAAATTTGGACGACCAAATTTTTTTCCTTGCATCCGAACTTGCGTTTGAATTTCTCTGGAAGTACAGTAGCCATTTTCAAAGTTTGGACAACTGAACTTGCGTCCAAACTGTTCAAACCTTGTAAAATCATTTGAAATTCAACTTCAATAAGTTTGAAAACATTTTGTATGAATAGATACGTCATTTAGACATTTTTAAATTCAAAAACCGTTATCAAAACTCTTTGATCGTGTAAAATTTACTCAAAATCATTTAAGACTCAAAAACACACTTATTAATCAAAAGTTCATTCAAAGTCATTTTAAGATTCAAAAAATTTATGATGTCTTATGCATTCAACAGATTTCAAGACAAAAAAGTGTAGGGTTTACAAAAGATATACCTATTAAGCACATGTAACCTACACTTCATGTCCTCAAAGCCTTGAATCATCTTGAACAAACGCTTTAATCTTCACTCACTTTGGTATATTGGAGTTGTTTTTGTATTTTGGCTTCAAGGCAATGAGACTTCATATTTCTTAATCCAACAATCCTATCACACAAATGACATAAAGATTAGTCCTCATCAATGTTTGTCATTAATCAAAACTAATCATAACTTCATGATTTGCCCTTAGGGCAAACAAAATCAATTCAAGCAATCAAATCCACAAACAGTCCATAAGAAATAGGAATTCAAGCAACCAAGAGAACCAATCATTCACACAGATAATAACTAGGGTTCATAACAATCCAAGTATTCAAGAATTTAACTAATCAACATATTACAATTCAAAGAACATAAAGCAATAAAGAAAGAGGAAGAATTGCTCATTTTCATGGTGCAAATCTTCTCTTCTTCAAGGCTTGAAGTTCTACAACTTGGTTGCCAAGAGTTGTGTTTTTTAGCTTGAATCTTCAAGATTGATTGCTTCTTCTTCAAAGATTTGTTCTTCTCTCTTGATTTCTCTTGCAAAGATTGAGGATTTTGGATGCGATTTTCTCTCAAAGATAGCCTCTCTTGGCCTCCACCAAGAATCCTAGCCGCCTCTCTTCAAAACCCATATGGTTCTACGTATAGTTCTCCCAAAAAATGAGAGAAAAATTGCAGAAATATGTCTTTGTCCCAAATGGTGCCCTTTAGAGTGGACTAAGCTGCACCGCTTGGCTTCTTGAAAGTGGCACCATTTGGTCCCTTGAAAGCGGAGCCGTTTGCATCTAGTTTTGCTACAATTTTCTACTACGCTACAGTGGTAGCTATTTTGGCTTCTTGATTAATTTAGAGCATGAAATCTACCTATCTAGGTCTTGATGTCTTCATTAAAGTTGTAGATCATGATTTAGATTTTCACAGTGCTTTGAATCACCTCAATTGGAAATTTATAACTCAAGATATAGTCGTTATCCCCCAATGTGTCAAAACTAGGACAAAATCCAGGACAGCTAAATTTGCAACATAGGCAGGGTGGTCAAACGAACTTGGATTGATATAAATTTTACCATTTTGAAAACTTCAAAATGTCTTCGATAATTTTCTACAATATCACTTTCGCATTTGAAATCTCTATGGAGGTCAAAATCCCACATGAATATTCTTTGTCATGCTGTTTTGATCTGCATTTTTTTGCTTTCTTCATTATGTAAAATCTCATCGTTTGCTTTATTCTATTCCAAATTTTCAATAAACTCACTTAAAGTAAATAAGAAATAAATGAAGTATAAATAGTGATTGGAACACCAAAACTTAATGAAAATTTAAACTCAAAATGATTATTATATGAAACACAAATATGAAATATCAAATTCCTTTGGAAGAAAACAATATAAATGATTTATTCGCAACAAAACTAAATTTGTTAATTGCAAAGTTCCATTCAATTGACATCTATATTTCAACAATACTTACTGATTCCATAATTTTTTAACAATTGATTTTAAAGTCATTTAACATTAGATTAAAACCAAGAATTTTAAATGAAACATTAATTTATACACTTTCATGTAAAATACATTTATTTTTTTAATTTTCTTGTAAAATAAATTTGAAATATTTGAAATTGATCACTTTCTTTGCTTTAAAATTTTACTATATAAAACTTTGAATCTTATAACTATTTTATTTGATATAATTTTAGATTTACAATAAATATCATACAGTATGTTTGTCACTGCAAAATCTTACCAAACGAAATGAAACCAAACCCCACTCTTCGGTTTGAGGTCTCTAATAATTTTGTACTCTTTCAAAATTTTCCACATTGCAACTTGCGATGTGGTTTGAAAACTTCACAAAATCGTACCATCCCACACCATGAACACATGCTTACCTCACTAAACTTGGAGTTGCTCTCCAAATAAGAGGAAGACCATCAAAAATTTTGAATAAGATTTTATTTTTGAAACAAATTGAAAGTACAAAAATAGATTAAGAAAAATAAATAAATTAAATAATATCATAAAAAATAAAAAATAAATAACCCTTTTTATGTGTTGGGGCCACTCATTCTTACGAGGCACCCACTTGGGACCACATTGAATACAAGTTAATTTTTTACTATATTAAATATTTATTATTTCTGAAGTTATTATAATCCAAATCTAAACGAAAAACAATAGATAGAAAATAAGTATAAAAGAACTTAAATTTCAAACAATCATCAATATATGAATTCTTGGTTGACAAATGGAACAACTCACACACCAAGGTGAACCTAATAAATTATTGGACAAAAAATAATAAAACACACCACACACTACGTTGAAGCAAAAGAAATTGCAATCTTAATTAATCATTGGCATTTTCAATCATTTGCGGAGAACGGGTTCGGGTTTTACTTTACCAAAAGGATACCGTTAGTCAAGCTTTATAAAGAATTATTTATTAGCTTTACGTAATTCTTAAACGCAGACATTTTGCTTCTTCAAGGAAGACTAAGGCTTAGACTCCACATATGGGAGAATCCATCAAGGCAATTACGTCTTTCATTTGGGATCGGAAGAAAGACAGTCACTTTTTTCGTGAATTCTCTTAGGCATCTCCCCTCCATTTTTCACCTCCCACCTAATTGTGTAAAAAAAGCCCAAAATCAATCCCGCAAAACATTAAGCTTTTGACTTTTTCATATTGTCTAAGAGTAAAATAATATTTTTTGGTATTATCAAAAATTTAAATAATAAAAGTAAATAATAAGTACACGATAAAGCTCATCTCGGTATGACCTTCTCGAACTCTCAAAACTCGTACAGGGATATATCAACTGTGCTACGGAGGCTTCGGGAAAGTTGAAATAAGAGAACACTCATCTTGAAGTGGGCTTACTACTTTTTCCCAAAATACATTTTCAACAACCTAATAAAGCTTTAACAATTAAGAAACAGGGTATTCATAAATTTTTTTCTCACTTTCCATTTTTGTCTGAAAAAACTACCTATAACAAAGCAGAGTTTGGCCAAAAAAAAACTACCCGTTTATTAATAACCAAAAAAACAATAAAATGCAAGAAGAAGGCATAGACATTACCTCAAGATGCAAGTATCCCACTATTAAAATACTGTATGACATGCATGAAAGAAAGCTAGCAAGTCCCACAAGCAACACTCTGTTTTAAATATTTTACACATTATTTGTCTTTTTGTTCCTTTTCTCCATGCTTTTGGTGCTCAGACTAATGAGAATCATAAGAAAAATCACATCATCTGTATTCTATCTCATCTAAAAAACTGGATATTAAAACCCATTAAATGTCCAAGAAAACTGTTTGTACCGACGAATATTTGGCAATCACAAGTCGATATCTCAATCTACTTTGCTCAGAAACTGGTTGGCATTTAACTTTTCGAATGTTCAGAAGGATGGCGGCCCCTTTTACCAAATGTGCATTACTTCATGAAATTTGCTGCATGAAGATCATACTGTCTCATGGTGAAGAACATACAAGAATTCAAGCACTTGAAACTACTCTCCTTGAAGCTTATGCCGCCAAATTAACCAAAAAACGCGGGGATGATTAGGGATGACTAATCAATAAGCCACTGTCATTCCTTAGCAGATAGAAAGGATCCTAGATTTGAGCAACCTGGGACTGGTCTCTCAGATCAGTCTCATCAATACAGCTCTCTGGTTTAACCATTATCTTCACAGGCTTCCCGAGTTTCGTTTTATCCTCCAATCTTGCAAGTTCAAGAGCTTTTGAACAAACAGGAAATCCTTTGTCATCCCATGACTCCAGTATGACCCCAGAGCCAATACAGGTAGTTCCATTGTAAAAGGCAGCATATTGTCCAGCTGCAAGCCCTTGATCATCCTGGGATAAATGGACAAACCCAATTTCTTTGCCTTCTTCACTGGTTTCCATAGTTATGGTGCAATTGTAGAAACCAGGTCCATGCCGAATCTGAAAATTTTATTAAGAAAATCAAGGATGACCATCTTGCATGCAAAAAAGAAATTGGCCACAGCAAAAATAACCAAAACGGGATAATGGAAAACATGTCCAAATATCAATCACAGACACCAATCATGGATTAGCACAATAATCAAGTGCCAGTTCAGCACTAAGACGAGGCACTCTATTTTTGCGAAAGACCACAGAAGGTGACAAAGAGAAGCTAGTAATTTTCAGCTCAATTTCTCTGAAGAAGTAGAACAACAAATATCACGTACACTGTAAACTTCAGAAAACAGAAGGAAAACTGAACACGGCACAAATTTTATCCAAGATTATATAAACATTTTCCTCTAGATAGGTATTCAAGAACTCGAATTACTAGCCATGAATAGATTACTCCATCCCCCAAATTTAGCCCCTTATTTTTCACCAAGATAACAATTAATCTTTGGCAGAAATTCATATTACAAGATAACTGAATAGATATTGGTTGAAAAGGATACTACAGGCCCATGTTGAAATCTTAACCCCCTTACTTTCTAAATAAAAATTACTTGAGGAAACAACAATTCATGGACCTCTGGCATCAGCTGATGCATTTCACTTTTTGAACAAATTCTTCTTATATGTTCCTTTCCGCATCAAAGGAAGAACTGACATAGCTGGTAATACAGTAAAGCAATAACTCTTTTACCTTGCACTGCAACTGATCAATCTTGCTAGGAGGTGAACCACTAAGCCATTTGAAGGATCCAACACAGAATGAGCGCCTCCTTTTATCAACTGAGAAATAGTTTCTTGACACAAACACAACATTATTCTTAACATCTTTCTCCACAACATACCTACAAAGAGAGATTGTATACCAAACATTGGGAAAGCCTAGCATAAGACTCTTGGTAACTTGTACCATAGCAAATTTAGAAAGAAGATGCAGAACAACAGCAAAGTAGGAAGTAAAGCTAGTTGGTGCAGCTACAGATGTGGCATTAAAATTACTATTCAAAGTAAATTATCAAAATAGGTCTAAATTTAATGCTTCAAAGGCCAGGAAAACTCCAGAATTTTTCTAGTTGTCAGTATAATAAAGGATTTCGTTCCTGGCAAACATCTATAAAGATGATAAATGGACTCAAACTATTTCCGATCGACTGAGATCACAAGTAGATAGCTTTGGAATAGATTGCTTTGAAACAGAATCATACCAGGGTCCTCCAGGAAGGCGTAGACCTTGGCGTTGTCCAATTGTGTAAAACCAAAAACCCCGGTGTTTTCCAAGGAAATCTCCAGATTCAGCTTCCAGTATCACACCTTCTGCCTCTCCAATATGTCTCGCAACAAATTCACTGAATTTTATCTGCTATCCAGAAATGGACAGAATTGAGAGAAAGTATAATACAACGAAATTCAACATGCAAATTTATTTAGCAGAAAAGACTACTAACTATCAAAAATAAATTGAGAGCAAATATGGTGTTGAACAATTCATTATTCAAGAATTTTCACATCATCCAAAAACTGAAAGCTACAGTTTCAACTCAAATTTCCATAAAAAAAATCAATTTTATTCTTTACTACATAAATGACCAAGACTGTAATTAGAAGCAGAATCTATTTCAACTGTTTCAGACCAACTAAGAAGTAGTCTTCGCAAAAAAGTCAGACAATGTCATCACCTTTCCAAGGAAGCATATTCCTTGAGAATCCTTTCTATCCTGGTTGGGTAAGTCTAGTGTCTTAGCAAGTTTCCGAACTTCATCCTGCATTCGTACGGAATCACAATACAAATGAGAATTTGACAATGTTTGAAAATCTGGAAATATGTTTAGGTAAGAGGACAATGATATGGTAAGATGAATATTCGAAATTCAAATACCAGTAACTAGATTTATTTATAAAAGAGTACATAGAAGAGATAGTCCTACCTGACCTTTGGGATACATCCAAGCGGAAATATAAGTCGCCTAAGCTGAGTTTGCGAGAGATGTGAAAGAAAATATGTTTGATCCTTGACCTGGATAACAAAATCAGGAGATCTCAAGGGATAAGAAGGGAATTCAGTGGCAAAACCCAAACTAAATAGTTGAAGAACAAACCAGAGCAAACAAAAATCTCCTAGAAGTCAAGAACATTCTAGTTTATAGCAAGCAAACATTCTCCAACAATTCAAGCAAGAATACTCTTGTATTGCTCATCTTCCATTTTGCATACCATTTCTCACATTCCTTTGCCTGTCTTCTAGTCCTCTCCAACCAACAGAAGTATTGAATGTCATTTATTTTATCGCTTTGAGAAACTTTGCATTTTCTTTTATTGTCCGACCTGCTCCTGAAAACTTAAATTTTTCTTTTATTGTCCGACCTGCTCCTGAAAACTTAAATTTCTCTTCCTATTTTTCTAACTTCCTCTCCGTCTGTTCGTGTGCGTGCGCGTGATCTCTCTGTGTGCTTGTTCACTTATAAAGACATTCTGTAGCATGGTTGTAGGTCACTCACCATACTAGAATGATAAGTGATTATGGAGACAAAATTTATTATTTATACAAAATTTTAATTGTATATCTCTTAATGGTGTTGACCAAATACAGTTTGCTACCAACTGATTTATTCAAGTTTTAACATAACTATATTCTTCTACAGGAAGAAAATGACATTATATTGGCCTTTTATTTCAGGTAAATTATACTGATTATCCTAAGCATATATTGTCATGAAAAATCAACTTCTCAAAGTAAAAAGAAATAGGATTTGCAATTTTTCCGATAAAAGAAATTCATTAAAAAATTACATTGTATAGAAAGAGAAGGAAAAGAGCCAGATTTCATAGTATTAGAACTAACAAATTAAAATAAATTAATCCATACACTAGTGTAAGAACGTTATTGGAAACATTAAAAATCTTAAACATGAATAGAGATATCACTATCTAGAAACTGAGAGTAAATGACCCTGTAATAGTAGTGACAACTCAGATACAGTCAGCTATGGTAATATTTTCATAAATGTTACAGATTATAATTTGTGAGAGCTTCAACTGCATCTCACCTGAAGCCTTATTGCTTTATACATGGCCTTTCATGTTCTAAATTTCACCAAAACATATCCGCCTTAAACTTTTAATAAAATCCAATAAACTACACTTCCATTAGAGTCACTCTTTGATGGCCTTATTGCATCATTTCAAGTTATATCATCAAATTTGTTAAAGAGAACTGCCTGATGCACCACAAGTGGCAACTCATTCACTTACAGGATGAAAATTAGAACAAGAAACAGAATATCAGAATCAGATACCCACCATATCTCTAGATAATTCCAAAAGTGAAGGCTCATCCCATGTGGAGGAATGGATGACCTTTGCATAGTGTCCTGAAGCGATAAAGTCAAAACCCATATCATCTACAGCATCCATAAAGGCACCTGAAAGCACATAAAGTTAGATAATCTGAATCAGAAGATAGAGTAAGGTTTTGTGATCAAAATCACCTACCAAATTTTATTCTTGTATTGCAAACAACATCAGGATTTGGAGTGCGACCACATCGGTACTCCTCAATAATATACGACACCTGAGACATAGATCAACTTAAGGATCCCAAGATCTAAAGATCATCTTACCGGAAAGGACAGAAAAAGCCGCTTTAACATAAGAAGAAAACAGAAAATTCTGATAGAACAATAACTTGGACAGGTGAACAAATATTGCACAGAATCATTCGAGGATGTCAAATAATTCAAACAGAATAGCAGCTGACATTGTAAATTAATACTGCTTCAGGATAATTCGAAGAGTTTTAAGGAGCAAGAAATACATACCACATTATTCCAATACTCATCAGTCAAATGCATGACCTCCAAAGGCACATGAACCTGAAATGATATGGGACCAATAAGGTTAGCATGAATCTGTTGATTTTGCATTATCTGTTATAGGAGAACTTAGCTACAGAATTCTTTGCTCAGCAAGACTTTGGAAATGTAAAATTACCATCCCATGACAAAGGTATGTTGCATTAGATGAGTGTCACTCGTGATAAGATGGTCAATATAGAAATGCAGAGAGAGTACCATCTATATCTCAAATTGACTAGTATCGCTATAACTGATTATCATCATTTTCCCCGATTGTCAAAATATGGAAACAAACATTAGCACATCAACTGGACCTGTTCACTGTCATCTAGTGTTTATTACATACTACATTAGCTTGTTTTCTGGTTGGTAGTCCATAATTGTGAGATGGAAGAAGATTCTCTGTTAATAAGCCCACCATCAAACCCTTGGCTTTATCATAATTGTATTGCTTGGTCATTGTTGTATGATAACCCACTTATTAACTAAATATACATGATATTCTAGTATCAAATATACCTGCTAAGCATTGGAAAACCTACTAATATTCACTTGTTCTAACAAAAGCAGAGGAAAAAGGGACTGCAGACAACTGTTACATAACCAATAATGAACCATAGCTACTTTCTGAAGTGAAAGGGGAGATGTTAGCCTGATCACCAAAGTTTCTCTCCTTTGCTGAGTGCCCCTTGATGCAATGTTAGAATTAATCTTTTAGAACAAGTAATTACGCAATCAGAGAGTGAATAATTAAATGTTGAAAATGGATAAAATGGTACATAAACCTGATCACAAACAGCTTTTGCATACTTCAAATCATCTTCCCACGGGCATTCAGACCAGAAGTTCTCAAAGTCTTCCTACAAGCAAAAGGAGAAATGTAATGAATATAAGCAGAGAGAAAAAAGAAAGATAGGTACTCATCAAAACTCACAGGAAGACATCTTTATTTGTAATCTAACTTCCATTCTTTTCTCCTTGGCTTTACACTAGGAAAACTTTGGTTAACAAGAATTAGCGAAAAACCAATTACTAGATAGAACAGTATACTAACAGATAAGAACATGATTACACAACATGAATTTGGTATAAAACTCACACATCCTGACATTACTTCCCCTAAGTGTTACATGTTCAATTAGTTGAGTTAAATATTAGTTGCAACTGTTGGCTAGCCAGTCATACCTCTTAAAGAATTATATAGCTGCTGCTATGGGGCACCAGAAGCACATTCTGTACGTGGTCAATGCCATGGTCGCAAAATAATCCTCTTCATAGAGAGCAGTGAAATTCAAAACAGCACAGCAGTTTTTTTTTTTTTTTAAGCAGTGAAATTCAAAACAGCACAGCTTTTTTTTTTTAACTATTTTTTTCAATTCTTTCTCGTCCTTCATACACTCTTCAGCATTTCATCCACTCTAATTAGTTACATAGTCCTACCCTTTTCAACTACAAAAATTCTTTAAGCATAATCTTAAGACTCTAAATTGCAACGTCCCTGAGTTACAAGGACTAGTAACTAATCAAACTCCAGGATCTTCAATATTTCTGTTTTCTTAATTCACATAATGAGAAGAAACTGTTGAAACAAAAAATAACGATTTCTTACAAGTTACAAGACAGCGATATTGTTCAATTTCTGTTGGTCCAATCTAATCCGGGACACTAATCTAACCTGTCCACTTTCATCCATACTCTCTTGCAGGTCGAATTTCAGGTCCCGTCAAACATACTAACTCGAAATCTCAGCTTCAAAAACAAATGGAAGCGAAAAGGAGGCATCAAAAATATCCTTTTGAGATATTAGGAAACATCGATGGACTCCATCTGGGTATTATCAATAACAACTGAAGATTCCAAAAAGCCTTTACAAAGTTCCAATCTTTACTATGTAAGCAGGCCACCTAAACATAAATACACTTGTAAACCATCAAAAGAAGAGAATACACATAGAATTACATGACCAAAATTAATTGCACAAATCAGAAGCAAAAAATACATACTTGGAACCAAATTTTGAGGTAGAAAGCAGTGCAAGAGTGGCCAGCAAGATGAAGGAGGCGAAGGGCGACGCTGCTATCAACACCCCCGCTGAGAAGAACAGCAACCTTGAGAGGACTCCTTTCCGGCATACAGCAAGAAAGATATCTGGGATCGATGCTGGTCCAAACTTTTTCAACACCAGTATCTGAATTGGAAATTGAGCATAACGGTCTGAAATTGGAGGAATCAAGGGATCTTGAAAAAGGAGAAACAGCAGTGCTGGGGTTCAGAATGTGAGGAATGAAAAGTGTTTTGGGTTTGCAGATGTGGGGAGAGAAGGAGAAGAGGTGTTTAAGGGCGAAGGAGAGCGTAGTAGACATGGTTGCTGATATTCTTAGCATTGGTAAGCTGTTCCTGGGGATTATGGTAACTCGGCCCCTTGAAAATGCTTCCGATTTTTTCCCTCGACAAGAGGACAGAGAACTTGTTCTTGACTTGAAAAAATAAAATAACAATTTGTTATTATTTCAATTTCTTTGCAAAGTTGCATATGCCTATCAATTAAACAAATTCTCCAATCATATTTACTAGAAATTTGTTAATAATTTTAGAACTTACCAAGATCAGTAAAATCCATATATGGCATTCATCTACCGGTAACTTTCCTTTTATAAAATAAATTTTTGAAAATGAAATCTTTATAACATTAACTAACACAAATGATAAAGAATTCAACAACGATTTGGCATAAGATTTCTTAAGATTTTGGAAGGATTTCAAAGATTTTAGACAATCTTTGCTTGAAAGATTTCAAGAATGACTTCAACAAGATGTGCAGGTTGCAAATACTTAAGAAGAAGGTGTCCTTCAACTTGCATTCTCTCTCCATATTTTCCTCCAAATGATCCTCAAAGATTTGCTTATGTTCACAAAATCTATGGTGCCAGCAACGCCACCAAGATGCTACAGGTAATTCCAAAATAGTTAAGTTTTCCTATTCAAAATTTACTGGTCTTACTTTCTTGGATTCTCTTCTTTTTGTTTTTGGATATTGATTTCAAACAGCTGCTCATACTTTCAAAACTTTTCTTTCTGCTTCTTGCAATGGTTTCTGTTTCTCTTTCTTGACTGCATCTCAAATATGTCATTTTATGTACTATATAAAGCGATCTTGTTTGAAAAAGTAGAAGTTTTTATATTTTTCATATAATAAAAGAGTGAATATGAATTATAAAAGATAAAATTTGAGACAAAAAAAGTGGTTTTTTAAATGTTGAGCAATTTTTTAATCTCAAAAAAACAAATTACACTAGTCTACTAAATAGTAGTGCTTTTTCCTACTACAAATACTACCATTTCCAGTTCATGATTGATCCTGTTTCTGAAACCAGCAAGTTCCAGTGCATCAAAGGGCAGAAGCAGCTGATTCGTTGTATTACGAGGCGTATTGTAGGATCAAAGATCCGATTTATGGATGTGTCGGGATAATCACTCAGCTGCATCAACAAATACAAAATGCCCAGAGCGAGTTGGCCAAGATTGAAGCTGAAATTGCAGTTCTGAGTAGTAATGGGCAAAGAGAAGAATCCAAGTTTGAGCAAGTTAATGTTGCACCTGCGGCCTTTCAAGAAGCCAACTCCTTAGAGGGAAATATGGCTTACTTCACTGCCTTTG
Source organism: Rauvolfia tetraphylla (assembly GCA_030512225.1). Lineage (NCBI taxonomy): Eukaryota > Viridiplantae > Streptophyta > Magnoliopsida > Gentianales > Apocynaceae > Rauvolfia > Rauvolfia tetraphylla. The sequence goes on from JAJQKT010000023.1 coordinate 2,081,142, forward strand.
ATCCTTCTGTGCCTCAGTTTTATTAGCTTGAGTACTCAAAAGTTCAGAAGGATTTAGTGTTATATTGATGTTATTACGGTTATTACAATGAAGATAATGTATTTTGATAGTATAAGTTATGGTATTCAATATATTCTTTTATGTGCATTTTTTGCCAAGAAATAGGCATCTTTTTTTATAAGTGACGGATTATCCATTAATTGTAGAATTGATTAGGGCTATTACAATCCAAAAAATTCTCAAATTCTTGATCTAGTACATCAAAAGAGGAGAATTGAAGATTTGAGATAATTCAATAGTAATAAGAACAATTACACAATGGTTCAAGAACCAGAGTAACAAAAAATATCTCACATCGAAGAAAATATAATAATACTAAACCTAATAAGATAATAAACAAATATACTTTGATCTTCTTCGCAGCATCTTTATCGCGATCCTTGAAGCACAGAGATAAGATAAATTCAGTTTCGACATCTTTCTTAAAATATAACAATTTAGAAAATTGTGGATATCTACTTACATTCTTTTCACTTAGAAAATTTTGTATCTTTATGGGATTTATGCAGAAATAGGTTTAATGTTTTGAAAGGAGATGTAGACTCTAGAGGTTTTTTTTTTTTTCAAAAAGAAAAAGAGTAGAAGATTTTTCAAAATAAAACCAACTCCAAATACATCATTGCACATAATACTGTATTTTATTATTACTATTGTTTTTGATAATTTTGTTTTCACTATTATTTATAATTAATATTTTTAAAAATTAAGAATATTTTTTATACAAAAGTGCGCTTTAGAGGGCTCAGAAAATGATGGATTTCTCCCACATACATCCTCCTAGGCCTAGATACTTGGACAAGAATCAAGATCCAGTCTTACTCAAGGATAAGTTTCTTTCATTACATTTCAATAGTAATTTTTTTGAAATTTATCTACTTCTTTTGATTTTGTTAAGAAAAGGAATGTATTTTTTTTTATCAGAAAAAGGGAATGTATTTAATTTTAAAATTTCTGTGTTCTTGTGCTAGAGAATGCAAATCAAACAAAGCTCATATTGACCAACGTATCATTGAAAAATATGATTTGCAAATGGAAAATTGGACATGGAACAAAGTTAGTGATTCGAAAAAATGATGGTGTTGTGTATATTTAATTAGTGACTATAAGTTTTTATTTTTTTGAAGGGATAGTATAGAATTAGGAGTAAAGGATGAAGTTTTCAAAATTAAATAATCATTTAAATTTTTTATTTTAATTTTTAGTCACTTATTTTCTAGTATAAATTGAAGGTTTATTTCCTTTTACAAAATGAATAATAAAGTGTTGTTCAATTTTAAAAGAATAAAGTATCATTTAAAACATCACGCACGTATATGGATTGATCTTCGTATTTGATCACAATAATAAAAAGATATCATTCATTCATTTATGTCAACACATATTTCAGATAACACAAAATGCGAAAAATCTAGTTTTAAATTTCTTGACAAAATGTGAAAAATTCAATATTTAAAAGATCCTATTACTTAATTCATTTCAAATGTTCATATTTTAGATCTCTATATATAGTCGCGAGTATTAGCAAACTAAAAATGATTTACAAATTAATTATGTCTATTGTTTAGTGCTTTTCAAAAAGATGATATACTAAGCAAATGAAAAAAAAATACTTAATTTGTTATTTCCAATATTTAAGATTTATTTTGTAAAAATTGAACACTCATATTTATATTTTTCTTTTTTTCTTTATAATACATTGAAAAATAGAAACGTAAAGAAAATCTAATATAATATATTTTTAAAAGATAATTTTAGCAAGTTTATATTATCAAGTCCGAAAAAAAAGTACTTTATATGACAAAGTAGTTCTTACTAATTCATGCATTTCATGTTGTGATTCATGTTTTCAACAATAATTCTAATAGCACGAGGATTCTTGAGAAGCAAAATCAAAAGTAACTTGTTGGTGTGGAAAATTGTTCTTCAAATATTTAATAGCAAGATTTTGAAAAACTATTTCGAAGTCGACTATACATAAGTAGATATGGAAGCATATATTGATCATGATGAGTTAGTAACAAAATTATTCGTCAAGTATAGATTTCATTCATCTTCTCAAGTATAGATGAGGATTTTTTTCTTAAATTGATATTACACAAACTTTTTACCACTAAAAAGTACACAATTGAGATTTTGACTCGTGATGGAATTGGACTTGATGTCTTGCCGAGCTTGGTTTAAGGGAGGCAATGTTAACAATATTAAACCAAGCATGATTAGAATAATATTAATATTTATTAGTTTTATCATATTGAGTTTTGGGTTAGTAGTTTCCTGTTATTATTTGGAATACAATTTATGACTTAATTAGATAGGTTTAACAATATAGATTTGAGAACCATATATATATGAATTTGTGTCTAGAGTTATGTATAGTATGAAGTCATAGTTTAGAGATTGATCTTATAAGTATTTGTGAGAGTATGATTTTGTTATATTAAGATATTAAATTGTTTTTATTGATTGATTGCTAGATCTCACCACTTTCAAATTCTCTTAGTCTATATATATATATTTCTTTTAATCTTTTAGACTTGGCCATGTTTGGATCTACATCAATACCACTGCCAACGACGATGATTGTCATGAAGATGCCCAAGGTTAGAGCAAATTGCTATTGCTGAAAACCCAATCAAGAATTCTCGCTTCTCAATTCTCTTGACTATCAAAGCATCCATTTGCACCCCAATCAAGAAGAAATAGAACATAAATCCTAAAGCTGCAAGCATGTCCATAAGTACTAGACTTCTGAAAGGATATATTGATTCAATAAACAAACCCAATTGACCGTCCCAGAAATGATGGACCAAGAGCTAAACCACCCAGCATGTTATAAAATTAGTACTATTAGTTTTCTTGATCAAAATAATACTTCTTCTGTCCAAAATTAAATTTCTATTTTTTTATACAAATGAATAGAAAAGTAGACTATCCAATTTTAGATAGAGAGAGTACATAAATAAGAAAATGAGATAGTTTAAATGATATTAATGCTAACTAGTGTTTGGATCACCGTATTCGGGTGACCAAGCAATTTGAGAAGGCGAGAGGTGGAGAGAATAGAAAGAGAGGCTATAAAGGCTTTCAGTAAAAGAAGAGGGACATTGTATTTTAAGGGATTAACGTTGTAGAAGATACCTCTTGATTAAATGTTCATAACCGGCAGGCAAATGGAAGAATGGTTTCCTGGTAGATGGTAGATGGTGGCATAAGCTTCTATGACAAGGGGTTCCATTAACATAGAACACATTATGGCCTTGAGTACAACCCTGCATGCACTACATGGCCAACCTCTATGAATGCAGGAGGGATATCAAGGAAGATAAAGAAGAGGAGACGAGGAGGAAATGGATATGCTAGAAGAGCTCTTGAGAGAGAGAAAGAAAAGAGAGGTAGGAGAGGATCCAAAAAATAGAGCAATGAGGAGCTTTGAATTATTTTGACGACAAATTAGGAATATTATATTCATTATGTGCCTTAAGGTTGGGATAACGTATGTAGTGTCTTAAAAAAAATATTGCTCCAAACATATTTTTACCTCCTATAAGATTTGTTTGCTATTATCCAAAAAAAAAAGAATTATTTTGCAATTTTTTCCTTCTCGTAAGAGCTTGAGTCCTTTATAGTTAGTTATTTAAGAGACTATAAAATTTGTATGTATAATTGCAAAATAAAAATTGAAAACTTTGAGCTCTGTAAGGAGATGACTTTTATTTAAGATTTTTTTTCAAAATGTTGATATAATAATCTAAAGTATCGAAATAATCAAATTAAGATGATAGGTTAATTAATAAAAAATTCTTTACACAATTAAAAAATTTTGAATTTAATGCTTAATGAATGGTTCCCACTTTCCTCCCTTCACTTGTTTACTATTAGGTTTGAGTCCTAAATTGAAAATAAGAAAAAAAGAAGTAAAAGTTTTCTTTCGAAACCTATACTAATTCTAATTAAAAAATTATTAAATATAATATTATCAATTGCGTAATAATAGAATTTTTCATTTTTTTCTTTAATTAAATCTTATATTTTAAAATTTATATGAACAAAATAATACAATAAGTGTAAAATTTTACATCAAATAACATTAATTTTAAAGTAAAATTCACAAAAAAAACTATAAAAATTCATCAATTTTATCATTTTGTGTCACTTGCGCATGCACTTCCGCACCACTTGGATAAAATATCCGGAAAAGTTTTCCCTTTTTGGTTTTTATAATTTAAAAATTAATTTTTTTACTGCATTTAGCCATTCATCATACTAAATTTAGAAATGGTGAAAAAAAAAAACAGAAAAACCTCTGCTAGCGTCCCGACTTAATGTAATAAAATGCTAAATCCTTACCTCTTTCCTCATCCCGCCAAATACCTCTCAGCTATGCCGTCTCTGGAGCTATCCGCTTTAACTTCTCTCTCTAAAGCTATCTTCTCCAGTCAGTTCCCACCATTTCCATCAAAATTCTGTCACCGAATTGCTTCTTCATCTCCAACTATTATCTCTCTCTGGTCTCCGGCTTCTTGTTTCCCTTTATCCACCAACGCCACCCTCCGCCACCTCTGCCTCCGCCCGCAGAATTTCACGTGCTGGCACTCGCACAATGATTGTGAAGAAGAGGACGAAATGTCATTAGCGGAGAGCATTAGCGAAGTTGAAGATTCTGAGCCTCTAGAAGAGTCCGACAGGGAAGATAGCCTCGATTTTCAATTGCTCGAACGTGAAGCTGAACGAGCTGTCAAAGAGTTCGCTGATGATTTGTCTCGTCAATTGAAAATCGGTCCGAACATTTATCTTGATCTTGCGTCTGCTTTCAGTTGCGATGCTTCTTTAGTCTGTTTAACCATTAGCATTTTGTTGTCTAATGGAAGAATTCGCTAATTCATTTTATAATTTGAAAAGGAAATAGGGAGAAAGAAAATCTAGCCTTTTAGAAAAATACAGGTACCAAAGACTGCCTTTTTTATATTTTTCTAGACCACAAATTTTCAATTTTAGTGCATGATTTCTGTATCATGATACCAAGAGACTTCCTTGTTTCCTTACGAAAAGGCGAAGAAGCAAAAAAGTTTTGTTGGTCAAAATAATTTAGAGCTTTCATGTAACAAGTAATATAATTAGTACTTTGGTGGGTTGATTGGCATGCTAGAGAATTAGTATTTGGTTGATTTGCATGCTTAGAGAATTTTCTGCGGTTTAAAACATTCAGGATAAGAAAAAAAAATCATGTGAACTTTTTGTTACTGTGTTTAATTTCTTCTAATAGGCATGTCACACGATAAACATGGGACGAAAAGAATAAATAAGGGGTGATGTGGTGATAAAACCATCGGACTTGATTATGCTGTAAATATGTGATCATGAATGTTGTAATTACCAGAAAATTCCAACCTTCAATCAGTCAAACGTTTCTATGAGAATCTGCAATGTCTCTGAATCTTTTAATTTTGACTTTTATATTTGTACCATAGAATAAGAAAAATCTCATTTGGAATTTGAATTCATAAAATCTGAACTAGAAAACATTTATCCAACGGAGACATTTTTTTCTTTGTTCTCGAGTGTTAAGAATCCAGATGAAAAACAGGATTGTGAGAGGAGTTATTTTATTAAGTTTTGGCTGTTGAGGGGTTGAAGTGTCAACAACTGACAGGTTGGAGAAGAATTATATTTGATTTTGCTGGCTCAGTTCATTGATGTTAATCTATGCAGCATTATAGTTGAAATGCTTTGTTCTGTAATTAGTAAATTTCCCCTCTTGGTATTTGCTTCTTTATCTGGTATCATTTCAGGATAAACTTTTGTACCGAACATGAATTTTTCTCTCTGATATTTTTGTCTTTCTAATCCTCCCTATGTACCCTATTATCGCCTTTTCCTTCTTCATTTGATCTACCGACTCTATTTCTAGGACCATGATAGCGCTGATTAAGAATAAACGGGAAGTACCACATCTAAAACCTGTCATATGAGGGTACTAGTGCAACTGAAGCAGTTAAACACTTAAATACACCTATTCATTTGTGGACTGGCCTTTTTCAATAGATTCAAGATGATCATTCTTCGAACAAATAGGTGGCAGGAAGAATTGAACCCCAGGCCTCTTCCCGGCCCTTGTTGACACTTTGAACTTGTCTTGCAAATAAATAGGAAAAATCGTGTATAATAAGTTAAAAGAATTCTTGAGTATAAGCATGTCAACGAGTCCTGCAGTGGTTGTTTGACCGTGTTGGGTACTTGCTGGTCTAATACTCTTGAATGAAATGAAAAGCTTGTGTTCTTTTTGAAGCTGTGAATCATTTGCAGTCTTCACGCTGGTCTTATTTAATTGGAATGAATGATTTTATTTCTTTTGCAGATGCACTTTGTAAAATTATATTCACTAAGGTGTTCTGTCGGCTCTAATTTACTGTTTTTGTTCGTTTGCCCTGTTTCAGAAGATGAAACTACCAATCAAAAGGAAACTTGCACGAAGAAGAAGGGGACTAAAGTTACTGCTAAGAACGTTAGTAATATCCTTATGTTTTCCCAGTAATTATAGTTCACGATTCTACGAGAATTTTTATGAAAGCCTTTCATTTGCTTCTCTTCGATGGAAGTTTGATTTTCCCGGAATGTATCCTAATTTTTGGCCTAATTCTTCTTCTGATGATCGATTCAACCTCGGATCAAAAAGATATACCTTGGTTATATTTTATCTCTTCAACAAGTTTAGTAATGAGCATAACGGCCCTATTGTTCCGATGGAGAGAAGAACCTATGATTAGCTTTTCGGGAAATTTCCAAACGAACAATTTCAACGAAATCTTTCAATTTCTTATTTTACTATGTTCAACTCTATGTTTGCTGTCTCCTTATTCAGCTTCTTCCTTTGGTGGTTCAGAGGCACAGAAGGATATAAATGATTGCTTAAATGTTGGAGAGAGATTTGTTATAAACGGTATTGCTTGCACATAAAAGGAAAATAGCAAAAAGTTATCCACCATTCTAAAGTCTTCTTTCTTTTGCAACTAGAATTCGCTTCAAAGGTATAGTTAGAATCTTAATTTCACGTTCAACTCTGCTTGTTTGGACAGTTTCTAAACGACATTATTATTAGAAGGGAAAACCAAATATTGTGAGTGAGAAATTATTTCCGTAGTTTTCTGTTTCACAATTAGGCATGGAGAAATTGCTGTATTCCTACATCAAGAATAGAGATGTTAAATATGATGTGCAGACAATCAGTTGTTAGAGGAGAAAGTGCAAACAGAGGCACATTATGACAAAGAAGCTGGCAACTTAGAACGAGAGAGAATTTTATAAACAAAGGAATGAAGACACTACAAATATTTGTTTATGAACTTCATGTACACTCCTAGACTTTTCAGAGTATTTGCTTTGTTTACTATATGTTTGCTTGATTTTGCAAGTAAGATTTTAGTTGTATTACCTTCTGCCTGCATAATCTTAACCAAGTACTTTGCCTGCAGATCCCTGATCATCTTCTTCCCAAAGTGACAATTGTTGGAAGGCCAAATGTTGGTAAATCAGCACTCTTCAATCGTCTTGTTGGGGTACATTTATCAGGATTTTATCTTTCTTTCTGCGCTGCACCTGTCTGAAAATACGATTTGGAAGTTCTAATTTTATTTTCCTTTTTCATTTGAAATATAATTATATTTACCTCTGTCATTGTAGGGCAATAGGGCCATCGTGGTGGATGAACCTGGGGTAACTAGGGATCGCTTGTATGGTAGATCCTTTTGGGGAGATAAAGAATTCATGGTAGTGGATACAGGTGGTGTTGTTACTATATCAAAGTCACCGAATGATGTTATGGAAGAATTGGCAATCTCAACTACTATCGGCATGGAAGGCATTCTGCTTGCCTCCAGGGAGGCTGCTGTTGCCAAGATGCCCTTGATGATTGAGAGACAAGCCACTTTAGCTGTAGAAGAATCATCTGTCATATTATTTCTTGTTGATGGCCAGGTATGCTCTGTGATTTCTAATAACAGCAATGTGATAGAGAAACTGCAGTCAAGTTTTCCATTTTTTTATGTCAAAGAAGCTTTATTTGCAAATATGCTGAACTATAAGTATGCTATCACAACCTTGAATCTACTTATCAAGAGTTTACTGTAAGTATGCTACCACAATCTTGAATCTACAGATCAAGAGTTGCCAGGGGCAATGACAGCCTTTCTGGCTGAGAATGGTTTTGCCCCGTATGATGGGCTTTCTTCTGATCGTTTCATGTATCTGACATCTGATAGGAGTGAAAGGATCTTTTCAACATTATGAGGCAAAAGTGACAGCTTAATATGATTAGTCTTTTTGAACTTGACTGCGCCTTATGACACATGATATTGGTGCCATTTTGGTAATTAACTGATGTCAAGCCAAGGTATCCCATAATCTTAAGTAGGCTGGATACACCAATTTAGACTGGAGCAAGGTGGGATTTCCTTATGGATCCAACATCTGGTACATGAAGGATTTTTGAGTTTATAAGACACCTAGAAGACACAGCTGACCATTCAACCTATTGCGATTAGTCTTCTGGGCATTAATCCACCTTGCGTAGCCTAGGGGTTGTCAGACTACGTAGAGTAGGAGATATAAAATTTTGATTTAGGACCTTGGAAACTGCAATTATCCCTGTCCTCACAAATAGTGAACGTATTTTGTCATCTGCTAATACACCTACTAACAGTGTGGTAAGACAACATGGAAGTTAGAAGTCTGTTCTCATACTTTGCTTTTAGGGTAGTTTGATTTCAAATGCCTATGCTGATGATTAAGGATTTGATTTTGTTGATTAGCAAGCTTAAAAGGATCACCTAGAAAACTTTGGAACTTTAAGGTAGTGAGACTTAGTGGAGTTAAGAATTTCTTTGTTCTACCTGGAAAAGGTCAGGTCTCTCTCTCTGATTAAAGAGAATTTTATTTTGAAAGCATCCTTCAAGAGTTACTGTTCCATGGCTGATGAATTTCTATAAAGACCTAGCATGTAATATGGAATCTCATATTTTGGTGTTCCAAATGATAATATGCAACCTTTTTCTATGAAAATGAGTTCATTAAATTGTTTCATCATTTTATTCTGTGCATCAAAGTCTTATTTTTTATGGCAGACAAAGTAACGAACTCTTTAACAGGCAGGACTAACTGCAGCTGATGTGGAAATAGCAGATTGGTTGCGCAAGAATTTTTCGCACAAGTGTATTGTTCTTGCAGTAAATAAATGTGAATCTCCACGTAAAGGAATTTTACAAGCATCAGAATTTTGGTCCTTGGGGTGAGCTGAAATTTATCCTTTGAGCTTTTTCTGGTCTGAGTCTTTAATGACATTTTATGTAGCTTTAGGATTTTATGAATTTTCTTGCTGTTTTACTTTCCAAAATTCTGTGCAAGAAAAGATGCAGTATAAGTGTTTCTAACGATAGAAATTAAAAAGAAATTCAGGCGAGTGCATGTAATCTTTTGGGGTTCTCAGGCATTTTTTCACTGTTTCACGTCTGCTTATTGAAGGGAATCCTTAGAAGTTTCAAGGTTATTTTACAAGAGTGCGTTTGAGATTGTATTCCAACCATTTCTGTTCCTTTTCAGTATAGTTTAAAGGAACTCGGATTCTCATGATACTTTTCCGATTCATTACTGCTATTTGTCTGCCCTTTTCCAAAATATGAAATCTACTTGTCAGAACTTGCAGGTCTTGCTGTTAATGGAGATTTTAGAAATGTGTCCACACTCTAGAGTTTCTTTCTTTGTCACAGTTTTTAGGTCATGGAGTGAAGCATTTCGGCTTAGTAGAGTAGCTTCCTCAATTACATTTTTGAGATTTGCAAAATTTACCAGTACTTGAATTTCAAGCAGGTTAACTTTGTATGGAGTAAAGCTGTAGTATATAATCAGGAGGATTTTGGATACTCTAGAAAAATGGGAAATAACTGCGGCAGCTTTTGAATCCATGATTAAACTTTTTTAACTTTTAGAGTGAATATATTATGATATGCACTTTTTTATTTCTTTTATAGAACTGTTGTGTTTCTATTCAGTGACACTGCCACCTTAAAGTTTATTTTGAACTTAAAATAATTAGCACCATTATACATAAGTAGTGTTGTTGAAACTATACTGCATATCTGCAGGAATTTATGGGTGTATCGCTGTTAGAACTTTTGCTTGGACTCCTATGCTAGTTTTTGTGTATTTTCACAAATGCTGTTATTATTACTTGAAAAAATGGTCGGTAGGGAGATCTTCTAATGTGTTTGTTTGTCATTCTGAATAGTTGTTTCTTACATTTTTTTTTTTTTATCTACTAGGTTTTCACCCATTCCTATATCTGCTATATCGGGTACTGGGACTGGAGAGCTTCTTGATGTTATATGCTCAGGATTAAAGAATGTTGAGGTACCTTTTCAACTAGAAGATATCTAAATTCTATATTTGTCTTTAAGTTTCTAGTATCTCGCTTGCTGTTAAACCCCCCGCCCCCCGAGGGAAAAAAAAAAAAAAGATCTGCCCAAAATAGAGAGCTCTATGAAATATTCTTCTCATGTATTATTGATCCTGTTTTCAGGAGCCTGAAAATCTTGATGAAGAAGAAGATTATGTTCCTGCAATTGCTGTTGTTGGCCGTCCAAATGTGGGAAAAAGTAGTATTTTGAATGCATTAGTCAGGGAAGACAGAACAATTGTCAGCCCATTAAGTGGAACTACTCGTGATGCTATTGATACAGAGTTCATTGGTCCTGATGGCCGGGTTAGTTAATCCTAGACCTTGCAAATGCTGTAACTAGTTTTTCTGATTCTTATCATTTACTTAGAAGATGGAATCATTTATGCGATAATTTCCCTAACAATGGATCTTTCCAGATTTTGCTTTATGTATATCTATTTTGGTGATCAAAAAGGGCATTCTTTTTTTTTTCCCCCAGAAATTGATCATAGCTTTAACAAGAGGATTAGCATCCTTTTTTCCTATTCATACTGCTTCTTTCCCATTTTTTGTTGGGTTAAATTTTAGATTCCAGATATGTCTTTCATTTAATTTGTTAGAAGCTGCTGCAAATGTTGAATGATTATGGTGTGTGCTTATGCATGCATTCTTTTGTAGGGATTGCTTGAGAGAAAAGGGAGATCCTATATGCTTGTGATAAAATCCTTTTTTTTTTCTCCTTTCATTTCTAACTATGTAATCTCTCTAAGATGAAACTTAAAGGGCTCCAAGGGGGCATCATATGCATTGATCATAGAACATAGACAATGTATATGCTTTTGTAGGAAAGGTGTGAGAGAAAAGGAAGATCCTATATGCTTGTATTTCTATGTTCTCACTTTTGAATGAAACTTAAAGGGCTCCTAGGGGACATTAAATACATATTAGCAAAAGAAATTGACAGTGTATGTGTTTCTTTTCAGCTGTTGCAAACTTACACATTATTTATTGGACAAGTGGTACAACTGAACAGATTCAATTTGTACCCCATAATCAGACTCAGTTTCTAACGTCGTAATTTACTCAATTGACTGGAGCAACTGTCCATAAGACAAGCTTTTATCACTTCATTTTTCAGTATAGAGATCCCTTTATATACATGGTTGCACCTTATGTAAATTGCCTAAATGCAATGGTTTCGCACTGTCTTACCCGATTTCAAAAGTTTTTTTTTTTAATTTTTTTGAGAAAATCTTTTGTGAATAATACACATAATTCCTGCAATCCGAACATTAGGATTTAGTAGTTGGACATTATTTTTCTCTCGTGTCATTTTTTCATTGCAATGATATGTTTCATTCTTTATGTGATATCCAAACTTTCACCTCTGTGTGCAATATATACAACTCTGCATACAATAGGCATGTTTTCAAGTTTGATGCATGTCATAACTATGTTAATGCACATCTTGAACCTGGAAGCCTACGGTTTGTTATGTGTGTGCAAACAATAGGCAAAGATAGTTATTGTCTTACATTTAAGTAGAATGCTTTGGAGAATGTTCTTGTACATCGAAACTTGATATTCAATTGAAGTAAATCTTTTATTTAATTGAAAAATAAAAAGATGGTATAATTACCAAATCAAGGCTGCGCATCTTTTGTCCACTGGTTAAGGAAACACATTAATTCCTCTATTCCTTCGATATATGTTAACAAGATATAAAGCCTGTTCCTTTTTTTCCCTTCTTCTTTTGATGGACATTTGAGGCAAACTATGCAAATTCCCTAAGATAATATTACGAAGCTTGGTCATGGTCTGTGATTGGGTTGATTCCCTGTCTGACATGCTTTTCGAACTTCTATGATACATGAGCTTTGATATTCCATAATTGTGCTTCATATGATAATCTTTTATGAGCTTAAATTCTGTTAAATTTTGGTTTTTTAATCAACATTTACACTCCTTTTATCTCATATTTGCTTTGGGTGAGTTTATTGAAGATTTGGAATTAAATGAAGCAAATAAAGAGATTTTACACAATGAATAAAAACAGAGAAATGCAGGGGCAAAACAGTCTGGTAGATAATTTTCAAGTGGGAATTTATCCTCTATAGAGATTTCAAATACGAATGTGATCTTCTAGACATTTATAGAGGACATTCTGAAGTTTTCATAATGGTAAAATTTATGGAAATCCGAGTTCATTTGCTTTCCCTGCTTATGCTTCAAATTCAGCTGTCCTGCACTGTGGTCCAGTTTTGACACATTTCGGTATAACGATCATATCTTTATTTCTAGATGTTCAATTGAGGTGATTCAAGGTTCTGTGTCAAGCTAAGATTCATATATACAACTTTCATGAAGACATCAAGACCTAGATCAGTCGATTTCATGCTCTGAATTCACCTAACATTCAAAACAGAGTCACAGTCGGGCAGCAACAGCTTGCCCCATAACTGGGAGCAAGCGGCGCCGTTTGGTGTGATCCAAGCGGCGCCGTTTGCAGCGATCTGAAGTGCATTTCCAGCTGGTTTTCTCTCTCTTTGGAAGGAGATTTTGATACCCCTTTAGGGCAGAACCAAGAGAGACGGCGGGGAGGGGAGAAAACTGCAGAAAAACAGCAAGAAATCACACCCAAATCCCTCCCAAATCTTCATCTTTGCAAGAGAAATCAAGAGAGAAGATTGAATCTTTGAAGAAGGAGAACCTCCACCTTGAAGATTCATGGAAAAACCTGCAACTTCCTCAACATCACAGTGACGATTTTCAAGTTTCAAGAAGAGGAGATTTCCACCATGAAAATGAGCAATTCTTCCTCTTTCTTTGTTGCTTTATGTTCTTTAATTTGTACTATGTTGAGGAACTAAACTTTTGAATGCTTGAATGGGTATGAACCCTAGATTTTTTTTATGTGAATGAATTGTTTCCCTTGGTTGATTGAATTCGAATTTCTTGTGGATTGTTTGTGGGTTTGAATGTTTGAATTGATTGGGTGGATAGTTGATGAAATTTTGTCACTTGGAATTGAGAAAGGAAGGGTGATTGAAATTGATTCAAAAATCTGGAATTTTGTCACTTGGAATTGAGAAATGAAGGGTGATTGATAATTGATTCAAAATCTGGAAATTTTCACTTGGAATTGAGAAAGGAAGGGTGAAATAGACCATACACAAACAATGGGGATGATTTAGGTGACTAGAGATAGAAACCTAAACATTTTCTTGGTAATTAGAGAAATCTAATTGGAAATTCAAAAAAAAACCTTAATGCATTCTTGGGTTGAATTGGTTAGAAAGAGATTTCAACTAATTAATCCAAGGGTAGAGGACTTTCATCTAGAGATAGAGAGAGGCCTAAAATAGGAATTTCACCAAACATAAGAAATGAACACCTTCTTGGCAATTAGAGAAATCTAATTAGAAATTCACCAATCCAAATGCATTCTTAGGTTAAATTAGTTAGAAAGAGATTTCAACTAATTAATCTAAGGGTAGAGAACTTTCATCTAGAGATAGAGTGAGTTCTATCATTGGAATTTCACCAAGTATTAGAAGGGAAACAAATCAACCAAGGGGACTTTTTCTATCACATAGGTAATTTCAGGGGATTAACCATTCAAGTATTGTTTTCTCAATTGAATTCCCTCTTGCAAGAAAGATTAGTTAAGCTAGTTTAATAAGTTAAGTTGGATTTCTTTTCTTAGTATTTATTCAAACTATTTTCAAAAACAAAAATTTATGGAAGCTAAACAATAGAGTGAAAAGTGAGTAATGGTAATTGACCAGTCACCGTGGATACGATATTTGAAAGTACTTTGCCATTATACTAATTTAAAGCGATAGAGTGCGCTTGCTTAGTGTTTGTGTGCAAATTGTTGAAGATTGGAATAAAATTACGTATAAAGGCATATACTAATAAAAACACAACAAGTTTTTGGCGCCGTTGTCGTGAGAATTGGTCAATATTAGGAAAGCTTGAACTTTATTGATTTAGTCATTTTATTTAGTCATTTTATTTCCTACTTGTGTTAGCATTTATTGTATTGTTTGTAATTTTGTTAGTTATTAGTGAATTGAAGTGTTAGTTTGTGATTTTCTATTTTTGTTACATGTGTTAGCTTTTTTTTTTCTTTTCTTGTTTGTAATTTGGTTTGTTATTGGAGAATTGAAGTGTTTACTTTGTGTTTTTGTGTATTTGTCCTGTTTTTGTAAGAAAAATACTTGGATTGAATTTTTAGTTAGCATTTTTTTGTTATGTGTTGATTTTTTTTTTAGTTGTATTTATACTTAAGGAATGATCTATGTAGATTATGATTTGGCACAACAACCCTCTCAATTAATGATGTCTTACAACTTTTATGGAGGTGGCTATCCAACCTATGAGTGCCAAAACATGGGAACTTCCAATGCATGGTCAATGGAGCAAGGGAACTATATTGGGGAAAGAAACCAATCATACAATTCCTACACCAATAGTTATAATCCGGGGTGGCACAATTATCCAAATTTCTCATGGAGCAATCAAGGCCACCAAACACAAATACATTCTCCTAGCTTCCAAACTTCATCATGTCCCCAACCACAAGTACTCTGTCCTTACCAATACCAACCTTCTCCACCTCCTCAACAACCCGTGAAATCTAGTCTTGAAGAGTTGATGACAAAGTTCATAGCAAATTCCGAAACCCAAGTTCAAACTCAAAAAGCCCTTAACCAAAGAATTGAAGAGTCCTTAAAGAACCAAGAGGCTACCCTTGAGAACTTGGTAAGGCTAGTTTCGAGAAAGAGAGGTTGAGACTCTCCCAAACAATACCGAGCCAAATCCTAAGGAGTGTGCTTTGAAGTTACTACTTTGGGGAGTGGGATTGAATCGAAGGCCTCACAGCCTAACATGCTGGAAATAGGAGAAGAGAAGATGGATGAGAAAGTGCATGTTGAAGAATATCACGATGAAATTGAAAAGAAGGAAGGACAAAAAGAGAAACGATGAAGATCTTTTTGGACAACCCCCTTAGTTCAAGGTGAAGAAGCAAAGAAGGGACAATGTGTGATTGATGAAATCATACCATATATGGAGTCATCACCGCTCAACATCAAGGGGATGGAGTTTGAAAACTTTGAAACAGAAAAGGGAATGAAGTCTTTCAGTGAAGATCCTCCGAAGTTGGAATTGAAGAAGCTACCGAATCACTTGGATTATGCTTTCATTGTGGACAATACAAAACTCCCAATGCTCTATGGTATTAGTCATTCATTTTGCACCCACAACATATTAATAGAAGAAGGCCTCAAACTAGTGAGTGCAACCCGAAAGGTGGAATGACCAAAATCAGATTTTCAAGCCGGAAGATCAAGTGATATCGAATGACTCTCAATGGTTCACGAGTAAGTTTAAGTGGACCTCCCCATTTTTTGGTAAGTAAAATACTTCTATATGAAGTTATGGAAAACTATCATGCAAAAAAAGGGGACATCACTTACACTTAAATTTTATCAAATGGGAGTTAGAAAGAAGAGAAGATTGTCTCCACACCCCTTTGACCCGGGAGGATAAGTGATTTTCACCATATTTGCTCATCCTTATTTGTACATAATTGTGTTTGATAGAGTTTTGAGTTTGAAACTTTTGATTGTCTTGAATTGTGAAAAGTTTTTATAATGTATTGTTTGATGTGAATTTTATGTTTGTAATCAATTAGTTTGTTAATTTTTTGTTGTTGAATATGTAGTTGAGTATTTTTGCAATGCATAGCCGTGTCATCAGTAAGCAGCTCGAGGTGAAACGGGCGCCGCTAGTGTGCACTGAGCGGTGCCGTTAGGGACTGCTTCATCGCGCACTGTTCATGGGGATCGTTCACACACAAAAAAAAAGAAGCAGCGTTTTGACTAATCGGTTTAAAGCGGCGCCGCTAGTGTGGTCCAAGCGGCGCCGTTTCACTGTTCACCAATTTTTTTTTTTCTTTTTTTCCTTCTTCCCCATTTTTTGTTGGTTCTTTTATGCTTTCTTCTTTGCATACCATGTATTCAAAAAAAAAAAAATGCAAGTTGAGTTTTAATTTTTTTTTGGTGTAAATTAGTTTGTTGTTGGCTTGCAATTTCTCATATTTTTGTTGGTTCTCTCCTGCTTTTCCTCTATGCCGGGAGCATGCTCCATGCTCGAGTGGTGGACCGGCAAGTATATGAACGAAGGGGAGTTCTTTTCTTTTTCTATTTTTGTCCTTTTATTTATTTCTTTTAATGCTACGTTTTTTATGCTTTAGTTTTCATTATGTCCTTATTTCTAGTTTGCTTTCATTTGCTTCTACAAGCCTTGTTTTTCACTTTGTTTATGTGTTTGGTTGTTTCTGTTGGATTTCTTCCCCAACATTACGGACAATGTTGTTTTAAGTGTGGGGAGTTGGCTTTAGTAGTGTAGGTTATTTTTATGATTTTTGATTGAATTTTTTTTGTTTTTATTTTTCAAATCCTCAAGGTATTTTAAAACTTTAATATTTTATCTTTTCTCAAAGAGTAGTTATACAAGCATTCTAAAGATCATGACTAGTACCTTAAACTTGGATTAAGTAAGCACCCATTGTATTCCTTGCTTGTATGAAATTCATCGTTTAAGCACATTCCACTTTTTTTTTGTTGTGATGATTATGGAGTTGAATCTTGTGTTATTGGCTTTAGAATTCAACATAACTTTTACTCTAGAACCCGCATTCACTTGCCTTAAGGCGAAATGAGTAAGTAACCTTAGTTTGATCTTGAAATGATGGTAATAGGCCTTCTTTGTCCCGATTGAGCATTTCTAGCCATCCTCTCTTTATTTTATCCGTAGTACCCTTTCTTGAAGCCTTTGTGCATAAATTTTTCAATCTATATTCTTAATTCTTCATTCTTTCGAATTTTAAACTCCACTCTTTATATTTTAAACCTCTTTGCAGAGACTAAATGCAATTTTACCCTTAAAGTCAAGAAAGAGTATTGTAGAAAGCGAAAAAAAAGGGTGGAGAGGAAGATCATAGGGAAAAATGGCTCTATGGGTTGAGTTTTTCAAGGAAAAAAAGGGGATGAAATTCTTTATTTGATCGGGAATTGAAATATACCTCAAAAAAAATCGAAAAAAAAAGAGATTGAAAAAAAAAGATGAAAAAAAAAAAAAAAAAAGTTATATATGTTTACTACTTTGAAGGCTTAATACATCTTTTGATGCCTTCAATAATTATATATAGTTAATCATTCTTGTGAATTTTGTTATCATTGAGGTATAAACTTGTGGTTGAAAAAGATATATGGTGAAGGAAAAGTTGTGGTTTGAATTATGATTTAGTGCAAGTTGTTGAATGTAGGGTGATGAGAGTTTGTAGAGAATGGGAGTTTGTAGTTGAATATATGGGAATGGTGATATTCATCGTAGCTAATAAGGGGTTATTACTTTTGTTTTATATCCCATTCCTTTCTCTTTAGCTCTCATTTCTTTGACTTTGAACTCCTTACCTTTTATTTGGCACCTTAAACTTTCCCCTGAGCCCTAAAGTTATAAGCTTGAAAGTCCCTACCTAATCGAGTTTGAATTTTTGGTTATCAGTATTAGTGGAGAGGTTTTGTGAATGCTAGGGCCTATGGGAGTATTATGCTTTCTTGATAAGAATTCCTTGTCCAATAACATGAAATTCACTCTTATAATTGTTGAGCATATGTATTGGCTGAAACACACACACACATGATTCTTTGCTTGCATTATGAAACAAGGGGTGATTGTTTAATTTTTTGTGATGGATATTTGGGATGACTTTTCGATTGATTGTATAGATTGCTCAAGATTTCTCAAGTAATACCTTCTCTGCTTTTGCAGTCCTTTGCAATGCTTTAAAACAATTGTTATTTTCGTGGATTATTGTTCAAATTTCTTAGTTGTTTTGAAGTATTGCTTGAGGACAAGCAATGTCTAAGTGTGGGGAGTTTGATATTCCATAATTGTGCTTCATATGATAATCTTTTATGAGCTTAAATTCTGTTAAATTTTGGTTTTTAATCAACATTTACACTCCTTTTATCTCATATTTGCTTTGGGTGAGTTTATTGAAGATTTGGAATTAAATGAAGCAAATAAAGAGATTTTACACAATGAATAAAAAAGCAGAAATGCGAGGGGCAAAACAGTCTGGTAGATAATTTTCAAGTGGGAATTTATCCTCTATAGAGATTTCAAATACGAATGTGATCTTCTAGACATTTATAGAGGGACATTCTGAAGTTTTCATAATGGTAAAATTTATGAAATCCGAGTTCATTTGCTTTCCCCGCTTATGCTTCAAATTCAGCTGTCCCTGCATCTGTGGTCCAGTTTTGACACATTTCGGTATAACGATCATATCTTTATTTCTAGATGTTCAATTGAGGTGATTCAAGGTTACGTGTCAAGCTAAGATTCATATATACAACTTTCATGAAGACATCAAGACCTAGATCGAGTCGATTTCATGCTCGAATTCACCTAACATTCAAAACAGAGTCACAGTCGGGCAGCAACAGCTTGCCCCATAACTCGGGAGCAAGCGGCGCCGCTTTGGTGTGATCCAAGCGGCGCCGTTTGCAGCGATCTGAAGTGCATTTCCAGCTGGTTTTCTCTCTCTTTGGAAGGAGATTTTGATACCCCTTTAGGGCAGTAACCAAGAGAGACGGCGGGAGGGAGAAAACTGCAGAAAAAACAGCAAGAAATCACACCCAAATCCCTCCCAAATCTTCATCTTTGCAAGAGAAATCAAGAGAGAAGATTGAATCTTTGAAGAAGGAGAACCTCCACCTTGAAGATTCATGGAAAAAACCTGCAACTTCCTCAACATCACGGTGACGATTTTCAAGTTTCAAGAAGAGGAGATTTCACCATGAAAATGAGCAATTCTTCCTCTTTCTTTGTTGCTTTATGTTCTTTAATTTGTACTATGTTGAGGAACTAAATTTTTGAATGCTTGAATGGGTATGAACCCTAGATTTTATTTATGTGAATGAATTGTTTCCCTTGGTTGATTGAATTCGAATTTCTTGTGGATTGTTTGTGGGTTTGAATGTTTGAATTGATTGGGTGGATAGTTGATGAAATTTTGTCACTTGGAATTGAGAAAGGAAGGGTGATTGAAATTGATTCAAAAATCTGGAATTTTGTCACTTGGAATTGAGAAATGAAGGGTGATTGATAATTGATTCAAAATCTGGAAATTTTCACTTGGAATTGAGAAAGGAAGGGTGAAATAGACCATACACAAACAATGGGGATGATTTAGGTGACTAGAGATAGAAACCTAAACATTTTCTTGGTAATTAGAGAAATCTAATTGGAAATTCAAAAAAACCTTAATGCATTCTTGGGTTGAATTGGTTAGAAAGAGATTTCAACTAATTAATCCAAGGGTAGAGGACTTTCATCTAGAGATAGAGAGAGGCCTAAAATAGGGAATTTCACCAAACATAAGAAATGAACACCTTCTTGGCAATTAGAGAAATCTAATTAGAAATTCACCAATCCAAATGCATTCTTAGGTTAAATTAGTTAGAAAGAGATTTCAACTAATTAATCTAAGGGTAGAGAACTTTCATCTAGAGATAGAGTGAGTTCTATCATTGGAATTTCACCAAGTATTAGAAGGGGAAACAAATCAACCAAGGGACTTTTCTATCACATAGGTAATTCTAGGGGGATTAACCATTCAAGTATTGTTTTCTCAATTGAATTCCCTCTTGCAAGAAAGATTAGTTAAGCTAGTTTAATAAGTTAAGTTGGATTTCTTTTCTTAGTATTTATTCAAACTATTTTCAAAAACAAAAATTTATGGAAGCTAAACAATAGAGTGAAAAGTGAGTAATGGTAATTGACCATCCCCGTGGATACGATATTTGAAGTACTTGCCATTATACTAATTTAAACGATAGGTGCGCTTGCCTAGTGTTTGTGTGCAAATTGTTGAAGATTGGAATAAAATTACGTATAAAGGCATATACAATAAAACACAACAAGCTTCAGTCTAATTTGTTTGGTGGAATAATTATTAGTGCTGTAGAAACCAACTCTCGAATCTACTAATGATGATTTCTGGCAGTGAATTTACTCAGTTTTTCAATTTTTTTTTTGTTGCACCTCGATATTTCTAGAGTAACCACCACTCATTCAGGACTGCTGTGTGTCAGCTATTGAGAAAATTGCTGCAGTATTTTGGCTTGTCTTCTCTTGCAATTTAATTAATTAAAAACATCATTTTTGTCTGTTTTATTTGTCTACAGAAATTTCAGCTAATCGATACAGCTGGTATCAGAAAGAGAGCAGCTGTAGCTTCGTCAGGTAGCATCACAGAGACATTATCAGTAAAAAGAGCATTTCGTGCTATTCGTCGTTCTGATATTGTGGCTCTGGTGATTGAAGCCATGGCCTGCATCACTGAACAGGTAAAAAATGTGTAAATTTCTGGTTTTGGTTCATATGAGGAAGGCAGTGCTGTTCAACTCTATTGGTTTGACAGCTTATGGTGCAAAAACTGAACTCTTTGGTCTTTACCACATTCTTTCTCCTGTTCTCTCCTTTCTATAGATATTTGGCTCCTTCATTTCTATTATTATGATGCATATGGATTGTAAAACTACATTTACACTTGCGGAGTTAATGTAAATTGCTGGATCTGAACAAACTTTTTGCTGGAGTTCGTTGAATAAAAGGGTATTACCTCTTAATACTAACAGTCTACTGTTTGAGAAAGATAATACCTCCTTGAAAGTAGATCCACAAACTTTTGCCAGATGGTGCACAATAGATAATACTAAAAGTCTATTGTTTAAGAAAGACGAAACTTTTCTCTTGTCTTCAAATTTGTAGGATATGAAAATAGCTGAAAGAATAGAGAAAGAAGGGAAGGGTTGCTTGATTTTTGTGAACAAGTGGGACACAATACCCAACAAGAACCAGCAAACTGCAACATATTATGAGCAAGATGTCAGAGAAAAGCTCCGACTTCTTAGTTGGGCACCTGTTGTGTACTCAACTGCAATTGCCGGACATAGTGTTGATAAGTATGGTCCTACCCTGAGTATCTTCAATATATTCTCTATACACACACACACACACACACATACACACATACACATACACATACATACATACATACATACATATGCATGTAAGTATGTATGTGTATATGTAAATGAATTTAGGGAACATGTCTTACTGTTGCTAAACACTGAAATGCAGCTAGCTTTCAGCTCGAAAGTGAGTTTGTTTTCTGTATATATTTGGTTGATTTGTTGCTGAACTGGCTTGATTCTCACGTGTTCTTAATCTTTCCTGATGAAGTTACTCATGGTGCATGACCTCTCTGTAATTAGTAATTCTAGCTAGCTGCCTTCCGTTATAAAGGTCAGCTCTTTGCGCATTTTTGGGGACTCTATTTCCTGGTCATACCAAGTTCATTCCATTGATTTCACTTTCAGTGCAAAGGAGGACGTCTCCAGGTCATATAGATCTCAAATTTGGTATTTTTGGTAATTAGTATATCAGATACCCTAATAAATGAATAAAAAGAATCCAGGATGCGCATATAAAACAACTAAGGTAATTGCAGGGGGAGGAAATGAACTCACTGAGGTGCTTGAGTAACTATATCAACGGTCTTTGTTTTACTAGAAAACTAAAAGCAAACAAATTGATAACTGAAAGATGAGCATTTGCCAATCAATATAACTGTAAACTTTCTTAATCATCTGGTTTTTCTCTAGGATCATTGTCACAGCTGGCATGGTTGAGAAAGAGAGATCAAGGCGGTTAACCACAGCAACTCTAAATCAATTGGTGCAGGAAGCAGTTGCTTTTAAGCCACCTCCAAGGACTAGGGGTGGGAGGAGAGGACGTGTGTATTATTGCACACAGGTACTTGCACCACTAGATGATCAAATTTGATTCTGAAATTATTTTGTATATGCAGGATTTGGATGGAGTCCTTGCTTTTTTTGGTAACATTAATTTGTATATGCATGGTTTTCATTTTTGTTTGCTTTCTGGGACCAAAAACAAGATAACCAGTATTAAACATACTATAACAGAGCTTTCACTATTATGATCCACATATTTAATCGTACCTTAGCTCATAAATGCAATATTGCAACCGCAGACGTGTGGGATAATAACCTAGCTTTCTGGGTTTTGGTCTGTTGAAACTGATACCCAAAACTCTTGCATACTAAGCTAAGGTGTCTTTGATCTTAATTCACAGGCAGCAATTCGACCACCTACCTTTGTCTTCTTTGTTAATGATGCAAAGCTATTTACTGAGACATACCGACGCTACATGGAAAAGCAATTGAGAACTGGCGCAGGATTTTCAGGCACTCCAATACGGATTTTATGGCGAAGCAGACGAAAATTGGAAAGAGATGGTAGTAAGTTAAAAATTCACTTATATTCTTTTTCTTTTTTTTTTTCCTTGTACGTAGTTTTCTTCTTTCACTTTGTTGCCGAAGCAATAAATAGATAATTTGACATTTGGCCGTTCCTAAACTTGACCTGAGATGTCAAATCTAGCAAAAATATGGTTTGCTTCTTCTCGATTTCTTTTGGAACGTGTTATTTGACAAGTCATGCATAGAATTCTTCTGTTTCTTTTGGCATATAACTACACGAACTGTACTGACATGATTTAACTGTGCATGCTGGGTCCTTCATTAAATGTGAGGCACATGCATCTTCTTTGTTATATTGTGTAGGTTATTGTCAAGGTTAGCTGTTCATCTATCCCTTTTGGTCTTTTGCCTTCACAAATAGCTATAGAGTATCTTTCATTTTACTCCGAATCTGGGGAAACAATGTCTAAGAATCTGGGGAAATAATGTCTAATCATTGCACCTGTTTCATTTTTACTATTGCTCACTAGAATCAGCATATTAAAGGTCCCTCTTGTTTGTTTTCAGGCCGGACTGCTGGATCAAAGGACCCAAAGAAATTTTCCCCTCTTGATAAAAAACTCTCTCTTGCAAGCTGAAACGAACTTTGGATGGTTTCTTGAAATAGAACCTGAAAGAATTGTGACAATATACCCCCCTTGAAGACCTCAATTGGGGATATGAATTGAAATTGGAAATACTGCACCTAATGTAGCTGCGGTAACCAGCTTTTAATAAGAGCTTATGATGTGGAAGCTGGGAAGTGGACCAACGATAGAAACAATCGATGCCCCCCACCAGTTATGAAAAGGTTTAGACACATTGGTAATGTAGCTTCAAAGCTCAATATTGCAACTATAATTCCAGCATTTCTGTTTTGGATTTACCTCTGTAATTTTGGTGATGTATCAAACTTCTTTTGGTCACGAGTCATCAATCCTCGGAGATGTGAAGAAAACTTGTTCGCATTGTTCTACAACCGAGGTTCAGAGTCTATCCAGTGGTTCCGAGAACACAAGGTTGGGATTCTTAGATCTATTATGTAAGTCCTCTTCTTTGTTGTTATGATTTAACCGTGGCTGTCCTGTTGGTAGTAGAACTGGTACTAGAAATATTATTTCCTAAATGTCCAGAGAAGTAATCCAACTCACAAATATGAATTATCACTTTCTTGGTAGATTAGAAAAAGAATTAATTCTTGGTTCTGTATCCTTTTTATGAGGCTGTATTGTTAGGTAATGGTTGTAATATG
Organism: Rauvolfia tetraphylla; assembly: GCA_030512225.1. Taxonomy (NCBI): domain Eukaryota; kingdom Viridiplantae; phylum Streptophyta; class Magnoliopsida; order Gentianales; family Apocynaceae; genus Rauvolfia; species Rauvolfia tetraphylla. The sequence goes on from JAJQKT010000023.1 coordinate 2,105,287, forward strand.
GATTGGAATGACATGATCACATTTATTGTCTAGAATGAACAATTTGACTTTGTCCATTTTTCACTATTTTCCTGTATCTTCTCTGCACATCAAAATTTTACCTTTCTCCTATTCTTTCCCCCTTTAAAATTTGTGAATGCCGAAAAATTATTGACTAGTGGAGGTTACTTAGCAAAGAGTTGAATTAGCATTGGATGTTGCAATCTCCATTTATATATTGTAGTTGGTCTGAAATCCAGGTTTCTTCAAATTTTATTTTTAACGATAAGAATCTTAACAAACTTTGTGTCTGTTTTTGTGACCTGTATTCCTTTCTTTAAGTTTTTGCGATTGTAGTAAATAATTTGGTAGATAAAAATATTTAATTATTTTAACAACCCAACATGACTGTTGCATTACTCTATATTTATTTTCGATAACGGGAAACTAATTCAATACTGATTAATTTTAGGTGCAATTGCGGAGTTATTAAAGAGCTGAGGGGGGCTTTGGCCCCCTCAAGATTTTGAGGAAAATTTTTAATATCATATATATTTTTAAAAAAATTTATATGTAATTTTTAAAATAGAAATTATTGTCTATAAAATTTAATTTTTGTAAATTTTTACTCTTTTGTACTTCTTCTTTTCTCTAAATTTTGTTTTATCTAATCAAATGTTAAATTAATTGCTTTGTGAAATATGATGAGTATAAGATAATTAATACTTTTTTATTTTTTTAACCAGTTACTAATGTGTGCAAAAATAATTTTGTAGTGGACAAAGATGTTTTAAATAGTTAAATTATAATTTTTTAAAAGATTTTTTATTTTTTATAAAATAATTGTATTTCTCTAAAATTATTAGGTGATAATATAAAATAAGATTTAAAAACTTATCATGTATGAAAATTAATAAATTTTTTTGTCTTCTTGCCTCAAAGAATTTTAAAGGAATTAATTTATGTGATCTTGTTCGAAATCTCATAATGAATAAAATAAAATTTTAAATAAATTAAGATTATATATAAAAAATATATATTTTGATTTAACCTCTCAAAATTAAAATCCTGATTCCGTCACTGTTTAAGTGCATCTTAAATCACACTATTTCTAGTTTAATATTTACGAATTTAACAATAACATATGGATCATATGTTCTCTTCAATTGAAGTTCAAAGACTTGAATATACCAACTTTAAGGCCAAGTTTACTTCATATATTAAACAAATAATGCTGAAGAGTTGAAATACCATGTACTTATATGTCACATGGAAATGTATGTCTTGTCAAATAACGACCCTAGCATTCATGTGCGTTATTTTCATATGTAGTTTTTTTAATTATAAATAATACAAAAAATTTTATTTTTCAAAAGACTCTCTCTCTCTCGCTCTTCCTATAACTCTATCTAGTGTTTCTTCAAAAAATCACATTTTTCATAAAAAATAGATAAATTTTGTCGTAACAAGGTAAAGAAAAAAAAATCTACAACGGATTCTCTTGAATTTGAGGTAAAAAGTCGCTAAATTCTAATTAAATTAGTATTTTTTTAATTTTTTAAAAATTTTGCATAAGTTTCGCCACTGGGCGGTGCAACTTTTAGTAGAGTTACGCCATAAAGTGGCAAAAATTTTGCCTGAAAATGACAAAATTATTGGTCGATTGTAGCCAAATTTTAGCAAAATTTAACCATAAATTTTGCCAGGTTTTGGCGAAATCTAGCCAATAGTTTTGCCAGTTTCTGGCGAAAGTATTGGCCACAATTTTTTTTTAAATTTTTTTTGTAATAATCACTTGTTTAGTTGTATTGTTGTATTTTTTTATATTTTGTAATTATATTGTATGTTACATTGCGCATCGTAAATAGTTTTGTTGTTATGATTTTTTATTTTAAAAATAACCAACACACACGTAATATAGTAACTGACATTGGACAAGTGCGATATATGCATTATAGGAACACCGAAAGGGTCGGAAGGCGAGATTTCATCGAGCGCTTTACTGGGATGGCCAAGGCCCGTCATCGTCGTCATATTCGTTTAAAGAATTTTTTGAACTTGACAAAGTGGAAGATCTAAGTCACTTTTTAGGCACGCAAGATATATTTTTGAGTAAAGAGGAGTTAGTAAAGTAGACGAAGGCGGCAGTATTATAGGTGAGGACCTTATTGATAATTACTCATTGGAAAAAATGTGACGGAACGGCTTTGTCTAGTTTAGGTATGAGAGAACCGGAGCATACATAAAATATATTAATGTTCAGAAGGATGGAGCAGAACCGGAGGTCCGGACCAAGGAACGAAAGCCGAAAGGTACGAAAAATATCACTGTCTCTTAAAACTGATGGGTAGAAAGTATTACGAGGGGACGTAGAGTCTTGCGGTAATATGCAGCAAGCACAATCACGAGCTCGGAATCTGATATGGTTATTCCCTCGCTACTTGCATGACAAATTGGGAGATGAAAATCACGGAGAAAATGAGCAAATGTCACGTTTAGCCTAAACATATTCTGGATCATTTGAAAAGGGAGAACCCGAGAACTGTTGTTAGGTATGTTTGCATGTAACAAATATATTATACTCATTACTTGTACGCTTATTCACTGGTTTTAAATTTGTAAATGTGTGGATAATATATGTTTGTGTTTGCTATTGGCTCAGAGCGAATACCGTGTTTAACACTCGACACAAATTAAGAGTGGCGAGTATGGAAGGTTGGACAGTCGTGCAACAACTTTTCAAGTTGTTCACCGAACATGGATATATCCATTGGCACAGAGTTGAGTCAGGAGCCAAAATCCTTAGTGATTGTGTTTTTGCTTCCAAATTCGACATTACTTGCTCGTGCGTATCCATTTGTACTAATAATGGATACGATGTACAAGACTATCAGGTTCGTTATATTATATTTCTCTTTCATTTTGCGTTGTATTGTAGTTACACATAACGTTCTTTAATTAAAATAAATCTAAAAAAACTGTTCGCTTATACTTTTTTTTTCTAATTAATTATAATAGATACAATATGCCATATTTAGAGATCGTTGGCGTGACCCCCACGGGATGCAACTTCCTCATTGCCGGTGCTTGGATCAGCACCGAGCAAGCAGACAGTTACCGGTGATTGCCAGAGTGCGTGAAGTAAATATTTGACATAAATTGTCCCCCGAACGTTATCGTGACTGATCGAGAGCCCGAGTTGATACAGGTGTTGCATGATGCAAGAACCGATCAGGCATATATGGCTTAACAACGTCACAAAAGCGCAAATACCCTTGAAACGCCGAAATCCAATACTCTTTTAGTGGGTTGGGGCCAAAAAGGGTCCAGCAAACCTGCAAACATAGACATCGGGACTTAGCTGCAAACATAGACATCGGCACTTACCTCGCGTGCCGTCATGTCGTCCAAATGTAAGCGAACTGTTCGCAGGTCCTCCGATTTTCTTAGGACGCCTCTCCCTGCGCTGGAACCGTAGAATGTGAGGCTGTGACTCTCATCAATCTGACGACTAATGAGGGGCAAACGCTAGAAAGTACAGATATATCCACGCCTCAAGAAGTACCTTTGGCCCACCAATTTGCCTACAGTCTGTCCTGAATGCCGTCCCAAGTGACCGATAGAGGTACGCAAGACATGCAGCTCCCCAAGCATAGCTTTGGATCTCATCGACAAGCTAAGGAACAACCAGTACTAATAATGCATTTGGTCTTTACCCTTGTTTATGAATAGTGTAGCACTTATCAGATATTTTAGATACCCACGAGCATAGTTCGACGCGTTAAGGGATCCTTGTGCAACATAGTCCTTCAAGACGTTGAATCTCATCCCTCCATTATCTAGCTGATTGCGAACGTGTGCGGTCGGTATGTCGAGTGTGACAGATAAGTCGTTTATAATATTCTCCTTACTGATATCATGCCGGAGGATAGAACCAGTCACTGGAATTGCAAGTATATGTGCCACATCGTGGAGGGTGATGGTCATCTCACTGAACGACATATGGAATGTCTTAGTATCAGGCTGCCATCTCTCACAAAAGCATATATCAACGCACTGTTTGGTCTCGCGATAATGCAATGTCTCAAATGCTCGAGACTGTTGCGGGGCACAATCGCATCGACCGACTCTTTCCGAACCGTCCACTTATCGATGTATCCCTGTCGGGAATGTACAGTCAGCACGTTGCTCATGCAGAAAAATATTTAAATTTTCATCATTGCGTGTAATAGATATTCAACGAATATTTCGTATGTTGAAAATTATATTTAACCTACTAAGCTAGCCTTGTCAGATGAGATTGGCAATGTGACTGGAAAAAAATGGGATGAGGGATGGATCTTGCGGCCCCCCAAGTGCTTGTCTTGTCAGACGCCACTCTTCCGTGGATCCGCTCCGGCAAGTTCGCAGGAGAGTGGTAGCCTGGGTGCACCATTCTGCAACGCCCGCCTGTCCCCCTGTTGCAGGTCTGGGGTCTCTCTTCATCATTTACTGAAATTCTACTCGAGGTGAGGGGTACGCGTGATGCATTAGCAGCTGCTCTACTGACTCGGGACGTGCTGACAAGCTGACACCGAGCGAAACTGGACCAAGTGACCTATCTCTCTGGGTTGAAGCTCCTGATCCGGACATCGAACGAGTTAGACTGCCTACTCCTGCTGCAACACGACGTAATAAACATCAGCGCAGTCTTGCAGAAGAAGTCGTCAGGATCCTGTGCGGGATGCCCTGATCAAATGCCTCTTCCTCTTGTATCACTGTATCGGCTACAAGCTCTTGCATATCCGCACTTGCATTCATATCATAATCTGCATTAGTGACCGGATCATCCACATCCTGCACATCCTCCGCAGTACCTGATTCCTCGTCCTAATCCTCGAAATATCTATATGGCGTAACAGGGACCGATGACAGATAGTAGTACGCTGGCCCTACATCGTCAACGTGGCCACTACAGGTTTGCGGTACGTACGCGGGTACCCATGGATAATAGCCTGGTGAGACCGAAGCAGGCGACGCCATCGAGGGTCAAGGATACAGTACGTATCCGGGCATGGGATCGTATATTCCCGATTCCCACAACATATGTGGAATGAACTACGGCAAATCAATACCCTATGTGACGTCTGCAGTCTCTCTTTATCATTGACTGAAACTCTACTCGAGGTGAGGGGTACGCGTGATGCATTAGCAGCTGCTCTACTGACTCGGGACGTGCCGACAAGCTGACACCGAGCGAAACTGGACCAAGTGACCTATCTCTCTGGGTTGAAGCTCCTGATCCGGACATCGAACGAGTTAGGCTGCCTACTCCTGCTGCAACACGACGTAAGAAACATCAGCGCAGTCTTGCAGAAGAAGTCGTCAAAATCGTGTGTGGGATTACCCATGATTTGGCATTCATGATTTGGGTGACCATCTCCGCAAAAGTCACAAGCCATCATCACTTGGGAGATTGACGGTGACCGACTTAAGCTCTCGATCTTTTTGTTTAGGGCTTCAAACTTAGCCTCCAAAGCCATCATCATATCTATATTGTGTACTCTATTAGCCTTGGCTTTGGGTCTAGGATTCCCCCATTGGTATTTGTTCATTGCAATATTTTCAATAAGATCATGTAACTCTTCCAGTGTCTTCAAATTTGTAGTTCCTCCCGAAGAAGCATCAATGAGTTGCTTGGAAGGGAAATTTAACCCACTATGGAATGTTTGCATTTTCTCAATAGCTTCTTCCACCTCTCCCAAGAATCATATAAGCTTTCACTCTCCATTTGTTGAAAAGAGAAGATGTCATTCCTTAGCTTGGCTGTCCTTGCCGGAGGGAAGTATTTAGCAAGAAACTTCTCGGCAAGATCGTTCCATATAGTAATAGAGCCTGGTGGAAGTGACTTCATCCATGACTTGGCTCGATTCCTTAATGAAAATGGAAATAGCCGAAGGCGGATGGCATCTTCGGAAGCCCTGTTAATCTTGAAAGTATCACATATTTCCAAGAAGTTGGCAATGTGAGCATTTGGGTCTTCGTACGCCAAACCATCGAATTGCACCAATTGTTGAACCATTTGGATAATATTTGGCTTGATCTCAAAATTGTTTGCTTCAACTCTTGGCCGAGCAATGCTTGACTCCGTTCCTAACAAAGAAGGTCGTGCATAATCTCCCATAGTTCTTTGCCTTTCATTCCCATTGTGTGCCATATTGTTCACTTGTTGAATATTTTCACCTTAAATTTCAACTCCCTCAAGTACTACTTCAAGATTGATACCCCTTGGATCCCAATGAAAAATTTGTTCAGCTTGGGAATTAAGTTGAGGAAATTCCTCCAAATCACTTGAGATCATAAACCAAAACAAATTCACACCTTCACCACAAATAAAAGTAAATGTTTAAAGCAAGGAATTTTTGTTTTTCTTCACTAAAACAGAATAAAAACAGAAAAATAGCTTAAATAAAATAAAAACAGAGGAACACAAACTAAGTACTTCAATTTACCAATAACTAACAAAATTACAAACAAGAAAACAAATGCCAACACTAGTAACAAATATTACACAAACTAACAAGTAAAATGACTAAATCAATAGAGTTTGAGCTTTCCTAATATTGACCAATTACTCCCCGGCAACGGCGCCAAAAACTTGTTGTGTTGTTTTGCATGCCCTTATACTAAATTTTATCACAATCTCTAACAATTTTCACACAAAACACTAGGCAAGTGCACCTATCGTTTTGATTAGTATAATGACAAGTAATTTAAATGTCGTATCCACAGGGATGATCAATTACCATTACTTACTTTCTACTCTATTGTTTAGTCTATCAAATTTGCTTGTGAAAATGATTGAAATAACAACTAGGAATAAAAATCTAACCTAAATAGAAAAATTCAGTTTATGTAAATTTTAGTTTGCAAGAGAAAATTTCAATTGAGAAAATAATACTTGAATGGAAAATCCCCCTAGAATTACCTATGTGATAGAAAAGTCCATTGGTTAATGAATTCCCCTTCCTATGTTTGATGAAATTCCTAAATTAGTATTCACTCTATCTATAGATGAAAGTCCTCTACTTTTAGATTAATTGGTTGAAATCTCTTCCTAACCAATTCAACCTAAAAATGCATTTACATTAGTGAATTTCCAATTAGATTCTCTAATTACCAAAAAGATGTTGAGGTTCCTATCTCTAGTCACCTAAATCATCCCCATTGTTTGTGTATGGTCTATTTCACCCTTCCTTTCTCAATTCCAAGTGAAAAATCCAGATTATAAGTCAATCAACAACTGAATTAATTCAAGCAATCAAACCTTCAAATTAGATTTCTCTAATTACCAAGAAGATGTTGAGGTTTCTATCTCTAGTCACCTAAATCATCCTCATTATTTGTACATGGTCTATTTCACCCTTCCTTTCTCAATTCCAAGTGAAAAAATCCAGATTATGAATCAATTAATAGCTGAGTCAATTCAAACAATCAAACCCACAAACAATCCACAAGAATTCGGAATTCAATCAACCAAGAAAACAAATCATTCACATAGATAATAACTAGGGTTCATAACCATCCAAGTATTCAAGAATTTAGCTCATTAACATATTACAATTCAAAGAACATAAAGCAACAAAGAAAGAGTGAGAATTTCTCATTTTCATGGCTCAAATCTTCTCTTCTTCAAGGCTTGGAGTTCTCCAACTTGGTTGTGAAAAGTTGTGTTCTTGAGCTGGAATCTTCAAGATTGATGTTCTCCTTCTTCAAAGATTTGATCTTCTCTCTTGATTTCTCTTGCAAAGATTGAAGATTTGGGAGAGGTTTTGGATGTTTTTCTCTCTGTTTTTCTCCTCTCTGGAACCCTAGACGGCCGCCCCCTTCAAATTCCTAAAAGGGTATATATATACCTCACAAAAAGAGAGCAACAATTGCAGAAAATTCTGTTTCTGCCAAAACGGTACCATTTGGATTATTGGTGATTAAGAGCATTAAATCGGACGATCTAGGTTTTTCTGTCTTCATGAAAGTTGTAGATAATACTCTTATGTTTCTACAGAGATTTGAATCACCTCCGTTGGACATCTAGAACTCCAGATATGCTAATTACACCACAATGTGTCAAAACTGGAACCAATTTTAGAAATACTGATTTTGCACTATATGTAGGGTGACCAAACGAATTCGGATTGATGTAAATATTACCATTATGGAAATTTCAGAATCTCCTCTATAATTGTCCAGAAGATCATATCTACATTTAAAATCTCTAAGGAGGTCAAAATCCCACTTGGATTGTTCTGTCCCGCTGCCTTGTTTTGCATTCTTCTTTTTTTTTTTCTTCATTATAAGTATGTAGAATCTCCTTCATTGCTTAATTGTGCTCCAAATCTTCAATAAACACATCTAAACCAAATAAGAGAGAAAGGGAGTGTAAATAGTGTTTGAAGACTAAAATTCAACAGAAATTTGAGCTCAAAATGATCATTATATTAACCACAAATATGAAATATCAATGGCGTAACAGGGACCGATGATAGATAGTAGTACGCTGGCCCTACATCGTCAACGTGGCCACTACAGGTCTGCGGTACGTACGCGGGTACCCATGGATAATAGCCTGGTGCGACCGGAGCAAGCGACGCCATCGAGGGTCAAGGATACAGTACGTATCCGGACATGGGAGCGTATATTCCCGACACCCACAACATATGTGGAATGAACTACGGCAAATCAATACCCTATGTGACGTCTGTAGTACTCACAGGAATGTCACTAGTGCTGCACATTGCCACACCTACTCGCTGCCTAGCAAACGTCGTAATAGGATGTCGACCATGCAATCAACCACTACGGTCGGCAACTGGTCCCAAATCTAGTGATGCATCTCGCCGTCGCCGAGAAGGATCAGCTATCTGTAACACGTATTGAACAAATATTATTACTGTACAACTCGTACTGAAAATTTATAAATATTGTTCACAAAATCTTAGGTCATAAGATAAATGATGTTAATTTTAATTAGATATAAATCAATAACAATTAAATTAAATTATCAGTAACTAAGATAAATAAAGTAAACATATATTGTCGATCGATGGAAGAGGCAGACAAAATACTTAATTTCATAAATAATAAAAATATTAAGGTATAATTAACTTAATTAGCACAACTATACACAAAATTAATTTAAATTTATTGCATAAATAAAAAAATTCCGCCACATAGTATAGAAATTTTCAAGAAATTTTGTCGCATTGTGGCATAATTAGCGGAATTCTTTCAAAGAATTCAACAGTAATTTGGCCAACTTCAAAATCTGTCATTTTAAGTTTTGAAGTTTTTTTAATGTAAAACGTTGTAAAATTGTGAGTAGTTTGATAAACTATTTTTTTACGTAAAAATTCTTTATCGTTGTTCGTAGATCTGAGTTTTTCTACTGAAATGTTTTAGAGAAATCTAAAAACTCTTTGAAATTAAAATAAAATAATAAAAATTTTTCCTACTACATATAGTAAAAAAAAATTGTGTTTAGCAATACCCCTTGTGAGCAAGCAAAAGCAATGTATACTTAGCAAGGTAGTTTGAGGCTTATAAAATATTCATTTACATGTGAAAGATGACGATAAAGAATTATTGCTCTTCCCCTAAACCTCATCACCCAAAAAACAAAGGTACAAAAATAAAGAATCCTTTTTGTATAGTATAAATCGGTACTGAGTCATTTCCTTACAATTTATTTCGTGATCCAATAATTAACAAATAAAACAGGATCGGGGGGTGGAACAAATTTTTTTTCAAAGGAAAATAAAGCCTAGTTTTATTAGCCAGGAACTTCAGCAGTAATGGCTGTATAAATATTCATGTGCAGGCATGTTCCGCTGACGCAATATGAATTGTTAACCTCAACAGATATATTTCGCTTTTATTCTTACACAAACTTCCATATTTCTCTTTTTAACGGAAAAAAAAATCTTAACTATATTTATTCTACTTTGAATTTAAATTCAAACTTTCATATTTTTCATTTAATCCAAATTTGATAAGTTATAAGGTAAGTTTTACGTAATACGTTATTCAAAATTCTTTAAGTTTAATGGAGTTTCGTGAAGCCCTATCAAAGCTCTATCTGGAACTTCCCCAAGCCATGGTAAACCTCCTACAAAGGGAGCTTTGCATCCATATGGAGCTTTGCCCTCTGATTAACTTTTCTTATCAAATTTATATTTTTAATTGTATTATTTTAATTTTTTATTTATAATTTTGTAGGGCTGGACAAAACTTTCAAGTGAAGCTTTGCCAAGTTCTGGCGAATATTCAAAAAAAAAAAATTTATCAATTATCATAACTTAGTGAAAAACGTTAAGTTTATAATAAAAATAAAAATAAAATATGTATGTAGTTATCAAATTTGTACAATAGAAGCTTCTGAACCCCTAGCTTCATGCACTAATTAACCTATACAAAAGGGAAAATTGGAGCTAGAGATTCCTTATTGGTTTTGATTCTACGTTCCCCTCACAATATTTTCAGAGTCCTACTTGCAAAATCATAGCCTGCTGAGTTGGGGACTGAACATTGTCTATTACTCTTAGTCGAACTATCTTCTCACAACATTTTCAGGAACTCTACTTGCAAAAGTAGAGTTTGTTGAATTGGACCCAAATGTCTAGCCGTTTCGGCTTGTTTAGGATGAATTTGGATTGATTTTTAAATATAAAAAATTATTTTTTATATTTTAATTTTATTTATTTTTTTACAAATAATTTATTTTTACAATTCTTCATATAATTTAACTCAAATAAAAATTCAATCCAAATGATCTCAAGCCACATAGATTGACCAATGTTAGTAGTTGGATTGATTAAGCGATAGATTGTAGTAACTCAATTTATATCTACGATCTCCTCATTATGCATAATAAAAAATATTTGAAAATAGTACGGTACTGATCCAATTGCAAATGAATCTTTGGGATTGGCTTCTTGGATAGAATTATTAATATTTGTAACTTGGACAACTTGTGCTCTTTCGTATTAGAAGAGGATTTGTCGGCAAGTAAAATCGGAAAGGAATGTATACTCTATAATGTAAGACCTATTTCCCATCTCTCTCTCTCTCTCTCTAGTTGTTGCTACCCAACGCGATTCATTACTTTGGTTTACAATGAATTATGAGTTTAATTTTTTATATTCTGTCAAAATAAAAAAATAAATTAGTATTGTCTTTTCGAAATTGAACAGAAAAGTTGACTTGGGTTCAGGAAGAAGGAAGTGCTCAACCAGAAAATGATTGTGTATTACAATTAAGTTCTGTAGCAGAATTTAATTTAAAATTTTCACTTTGTTTTAAAAAATATGTCCTCTCTTTATATAAAGATTTAACTTATTATTTTATTTTTAAGTTTACCCTTTTATGTTTGATTTAACTTATTATTTTATTTTTAAGTTTACCCTTTTATGTTTTTAGGATAAACCCAATGGTTGTCAAATTAATTAGAGGGGTTTTTATCTATTGTAGACTAAATATTTTTCTTTTTAACATTTCTCCAAAAATTAACAAATTGAGTGGATAGATAAAAGAAATTCTTTGTTTTCCATCACTTTGGCATGTGTCAAAGAAAGATTATGACATTTCATTTCGTACCAGAGAGCGAGGTGGCATTCAATGCGGGTCGAAGCATCTGCTTGGTTGTCCGGTTGGTTAAATATTATTAATGAAAATAGCAATTCATTATTCTTAACAATAGAGACTTACTGGTTCATCATACTATTGCTCTTGGTTATAACTAATTATTTAAATATTTTTATTTTGTAAAAATTATTAGTTTTCCAATCAACCACTTAAAGTATTAATTTTTAATATTAAATTTAAATTTAATATACTAATTAATTATTTTTAAATAAAAATATTTTAAATATTTATTAAATTTTTTTGTAAAATTTTTTAAAATATTAATTCTCATGTGAAAGAGAGATAGATTATATATTTTTGAAACTAGTAGTACTAAAATTGGAGTGAATTCTCAAGGGATTGGACCACACAAATTAATAAAAAATGGACATCCTTCCTTCCAACTACTAGTAATCAAGTCGAACACGAGAAACCAACCAACCAAGCAACCACCATTAACGTGACGACTTTATTAATCATGATTAAATCGTTCAATGATCTAATTGTACTCTCGAACCACCACTAAAAGCATGTATTCTTGATATATGGAGATAGAAAATACTCTTCTCTCTCTCTCGAAATACTAACTCTATTTGTCATTTGTTTCACACAAATAAATAATTTAAAAAAATTTATAACATTCAAAACAAAATAATTTTGGTACCTTTTAACTTGAACTATGATTCATTAATTAAAGTATTTAAAATTTGAGACAGATAGCAGTTAAAGGAGGTAACAATGAAAAAAATTGATTCAATTTTCATCGATATTATAAATAGAGCAAATATTATAAAATAAATGAAAAAGATAAATAGAATTAATATTTCGAGACGGAGAGAGTATTAAATATACTTGTAATTTTTTATTAGCCAATTTTAAATTTTTATATATATCAAAGAGTCAATATTTTTGGACCGCGGTAAGATTTGGGTATCAATAGTTTAATAGGGTTAGCTTGATCATGATTTCGTACAAGAATATGAAATGTAGAAATTCTTTGAACCAATAAAAATTTCCCATATTAATACGTTAAGAAATTGGAGGAAAATAAACGAAAATGGAGTGAAGCATTCCCATTAATTTTACTATACAAGTCTATTCTTATTATTACAGTAATGTAATAATTTAGCTGCTAAGAAACCTTATCATTATGGGGCCAGAAATACTACTACTAGCTTTCATCTACTTCTCCTCTCTCAAGATATATAAAAAATGAAACATGGAAAAAGACTTATCAAATAGTTTAGTTATTGTTTTGATAGTTTCTTACTACATAAAACAATGTCCAAATCATACTTATTACGTACTAATTGATATTTCTTTTGGCATTTCAATCCGATTATATATAATAATGTCTTATTTTGAGTGTTATATATATATATATATATATATATATATATATATATATATATATATATATATATATATATATATGTGTGTGTGTGTGTGTGTGTGTGTGTGTATGTGCGCGCGCATTACTCCCTTCCCCTTAACAAAAAAAGGTTAACTCATCAACGAAAAAGAAAAAAAAACCTACAGAGGTTAGCAAAATCCATATTCCTTAAAAAAGAAAAAAGGATAGAAGAGTTTGGTCGTGAAAGGATACACAGAAAACATTTAGTATATCTAAAGAAAGTGGATATTTATTTTGAAATATTTTTAAGATAAAAATAAAAATATTTAGTTTTTATTGAAATAAAAATATTTAGGACAAGTGGTTGAGCAACCCTTTTGAGCTAATAAGTGAGCCAAATGAAATTTTGAAGGAGCCTCAATTTCAATAGATTTTTATTTTAAAATAAGATTTAAAAATTTAAATATAAAATTCATATATCTTTTTATAAATAATTTAATTTTTACGAAATTTAAGATAAAATCTCAAAATCAAATCCAAGACAATTAGACATGTTTGTTAATTGTTCAAAATAAGTTATTTATAACATTTTTTTAAAATTTAAAACTTTTTTTAAAATATTCTAAATAATTTATTCACTTCTGATTTTACTTTAAATAAATTTAAATATTATTTTAAAAAAATTAAGTTAAAAATATTTTTTAAAATATTAAAATTATTAAAAATAAAATTTTATTTTAAATTCTAAATACAATTTTTTAAAAAATATTTATTTTATTTTTAACTGTTTAAATACAAGTTCAACAATAGAAGATATGATTTTAATCTCTTCAGTTAGGGTTCCGTCCAGGGTGGGCGCGGGGGTCCTCAATTCATCAGCATTCAAGCCATTCACAGCTTCATCCCTCTTGTTTGGCAAATCAAAAGCCCCATGTGAAAGACAGGCGGAGCACCGGCAAAGCTAATGTGCTTACGGCACTTATTTTTCTCAAGATGATCGACGTGTTATATTAATATCATATTAATTTAATAATTAAAAATAATAATTATGTATTATATATAAATTAATTATTACAAATATAATATATAAAGTAAAAAGTTATTTTATATTTAGTGAGTAAATGATTATTTTATATATAATAAATAATTAATTTTTACCAAATTATTATTCTCATATTTGAGCTTCTATCGTTCAATAAATAAAATACCAATTCAACGATTATATAACCGCTTAACATGAGTTAAAACACACACACACAAAAAAGAAAACAAGAAAAAGAATCAGCACCTTAGCGGATTCCGCGCTGCATAATGAACTCCAGCCAAATGCTGCCATTCTAGTAGATACAATTACTATTATCATTACCAAATCGTTATGATCTTGCATCGTCCTTTCGTTGTGTTACATGATCAAATCTGACAATAAATTAAATTTAAAATCTCATTTAATAGATTAAATATTTTTATTTTAAATATATTTTTAAAAAAATTATAAAATTTTTATAATTATTAAATTAAATACATACTAAAATTTTAAAAATTTTTATTTTAAATATATTTTTAAAAATTTTATAAATTTTTAATAAATTTTAAATTAAATAAATAATAAATTTATTAAAATTTTTAATTTTAATATATTATAAATTAAATTAAATACATACTAAATTTGATCTTGTGCCTCTTGAAAAAAGAGGTGCCGACCACAAAATTGCCTTATTAGGCCAAACTGGTCCTTCCTCATTCATTTCGTCTCAAATTATTTTGTTGTGGAATGTTACATCAAAGCAAAGCAGGTAGTTTCTTGTACTTGTCATCCTCGTACAATTTCAAAGTTATCCTCCATGTAGAGTAAGAATTATTAACAATTCATCATACTCTGAAAACGTAATTTTTCTTGGTTCTTTCTTCCTTTTGTTGAAAACATTGGGGAGGGCAGAGAAGGTGGTGATTCCAACTGATTACTTGCATGCCACTTTTCTCACAGAGGCACCCTTGAATCGAATTATTCTCTCTGATCCAAAATATATATTCTATTTTTATTTTTATAGTATACTTTAAAATACATATCTTTTATATATAAATATTTTATTTATTATTTTATTTTTTATTTTACCATTATCTCTAACAGATTATTTAAATTCTTCTCTTTTCTAAAAATTATTAATTTTTTTAATCAACTACTTAAAATATTAATATTTAATATTAAATTTTAATTTGATATAGTAACTTATCATTTTTAAATAGGAAGATTTTAGACATCTATCAATTTTGTTATAAAATTTATTAAAATCTTAATTCTTCTGTAAAAGATAAATATATTATATATTTTAAAACGAATGGAGTATATTTTAAATATATTATATATTATATATTTTAAATTTGTGATTTTTCATCTTAGGTTCTTCAAAAGTGAATCTTTTATGAAAAATAAAATAAAATCTAATAATAGTTCTGGACGAAACCCTATCCAAATAAAGCACTTATGTTATTAATCAAATGGACTTGACCTAGTGGGGGATGGGGGAAATTTCCTACCCTCCACCAGTGATCAAACTTTTCATATGAAATAAGCCTGTCACACAAGAGTTGCACTAGCCTGGCTTACCTTCTCGTGTGATTTGCTAACTATTGCACGAGACGGGATGTATTCACCTTCAAGTAGGAGCTACGGATTTCCTTGTAAATATATATATATATATATATATATATATATATATATATATATATATATGATTAATTCTTAGGATGATTAATTTGACCCTTTCCTCATCTTTTCCGGTTAACGTAAGATGTATAAGATCATAATTCTAAATATTTACCAATAATACTCTACACATCATTTTCCTTAAGATTTGACTTGAAATTTCTTTAATTGGACCCATTGGCCGTTAATATTTTCCTTTACTAAATAATCATTTACTACTAAAGCTTAAAACAACCAAAACTCACAATAGATTCCTTCGATACATTGAATGGTTGAGATTTTTTTTTCAAATTAGACAAGTGCATCCACCAAAAAAAAAAAAAAAAAGGACACGAGGACTATGTGCCTATGCTTAGTTTGGTTCCGGTCCTGTACATAACTTTTTGCAGCACGTGCAGGACAGAATTTACAATCGGACGATCAAAATAAAATTCTGAATAATTGTTCTGATTGTCCAATCACAATTAGACGGTCAAAATTCGATCCTGCAAGTGCTGCAAAAAACTATGTGCAGGACCGAAACCAAATTGGCCTATGCTAGTGGGACCGCTGGAGTTCGGCCTTAACTCTCTAACCAAATTAGGTACACATTAAATTTCCCATATGGGGAAGCACTACAATTATTTAATCTAACATGAATGTTAAGAAGAATTGCTAAGCAGAATGATTTTACCTTTTTAAAAATTTTAACCTTTGATAATTTATATTTTTATATGTTTAAATTTTAGTACGAAATTTTGCTCTGCTGGGCACCACTCACAAAAAGGGAGGCGCCCAATCCTCCATTTTTCTGTTTTCTATTTTCTGTTTCTTTTTTTATTTTTTAAAAAATAATAGTAATTTATTTTTTTAATAAAATTATTTTGTTAACTTTTTGTTTTCAAATTTGTAGTTATTATTTTTTAAATTTTAAGTTTTTTTAAAATTTTTTTTATTATGATTTAGAATCATAATCCAATTACAATCATTCCAAATCAATTAAAATTTTGATTATAATTTAAAAAATAAAGAAAATTATTAAGGAATTTAAAGATCTTATAAATGTTTGCGGGATAAAATTATTTATGTAAAAATATTTTTGAATCAGTAAAATCATCTTATATTTAACATTTATGATATTCAATAGGCAATTAATTAATCTCGATGATTAAGTCATTATATATACTTGCTTGGCAGTCCAGATCGTTTTCTCCAAATTCCTCTCTTATTCTCTTTTCTACTATTATAATATTCTTTTATTATGTTAAAAGATTAAGAGAAATACTCCCTCCATTTCAAAATATAATTTATTTTAGCTTCTTACATAATAATTAAAGGGTGTGAAAACAATGAAACATTTGTAGCAAAGTTCTTTTATCCCCTTAATAAATAGAGGGACAGTGCACGCATGAGAGAGAGAGAGAGATGGGATTGAATTGAAAAAAAAAATACTATTTGAACGAGTTATATAGTTCCTCAATCTAAGCCAATATATTCTAAGCCACACAAAGAGTTTAAAACCCAACAACACACTGGGTATATTGGACAGGGTTTAGTTTTGAAATCGAACTCAAAATTTCAAGTATTGGATCTACATCTCCTCTCACAAATAATTTAATTTTTACAAAACTTAAGATAAAAATCTCAAAACCAAACTCTATCCAATCACACCTAATTAACCCGTGGGAGAACTTTAAAGAAAATGAAGTTATACGAATACACGCAACCGCTTTAAAAGAGGGGAGAAAGGATTCGAGAGGGATTTCGGGATGGGAGGGGGGGAGAGAAACCCGACTGCTTGCCCAAATACTTTTCTTAAATTTGCTTTCATTTATTTATTTGTGGTAGAAAAGAGAATATTTACTGTCCTTAGACAAAAAGCATTTACAAATAAATTACAACGTATTAAATTGTTAATTATAATTTTCTTTCATAATAACCCTTCCCTTCTCTCTGAAATTCTTTGTAGCTTTCACAGCATTATCTTCAGATTTGCTCAAATCTATATCGAATCAAAGAAAAAAAAAGTACTATATTCTGAGCACCTATTTTATTATATTTATAAAAAATATTGAAAAGCCCACAAATTTGAAAAATATTAGTGACCAAATCGACTATATTTCCTTTGAATTTTAATATTTTTTTCTGTAATTGAAGATATTATTTTGAAATTTAATTTTGTTGTGCATTTTTGAACAATAAGTGGTAAGTTCTGTAAGATGTAATTATTATTTTATTGTTATTATTATTAGTTTTTTTTAAATCCTTTTGTATTTACACCCATATTTTTGTATTACATATATACTTTATGTTATTTTGTGTTTTACATTTTATTATTTTTGCATTACTATTATATTTTATTTGTGTATGTATTAATTTTGGCTTGAGTAAGTTTAATTATAATTTCGTTAACATTATTTACGTATGTTTCATTACATTCTCGTAGATGTAAGAATTTTTCAAGATTGTAAATTTTATCAAATGGCCCTTAATCGGTATTACCGTAAGCTCTAAAAGACAAGTTAGAAAAATCCTTGAAAGAAATAAGTATTTAGGATTATCTTGAGACTTTATTACGTTGATAACTACAGATGATCTGAATTAATCTTTAATTTCCCAATGTCTAAATTGACAGCATTATTTATATTTATTTATTTTACATAATTGAATAAAAAAGAGTCCAGTCTTTGTGCCACTGCCTTCTTGCATGCATGCAATAAATGACGATCAACCGCCAACTCTTTAATCCACTTGATATATCCTTAGCCACGTACACGTCATGAGCGTGACACTTTTGATTAGAAGTTTGACTGAATGCCTATCAAAGTAATAATTTTTTATGTAATAATTGTTAGAATTTAAATATGAGTAGTAAATTCGAAGCATACCGTTCATTTGTCAAATTATAGTCATCATCAAATAGACAAAAAAAAATTACCACTTCTATTTTTACTTTGCTTAAACCTACTAATTTTACCGGATCATCCATAAAAGTTATGATTTGGGCAGTCCTTCTTTTGCACCAGATTTCTTCCGCGAACTATTAAGCGTTTATCTTTGCCATTGTTTTTACCACACTCCTCAAGTATATGCCAAGAAATATCAATTTTTAGGTATGAAAATGCAATTAATGTTAATATTTGTTGGCATAAATGGGAGATAATTCACTTCCCAAAAAAAGAAAAAGAAGCCATTTATGGGAGATGGTACCCCTTGATTTTCACATGAAGACAATACTCCCTTTATATGAAAATATGAAGCTTTAGACTCTTTTTGTATAGATTAAAGATAAAAAATATAAAAAGTATTTTTTATTATATCTTTAATTAATTAATTTATTTTTACTAATATAGTAAAGAATGATAAATTTACTAATGAATAATAACAAATTTAGAAAAATAATTCTTATAATTGAAAAAAATCAAATATTTTGAGACAATAAGAATAAAAAGACATCATATTTTGAAATTTCAATAGTTTGAGAGAACTTCTAGTACATTACTTAAATTTTATCACATATGGCTATGTTATTGGACTAAAAAAATTTAATAGATTCTGAGTACTCATATAATTACGTATTGTGTAATTTAATTGATATACTAGATAATGTATTAAAAAGTGTGCTAGAAGAACTCAAGCATGACTAATGGTATACAGTAGTAAGTTACAACATTTGATTAAATAACGTAAGCAAATTAGATATACCATAAAACATACATGAAAAGGAAACAATGGAGAGACATATGAAGCTGATCTAACTACTATCCTAATTACCAGTCTCGGAGTATTATTATTCATGAATGAATAGCTCAATCTTCTTGGTGATGTTTCAACGATATTTATGACCAAAGGGACAGAAACAAGTATAAAGGGCATAAAGGAATGCAAAACTCATCATCCTAACCCCATAATGGAACCCGTGAAAAGATTGGAAGAAGAGCTGCAGGAGTTGAGAGAAACCTTCAACTCTGGCAAAACCAGAGAAGAATCTTGGAGAAGGTCACAGTTGAAAGGGGGTTCTAAATCTTCTTAAGGAAAAAGAAGATGATATCTTCATGGCCATTAAGCAAGATTTGGGCAAACATCAAGCTGAGGCATATAGAGATGAGGTATGCATATAAATACCTCAATAATTCCAACCTGCAGAGAGGCATTAAGTTTTTTGTTTTGCAGTGCAGTTTGATGGTATGGGGTCCGATGTCTTAAACTTATTTTGTTTACTTTCAAGATATACAGATTTTTGTGTGTATATATGGTGAAGTGACTTCTTCTCTTGAGATCTCTTAGCTGCAACATTGCCAAAAGCCTAAATTCCAGCCTTTCCTTGACCTTTCCTTATTAAAGCCCAGAGCTGCAAGGGAGCATTTTACCCGCCCCCGCCCCCAATGAGGAAAGCATATTTCAAAAGCCTAAACCCCGCAAAGCTCAATATACTTCAAAAGCAAGGAGCATTTGGGTATGCTCCTGCAAACATATCCACTCGTTATAGGTGGAGAGAAGCCAGGTTTCGGGTCGGTATCCCTCGAAGAGTTGGACGAACAAAACCAGATTAGGAATAACAGCTCCATGCACATACTTAGCTTCATCTTTGTGAGAAATGTGTGGTTTCCTTTCAGTCATTATTAATCTCATAACCATCCATCTTCCATATCCTATCCTCTCGGATAGGGTTACGCATCTCTGCTTGCAGACACTTCCTCTCTTGGATTCAAGAAACATTAGGTGTTGAGTCTTGTGAAATCATTATACACAGATATTCCTGGTGGGAAAAAGTGATGGTTTTTACATTTAGTTTTTTGCATAGTTTTGGTTAGCCTTCCCTCATAAGGTGGATCTTGAGGCCTTATAATTTACTAAATAATGTAAATTTCATGAGACATAAGACTTGTGGTCTCACCCGTCAGAGACCAAAGCACCTACTTTTGGTAGAGCACAAAGGCTAGCTAGTTTTAACTAATCATGTGAAATCATTTATAATAGCTCGCCAATGAGCTGGAATCATTTACTTTAGTAGCTATTAGATTGTACATTTTTTGCAGCCATTTATATTTCGAGAGAGTTTATTGTACTTAATAAAATCTATCTAAATTTTTTTATTTTTTGACACCCAAAGATCATCATTAGAAAACATCTGGATTCACCATGAAGCTGAAAATCTATTGACTTGAAGTGCGCGCATAAAATTGTAGTTATAGAAAAACTTGTAACCTTATAATAGTATGTTAGTAATTAGTCTGTGTTTATAGGTATGGCAGTTGATATAAATCGAACAAGATTTTATATATCTATTCAATCTACCTTTCTATATATATAAATATATATACACTTACAGAGCCCCTTTTCTTTTCTTGTCAAAATCAAATCTCATTGTCATCCAAATATATATAAAGGCGCAAATTGTAGTATTACTTGTTTAGCTGTCCAGAAGGTAGTTGATTATTTTCACACAAAAATGGTGGAATTTTACTGAGGCTCACCTATAAATATAATCGTGCCTGCAGTATCCATGTTTATTAAAGAAAAGAGGGGTAGTACAAATAGGTAGTACATTTAGGTGAATACAATCATACATTTAGGAGAAGATAAATACATAGGTGGTACAGATTGTAAGTTAATACAACCATACATTTAGGTGAAGATCATTAAAGTTACAAGAACGTTTTCATATATGTAGGGCAATGTTGTAAAATCCTACAGATTCATGTTCATGTTCATCTTCATGTTCAGAGAGATATAAATGACCCAACAAGTGGCAAATGAGTATCTTAGTTCGTTAGATTGTAGTTTTTCCTAGGAAAAAATTTTCATAATTACCCACTAACTAATTATGGGAGTCTTATTATACCAAAAAATTTTAATTTTATTTTTTTTACTATTGCACTATTTTTATATTTCTTTTCTTAGATCACCGCCACCAACATGACTTTTTGGGCAATAGAAGACATGTACATTCTCTCTAATTACCTACTGAATATTTATGAGAATCTCATTATATCAGTCAACTATTGATCAGAGACTCGTTGTACTAAAAAAATTCTCCAAAAATCACCGTGTAGGTGGATGGCGTTCCCATAAATTAATATAGGATTTTTAGTTCGTGGATAGAAAAAAATAAAAAATAAAGAATAAGGGTAAAACCAGACTCTCATAAATAGTTTTATGGTATTTAAGGAAACTTTTTTCTTTTTTTCCTAACAAATATTTTGATTTCAATATGCTACCTGGACGTGTAGGTACTAGCTTAGTTGATAATAATGTTTATTACCAGCTCACAAATCCTAAATTCGGCTCATTTCTGGTTCCAAAATGTGTCAAAAACAATATCCATAACCACCCCTGAAAAAGGAGCACAAAATGAGGACTTAAAAGGTCAGAAACTTCATGCTATATATTTGCATGGTAAAACAACCAAATAAGTATTTTTGCTACAATAAAGCTGCATCTTTTAGCCCTTTAATAGCTCTAAGTTTTCTTATCATTATCGTATATGCTATATATTTGGGTTTTTGCAGGTAGGTCCACTGGTGAAAACTGTAAATTATGCATTAGAAGGGTTAAAACAATGGATGTCGAGTAAAAAGGTAATCTATCTCTCTCTCTCTCTTTCTCCCAATGCGTATATATGGTGAGAGTTCAATTATTTGAATTTATAATGGATTCTTAAACTATAATGTATGTAAAATAAGATAGATCTGAAATTCAGTCATTGTTTCATTATTCTACATTTTGATGCTCAATTTTTATGTTACTTCACGGTTTCCATCCCCATTTTTGCAAATAAACTAAAATGGAACAAGAAGTAAAAGAAAAAAAAAACATTTAACAAGAAGATATATGCATGGTTAGAAATTCAGTCATTGTTTCATTATTCTACATTTTGATGCTCAATTTTTATGTTACTTCACGGTTTCCATCCCCATTTTTGCAAATAAACTAAAATGGAACAAGAAGTAAAAGAAAAAAAAAACATTTAACAAGAAGATATATGCATGGTTAGAAATTCTAATGAGGTTCATAATGCAAATGTGTAAAAAGATAGCACAATTTCAACTAAAATGCAAGGGAAACTTGGCATTAATTTATATTGCGCATTCTATAATAGATAATATCGATATAACAACTCTTTTCTCTAGTTTTCACATCGAACTTATTTCATTTCATGAAATCATTTATAATATTTCGTATAGAACTATACCGTCTACAATCAGTTTATTGTTCTTGCTAGTCAATCATAAATTTGTTTATCTATAAATAAATGAAAAAAACAGTATTCACAAACAAAAAAGAACAAACTAGATAATTTTTTATTGTGTATATTATTAGTCAAGCAAAAGGCATTTATCTTTATAAGTTACAGGTCAAATTGCCCATTGCTGCATTTCCTGCTTCAGCTGAGTTAGTTCCTGAGCCCCTCGGTCCGGTCCTCATTATTTCATCCTGGAACATTCCATTTGGTGAGGCTTCTTATGATTCTTTTTCTTTTATTTTTTTTCTTTGGGAGGACAGTTTGAGAGTCAAATCCCAAATTTCAAACGTATATGCAAAATTAGGTACTAGATTTCTGAGTCATTTGCTCAATCACAGAGCTATTTTAGAATTTGTTATTGCCATAGTTAATAGTTGTGTTTGGAAATTATAGAAGAGAAAACATAAAGTTAACGAATAAATTTACGTATATTGTGATCTCTCTTGTAAATAATATTATACTTCTTGGTTCATAGGGAACTTGTTCCTTTAACGTTGAACCAAGGCAATGTCACAAGGAGTTAGCTCAATCGCACATGCTCAGCTAGGTTTCTATAGATTAATAATGTTTGAATACATTTTTTTTGGTAAAATTTATATATAAGAATGTTAATTATATTTAGTTTTTTGATCGTTTTGATAAAGAAAAAGAGAAAGATAGCATAAATTACGAGACAACAATTACAGGTGCAATTATGACACAACCAAATAGTATGGAATTGAAATTCATTCTTGTAGACTAGTAATAGTTGTAAGAGGTAATAAAATAGTAGTTGGTTACAGAATGGATCTTTTAGATTCCTTATTAATTTAGAAGCAATTATGTATGAATAAAATACTCAGGTTTGTCATTGGAACCACTGGTGGGAGCAATAGCAGCTGGAAATGTGGTGGTTCTAAAACCATCAGAATTAGCTCCTGCAAGTTCTTCAGTTCTTGCCAACACAATCCACAAATATTTGGATAACAAAGCTATAAAGGTTATTGAAGGTGGTGCTTCAGTTGGTGAACAACTCTTGCAACAGAAATGGGAGAAGATTTTCTTCACAGGTTAATTAATTCTATTTTTCTATAATTTATACTTATTTTTATCACTATTTCCTGTCGAAGTTAACCTAAAAATTATACTCTCAACTTTCTTAATATAAATTTTTTTTCTTATCTTATTTTCATTAAAGTGTTCGATTTTCCTGTCATTTGACTTAGGGAGTGCAAATGTTGGTCGTATAGTTTTAAGTGCAGCAGCCAAACATTTAACTCCCGTCACATTGGAGTTGGGAGGAAAGTGCCCGGCAATTGTTGATTCACTCACTGGTTCTAGGGACAAAGAGGTAAATTTACACACATGTATGTAAATTACACACACACACACACACACACATATATATATATATATATATGTATATTGATAGAAATTCCAAGAGTTTTTCTGTTTTCTTTTTGGAGGGTTGTCTTTTTCGGTGATTTAGAAAATTACAACCATAGAAAGTTGAATTATGCTAATTTCACAGGTGTAACTTAATCACTGACCAAGTCATTTTCTTTCTTTTTATTTTCTTATGTTTTTAAGGTTTAACACCTGATTTCTTAATTTAGAAGTTAGCATTAATTCAATCATTAACCTATTAGCTAAACGGCTATGCCTATTATGATAAGTAACAAAGAAAATGAAATCAACAACATTAAGTGTTCATGTGATTTTGAGAATTTTACAAGGTTCTCTTGTACTGATCATACTTTTGTAGATTGCTATTAAGAGGATTCTTTCTGCAAAATTTGGGACTTGTGCTGGCCAAGCATGCATTGCTATTGATTATATCCTTGCAGAGAAGAAATTCACATCCACTTTGGTATTAATTAAAAACATTTCTTTTTTCTTTTTGTTTTCTTTGAAATTGTTTTCAGTGATATTCTTTTTTTATGAGCCAAATTATATTTGGCCAACTTAAATTTTTATTGGTTCAGGTGGACTTGTTGAAAGAGTTAAGCCTAACCATGTTCGGAGAAAATCCAAAAGAATCGAATAGCATATCAAGAATAGCGAACAAGAAACATTTCTTCAGGCTTAAAAATCTCTTAAATGAATCACATGTGAAAGATTCAATCGTCCATGGTGGTTCATTTGATGAAGAAAACCTGTAAGCGATGTTTACATCTTTTTTCCTGTTTTTATTGTGGTTGTTCTTCAGGTAAATAATGGTTTTGAATATCCTGTTCAATAATATAGGAGGCTTTTTTTAATACTTTTCTGTGTTGATTATCAATCAAAAGAGTCATGACATATCTCATAATTGAAAATTCAATTTGTGCCGTAATATTTTCTTATTATTTATTTTATATATATAGATGAATAAATAAAATAACAAATAAGTGATCTTAACAATATCTTCGATTAAATGTCTTGTAGTTGAGAACATTAATTGATTAAACGTGGGATGAAATAGGGTTTTTATTGGACTAGAAACCTTGCTAATTTTTAAATCCGATGGTCTTCTGTTTCTTTGATTCTAGAAGCCTAAAGCTGTTGTTTTTCAGGCCGAACATCTGAATTTGATAAATTTTTTCTGTTTGTTTGGTTTGCTTGACTTACTCTAAATCAAGAACAAGTGAAAGCTGAGGTCCCAGATCTTTATGTTGAATAAGAAGTGCATCTTTATGCTTTATATCAAGATCTAATCATTGTTCTACTCCATTATTTTTGCCTGATTTTTCACAAGATGGGAGCATATTAATTGGGTACTTCTTGTCTACAATTCATAATGAAGATTGTAGAATTTTTTTTTCATGTCGATCTAATTCTTTCAGATCATATATATTATATATAACGTTATCTCATATGTGTTCTAAATAAATTGTGCTTTTAAAAAATATACAATCTACAGAAATTGTGTTTTGAAGGAAAAAATACTACTAGTACAATTTTTGAAGCTTGTGTTGCATAATCATTAAACAAGTTTTCTTTCAAAAATTCTTGTTCTGAGAATGAAAAAGGATATATTGGTGTGAAAAACAAGTGGGATTTGGGAAGGAAAAAGAAGAAAAAAGTTCATTGTTTTTCGTAATGAAAACTCACAGTCCAAATGCACTCTAGGTTCACCTAAAAAGTTGTAGGCAGATTGATAAACAAATTTAAAGGAAATTATGATACTATTTCATAATAGAGCTTGTGAGCAGTATCATGAAAGAATTAATTGAGCTATTGAATGCTAGTATCATAATTTTCTTTTTGGTTTATATTCCTTTTTGATTCAATGTTTTTTTTATTATTGATTTACAGGTTCATTGAACCAACAATATTAGTTGATCCTCCACTTAAATCTTCCATTATGACTGAAGAAATCTTCGGTCCTCTGCTACCGATAATTACTGTAAGCACTATTTTCTTCATCGCTAATTGATGTTCCCTTTTGGATTTTTAAGCTTTATTATAAAAAATAATTCTCTATGCTAGAGAATTTTGTAAGAGTAGAATTCGATAACTTGTAAATGATGCATCTTATGCGGTAATCATTTATTCATATATATATATATATATATATATATATATGTACAAATGATGAATCTTGTTCTTGTTTCTTTTTCCTTTTATAACAGTTGGAGAAAATTGAGGACAGCATTGAATTCTTGAAGTCAAGGCCCAAGCCACTGTCCATTTATGCCTTTACAAAGAATAAAACCCTAAAGAAAAAGATATGTTCTGAGACCTTTTCTGGAAGTCTTGTATTTAATGATGCAGTCATTCAAGTAAGTATTAATCGTTACTATATATATATATATCTTATATCGATACAATAGAATTTATATATTTTGTATATTATCTCAATACTTTATGATATATACAAATTGAATAATTTATACTCTAATTGCAGTATATTGCTGATACACTTCCATTTGGAGGGGTTGGTGAGTCTGGATTTGGAAGGTATCATGGCAAGTTCTCATTTGAAGAATTCAGTCATCAGAAAGTAGTTGCATCAAGGAGCTTTCTCACTGATTTTTGGTTCAGATATCCCCCTTGGACTGACCAAAAATTGCAGCTCTTTAGATATGCTTTTTTATATGATTATCTTGCAATTGTGCTCTATCCTCCTCTTCCTGAGTCTAATCCCCACTAGTGGTCTTCTAGTCCCTTGGAGATAACCACTGGCATATGTATGTATTCTGGCTGCCCACTTTCCCCCTGAATTTCCTTTCCACACTACTCTTGATACTCTTGATTTATCCTTTCCTAAATAATCATTTCCTACTAAAGCTTAAAACAACCAAAACTCACAATAGATTCCTTCGATACATTGAATGGTTGAGATTTTTTTTTCAAATTAGACAAGTGCATCCACCAAAAAAAAAAAAAAAAAAGGACACGAGGACTATGTGCCTATGCTTAGTTTGGTTCCGGTCCTGTACATAACTTTTTGCAGCACGTGCAGGACAGAATTTACAATCGGACGATCAAAATAAAATTCTGAATAATTGTTCTGACTGTCCAATCACAATTAGACGGTCAAAATTCGATCCTGCAAGTGCTGCAAAAAACTATGTGCAGGACCGAAACCAAATTGGCCTATGCTAGTGGGACCGCTGGAGTTCGGCCTTAACTCTCTAACCAAATTAGGTACACATTAAATTTCCCATATGGGGAAGCACTACAATTATTTAATCTAACATGAATGTTAAGAAGAATTGCTAAGCAGAATGATTTTACCTTTTTAAAAATTTTAACCTTTGATAATTTATATTTTTATATGTTTAAATTTTAGTACGAAATTTTGCTCTGCTGGGCACCACTCACAAAAGGGAGGCGCCCAATCCTCCATTTTTTCTGTTTTCTATTTTCTGTTTCTTTTTTATTTTTTAAAAATAATAGTAATTTATTTTTTAATAAAATTATTTTGTTAACTTTTTGTTTTCAAATTTGTAGTTATTATTTTTAAATTTTAAGTTTTTTAAAATTTTTTTATTATGATTTAGAATCATAATCCAATTACAATCATTCCAAATCAATTAAAATTTTGATTATAATTTAAAAAATAAAGAAAATTATTAAGGAATTTAAAGATCTTATAAATGTTTGCGGGATAAAATTATTTATGTAAAAATATTTTTGAATCAGTAAAATCATCTTATATTTAACATTTATGATATTCAATAGGCAATTAATTAATCTCGATGATTAAGTCATTATATATACTTGCTTGGCAGTCCAGATCGTTTTCTCCAAATTCCTCTCTTATTCTCTTTTCTACTATTATAATATTCTTTTATTATGTTAAAAGATTAAGAGAAATACTCCCTCCATTTCAAAATATAATTTATTTTAGCTTCTTACATAATAATTAAAGGGTGTGAAAACAATGAAACATTTGTAGCAAAGTTCTTTTATCCCCTTAATAAATAGAGGGACAGTGCACGCATGAGAGAGAGAGAGAGAGATGGGATTGAATTGAAAAAAAAAATACTATTTGAACGAGTTATATAGTTCCTCAATCTAAGCCAATATATTCTAAGCCACACAAAGAGTTTAAAACCCAACAACACACTGGGTATATTGGACAGGGTTTAGTTTTGAAATCGAACTCAAAATTTCAAGTATTGGATCTACATCTCCTCTCACAAATAATTTAATTTTTACAAAACTTAAGATAAAAATCTCAAAACCAAACTCTATCCAATCACACCTAATTAACCCGTGGGAGAACTTTAAAGAAAATGAAGTTATACGAATACACGCAACCGCTTTAAAAGAGGGGAGAAAGGATTCGAGAGGGATTTCGGGATGGGAGGGGGAGAGAGAAACCCGACTGCTTGCCCAAATACTTTTCTTAAATTTGCTTTCATTTATTTATTTGTGGTAGAAAAGAGAATATTTACTGTCCTTAGACAAAAAGCATTTACAAATAAATTACAACGTATTAAATTGTTAATTATAATTTTCTTTCATAATAACCCTTCCCTTCTCTCTGAAATTCTTTGTAGCTTTCACAGCATTATCTTCAGATTTGCTCAAATCTATATCGAATCAAAGAAAAAAAAAGTACTATATTCTGAGCACCTATTTTATTATATTTATAAAAAATATTGAAAAGCCCACAAATTTGAAAAATATTAGTGACCAAATCGACTATATTTCCTTTGAATTTTAATATTTTTTTCTGTAATTGAAGATATTATTTTGAAATTTAATTTTGTTGTGCATTTTTGAACAATAAGTGGTAAGTTCTGTAAGATGTAATTATTATTTTATTGTTATTATTATTAGTTTTTTTAAATCCTTTTGTATTTACACCCATATTTTTGTATTACATATATACTTTATGTTATTTTGTGTTTTATATTTTATTATTTTTGCATTACTATTATATTTTATTTGTGTATGTATTAATTTTGGCTTGAGTAAGTTTAATTATAATTTCGTTAACATTATTTACGTATGTTTCATTACATTCTCGTAGATGTAAGAATTTTTCAAGATTGTAAATTTTATCAAATGGCCCTTAATCGGTATTACCGTAAGCTCTAAAAGACAAGTTAGAAAAATCCTTGAAAGAAATAAGTATTTAGGATTATCTTGAGACTTTATTACGTTGATAACTACAGATGATCTGAATTAATCTTTAATTTCCCAATGTCTAAATTGACAGCATTATTTATATTTATTTATTTTACATAATTGAATAAAAAAGAGTCCAGTCTTTGTGCCACTGCCTTCTTGCATGCATGCAATAAATGACGATCAACCGCCAACTCTTTAATCCACTTGATATATCCTTAGCCACGTACACGTCATGAGCGTGACACTTTTGATTAGAAGTTTGACTGAATGCCTATCAAAGTAATAATTTTTTATGTAATAATTGTTAGAATTTAAATATGAGTAGTAAATTCGAAGCATACCGTTCATTTGTCAAATTATAGTCATCATCAAATAGACATTACCACTTCTATTTTTACTTTGCTTAAACCTACTAATTTTACCGGATCATCCATAAAAGTTATGATTTGGGCAGTCCTTCTTTTGCACCAGATTTCTTCCGCGAACTATTAAGCGTTTATCTTTGCCATTGTTTTTACCACACTCCTCAAGTATATGCCAAGAAATATCAATTTTTAGGTATGAAAATGCAATTAATGTTAATATTTGTTGGCATAAATGGGAGATAATTCACTTCCCAAAAAAAGAAAAAGAAGCCATTTATGGGAGATGGTACCCCTTGATTTTCACATGAAGACAATACTCCCTTTATATGAAAATATGAAGCTTTAGACTCTTTTTTGTATAGATTAAAGATAAAAAAATATAAAAAGTATTTTTTTATTATATCTTTAATTAATTAATTTATTTTTACTAATATAGTAAAGAATGATAAATTTACTAATGAATAATAACAAATTTAGAAAAATAATTCTTATAATTGAAAAAAATCAAATATTTTGAGACAATAAGAATAAAAAAGACATCATATTTTGAAATTTCAATAGTTTGAGAGAACTTCTAGTACATTACTTAAATTTTATCACATATGGCTATGTTATTGGACTAAAAAAAATTTAATAGATTCTGAGTACTCATATAATTACGTATTGTGTAATTTAATTGATATACTAGATAATGTATTAAAAAGTGTGCTAGAAGAACTCAAGCATGACTAATGGTATACAGTAGTAAGTTACAACATTTGATTAAATAACGTAAGCAAATTAGATATACCATAAAACATACATGAAAAGGAAACAATGGAGAGACATATGAAGCTGATCTAACTACTATCCTAATTACCAGTCTCGGAGTATTATTATTCATGAATGAATAGCTCAATCTTCTTGGTGATGTTTCAACGATATTTATGACCAAAGGGACAGAAACAAGTATAAAGGGCATAAAGGAATGCAAAACTCATCATCCTAACCCCATAATGGAACCCGTGAAAAGATTGGAAGAAGAGCTGCAGGAGTTGAGAGAAACCTTCAACTCTGGCAAAACCAGAGAAGAATCTTGGAGAAGGTCACAGTTGAAAGGGTTTCTAAATCTTCTTAAGGAAAAAGAAGATGATATCTTCATGGCCATTAAGCAAGATTTGGGCAAACATCAAGCTGAGGCATATAGAGATGAGGTATGCATATAAATACCTCAATAATTCCAAACTGCAGAGAGGCATTAAATTTTTTTGTTTTGCACTGCAGTTTGATGGTATGGGGTCCGATGTCTTAAACTTATTTTGTTTACTTTCAAGATATACAGATTTTTGTGTGTATATATGGTGAAGTGACTTCTTCT
Source organism: Rauvolfia tetraphylla (assembly GCA_030512225.1). NCBI lineage: Eukaryota > Viridiplantae > Streptophyta > Magnoliopsida > Gentianales > Apocynaceae > Rauvolfia > Rauvolfia tetraphylla. The sequence goes on from JAJQKT010000023.1 coordinate 2,136,478, forward strand.
CTTGAGATCTCTTAGCTGCAACATTGCCAAAAGCCTAAATTCCAGCCTTTCCTTGACCTTTCCTTATTAAAGCCCAGAGCTGCAAGGGAGCATTTTACCCGCCCCCGCCCCCAATGAGGAAAGCATACTTCAAAAGCCTAACTCCCCCCCTCCAAAGCTCAATATACTTCAAAAGCAAGGAGCATTTGGGTATGCTCCTGCAAACATATCCACTCGTTATAGGTGGAGAGAAGCCAGGTTTCAGGGTCGGTATCCCTCGAAGAGTTGGACGAACAAAACCAGATTAGGAATAACAGCTCCATGCACATACTTAGCTTCATCTTTGTGAGAAATGTGTGGTTTCCTTTCAGTCATTATTAATCTCATAACCATCCATCTTCCATATCCTATCCTCTCGGATAGGGTTACGCATCTCTGCTTGCAGACACTTCCTCTCTTGGATTCAAGAAACATTAGGTGTTGAGTCTTGTGAAATCATTATACACGGATATTCCTGGTGGGAAAAGTGATGGTTTTTACATTTAGTTTTTTGCATAGTTTTGGTTAGCCTTCCCTCATAAGGTGGATCTTGAGGCCTTATAATTTACTAAATAATGTAAATTTCATGAGACATAAGACTTGTGGTCTCACCCGTCAGAGACCAAAGCACCTACTTTTGGTAGAGCACAAAGGCTAGCTAGTTTTAACTAACCATGTGAAATCATTTATAATAGCTCGCCAATGAGCTGGAATCATTTACTTTAGTAGCTATTAGATTGTACATTTTTTGCAGCCATTTATATTTCGAGAGAGTTTATTGTACTTAATAAAATCTATCTAAAATTTTTTATTTTTTGACACCCAAAGATCATCATTAGAAAACATCTGGATTCACCATGAAGCTGAAAATCTATTGACTTGAAGTGCGCGCATAAAATTGTAGTTATAGAAAAACTTGTAACCTTATAATAGTATGTTAGTAATTAGTCTGTGTTTATATGTATGGCAGTTGATATAAATCGAACAAGATTTTATATATCTATTCAATCTACCTTTCTATATATATAAATATATATACACTTACAGAGCCCCTTTTCTTTTCTTGTCAAAATCAAATCTCATTGTCATCCAAATATATATAAAGGCGCAAATTGTAGTATTACTTGTTTAGCTGTCAGAAGGTAGTTGATTATTTTCACACAAAAATGGTGGAATTTTACTGAGGCTCACCTATAAATATAATCGTGCCTGCAGTATCCATGTTTATTAAAGAAAAGAGGGGTAGTACAAATAGGTAGTACATTTAGGTGAATACAATCATACATTTAGGAGAAGATAAATACATAGGTGGTACAGATTGTAAGTTAATACAACCATACATTTAGGTGAAGATCATTAAAGTTACAAGAACGTTTTCATATATGTAGGGCAATGTTGTAAAATCCTACAGATTCATGTTCATGTTCATCTTCATGTTCAGAGAGATATAAATGACCCAACAAGTGGCAAATGAGTATCTTAGTTCGTTAGATTGTAGTTTTTCCTAGGAAAAATTTTCATAATTACCCACTAACTAATTATGGGAGTCTTATTATACCAAAAAATTTTAATTTTATTTTTTTACTATTGCACTATTTTTATATTTCTTTTCTTAGATCACATCACCAACATGACTTTTTGGGCAATAGAAGACATGTACATTCTCTCTAATTACCTACTGAATATTTATGAGAATCTCATTATATCAGTCAACTATTGATCAGAGACTCGTTGTACTAAAAAATTCTCCAAAAATCACCGTGTAGGTGGATGGCGTTCCATAAATTAATATAGGATTTTAGTTCGTGGATAGAAAAAATAAAAAATAAAGAATAAGGGTAAAACCAGACTCTCATAAATAGTTTTATGGTATTTAAGGAAACTTTTTCTTTTTTCCTAACAAATATTTTGATTTCAATATGCTACCTGGACGTGTAGGTACTAGCTTAGTTGATAATAATGTTTATTACCAGCTCACAAATCCTAAATTCGGCTCATTTCTGGTTCCAAAATGTGTCAAAAACAATATCCATAACCACCCCTGAAAAAGGAGCACAAAATGAGGACTTAAAAGGTCAGAAACTTCATGCTATATATTTGCATGGTAAAACAACCAAATAAGTATTTTTGCTACAATAAAGCTGCATCTTTTAGCCCTTAAATAGCTCTAAGTTTTCTTATCATTATCGTATATGCTATATATTTGGGTTTTTGCAGGTAGGTCCACTGGTGAAAACTGTAAATTATGCATTAGAAGGGTTAAAACAATGGATGTCGAGTAAAAAGGTAATCTATCTCTCTCTCTCTCTTTCTCCCAATGCGTATATATGGTGAGAGTTCAATTATTTGAATTTATAATGGATTCTTAAACTATAATGTATGTAAAATAAGATAGATCTGAAATTCAGTCATTGTTTCATTATTCTACATTTTGATGCTCAATTTTTATGTTACTTCACGGTTTCCATCCCCATTTTTGCAAATAAACTAAAATGGAACAAGAAGTAAAAGAAAAAAAAAACATTTAACAAGAAGATATATGCATGGTTAGAAATTCAGTCATTGTTTCATTATTCTACATTTTGATGCTCAATTTTTATGTTACTTCACGGTTTCCATCCCCATTTTTGCAAATAAACTAAAATGGAACAAGAAGTAAAAGAAAAAAAAAACATTTAACAAGAAGATATATGCATGGTTAGAAATTCTAATGAGGTTCATAATGCAAATGTGTAAAAAGATAGCACAATTTCAACTAAAATGCAAGGGAAACTTGGCATTAATTTATATTGCGCATTCTATAATAGATAATATCGATATAACAACTCTTTTCTCTAGTTTTCACATCGAACTTATTTCATTTCATGAAATCATTTATAATATTTCGTATAGAACTATACCGTCTACAATCGGTTTATTGTTCTTGCTAGTCAATCATAAATTTGTTTATCTATAAATAAATGAAAAAAAACAGTATTCACAAACAAAAAGAACAAACTAGATAATTTTTTATTGTGTATATTATTAGTCAAGCAAAAGGCATTTATCTTTATAAGTTACAGGTCAAATTGCCCATTGCTGCATTTCCTGCTTCAGCTGAGTTAGTTCCTGAGCCCCTCGGTCCGGTCCTCATTATTTCATCCTGGAACATTCCATTTGGTGAGGCTTCTTATGATTCTTTTTCTTTTATTTTTTTTCTTTGGGAGGACAGTTTGAGAGTCAAATCCCAAATTTCAAACGTATATGCAAAATTAGGTACTAGATTTCTGAGTCATTTGCTCAATCACAGAGCTATTTTAGAATTTGTTATTGCCATAGTTAATAGTTGTGTTTGGAAATTATAGAAGAGAAAACATAAAGTTAACGAATAAATTTACGTATATTGTGATCTCTCTTGTAAATAATATTATACTTCTTGGTTCATAGGGAACTTGTTCCTTTAACGTTGAACCAAGGCAATGTCACAAGGAGTTAGCTCAATCGCACATGCTCAGCTAGGTTTCTATAGATTAATAATGTTTGAATACATTTTTTTGGTAAAATTTATATATAAGAATGTTAATTATATTTAGTTTTTTGATCGTTTTGATAAAGAAAAAGAGAAAGATAGCATAAATTACGAGACAACAATTACAGGTGCAATTATGACACAACCAAATAGTATGGAATTGAAATTCATTCTTGTAGACTAGTAATAGTTGTAAGAGGTAATAAAATAGTAGTTGGTTACAGAATGGATCTTTTAGATTCCTTATTAATTTAGAAGCAATTATGTATGAATAAAATACTCAGGTTTGTCATTGGAACCACTGGTGGGAGCAATAGCAGCTGGAAATGTGGTGGTTCTAAAACCATCAGAATTAGCTCCTGCAAGTTCTTCAGTTCTTGCCAACACAATCCACAAATATTTGGATAACAAAGCTATAAAGGTTATTGAAGGTGGTGCTTCAGTTGGTGAACAACTCTTGCAACAGAAATGGGAGAAGATTTTCTTCACAGGTTAATTAATTCTATTTTTCTATAATTTATACTTATTTTTATCACTATTTCCTGTCGAAGTTAACCTAAAAATTATACTCTCAACTTTCTTAATATAAATTTTTTTTCTTATCTTATTTTCATTAAAGTGTTCGATTTTCCTGTCATTTGACTTAGGGAGTGCAAATGTTGGTCGTATAGTTTTAAGTGCAGCAGCCAAACATTTAACTCCCGTCACATTGGAGTTGGGAGGAAAGTGCCCGGCAATTGTTGATTCACTCACTGGTTCTAGGGACAAAGAGGTAAATTTACACACATGTATGTAAATTACACACACACACACACACACACACACAGATATATATATATATATATATATATATATATATATATATATATGTATATTGATAGAAATTCCAAGAGTTTTTCTGTTTTCTTTTTGGAGGGTTGTCTTTTTCGGTGATTTAGAAAATTACAACCATAGAAAGTTGAATTATGCTAATTTCACAGGTGTAACTTAATCACTGACCAAGTCATTTTCTTTCTTTTTATTTTCTTATGTTTTTAAGGTTTAACACCTGATTTCTTAATTTAGAAGTTAGCATTAATTCAATCATTAACCTATTAGCTAAACGGCTATGCCTATTATGATAAGTAACAAAGAAAATGAAATCAACAACATTAAGTGTTCATGTGATTTTGAGAATTTTACAAGGTTCTCTTGTACTGATCATACTTTTGTAGATTGCTATTAAGAGGATTCTTTCTGCAAAATTTGGGACTTGTGCTGGCCAAGCATGCATTGCTATTGATTATATCCTTGCAGAGAAGAAATTCACATCCACTTTGGTATTAATTAAAAACATTTCTTTTTCTTTTTGTTTTCTTTGAAATTGTTTTCAGTGATATTCTTTTTTATGAGCCAAATTATATTTGGCCAACTTAAATTTTTATTGGTTCAGGTGGACTTGTTGAAAGAGTTAAGCCTAACCATGTTCGGAGAAAATCCAAAAGAATCGAATAGCATATCAAGAATAGCGAACAAGAAACATTTCTTCAGGCTTAAAAATCTCTTAAATGAATCACATGTGAAAGATTCAATCGTCCATGGTGGTTCATTTGATGAAGAAAACCTGTAAGCGATGTTTACATCTTTTTTCCTGTTTTTATTGTGGTTGTTCTTCAGGTAAATAATGGTTTTGAATATCCTGTTCAATAATATAGGAGGCTTTTTTTAATACTTTTCTGTGTTGATTATCAATCAAAAGAGTCATGACATATCTCATAATTGAAAATTCAATTTGTGCCGTAATATTTTCTTATTATTTATTTTATATATATAGATGAATAAATAAAATAACAAATAAGTGATCTTAACAATATCTTCGATTAAATGTCTTGTAGTTGAGAACATTAATTGATTAAACGTGGGATGAAATAGGGTTTTTATTGGACTAGAAACCTTGCTAATTTTAAATCCGATGGTCTTCTGTTTCTTTGATTCTAGAAGCCTAAAGCTGTTGTTTTCAGGCCGAACATCTGAATTTGATAAATTTTTCTGTTTGTTTGGTTTGCTTGACTTACTCTAAATCAAGAACAAGTGAAAGCTGAGGTCCCAGATCTTTATGTTGAATAAGAAGTGCATCTTTATGCTTTATATCAAGATCTAATCATTGTTCTACTCCATTATTTTTGCCTGATTTTTCACAAGATGGGAGCATATTAATTGGGTACTTCTTGTCTACAATTCATAATGAAGATTGTAGAATTTTTTTTTCATGTCGATCTAATTCTTTCAGATCATATATATTATATATAACGTTATCTCATATGTGTTCTAAATAAATTGTGCTTTTTAAAAAAATATACAATCTACAGAAATTGTGTTTTGAAGGGAAAAAAAATACTACTAGTACAATTTTTTGAAGCTTGTGTTGCATAATCATTAAACAAGTTTTCTTTCAAAAATTCTTGTTCTGAGAATGAAAAAAGGATATATTGGTGTGAAAAAAAACAAGTGGGATTTGGGAAGGAAAAAAGAAGAAAAAAAGTTCATTGTTTTTCGTAATGAAAACTCACAGTCCAAATGCACTCTAGGTTCACCTAAAAAGTTGTAGGCAGATTGATAAACAAATTTAAAGGAAATTATGATACTATTTCATAATAGAGCTTGTGAGCAGTATCATGAAAGAATTAATTGAGCTATTGAATGCTAGTATCATAATTTTTCTTTTTTGGTTTATATTCCTTTTTGATTCAATGTTTTTTTATTATTGATTTACAGAGTTCATTGAACCAACAATATTAGTTGATCCTCCACTTAAATCTTCCATTATGACTGAAGAAATCTTCGGTCCTCTCGCTACCGATAATTACTTGTAAGCACTATTTTCTTCATCGCTAATTGATGTTCCCTTTTGGATTTTTAAGCTTTATTATAAAAAAATAATTCTCTATGCTAGAGAATTTTGTAAGAGTAGAATTCGATAACTTGTAAATGATGCATCTTATGCGGTAATCATTTATTCATATATATATATATATATATATATATATATATATATATGTACAAATGATGAATCTTGTTCTTGTTTCTTTTTTCCTTTTATAACAGTTGGAGAAAATTGAGGGACAGACATTGAATTCTTGAAGTCAAGGCCCAAGCCACTGTCCATTTATGCCTTTACAAAGAATAAAACCCTAAAGAAAAAGATATGTTCTGAGACCTTTTCTGGAAGTCTTGTATTTAATGATGCAGTCATTCAAGTAAGTATTAATCGTTACTATATATATATATCTTATATCGATACAATAGAATTTATATATTTTGTATATTATCTCAATACTTTATGATATATACAAATTGAATAATTTATACTCTAATTGCAGTATATTGCTGATACACTTCCATTTGGAGGGGTTGGTGAGTCTGGATTTGGAAGGTATCATGGCAAGTTCTCATTTGAAGAATTCAGTCATCAGAAAGTAGTTGCATCAAGGAGCTTTCTCACTGATTTTTGGTTCAGATATCCCCCTTGGACTGACCAAAAATTGCAGCTCTTTAGATATGCTTTTTTATATGATTATCTTGCAATTGTGCTCTATTTTCTAGGCATGAAAAAGTGATCTCAATGATGAAATTTGAATTTTAGAATTTTGTATCGAACTGATTAATGTATTTTGTGTCTTTATATACAATTCAATTACAATATTTACAAATTAACACACAAGCACAAGGCAAACTTATCGATTGCTTAGATTTGAATAATGACAAGTAAATCAAATATCGTATCACAGGAGATGATCAAATACTATTACTCATTTTTGTTCTATTGTTAGCCTACCAATTCAATTATGAAAATAATTAAAATAAATTGCTAGAAACAAAATATCTAACTTATCTAATTAAAATTACATTAACTAACCTTTGTTACAAAAGAGAATTCAATTGAAAAAATAGTACTAGAACGGAAAATCCCCTTATAATTACCTATGTAATAGAAAAATCTCTTGGTTAATAAGTTTTTCCTTCTTATATTTGGCGAAATACCTATATTAGAGTTCACATTTTCTCTAGATGAGAGTCATCTACCCTTAAATTAGTTAATTGAAATCTCTTTCTAACTAAATTAACCTAAGAATGTATTTAGCTTTGTGAATTTCTAATTAGATTTCTCTAATTACCAAGAAGGTATTAAAATTCCTATATCTGGTTATCTAAATCACTCCATTATTTGTGTTATGGTCTATTTCATCTTTTCTTTCTCAATTCCAAGTGAAAAGCCTAATACATAAATCAATTAGCAATCAAAATTGATTCAAAAAATCAAATCCACAAACAATATATAAGAAATTAGGGCTCAATTAACCAAGAAATTATTTATTCACATAGATAACAACTAGGGTTCATAATCATCCAAGTATTTAAGATCCTAAATCATAATATTACAAAATGAAGAATACAAAACACTAGAAGAAAAGTAGAGAACGCTCTATACCTTGGCCTTGAAAAAATAGGAGCGTTGACTTGAATCTTCAAGATCAAGGCTTCCCTTCGTCAAAGATACAAACTTCTCTCTTCATTTCTCTTGTAAGGATCAAGATTTTGATACCATTTCTTCTTCAAGAAATGATCATTTTTGCCCTTGAAGAAACCCTCTCAATTTGCTCCAAGAAGTGTTGAAAGTTTATATATATATCTTTCAAACATAGAGAAAAATGCAGAAAATCTGCAATCTCAGCTCAAGCAACGTTGCTTGAATGCTTCTAGGCAGTGCTGCTTGGCTTCTATTAGGCAGCGCCACTTGGCCTTAGGATCTTAGAAAGCAAGCGGTGGGTGCTGCTTGCATGCATCTAGGTGGTGCTGCTTGCTCCAAAAATTCAGTCAAGGGCAATTTTATCTTCCAACTTCATTCCAAACATGTAAAATCTTCATCCTTTTTTATTTGTACTCCAAATCGTTAATTTATCTTAAACAAGGGAAGAAAAAAATGTAGTATAAATGGTGATAAAAGACACAAATTTAACAAAAATTCAACCTGAAATTAATTATAAAAATAGAGTACAAATGGTATATATTACGGGTTGATTTGTATGTCTTATATATATTTCCTGTAATTATAAAATCAATGATAAAATAATATTTGTAAAAGTAATGACAAAATAGGAAATAGCCTTATGGCATGCGTAGTGTATGCTTGGGATAGCGTTGATGACAGAATATTTCATATTGAGCACTGAATAGCATGATACAAGAATTATTTATTTTTTGTGATAAAAAAATATTAACTACTATTTGCTAAGGCAACAAATCATTGGGGAAGTTAGTGAGCCAATCAGAAGAACCAAGTTTAACACGCTTAGCAAGAATTGCTATTTCTACATATTTTAATCATCAGATCATATATTTATATGTAATTTGTAAATTTTCACTAGACTAGTACTCTATATGTGGACAAAAATGAATGTCTATTTTTTTTTAAAAAAATAAACTCATTTTCTCTATTAACTTTGAAAACTAATCTTATTTTTTAAAAAAGATATAAGTTCCGTTATCACATTAGTCTTATGATTAAATGTTTTTAAATATTTTCAGGTGAAAACTGAGATTTTTATTAGTAAATAATATTCATGTTGATTTTTCAAGACTAAATTAGACAATTCATTTCATTTCCCTCCAAAACTACCTTGTCTATCCAACATGCAAATATAACATCAATTTCATTAAATAAATACGATTAATAGTATAAATCAATTGTTTAAGCTCACAAACTATCATCTGCTAATTTTTTTGTTTAACATATATAAGGATGAAAATACCTACTATTAGGAGAGATTATCATCTCATGATGGAATACACAAACACTTAGTCTCTTTGAAACTTGGGTTTTTTTTTTTAAAGCAATACAGAAGAATTTTACAGTAAGTATTTTCTCTCTCTGAGTTGATTTTGATGGTAACAGAAAAAGGGGTTTATAAATTGGTTTTAGTTCGACTGTTGAGAAAAATGTATTTGTGTTTGTTGTACTTTTACCTTTTCTCTCTTCCCCTCTCTCTCTCTCTCTCTCTCTCTTTCTCTCCCTCTCTTTTTCCTTCAACTAGTGAGAAACAAGAAGAACAGTTACTGAATGTAATCACATATTAAACAAGTGGGATAGACTAGATAGTATTGGAGGTAAATAAAATAGGTTACTTAATTTACTTTAAAAATCAATACGTGATAATAATATGTTTATTTTTAACCGAAAATTTGAGTAGAAATTAATTGTTGGAGTGTTTTGATAAAATAAAAATTTATTAAGAATTATAATGATAAATTTTTCAAGTATATTTTACTTTAAATTTTGAATGATTAAATGATCATTCTCCCTAACCTTTTAAATTAGATCGTTTACGTCACGATTTGTCCGGAACGCACTAGTGCTCGTAACAGTAAAGGCTGAGCCAAGATGTGGTGTTGTGAAAGCCCAACACTAATCCGTCCCCCTATTCTCTCTCTAGAGTAGAATACTCTATCCTCCTCTTCCTGAGTCTAATCCCCACTAGTGGTCTTCTAGTCCCTTGGAGATAACCACTGGCATATGTATGTATTCTGGCTGCCCACTTTCCCCCTGAATTTCCTTTCCACACTACTCTTGATACTCTTGATTTATCCTTTCCTAAATAATCATTTCCTACTAAAGCTTAAAACAACCAAAACTCACAATAGATTCCTTCGATACATTGAATGGTTGAGATTTTTTTTTCAAATTAGACAAGTGCATCCACCAAGGACACGAGGACTATGTGCCTATGCTTAGTTTGGTTCCGGTCCTGTACATAACTTTTTGCAGCACGTGCAGGACAGAATTTACAATCGGACGATCAAAATAAAATTCTGAATAATTGTTCTGACTGTCCAATCACAATTAGACGGTCAAAATTCGATCCTGCAAGTGCTGCAAAAAACTATGTGCAGGACCGAAACCAAATTGGCCTATGCTAGTGGGACCGCTGGAGTTCGGCCTTAACTCTCTAACCAAATTAGGTACACATTAAATTTCCCATATGGGGAAGCACTACAATTATTTAATCTAACATGAATGTTAAGAAGAATTGCTAAGCAGAATGATTTTACCTTTTTAAAAATTTTAACCTTTGATAATTTATATTTTTTATATGTTTAAATTTTAGTACAGAAATTTTGCTCTGCTGGGCACCACTCACAAAAAGGGAGGCGCCCAATCCTCCATTTTTTCTGTTTTCTATTTTCTGTTTCTTTTTTTATTTTTTTAAAAATAATAGTAATTTATTTTTTTAATAAAATTATTTTGTTAACTTTTTGTTTTCAAATTTGTAGTTATTATTTTTTAAATTTTAAGTTTTTTTAAAAATTTTTTTTATTATGATTTAGAATCATAATCCAATTACAATCATTCCAAATCAATTAAAATTTTGATTATAATTTAAAAAATAAAGAAAATTATTAAGGAATTTAAAGATCTTATAAATGTTTGCGGGATAAAATTATTTATGTAAAAATATTTTTGAATCAGTAAAATCATCTTATATTTAATATTTATGATATTCAATAGGCAATTAATTAATCTCGATGATTAAGTCATTATATATACTTGCTTGGCAGTCCAGATCGTTTTCTCCAAATTCCTCTCTTATTCTCTTTTCTACTATTATAATATTCTTTTATTATGTTAAAAGATTAAGAGAAATACTCCCTCCATTTCAAAATATAATTTATTTTAGCTTCTTACATAATAATTAAAGGGTGTGAAAACAATGAAACATTTGTAGCAAAGTTCTTTTATCCCCTTAATAAATAGAGGGACAGTGCACGCATGAGAGAGAGAGAGAGAGATGGGATTGAATTGAAAAAAAAATACTATTTGAACGAGTTATATAGTTCCTCAATCTAAGCCAATATATTCTAAGCCACACAAAGAGTTTAAAACCCAACAACACACTTTGGGTATATTGGATGGGGTTTAGTTTTGAAATCGAACTCAAAATTTCAAGTATTGGATCTACATCTCCTCTCACAAATAATTTAATTTTTTACAAAACTTAAGATAAAAATCTCAAAAGCCAAACTCTATCCAATCACACCTAATTAACCCGTGGGAGAACTTTAAAGAAAATGAAGTTATACGAATACACGCAACCGCTTTAAAAGAGGGGAGAAAGGATTTGAGAGGGATTTCGGGATGGGAGGGGGGGGGGGGGGGGAGAGAGAAACCCGACTGCTTGCCCAAATACTTTTCTTAAATTTGCTTTCATTTATTTATTTGTGGTAGAAAAGAGAATATTTACTGTCCTTAGACAAAAAGCATTTACAAATAAATTACAACGTATTAAATTGTTAATTATAATTTTCTTTCATAATAACCCTTCCCTTCTCTCTGAAATTCTTTGTAGCTTTCACAGCATTATCTTCAGATTTGCTCAAATCTATATCGAATCAAAGAAAAAAAAAGTACTATATTCTGAGCACCTATTTTATTATATTTATAAAAAATATTGAAAAGCCCACAAATTTGAAAAATATTAGTGACCAAATCGACTATATTTCCTTTGAATTTTAATATTTTTTTCTGTAATTGAAGATATTATTTTGAAATTTAATTTTGTTGTGCATTTTTGAACAATAAGTGGTAAGTTCTGTAAGATGTAATTATTATTTTATTGTTATTATTATTAGTTTTTTTAAATCCTTTTGTATTTACACCCATATTTTTGTATTACATATATACTTTATGTTATTTTGTGTTTTACATTTTATTATTTTTGCATTACTATTATATTTTATTTGTGTATGTATTAATTTTGGCTTGAGTAAGTTTAATTATAATTTCGTTAACATTATTTACGTATGTTTCATTACATTCTCGTAGATGTAAGAATTTTTCAAGATTGTAAATTTTATCAAATGGCCCTTAATCGGTATTACCGTAAGCTCTAAAAGACAAGTTAGAAAAATCCTTGAAAGAAATAAGTATTTAGGATTATCTTGAGACTTTATTACGTTGATAACTACAGATGATCTGAATTAATCTTTAATTTCCCAATGTCTAAATTGACAGCATTATTTATATTTATTTATTTTACATAATTGAATAAAAAAGAGTCCAGTCTTTGTGCCACTGCCTTCTTGCATGCATGCAATAAATGACGATCAACCGCCAACTCTTTAATCCACTTGATATATCCTTAGCCACGTACACGTCATGAGCGTGACACTTTTGATTAGAAGTTTGACTGAATGCCTATCAAAATAATAAATTTTTTATGTAATAATTGTTAGAATTCAAATATGAGTAGTAAATTCGAAGCTTACCGTTCTTTTGTCAAATTATAGTCATCATCAAATAGACATTACCACTTCTATTTTTACTTTGCTTAAACCTACTAATTTTACCGGATCATCCATAAAAGTTATGATTTGGGCAGTCCTTCTTTTGCACCAGATTTCTTCCGCGAACTATTAAGCGTTTATCTTTGCCATTGTTTTTACCACACTCCTCAAGTATATGCCAAGAAATATCAATTTTTAGGTATGAAAATGCAATTAATGTTAATATTTGTTGGCATAAATGGGAGATAATTCACTTCCCAAAAAAAGAAAAAGAAGCCATTTATGGGAGATGGTACCCCTTGATTTTCACATGAAGACAATACTCCCTTTATATGAAAATATGAAGCTTTAGACTCTTTTTGTATAGATTAAAGATAAAAAATATAAAAAGTATTTTTTATTATATCTTTAATTAATTAATTTATTTTTACTAATATAGTAAAGAATGATAAATTTACTAATGAATAATAACAAATTTAGAAAAATAATTCTTATAATTGAAAAAAATCAAATATTTTGAGACAATAAGAATAAAAAGACATCATATTTTGAAATTTCAATAGTTTGAGAGAACTTCTAGTACATTACTTAAATTTTATCACATATGGCTATGTTATTGGACTAAAAAAATTTAATAGATTCTGAGTACTCATATAATTACGTATTGTGTAATTTAATTGATATACTAGATAATGTATTAAAAAGTGTGCTAGAAGAACTCAAGCATGACTAATGGTATACAGTAGTAAGTTACAACATTTGATTAAATAACGTAAGCAAATTAGATATACCATAAAACATACATGAAAAGGAAACAATGGAGAGACATATGAAGCTGATCTAACTACTATCCTAATTACCAGTCTCGGAGTATTATTATTCATGAATGAATAGCTCAATCTTCTTGGTGATGTTTCAACGATATTTATGACCAAAGGGACAGAAACAAGTATAAAGGGCATAAAGGAATGCAAAACTCATCATCCTAACCCCATAATGGAACCCGTGAAAAGATTGGAAGAAGAGCTGCAGGAGTTGAGAGAAACCTTCAACTCTGGCAAAACCAGAGAAGAATCTTGGAGAAGGTCACAGTTGAAAGGGTTTCTAAATCTTCTTAAGGAAAAAGAAGATGATATCTTCATGGCCATTAAGCAAGATTTGGGCAAACATCAAGCTGAGGCATATAGAGATGAGGTATGCATATAAATACCTCAATAATTCCAAACTGCAGAGAGGCATTAAATTTTTTGTTTTGCACTGCAGTTTGATGGTATGGGGTCCGATGTCTTAAACTTATTTTGTTTACTTTCAAGATATACAGATTTTTGTGTGTATATATGGTGAAGTGACTTCTTCTCTTGAGATCTCTTAGCTGCAACATTGCCAAAAGCCTAAATTCCAGCCTTTCCTTGACCTTTCCTTATTAAAGCCCAGAGCTGCAAGGGAGCATTTTACCCGCCCCCGCCCCCCAATGAGGAAAGCATACTTCAAAAAGCCTAACCCCCCCTCCAAAGCTCAATATACTTCAAAAGCAAGGAGCATTTGGGTATGCTCCTGCAAACATATCCACTCGTTATAGGTGGAGAGAAGCCAGGTTTCGGGTCGGTATCCCTCGAAGAGTTGGACGAACAAAACCAGATTAGGAATAACAGCTCCATGCACATACTTAGCTTCATCTTTGTGAGAAATGTGTGGTTTCCTTTCAGTCATTATTAATCTCATAACCATCCATCTTCCATATCCTATCCTCTCGGATAGGGTTACGCATCTCTGCTTGCAGACACTTCCTCTCTTGGATTCAAGAAACATTAGGTGTTGAGTCTTGTGAAATCATTATACACGGATATTCCTGGTGGGAAAAAGTGATGGTTTTTACATTTAGTTTTTTGCATAGTTTTGGTTAGCCTTCCCTCATAAGGTGGATCTTGAGGCCTTATAATTTACTAAATAATGTAAATTTCATGAGACATAAGACTTGTGGTCTCACCCGTCAGAGACCAAAGCACCTACTTTTGGTAGAGCACAAAGGCTAGCTAGTTTAACTAATCATGTGAAATCATTTATAATAGCTCGCCAATGAGCTGGAATCATTTACTTTAGTAGCTATTAGATTGTACATTTTTTGCAGCCATTTATATTTCGAGAGAGTTTATTGTACTTAATAAAATCTATCTAAAATTTTTTATTTTTTGACACCCAAAGATCATCATTAGAAAACATCTGGATTCACCATGAAGCTGAAAATCTATTGACTTGAAGTGCGCGCATAAAATTGTAGTTATAGAAAAACTTGTAACCTTATAATAGTATGTTAGTAATTAGTCTGTGTTTATATGTATGGCAGTTGATATAAATCGAACAAGATTTTATATATCTATTCAATCTACCTTTCTATATATATAAATATATATACACTTACAGAGCCCCTTTTCTTTTCTTGTCAAAATCAAATCTCATTGTCATCCAAATATATATAAAGGCGCAAATTGTAGTATTACTTGTTTAGCTGTCCAGAAGGTAGTTGATTATTTTCACACAAAAATGGTGGAATTTTACTGAGGCTCACCTATAAATATAATCGTGCCTGCAGTATCCATGTTTATTAAAGAAAAGAGGGGTAGTACAAATAGGTAGTACATTTAGGTGAATACAATCATACATTTAGGAGAAGATAAATACATAGGTGGTACAGATTGTAAGTTAATACAACCATACATTTAGGTGAAGATCATTAAAGTAACAAGAACGTTTTCATATATGTAGGGCAATGTTGTAAAATCCTACAGATTCATGTTCAAGTTCATCTTCATGTTCAGAGAGATATAAATGACCCAACAAGTGGCAAATGAGTATCTTAGTTCGTTAGATTGTAGTTTTTCCTAGGAAAAATTTTCATAATTACCCACTAACTAATTATGGGAGTCTTATTATACCAAAAAATTTTAATTTTATTTTTTTACTATTGCACTATTTTTATATTTCTTTTCTTAGATCACCGCCACCAACATGACTTTTTGGGCAATAGAAGACATGTACATTCTCTCTAATTACCTACTGAATATTTATGAGAATCTCATTATATCAGTCAACTATTGATCGGGAGACTCGTTGTACTAAAAAATTCTCCAAAAATCACCGTGTAGGTGGATGGCGTTCCATAAATTAATATAGGATTTTAGTTCGTGGATAGAAAAAATAAAAAATAAAGAATAAGGGTAAAACCAGACTCTCATAAATAGTTTTATGGTATTTAAGGAAAATTTTTTCTTTTTTTCCTAACAAATATTTTGATTTCAATATGCTACCTGGACGTGTAGGTACTAGCTTAGTTGATAATAATGTTTATTACCAGCTCACAAATCCTAAATTCGGCTCATTTCTGGTTCCAAAATGTGTCAAAAACAATATCCATAACCACCCCTGAAAAAGGAGCACAAAATGAGGACTTAAAAGGTCAGAAACTTCATGCTATATATTTGCATGGTAAAACAACCAAATAAGTATTTTTGCTACAATAAAGCTGCATCTTTTAGCCCTTAAATAGCTCTAAGTTTTCTTATCATTATCGTATATGCTATATATTTGGGTTTTTGCAGGTAGGTCCACTGGTGAAAACTGTAAATTATGCATTAGAAGGGTTAAAACAATGGATGTCGAGTAAAAAGGTAATCTATCTCTCTCTCTCTCTTTCTCCCAATGCGTATATATGGTGAGAGTTCAATTATTTGAATTTATAATGGATTCTTAAACTATAATGTATGTAAAATAAGATAGATCTGAAATTCAGTCATTGTTTCATTATTCTACATTTTGATGCTCAATTTTTATGTTACTTCACGGTTTCCATCCCCATTTTTGCAAATAAACTAAAATGGAACAAGAAGTAAAAGAAAAAAAAAACATTTAACAAGAAGATATATGCATGGTTAGAAATTCAGTCATTGTTTCATTATTCTACATTTTGATGCTCAATTTTTATGTTACTTCACGGTTTCCATCCCCATTTTTGCAAATAAACTAAAATGGAACAAGAAGTAAAAGAAAAAAAAAACATTTAACAAGAAGATATATGCATGGTTAGAAATTCTAATGAGGTTCATAATGCAAATGTGTAAAAAGATAGCACAATTTCAACTAAAATGCAAGGGAAACTTGGCATTAATTTATATTGCGCATTCTATAATAGATAATATCGATATAACAACTCTTTTCTCTAGTTTTCACATCGAACTTATTTCATTTCATGAAATCATTTATAATATTTCGTATAGAACTATACCGTCTACAATCAGTTTATTGTTCTTGCTAGTCAATCATAAATTTGTTTATCTATAAATAAATGAAAAAAACAGTATTCACAAACAAAAAGAACAAACTAGATAATTTTTATTGTGTATATTATTAGTCAAGCAAAAGGCATTTATCTTTATAAGTTACAGGTCAAATTGCCCATTGCTGCATTTCCTGCTTCAGCTGAGTTAGTTCCTGAGCCCCTCGGTCCGGTCCTCATTATTTCATCCTGGAACATTCCATTTGGTGAGGCTTCTTATGATTCTTTTTCTTTTATTTTTTTTCTTTGGGAGGACAGTTTGAGAGTCAAATCCCAAATTTCAAACGTATATGCAAAATTAGGTACTAGATTTCTGAGTCATTTGCTCAATCACAGAGCTATTTTAGAATTTGTTATTGCCATAGTTAATAGTTGTGTTTGGAAATTATAGAAGAGAAAACATAAAGTTAACGAATAAATTTACGTATATTGTGATCTCTCTTGTAAATAATATTATACTTCTTGGTTCATAGGGAACTTGTTCCTTTAACGTTGAACCAAGGCAATGTCACAAGGAGTTAGCTCAATCGCACATGCTCAGCTAGGTTTCTATAGATTAATAATGTTTGAATACATTTTTTTGGTAAAATTTATATATAAGAATGTTAATTATATTTAGTTTTTTGATCGTTTTGATAAAGAAAAAGAGAAAGATAGCATAAATTACGAGACAACAATTACAGGTGCAATTATGACACAACCAAATAGTATGGAATTGAAAGTCATTCTTGTAGACTAGTAATAGTTGTAAGAGGTAATAAAATAGTAGTTGGTTACAGAATGGATCTTTTAGATTCCTTATTAATTTAGAAGCAATTATGTATGAATAAAATACTCAGGTTTGTCATTGGAACCACTGGTGGGAGCAATAGCAGCTGGAAATGTGGTGGTTCTAAAACCATCAGAATTAGCTCCTGCAAGTTCTTCAGTTCTTGCCAACACAATCCACAAATATTTGGATAACAAAGCTATAAAGGTTATTGAAGGTGGTGCTTCAGTTGGTGAACAACTCTTGCAACAGAAATGGGAGAAGATTTTCTTCACAGGTTAATTAATTCTATTTTTCTATAATTTATACTTATTTTTATCACTATTTCCTGTCGAAGTTAACCTAAAAATTATACTCTCAACTTTCTTAATATAATTTTTTTTCTTATCTTATTTTCATTAAAGTGTTCGATTTTCCTGTCATTTGACTTAGGGAGTGCAAATGTTGGTCGTATAGTTTTAAGTGCAGCAGCCAAACATTTAACTCCCGTCACATTGGAGTTGGGAGGAAAGTGCCCGGCAATTGTTGATTCACTCACTGGTTCTAGGGACAAAGAGGTAAATTTACACACATGTATGTAAATTACACACACACACACACACACAGATATATATATATATATATATATATATATATATATATATATATATATATATATATATGTATATTGATAGAAATTCCAAGAGTTTTTCTGTTTTCTTTTTGGAGGGTTGTCTTTTTCGGTGATTTAGAAAATTACAACCATAGAAAGTTGAATTATGCTAATTTCACAGGTGTAACTTAATCACTGACCAAGTCATTTTCTTTCTTTTTATTTTCTTATGTTTTTAAGGTTTAACACCTGATTTCTTAATTTAGAAGTTAGCATTAATTCAATCATTAACCTATTAGCTAAACGGCTATGCCTATTATGATAAGTAACAAAGAAAATGAAATCAACAACATTAAGTGTTCATGTGATTTTGAGAATTTTACAAGGTTCTCTTGTACTGATCATACTTTTGTAGATTGCTATTAAGAGGATTCTTTCTGCAAAATTTGGGACTTGTGCTGGCCAAGCATGCATTGCTATTGATTATATCCTTGCAGAGAAGAAATTCACATCCACTTTGGTATTAATTAAAAACATTTCTTTTTCTTTTTGTTTTCTTTGAAATTGTTTTCAGTGATATTCTTTTTTATGAGCCAAATTATATTTGGCCAACTTAAATTTTTATTGGTTCAGGTGGACTTGTTGAAAGAGTTAAGCCTAACCATGTTCGGAGAAAATCCAAAAGAATCGAATAGCATATCAAGAATAGCGAACAAGAAACATTTCTTCAGGCTTAAAAATCTCTTAAATGAATCACATGTGAAAGATTCAATCGTCCATGGTGGTTCATTTGATGAAGAAAACCTGTAAGCGATGTTTACATCTTTTTTCCTGTTTTTATTGTGGTTGTTCTTCAGGTAAATAATGGTTTTGAATATCCTGTTCAATAATATAGGAGGCTTTTTTTAATACTTTTCTGTGTTGATTATCAATCAAAAGAGTCATGACATATCTCATAATTGAAAATTCAATTTGTGCCGTAATATTTTCTTATTATTTATTTTATATATATAGATGAATAAATAAAATAACAAATAAGTGATCTTAACAATATCTTCGATTAAATGTCTTGTAGTTGAGAACATTAATTGATTAAACGTGGGATGAAATAGGGTTTTTATTGGACTAGAAACCTTGCTAATTTTAAATCCGATGGTCTTCTGTTTCTTTGATTCTAGAAGCCTAAAGCTGTTGTTTTCAGGCCGAACATCTGAATTTGATAAATTTTTCTGTTTGTTTGGTTTGCTTGACTTACTCTAAATCAAGAACAAGTGAAAGCTGAGGTCCCAGATCTTTATGTTGAATAAGAAGTGCATCTTTATGCTTTATATCAAGATCTAATCATTGTTCTACTCCATTATTTTTGCCTGATTTTTCACAAGATGGGAGCATATTAATTGGGTACTTCTTGTCTACAATTCATAATGAAGATTGTAGAATTTTTTTTTCATGTCGATCTAATTCTTTCAGATCATATATATTATATATAACGTTATCTCATATGTGTTCTAAATAAATTGTGCTTTTAAAAAATATACAATCTACAGAAATTGTGTTTTGAAGGAAAAAATACTACTAGTACAATTTTTGAAGCTTGTGTTGCATAATCATTAAACAAGTTTTCTTTCAAAAATTCTTGTTCTGAGAATGAAAAAGGATATATTGGTGTGAAAAAACAAGTGGGATTTGGGAAGGAAAAAGAAGAAAAAAGTTCATTGTTTTTCGTAATGAAAACTCACAGTCCAAATGCACTCTAGGTTCACCTAAAAAGTTGTAGGCAGATTGATAAACAAATTTAAAGGAAATTATGATACTATTTCATAATAGAGCTTGTGAGCAGTATCATGAAAGAATTAATTGAGCTATTGAATGCTAGTATCATAATTTTCTTTTTGGTTTATATTCCTTTTTGATTCAATGTTTTTTTTATTATTGATTTACAGGTTCATTGAACCAACAATATTAGTTGATCCTCCACTTAAATCTTCCATTATGACTGAAGAAATCTTCGGTCCTCTGCTACCGATAATTACTGTAAGCACTATTTTCTTCATCGCTAATTGATGTTCCCTTTTGGATTTTTAAGCTTTATTATAAAAAATAATTCTCTATGCTAGAGAATTTTGTAAGAGTAGAATTCGATAACTTGTAAATGATGCATCTTATGCGGTAATCATTTATTCATATATATATATATATATATATATATATATATATATATATATATATATGTACAAATGATGAATCTTGTTCTTGTTTCTTTTTCCTTTTATAACAGTTGGAGAAAATTGAGGACAGCATTGAATTCTTGAAGTCAAGGCCCAAGCCACTGTCCATTTATGCCTTTACAAAGAATAAAACCCTAAAGAAAAAGATATGTTCTGAGACCTTTTCTGGAAGTCTTGTATTTAATGATGCAGTCATTCAAGTAAGTATTAATCGTTACTATATATATATATCTTATATCGATACAATAGAATTTATATATTTTGTATATTATCTCAATACTTTATGATATATACAAATTGAATAATTTATACTCTAATTGCAGTATATTGCTGATACACTTCCATTTGGAGGGGTTGGTGAGTCTGGATTTGGAAGGTATCATGGCAAGTTCTCATTTGAAGAATTCAGTCATCAGAAAGTAGTTGCATCAAGGAGCTTTCTCACTGATTTTTGGTTCAGATATCCCCCTTGGACTGACCAAAAATTGCAGCTCTTTAGATATGCTTTTTTATATGATTATCTTGCAATTGTGCTCTATTTTCTAGGCTTGAAAAAGTGATCTCAATGATGAAATTTGAATTTTAGAATTTTGTATCGAACTGATTAATGTATTTTGTGTCTTTATATACAATTCAATTACAATATTTACAAATTAACACACAAGCACAAGGCAAACTTATCGATTGCTTAGATTTGAATAATGACAAGTAAATCAAATATCGTATCACAGGAGATGATCAAATACTATTACTCATTTTTGTTCTATTGTTAGCCTACCAATTCAATTATGAAAATAATTAAAATAAATTGCTAGAAACAAAATATCTAACTTATCTAATTAAAATTACATTAACTAACCTTTGTTACAAAAGAGAATTCAATTGAAAAAATAGTACTAGAACGGAAAATCCCCTTATAATTACCTATGTAATAGAAAAATTGTTGTTGTTTTATTGTATATGCCTTTATACGTAATTTTATTACAATCTTCAACAATTTGCACACAAACACTAGGCAAGCGCACCTATCGTTTAAATTAGTATAATGGCAAGTACTTCAATTATCGTATCCACGGGGATGGTCAATTACCATTACTCACTTTTCACTCTATTGTTTAGCTTCCATAAATTTTTGTTTTTGAAAATAGTTTGAATAAATACTAAGAAAAGAAATCCAACTTAACTTATTAAACTAGCTTAACTAATCTTTCTTGCAAGAGGGAATTCAATTGAGAAAACAATACTTGAATGGTTAATCCACCTAGAATTACCTATGTGATAGAAAAGTCCCTTGGTTGATTTGTTTCCCCTTCTAATACTTGGTGAAATTCCAATGATAGAACTCACTCTATCTCTAGATGAAAGTTCTCTACCCTTAGATTAATTAGTTGAAATCTCTTTCTAACTAATTTAACCTAAGAATGCATTTGGATTGGTGAATTTCTAATTAGATTTCTCTAATTGCCAAGAAGGTGTTCATTTCTTGTGTTTGGTGAAATTCCTATTTTAGGCCTCTCTCTATCTCTAGATGAAAGTCCTCTACCCTTGGATTAATTAGTTGAAATCTCTTTCTAACCAATTCAACCCAAGAATGCATTAAGGTTTTTGAATTTCCAATTAGATTTCTCTAATTACCAAGAAAATGTTTAGGTTTCTATCTCTAGTCACCTAAATCATCCCCATTGTTTGTGTATGGTCTATTTCACCCTTCCTTTCTCAATTCCAAGTGAAAATTTCCAGATTTTGAATCAATTATCAATCACCCTTCATTTCTCAATTCCAAGTGACAAAATTCCAGATTTTTGAATCAATTTCAATCACCCTTCCTTTCTCAATTCCAAGTGACAAAATTTCATCAACTATCCACCCAATCAATTCAAACATTCAAACCCACAAACAATCCACAAGAAATTCGAATTCAATCAACCAAGGGAAACAATTCATTCACATAAATAAAATCTAGGGTTCATACCCATTCAAGCATTCAAAAGTTTAGTTCCTCAACATAGTACAAATTAAAGAACATAAAGCAACAAAGAAAGAGGAAGAATTGCTCATTTTCATGGTGGAAATCTCCTCTTCTTGAAACTTGAAAATCGTCACTGTGATGTTGAGGAAGTTGCAGGTTTTTCCATGAATCTTCAAGGTGGAGGTTCTCCTTCTTCAAAGATTCAATCTTCTCTCTTGATTTCTCTTGCAAAGATGAAGATTTGGGAGGGATTTGGGTGTGATTTCTTCTGTTTTTCTGCAGTTTTCTCCCCTCCCAGCCGTCTCTGTTCTTGCCCTAAAATGGGGTATTTAAATCTCCTTCCAAAGAGAGAGAAAACCAGCTGGAAATGCACTTCGAGATCGCTGCAAAGCGGCGCCGCTTGCTCCCGGTTATGGGGCAAGCTGTTGCTGCCCGATCGTGACTCTGTTTTGAATGTTAGGTGAATTCAGAGCATGAAATCGACTGATCTAGGTCTTGATGTTTTCATGAAAGTTGTATATATGGATCTTAGCTTGACACAGAACCTTGAATCACCTCAATTGAACATCTAGAAATAAAGATATGATTGTTATACCGAAATGTGTTAAAACTGGACCACGGTGCGGGGACGAGCTGAATTTGAAGCATAAGCAGGGAAAGCAAATGAACTCGGATTTCCATAAATTTTACCATTATGAAAACTTCATAATGTCCTCTATAAATGTCTAGAAGATCACATTCGTATTTGAAATCTCTATAGAGGATAAATCCCTGCATTTCTCTGTTTTTATTCATTGTGTAAAATCTCTTTATTTGCTTCATTTAATTCCAAATCTTCAATAAACTCACCCAAAGCAAATATGAGATAAAAGGAGTGTAAATGTTGATTAAAAAACCAAAATTTAACAGAATTTAAGCTCATAAAAGATTATCATATGAAGCACAATTATGGAATATCAAACTCCCCCACACTTAGACATTGCTTGTCCTCAAGCAATACTTCAAAACAACTAAGAAATTTGAACAATAATCCACAAGAAATAACAAGTGTTTTAAAGCATTACAAAGGACTGCAAAACAGAGAAGGTATTACTTGAGAAATCTTGAGCAATCTATACAATCAATCGAAAAGTCATCCCAAATATCCATCACAAAAATTAAACAATCACCCCTTGTTTCATAATGCAAGCAAAGAATCCGTGTGTGTGTGTGTTTCCAGCCAATACAAATGCTCAACAATTATAAGAGTGAATTTCATGTTATTGGACAAGGAATTCTTATCAAGAAAGCATAATACCCCATAGGCCCGGCATTCACAAAACCTCTCCACTAATACGGTAACCAAAATTCAAACTCGATTAGGTAGGACTTTCAAGCTTATAACTTTAGGCTCAGGGAAAGTTTAAGGTGCCAAATAAAAGGTAAGGAGTTCAAAGTCAAAGAAATGAGAGCTAAAGAGAAAGGAATGGGATATAAAACAAAAGTAATAACCCTTATTAGCCACAAGGAATATCACCATTCCCATATATTCAACTACAAACTCCCATTCTCTACAAACTCTCATCACCCTACATTCAACAACTTGCACTAAATCATAATTCAAACCACAACTTTTCCTTCACCATATATCTTTTTCAACCACAAGTTTATACCTCAATGATAACAAAATTCACAAGAATGATTAACTATATATAATTATTGAAGGCATCAAAAGATGTATTAAGCCTTCAAAGTAGTAAACATATATAACTTTTTTTTTCTTTTTTTTTCATCTTTTTTTTTCAATCTCTTTTTTTTCGATTTTTTTTGAGGTATATTTCAATTCCCGATCAAATAAAGAATTTCATCCCCCTTTTTCCTTGAAAAACTCAACCCATAGAGCCATTTTTCCTATGATCTTCCTCTCCACCCTTTTTTTTCGCTTTCTACAATACTCTTTACCGACTTAAGGGTAAAATTGCATTTAGCTCTCGCAAAGAGGTTTAAAATATAAAGAGTGGAGTTTAAAATTCGAAAGAATGAAGAATTAAGAATATATATTGAAAAATTTATGCACAAAGGCTTCAAGAAAGGGTACTACGGATAAAATAAAGAGAGGATGGCTAGAAATGCTCAATCGGGACAAAGAAGGCCTATTACCATCATTTCAAGATCAAACTAAGGTTACTTACTCATTTCGCCTTAAGGCAAGTGAATGCGGGTTCTAGAGTAAAAGTTATGTTGAATTCTAAAGCCAATAACACAAGATTCAACTCCATAATCATCACAACAAAAGCAAAGTGGAATATGCTTAAACGATGAATTTCATACAAGCAAGGAATACAAGGGGTGCTTACTTAATCCAAGTTTAAGGTACTAGTCATGATCTTTAGAATGCTTGTATAACTACTCTTTGAGAAAAGATAAAATATTAAAGTTTTAAAATACCTTGAGGATTTGAAAAATAAAAACAAAAAATTTCAATCAAAAATCATAAAAATAACCTACACTACTAAAGCCAACTCCCCCACACTTAAAACAACATTGTCCGCAATGTTGGGGAAGAAATCCAACAGGAAACAACCAAACACATAAACAGTGAAAAACAAGGCTTGTAGAAGCAAATGAAAGCAAACTAGAAATAAGGACATAATGAAAACTAAAGCATAAAAATGTAGCATTAAAAGAAATAAATAAAAGGACAAAAATAGAAAAAGAAAGAACTCCCCTTCGTTCATATCTCGCTGGGTCCACCACTCGAGCATGGAGCAGCTCTCGGCATAGAGGAAAACAGGGAGAGAACCAACAAAAATATAGAGAAATTGCAAGCCAACAACAAACTAATTTACACAAAAAAAAATTAAAACTCAACTTGCACTTTTTTTTGAATACATGGTATGCAAAGAAGAAAGCATAAAAGAACCAACAAAAAATGGGGAAGAAGGAAAAAGAAAAAAGAAATTTTTTTTTGTGAACAGTGAAACGGCGCCGCTTGGACCACACCAGCGGCGCCGTTTTCAAACCCTGATTGGTCAAAACGCTGCCTCTGTGTGTGAACAGTCCCCATGAACAGATGCGCGATGAAAGCGAGTCTAACGGCGCCGCTTGGTGCACACCAAGCGGCGCCGTTTCACCCCAGTTCTGCTACAGTGATCCCGACTACAATTTTTTTTCAAAAACACTCAACTACAGATTCAACAACAAAATTTAACAAACTAATTGATTACAAACATAAAATTCACATCAAACAATACATATTATAAAACTTTTCACAATTCAAGACAATCAAAATTTTAAAACTCAAAACTCCATCAAAGACAGTTATGTACAAATAAGGATGATCAAATATGGTGAAAATCACTTATCCTCCCGGGTCAAAGGGGTGTGGAGATAATCTTCTCTTCTTCCTAATTCCAATGTGATAAAGTGTAAGTCTAAGTTTACTTACCAATAATGTCCCCTTTTTTGCATGATAGCTTTGCACAATTTCATATGGAAGTAATTTACTTACCAAAGACGGGGAAATCCATTTAGACTTAAACTTACTAGCAGAAAGTCTCCATTGAGAGTCGTTCAACAACACTCGATCTCCCGGCTTGAAAACTTGATTTTGGTCATGGCTTCTTTTGGGTTGTATCACCGTTTTGAAGCCTTCTTCCATTAATATTCTGTGAATGCAAAATGAAAGATTAATACCCTTGAGTATTGGGAGTTTTGGATTGTCTACAATGAAAGCATAATCCAAGTGATTCGGTAGCTTCTTCAATTCCAACTCCGGAGGATCTTCGATGAAGGACTTCATTCCCTTTTCCATTTCAAAGTTTTCAAACCCCCATCTTTTTTGATGTTGAGCGGTGATGACTCCATATATGGTATGATTTCATCAATCACA
Source organism: Rauvolfia tetraphylla (assembly GCA_030512225.1). Taxonomy (NCBI): domain Eukaryota; kingdom Viridiplantae; phylum Streptophyta; class Magnoliopsida; order Gentianales; family Apocynaceae; genus Rauvolfia; species Rauvolfia tetraphylla. The sequence continues at coordinate 2,163,081 of JAJQKT010000023.1, forward strand.
CATTGTCCCTTCTTTGCTTCTTCACCTTGAACTATGGCGATCTCCAAAGGTTCTTCATCGTTCCTCTTTTGTCCTTCATTTTTTTCAATTCCTTCATGTTCATCTTCAACATGCACTTTCTCTTCCATCTTCCCTTCTCGTATTTCCCTGCACATTAGGTCTGTGAGATATTTAATTCCATCCCACTCCTCAAACTAGTAGTTTCAGCCCACTCCCTAGAATTTGGCTCCGTATTGTTTGAGAGAGTCTCAACTTCTCTTTCTGAAACTAGCCTTAACAAGTTCTCAAGGGTGACCTCTTGGTTCTTTAAGGATGCTTCAATTTGTTGGTTAAGTTCATTTTGAGTTTGAACTTGTGTTTCATTATTTGCTATGAACTTTGTCATCAAATCTTCAAGGCTAGATTTCTCAGGTTGTTGAGGAGGTGGAGGAGGTTGGTATTGGTAAGGAAAGAGTACTTGAGGTTGAGAATTTAATGAGGCTTGGAAACCAGGAGAATGTGTTGGTCTTTGTTGCCCTTGATTGTTCCATGAGTAGTTCAAATGATTGTACCACCCCGGATTATAAGCATTGCTGTATGAATTGTAGAGTTGCTCCATTTCTCCAAGATAGTTCCCCTGCTCCATTGACCATGGATTGGAAGTTTCCAAGGTTTGCCACTCATGGGTTGGATAACCACCTTCACAAAATTCATAAGGCATCATCACTTGGGAAGGTTATGGTGACAAATCATAATCCAAAAAGCTCATTCCTTAAGTAAACATACAAACAAAAATTCAACACATAACAAACAAAATGCTAACTAAAAGTTCAACCCAAGTATTTCTCACAAAAACAGGACAAACACACAAAAACACAAAGTAAACACTTCAATTCTCCAATAACAAACCAAATTACAAGCAAGAAAAGAAAAAAAAAATGCTAACATATGTAACAAAAACAGAAAATCACAAACTAACACTTCAATTCACTAATAACTAACAAAATTACAAACAATACAATAAATGCTAACACAAGTAGGAAATAAAATGACTAAATAAAATGACTAAATCAATAAAGTTCAAGCTTTCCTAATATTGACCAATTCTCCCCGGCAACGGCGCCAAAAACTTGTTGTTGTTTTATTGTATATGCCTTTATACGTAATTTTATTACAATCTTCAACAATTTGCACACAAACACTAGGCAAGCGCACCTATCGTTTAAATTAGTATAATGGCAAGTACTTCAATTATCGTATCCACGGGGATGGTCAATTACCATTACTCACTTTTCACTCTATTGTTTAGCTTCCATAAATTTTTGTTTTTGAAAATAGTTTGAATAAATACTAAGAAAAGAAATCCAACTTAACTTATTAAACTAGCTTAACTAATCTTTCTTGCAAGAGGGAATTCAATTGAGAAAACAATACTTGAATGGTTAATCCACCTAGAATTACCTATGTGATAGAAAAGTCCCTTGGTTGATTTGTTTTCCCCTTCTAATACTTGGTGAAATTCCAATGATAGAACTCACTCTATCTCTAGATGAAAGTTCTCTACCCTTAGATTAATTAGTTGAAATCTCTTTCTAACTAATTTAACCTAAGAATGCATTTGGATTGGTGAATTTCTAATTAGATTTCTCTAATTGCCAAGAAGGTGTTCATTTCTTGTGTTTGGTGAAATTCCTATTTTAGGCCTCTCTCTATCTCTAGATGAAAGTCCTCTACCCTTGGATTAATTAGTTGAAATCTCTTTCTAACCAATTCAACCCAAGAATGCATTAAGGTTTTTGAATTTCCAATTAGATTTCTCTAATTACCAAGAAAATGTTTAGGTTTCTATCTCTAGTCACCTAAATCATCCCCATTGTTTGTGTATGGTCTATTTCACCCTTCCTTTCTCAATTCCAAGTGAAAATTTCCAGATTTTGAATCAATTATCAATCACCCTTCATTTCTCAATTCCAAGTGACAAAATTCCAGATTTTTGAATCAATTTCAATCACCCTTCCTTTCTCAATTCCAAGTGACAAAATTTCATCAACTATCCACCCAATCAATTCAAACATTCAAACCCACAAACAATCCACAAGAAATTCGAATTCAATCAACCAAGGGAAACAATTCATTCACATAAATAAAATCTAGGGTTCATACCCATTCAAGCATTCAAAAGTTTAGTTCCTCAACATAGTACAAATTAAAGAACATAAAGCAACAAAGAAAGAGGAAGAATTGCTCATTTTCATGGTGGAAATCTCCTCTTCTTGAAACTTGAAAATCGTCACTGTGATGTTGAGGAAGTTGCAGGTTTTTCCATGAATCTTCAAGGTGGAGGTTCTCCTTCTTCAAAGATTCAATCTTCTCTCTTGATTTCTCTTGCAAAGATGAAGATTTGGGAGGGATTTGGGTGTGATTTCTTGCTGTTTTTCTGCAGTTTTCTCCCCTCCCAGCCGTCTCTGTTCTTGCCCTAAAATGGGGTATTTAAATCTCCTTCCAAAGAGAGAGAAAACCAGCTGGAAATGCACTTCAGATCGCTGCAAACGGCGCCGCTTGCTCCCAGTTATGGGGCAAGCTGTTGCTGCCCGACTGTGACTCTGTTTTGAATGTTAGGTGAATTCAGAGCATGAAATCGACTGATCTAGGTCTTGATGTTTTCATGAAAGTTGTATATATGGATCTTAGCTTGACACAGAACCTTGAATCACCTCAATTGAACATCTAGAAATAAAGATATGATTGTTATACCGAAATGTGTTAAAACTGGACCACAGTGCAGGACAGCTGAATTTGAAGCATAAGCAGGGAAAGCAAATGAACTCGGATTTCCATAAATTTTACCATTATGAAAACTTCATAATGTCCTCTATAAATGTCTAGAAGATCACATTCGTATTTGAAATCTCTATAGAGGATAAATCCCTGCATTTCTCTGTTTTTATTCATTGTGTAAAATCTCTTTATTTGCTTCATTTAATTCCAAATCTTCAATAAACTCACCCAAAGCAAATATGAGATAAAAGGAGTGTAAATGTTGATTAAAAAACCAAAATTTAACAGAATTTAAGCTCATAAAAGATTATCATATGAAGCACAATTATGGAATATCAAACTCCCCCACACTTAGACATTGCTTGTCCTCAAGCAATACTTCAAAACAACTAAGAAATTTGAACAATAATCCACAAGAAATAACAAGTGTTTTAAAGCATTACAAAGGACTGCAAAACAGAGAAGGTATTACTTGAGAAATCTTGAGCAATCTATACAATCAATCGAAAAGTCATCCCAAATATCCATCACAAAAATTAAACAATCACCCCTTGTTTCATAATGCAAGCAAAGAATCCGTGTGTGTGTGTGTTTCCAGCCAATACAAATGCTCAACAATTATAAGAGTGAATTTCATGTTATTGGACAAGGAATTCTTATCAAGAAAGCATAATACCCCATAGGCCCGGCATTCACAAAACCTCTCCACTAATACGGTAACCAAAATTCAAACTCGATTAGGTAGGACTTTCAAGCTTATAACTTTAGGCTCAGGGAAAGTTTAAGGTGCCAAATAAAAGGTAAGGAGTTCAAAGTCAAAGAAATGAGAGCTAAAGAGAAAGGAATGGGATATAAAACAAAAGTAATAACCCTTATTAGCCACAAGGAATATCACCATTCCCATATATTCAACTACAAACTCCCATTCTCTACAAACTCTCATCACCCCTACATTCAACAACTTGCACTAAATCATAATTCAAACCACAACTTTTCCTTCACCATATATCTTTTTTCAACCACAAGTTTATACCTCAATGATAACAAAATTCACAAGAATGATTAACTATATATAATTATTGAAGGCATCAAAAGATGTATTAAGCCTTCAAAGTAGTAAACATATATAACTTTTTTTTTCTTTTTTTTTCATCTTTTTTTTTCAATCTCTTTTTTTTTCGATTTTTTTTTGAGGTATATTTCAATTCCCGATCAAATAAAGAATTTCATCCCCCTTTTTCCTTGAAAAACTCAACCCATAGAGCCATTTTTTCCTATGATCTTCCTCTCCACCCTTTTTTTTCGCTTTCTACAATACTCTTTACCGACTTAAGGGTAAAATTGCATTTAGCTCTCGCAAAGAGGTTTAAAATATAAAGAGTGGAGTTTAAAATTCGAAAGAATGAAGAATTAAGAATATAGATTGAAAAATTTATGCACAAAGGCTTCAAGAAAGGGTACTACGGATAAAATAAAGAGAGGATGGCTAGAAATGCTCAATCGGGACAAAGAAGGCCTATTACCATCATTTCAAGATCAAACTAAGGTTACTTACTCATTTCAGCCTTAAGGCAAGTGAATGCGGGTTCTAGAGTAAAAGTTATGTTGAATTCTAAAGCCAATAACACAAGATTCAACTCCATAATCATCACAACAAAAGCAAAGTGGAATATGCTTAAACGATGAATTTCATACAAGCAAGGAATACAAGGGGTGCTTACTTAATCCAAGTTTAAGGTACTAGTCATGATCTTTAGAATGCTTGTATAACTACTCTTTGAGAAAAGATAAAATATTAAAGTTTTAAAAATACCTTGAGGATTTGAAAAATAAAAACAAAAAAATTTCAATCAAAAATCATAAAAATAACCTACACTACTAAAAGCCAACTCCCCCACACTTAAAAACAACATTGTCCGCAATGTTGGGGAAGAAATCCAACAGAAACAACCAAACACATAAACGAGTGAAAAACAAGGCTTGTAGAAGCAAATGAAAGCAAACTAGAAATAAGGACATAATGAAAACTAAAGCATAAAAATGTAGCATTAAAAGAAATAAATAAAAGGACAAAAATAGAAAAGAAAGAACTCCCCTTCGTTCATATACTGCCGGTCCACCACTCGAGCATGGAACAGCTCCTGGCATAGAGGAAAACAGGAGAGAACCAACAAAAATATAGAGAAATTGCAAGCCAACAACAAACTAATTTACACAAAAAAAAATTAAAACTCAACTTGCACTGAATACATGGTATGCAAAGAAGAAAGCATAAAAGAACCAACAAAAAATGGGGAAGAAGGAAAAAAGAAAAAAGAATTTTTTTTTGTGAACAATGAAACAGCGCCGCTTGGACCACACTAGCGGCGCCGTTTCAAACTGATTGGTCAAAACGCTGCCTCTTTTTTTTTGTGTGTGAACAGTCCCATGAACAGTGCGCAGTGAACAGTCTAACGGCGCCGCTTGGTGCACACCAAGCGGCGCCGTTTCACCCCAGTTCTGCTACAGTGATCCCGACTACAATTTTTTTTTCAAAAACACTCAACTACAGATTCAACAACAAAATTTAACAAACTAATTGATTACAAACATAAAATTCACATCAAACAATACATATTATAAAACTTTTCACAATTCAAGACAATCAAAATTTTAAAACTCAAAACTCCATCAAAGACAGTTATGTACAAATAAGGATGATCAAATATGGTGAAAATCACTTATCCTCCCGGGTCAAAGGGGTGTGGAGATAATCTTCTCTTCTTCCTAATTCCAATGTGATAAAGTGTAAGTCTAAGTTTACTTACCAATAATGTCCCCTTTTTTGCATGATAGCTTTGCACAATTTCATATGGAAGTAATTTACTTACCAAAGACGGGGAAATCCATTTAGACTTAAACTTACTAGCAGAAAGTCTCCATTGAGAGTCGTTCAACAACACTCGATCTCCCGGCTTGAAAACTTGATTTTGGTCATGGCTTCTTTTGGGTTGTATCACCGTTTTGAAGCCTTCTTCCATTAATATTCTGTGAATGCAAAATGAAAGATTAATACCCTTGAGTATTGGGAGTTTTGGATTGTCTACAATGAAAGCATAATCCAAGTGATTCGGTAGCTTCTTCAATTCCAACTCCGGAGGATCTTCGATGAAGGACTTCATTCCCTTTTCCATTTCAAAGTTTTCAAACCCCATCTTTTTGATGTTGAGCGGTGATGACTCCATATATGGTATGATTTCATCAATCACACATTGTCCCTTCTTTGCTTCTTCACCTTGAACTATGGCGATCTCCAAAGGTTCTTCATCGTTCCTCTTTTGTCCTTCATTTTTTTTCAATTCCTTCATGTTCATCTTCAACATGCACTTTCTCTTCCATCTTCCCTTCTCGTATTTCCTGCACATTAGGGTCTGTGAGATATTTAATTCCATCCCACTCCTCAAACTAGTAGTTTCAGCTCACTCCCTAGAATTTGGCTCCGTATTGTTTGAGAGAGTCTCAACTTCTCTTTTCGAAACTAGCCTTAACAAGTTCTCAAGGGTGACCTCTTGGTTCTTTAAGGATGCTTCAATTTGTTGGTTAAGTTCATTTTGAGTTTGAACTTGTGTTTCATTATTTGCTATGAACTTTGTCATCAAATCTTCAAGGCTAGATTTCTCGGGGTTGTTGAGGAGGTGGAGGAGGTTGGTATTGGTAAGGGAAAAGAGTACTTGAGGTTGAGAATTTAATGAGGCTTGGAAACCAGGGAGAATTTGTTGGTCTTTGTTGCCCTTGATTGTTCCATGAGTAGTTCAAATGATTGTACCACCCCCGGATTATAAGCATTGCTTTGTATGAATTGTAGAGTTGCTCCATTTCTCCAAGATAGTTCCCCTGCTCCATTGACCATGGATTGGAAGTTTCCAAGGTTTGCCACTCATGGGTTGGATAACCACCTTCACAAAATTCATAAGGCATCATCACTTGGGAAGGTTGTGGTGACAAATCATAATCCAAAAAGCTCATTCCTTAAGTAAACATACAAACAAAAATTCAACACATAACAAACAAAATGCTAACTAAAAGTTCAACCCAAGTATTTCTCACAAAAACAGGACAAACACACAAAAACACAAAGTAAACACTTCAATTCTCCAATAACAAACCAAATTACAAGCAAGAAAAGAAAAAAAAAATGCTAACATATGTAACAAAAACAGAAAATCACAAACTAACACTTCAATTCACTAATAACTAACAAAATTACAAACAATACAATAAATGCTAACACAAGTAGGAAATAAAATGACTAAATAAAATGACTAAATCAATAAAGTTCAAGCTTTCCTAATATTGACCAATTCTCCCCGGCAACGGCGCCAAAAACTTGTTGTTGTTTTATTGTATATGCCTTTATACGTAATTTTATTACAATCTTCAACAATTTGCACACAAACACTAGGCAAGCGCACCTATCGTTTAAATTAGTATAATGGCAAGTACTTCAATTATCGTATCCACGGGGATGGTCAATTACCATTACTCACTTTTCACTCTATTGTTTAGCTTCCATAAATTTTTGTTTTTTGAAAATAGTTTGAATAAATACTAAGAAAAAGAAATCCAACTTAACTTATTAAACTAGCTTAACTAATCTTTCTTGCAAGAGGGAATTCAATTGAGAAAACAATACTTGAATGGTTAATCCACCTAGAATTACCTATGTGATAGAAAAGTCCCTTGGTTGATTTGTTTCCCCTTCTAATACTTGGTGAAATTCCAATGATAGAACTCACTCTATCTCTAGATGAAAGTTCTCTACCCTTAGATTAATTAGTTGAAATCTCTTTCTAACTAATTTAACCTAAGAATGCATTTGGATTGGTGAATTTCTAATTAGATTTCTCTAATTGCCAAGAAGGTGTTCATTTCTTGTGTTTGGTGAAATTCCTATTTTAGGCCTCTCTCTATCTCTAGATGAAAGTCCTCTACCCTTGGATTAATTAGTTGAAATCTCTTTCTAACCAATTCAACCCAAGAATGCATTAAGGTTTTTTGAATTTCCAATTAGATTTCTCTAATTACCAAGAAAATGTTTAGGTTTCTATCTCTAGTCACCTAAATCATCCCCATTGTTTGTGTATGGTCTATTTCACCCTTCCTTTCTCAATTCCAAGTGAAAATTTCCAGATTTTGAATCAATTATCAATCACCCTTCATTTCTCAATTCCAAGTGACAAAATTCCAGATTTTTGAATCAATTTCAATCACCCTTCCTTTCTCAATTCCAAGTGACAAAATTTCATCAACTATCCACCCAATCAATTCAAACATTCAAACCCACAAACAATCCACAAGAAATTCGAATTCAATCAACCAAGGGAAACAATTCATTCACATAAATAAAATCTAGGGTTCATACCCATTCAAGCATTCAAAAGTTTAGTTCCTCAACATAGTACAAATTAAAGAACATAAAGCAACAAAGAAAGAGGAAGAATTGCTCATTTTCATGGTGGAAATCTCCTCTTCTTGAAACTTGAAAATCGTCACTGTGATGTTGAGGAAGTTGCAGGTTTTTCCATGAATCTTCAAGGTGGAGGTTCTCCTTCTTCAAAGATTCAATCTTCTCTCTTGATTTCTCTTGCAAAGATGAAGATTTGGGAGGGATTTGGGTGTGATTTCTTGCTGTTTTTCTGCAGTTTTCTCCCTCCCAGCCGTCTCTCGTTCTTGCCCTAAAATGGGGTATTTAAATCTCCTTCCAAAGAGAGAAAACCAGCTGGAAATGCACTTCAGATCGCTGCAAGCGGCGCCGCTTGCTCCCGGTTATGGGGCAAGTCTGTTGCTGCCCGACTGTGACTCTGTTTTGAATGTTAGGTGAATTCAGAGCATGAAATCGACTGATCTAGGTCTTGATGTTTTCATGAAAGTTGTATATATGGATCTTAGCTTGACACAGAACCTTGAATCACCTCAATTGAACATCTAGAAATAAAGATATGATTGTTATACCGAAATGTGTTAAAACTGGACCACAGTGCAGGACAGCTGAATTTGAAGCATAAGCAGGGAAAGCAAATGAACTCGGATTTCCATAAATTTTACCATTATGAAAACTTCATAATGTCCTCTATAAATGTCTAGAAGATCACATTCGTATTTGAAATCTCTATAGAGGATAAATCCCTGCATTTCTCTGTTTTTATTCATTGTGTAAAATCTCTTTATTTGCTTCATTTAATTCCAAATCTTCAATAAACTCACCCAAAGCAAATATGAGATAAAAGGAGTGTAAATGTTGATTAAAAAACCAAAATTTAACAGAATTTAAGCTCATAAAAGATTATCATATGAAGCACAATTATGGAATATCAAAAATCTCTTGGTTAATAAGTTTTTCCTTCTTATATTTGGCGAAATACCTATATTAGAGTTCACATTTTCTCTAGATGAGAGTCATCTACCCTTAAATTAGTTAATTGAAATCTCTTTCTAACTAAATTAACCTAAGAATGTATTTAGCTTTGTGAATTTCTAATTAGATTTCTCTAATTACCAAGAAGGTATTAAAATTCCTATATCTGGTTATCTAAATCACCCCATTATTTGTGTTATGGTCTATTTCATCTTTTCTTTCTCAATTCCAAGTGAAAAGCCTAATACATAAATCAATTAGCAATCAAAATTGATTCAAAAAATCAAATCCACAAACAATATATAAGAAATTAGGGCTCAATTAACCAAGAAATTATTTATTCACATAGATAACAACTAGGGTTCATAATCATCCAAGTATTTAAGATCCTAAATCATAATATTACAAAATGAAGAATACAAAACACTAGAAGAAAAGTAGAGAACGCTCTATACCTTGGCCTTGAAAAAATAGGAGCGTTGACTTGAATCTTCAAGATCAAGGCTTCCCTTCGTCAAAGATACAAACTTCTCTCTTCATTTCTCTTGTAAGGATCAAGATTTTGATACCATTTCTTCTTCAAGAAATGATCATTTTTGCCCTTGAAGAAACCCTCTCAATTTGCTCCAAGAAGTGTTGAAAGTTTATATATATATCTTTCAAACATAGAGAAAAATGCAGAAAATCTGCAATCTCGGCTCAAGCAACGTTGCTTGAATGCTTCTAAGCGAGTCTTTGCTTGGCTTCTATTAGGCAGCGCCACTTGGCCTTAGGATCTTAGAAAGCAAGCGGTGGGTGCTGCTTGCATGCATCTAGGTGGTGCTGCTTGCTCCAAAAATTCAGTCAAGGGCAATTTTATCTTCCAACTTCATTCCAAACATGTAAAATCTTCATCCTTTTTTATTTGTACTCCAAATCGTTAATTTATCTTAAACAAGGGAAGAAAAAAATGTAGTATAAATGGTGATAAAAGACACAAATTTAACAAAAATTCAACCTGAAATTAATTATAAAAATAGAGTACAAATGGTATATATTACGGGTTGATTTGTATGTCTTATATATATTTCCCTGTAATTATAAAAATCAATGATAAAATAATATTTGTAAAAGTAATGACAAAATAGGAAATAACCTTATGGCATGCGTAGTGTATGCTTGGGATAGCGTTGATGACAGAATATTTCATATTGAGCACTGAATAGCATGATACAAGAATTATTTATTTTTTGTGATAAAAAAATATTAACTACTATTTGCTAAGGCAACAAATCATTGGGGAAGTTAGTGAGCCAATCAGAAGAACCAAGTTTAACACGCTTAGCAAGAATTGCTATTTCTACATATTTTAATCATCAGATCATATATTTATATGTAATTTGTAAATTTTCACTAGACTAGTACTCTATATGTGGACAAAAATGAATGTCTATTTTTTTTTAAAAAAAATAAACTCATTTTCTCTATTAACTTTGAAAACTAATCTTATTTTTTAAAAAAGATATAAGTTCCGTTATCACATTAGTCTTATGATTAAATGTTTTTAAATATTTGCAGGTGAAAACATTCTTATTAGTAACTAATATTCATGTTGATTTTCCAAGAGTAAATTAGACAATTCATTTCATTCCCCTCCAAAACTACCTTGTCTATCCAACATGCAAATATAACCTACTAATTTTTCTGTTTAACATATATAAGGATGAAAATACCTACTATTAGGAGAGATTATCATCTCATGATGGAATACACAAACACTTAGTCTCTTTGAAACTTGGGTTGTTTTTGAAAGCAATACAGAAGAATTTTACAATAAGTATTTTCTCTCTCTGAGTTGATTTTGATGGTAACAGAAAAAGGGGTTTATATATTGGTTTTAGTTCGACTATTGAGAAAAATGTATTTGTGTTTGTTGTACTTTTACCTTCTCTCTCTTCCTCTCTCTCTCTCTCTCTCTCTCTCTCTTTCTCTCCCTCTCTTTTTCCTTCAACTAGTGAGAAACAAGAAGAACAGTTACTGAATGTAATCACATATTAAACAAGTGGGATAGACTAGATAGTATTGGAGGTAAATAAAATAGGTTACTTAATTTACTTTAAAAATCAATACGTGATAATAATATGTTTATTTTTAACCGAAAATTTGAGTAGAAATTAATTGTTGGAGTGTTTTAAATTTATTAAGAATTATAATGATAAATTTTTTAAGTATATTTTACTTTAAATTTTAAATGATTAAATGATCATTCTCCCTAACCTTTTAAATTAGATCGTTTCTGTCACGATTTGTCCAGAACGCACTAGTGCTCGCAACAGGTAAAGACTGAGCCAAGATGTGGTGTTGTGAAAGCCCAACACTAATCCGTCCCCCTATTCTCTCTCTAGAGTAGAATACTCTATCCTCCTCTTCCTGAGTCTAATCCCCACTAGTGGTCTTCTAGTCCCTTGGAGATAACCACTGGCATATGTATGTATTCTGGCTGCCCACTTTCCCCCTGAATTTCCTTTCCACACTACTCTTGATACTCTTGATTTATCCTTTCCTAAATAATCATTTCCTACTAAAGCTTAAAACAACCAAAACTCACAATAGATTCCTTCGATACATTGAATGGTTGAGATTTTTTTTTCAAATTAGACAAGTGCATCCACCAAAAAAAAAAAAAAAAAGGACACGAGGACTATGTGCCTATGCTTAGTTTGGTTCCGATCCTGTACATAACTTTTTGCAGCACGTGCAGGACAGAATTTACAATCGGACGATCAAAATAAAATTCTGAATAATTGTTCTGACTGTCCAATCACAATTAGACGGTCAAAATTCGATCCTGCAAGTGCTGCAAAAAACTATGTGCAGGACCGAAACCAAATTGGCCTATGCTAGTGGGACCGCTGGAGTTCGGCCTTAACTCTCTAACCAAATTAGGTACACATTAAATTTCCCATATGGGGAAGCACTACAATTATTTAATCTAACATGAATGTTAAGAAGAATTGCTAAGCAGAATGATTTTACCTTTTTAAAAATTTTAACCTTTGATAATTTATATTTTTATATGTTTAAATTTTAGTACGAAATTTTGCTCTGCTGGGCACCACTCACAAAAGGGAGGCGCCCAATCCTCCATTTTTTCTGTTTTCTATTTTCTGTTTCTTTTTTATTTTTTAAAAATAATAGTAATTTATTTTTTAATAAAATTATTTTGTTAACTTTTTTTTTTCAAATTTGTAGTTATTATTTTTAAATTTTAAGTTTTTTAAAATTTTTTTATTATGATTTAGAATCATGATCCAATTACAATCATTCCAAATCAATTAAAATTTTGATTATAATTTAAAAAATAAAGAAAATTATTAAGGAATTTAAAGATCTTATAAATGTTTGCGGGATAAAATTATTTATGTAAAAATATTTTTGAATCAGTAAAATCATCTTATATTTAACATTTATGATATTCAATAGGCAATTAATTAATCTCGATGATTAAGTCATTATATATACTTGCTTGGCAGTCCAGATCGTTTTCTCCAAATTCCTCTCTTATTCTCTTTTCTACTATTATAATATTCTTTTATTATGTTAAAAGATTAAGAGAAATACTCCCTCCATTTCAAAATATAATTTATTTTAGCTTCTTACATAATAATTAAAGGGTGTGAAAACAATGAAACATTTGTAGCAAAGTTCTTTTATCCCCTTAATAAATAGAGGGACAGTGCACGCATGAGAGAGAGAGAGAGATGGGATTGAATTGAAAAAAAAAATACTATTTGAACGAGTTATATAGTTCCTCAATCTAAGCCAATATATTCTAAGCCACACAAAGAGTTTAAAACCCAACAACACACTGGGTATATTGGACAGGGTTTAGTTTTGAAATCGAACTCAAAATTTCAAGTATTAGATCTACATCTCCTCTCACAAATAATTTAATTTTTACAAAACTTAAGATAAAAATCTCAAAACCAAACTCTATCCAATCACACCTAATTAACCCGTGGGAGAACTTTAAAGAAAATGAAGTTATACGAATACACGCAACCGCTTTAAAAGAGGGGAGAAAGGATTCGAGAGGGATTTCGGGATGGGAGGGGGGGAGAGAAACCCGACTGCTTGCCCAAATACTTTTCTTAAATTTGCTTTCATTTATTTATTTGTGGTAGAAAAGAGAATATTTACTGTCCTTAGACAAAAAGCATTTACAAATAAATTACAACGTATTAAATTGTTAATTATAATTTTCTTTCATAATAACCCTTCCCTTCTCTCTGAAATTCTTTGTAGCTTTCACAGCATTATCTTCAGATTTGCTCAAATCTATATCGAATCAAAGAAAAAAAAAGTACTATATTCTGAGCACCTATTTTATTATATTTATAAAAAATATTGAAAAGCCCACAAATTTGAAAAATATTAGTGACCAAATCGACTATATTTCCTTTGAATTTTAATATTTTTTTTCTGTAATTGAAGATATTATTTTGAAATTTAATTTTTGTTGTGCATTTTTGAACAATAAGTGGTAAGTTCTGTAAGATGTAATTATTATTTTATTGTTATTATTATTAGTTTTTTTTAAATCCTTTTTGTATTTACACCCATATTTTTTGTATTACATATATACTTTATGTTATTTTGTGTTTTACATTTTATTATTTTTGCATTACTATTATATTTTATTTGTGTATGTATTAATTTTGGCTTGAGTAAGTTTAATTATAATTTCGTTAACATTATTTACGTATGTTTCATTACATTCTCGTAGATGTAAGAATTTTTCAAGATTGTAAATTTTATCAAATGGCCCTTAATCGGTATTACCGTAAGCTCTAAAAGACAAGTTAGAAAAATCCTTGAAAGAAATAAGTATTTAGGATTATCTTGAGACTTTATTACGTTGATAACTACAGATGATCTGAATTAATCTTTAATTTCCCAATGTCTAAATTGACAGCATTATTTATATTTATTTATTTTACATAATTGAATAAAAAAGAGTCCAGTCTTTGTGCCACTGCCTTCTTGCATGCATGCAATAAATGACGATCAACCGCCAACTCTTTAATCCACTTGATATCTCCTTAACCACGTACACATCATGAGCGTGACACTTTTGATTAGAAGTTTGACTGAATACCTATCAAAATAATAAATTTTTTATGTAATAATTGTTAGAATTCAAATATGAGTAGTAAATTCGAAGCTTACCGTTCTTTTGTCAAATTATAGTCATCATCAAATAGAGCAAAAAAAAAAAAAAATTACCACTTCTATTTTTACTTTGCTTAAACCTACTAATTTTACCGGATCATCCATAAAAGTTATGATTTGGGCAGTCCTTCTTTTGCACCAGATTTCTTCCGCGAACTATTAAGCGTTTATCTTTGCCATTGTTTTTACCACACTCCTCAAGTATATGCCAAGAAATATCAATTTTTAGGTATGAAAATGCAATTAATGTTAATATTTGTTGGCATAAATGGGAGATAATTCACTTCCCAAAAAAAGAAAAAGAAGCCATTTATGGGAGATGGTACCCCTTGATTTTCACATGAAGACAATACTCCCTTTATATGAAAATATGAAGCTTTAGACTCTTTTTGTATAGATTAAAGATAAAAAATATAAAAAGTATTTTTTATTATATCTTTAATTAATTAATTTATTTTTACTAATATAGTAAAGAATGATAAATTTACTAATGAATAATAACAAATTTAGAAAAATAATTCTTATAATTGAAAAAAATCAAATATTTTGAGACAATAAGAATAAAAAGACATCATATTTTGAAATTTCAATAGTTTGAGAGAACTTCTAGTACATTACTTAAATTTTATCACATATGGCTATGTTATTGGACTAAAAAAATTTAATAGATTCTGAGTACTCATATAATTACGTATTGTGTAATTTAATTGATATACTAGATAATGTATTAAAAAGTGTGCTAGAAGAACTCAAGCATGACTAATGGTATACAGTAGTAAGTTACAACATTTGATTAAATAACGTAAGCAAATTAGATATACCATAAAACATACATGAAAAGGAAACAATGGAGAGACATATGAAGCTGATCTAACTACTATCCTAATTACCAGTCTCGGAGTATTATTATTCATGAATGAATAGCTCAATCTTCTTGGTGATGTTTCAACGATATTTATGACCAAAGGGACAGAAACAAGTATAAAGGGCATAAAGGAATGCAAAACTCATCATCCTAACCCCATAATGGAACCCGTGAAAAGATTGGAAGAAGAGCTGCAGGAGTTGAGAGAAACCTTCAACTCTGGCAAAACCAGAGAAGAATCTTGGAGAAGGTCACAGTTGAAAGGGTTTCTAAATCTTCTTAAGGAAAAAGAAGATGATATCTTCATGGCCATTAAGCAAGATTTGGGCAAACATCAAGCTGAGGCATATAGAGATGAGGTATGCATATAAATACCTCAATAATTCCAAACTGCAGAGAGGCATTAAATTTTTTGTTTTGCACTGCAGTTTGATGGTATGGGGTCCGATGTCTTAAACTTATTTTGTTTACTTTCAAGATATACAGATTTTTGTGTGTATATATGGTGAAGTGACTTCTTCTCTTGAGATCTCTTAGCTGCAACATTGCCAAAAGCCTAAATTCCAGCCTTTCCTTGACCTTTCCTTATTAAAGCCCAGAGCTGCAAGGGAGCATTTTACCCGCCCCCGCCCCCAATGAGGAAAGCATACTTCAAAAGCCTAACCCCCCCCCCCCCCCCCCCTCCAAAGCTCAATATACTTCAAAAGCAAGGAGCATTTGGGTATGCTCCTGCAAACATATCCACTCGTTATAGGTGGAGAGAAGCCAGGTTTCGGGTCGGTATCCCTCGAAGAGTTGGACGAACAAAACCAGATTAGGAATAACAGCTCCATGCACATACTTAGCTTCATCTTTGTGAGAAATGTGTGGTTTCCTTTCAGTCATTATTAATCTCATAACCATCCATCTTCCATATCCTATCCTCTCGGATAGGGTTACGCATCTCTGCTTGCAGACACTTCCTCTCTTGGATTCAAGAAACATTAGGTGTTGAGTCTTGTGAAATCATTATACACGGATATTCCTGGTGGGAAAAAGTGATGGTTTTTACATTTAGTTTTTTGCATAGTTTTGGTTAGCCTTCCCTCATAAGGTGGATCTTGAGGCCTTATAATTTACTAAATAATGTAAATTTCATGAGACATAAGACTTGTGGTCTCACCCGTCAGAGACCAAAGCACCTACTTTTGGTAGAGCACAAAGGCTAGCTAGTTTTAACTAACCATGTGAAATCATTTATAATAGCTCGCCAATGAGCTGGAATCATTTACTTTAGTAGCTATTAGATTGTACATTTTTTGCAGCCATTTATATTTCGAGAGAGTTTATTGTACTTAATAAAATCTATCTAAAAATTTTTTTATTTTTTGACACCCAAAGATCATCATTAGAAAAACATCTGGATTCACCATGAAGCTGAAAATCTATTGACTTGAAGTGCGCGCATAAAATTGTAGTTATAGAAAAACTTGTAACCTTATAATAGTATGTTAGTAATTAGTCTGTGTTTATATGTATGGCAGTTGATATAAATCGAACAAGATTTTATATATCTATTCAATCTACCTTTCTATATATATAAATATATATACACTTACAGAGCCCCTTTTCTTTTCTTGTCAAAATCAAATCTCATTGTCATCCAAATATATATAAAGGCGCAAATTGTAGTATTACTTGTTTAGCTGTCCAGAAGGTAGTTGATTATTTTCACACAAAAATGGTGGAATTTTACTGAGGCTCACCTATAAATATAATCGTGCCTGCAGTATCCATGTTTATTAAAGAAAAGAGGGGTAGTACAAATAGGTAGTACATTTAGGTGAATACAATCATACATTTAGGAGAAGATAAATACATAGGTGGTACAGATTGTAAGTTAATACAACCATACATTTAGGTGAAGATCATTAAAGTAACAAGAACGTTTTCATATATGTAGGGCAATGTTGTAAAATCCTACAGATTCATGTTCATGTTCATCTTCATGTTCAGAGAGATATAAATGACCCAACAAGTGGCAAATGAGTATCTTAGTTCGTTAGATTGTAGTTTTTCCTAGGAAAAATTTTCATAATTACCCACTAACTAATTATGGGAGTCTTATTATACCAAAAAATTTTAATTTTATTTTTTTACTATTGCACTATTTTTATATTTCTTTTCTTAGATCACCGCCACCAACATGACTTTTTGGGCAATAGAAGACATGTACATTCTCTCTAATTACCTACTGAATATTTATGAGAATCTCATTATATCAGTCAACTATTGATCAGAGACTCGTTGTACTAAAAAATTCTCCAAAAATCACCGTGTAGGTGGATGGCGTTCCATAAATTAATATAGAATTTTAGTTCGTGGATAGAAAAAATAAAAAATAAAGAATAAGGGTAAAACCAGACTCTCATAAATAGTTTTATGGTATTTAAGGAAACTTTTTCTTTTTTCCTAACAAATATTTTGATTTCAATATGCTACCTGGACGTGTAGGTACTAGCTTAGTTGATAATAATGTTTATTACCAGCTCACAAATCCTAAATTCGGCTCATTTCTGGTTCCAAAATGTGTCAAAAACAATATCCATAACCACCCCTGAAAAAGGAGCACAAAATGAGGACTTAAAAGGTCAGAAACTTCATGCTATATATTTGCATGGTAAAACAACCAAATAAGTATTTTTGCTACAATAAAGCTGCATCTTTTAGCCCTTAAATAGCTCTAAGTTTTCTTATCATTATCGTATATGCTATATATTTGGGTTTTTGCAGGTAGGTCCACTGGTGAAAACTGTAAATTATGCATTAGAAGGGTTAAAACAATGGATGTCGAGTAAAAAGGTAATCTATCTCTCTCTCTCTCTTTCTCCCAATGCGTATATATGGTGAGAGTTCAATTATTTGAATTTATAATGGATTCTTAAACTATAATGTATGTAAAATAAGATAGATCTGAAATTCAGTCATTGTTTCATTATTCTACATTTTGATGCTCAATTTTTATGTTACTTCACGGTTTCCATCCCCATTTTTGCAAATAAACTAAAATGGAACAAGAAGTAAAAAGAAAAAAAAACATTTAACAAGAAGATATATGCATGGTTAGAAATTCAGTCATTGTTTCATTATTCTACATTTTGATGCTCAATTTTTATGTTACTTCACGGTTTCCATCCCCATTTTTGCAAATAAACTAAAATGGAACAAGAAGTAAAAAGAAAAAAAAACATTTAACAAGAAGATATATGCATGGTTAGAAATTCTAATGAGGTTCATAATGCAAATGTGTAAAAAAGATAGCACAATTTCAACTAAAATGCAAGGGAAACTTGGCATTAATTTATATTGCGCATTCTATAATAGATAATATCGATATAACAACTCTTTTCTCTAGTTTTCACATCGAACTTATTTCATTTCATGAAATCATTTATAATATTTCGTATAGAACTATACCGTCTACAATCAGTTTATTGTTCTTGCTAGTCAATCATAAATTTGTTTATCTATAAATAAATGAAAAAAAACAGTATTCACAAACAAAAAAGAACAAACTAGATAATTTTTTATTGTGTATATTATTAGTCAAGCAAAAGGCATTTATCTTTATAAGTTACAGGTCAAATTGCCCATTGCTGCATTTCCTGCTTCAGCTGAGTTAGTTCCTGAGCCCCTCGGTCCGGTCCTCATTATTTCATCCTGGAACATTCCATTTGGTGAGGCTTCTTATGATTCTTTTTCTTTTATTTTTTTTCTTTGGGAGGACAGTTTGAGAGTCAAATCCCAAATTTCAAACGTATATGCAAAAATTAGGTACTAGATTTCTGAGTCATTTGCTCAATCACAGAGCTATTTTAGAATTTGTTATTGCCATAGTTAATAGTTGTGTTTGGAAATTATAGAAGAGAAAACATAAAGTTAACGAATAAATTTACGTATATTGTGATCTCTCTTGTAAATAATATTATACTTCTTGGTTCATAGGGAACTTGTTCCTTTAACGTTGAACCAAGGCAATGTCACAAGGAGTTAGCTCAATCGCACATGCTCAGCTAGGTTTCTATAGATTAATAATGTTTGAATACATTTTTTTTGGTAAAATTTATATATAAGAATGTTAATTATATTTAGTTTTTTGATCGTTTTGATAAAGAAAAAGAGAAAGATAGCATAAATTACGAGACAACAATTACAGGTGCAATTATGACACAACCAAATAGTATGGAATTGAAATTCATTCTTGTAGACTAGTAATAGTTGTAAGAGGTAATAAAATAGTAGTTGGTTACAGAATGGATCTTTTAGATTCCTTATTAATTTAGAAGCAATTATGTATGAATAAAATACTCAGGTTTGTCATTGGAACCACTGGTGGGAGCAATAGCAGCTGGAAATGTGGTGGTTCTAAAACCATCAGAATTAGCTCCTGCAAGTTCTTCAGTTCTTGCCAACACAATCCACAAATATTTGGATAACAAAGCTATAAAGGTTATTGAAGGTGGTGCTTCAGTTGGTGAACAACTCTTGCAACAGAAATGGGAGAAGATTTTCTTCACAGGTTAATTAATTCTATTTTTCTATAATTTATACTTATTTTTTATCACTATTTCCTGTCGAAGTTAACCTAAAAATTATACTCTCAACTTTCTTAATATAATTTTTTTTTCTTATCTTATTTTCATTAAAGTGTTCGATTTTCCTGTCATTTGACTTAGGGAGTGCAAATGTTGGTCGTATAGTTTTAAGTGCAGCAGCCAAACATTTAACTCCCGTCACATTGGAGTTGGGAGGAAAGTGCCCGGCAATTGTTGATTCACTCACTGGTTCTAGGGACAAAGAGGTAAATTTACACACATGTATGTAAATTACACACACACACACACACACACACACAGATATATATATATATATATATATATATATATATATATATATATATATATATATGTATATTGATAGAAATTCCAAGAGTTTTTCTGTTTTCTTTTTGGAGGGTTGTCTTTTTCGGTGATTTAGAAAATTACAACCATAGAAAGTTGAATTATGCTAATTTCACAGGTGTAACTTAATCACTGACCAAGTCATTTTCTTTCTTTTTATTTTCTTATGTTTTTAAGGTTTAACACCTGATTTCTTAATTTAGAAGTTAGCATTAATTCAATCATTAACCTATTAGCTAAACGGTTATGCCTATTATGATAAGTAACAAAGAAAATGAAATCAACAACATTAAGTGTTCATGTGATTTTGAGAATTTTACAAGGTTCTCTTGTACTGATCATACTTTTGTAGATTGCTATTAAGAGGATTCTTTCTGCAAAATTTGGGACTTGTGCTGGCCAAGCATGCATTGCTATTGATTATATCCTTGCAGAGAAGAAATTCACATCCACTTTGGTATTAATTAAAAACATTTCTTTTTCTTTTTGTTTTCTTTGAAATTGTTTTCAGTGATATTCTTTTTTATGAGCCAAATTATATTTGGCCAACTTAAATTTTTATTGGTTCAGGTGGACTTGTTGAAAGAGTTAAGCCTAACCATGTTCGGAGAAAATCCAAAAGAATCGAATAGCATATCAAGAATAGCTGAACAAGAAACATTTCTTCAGGCTTAAAAATCTCTTAAATGAATCACATGTGAAAGATTCAATCGTCCATGGTGGTTCATTTGATGAAGAAAACCTGTAAGCGATGTTTACATCTTTTTTCCTGTTTTTATTGTGGTTGTTCTTCAGGTAAATAATGGTTTTGAATATCCTGTTCAATAATATAGGAGGCTTTTTTTAATACTTTTCTGTGTTGATTATCAATCAAAAGAGTCATGACATATCTCATAATTGAAAATTCAATTTGTGCCGTAATATTTTCTTATTATTTATTTTATATATATAGATGAATAAATAAAATAACAAATAAGTGATCTTAACAATATCTTCGATTAAATGTCTTGTAGTTGAGAACATTAATTGATTAAACGTGGGATGAAATAGGGTTTTTATTGGACTAGAAACCTTGCTAATTTTAAATCCGATGGTCTTCTGTTTCTTTGATTCTAGAAGCCTAAAGCTGTTGTTTTCAGGCCGAACATCTGAATTTGATAAATTTTTCTGTTTGTTTGGTTTGCTTGACTTACTCTAAATCAAGAACAAGTGAAAGCTGAGGTCCCAGATCTTTATGTTGAATAAGAAGTGCATCTTTATGCTTTATATCAAGATCTAATCATTGTTCTACTCCATTATTTTTGCCTGATTTTTCACAAGATGGGAGCATATTAATTGGGTACTTCTTGTCTACAATTCATAATGAAGATTGTAGAATTTTTTTTTCATGTCGATCTAATTCTTTCAGATCATATATATTATATATAACGTTATCTCATATGTGTTCTAAATAAATTGTGCTTTTAAAAAATATACAATCTACAGAAATTGTGTTTTGAAGGAAAAAATACTACTAGTACAATTTTTGAAGCTTGTGTTGCATAATCATTAAACAAGTTTTCTTTCAAAAATTCTTGTTCTGAGAATGAAAAAGGATATATTGGTGTGAAAAAACAAGTGGGATTTGGGAAGGAAAAAGAAGAAAAAAGTTCATTGTTTTTCGTAATGAAAACTCACAGTCCAAATGCACTCTAGGTTCACCTAAAAAGTTGTAGGCAGATTGATAAACAAATTTAAAGGAAATTATGATACTATTTCATAATAGAGCTTGTGAGCAGTATCATGAAAGAATTAATTGAGCTATTGAATGCTAGTATCATAATTTTCTTTTTGGTTTATATTCCTTTTTGATTCAATGTTTTTTTTATTATTGATTTACAGGTTCATTGAACCAACAATATTAGTTGATCCTCCACTTAAATCTTCCATTATGACTGAAGAAATCTTCGGTCCTCTGCTACCGATAATTACTGTAAGCACTATTTTCTTCATCGCTAATTGATGTTCCCTTTTGGATTTTTAAGCTTTATTATAAAAAATAATTCTCTACGCTAGAGAATTTTTGTAAGAGTAGCATTCGATAACTTGTAAATGATGCATCTTATGCCGTAATCATTTATTCATATATATATATATATATATATATATATATATATATATATATATATATATATATATATATATTCTACGTACAAATGATGAATCTTGTTCTTGTTTCTTTTTCCTTTTATAACAGTTGGAGAAAATTGAGGACAGCATTGAATTCTTGAAGTCAAGGCCCAAGCCACTGTCCATTTATGCCTTTACAAAGAATAAAACCCTAAAGAAAAAGATATGTTCTGAGACCTTTTCTGGAAGTCTTGTATTTAATGATGCAGTCATTCAAGTAAGTATTAATCGTTACTATATATATATATCTTATATCGATACAATAGAATTTATATATTTTGTATATTATCTCAATACTTTATGATATATACAAATTGAATAATTTATACTCTAATTGCAGTATATTGCTGATACACTTCCATTTGGAGGGGTTGGTGAGTCTGGATTTGGAAGGTATCATGGCAAGTTCTCATTTGAAGAATTCAGTCATCAGAAAGTAGTTGCATCAAGGAGCTTTCTCACTGATTTTTGGTTCAGATATCCCCCTTGGACTGACCAAAAATTGCAGCTCTTTAGATATGCTTTTTTATATGATTATCTTGCAATTGTGCTCTATTTTCTAGGCTTGAAAAAGTGATCTCAATGATGAAATTTGAATTTTAGAATTTTGTATCGAACTGATTAATGTATTTTGTGTCTTTATATACAATTCAATTACAATATTTACAAATTAACACACAAGCACAAGGCAAACTTATCGATTGCTTAGATTTGAATAATGACAAGTAAATCAAATATCGTATCACAGGAGATGATCAAATACTATTACTCATTTTTGTTCTATTGTTAGCCTACCAATTCAATTATGAAAATAATTAAAATAAATTGCTAGAAACAAAATATCTAACTTATCTAATTAAAATTACATTAACTAACCTTTGTTACAAAAGAGAATTCAATTGAAAAAATAGTACTAGAACGGAAAATCCCCTTATAATTACCTATGTAATAGAAAAATCTCTTGGTTAATAAGTTTTTCCTTCTTATATTTGGCGAAATACCTATATTAGAGTTCACATTTTCTCTAGATGAGAGTCATCTACCCTTAAATTAGTTAATTGAAATCTCTTTCTAACTAAATTAACCTAAGAATGTATTTAGCTTTGTGAATTTCTAATTAGATTTCTCTAATTACCAAGAAGGTATTAAAATTCCTATATCTGGTTATCTAAATCACCCCATTATTTGTGTTATGGTCTATTTCATCTTTTCTTTCTCAATTCCAAGTGAAAAGCCTAATACATAAATCAATTAGCAATCAAAATTGATTCAAAAAATCAAATCCACAAACAATATATAAGAAATTAGGGCTCAATTAACCAAGAAATTATTTATTCACATAGATAACAACTAGGGTTCATAATCATCCAAGTATTTAAGATCCTAAATCATAATATTACAAAATGAAGAATACAAAACACTAGAAGAAAAGTAGAGAACGCTCTATACCTTGGCCTTGAAAAAATAGGAGCGTTGACTTGAATCTTCAAGATCAAGGCTTCCCTTCGTCAAAGATACAAACTTCTCTCTTCATTTCTCTTGTAAGGATCAAGATTTTGATACCATTTCTTCTTCAAGAAATGATCATTTTTGCCCTTGAAGAAACCCTCTCAATTTGCTCCAAGAAGTGTTGAAAGTTTATATATATATCTTTCAAACATAGAGAAAAATGCAGAAAATCTGCAATCTCAGCTCAAGCAACGTTGCTTGAATGCTTCTAGGCAGTGCTGCTTGGCTTCTATTAGGCAGCGCCACTTGGCCTTAGGATCTTAGAAAGCAAGCGGTGGGTGCTGCTTGCATGCATCTAGGTGGTGCTGCTTGCTCCAAAAATTCAGTCAAGGGCAATTTTATCTTCCAACTTCATTCCAAACATGTAAAATCTTCATCCTTTTTTATTTGTACTCCAAATCGTTAATTTATCTTAAACAAGGGAAGAAAAAAATGTAGTATAAATGGTGATAAAAGACACAAATTTAACAAAAATTCAACCTGAAATTAATTATAAAAATAGAGTACAAATGGTATATATTACGGGTTGATTTGTATGTCTTATATATATTTCCTGTAATTATAAAATCAATGATAAAATAATATTTGTAAAAGTAATGACAAAATAGGAAATAACCTTATGGCATGCGTAGTGTATGCTTGGGATAGCGTTGATGACAGAATATTTCATATTGAGCACTGAATAGCATGATACAAGAATTATTTATTTTTTGTGATAAAAAAATATTAACTACTATTTGCTAAGGCAACAAATCATTGGGGAAGTTAGTGAGCCAATCAGAAGAACCAAGTTTAACACGCTTAGCAAGAATTGCTATTTCTACATATTTTAATCATCAGATCATATATTTATATGTAATTTGTAAATTTTCACTAGACTAGTACTCTATATGTGGACAAAAATGAATGTCTATTTTTTTTAAAAAAAATAAACTCATTTTCTCTATTAACTTTGAAAACTAATCTTATTTTTTAAAAAAGATATAAGTTCCGTTATCACATTAGTCTTATGATTAAATGTTTTTAAATATTTGCAGGTGAAAACATTCTTATTAGTAACTAATATTCATGTTGATTTTCCAAGAGTAAATTAGACAATTCATTTCATTCCCCTCCAAAACTACCTTGTCTATCCAACATGCAAATATAACCTACTAATTTTTCTGTTTAACATATATAAGGATGAAAATACCTACTATTAGGAGAGATTATCATCTCATGATGGAATACACAAACACTTAGTCTCTTTGAAACTTGGGTTGTTTTTGAAAGCAATACAGAAGAATTTTACAATAAGTATTTTCTCTCTCTGAGTTGATTTTGATGGTAACAGAAAAAGGGGTTTATATATTGGTTTTAGTTCGACTATTGAGAAAAATGTATTTGTGTTTGTTGTACTTTTACCTTCTCTCTCTTCCTCTCTCTCTCTCTCTCTCTCTCTCTCTCTCTCTCTTTCTCTCCCTCTCTTTTTCCTTCAACTAGTGAGAAACAAGAAGAACAGTTACTGAATGTAATCACATATTAAACAAGTGGGATAGACTAGATAGTATTGGAGGTAAATAAAATAGGTTACTTAATTTACTTTAAAAATCAATACGTGATAATAATATGTTTATTTTTAACCGAAAATTTGAGTAGAAATTAATTGTTGGAGTGTTTTAAATTTATTAAGAATTATAATGATAAATTTTTTAAGTATATTTTACTTTAAATTTTAAATGATTAAATGATCATTCTCCCTAACCTTTTAAATTAGATCGTTTCTGTCACGATTTGTCCAGAACGCACTAGTGCTCGCAACAGGTAAAGACTGAGCCAAGATGTGGTGTTGTGAAAGCCCAACACTAATCCGTCCCCCTATTCTCTCTCTAGAGTAGAATACTCTATCCTCCTCTTCTCGAGTCTAATCCCCCACTAGTGGTCTTCTAGTCCCTTGGAGATAACCACTGGCATATGTATGTATTCTGGCTGCCCACTTTCCCCCTGAATTTCCTTTCCACACTACTCTTGATACTCTTGATTTATCCTTTCCTCTATCCATCTTCATATTATCTACTTTTCTTTTACGAGCTAATATGCAAAACTCTAGCTTCTCGGATGAGGTAGATGAACAAGTACTACCTTTGTTGGCCGGTGAAGGAAATAACTCCCTGCTCCATAAGCCCTCCTTAGTGTCCAAAGTGCTTTCAGACAAGAAAATAAATTCAAATGTCCTCAAGTCAACTTTAATGGCTGTCTGGAGTTTAGATGATTAAGGAGCTATAACTATTATGGAAATGATATTATGTATTTTCAAGAATGAAAAAGAAAGGGATCGCATCTTCAATGCTTGCCCTTGGTTTGTTAGAGGGGCTCTTGTTGTTTTAAGGAGGTGGTCCCCAGAGCTTTCATTGGATGAGATTTGTTTTTCTACTTGGCTCTTTTGAGTGAAAATACATAATTTACCTTTAGATCACATGAATATAGAAAATGCCGCAAGAATTGGAAACTTTGTTGGGAAGTTTCTCCACCGAGATGGATTTGAATTCGCCTTGGCAAATTTATTCGGATCAGAGTGGAGATTAACCTTGTTGCACCACTCAAAAGTGGTTTTTTCCTTGGGCATAAAGATGTAGGGGTATTCAAACGTATTTCGGTTCGGTTTCAGTTTTACTATTTAGTTTTCGATTCAATTTTTTTTTATTTTTTTGAAAAAGGAATTGAACTATTTTACTGTTTTATTTTACTATTCGATTTTTCGATTCGGTTCAAACAGAAATAACACAAGAACACATTACCATAATGCGTTCTTGTATTTATTTTTAAAAAATAAATACAAGAACTCATTATCATAATGTATTCTTGTGTTTTTTTTCTAAAATTTTAGTTTTTCAGTTCAATAACCTAAGTCGAAAACCGAATCAAAATTTATATAATTTTACAAATCGAACCGAACAATTATAAAAATCAGACCGAACAGAAAAATTCGGTTCGATTATTCGATCCGATTCTATTTTTGAACACCCCTATAAAGATGGAACAAAGAGGTGGATCCAGTTCAGGTATGAAAAGCTTTCTGATTTTTGTTATAAATGTGGAAGGTTAGGACATATGGAAGGCCTCTATGATGAAGATCCAGTTGATAGCAATGGTGCTTTGGATCCAAGGATTGCCTATGGACCTTGGATGAGATCTCTCAGCACACCTTTTGAGGATTGGTGGCAGTTTTCGTAAACCGATGAACCAAAGTGATAGAAATGAAGCCGGAACCAACACGAGTTTGTCGGTAGGGAAGACGATGCTGAAACCCACTGAAGCATCCAAACAAATTACAGTTATCGAGGACAGTACTCAAAGAACTTGGGATGTGGACAGTGCACAAGTTGACATGACAATCAGACGAAACGGGTAAATAGCTCAACTTTGGTAGGAACTAATGATGTGGATTATGGTAACAAACTCTTCTTACAGTTGCACACCTCGTTGTATCTGGTTCGACTAAGGATGTACAACCCCCAATTCAAAACCACTATTACTGCACCAGAGCAGTCCAATCTTGAACTACGACAAGTCCAGTTAGTTATTTCAAAAGGCTAAACCCAAGCCCAAGCCCAAGCCCAAACTCAGTATAGAGGAAACAAGAGAGCCTGCTTTCTAACTCACACCGACTGCAAAAGGCCTAAACTCTTCCCGTGCCTTTCTAAAGAGATTGGATTTATCCTAGAACTCCCACTCTATATAAAATTCTCATATATGAAACTAGACTTCAACTACATGACTACTACTAGAGATGATAGCCAAGATAGACTAACAGGTCAAGATAGACAGACAACCACAGTTGAAGCAGCGACAAATATTTTACCAGTGGCAGAGCCTCTTCAAGTTGAAGGATATATTAGAGAGGAAAAAATCACTTTCACCAGAAAGAGATTCATACATGTCAAATGAGCAGCAAGAAACAAAGTTCTGCAGACAAAGGATGTTTCTCAAATATCACCTACAATCGAGGAATTACTAGCTGAAGATCAACCCCAAATGCAGAGGGCTGAGGAGGCGGGCCGAAACATGCCCCCTCAAGCACCATGAAGCTATGTGCATGGAACTGTCGCGATTTAAATCGGTCTTCGGCAGTTCGGACATTGAGAGTTGTCATTAACTCTCATCATCCAACTATTTTGTTTTTGTTAGAAATTAAGATTTCCTCCCTGCTGAAATTTCATAGAATCGTGCAATCTCTTCATAGAGGCAAGGCAGGAGGAATTGCTTTATGCTAGAAAACTCATGTAAATATTCAAGTCATTATTAGCAATGAATTTTTGATAAATGTACTGGTGCTCTCTGACCCACCTTCCACGCCCTGGCAATTATCGGCGGTGTATGGACCTACTATTCCTGTGCTCAAATCGGAGTTTTGGGATATGTTTGAAAGAATTGCAGAGGCATTTATGGGGCCTTGGTTGACTATTGGAGATTTTAATAATGTGCTATGGCAAGATAAAAAGAAATGAGGCAAAGCAGTAGTGTCTGGAAGTCACAATGGGTTTAAACAAATGATACAGGATACTAGTCTCATTGATTTAGGATATAGGGGAGCTGCCTTTACCTGGAACAACAGAAGATCTGGAAAGTCCAGTATTCAGGAAAGATTGGATAAAGGGTTGGTGAATGGTGAGTGAAGAATTCTATTCCCACATGCTACTATAACCCACTTCACAGCTCTGCAATCTGACCACATACCTATTCTATTGGATACCAACCCAGTATGCTACAAAGGATCGAAACCTTTCCGATTTGAAAATATGTGGACCAGGGATCCCCTAGCAGTAGACACAATTGATCAAGCTTGGAAACAACATATTAGCGGTTCTCCTATCTTTTGTCTCACATCAAAATTACCAAAAAAAAAAAAAAAAAGCCCTCAAGACCTGGAGAATAAGACTGTTTTTGGACATGTCAAAGATAAGATAAAAAATTTGAAATTGCAGATTGAGACCTTACAAAATCAAGAACAGACAGAAGAAGTTTGAGGAAAGAAACTGTAACAACCCACTCTAAGGCGGGCCCTAACTAGGAGTGAATCATCACTTTCCTGTTCCAGAGGTGCAATGCAACATGTAGTACCACTATATGATGCTAATGTAAATTCTAATAGTATTTAAACAAATACCAACAAAAAAATAATATAGGGTGCACCGGCCGTTCTACAGCAAAAGAGTACATAAAATGGTTTATACAAAACATATTTGTTTCGGAAGATTGATATCTCTCTGTACACATACTAATTAAATTAATAACCACTTGAAATGTTACAATGCATTGACAATCAAAAAACAATTACAAATGATAAAGACCTCTACAATATTAGCTGCTGCTGAGGATTCAACTGTCATGTGCGACGTAGAAAGAGAACTATACTCTCAATTCCACTATAAAAATCCTGAAATATAATGAGAGAATAATGAGCTACGAAGCCCCGTGAAATTTCTAGGTACTTATATAGTTTGAAAGCAAATAGACCGTATTGAATTTATAATATTTTTAAAATAGATATAAGTTATCCTTAACTGTTTATGAGAATAACTTCATTAGTATAACAAAATAGTCTGATTTGAAAATCACGTAAAATAGAATATATTTATATGTACATTCAAGTAAAAATTACCATTTTGAAAGATAACGGTCAAATCAATAAACACAATTCACACGACTCTTACGAGTCCACACAAGCACATAAAAATTTCCGCCGCCCTTCCAATGGTCATCTCACAAGCGGCACAAAGGAACTCTCCACACAACACCTCCCAATGGCCTTCTCACACACGGCGTAAAAGGACTCCACACAACATCTCCCGATGGCCTTCTCACACACGGCGCAAAGGGACTCTCCACACAAATCAGTAATCTCACCCTGCAGGGGAGTGAATTCATATCCCGACGGCGGAGTTTACACATAATTCACATTTACAACTCATCAACAGCCAATCAATTCTCATTGTTTAGTATATTATATAAATATACAAGCCGAGCCACGACAAAACAACAACTTATATTACTATTATATATTTTCACAAAAATCGAGCCACGGTAAAATAATAATTTAAAATTAACAACATATTTATTCACAAAAGTTGAGCCACGGTAAAATAACAATTGAAGCTTAACAACACATTGATTCACAAAAGTCGAGCCACGACAAAATAACAAATCAAGGGTAGCAACACATTTATTCACAAAGTCGAGCCACGGTAAAAGAACAAATTTAAAGTTTCCACAACATATATTCACAACGCTGAGCCACGACAAAGTAAATAGTTAACTTAGCGTAAATTAAATAAATAAAAAAATATTAAAAAATTTAATTTAAAATGTTAAGATTTTGTGGTTCTCAACCTCCACAAGTAAGTTAGAAATCTCACCTCAAGTGAAAAGCATAAACCTACGCTACTCCACCCTTGGTTCTACCTCGGCAATCTCGGGACCTAATATATAATTATGTAGTAACAAACAAATTTAATATCACTCTAAAATGCTCAAATATTGACAAATATATATATATATATATATATATATATATATATATATATATATATATGCATGATTAATATTAATTAGAGCTAAAAATTATTGCATTTGATTAAATTATTTTAAAATAGAAACTACATATTTTTTTGGGAATAAAAATATTTAAATATTAATTTTAATAAAATCCACCATTCTCTACAAAAATTTTAATTATTTTATTTTATTCCTAATATACCAATTTAAAAAAATTAAAATAATTGATTTTAATAAAATCCACAATTCAGAAAAATATTCTGTTTTATTCTTTATATATTTTTATACTCCTTTTTGTATTATAACAATCTAATAAACATTTAAATACTCAATTTTTAATCAAAATAAAAATTTACAAAAAAGTATAGAAATATGTCCAGCTTTTTCAAAACTTTAGAAAAATATCAAACATACTTAGAAATTAACAAAAGTTTTTTTGTAGGTAGAATATGACAACAAGAACCTTCGTTCAAAAATTGAATCAAATCAGAGTATCCAACAATTTATTAAAATTCATACAAATTTACTGCTACAGTAATTTCCAAAAATAATTAAACTCAAAAATAATGAGAAAAAATTGAATATTTTACATAGATTTGGAGACTTTGATACAGTTATAAACCTGGGTTTGAAGGTTTGATACAGTTACTGATCCTCTGTTTTTTTTAACAAAATCATCCTTCAATATTTTTAAAATTATAGATTTACTCTAAAACTTTTAATGTATAAATTTATCTTCATTTTTTTTTAAAAAATGTGTAAAACAAATTTTTAGTAATTTATAATTATCATAAAATCACTTAAAAATTTATTTAGTAAAAGTAAAATTTGTGGTTTTACAGAAACTAAGATGCATCTAGAATTAGAAGAACGCGTAAAAAGGGAAGAGATTCTGTGGAACGACAAAGAAAGAACCAAATGGCTAGAAGAAGGTGACGCAAATACCAGGTGCATTCATCTAACCACTGTGGTGCATAGAAAACATAATGCTATTGATTATCTCTTCAAAGCATATGGTAATTGGACATCAGATTGGCATGAAATATGACAAGAGTTTGTAAAATTTTATGGTCAAATTTCTCTAGTATTCATCCCCCACACCTACCAGAGATTGCAGCACTTTATATGCCTGTTGTCTGGGAAAAGTTCAGGATCGGATGGTATGAACCCCAACTTCTACAAACATTATTGGGTTTGTAATGCCGTGAAGCATTTTTTCATGACTGGTTATCTAAATAGGGCAATGAATCATACACTTCTTGTACTAATACCAAAGAATGATCATGCAAATAGGGTGGAACATTACATGCCAATTTCTCTGTGTAACGTGGCTTTCAAAGTCATCGCCAACATCCTGCCTACAAGGATTCGACCTATTCTGGAAAAAATGGTGGCACCAGAGCAAGCAGCTTCTATTCCCAATCGGAATATTACTGACAATACCATAGTGAATCATGAGATCATGCACCATTTCATGGCTTTGAAGGTGGACATGGCTAAAGCATATGATACAGTAGAATGGATAGTGTTGGAGAAAATTCTGGAAGCTCATGGGATTGATGACAAGTATACCAGAATGGTTCATGAGTGTATATCCACGACAACCTTCTCTATTCTTCTCAATAGTACCTCATTTGGATTCTTCAAAAGTGAACATGGACTTCGGCAGGGAGACCCTATGTCACCCGCCCTCTTCACAGTATTTTTTGACCTACTATCCATACTTCTCTATAAAGCTGAAAAAGAAGGAAGAATCCATGGTGTCAAAGTGGCAGGAACCAGCCCTAACATAACCCACCTGATGTATGTTGGTGATTTAATTATCTACTACAAAGCTGAAATCGAAGAAGCTACAAAGGTGATAGAAGTGTTGAAAACATTCTGTCAAATGACTGGGCAATCTGTCAATTGTGAAAAATTAGTGGTGTGTTTTAGCAACAACGTCTAGATGGATCAGAGGCAGAAAATTTGTGAATTAATCCAAATTAAAGAGTGTGACCACAAGAACACTTATTTGGGGCTACCATTTTGTAAAAGTAGGTCCAAGTTGAAGGCCTTTCAACACATCATTGAGAATATGAGCAAAAAGTTAACCGGTGGAAATATAGAGTACTATCACAAGCAAGGCATAGTGTTTTGATCAAGTCTGTGGTGCAGTCAATCTCGGCTTATGTAATGCAAACATATTTACTTTCTTCTGGGACTTGTGACAAGTTGGATCAACAAATGAGAGACTTCTGGTGGGGGAAAGGCAAGGAGGGTAAACGGAAGTTGCACTTGAAGGCTTGGAACTTCATCTGTAGTCCAAAAGAAGAAGGCGGATTAGGATTCAGGAGATCCAGAGATAACAATTCTGTATTTGTCAACAAACTAGGATGGTAAATATACATACAAGCAAAGAAGACATGGGTCAAATTGATAAGATCCAAATATCTGAAAGGTAGGAGATTTCTAGATAATAATTAGATCCAGAAAAAGGGTCTTGGATTTGGAATGGAATTTTAACCTGCAGACCATCCTTACTTAGAGGAACATGCTACAAGATTGGCCCCCAATCTACAATAACATTGTGGGAAGACCCATGGATCCCTGATATTCTGAATTTTAAACCACCAGAGACTCCACAAGGGAATGAAGTGGTCTATGTGGTGAAGGACCTAATAGAGAGCACTGGGAAAACATGGAATCAAAACCTTATACAATCCATTTTTCCTCCTGAGGTAGGATAATTATTTGATGAGATTATATTTTAATCATTATTTAGAATTAATTTCTCACTTATTTAAGGGCTAATTGTTATAAATCTTATGACTTTGACTTGTTTTGGTGAATTAAATATTAATGTACTTAGTATGTGTTAGCCCTAAGGGCAAATCATGTAGTTATGATTAGTTTTGATTAATGACAAATATTAATGAGGACTAATATGCTTGTATGTTGTGTGATAGGATTTGTGGATTAAGAAGTTTGAAGTCTCATTGCCTTGAAGCTAAAATGCAAGAACAACTCCAATATGTCAAAGTGATTGAAGATTGAAGAGTTTGTTTAAGATGTTAGAAGGCTTTGAAGACATGAAGTGTAGGTTGCATGTGCTTAATAGGTAACCTTTGTAAACCCTACACTCTTAAGCCTTGGAATCTATGAATTGCAATTGAGAGTACAAAACTTGATTTAAATAGTTTCAATGGTTTTGAACTTACCTAAATTATCAAGTTTTCATAAATGATTTTTGCACTTAAAAGGTCTTTAATGACTTATCTTTGAGGCTAGAATGTTTTCCAACTTGTTTGAATTGATTTGAATATGTTTTGACAAAGTTTGAAAAATTCGGATGCAAGATTCGGACGCATGGCAAAAAATTCGGTCGTCCGAATTTTGTAGCAAAAGTTTGCTACTGTTCTTCCAGAGAAATTCGGAAGAAGATTCGGACGCATGAAGAAAAATTCGGTCGTCCGAATTTTGTAGCGAAAAATTCGGATGCAGAAATCGGTCGTCCGAATTTTCTGAAACTAGCCGTTACTAGCCGTTTTATGGCCGTTTTAACTGATTTTCAAATTCTATAAAGGCTAGAAACTCTAGATTTTTGAAAGAACTTTTGAACATTCAAAATCCTTGAAGCTCTAACTTGTTTTACATCAAAATTATATCAAAAGCTCTCAAATTGCCTTGTGCTCAAAGATTGAAATTCAAGATTCCAAAGGCAAGAAGTGAAGTGGTCCTATCAATTGTATTCATCCACCAAGAAGTGTTGGTAACATCTAAACTCTATCTTTATATTATTGTTGTGATTGATAAAAGGTTGTCAAGAGACATAAAACCCTTGTGGAGGGTGAGCCATAGACTAGATTAATCAAGGTTGTTTGTGTAAAACCCATTGGTGAGGGTGAGCCTTGGATTAGATTGGTTTAGGTTGTCTAGTGACATAAAACTCTTAGTGATAAGAGTGAACCTTGTTTATTATATTGATAAGAGGTTGTTGTGGTAAAACCCATTGAAGGGTGAGCCTCTTGTGTAATTGCTTGGATTAAGCATATAGTGAATTGGTTGAAATCCTTGAGTGTGGACTCAAGGTAGTGGATGTAGATCTTGGAAAGATCGAACCACTATAAATCGTGTGATCACTTGTTTATAGCTTTACTTGTTTACATACTTGTGTTAATATTGTTTGTTCTTAATTGTTGATTGATTGGTTGTGGTGTTATTATTTGATCATATTGTCTCAACCATTAAATCACATATAAACTTAGAGCTTGTGAATTGAAGAAAAGCTTTTATTACGGCAAAGGATTTGCAAAAAAGGAAAAGATTTTTGATAATTAGCCAAAGACCTAATTCACCCCCCTCTTAGGTCTTTCAATTGGTATCAGAGCTAGGTCTTCTTTTTAAGGTCTGACAACCTAGAAGTAAAGATTATATGGCTAGTTTATCAAATTTTCCTTATATGGAAGGTTCATCCACTAATAGACCTCCATTGTTTGATGGTTCTAATTATATTTTTTAGAAATCTAGAATTGAGATTGACATTTGTTCTATTAACTATGAATTGTGGAACATTATTGAGAAAGGTCCCTATGTGCCATTGAGATTGAAAGCCGATGGAGTTACAAGGGAACCAAAGCCCATGGAGGAGTATGATGAGAGCGATTCAAGGAAGATGACCTTAAACTACCAAGCAATGAACATTCTTTGTTGTGCGTTGGTAGTCAATGAATACAATAGAGTGATGGAATGTGATTCGGCTCATGAAATGTGGATGCAACTTCAAGACACTCATGAAGAAGAAAGAGCAAATGTGTGCTTCATGGCAATGGAAGATGAGGTACAACCTACTCCATCTACCTCTACTTCTTATGATGATGATATTGATGATCCTAGTGAATTACTTGTTGAGATGTATAGAGAATTAAAGAAGGCTTCGAAAAAGAATAAGGAAATGAAAACCAAAATTAATGATCTATTGAATGAGAATTCAAAATTGTTTTGTGAAAATAAAAAGCTTATTGATTCTATTGAATGCTTGAATATTGAAAAAGAAGTTTTAAATGTCTCTTTACAAAACATGTCCCTTGAAAATAAGATTCTTTGTGAAAAGATTTTGTCTCTTGATAGAATGCTTGTTGATCACGATACTTTGAAAAACAAGGTTGATGAACTTACACCATGTATAGAAAATTTACAAAAGGAAGGGACAATCTTGATAAAATTCTTAGAGCTCAAAGATCTCCTCTTGTCAAAAATGGTCTTGGCTATAATTATGTAAACAATGTGCCTAAATATAACAACTACTTTGTAAGAACTACTTCTACTTCCATGCATCATACTTGTTGTACTTATTGTGGAAAACATGGACATAAAGTCACCAAATGCTATGTTAAAAGAAAAGTATAGAATGGTGTAAAAACCATTTGGAGAGTTAAGGGAATTATTACTAACCCCCATGGACCCAAGAAAGTATGGGTACCAAAGGATACTTCCTCTTCTTTATTGCATGTACTCTCCAATTCAAACTCAAGCACCACTAAGTGGCATATTGATGATGTTGGGTTAAAGAATAACAGACAACACCTCAATCGTAATCAAGGTCGAAGTAACCAATGAAGGATTTGCTTTTGAGACAAGAAGAAAGGAAGAATTCTTGGTGTGACCAATGTTGGTAAAGGTCCCTCTCTTCTTTTTAAACAAATGTTTCTTAGTGCTAATTTGAATTATAACTTGCTTAGCATTAGTCAAATGTGTGACAATGAATGAAAAGTTAAATGACACCATGCGAAGTTTCAGTTGAGAATCTTTTTTGTTAAGATTTGAATATTTACCAACCATGACTTGTCAATTGCTTCTATGAAGTTGATTAGCTAAGATTGATGATATGAGATTGAATTCATGGTTGATATGTCTTTTTTTTAAATTGATTATATGTCATGCTAAAATGATTAAAATAGCTATGATTGAATATCTATGCATTTGCTTGGCCAAAAACATCTTTATGAAACTTTACAAAATGTTCGGATTTGAAGTTTGGATGTATACCATAAGTTCGGTCGCCCAAACTTATATGACAAAATGATATTTTGTGATTTTGATCAATTACTTACAAAATGTTTTAATGTGCTCTTTATCTTGATAAGCTTGAATGTCTTATTACTTATGATAATGATTTTCATGGCATAGAAGCTTTGGTCATGTGAACATGGATTTATTGAACAAACTTTTCTATCAAGATTTAGTTAGAGGATTGATAAAAATGTGTTTTGAGAAAATTGTCTTTGAGATACTTGTCAATATAAAAAAAAACAAAAGAATCTTCCAAACCTAAGAAAATGATTTTCAGTTCAAAACATCTTAAAAATTGTTTACATGGATTGATTGGACAAATGAGGATCACTAGTCTTGATGAGAAGAAGTATTCATATGTTATTGTGGATGATTTCTCTAAATTTACATGGGTGATCTTTCTAGCCCAAAAGGATGAAGTTCTTTTCATAAATTTGTAAGACTTTTCAAAAAGGTTCAAAACTCTCTTGAGTGCAAAATTGATTTCCAATAGAAGTGACAATGGGAGAATTTTACAACCAAGACTTTACAAAATTTGTGATGAAAATTGAATTTCATATAATTGTTTCAACTGCAAAAACCCTCACAACAAAATGGTGTTATTAACAAAAAAATTTTTTGAACTTTACAAAAATTGGTTAGATCTATGCTTTGTGAAAATTTTTCTTCAAAAATATGTTTTGAGCCAGAGCCATAAACAACACATGCTATGATATATAGAATTCTTTTAAGATCATTTTAAAGAAAAACATCTTTTGAAGTTCTCTTTTATATAACTTCTCAAGTTGCATATTTTAAAGTGTTTTATCTTGAATACTTGTGATAACTTACTTAAATTTGATAGAAGATATAGATATATCTCTTAACCATTCTTCTAATAAAAGGCCTATAGATTTTATAATGAAAAGAACCTTATATAATGAGGAAACCATTCATGTTGGTTTAAATGAATCTTACATTTGCTTGGAAAGAAAAGAAGAAGATGATGCAGGTACATCTATGAATAACTATCAAACCCATCTTCAAGCACCAACTTTGAAGGATCATACCAATGAGGAAGAAATGATTGAACAAAATCAAGATGACCAACCTAGTGGTGACCAAGAGCTCTCAAAGAACATAAGATATTCAAGAGGGCACCCTAAGGAGCAAATCATTGGTGATATCTCCCAAGGAGTAAAAATAAGGCGGTACCTTATCAACAACTTTATTCCTTTTATCTCATATGAGCCTAAAAGTATTGATGATGCATTGTGTGATGATTTTTGGATTATTACTATGCAAGAGGAATTAAATCAATTTGAAAGATACAAAATTTCGAAATTCCTAAATCTCATGATCATTCCATTATTGGAACTAAATGGTTTTTAGAAATAAACTCAATGAATCCGAGGAAGGTGTAAGAATGTCACCCAAGGATTCAATCAAGAAGAGTGAATTGTTTATGATGAAACCTTTGTTCCGAATGCTAGACTTAAGTCCATAAGAATGCTTTTGACTTCTACTTTCTTTAAAGGTTTTAAATTATTTCAACTGAATGTCAAAAAAGCTTTTCTAAATGGTTCTATTGAGGAAGAGATTTATGTGGAACAATCACCCAGTTTTGATCATGAAAAGTTTCCTAACCATGTTTTTAAATTATCCAAAGCTTTGTATGATTTAAAACAAGCTTCTAGAGCTTTGTATAAAAAAAATTGAGCGTTTTTCTTCTTTCAAAAGAATTTTCAAGAGGAAAGGTTGACACTACTATTTTCATAAAAAAACCTCTTGTAACAATTATCTATAACTTGTCCATATGTATGATACAATTTTTTGGTGCTTCTAATACTTCAATTTTTGATGTGTTTTCCAAGTTAATACAAAGTAAATTCGAAATGAGCAAGATAGGAAAAATCAATTTCTTTCTTGGCCTACAAATCAAGAAAACCAAGGATGGCATTTCATGAATCAAGTTAAGGTACAAGCACTTCCATAAGTTTATCAACTATGCTTGAAGAGAATAAAAAGGTTTCATAGGAGTAGTCAACTATATTTGATATCAAGTAGAGCCAATATTATGTTTTTCATGTGTTTGTGTGCTAGATTTCATCTTGTCCTATAGAATCTCATTTGATTACTATTAAACACATTCTTTATTACCTTATTAATACTCTAAGTGATTATGGTCTATATTTCAAATGTGTGACTATGCTGTGTGATAACACTAATGCAATAAATTTGACCATCATACTATTCAACAAACTAGGACAAAGCATATAGAGATCAAACTTCATTTCATTAGAGATCATTCTACTAAGGGTAATACTTGTATAACGCATGCTTGCATAAATGAACAAATTAATGATATCATTACTAAGCCATTGGCCGAAGAAAGGTTTGACCAATCTTAGAAGAAGCTTAGGGATTTCAAAATTCGATAACTAATGAGTGTATTCAAGTGTTGTAGCTCCAGGTGAGGACAAAGAAGCCTAGCATGAGAAAAGGAAAGGGAAAGCAAAAGATGTGAGAAGGAGGACCAGTGATCAAATGAACCAAAGAAGGTTCATGTTCCTCAAAACATGTCATGGCTGGATAGATTTGTCACAATGGAGGCTACTACTGAATTTGATGATTGGACAAAAAAGATCCATAAGACAAATCCAAACCACAAGGTGGATGTCATCAAACTATCCGATATGGGTAATATACTCTCAGTTTGATAAATGCTATTACCTTCCTTAGTTTATGAAGTCTAAGCAAATATTAAGGAAGAAAGAGTTGAGCAAGTTGGTATAAAGCTATTCAGTGGTATTCTTCAAAAATATCACAAGTTGATTCTTGAGATTTAAAATGCATTGCTCAATAGAATTTTGTGATGTTGAGGATGTTGGGTTTAGGCATTATTCTTTCGGGGAACATTGTTTTATAAGTGAGTTATACTCACATGAAAGAATTGAGAATGACTATATAAATGGTAGAAGCCTCAAGACTAGAAAGGAGAGCGAGATAAATGCTTTTTGATGCTAGTGAAAGAATTTTGCATCACATGCTTACTATCTTGATCATAGCATACTTTGGGCACAAATATTCTGGTGATAATATGTACGTTGTAATTATGCTAGTCATGCTTAAGAAAAGAAAATTGAAGTTTGGATATATAGTGCTAAAGAATATAATGGCAGCTAGAAGAATCGAGCATAAGGCATTGTTGTATGAAAGGTTATTAACAGGAATTTTCAAGTATCTTCAAGTGCAATTGTCTTCTAGTGGTCTACCAATAAAGAGTGAAGAAATCTACACCAACAACTCACTAAAGAGAATTCCTTGGACACTTGATGATGATAATGTATGAAGGACTAGAAGAGAAACTCCTCTAAGGGGTGATAGAAGAGTTGCTAGTGATAATGAAGAGAAGGAAGAAGAAAATGAACAAGAAGAAGAGGATGAAGAGGAAATCCTTGCTAGAGAAAGAAATAAAAAAAAGGAAGCATGAGTCACCAAGTGAGGGGGAGCAACTCCCCACAAAAAGAAGACCATTTGAAGAGGTATCCTTCATTGAAGGAAAATAAGTTGAAGGTGATAATCTCACTAGAGTTAATACCATAGTTGCCAAGGTATTTCAAGAGGCATTGAACAACCATGTAAAGGAAATGAAAAAGATGGACAAATTCTTCGAGTTCTTGGCTCCAATGATTCTTGGAAAATTTGATGGTTTATAAGCTAGAGTCAATAGTATGGAAGAAGACTTGAGAAAGATTTCTCAAGTGGTTTTAAATGGTGCAAGTTCCTATAAAGCCAAATGAAGAAGATCAAGAGGATAATATGGGTGAAGATGGCAGCAGCAATAAGGATGATAGTTATGACAGTGAAAATTGAGATGGCTATTAATTTGTTGCTAAAGAAGAAAGAAGATAAAGAAAAAGGCAGTGAAGCACCCCAAGAAGGAGAAGAACATGAGAATAAATAAGTAAAGCTCAAGAGAACAAGCAAGAAGAAGAAGGTGAAGGGAGTTTAACAAAGTCAAATCACAAATCCATCACCAATTTCCTTCAGTCAAGAGAGAAGGAAAATGTGGTTCAAAGGAAGAAGATCCAAAGATCCTCTCGATTAGTAACTTTCCAAAGTCGAACTACACGGGCAAGGAGTCAACAAATGAAGGACTACATCGTATAGAGATCAAGGAAACATGGCTATCACAACGAACAAATTTGGAAGTGAAGACCATGAAGCGCATTCAAGACTAAGCCTTTCTATCCCTAAACTCTATTTTGTTGCCTATTTTAGTTTATGCCTTGATGCACATGCTATGCTTTAACATTGAAATTTACTTGTGCCTTTCTAGTCATTATACTATTTTGAAGCTCAATATAGGAAATCCTTGTGATAAGAGCTTCTTTTGTTTCACTTTTGTTGTCCAAGTACTCTTACCCCACCTTTGATTGATGACAAAAGGGGGAGAAGAAATGTGATGATAAAATGTGTGAAAATATGAAATAGCAGTGGAATTCCTCATGCATGAAGAGAAAATGTGTGAATTTTCTGAAAATCCATGCATATGTCAAGGGGGAGAAAGAATGACTATAAAATGTGCTATGTGCTTGTTATAATGTGAATCATGCTGCAATGTGTGCTAATGTGTGCTATGTATATGT
Organism: Rauvolfia tetraphylla; assembly: GCA_030512225.1. Lineage (NCBI taxonomy): Eukaryota > Viridiplantae > Streptophyta > Magnoliopsida > Gentianales > Apocynaceae > Rauvolfia > Rauvolfia tetraphylla. The sequence goes on from JAJQKT010000023.1 coordinate 2,204,142, forward strand.
TGATGTGCAATAGATAATGAGTAATGTGAAAATATTTGGCTGCATTTCTGCATTTGAAATTTAAATTGAATATTTTATGATATGTGAGGTTTTGGTTATTTTTACTGAGATTTTGGAATATGGTTAAGTTGATATTGAAATCTTGAACTTGGTTCGTGACTTGACCAATGATTTTTAATTACTTCATGAAAACAATTGAATACATGAATTTTGTGGTTTTGCAAAAGCTAAACTAAGTGCCTTTGTGGACATACATGTTTGAATACTTCAACATTTCATTTTAAAAGGTAAAATCATCTTTTCAAACTTGTTGCAAAAAATTTGGACTCAAAATTCGGATGCAAGGTTCAAAAATTCGGATGCATGTTTCGAAATTCGGATGCATGCATATTTGTTTCCAAAAAGTGCTTCTTTGTTGTTCAAATTGATTCAAATATGTTTTATTCTCTTCCATTATGTTTGAACAACCTTAGGAAAGATTTATTTTAAATTAAACCTTCATTATATTGAATTTATTGCAATTTGGACTTGTAATGTCAAAATTCGGATGCATGAGTTTAAAAATTCGGATGCATGTTCTAAAATTCGGATGCATCCATATTGTGTTGTCAAAATGTGCTCCTTTGTTGTTCAAATTGATTCAAATATGTTTTCATCTCTTCTAATATGTTTGAACAACCTTAGGAAAGCTTATTTACAAAATTTGCAGCTTTCATTTTACTTATTTTAAAGTTTGGACTTGATATGTCAAAATTCGGATGCATAGTATATCTAGTCCAAATTTGTTGAAAAATGAGCACAATCTAAGGGGGAGCATTGTTAAACATTTACAACCTTTAAAACCTCTCTTAGAATCTTTTCTAAATGCTAAAATGCTATACCTTCTATTCTAGTTGTGTTGGAAGGAAGGAGGCAAATAGAGGTTGGTTGGGTCATAGGCTCATATTGAGCCTTTTGTATGTCAATGTACTAAATTGGCTGTTTTCTATCATTGAAATTAATACTTCTTTGTACTACATTGTTTAAATCCATCACATTTTGCATCAAAGTTTGTCATCATCAAAAAGGGGGAGATTGTTAGCCCTAAGGGCAAATCATGTAGTTATGATTAGTTTTGATTAATGACAAATATTGATGATGACTAATATGCTTGTATGTTGTGTGATAGGATTTGTGGATTAAGAAGTTTGAAGTCTCATTGCCTTGAAGCTAAAATGCAAGAACAACTCCAATATGTCAAAGTGATTGAAGATTGAAGAGTTTGTTCAAGATATTAGAAGGCTTTGAAGACATGAAGTGTAGGTTGCATGTGCTTAATAGGTAACCTTTGTAAACCCTACACTCTTAAGCCTTGGAATCTATGAATTGCAATTGAGAGCACAAAACTTGATTTAAATAGTTTCAATGGTTTTGAACTTACCTAAATTATTAAGTTTTCATAAATGGTTTTTGCATTTAAAAGGTCTTTAATGACTTATCTTTGAGGCTAGAATGTTTTCCAACTTGTTTGAATTAATTTGAATATGTTTTGATAATGTTTGAAAAATTCGGATGCAAGATTTGGACGCAGGGCAAAAAATTCGGTCGTCCGAATTTTGTAGCAAAAGTTTGCTACTGTTCTTCCAGAGAAATTCGGAAGAAGATTCGGACGCATGAAGAAAAATTCGGTCATCTGAATTTTGTAGCGAAAAATTCGGATGCAGAAATCGGTCGTCCGAATTTTCTGAAACTAGCCGTTACTAGCCGTTTTATGGCCGTTTTAACTGATTTTCAAATTCTATAAAGGCTAGAAACTCTAGATTTTTGAAAGAACTTTTGAACATTCAAAATCCTTGAAGCTCTAACTTGTTTTACATCAAAATTATATCAAAAGCTCTCAAATTGCCTTGTGCTCAAAGATTGAAATTCAAGATTCCAAAGGCAAGAAGTGAAGTGGTCCTATCAATTGTATTCATCCACCAAGAAGTGTTGGTAACATCTAAACTCTATCTTTATATTATTGTTGTGATTGATACAAGGTTGTCAAGAGACATAAAACCCTTGTGGAGGGTGAGCCATAGACTAGATTAATCAAGGTTGTTTGTGTAAAACCCATTGGTGAGGGTGAGCCTTGGATTAGATTGGTTTAGGTTGTCTAGTGACATAAAACTCTTAGTGATAAGAGTGAACCTTGTTTATTATATTGATAAGAGGTTGTTGTGGTAAAACCCATTGAATGGTGAGTCTCTTGTGTAATTGCTTGGATTAAGCATTTAGTGAATTGGTTGAAATCCTTGAGTGTGGACTCAAGGTAGTGGATGTAGATCTTGGAAAAATCGAACCACTATAAATCGTGTGTTCACTTGTTTATAGCTTTACTTGTTTACATACTTGTGTTAATATTGTTTGTTCTTAATTGTTGATTGATTGGTTGTGGTGTTATTATTTGATCATATTGTCTCAACCATTAAATCACATATAAACTTAGAGCTTGTGAATTGAAGAAAAGCTTTTATTACGGCAAAGGATTTGCAAAAAGGGAAAAGATTTTTGATAATTAGCCAAAGACCTAATTCACCCCCCCTCTTAGGTCTTTCAGTATGGATTAATTAAGAAGATTTTATTTATAAAGTACACTTTAATTCACTTATTTTACTAATTATTGATGCATGGGCTAAATGGTAATGTCAAGAGAAGAAAATATAAAAGAATACTTGGCTAGAAAAGGAAAATAAAAATTCACCATGCCATTCTAAAATTTATAAGGATTCAATTTAAAGAAGAAAAAGGAAGATTCTAAAATTGACTTTGATTTGGAATTCAAATTGGATTGAGACTCCTAATACACAAAAGTGAAGAAATTAGGGCAGCCAAGGGAAAATTTTAGGGTAGCAAAAAAGAAGCAAAAATCGGGCAGCCAAGAGACGAAATCCGGGGGAGCAAGAAGGATATTTTTCGGGCAACAAAAGAAGCAAAAATTGGGCAACCAAAAAGGAAGCAAATTAGGGCAGCCAATTGGAGAGAAATTCGGGCAGGCCAAGGAGAAAAAGAGGAGGGCAGCCGAGGAAGAAGAATTGGGCAGCCAAGGAGAAAAAGAATCAATTGGACAAGATGGAAGGGGGACGAAGGACAAGGTTGACCGAAGAAAGAGGGAGCGAAAAGAATTCCGGCAGCAAGCTTGAGAAATAGGGGATTATCTTCTTCTATTCTCTTGTTTTCTTTATTCTTTTAATTTATTTTATGTTAATTAAATTTATGATTTTGAATATTCGGATCATGAAGAGCTAAATCTTTTGTGACTAAGACCTTCGATGAAGGCTAAAACTCTTATGAATTTAATTTATTTCAATTAAAGATTGTTTCTTTAATCTCGATTTTGGTTAATTTTTATTATTGTTTTTAATGCTTGTAAGTTTCTGGCCAATTCTTGCATGCCTTTAAATTTATTCTAGTGAATGAGAAGTGCTATTTTAAATTGGATCATGGTAATAACAACACATCGTAAAATTGACTAGAGATAGATTCAGTTTCTTTGTGTGATTTCTAGCGAGTAGGAAACAAAAGTTAAGGAATTCCATAGAGGTATTTGCGGCTTTGATAATTAAAATCACGTAGAGATACAATTAGTTTATTAATTAAAGTTAGGAGCTTTTCACCATGAGATTGAGTTTAGCTTATAATTGGGAATTCTACCATTAACCAAGTCGAGAATTAATTTGAAAAAATTAATTATTTGTCATAAGATGAGTAAGCTAGATTTGGAGTGTCTTAATCTATTCATTGCCATTGATTTTTAATTAATATAATTATTTATTTTTGTGTTTATTATTATTAATTATTTTTATTGGTAATTAAATTTTAGATCAAATCATATTTATTTTGGTTTAAGTTGGGTTATAAGTAAAAGAATTTTGCAATTAGGTAGCAATCCTCGTTGGGATGACTTGTACTCACTATTTTATTACTTGTTCGATATTTTTGCACTTGCAAATTTCACATCAAGTTTTTGGCGCCGTTGCCGGGGATTGTTTTTATCTAGTGTAGAATTTAATTACTAAGCCTAAGTTTAAACTTTTTTAAAAAAAATCAAAAAAAAATATATTTTTGGTATTTTAATTTTTAATTTTATTTTGTTTGTTATTATTATTATTATTTTTTTTGTTTGTGCATAAATACTCATAGTTCCTCAAATAAAGAACCTTTGATCTACATTTCTGATATTGAAAAGTTTGCTCATCATAACAGGAGTGAATTTTATAAGAGGAAATACGAGTAAATCTTCACACCAATCGAATCTTCAAATTCTGAGGATAGTTTTGAATTCAACTGTACCAGTGACGCAATGGAAAATAATCAGCCGAGGAGTATGACTTTAAAGGACTATAAAAAGCCAAAGATGGAAGATCCTTCTCCAGCCATCAACTGTCCAGGGGTTACTGCTGCAACTTTCAAGATTAAGCCAGCATTTATTCAAATGGTTCTTAATACTCCATTTTTCGGATTGTCACATGAAGATCCGCAAGCGCACTTATCAAACTTTTTGACAATTTGCGATACTTTTCAAATTGGCGGAGTAGCTGAAGATGCAAAAAGGCTCAGGCTTTTCCCTTTCTCTTTAAGGGATAAAGCTAGATCATGGCTAAACTCTCTTCATATAAATTCTATTTCTAATTGGGACCAATTGCAAGAAGCATTTTTAAATAAATATTTCCCCCAATTAAGACTATTCAGATGAGATCTAATATTTATAATTTTTTGCAGGGTCCTACTGAGTCTTTAACATGATGCATGGGAGAGGTTCAAAGAATATCTTAGGTTATGCCCTCATCATGGAATGGCAATAGGAATGCAAGCACAAACATTTTATAATGGTTGCAGAGAAGATGTTAGACCATCATTAGATGCAGCTAGTGGTGGAGCATTCTTGTCAAAAGAAGAGCAAGCTGCATAGAATTTATTGGAGGAGATGGCCTTGAATAGCTCTCAATGGTTTAACCCAAGATCTATTCCCCCAAAGAAGGTTGCTGGAGTAGCGGATATGGACCCTAATGCAGGAATCATGGCTCAACTTGATGCAATAAATAAGAGATTGAGTTCGTTAAATGTTGCCGCCATAAACCATCACTGCGAAATTTGTGGAGGAAATCATCTCACAAACCAATGTGTGCAACGATCATAGCAATGCATGGATGCTGAATAATATCTAGCTCCATCGTCACTTACTCCACAAATTCTATTTATCAATCCTTCATTGAATTCAATGTCTATTTGTGATACTCTAGATGAATACCATTGTATCACATTATCCCCTATCATCTCAATTCTATCCTCTTTCAAATTTGCATAGAATTCATATATCAAAGTAGGATAAAATTCTTCATCAATGAAGACCAAACTACTCCAACCAATATCATTGAAATGAGATAGGACAATATCCATATTTGACAGTTTATCAATATCCACCTTATATCCAGGAATGATTTTTCTACTATTCTTATTCCATTCATCAAATTCATGAGTAGATTTGATAGAGATAAACCTGTCAACTCCAGATTGTGTTTGAGGAATGCGAATCCTTCTTGGTTGATTGAGGATTGGGTCTCCATCTCCTTCCTTAACCTTTCCTTTTCCTTTCTCAACATTGGGCTTCTTTGTTCTTACCATGATGTTTTCTCTTGAGAAGGATTGGTTTTCTGTATGAAATTAGGCTTAGAAGTTAAAAGATGAAGGAAAATCGGGATGAGAATGTGGGATTTTGAAGGGATTTTGATTCGGATGTGAATGGGTATGAGAGGTTTTAAAAAGGATGTGAAATTCGGAAGTAGTAGTGTTAGAAAGATTGTTTCAACTTCATTTAAAGAGTCTCGTCTGTAAAATTCGGTCGACCGATTTTTCAGGTCTGCGTCCGAATTTTCGAGCAAAAGTTTATGTTTTCTTCAGTTCAGAAAATTCGGTTGACCGAATTTTTTGCAGTGCAAACTAATTTTGAATCAAAAATTTCCTGCATTCATCATAACTTCAATACACTCATTAGTCATTGAATCTAGAAATTCCTAAGAGTCTTCTTAGGTGACTGAACCTTTCCTCAGCCAAAGGCTTTGTAAATATGTCAGCAATTTGATCATTTGTATTTATATATTCTAAGCATATATCTTTCTTAATCACATGGTCACGAATGAAATGATGTTTTATCTCTATATGCTTAGTCCTAGAATGTTGAATGGGATTTATGCTCAAGTTAATGGCACTAGTATTATCACATAATATGGGCACACAATTGAATTTAAGACCATAATCAAGTAAAGTATGCTGCATCCATAACAATTGTGCACAACAACTTCCTGCAGCTATGTATTCAGCTTCTGCAGTTGATAAAGACACACAAGCTTGCTTTTTACTAAACCAAGATACAAGACAACTACCAAGAAATTGACTTGTGCTTTTACGTTCAACTTTACAACCAGCATAATCCGCATTAGAATATCCAATAAGTTCAAAAGATGAAGTTTTTGAAAACCAAAGGCCATAGTCATGAGTATCAATCAAGTAACGAAAAATTCGTTTAACAGAAATTAGATGAGATTCTTTAGGACATGATTGGAATCTAGCACACAAGCATACAGTAAACATAATATCTGGTCTACTAGCTGTGAGATAGAGTAAACTTCCTATCATACCTCTATATAATTTCTCATCAATGCTTTTACCTTTCTCATCTTTGTCAAGTTTAGTTGATGAACTCATTGGAGTACTTATTCCTTTTGCTTGATCCATTCCAAACCTTTTCAATAGCTCCTTAGTATATTTTGCTTGATTGATGAAGACTCCATCCTTGGTTTGCTTAATTTGCAGTCCAAGGAAGAAACTTAGTTCTCCCATCATGCTCATCTCAAATTCATTTTGCATAGTTTTAGCAAACTCTTCACAAAGAGAAATATTAGTAGAACCAAAAATGATATCATCAACATAGATTTGTAAAAGCAAAATATCATTTTTAGAAGATATTTTAATAAAGAGAGTTGTATCTACTTTTCCTTTAGTAAAACCTTTTAAGAGAAGAAAACCACTTAACCTTTCATACCAAGATCTTGGAGCTTGTTTCAGTCCATATAGAGCTTTAGTTAATTTGAAAACATGATTTGGAAATTTTTCATGAATAAATCCAGGAGGTTGTTCTACATAAACTTCTTCTTCAATAAAACCATTTAGAAAAGCACTTTTGACATCCATTTGAAATAGTTTAAAGTCTTTAAAACAAGCAAATGCCAAGAGTATTCTGATAGACTCTAATCTGGCCACTGGAGCAAAAGTTTCATCATAATCAATACCTTCTTCTTGATTAAAGCCTTGAGCCACAAGTCTAGCTTTATTTCCCTCCTAGTTCATTTAACTTATTTCTAAAGATCCATTTTGTACCAATAACAGAATGATCATGAGGTCTAGGAACAAGAGTCCAAACTTTATTTCTCTCAAACTGATCCAACTCTTCTTCCATAGCAATAATCCAGAAATTATCACACAATGCATCATCAATATTTTTAGGTTCAATATGAGATAAAAGTGCAAAATTATCAATAAAGTACCGTCTAGTTTTAACTCCTTGAGAGACATCACCAATGATTTGCTCCTTAGGATGACTTCTTGCATATGTGAGATCCTTTGGAAGCTCTTGATTATTGCTTGATTGACCATCATGTTCTTGCTCCATTATTTCTTCTTCTTTAGCATGATCTTCCAATGTAGGTATTTGGTGTTGAGTTTGATTTTCAACCATTGAAGAACCTGCATCATCTTCATTTCTTCTTTGAAGATAAATATTAGATTCATCAAAAGTTACATGAATAGTTTCTTCAACACATAATGTTCTTTTATTATAGACTCTATATGCCTTTTTATTAGATGAATAGCCTAGAAATATGCCTTCATCAAATTTCCTGTCAAACTTACCAAGATTGTCACTAGTATTTAAAATAAAGCATTTACAACCAAATACTTTAAAATAGACAATTGATGGAGTTTTATCAAATAGAAGTTCAAAAGGTGTTTTTCTTATAAAAGGTCTTAGTAAAACTTTATTCATTACATAGCATGTTGTATTTACAGCTTCAGCCCAAAAGTATTTAGGTAAAGAGTTTTCACAAAGCATTGATCTAGCCATTTCTTGTAATGTTCTGTTTTTCCTCTCAACAACTCCATTTTGTTGAGGTGTTTTGGCTGCTGAAAAATTATGAGTGATACCATACTCATCACAGAATTTTGTAAAATCTTGGTTGCAAAACTCTCTTCCATTATCACTTCTAATAGAGATTAAGTTGTAGTTAAGAGAAATTTGAACCTTTTTGAAAAGTTTTGAAAATTCATAAAATGTTTCATCTTTTTGTGATAAAAAGATTACCCATGTAAATCTGGAAAAATCATCAACAATCACATAAGCATATCTTTTACCACCAAGACTAGTAGTCCTCATAGGTCCAAATAAGTCCATGTGTACTAGTTCAAGAGGTTTTGAGGTAGAAACTATTTTCTTTGGTTTTAAAGATGTTTTTGATTGTTTTCCATATTGACAAGCATCACAAATACGAGTTTTGTCAAAATGCATTTTTGGTAATCCTCTAACTAGTTCTTGAGTAGAAAGTTTGTTTAACAAATCCATGCTTTCATGTCCTAATCTTCTATGCCATAGAAATCCATCATTGTCATGAATGACAAGACATTTAATATCATTAGTGATAAGTTCATCAAGATATAGCACATATACATTACTCACTCTTTTAGCTACAAAAATAGTTTTATTACTTGTACTATCAAGAATGGTACAAGTATCACATTTAAATTCCACTTTGCAACCATTATCACATAATTGACTAATGCTAAGTAAATTATACTTTAAACCATCAATAAGTAAAACTTGTTTGATAAGAGGGAAGGAACCTTTACCAATGTTACCTATTCCAAGTATTTTCCCTTTCTTCTTATCTCCAAAAGTAACAAAGCCCTCACTTGTAGCTTGAAGCTCACTAACAAGTGATGCATTTCCAATCATGTGCCTTGAACAGCCACTATCAAGAAACCATTTTGTGGCACTTGATCTTGAGGCAAATTGTACCTATACCAAATTAGAAAGAGTGATTTTTGGTACCCATATCTTCTTGGGTCCAAGAGGGTTAGTAATAGCTCCTTTAACTCTCCAAATTGTCTTCACTCCATCTTCTATCTTTCTTTTTATAAAGCATTTAGAAACTTTATGTCCATACTTACCACAATATGTACAATAAGTATGATACTTATAATGAGAAGATTCATTAACAAATGACCCTTTAGGTTTTGGATCAAAACAATCATGTGTAAAACCGAGTCCATGCTTTACAAATGAGGATCTTTGATAACCAAGTAATTTATTTAAATTTTCTCTTCCATTTGTAAATCTCTCAATGCATAAAGTAAGATCATTTACTTTCCTTTTTAAAATCTCATGATCTTTCAGCATTGATTCAAGAGAAGTAATTTTTGAAGAAAGCTTTTTATTTTCAAGAGATACATGTTGTATGGTAGTATTCAAAACATCATTTTCAACGGTAAGAGAATTAATGGTCTCAAGATGTCTATCATTTTCAATACATAATTTTGATTTTTCATTTGAAAGATCATTAATTTTGTATTTCATTTCTTTATTTCTTCTTGAAGCCTTTTTCAGTTCTTCATACAGTTCTACAATTAAGTCACTAGAATCAATATCATCATCACATAAATTTGAAATAGAAGGAGAAGATTGTACCTCATCATCAATGGCCATGAAGTATATGTTGGTCTTTCCTTCACTTTCATCCTCACTTTCCTGTTGATCCCATGTTCCAGCTAGTCCTTTTCCTTTCTTGGCAGACTTCTTCCTGTTTTTGCTTTCTCTTTCCCTTTCCAATACTTTGGGACAGTCAGCAATAAGATACTCAGTACTCTTGCATTCAAAGCATTGAGGTTTATATGATGAAGATTGTCCACTCTTCTTGACTGGCTTTCTTCCTTTCTTGAGAAATTCCTTTTTGTAGAATCTCTTGAACTTCTTCACTGCCATTGCAATTTCTTCTTCCCCACTATTTCCTTCTTCTTCTTCACTTGAAGATTGTTCTTGTTCACTCAAGTTGTTTGAGGCATTAAGAACTACTCCTTTTCTTCCCTTTTCCTCATCTTCCTTATCATTCAACCGTTTCATCTTCATTTCATGAGTGAGTAGTGATCCAATAAGCTCTTCAAGAGGAAGAGTTTTAGATCTCTGGACTCCTCAATAGCAAGCGTCTTTGGCTGCCAAGATTTTGGTAGAGCATCCAAAATATTTCTGTTTTGTTCTCCAGTAGTATATACTTTACCATAAGCTTTCAAGCCATTGAAAAAATTAGTAAACCTTGTAAACATATCACTAATATTTTCACATTGTTTCATAGTAAACAATTCATAATCTCTAACAAGCATAGCAAGTTTAGATTCTTTAACTTGATTAGTACCTTCATGTATAATTTGAAGTAATCTCTACATATCATGAGCAGAATCACATCCACTAACTCAATTATATTCAGTAACATCTAATGCACAACTTAATATATTCATGTCCTGATAATTTAGTGTCATTTTCCTTGAGTCATGCTCATCAAATTCATCAATGGATTTGGGTTCTGAGGTTACTCCATCTGCTCTCATTTTCATTGGGACATAGGGACCTTTCTCAATTATGTTCCATAAATCAAAATTGATAGAACAAATATATATTTTAACTCTAGACTTCCAAAAAGTGTAATTTGTTCCATCAAACAATGGAGGTCTGTTTGTAGAAGATCCTTCTAGGTAAGGTAGATTTGAAATATTAGCCATAGGATCTTTGCCTTCTAGTTTGTAAAACCACACAAAGAAGTTCTAGCTCTAATACCAATTGAAATACCTAAGAGAGGGGTGAATTAGGTATTTGGCTAATTTTCGCAAATTCAAATCTTTTATATGTATGGACCAATTACACATGATATGAATAAGAGAGAAACAAATTATGGCAAAGCAATATAAGAAATGTAAACAAATGAACACGATCAATTTATAGTGGTTCGATCCTCAAGATCTACCTCCACTACCTTAAGTATACACTTAAGGATTTCAATAACTCTACTATGTGCTCAAGTTCACAGATTACAAGAGAGGCTCACCACACTTTGGTTTTACACATACAACCTCTTACAGTAATTTTTACAAACAAGGCTCACCAACCTATGGTTTTATATCTCAAACAACCTTGAATCACAACTTCAAGGATCACCCTTATCTAAAGGGTTTTAAGTTATCAAGATAACCTTGCTAGAGCTAGTAGATCAACACAATTGAATAAGTAAAGAAGAGTGTGTAAATGTTACCACTTGTTGGTAGAATTTACACAAAGTTGTACATTCACACTTTGATGTCTTTGGATTGATCAATTGAATGCACAAGACATAAGAGAGCTTGAGAAATGTTTGTAATAGACTTTAGAAAGCTTAGAATATTCAAGGATTCAGAACTTACAAAAGATTGCATGTTTATAGCTTTTATAGAATTTGAAAATCAGTTGAAACAGCTATAAAACGGCTAGTTAACGGCTATTTTCAGGAAATTCGGACGACCGAATTCTGCGTCCAAATTTTTCGGACGACCGAATTCTTCCTGCTTCGTCCGAATTTCTCTGGAAGAACAGTGACCATGCTGAAGACCAAAATTCGGACGACCAAATTTTTCTTCATGCGTCCGAATCTTCTTCCAAATTTCTCTGGAAGAACAGTAGCAAACTTTTGCTACCAAATTCGGACGACCGAATTTCATGGAATTGTGTTCAAACTTTGTAAAATCATTTGAAATCAATCTTCCAAGTATTTGAAATGTATTTTGTATATATATATAACTTATTTAGACAAATATAAGTTTGAAAACCACAATCAAACTCATTTGATCATTTAAAGTTTACTTAAAAACTTTTAGAACACAAAACCACATTTGCTAAAGATTCATTCAAAGTCTTTTTAAACTTAAGAAACCAATTTTATGCTCTCTTATGCATTCAATAGACTCCAAGACATACAAGTGTAGAGTTCACATAGATATTACCTATCATCATACCTACTCTACATTTCAAGTCTTCAATGCCTTGAGTTTATCTTTGAATACACCTCAAAAAACTCATAGCTTAATGAGTTTGTTCTTTGCTCTTCCTCTTGAAAGCAATGAGACTTCAAACTTCTTTCTTCACAAATCCTATCACACAATATAAACATATTAGTTCTCATCAATATTTGTCATGAATCAAAATTACATGATTTGCCCTTAGGGCTTACAGGATTAACCATTCAAGTATTGTTTTCTCAATTGATTTCTCTCTTGCAAACAAAGATTAGTTAAGTTAGATTTCTTTTCCTAGTAATTATTCCAACCATTTTCTCAAATAAATTTGATAGGCTAAACAATAGAATAGAAAGTGAGTAATGATATTTAACCATCCCTGTGGATACGATATTGAATTTACTTGCCATTATACAACTCATAACGATAGGTGCACTTGCCTTGTGTTTGTGTGCAAATTTTTGAGGATTGTGATAAAAATTTAGTATAAAGGCATAGACAACAAAACACAACAAGTTTTTGGCGCCGTTGCCGGGGAATTCGGTTAATATTAGGAAAGCTTGAACTCTATTGATTTAGTCATTTTACTTGTTAGTTTGTATAATAATTGTTGCTAGTATTAGTATTCATTTTGTTGATTGTAATTTTGTTAGTTATTGGTGAATTGAAGTGTTTAGTTTGTGATTCTTTGTTTTTGTTCTATTTTTGTTACTTGTGTTAGCATTTATTTTCTTGTTTGTAATTTTGTAAATTATTGGTGAATTGAAGTGTTTAGCTTCTATTTTTGTGTGTTTGCCCTGTTTTAGTGAGAAAACCTTGGTTTGAAATTTTAGTGAGCATTTTTTGTGTTGAATTTTTGTTGTATTTATAGTTAAGGAATGAGTTTTTTGGATTATGATTTATCACCGCAACCCTCTCAATTGATGATGTCTTATGACTTTTGTGGACGTAGTTATCCAACCTATGAGTGTCAAGCCATGGGAACTTCCAATGCATGGTCAATGGAGCAAGGGAACTATCTTAGAGAAAGCAAGCAATCCCACAATTCATACGACAATACTTATAATTCGGGATGGTACAATTATCCGGACTTCTCATGGAGCAATCAAGGGCACCAAACACAAACATATTCTCCCGGTTTCCAAACTTCATCAAGTTCCCGACCCCAAGTGTTCCTTCCTTACGAATACCAACCTCCTCCACCTCCTCAACAATCGGTGAAATCTAGCCTTGAAGAGTTGATGACAAAGTTCATAGCGAATACCGAAACCCAAGTCTAAAATGAACCCTTAAAGAAAAATTAGACTACCTATGTGAAAATACAAATGCCACAAATAACTTTACAAGGAATACGCATAAAAAATAAAAATTGCAAATTAGCTAAACAAGAAAAGAAAGAAAGAGAAAAAGAAAAAGAAAAGAAAAAAATAATAATAAAATAAATTGCACTAAAAATGTTAGACAAATGTGAAATAATTAGTAACTATATTAAGTAATAAAATTAAATAAACTAACTGTAAAAAATTAATAAGAATAAGTCTATATTACTAATAGAATGCAAAGTAGGAAAGAATATCACAAATTTAACCATTAATTTTCATTGTAGCATTTCATCAAACATATGGTGGGCATAAAGAAAAACAAGAGATAACCAACAACATTAGAGAAGAATTGCAAGCCAACAACAAACAAATGCACCACAATCATAAATTACCAAAGCATTTAACCTAAAGAAAGAAAGAAAAAAAAATATTGCAAGAGGAAAGGTTAAAGAGAAAAACTAATGGAGTGCTTGAAAGCTCTTTTGCCTCAAAGTTGAAGTGGGAGGATGAAGTGAGGAGTAAGAAAAATGTGAGAAGAATGGAATTTCTTGAACAAAGAAAATGAAAAGAGAGAACCGAGTGAAGGGGGAAGGAAAAAGAGAGAAAAGAGAGGAAGAAGAAGAGGGTCGGTTGTGAGTTTCGTGGGTTTTTGTTTGTTTTTTTTTAATGAAAACACAAAACGGCGCCGTTTGAGTAAGTCCAAACAGCGCCGTTATAATCCTATTTGAAACTAGATCGAATTTTTTTTAATTGGTGAACAGTGAAACAGCGCCGCCTGGAACGCACCAAGCGGCGCCGTTTCAATCCAGTTCTGAAACTGGATCAGAACGATATTTTTTTTTGCGATTGTGAAAAGTGGAACGGCGCCGCTTGGAACGCACCAAGCGGCGCCGTTTTACTCCAGTTCGGCAGAACTGGAGTTTCGTCCACAGTGACCCAGCGCCGTTTGTTTCAGTCCAAACGGCGCCGTTTTGGATTTTTTTTTTTACATATTCAGCCACAACATTTAACAAAAACTTAATTAACTACAAACTAAAATATAACACACCCAATAGCATATTATGAAGCTCTTCACAATTAAGGGGAATTAAAATTTTCAAACTAAAAATCACATTAAGTAAAATTATGTACAATTAACTAAATAAATATAAAAGATCACTTATCTCTTGGGTCTTGGAGGATGAAAGAGACTTTTTCAAGTTCTCTGGAATCTCCTTCGTTATAGTGTTTGAGACGATGGCCGTTAACCTTGAAAACTCCCTTACCCGGATGTGCAACTTCTACTACCCCATAAGGGTAAACTTTGTGGGCAACAAATGGTCCAGACCATCGTGACTTGAGCTTTCCAGGAAAAAGCTTCAACCGAGAATTAAATAATAGCACTCGATCTCCCTCCTTAAATTCCCGATTCGACAATATGTGCTTGTCATGCCATTGCTTCACTTTTTCCTTGTAGATTCGTGAGTTCTCATAGGCATCTCTCCTCCACTCATCAAGTTCATTAATTTGGAGTAGTCTGGTTTTCCCTGCAAGATCATGATCAAAATTAATCAATTTAATTGCCCAATATGCCTTATGCTCAACCTCGACCGGTAAATGACAAGACTTCCCATAGACTAATCTATATGGAGTAAACCCGATGGGGGTCTTGTATGCAGTCCTATATGCCCACAAAGCATCATCAAGCTTAACACTCCAATCCTTCCTAGTATGTTCAACTATCTTTTCCAAAATTCTTTTGATTTCTCTATTAACCACTTCCATTTGGCCACTAGTTTGAGGGTGATAAGGGGTTGCCATCTTGTGTGTAACACCCAATCGAAGCAAGACCTTCTCAAGTTGTTGGTTACAAAAATGAGTTCCCCGATCACTAATTATGGCTCTAGGAATGCCAAAGCGAGTAAACAATTTTTTTAAAAATTTAACAACCACTCTAGCATCATTTGTTGGCAAAGCTTGGGCTTCTACCCATCTAGAGACATAATCAACTGCAACCAAGATGTACGCATTGCCAAAAGAGTTTGGAAAAGGACCCATGAAATCAATTCCCCAACAATCAAAGACCTCACATACTTGAAATGTAGGGAGGGGCATTTCATGCCTTTTTGAGATATTACCTGTCCGTTGGCAATTGTCACATTGTTCTACATACCTTTGGGCATCTCTAAACAAAGTCGGCCAATAAAATCCCGACTCAAGTACCTTTCTTGCTGTCCCATTGGTGTGATAATGACCACCAGCCGGACCTTTGTGGCAATGCTTTAATATGCTCATGTTCTTAGGGTAGGCTACACATCTCCTTATGATTTGATCTGCACAAATTCGGAACAAAAATGGATCTTCCCAAAGATAGTACTTTAATTCCGAAAAGAATTTCTTCTTTTGTTGAGGGGTTAAATTCTTTGGTAAGATCGGACCCACAATATTATTAGCATAATCTGCAAACCAAGGGGTGTGATCATCATTACCCATAACCAAGTACAACCTCTCATCATGGAATGTGTCATTGATGTCTTCCTCGTTCAATTGCTCCAAATGTGGATTCTCCAACCTTGATAGATGATCAGCGGCAAGATTCTCCGCTCCCTTCTTATCTCTTATCTCCAAATCAAATTCCTGCAATAAATGTACCCACCTAATTAGTCTAGGCTTTGCATCATTTTTGTTAAAAAGATATTTGAGTGCTGAATGATCAGTATAAACAATGACTTTAGACAAAACAAGATAGGAGCGGAATTTATCAAAAGCAAAAACTATGGCAAGAAGCTCCTTCTCGGTTGTGGTGTAGTTTTCTTGTGCTTCAATCAAGGTCTTGCTTGCATACTATATCGGTTGAAAATGCCTTTCTTTCCTTTGTCCAAGCACTGCCCCTACTGCAAACTCACTTGCATCACACATTAGTTCAAAGGGACTGGACCAATCGGGGGCAACCAATATGGGGGAGTCAATCAATTTTTGCTTCAACATAGTGAAAGCAATTAAGCATGTATCATAAAAAACAAAAGGTGCATCTTTTTCAAGCAAATTTGTAAGAGGTTTAGCAATTTTAGAAAAATCTTTTATAAACCTTCTATAGAACCCTGCATGACCAAGAAAACTTCTAATTGCCTTTACCGAAATTGGTGGTGGCAATTTTTCTATGGTCTCTACCTTGGCTCTATCAACTTCTATGCCCTTGCTAGAGATCTTATGCCCCAATACAATGCCTTCTTTAACCATAAAATGACATTTCTCCCAATTCAAAACCAAATTAGTTTCTTCACATCTTTGAAAAACTTTTTCAAGATTTTTCAAACAAAACTCAAAAGAATCACCAAAAACATAGAACTCATCCATAAAAACCTCCATAATATCCTCCACAAAACCCTCAAAAATAGCTAACATGCACCTTTGAAAAGTTGCAGGAGCATTACACAAACCAAAAGGCATGCGACGGTAAGCAAAAGTACCATAGGGAGAAGTAAATGTAGTTTTCTCTTGATCTTCCGGGGCTATTGGAATTTGAAAGTACCCCGAAAAACCATCAAGAAAACAGTAATACCTATGACCGGCAAGTCTCTCAAGCATTTGATCAATGAAAGGCAGTGGAAAGCGATCCTTCTGAGTGGCATCATTGAGCTTCCTATAATCTATACATACTCTCTAGCCGGTTACGGTCCTCATAGGAATCAACTCGTTTTTCTCATTAGGCACGACGGTCATCCCTCCTTTCTTGGGAACTACTTGGACGGGACTGACCCACGGACTATCCGAGATAGGATATATGAGACCGGCATCAAGAAGTTTGATTACCTCTGCTTTGACCACTTCCTTCATGTTTGGGTTTAGCCTTCTTTGGAGTTGTACTACCGGTTTGAAGTCTTCTTCCATCAATATTTTGTGGGTACAAAATGAAGGGCTAATACCATTGATGTCGGATATCTTCTATGCCATTGCCTTTGTATGCTTCTTTAACACCTTTATGAGCTCTTCTTTCTGTTCTTCTTGCAAATCTGTTGCAATGATCATCGGGAGTTTAGAATTATCTGCAAGAAAAACATATTCCAAATGATCCGGCAGTTTTTTCAAATCTAGTTCCGGGGGTTCTTCAATGGAGGACTTCATTCTACCCCCTTTTCCTTCTCAATTTTTTCGAACTCCATCCCTTCGGTTGTGATTGGAGATGACTCCATATGTGCTATGACTTCACCATTCTCATGACACTCCTTCTTTGCTTCTTCATCTTGCAACAAGGATACCTCTAAATGATCATCGTTCAATAATCCCTGCAAATGGTTGGAGACAATGCAATCAATAATATCTACCCTAAAACAAGAATCATCATGATCAAGAGAATATTTCATAGCCTCAGGAACTTTAAAAATAACTTCCTCTTCCCCTACCCTAAGGGTTAACTTCCCTTCACATACATCTATATTGGCCTTAGCGGTAGCTAGAAAAGGTCTTCCTAAAATCAAAGGCACCTCCACATCCTCACTCATGTCAAGTATCACAAAATCAACAGGGAATATGAATTTATCAACTTTCACAAGTACATCCTCAATAATTCCCCTAGGATACTTCGCCGATCTATCGGCCAATTGAATGCTCATTCTAGTTGGTTTAGGTTCACCCAATCCCAATTTTTAAACATCTCATATGGCAACAAATTAATGCTAGCACCCAAATCTGCTAATGCCCTACCAATTGACAAACTACCAATAGTACAAAGGATAGTAAAACTCCCTGGATCCTTTAGCTTTTGTGGTAGCTTGTTCTTGTTTTGAAGAATGGCTGAACACTCCTCATTCAATGTCACCATTGAGAATTCCTCCAGCTTTCTTTTCTTGGAAAGGATCTCCTTTAGGAATTTAGCATATCTTGGCATCTGCGAAAGAGCTTCAACAAATGGTAAGTTGATATGCAATTGCTTAAAAAGTTCAAGAAACTTACCAAATTGTTCATCCTTTTTCTCTTGTTGAAGTCTGGCAGGATATGGAATCTTTGGCCTATATTCTTGAGTTTCCTTATTCTTTTGTGTTTCTTTCTTCTCAATCCTTTCTTCATCCTCAACATACACTGGCTCATCTTTATTCCCTTCCTCTTTTTCTGGCATCTTTTGCTTCAGAATTTCCAATTCCTTTCCACTTATCAAGGTAATAGCTTTAGCATGTTCCCTTGGATTCGGCTCGGTGTTGCTTGGGAGAGTTCCAGCTTGCCTTTCGGAAAAAAGCTTTGCTAGTTGGCCTACTTGATTTTCCAAGTTGTGAATGGAAGCCTGTTGGTTCCTCAAGGATGCTTCTTGATGTTGGAACTGGGTTTCGGTAGTCTCAATGAACTTTGTCATTAATTCTTCAAGGCTAGGCTACACCGATTGTTGAAGAGGTGGAGGTGGTTGATGTTGATAAGGAAGAGATGGTTGGGCGCGAGGATTTGATAAAACTTGGAAGCCGGGAGGATGAAACGGCCTTTGTTGCCCTTGGTTGCTCCATGAGAAGTTTGGATGATTCCGCCACCCCGGATTATAAGTATTACTATAAGGATTGTTGGGTTGCCTTCCTCCTTCAAGAAAATCCACATGCTCCGTTGATGATGTATTAGAAGTTCCCATGGTTTGGCACTCATGGTTTGGATGACCACCTCCACAAAAATCACAAGCCATCATCACTTGGGAGGTTTGAGGTGACAAACTCAAGCTCTCAATCTTCTTATTTAAGGCATCGAATTTTGCCTCCAAAGCCGTCATCATGTCTACATTGTGTATTCCACTGGGCTTGGCTTTCGGTCTAGGATTCCCCCATTGGTAGTTGTTCATGGCAATGTTTTCAATGAGGTCTTGTAACTCTTCCGGTGTCTTAAAACTAGTGGTACCTCCCGAAGAAGCATCAATGAGTTGCTTGGAAGGGAAATTTAATCCACTATGGAATGTTTGCATTTGAAGCCCCAAATCTAGACCATGATGTGGACATTTCCTCAATAGCTCCTTCCATCTCTCCCAAGAATCGTATAAGCTCTCACTCTCCATTTGTTGGAAAGAGAAGATATCATTTCTTAGCTTTGCAGTCCTTGCCGGAGGGAAATATCTAGTAAGGAACTTCTCGGCAAGATTGTTACATGTAGTGATGGAACCCAGTGGAAGTTATTTCAACCATGACTTGGCTCGATCCCTCAATGAAAATGGAAATAGTCGAAGGCGGATGGCATCTTCGGAAGCCCCATTTATCTTGAAAGTATCACATATCTCTAAAAAGTTGGCAATATGAGCACTCGGGTCTTCGTCCGGTAAACCATCAAATTGCACCAATTGTTGAACCATTTGGATGATATTCGGTTTGATCTCAAAATTGTTGGCTTCAACTCTTGGTCGGGCAATACTTGACTCCTCTCCTAACAACGAAGTTCGCGCATAGTCTCCCATTGTCCTTGGCCTTGCATTTCCGTCATGTGCCATATTGTTCTCAATTTGAAGATTCTCACCTTCAACTTCAATTCCTTCAAGTACCACCTCTAGATTTATACTCCTTGGATCCCAATAAAAAATCTGCTCAACTTCGGAATTAAGTTGATTCAATTCTCCCGAATTACTTGAGGTCATAAACCAAGAGAATTCACACCTTCACCACAAATAAAGTAAAAGTTTTGCTCAAAGAATACTTCCTTAAAACAAAACAAAAACAGAGAAACATAAGCTAAGAATTCCAATTCACTAATGACTTACAAAATTACAAACAAGACAACAAATACTAACACTAGAAATAGGTATTATAACAACAAATAAGTGAAATGACTAAATCAATAGATTTCAAGCTTTCCTAATATTAACCAAGCTCCCCAGCAACGGCGCCAAAAACTTGTGTTTTATTTCTATGTCTTTATACTCAATTTTATTACAATCTCTAACAATTTGCACGCAAACAAAAGGCAAGTGCACCTATCGTTATGAGTAGTACAATGGCAAGTGGATTCAAATGTTGTATCCACGGGGGTGGTTAAATACCATTACTCACTTTATACTCTATTATTTAGCCTAACAAATTTTGTTTGTGAAAATTTTTTGAATAACTACAAGGAAAAAGAATCTAACTTAACTAGTTAAACCAACTTAAATCTTGCTTGTAAGAGAGAATTCAATAGAGAAAACAATACTTGGATGGTTAATCCCCCTAGAATTATCTGTGTGATAGAAATGTCCCTTGGTTGATAAATTTCACTTCTTATGTTTGATGAAATTCCAATGATAGAACTCACTCTATCTCTAGATGAAATTTCTCTACTCTTAGATTAATTAGTTGAAATCTCTTTCTAACCAATTCAACCCAAGAATGCATTAAGAATTGTGAATTTCCAATTATATTTCTCTAATTATCAAGAAGATGTTTAGGTTTCTATCTCTAGTTACCTAAATCGTCCCCATTGTTTGTGTATTGTCTATTTCACCCTTCCTTTCTCAATTCCAACTGAAAATTTTCAGATTTTGAATCAATTGTCAATCACTCTTCATTTCTCAATTCCAAGTGAACAAAAATTCCAGATTATGCATCATTAATATACTCAATCAATTCAACCATTCAAATCCACAAACAATCCACAAGAAATTTGAATTCAATCAACCAAGGAAACAATTCATTCACATAAGTAAAATCTAGGGTTCATACCCATCCAAGTATACAAAAGTTTAGCTCATCAACATATTACAAATCAAAGAACATAAAACAACAAAGAAAGAGGAGGAATTGCTCATTTTCATGGTTGAAATCTCCTCTCTTCTTCAAGGTTGAAGTTCTTCACTGTAGCATGGCGAAAATTGCAGCTTTTTCCATGATTCTTCAAGGTGGATGTTCTCTTTCTTTAAAGATTCAATCTTCTCTCTTGATTTCTCTTGCAAAGTTGAAGATTTGGGATGGAATTTGAGTAGGTTTTTGCTGTTTTCTTGCCACTCCAGACCTCTCTCTCGTTTTTTCCCTAAAGGGATATCAAAATTTGCCCCAAAAGAAAGAGAAATGCAGCTTAAAAGCAACTTCAGATCGACACAAACGGTGCCGCTTATATCACATCAAACGGCGCTGCTTGCCCCCAGTTTTGGTGCAAGTTTCTGCTTCCCGACTGTGACACTGTTTTGAATTCTAGGTAAATTCAGACCACCAAATCGGCTGATCTAGGTCTCGATGTATTCATCAAAGTTCTAGATCAGGATTGTATCTTTCCACAGAGATTTGAATCACATCTGTTAGCCCTAAGGGCAAATTATGTAGTTTTGATTAATGACAAATATTGATGAGGACTAAAATGTTTGATTATTGTGTGATAGGTTCTGTAAACTGAGAAGTATGAAGTCTCATTGCTTTGAAGCAAAAGTTCAAGAACAACTTCAGTTAAGCAAGTATTTGAAGTTTGAAGAATGTTGTTCTAAAGATGATCAAAAAGCATTGAATACTTGAAATGTAGAGTACATTTAACTTTTAGGTAAATCTCTATGTAAACTCTACACTTGCATGTCTTGGTTATCATTGAATGTATAAGAGAGCATAAAAATAATCTTATGATTTTAAAAGGCTTTGAATGAATCTTTTTATAAGATATGTTAGTAAACTTCATATGTTCTTGTTTTTCAAGATTATATATGGTTAAATAAGTTTTCTATACATATCAAATGTTTTTCAAACCCATTGAAGTTATATCTCAAATGATTTTACAAAGTTTGAAAATGCTTCCAAAAAATTCGGTCGTCCAAATTTTGTAGCAAAAGTTTGCTACTATTCTTCCAGAGAAATTCGGAAGAAGATTCGGACGCAGCCAAAAAATTCGGTCGTCCGAATTTTTGGCCTTCAGCATGGTCACTGTTCTTCCAGAGAAATTCGGAAGAAGATTCGGACGCAGCCAAGAAATTCGGTCGTCGTACGAATTTTTGTTCTCAGCATGGTTACTATTCATCCAGAGAAATTCGGACGAAGATTCGGACGCAGCCAAGAAATTCGGTCGTCCGAATTTTCTGAAACTAGCCGTTTCTAGCCGTTTTATGAACGTTTTAACAGATTTTGAAATTCTATAAAAGCTATAAACATGGAAATTTTTGTAACTCTTGAAATCTTAAAAACTCCAAGCATTCAAAAGTATTTAGCAAACATTTCTTAAGCTCTCTTATGTCTTGTGCATTCAATTGATCAACCCAAAAGACATCAAAGTGTGAAGGTGCAAAATTGTGTAATATCTACCATCAAGTGGTAACTTCTACACATTCTCATTTATTTATCAAATTGTGTATTTCCACTAGCTCTAGCAAGGTTATCTTGATAACATAAAATCCTTTAGATAAGGGTGATCCTTGAAAGTGTGATTCAAGGTTTTTTAAGATATAAAACCATTGTTTGTGGTGAGCCTTGTATTGTAAACATTACTAGAAGAGGTTGTGAGTGTAAAACCATAGTTTGGTGAACCTCTCTTGTAATTTGTAAACCTGAGCAATTAGTAGATTTGTTGAAATCCTTAAGTGTGAGCTTAAGGTAGTGGATGTAGATCTTGAGGATCGAACCACTATAAATTGTTTGAGTTCTTTGCTATTGCTTTCATTACTGCCTTGCTATCAATTATCTATAATTAGCTTATATAACTTGTTCCTGGTCTAAACGCATAAAAGGTTTAAGTTTGCGAAAATTAGCAAAATACCTAATTCACCCCCCCTCTTAGGTATTTCAACATCAATGGGGCATCTAGAACTCAAGATATGAACATTATACCAAACTTTATCAAAAATGGAACTCAATGCAGAATAGGTGAATTTACAGCATAGGTAGTGTAGGCAAATGAACTCCGATTGACACAAATGTTACCATTTTGAAAACTTCAGAATGTTCTATAAATGTCTATAATACTATGTTTGCATTTGAAATCTTCATAGAGGTCAAAATCTGACTTGAAATATGTCTACCAGTCTTTTTTTCCTCTGCATTTCTCTATTGTTCTTCATTGTGTAAATTTCACTTATTTGCTTCATTTAATTCCAAATCTTCAATAATAACACCTGAAGCAAATAAGAGATAAAGGGAGTATAAATGGTTATTAAAACACCAAAATTTAACATAAAATCAAGCTCAAAATGATAATTATATGAAGCACAAATATAGAATATCAATGCCTTAGCACAGATGCCTCGATATGCAAAATATTTGAAAGATGTTTTGGCTAGCAAAACGAAACTCAAAGACTTTCAACAGATTTGCTTAAATAAGGAATGCTCTGCAATACTTCAAAGAAAATTACCGCCTAAGCTACAAGATCCAGGGAGTTTTCACATTCCTTGCTCTATTGGTGATTTTTATTTTAAAAATGCATTGTGTGATTTAGGTGCTAGTATCAACCTTATGCCTTTATCCATTTGTAAAAAATTGTGGTTGAAACAAATTAAGGACACTACTATTTGTCTTCAAATGGCTGATAGATCAATAAAATATCCTAGGGGAATAGTAGAAAATGTCCTTGTTAAGGTTGATAAATTATATTGTCCAATGGATTTTGTGATTTTAGATATGGAGGATGATTTTGATCTAACTTTGATTTTAGGAAGGCTTTTTTTGAATACTGCTAGAACCTTAATTGATGTGGAAAAAGGTCAAATAACATAGGGTTGGGGATGAATGTATACAATTAAATGTTTTTGAATCATTGAGTAATTCCTCCAAGGGAGAATCTATATGTGCTATAAATATTCTTGATGCTGTAGTGGATGATTCTTCTAAACTTTTTACAGAAAAATTGAATTCAAAATGGAACAAACCATTCAAGGAAGAAAGAGAGTTTCCAAAAGAGGACATTGAGGATAATGTGAAAAAAAGAAAGTTTTTCTTAAAGTAGCACAAAGTCAAAAATGGTTTGACAAGAAGAATACTTATGGGCGGAGAAGCTTGTCTTTTCTATGATCCTCCTTAATTCTTGCTCTTACACAGAAAGTCAAGCTCGAGACTATAAACGAGAACTACTATTTAAGTTGCTTTGTTTCTTGATTTTTTTTCTTTCAAGTTTTATATAAAAAAATAGTCTTCCCTTATTTACTTTCTTTAATTCTTTTGTAGGATGTGCTTGAGCCTAAGTGGAGCTCCCATGCACCCTTTTGTGATTTCTTATATTTGAACATTGAGGACAATGTTTTTTCTTAAGTGGGGGGTAGGAAATTGGCTATTTCATTTTGACAATTTTTTGAAAAATTTTCAGAATTTTATGGTGTAAGAGTTTTATTTCAAAAAATTTTTTTGAAAATCGTTTGAATGTTAAGTAATTGAATCTTATTCTTGAGGAGTTATTGTGATTGTTTATATGTGTCGATTGGAAAGTAAAGAAAGGAATTTAACCTTGCATAATGCCTTTGTTAATTATTCTTAACTGTGGAATTTAAATTATTTTTATTGACCGTGATCTTGTGAATTGATGAGATATTTAGACTTTATTATATATTTGATGACACTCTTTTTATCACAACAACACACTAGAACTTGTTTTATTACATACTTGATATTCCATATTTGTGCTTCATATAATTATCATTTTGAGCTTGATTTTATGTTAAATTTTGGTGTTTTAATCACTATTTATACTCCCTTTCTCTCTTATTTGCTTTAGGTGATATTATTGAAGATTTGGAATTAAATGAAGCAAATAAGAGAAATTTATACAATGAAGAAAAATAGAGAAATGTAGAGAAAAATAGACCGATAGAGAATTTTCAAGTGTGATTTTGACCTTCATATAGATTCCAAATACAAAAGTATTAGTGTAGAAAATTATAGATGACATTCTGAAGTTTTCAGAATGGTAAAATTTGTGTCAATCGGAGTTTATTTGCTTGAACTCTATTGATTTAGTCATTTTTCTCGTTAGTTTGTATAATACTTGTTACTAGTGTTAGTATTCATTTTGTTGTTTGTGATTTTGTTAGTTATTTGTGAATTGAAGTGTTTAGTTTGTGATTCTCTATTTTTTTCTGTTTTGGTTACTTGAGTTAGAATTTATTTTCTTGTTTGTAATTTTGTTATTTATTAGTGAATCCAAGTGTTTATTTTGTGTTTTCGTGTGTTTGTCCTGTTTTTGTGAGAAATCCTTGGATTGAATTTTTAGTTAGCATTTTTTTGTGTTGAATTTTTGTTTGTGTTTATACTTAAGAAATGAGCTTTTTGGATTATGATTTGTCACTACAACCCTCTCAAGTGATGATGTCTTATGACTTTTGTGGAGGTAGTTATCCAACCTATGAGTGCCAAGCCATGGGAACTTCCAATGCATGGTCAATGGAGCAGGGGAACTATATTGGAGAGAGGAGGCAATCCTACAATTCATACAACAATACTTATAATTCGGGATGGCACAATGATCCGAACTTCTCATGGAACAACCAAGGGCAGCAAACACAAACATATTTTCCTGGTTTTCAAACTTCATCAAGTTCAAACTTTCCCTACCAATACCAACCTTCTCCACCTCCTCAACAATCGGTGAAATCTAGTCTTGAAGAGTTGATGTCAAAGTTCATAGAGAATACCGAAACCCAAGTTCAAACTCAAAAAGCCCTTAACCAAAAAATGGAAGCATCCTTAAAGAACCAAGAGGCCACCCTTCAGAACTTGGTGAAGCTAGATTCAGAAAGACAAGTTGGGACTCCCGCAAACAATACCGAGCCAAATTCTAGGGAGTGGGCTGAAGCTACTAGTTTGAGGAGTGGGATGGAATTGAATGTCTCACAGCCTAACGTGCAAGAAATAGGAGAAGGGAAGATGGATGAGAAAGTGCATGTTGAAGATGAACAAGAAGGAATTGAAAAAAAGGAAGGACAAAAGAGAAACGATGAAGAACCTTTGGAGATTGCCATAGTTCAAGGTGAAGAAGCAAAGAAGGTGCGATGTGAGATTGATGAAATCATAGCGCATGTGGAGTCATCGCCACTTATCATCAAAGAGACGGAGTTTGTAAAGACTGAAATGGAAAAGGAAAGTAGAATGAACTCCTCCATTGAAGATCCTCCGGAGTTAGAATTGAAGAAGATGACGGATCATTTGGAGTATGCTTTCCTTGTGGACAATCCAAAACTCCCAATAATCAATGGTAGTAATCCTTCATTTTGCACCCACAAAACATTAATGGAAGAATGCTTCAAACTAGTGGTGCAACCCCAAATGAGGCATGGCCAAAATCAAGTCTTCAAGCTGGGAGATGAAGTGTTATTAAATGACTGTCAATGGTACATGAGTAAGCTTAAGTTTAAATTGACTTCCCCATTTTTGGTAAGAAAAATACTTATCTTTGAAGATGTGAAAAACTATCATCCAAAAAGGGAAACATTAATGGAAAGCAACCATAGACTTAAACTTTATCATGTTAGAGTTAGAAAGAAAAGAAGATTGTCTCCATACTCCTATGACCCGGGGGGATGGTAAGTCATTTTCACCATTTTTGCTCTCATTTACATGTACATAATTGTGTTTAATGTGGTTTTGAGTTTAAAAATTTTAATTTCCTTGAATTGTGAAGAGTTTTATAATGTGTTGTTTGGTATGATTTTTATGTTTGTAATAAATTATTTTGTTAAATTTTGTTGTTGAATTTGTAGTTGAGTTTGATTTGGAAAAAAAAAACTAAACGGCGACGGGTTACTATTCCGGTGCCGTTTCACTGTAGCATTTTTAATCCAGTCTGCAGAACTGGATTGAAACGGCGCCGCTTGGTGTGCTCCAACGGCGTCGGGGGGGTACTGTTCATCGCGGGGGTTACTATTCATGAGCCGTTTTACTGTTCATAAATTTTTTTCCCCCTTTCTTCCCATTTTGTTGGTTCTTTCTTGCTTTCTTCTATGCCTACCATGTGTTAGATGAAATGTCACAATGAAACTTGTTAAATTTATGATTTTCTTTATTACTTTGCATTTCATTAGCTTACTATAGACTTTCTTTCTTTAATTTAGTGGTTAGTTTATTTAATTTTGTTACTTAGCATGGTTAAGAGTTAATTAGTTGTTGTTTTAAATTTTAATGATAATTGTTTTTCTTGTTTAGCCAATTTTCACTTTTCATTTTTTTTTTGCTTTTTGTTTTTGTTTTGTTTTTGTGTGTATTACTTGTAACGTTCTTTGTGGCATTTGTATTTTCACATTGGTAGACTAGTTTCTCTTAACGGTTGATTTTGAAAAAGAAAGCATTTCATCGAAAACCGCTGCTCGAGGAACTCCATATAGCCCATTAACAAACCAATGAGCAACAACAAATTTTGGGCCATCAATTTGTCGGCATCGCCGAATATCACGCAAAGCTACTTTGGCCCAGGCTTGAGTGGTGGAGCCAGCATTTTATGAACAAATGGGAGTTCTTTATTTTCTATTTTGGTCCTTGTATTTATTTAGTTTATTGGTATGTTTTTATGCTTCTACTTTCATTATGTCATTGTTTGTAGCTTTCTCTCATTTCTTTTTGCGGTGAAGTATATAGAAGGTGTAGCTTGCTGCTCATATGGTTTCGCCCAACCTTCACGTACGAAACAGCCATGTTTTTCACGTTTTGTGTGTTTGGTCATTTGGTATGATGTTCTTGTGTAGTTTGTGTTACATATTTCTATTTATGCAATCTGTTGTTTCTCTTCCTCCCAACATTGGGGACAATGTTGTCTTAAGTGTGGGGGAGTTTAGTGTCTTTAGTAGTATAGGCTATTTTCATGATTTTTTTTTTTGTTGAATTTACTTGTTTTTATTTTTGGAATCTTCAAGGTGTTTCAAGATTTACATGTTTTATCTTTTATCAAAGAGTAGTTATACAAACATTCTAAAGGTTATGACTAGTACCTTAAACTTGGATTAAGTAAGCACCTCTTGTATTCTTTGCTTGTATGGAATTCATCTTTTAAGAACATTCCACTTTGCTTTTGTTGTGATGATTATGGAGTTGAATCTTGTGTTATTGGCCTTAGAATTCAACATAACTTTTACCCTAGAACCCGCATTCACTTGCCTTGAGGCGAAATGAATAAGTAACCTTAGTTTGATCTCGAAATGATGGTAATAGGCCTTCTTTGTCCCGATTGAGCCTTTCTAGCCACCGCTCTTTATTTTATCCGTAGTACCATTTCTTGAAGCCTTTGTGCATAAATTTTCCAATCTATATTCTAGATTTTTCTTTTTTTTCAAATTTTAAACTCCACTCTTTATAATTAACCATTCTTTGCGAGAGCTAAATGCATTTTTACCCTTAAGATTAGCAAAGAGTATTGTGGAAATTAGAAAAAAAAGGGTGGAATAAAAAAAAGAAAAAAAAGAGTGGTGAGATGACTTTATATAATTGGGAATTGGATTATACCTCAGTAAAAAAAAAAGAAAAAAATGAGCAAAAGAAAAAAAATTAGATATATTTGTCTATTATTGAGAAGGCTTCTTACATTTTTTGATGCCTTCAAGATGTATATATGTTTTCATTATTATTATTGTAAATTTTGTCATGATTAAGGTTAAATTTATGAGTTGACAAAGATGGCGATAATGGAAAGATTGTGGGTTGAAGCTTAACATGTGCAAGTGGTTGAATCCAAAGTGAAGGGATTTGGTTGAGAATGGGAGTTTGTGGTTGAATGTAGGGGAATGGTGATATTCCTTGTGGCTAATAAGGGTTATTGCTTTTGTTTTATATTTCATTCCTTTCTCTTTAGCTCTCATTTCTTTGATCTTGAATTCCTTACCTTCGTTTGGCACCCTAAACTTTCCCTGAGCCTTAATCGAGATTAAATTTTGGTTGCCGTATTAGTGGAGAGGTTTTGTAAATGTCGGGCTTATAGGGTATTATGCTTTCTTGATGAGAATTCCTTGGCCAATAACATGAAATTCACTCAAAACTTTTGAGCATTTGCATTAGCTGGAAACACAACAAACACGAATTCTTGCTTGCATTGTAAGACAAGGGGGTGATTGTTTAATCTTTGTGATGGATACTTAGGATGACTTTTAGATTGATTGTGTGGATTGCTCAAGATTTCTCAAGAAGTAATGCTTTCTCTGTTTTGCATTCCTTTGTAATACTTCAAAACACTCGTTATTTCTTGTGGATTATTATTCAAATTTCTTAATTGTTTTGTAGTATTGCTTGGGGACAAGCAATGTCTAAGTGTGGGGGAGTTTGATATTCCATATTTGTGCTTCATATAATTATCATTTTGAGCTTGATTTTATGTTAAATTTTGGTGTTTTTACACAATGAAGAACAATAGAGAAATGCAGAGGAAAAATAGACTAGTAGACATATTTCAAGTTGGATTTTGACCTCTATGAAGATTTCAAATGCAAACGTGGTAGTCTAGACAATTATAGAGGACATTCTGAAGTTTTCAGAATGGTAAAATTTGTGTCAATCAGAGTTCATTTGCCTACCCTACTTATGCTGTAAAGTCACCTGTTCTGCATTGGGTTCCATTTTTGACACAGTTTGGTATAATGATCATAACATGAGTTCTAGATGCCCAATTGATGTGATTCAAATCTCTGTGGAAAGATACGATCCTGATATAAAACTTTCATGAAGACATCAAGACCTATATCAGCCGATTCGGTGGTCTGAATTCACCTAGAAATCAAAACAGTGTCACAGTCGGGCAGCAGAAACTTGCACCAAAACTGGGGACAACCGGAGCCGTTTGGTGTGATATAAGCGGCGCCGTTTGTGTCGATCTGGAGCTGCTTTTAAGCTTCATTTCTCTCTCTTTTGGGGCAGATTTTGATACCCCTTTAGGGCAAAAACGAGAGAGAGGGCTGGAGTGGACAGAAAACAGCAAAACACCAAGAAAACACACCAAATTCTTCTTCCAATCCATCAATCTTGCAAATGAAATCAAGAGAGAAGATTGAATCCTTGAAGAAGGAGACATCAACCTTGAAGATCCATGGAAAAAGCTGCAACTTTCTCAACAAAATCGTGAAGAACTTCAACCTTGAAGAAGAGAGGAGATTTCAACCATGAAAATGAGCCATTCTTCCTCCTTCTTTGTTGTTTTATGTTCTTTGATTTGTAATATGTTGATGAACTAAAATTTTGAATACTTGGATGGGTATGAACCCTAGATTTTGCCTATGTGAATGAATTGTTTCCTTGGTTGATTTAATTCGAATTTCTTGTGGATTGTTTGTAGGTTTGAATGGTTGAATTGATTGAATGGATTATTGATGCATAATCTGGAATTTTTGTTCACTTGGAATTGAGAAAGGAATGGTGATATATAATTGATTCATAATCCGGAAATTTTCACTTGGAATTGAGAAAGGATGGTGAAATAGACCATACACAAACAATGGGGATGATTTAGGTGACTAGAGATAGAAACCTAAACATCTTCTTGATAATTAGAGAAATCTAATTGGAAATTCACAATTCTTAATGCCTTCTTGGGTTGAATTGGTTAGAAAGAGATTTCAACTAATTAATCTAAGAGTAGAGAACTTTCATCTAGAGATAGAGTGAGTTCTATCATTGGAATTTCATCAAACATAAGTGAAATTTATCAACCAAGGGACATTTCCATCACATAGGTAATTCTAGGGGGATTAACCATCCAAGTATTGTTTTCTCAATTGAATTCTCTCTTGCAAACAAAGATTAGTTAAACTAGTTTAATTACTTAGATTTATTTTCCTAGTAATTATTCCAACCATTTTCTCAAACAAATTTGTTAGGCTAAACAATAGAGTAGAAGTGAGTAATGGTATTTAACCATCCCCGTGGATACGATATTTAGACTTGCTTGCCATTATACTAATTTAAATGATGGGTGCACTTGCCTTGTGTTTGTGTGCAAATTGTTGAGGATTATGATAAAATTGAGTATAAAGGTATAGAAACAAAACACAACAATACTCGAAGCGAAATATAAGGTTTCTCTGGTTTACCTTAGAAACGATGGTCATAGGCCTTCTTTGGACCGTTTGAGCTTTTCAAGCCTACCTTTAGAGTTATCCCTAGTACCCTTTTGTGCCTTAATGAGTCAATTTCCTTGCATAAATACTTAATATTTTAACCTTTAGCTTTGTAGAGAGCTTGATTTATACTTCAACACTTTTGTGCTCCTTGGAATTGGGATATTAAGGTTTTGAAGGAAAGAAAGATTGAGAGGGAATTGAAAAGGGAAAGCATGACTTGCTCTATATTATTGTTTTGAAAAAAAGAAAAAAAACAAAAAAGGTAAAAAAAGAGAGAGAAAAAAATTTGAAAAAAAATTGAAAAAAAAAAGAAAAGAAAAGAAAGAAAGAAAGAGTGCTTATTGCAAGTTATAGTCATAAAATATCCAAAGTTGATGTATACATGAAAAAAGAATGAATTCCTCGGGAGTGAATTTAGTTATTGAGATTCTTTGTACTAAAGGAGCAAGAAAGGAGTTGGAGTATATGTTTATGATTTGGGGGTCAACTTTTCTTTGCAAGCTCTCTTCTCTTTGTTTTGTCTCCTTATATCTTTCATTTGTTAGCCAATTCCCTAACCTAACATTACAAGCGCTAAAGTCCGACCTGATCTAAGTGAAGCCAGAGTACCTAAATTAGTGGCGAGTGTGTAAGATTACAAGCTTATGGTTGTGTGAATCTTTAATGTATATGTATATGGTTGTGATTATAAAGGTGAATATTGGGTGTATAATATTGCCTAGACATTGAATCAATAGCTTGGTTGTGGCATGCTTAAAAAAAAAAGAAAAATTCTTCTTTTAATTTCCACAGTTATGTTGCATTAACATTATTATTATTCTTGGTTATTTATCTATCAATCTTTCTAGTTGATGCATATGGGTGATCATTTTAATAGGATGAGAAAGTTGATTTCAAGATAAATGATTCCATGTCTAAGGTTCTTAAGTTTTTCTATCTTTGCTCGAGGACGATCAAAGTCTTAAGTAGTGGGTAGTTGATGAGATTATATTTTAATCATTATTTAGAATTAATTTATCACTTATTTAAGGGCTAATTGATATAAATCTTATGACTTTGACTTGTTTTGGTGAATTAAATATTAATGTACTTAGTATGGATTAATTAAGATGATTTTATTTATAAATTACACTTTAATTCACTTATATTACTAATTATTGATGTAGGGGCAAAATGGTAAAGTCAAGAGAAGAAAATATAAAAGAAGACTTGGCTAGAAAAAGAAAATAAAAATTCACCATGCCATTCTAAAATTTATAAGGATTCAATTTAAAGAAGAAAAAGGAAGATTATAAAATTGACTTTGATTTGGAGTTCAAATTGGATTGAAATTCCTAATACACAAAAGTGGAGAAATTAGGGCAGCCAAGGGAAAAATTTGGGGTAGCCAAAAAGAAGCAAAAATCGGGCAGCCAAGAGAAGAAATCCGGGGGAGCAAGAAGGATATTTTTCGGGCAGCAAAAGAAGTAAAAATCAGGCAACCAAAAAGGAAGCAAATTAGGGCAGCCAATTGGAGAGAAATTCGGGCAAGCCAAGGAGAAAAAGAGGAGGACAGCCGAGGAAGAAGAATGGGGCAGCTAAGGAGAAAATGAATCAATTGGACAAGATGGAAGCGGGGACGAAGGACAAGGTTCACCGAAGAAAGAGGGAGCGAAAAGAATTCCGGCAGCAAGCTTGAGAAATAGGGGATTATCTTCTTTTATTCTCTTGTTTTGTTTTCTTTATTCTTTCAATTTATTTTATGTTAATTAAATTTATGATTTTGAATATTCAGATCATGAAGAGCTAAATCTTTTGTGACTAAGACCTTCGATGAAGGTTGAAACTCTTATGAATTTAATTTATTTCAATTAAAGATTGTTTCTTTAATCTCGATTTTGGTTAATTGTTATTATTATTTTTAATGCTTGTAAGTTTCTGACCAATTCTTGCATGCCTTTAAATTTATTCTAGTGGTTGAGAAGTGCTAGTTTAAATTGGATCATGATAATAACAACACATCGTAAAACTGACTAGAGATAGATTCGGTTTCTTTGTGTGGTTTCTAGCGAGTAGGAAACAAAAGTTAGGGAATTCCATAGAGGTATTTGCGGCTTTGATAATTAAAATCACGTAGAGATACGATTAGTTTATTAATTAAAGTTAGGAGCTTTTCACCAAGAGATTGGGTCTAGCTTATAATTGAGAATTCTACCATTAACCAAGTCGAGAATTAATTTGAAGAAATTAATTATTTGTCATAAGAGGAGTAAGCTAGATTTGGAGTGTCTTAGTCTATTCATTGCCATTGATTTTTAATTAATATAATTATTGATTTTTGTGTTTATTATTATTATTAATTATTTTTATTGCTAATTAAATTTTATATCAAATCACATTTATTTTGGTTTAAGTTGGGTTATAAGTAAAAGAATTTTGCAGTTAGGTAGCAATCCTCGTTGGGACGACTTGTACTCACTATTTTATTACTTGTTCGATATTTGTGCACTTGCAATTTTCACATCATTATTCCAGACACTTCGGAAAAGGACAGGCTTGTTTGGTCTCCCTCTACGTCAGGGACTACTCTATCAAGTCTGGATATATGGTAACTCATCAAGTCAGATTTCAATATAATTCTCATATAAGCAGGCAGAATTGGAAGTTGCTCTGGAACTCTAACATGCATGAAAGACATAAGCAGCTCCTGTGGAAGGCAATGCTTAATATTCTCCCTACTAAGGACAAACTAAGGGAACTATTCAGAATTGATAACACCCAATGCTATATATGTGGTGCCGAAATAGAGTCTCTTCACCATTTAATGCTTCAATGCCCTTTGACGATTGGAATATGGTGGAATTCAACGTGGCAGATGAGATTGGGTAGCTTTGCCCACTTGGATGTAGTAGAATGGATTTAGATGATCATGAGCCCCACAAACACTTTCCCACTAAACTTGGAACAAAAGGAAGAAATCATGCACTTTGCAGCAGTCTCATTGGTACAAGTATGGTTGCTCAGAAACAAATTGAGAATGGGAGAGCAACTTGGAACATGGGAGGAATGATAAAGTTACAGTGGCTTGTTTGGTAAGGAACCATAAGGGAGACATACTTAATGCTTGCATTGGCAACTTTGAACCAGCAGAACCTTTTGTGGCAGAGGCCAAAGCTGCAATCCAAGCATTAAGAATGGCACAGGATCATAGGTTTACCAAAGTCATTGTGGAAGGGGACGCATCAAAGGTGATTCAGGTACTTGCAGGAGAGAATGATGCTATTGAATGGAAAGGAAATTCTCTTATTCTAGAAGGCAGGACATTGCTCTCTCAAAACTGATATTGGAGATTAAATCATGTTCCCCGCAATTGTAATATGCAGGCTCATAATCTGACACAATGAGCTTATCTTAATTTCATTCCTAATGGTTATATTTTCCCTGTAAAACTCCCCTTTGCTGTCTTATTTGATCAAAGAGAAACTGATGTAAGATGTAGTATTTAATTGTATTTTAGATGATGACAGAAATACAATTAGTTAAGTCGTAATTTATTAAAAAAAAATGTAAAAGACTGGGCAGCGTGAGATTAGACACTTGTCACCAACTCTACGTGCCGCGCGTCCTCTTCTTAACGACCTCAAAACGCTCCCCCGAATGATTCACAATTACAAAATCCGAAGTTAAAAACAGTTTCTAGTACTACTTTGTTGGGAAGCAAGAAAAGTTCCACGATCCCACACTACTCCGAGAATCTTCGATTTGTAGCTTGATCGTCCTTTGAGATTCCAGCAAAATCGTTGATCAAATTTGAATTTTCCTGCCATTTGCTTTCGTGATTCTGTAATAGAGCGGAGATGGGGATGTGGGTAGCTAGTCGCAACGCAGCTGCTCTCCGGCGACTGTCATCTGAGTTATCGGCGGGCCGTTGCTTCAGGTACTTCTTTGTATTGCTGCTGGTAATATGAGTTCTTGGTTTTCTCCTCCCATATTTATCATGGACGACCTCTCAATTGAGCCCATTTTCAGGGACATGAATGGTGTGGTTAGTAGTTCAATGTGGGTGGTACTTGTCGGGTTAATTTGAAATTTAGGGATTTATAGCTTCAGAAGGAATTTAGAAGCATTTTGTAACTTGGTTTCTAGGGTTGTAGTTAAACTTTTAAGTTTCATGCAGCTGAGATTGTCTGTTTTATTCATAGGCTTTAATGTGAGTCTTGAAGGGTATCAAGTGAATGAAAAAATTTTGGTTTTTGGCTATACGATGTATCTCTATGTCAGTTTTCCCTTTTTTGGCATTAGGAAACATATTTTATGTGAAAGATGGCTTGTTTTCATACTTAATGATTTTTTCATATTGCTTTAAGGAAACATAGTATGCTTCGAGCATTTTGCTCGATGCTTGCATCTCTACGATGAATAGCCAGGCTTAGGTAGGACCTTTTCTTTTTCAAAATCTAATAACCCCTAGTTTTATTGAGATGAGGAAGCAAAGTTATTGATCATGTGGGAGAATTTAGTAGGAGATTGAAGGTCTGTTTTCTCAAGATGATAAGTAGGAGAACCTGCAAATTGATTGACTTCTGAAGACAAATTGCTTAATTTTCATTTTCAAGTGGAATTATTCTAGGTGTTATATCTTCATGTGGGTGAGTCTAATTAATTTCTTTGATTGATTGGTAGTATGACTGCAATAACAAGTCAACGCTTTATGTGTACTGGTTCCAACAAGACAGATGAGCCTCTAAAGGTTGAGGAAGCAGAGACAGTAAATGCCCCTCCACCTCCATCAGAGAAGGTATTCTATTGTTTTCCCTCATAGGTTGTCTTCAGTCAGTTCTGCATAGTAATTGTTATTGTTGCTTATTATCTTTTCATCTTTGCCTCTTCAGTTACTTGTGCTGGGTGGAAATGGTTTTGTTGGCTCACACATTTGCAAAGAAGCACTAAATCGTGGACTGGCAGTTGCTAGCCTTAGCAGGTAAAGATTGAGCTACCGTCCCATTTTGTTCTTTGAAATGAATTTTCAATCAAGTTGAGATTTCTGTATCTACCATTATTATTTTATGTGTGTGTGTATGCAGTTAGCATACTTGTATTGACTTTGCTAAGACAGCTTCTGCTTATTAGTAAAAGGATCTTTTAATTTTCCAAACAACTAGTCATTAATCACTTTCCTTGGACAGCCCTAGAAAATCTAAAGCTGAATGAGAATATTTACAGTGTTTCCTTTATATTTTAAGAAATATTGCTATAGGTTCTATTGTAAGAAATCAGTGAAGTTTTGGTCTTGCTTTGTTTCTGTCCATTTGCTACTGTTTTGTGATTCATTTTTTTCAGAGAAAGAGTTATCCTGTTTCTAGAATCGGTAAGGGCTCTAGATCTGTCATAGCTTCATTATGTGCTGGGAGTCTGCATGTAATGACTGTTCTCCTTGTTAGAACATTTTGGTTATGTTTCTCTAAGTTGATATGTTGAATAAAGTTTTCACATTGTTAAACAATTTTCTTAAAGGGTTTGTATTATTCCATGAATTAAGGATACTGAGTGATGTGGACCCACAGGACTGCAATTTGATTCGTAACCCTGGATTGTTTAATTTTCCAAGTTGGATGATCACCTGAAACCTGTACCAAAGGAAACAGAGACCCCTGGTTGAAAACCTTTAACCCTATTGGCAAAGCACTATAAGACCCTAAGTGATGACACTCAAAGGATGATCAATCCTTCGCTATGGAAAACAACCCCATTTCTAACAAGAACTAAAGCAACAAACTTTTCCTCTCCAAGAGAAAACTCAAAAACAATGTTTACTAATGAATGAAAAATTACAAGAGGTGGAAGCCTTTATATAGTGTTAGGCTTCTTGGAAAAGAAGAGATTAAAATGTTGCTAGGATTTGGAACTATGACAATTTACTAAAACGAATAGGATTTCAGTTTTGACAACTTCCTAATTTGATCAGGACTAAAGACTAATTAAAATTGGCAAAAATATCAAGAAAATATATTTATGGCAGCTGAACTAATTTATTACAAGCTGAAGCCCATTCTCCTCTTTAAGTTCTCCAATTTCCAGGACATGAATATTTCTTAAAACTTGAGCTTTCTGGAAGCCAGCCTAGCTTTCTTCATCTTTAATTAGTGTCTCCGTAGGCCATCTTGAAGAGTATCCTTAAATCTCTTTGCCCTTGATCTGGTAATTGGGCCAAAGGCAATTATTATGGATCGTTGGACCTTATGGTAGCCCTAACCACATCATTAAGTAGTTCTCAACTCTTGTCAGCCCTGGTTGTTGTTGACGTGCCATCTAGCCTGTGGATGTTTTGTTTCAGGAGAATGTTAGTGATGATAACTAAAAATGGTAAAAGAATTGGATGTTTCCATTGGGGATTTGATCAATGCAGTGGAGCAAAAGAGTTAAATCTAGTAATAAGTGATACTTGAAGTTGCTGTGCTGATTGGAAGAAAAAGCAATTGTATGAGAATAGGTTGACTATAATTTGAAGTCACCACTAGGGAGCAAGCAATATGAAGATGATATTAGAGCAAAGATATTGGAGGCGCTATCATAATAACTAACATGTGCTTAGTAGGATTGGGAAACCATTCATCACCACTGGGAGCGTGATAAGTTGGAATAAAAGATCTTGGCGTACTTAAATATCTTTTCAGAGGGTGTGTAGAACCCATGATAGAAGGAGAATGAGTGATCTCGACTCTTTATAGCCATTGCTGGTCATTCTGATTGTTCTTTGTTTACAGTATTGCCTTATCCAAATGAAAGCGGATAAACACATTAGATGTTTTATTATCATTAGGAATTTAATGAAAGCAAGAGGAGGGAAATAATTTATTCTACAGACAAGTGATTTTGAAAGTGATGCACTAAATCAGAAAAAAGGGGGAATTCTGTTGTGAAAATTGGTTGACTTTATTTTGAAGAATGTAGACTAGTGATTTTTGAAAGTGCTGCACTAAATCAGAAAAATGGGGGAATTCTGTTGTGAAAATAGGTTGACTTTATTTTGAAGAATGTCATCAATATGAACCACTAGTAATGATTAGCACAAGGGCTTGACTATGTATCTTGCAGAATAGATTTGAAATTTTAAAAAATCAGAATACTCAATATAAATTAGATCAAGATCATCATGAGAGCAAGGACAGCAAGAACTATAGACATAGTCCTCCATGGATAATCATTACCACAAAAGTGAGAATTTCATTCATTGCACACAGAGTATCAATTTGTACCCAAAGTCCCTCTGAATTGTTTGACAAATAGCCCATAAATGACATGCCAAAGTTTCTCACAACAGTGGCAACTTAAAAGAAGCAAAGAGCAGGAAGAATGATCATACATCTTCTGTTACCCATAGCAGAAATTCTCAGTTCCTATAGCTATCAAATGGTTGCAAGAAAAAGAAGACATGGTTATAAAGTACTTGTATCACAATGTAGTGTCTCCAAGTCCTTTTTCAACGAGCTTCAGGTGGAATACAAATGTTTTGTAGGCACAAGGTTTGTGTTTTCTGCTTTAAAAAAAAAATTAAATGAAATGTTTAAAACAGACAAAATTTTAAAAAGAAGGCTCACACATGGCAGACATGAGAAAAAGGTCATCTTACACTTGCTGCCAGGGGCAAGAAACGCAAAACATGCTGTATGTAAAAGAATTGACTGATGGTGTTATTCCGGGTTAAACTGGAACAGGTCCAAAACCCACTTTCTATGTGGTTTTTTGAGGAAGCTGTGACAGAGTGATCAGTGTGCTCTCTTGGTATGTGTTGGAAAATCTTTATAATTGGTCATGTAGAAAATAGGAAAGTTTCCTAAAAGTAGAATATAAGAAAGTTTCCTAAAATTGGAATTAGCAGCTGTAACTTACTGTTGTCAAATATTTAGAAATAGGATATTTAACTACTATTGTTTCCAAAATTAGTTTAGAAAAACTTGTATATAAAGTCCTACTCATGTAATCAAATAAACACATCGAGAGACATTCTTTCTCTTCTTTTCAGATTTTGTCATGGTATCAGAGCAAGACTCAATCTGAATTTTTTTTCCGGCCTTAATTGCCTTCTTTTTCGGCCTTAATTGCCGATTATCTGGATTGTTTCCCGGTATTCATTGTTAATTTCGGCCTTCATTGCCGAAATAATCGTTGCCGAATCCATGTCGTAACCGTTGTCAAAGTCACGATGATTTTTCGCTAATTATTCTATCCAGATTAGTCGGAAGAGGTGATTTAAACCGTTGTCAAAGAAGAACAACATAGTCAAAGACACGTGTCGATTTCAGATAAGATGTCAGAAAAGTCAGGTATTTGTTCTTTGGTATATTCAGGTAAGTTTCCTCTTTCTATTGGATTGAATGTTTCAGATATAACTCTAACCAATTCTTGGATTATTGATTCTGGAGCAACCGACCACATGACCCATTCATCCAAACATTTCTCAACCTATACCCCATGTCCGAACAATAGAAAAATAGTCACAGCCAATGGATCCCTAACAACTGTTGCTGGAGTAAGAGATGACCAAATAAGTTCATCATTGACCTTGAAAAATGTTCTTCATGTTCCTAAATTATCTATTAGTCTTATCTCCATCCAAAAACTTACCCAAGATTTGTGTTGCAATGTGATTTTTAACAGTAGTTATTGTGTATTTCAGGATAAGAATTCGGGGAGGATGATTGGACAGGCTAGGGAACGAGATAGCCTCTACTTTCTTGAGATACCAAGTCAGTCCAAAGTTCCGTATTCCTTTATGTCAGAGTCTGTCCTGTCTAATAAAAAGAAGATTTTACTGCATCATTCCCGCCTAGGACATCCTTCATTTATAATTATTAAGACCTTGTTCCCCTCATTATTTACAAATTTGAATGTTGAGGATTTTCATTGTGATGTGTGTGAGTTTGCTAAACATAAACGTGCATCTTTCCCAATTAGCAATAAAAGAAGTCATGTTCCTTTCTATCTCATCCATAGTGATATTTGGGGTTCGTCTAATATTCCTAATGTTTCTGGGGCAAGATGGTTCGTTTCTTTTATTGATGATTGTACCCGTGTCACTTGGCTATTCTTACTTAAACATAAATCGGATGTTAGTACCATACTTCCAAAATTTTGTTCCATGATCAAAAATCAATTTGGAGTCACAATCAAAAGATTTAGGTCAGATAATGCCAAGGATTACTTCAATCAAATTCTTACCCCATACTTTCAGAAAGAAGGAATAGTCCATGAGTCATCATGTGTAACAACCCCACAACAAAATGGGGTAGTTGAAAGGAAAAATGACCATATTCTTGAAAAAACTCGAGCACTCTTATTTCAAAACC
Source organism: Rauvolfia tetraphylla (assembly GCA_030512225.1). Classification (NCBI taxonomy): domain Eukaryota; kingdom Viridiplantae; phylum Streptophyta; class Magnoliopsida; order Gentianales; family Apocynaceae; genus Rauvolfia; species Rauvolfia tetraphylla. Next base: position 2,244,794 of record JAJQKT010000023.1, read on the forward strand.
ATATTTCAAAAGCTTTTTGGGGAGAAGCCATTCTTACAGCAACTTATCTTATAAATCGATTGCCTTCTAAAATTTTAGGTCTCAAAAGTCCTATGGATATCCTCTCATCTTTTTATCCAAACCTAAAGACTACAAACAATCTTACTCCAAGAATTTTTGGGTGTATAGCCTTTGCTCATGTCCATGGTCCAAATAGAGGAAAACTAGATCCAAGAGCTCTAAAATGCATTTTTGTAGGCTATTCACCAACCCAGAAAGGGTATAAATGTTATCATCCTTCCTCAAAGAAATTCTATATCTCCATGGATGTCACATTTAGTGAACACGAATCCTATTTTTCCAATCCTTATCTTCAGGGGGAGAACTCGACTAGAGAAGATAAGGAAAGTTTTCTGAACTTAGATTTGACAATAAATCCGGTACCTTCTAGTTTTGAGTCCAATTCTAAATCCGTGCATAAAAATCACTTAGAATCTCATGATTTGACAATAAATTCGGTACCTTCTAGTTTTGAGTCCAGTCATGAATCCATGCATAAAAATCTCTTAGAATCTCCTGATTTGATAATAAACCCTCTACCTTCTAGTTTTGATCACAGTTCTGAATCCATGCATAAAAATCATTCAGAATCTCCTGATTTGTCATCTTCCCCTAAGTCTCTTAATTCTTCACCATCCAAGTTATTGCCAGTCCTAAACCCTAATCATGTGTCTTACTCAACTTCGAAAACTGGGAGATTTGACAAAGTGTTTTCAAGAAGGAAAGTGGTTGTTTCAGAGCCTACGCAGGTTCAGGAATCCAACTCAAATTCTTTGAATGAGGTAACAATTTCGAACCATTCATTACAAAATGAAAATGATGCTCAAGTGAATAACGATGATCTAAACTTACCGATTGCTGTTAGGAAAGGAACTCGAGAATGCACAACACGACCATTATACCCCCTTTCAAATTTTCTATCTTTTAAAAATTTTTCACCAACTCATAGAGCCTTCCTTGTAAGCCTCAATTCTATTACCATTCCTACCAGTTTATCTGAAGCATTGTCTAATGAAAAGTGGAGACGAGCTATGAATGTTGAAATGGAAGCCTTAGAAAAGAACAAGACTTGGGAGTTGGTAAGACTACCAGCAGGAAAAAGACCAGTGGATTGCAAGTGGGTATATACGGTGAAATATAGAGCAGATGGGTCAATTGAGAGATATAAGGCTAGATTAGTGGCCAAAGGATATACTCAGACTTATGGAATTGACTACTTAGAAACTTTTGCTCCAGTTGCCAAAATGAATACCGTAAGAGTATTGTTGTCAATAGCTGCTAACTACAGTTGGGAGCTATAACAGTTTGATGTCAAGAATGCATTCTTGCATGGAGACCTAAAGGAGGAAATTTACATGGAAGTGCCACCTGGCTATAGAAAAAACTTAAGTGCTTATACTGTGTGTAAATTGAAGAAGGCATTATATGGCCTCAAGCAATCACCAAGGGCATGGTTTGGGAGATTTGCAAGGGTAATGTTGACTATGGGATATAAACAAAGTCAAGGGGATCACACACTCTTTATTAAACATTCTTTGTTAGGAATAGTTACTGTTCTATTGGTATATGTTGATGATATAATAGTGACCGAAAATGATGATAAAGAAAAACGAATTTTGAGTCAATGCTTGGCTAATGAGTTCGAGATTAAAGCACTGGGAAGGTTGAAGTATTTTCTTGGGATTGAGGTTGCACACTCTAAGAAGGGAATTTTTCTCTCTCAACAGAAGTATGTTACAGATCTTCTAAAGGAAACAGGCAAGTCCGCATGTAAACCGGCAGGTACTCCCATCGATCCTAATCTCAAGCTTGGAATTGCAGAGAAAAATGCAGCAGTGGACAGGGAAATGTATCAACGCCTTGTGGGAAGACTCATTTATCTTAGTCATACAAGACCAGATATAGCATATGCAGTGAGTGTGATTAGCCGATTTATGCACAGTCCAAAAGATATTCACTTGCAAGTGGCTCATAGGATACTTCAATATCTTAAGGGAACACCAGGAAAAGGTATCTTGTTCAAAAGAAATGGAGGATTGATACTTGAAGCCTACATTGATGCTGATTATGCTGGGTGCATTGTAGATAGAAGGTCAACTTCTGGTTACTGTACATTTCTTGGTGGGAATCTTGTGACTTGGAGAAGTAAAAAACAAAGTGTGGTGGCTAGATCTAGTGCTGAGGCAGAGTTTCGAGCAATGGCTCAGGGCGTTTGTGAGTTACTTTGGTTGAAAATTATTCTGCAAGATTTGAAGATTAAATGGGATGGCCCAATGAGACTCTACTGCGATAATAAGTCTGCAATCAGCATAGCACATAATCCAGTGCAACACGATCGAACTAAGCACATTGAAATTGATAGACACTTCATCAAGGAAAAGTTGGATAGTGGTTTGATTTGCACTCCTTATGTGTCTACACAAGGACAACTAGCTGATGTGTTGACAAAAGGATTAAATAACTCAGTTTTCCAAGCAATTGTTTCCAAGCTGGGAATGGAAAATTCCTATTCTCCAGCTTGAGGGGGAGTGTTGGAAAATCTTTATAATTGGTCATGTAGAAAATAGGAAAGTTTCCTAAAATTGGAATTAGCAGCTGTAACTTACTGTTGTCAAATATTTAGAAATAGGATATTTAACTACTATTGTTTCCAAAATTAGTTTAGAAAAACTTGTATATAAAGTCCTACTCATGTAATCAAATAAACACATCGAGAGACATTCTTTCTCTTCTTTTCAGATTTTGTCAGTATGCTTTTGTCATCTGTCAGTTTCAGTTTGTAGGCTTTCCAAGTAATGAGGAAATACTAATCTTGGTGGCTGATCTTTCAGATATTGTTTCTGCATGTTTCTTGCCTTATATAGAATTCTGGCATAATTGTTTCTTTTTTCAAATCTTTCCAAACTACCATCTCTGCTGCAGCATCTTGCAGCTTTCTTATCTCTCTTTCCACTTTTATTTTTTCCAGTTCACTCATCACATCATTAGATGAAATAACATCAATATGAAACAGATTATACGGCACTTAACAAGTCATTGTCTGCTCATTTTTTTATTGTCCTACATCTAAGAGTAATCTTGGTTCATTTGTGTACTTGTTCTTATTGGATATCTATAGAAGAGAAGTGGAGAAAGGCTGATTTGTTTGGGCCGTAATATGTTTTCATCATGATATCTCACTCGATTATGGTTTGGGGATTAATAGAATATGGGAAAACTTCAATTCGTTGTATATGACTGGATGCTAGTTTCTACATATGCTTGTCTAGCTCTTTTTCCTTTTCTTTTTCCCTTTGGCTTTTCTTTTACTAACCTGGGATTGTCTTCTTGCAGAACAGGAAGGTCCTCTATACAAGAATCCTGGGCTAATGATGTGATTTGGCATCAAGGTATACCAATTGAGTCTGTAGTTTTGCACTTTCTGTGTGGGAATAATCTGGGGTTTGTGATGGTTTCCTTTTTCTTGTCTCCTGCCTGCAGGAAACCTTCTTTCAACCGATTCATGGAGGGAGGCGTTGAAAGGAGTAACATCTGTTGTATGTACTTGTTTGATCTTTTAAACCCTGATCTCTGCTTTGCTCTATCCTATATGCAGATCTTTTTTGTCTTTCCTATTGAACTTCATTAGGGGTTGGCAAGCATACATTTTTTGGAGAAGAAACTTCAATCTAGTTCCTGCATGTCAAACAGAACTAATAAGTTAATTTTTAAGCAAAAATTGCTGGAGTCATACATTAGAGATTTTCTGTAGTAGGTACTTTCAACTTAGTAACTAGTTGTATCACTCCCCTTTTTCTGGCACTGACTCTTATACTTTTAGCACAAGTTCCCGTTTCTTTTTCTCTTTTGCACAATAAAGTGGGAATCTGACTCTTTTATCAACTGTTAGTTCTAAGTTTTCTTGTAGGGATCTGGTTTCTTAAACCAACAGTTATCCCTTTTTCTTGTCCAAATCTTCCATTGCAATTGCTATTAATAGAGTTAAATAGGAAAAGCTGTTTTTGGGTAAGCCGAGTTTGTTGGATAATATAAATAAGAAAAGAGAACCAAAGAGGTGAAGAAATGGGAGGAAAGATTCTGCCAAAACTACATGGAGAAATAGATCCATACTTTACATGATCCTGTACACACTTGCTGAACTGTGTCTAAACATAGTAAAACTATGTCACCTGAGTTGCAACACATTCCTCCTGAGTTTTGGGGGAGAGTTGCATATGACTGTAGTTAATTCCTCGGGAGAACAGTTGCCATTTGTAGTAGTACTACTACTATTTATTTCATTTCTTCTTTGTGTTTTGCCATCTCATGTCCGTAGAGTCTGGTTTGATATATGCTTCACAAGTTAATGAAAAACTCATGCTTAACTGTTCTCTTTCGCCATTTTGAAATGGGTGCTTAAAAGCAGCTTTTAGATCCGCTGAGAATATCTTAGCAGTCCATTAAGGGAAATGAATTTTTCTTTTACAAAATCATAGGTACAGGCAAATAAAGCATATGGAATACAGAAATAGATTCGAGGGCGAAATCAATTTTTCCTTTTTCTGAGTAAGGATTATGTAGCTTTATTTTTTTATGTATTATTAAATAAAAGGGCAGCGAGGACCTGTACATGCAAAATGTAAACAAGCCCTTCTGACTTGAAAAGTAATCTAAAAGCACCAATAAATTAAACCTGAACTGCAGCAAGGAAATTTGGTAGTCAGTACAGTTTGTAAGCTTCTGAGATCCAAGTAAATAATCTGAAGAACAGTGTGATGTGTTATTTTGATGGTCAATTAAGATCTTTCCTCTTTTTAACTCTTTTACATGCCTTGTGCCACTAGCATATGATTGTGACATTCATGTTTTTGTTTATTCGGTTTTCCTTACTAGAATCAATTCTTTTGAACATGTTTCTAGGAAGTGTTAGAAGGTACTTCTCTTTGCTACAAGTCTGAGCATTTTCATTGTGAAACTCTTGATTCTGCAGATTTCTTGTGTTGGTGGCTTTGGCTCTAACTCATACATGTATAAGATCAATGGAACTGCAAATATCAATGCTATTAGGGCTGCTTCAGAGGAAGGTATTTATGCATATTAGTTAATTTATGATCACTAGATTTGATACTTTAGTGTTACTTCTTGAGCTTGAGTAATTTAACAATAGAGATGCATGGAAGAGAGAAATTTAATTTTGTTTTAATCAATAGAAGGGTTTATAGTTTTTTGTGTTAAATTTGTCTTTAATAATTCCTGTGCTTTGGTCATATTTGACAAGTAAGAATGACCAGTGGGAGTACCATTACAAGTGCAAACAGATTGAACTCAGATTTTTTATTGTACTGTTTTCTTGTTTTCTTTGTAGGAGTAAAACGGTTTGTATACGTATCTGCTGCTGACTTTGGTGTGGCAAATTATTTGTTGCGAGGATACTATGAGGGAAAGGTATTAAATTGAGTGCTGCCAATTTTATTCTGGTGAATGACTTCAATGCACTGAATAAAGTAGAATATTAGCTGGATGTGAAGTGATGATACCACTACCACAGACTTTTGCTAGTTTTTTTATTCAGACTGTATTTTTCTCTAAATATTTCTGTTTCAGAGGAATGTTAGAATTAGTTTTTCTTCAAACCTTCCAGGTAAAGGAATCATAAAAATAAAATAGATTTTTTAATACTTACATCTTGTGATGAGCAAACTAAACATATCTTTCAGCTGATGTACTTCAGATTTTGGAGTGAAATCTTAGACGAAACTAGAATTTTGTACACATGTTACGAGTAAAAGACCTCAGAATAAGTATCTATAACTCTATGTGACCTAGCCAAATTAAAATTTTTAATCTGTATGTGATGCATGCTATGTAATAGAGAACCCCTTATATCACCAATGGGAATTATCTCGTTTAACATCTGGTTAGAAAAAGTCCCATTTACTTGACACAGACCAATTCCTGAAGTACAAAATTATTGGGTGTTTTGAAGTTTTGATTTGGCTCTGAACACAATTTCAGGTTTCTGACTTACAAAAATCATCAGTCTTTGCATGCTCAAGGAATCATATGCATTTGCTTAAACACCAGATGCAATTTCAATCACAATTTGATTTTCTGCTTTCTTTCTATTAATTGGATGTTGAAGTTGTAACATATCTGTACCAGTGTAAATAAATTTAGACCGTATATGCTTTTGGATATCCCAACGTGTTGCAATCTGGGAGAGTACCTACTTGAGATTCTCTTACATGATCTTTCTTGAATATTTGCCTCATGCTACAGTCCACTCTCTCTTGAATGTTTGCTTTCTTGTCCCATTCTTACTATCACACAAGCTTTTAATGCACTGGTAGTTGATGATGGTTTAATGGTTACTAGTTGTCTTTATCCAGCCATCATTCATTCTCATTCCCCATATAATCTATTTGCAGCATTCTATAGATGCTGATGGCCCATTCAAGTAAGCACGCATTGTATGTGATTTGACTTTGCTAGCCCAGTTATGTGTCAGCAATTATCTTTGTATAAGTTGAAATATGGAGGCTCTTTACGTTATTGCTACATGAGGCTCAATTGTGGTACTTTGGAGCCTCTTGACACTTTGTTTCTATCGCCAATTTGATTCTGTAAAATTTTATTCTGTGACATAATGCAGAGAGCTGCAGAGACAGAGTTACTAACTAGGTACACGTATGGAGGTAATGTCTTCATCTGTCAATTATAAATATTGAATATTTTATACTGACATTATAATACATAGGAGACAAGACACTTCATAACCTTAGTTGAAATACTAAGCCGGTGGGGTAGTAATTACTGTACAGTCTTTTGGTATGTGTGTTGCAGCTATATTTTTAAACTATAGGGACTTTTACGTACATTCATCGATGTTTTAGACAAAGTCTGGGGTATATGATGAAGCTATCTGTTTTCTTTCAGGAGTAATCTTGAGACCTGGATTTATATATGGAACACGTCGGGTTGGGAGCATGAAGCTACCTCTTGGAATAATTGGATCTCCTATGGAGATGGTAAGTTTTGTGTCATTTCATTATATAACCAAGCTGACAAATTTTGAATGTCATTGAGTTTGTTTTCTACACGTAACCTTTTATTGTATAACTTAGCTTTAATAATTGGTTATGATACTCTGCAACTAGAATCAAGACCACAAAGAGAGTTATACCTGTGGTGGGTCATCCTCTCTACCTGTTTCAGTTCCTTCTGTGTCCATTATTATTCTCGTCTTGCAGAATTTTGTACATCTCTTGGAGTCAGTAAAAATGAGTTGAGGGCGATTGTTACTTTCAACTCAAGTTTCTCCTAACTGCTCTATTATCTAAGCGATCTACAGTGGTGCATACCTTCCCCTTTCCGTCCTTGATTCCATTGACAAAGTTCTCTTTTCAATCTCTGCACAAGCAATTAAAAAACAACTAACAATCAGAAATCTGTAGTTAGTTTGCAGTCTACATTGCCCAGAAAATGGCCTGTGGTATCTTCCAAATGGAGAAGTATGAATTTCCTCAACATACAATTTCTTGAGGTGAATCGATTTATGATTTAAATGATTCCTCTGCAGGTTCTTCAACGTGCAAAACCTCTGAGCCAGATACCTCTTGTTGGGCCTTTATTTACTCCTCCGGTCAATGTTACTGCAGTTGCTAAAGTTGCCCTTCGCGCAGCCACTGATCCTGTTTTCCCACCAGGCATCGTAGATATCTATGGGATCCTACGATATAGTCAGCAGAAATCTGTATAAACTACTCTGAGCTCATTGCTTTTGTGGTTTTTCATGGATTCAGATAGCTTCTTTTTCCAGTTCCCTGTCCCATACATAAGTTACAAAAGTTCCATCCTCTAAAATGTACATCTTACAAAATTACAATGATGTGCCTAGTCTATAAAATAAAATTTTTTGCATGAGAATCGCAAAATGTAAATAATTGCTTGTGAGATGAGAAATATGATCGAAAATGAAATTTTTTTAGAAAGAAAGGAAGTGTTCGGTTGTATGCTTTGGTCGGAATGAGGCCTTCTGCTCTTAATTGCATGATGTCTGCCTACTCCTGAGTTTGGCGGAATTTTTACTAACCATTCATGGTACCTCAGACCTCGTCTTTAATGACTTGACAGCTATTGCTTAGTGGTCTCTCAATTAGATAAACAACTAACTCAGTGCCTGTGGTTTTTGGTGTAGTTGGTTACATAAATTTAAAGAAAATTATTCCTCTTCGTGTCGTGGCATAAATTTCTGTAAAATTATTCCTCTTCATCTCTGCCTCAGCTGGTTTGGAGATCTATTGAAAACAGACTGAAATGGCTGGATATTCAAGTCAGAAGTTTCAAGCACTCGTTGATAATTTAGAACGATAGGAGGAAGACACTCACCATAACTAATAGTACAAACTTTGTCAGCATTTGATGGGATACTTGGGACTTTTTGGTGTATTAATTAGTAATTCATGTCAGTGACATGTATAGATATTGGCATATATCTTAACAGGCAAGGTGACAACTATTATTTTTGAAGAAAATTTTTAAGAATTTAAATTATTAAAAATAATTTTAGAATCAAATTAAGATAAAAGAAATAATTTAAAAATTAGATTTGTCAATTTTCTTAAAAGATATTACCATTTTAGGAAAGTAATTTTCCAACATTTAATATATATATAATTCCAAATTAAAGGAGTATTTTTTGGTATAATATTTAGTTATAAAACTCTACAAAATCAAGGGTGGAAATTTATGTGTTTCAACCTTCAATTCGTGATGTCCAGAAAAGAGAAAAAGAGCGTGGCATATTTTAGCCTTCCAAACATGCCTCAATGAAGTGCTGAAGTTACCGTTTGTCATATGTGCAGGACATTAGATTTTTTGTCCCCCTTTATATATTTATTTTAAAATTTTAATAAAGGGCTTCAAACAAAGCGCCAAACGGAGGACCTATGTTTCCCGCCATTTTTATAAGATCTTCAGTTTCTGACCCAATCCCACGGGACTCCACTTCCCCACCAATCCCCGTCAATAAGGACAAAGAGGAAAACCGGGGAGCCTGCGCCGCCACCACCACTGTCGCAGCCGCTACCTCCACATCCTCTGCTTTCTGCATCAGAGCTCCCATGGCTGAAACTCCAAAGAAGAAATCCAAACAATTTCCTACGCAAAAAGAGCAGCATTTCTCTTGCCCGAACCCCGTATCAACCCCTCCAACACCAAATACCCTAGATCCCACTCCTGTCCGCCGCTCGTCTCGACTTCATTCCACCTCCACCACCACACCCAACCAAACACTTCCACTGCCACCAGCCTTGTCCTCTTCGACTCCTTCTTCTCGGGTTCCATCTCGGCGTAAATCTCTCAACTTCACCAATGCCAAAAGCCCCAAAAATGCTGAAAATACCCCTAATCCAATATCGCCTATATCCCCTGATCGAGTGGAAACGAGGGGGAAAAGGAAATTAGGTGAAGAAAGAGATTTGGGTTTTCAAAAATCTAGGGGTGCAAGGGGTGTAAAAAGAAGGGTTTATTATAGAAAAGTGAAATATGATGGAGGTGAACTTTCTGTTGGGAGTGATGTATATGTGAAGAGGAGAGAGGACGCGAGCTCAGATGATGAGGATCCTGAAGTAGAGGAATGTGTGTTGTGCTTCAAAGCTGGGACTGGTGTGATGATTGAGTGTGATGACTGCTTAGGGGGCTTTCATTTGAAGTGTTTGAAGCCGCCACTGAAGTTGGTTCCAGAAGGGGATTGGATTTGTGGCTTCTGTGAGGCCAAAAAATTGTCGACATATGTTGAATTGCCGGTTCCACCAAATGAGAAGAAGAGGTCCCGGACTGCAAGGGAGAAATTGCTTTCAAGTGACTTATGGGCAGCAAGGATTGAAAGGTGTGCTAATTTTCTTATATATTTGCTTTTAGATGTTTAGTTTGGTTGGTTCAGTGGTGATAGTTTGATGTTTTTGTTTTTGTTGCTAGTGGAATGTTTGATTTTTTAATACGTGATCTTTTGGAATGATAGTATATGGAAAGAGGTGGATGGTGTTTACTGGTTTCGGGCACATTGGTATATGATTCCTGAAGAGACTGCTTCAGGCAGACAGCCTCATAATCTAAGAAGGGAGATATATCGGACTAATCATTTCGATGATGTTCAGGTAATATTTGATCCTTAAAGGACATAGTGCCCATTTTCTTAAAGTTTAGTAATAATAATAATCATCTACTTAAGTCTTTCCAGCATATATGATTGCAAATTAAATGGCAAGAGTTTAGAAATGTAAATCTGTCAGCTCCTATTTCTCGTGAAATTGAAGCATCTGTACTAATTTGATGTTGCTTAGTTTTTTACAGCTATATGAGATGTTTTGTTACCTGTAGTTATATGTCACCAGATATTAAAATTGCCAGGTGGTTCTTGTTTGAGGGTTTAGTGTGAGTTCGATACATGTTGCTGCTGAGTTTGATTTGTGAAGTTTAAATGCTATAATTTTCTTCATTGATCTGGGAATTCTGGTATTGGTTAAATGGGGAAGTTACCAAAGAAATGTACAAATGTGCTTCTAGCCAGATTCTGGACTGTCTGATTTATTTAGAGGAGAATAAATATAATAGAATTTAATAGAATTTAACGAAAACTAAATTTTCTGCTCTTTTCAATATTAAATTAATTAGTTTTGCATATACAAGAGAATACTTCTGTATTAATTAGCCTAATGTTTGTTCTACAGATGGAATCCGTCATCAGGCACTGCTATGTGATGAGCCCCAAAGAATTTGCCCAGGCTGCTAATGAAGGAGATGATGTCTTTTTGTGTGAATATGAGTATGACATAAAGTGGCATAATTTCAAACGGATAGCGGAGATTGAGAACAATGAAGAGGTTAGCACTCAGAATCTACAGAAACTCTTTTGGCATAACTCCAATATTGAAATAGGTTCGGCATCTCTTTAGCTAACAAGTTGTGTATTTTTGGAAGGATGTTGAAAAGGCTGACAGTGACAAAGACTGGAGTTCATATGAACATTCAGACTCTGACTCAGAAGATGACATAGAATACGAAGAGGAGAAGAGGAATAGGTCACTGGCCGGATCATCTGGGAATCATTTACTTGCTGCTGTATGATGTTACTTGTTTTGTCAAATATGTCTTTTCTTCCTGCTAATTGTCTGTAGTAGAGGCCTAATAATTCTTTTGAACTGGTGCAGAACTCAAGAAAGGGACGAATTGTTGGACTTCAAAAGATTGGAGTAAGGAGAATACCAGAACATGTGAGATGCCACAAACAAACTGAGCTTGAAAAAGCAAAAGCTACACTTTTGTTGGCATCCTTACCCAAGTCCCCACCTTGTAGAAACAAGTGTGTACACTATGCGCCCCATTCTATGTTGCTTTTTTGTTTACATATCTATTGATGAAAGGTCTTTTGACACAGGGAAATGGAAGAGATAACTGCCTTTATAAAAGGGGCTATCTGTGCTGATCAATGCCTTGGAAGATGTCTTTATATTCATGGGGTCCCTGGAACTGGCAAGGTCTGCTTCATTTCTAATCATTTCTAATCAATTGTGGCTACTTACTTAGCTTCTTGCTAGTGACTTCTTCATCTTATCTTTGCCAAACTACAGACGATGAGTGTGCTTGCAGTTATGAGAAATCTAGGATTTGAAGTCAATGCTGGAAATTGCAGACCTTATTGTTTTGTGGAGATAAATGGTCTTAAACTGGCTTCCCCTGAAAGTATATACAAAGTAAGGATCACCATCGATTAGTAGATTCTGCAATATTTTGGTTAGGAGCATCACTCTTTCTTTGCTAACACTTGTGCTTTTGTATTTCAGGTTATTTATGAAGCTTTAACTGGACATAGAGTCAGTTGGAAAAAGGCTCTGCAGTTCTTGAATGAGCGATTCTCGGATGGAACTAAATTTGGCAAAGAGGATAACAAGCCTTGTATTCTGCTTATTGATGAACTTGATCTTTTGGTTACTAGAAATCAATCGGTAATTGAGGAGCAGATTTAAGATTATTACATTTACCTGGCAGCTATCCTTAAAGTTGAGAAATTCATTGTGCATAAACTCCTTTTTCATTTTTTCTTTGGGTTACTAATCACAGGTTTTATACAATATTCTTGATTGGCCTACTAAACCACATTCCAAACTGATTGTGATAGGTAGGAACCAGTTGTCAATCCTCTATGTAGATAGATGAGTGTCAGCGATAGTAATGTAGTTTGACTGTTCTTTGGAATGTTGATCCAGGGATAGCTAATACCATGGATCTTCCAGAAAAGTTGCTTCCACGGATATCAAGTCGGATGGGCATGCAAAGGCTATGCTTTGGTCCCTATAACTATCAGCAGCTCCAAGAAATTATTTCAAGTCGCCTCAAAGGAATTGACGCTTTTGAAAAGCAAGCAATTGAATTTGCTTCAAGAAAGGTTTGCCCCATTTTAGTCCATCTTTTATGAGTTTTCACTATGTCTTTTTTCTTCCTGATTATCCAAGGGAAAGGTCAACAAAATAGAGCTCAACCTTCTAGAAACTTTAATTTCTTAACCTTTTTTGTTTGTTAATTCAGGTAGCAGCTGTTTCTGGAGATGCTCGACGTGCATTGGAGATATGTAGGCGAGCTGCAGAACTTGCAGACTATCGCTCAAGGAAGTTGGAATCACTTCCCAGTTCTGCTTCTACTGGTAAGACCATTAACTACATAGATTTTGCTCTTCCTATGCTGAAGATGGTATAATTAAAACAACTTTGTTACTTGAGCGTCCATTTCTCGCTATATTTTCTGGTAGAATATGGAGAAGTATTTAGTAGTACTTCTTCTTTTCAATACTAATGACAAAATAGGAATCACTTTTTTAAGCTTTCTTGAAAATAACTACCATTTTGAGAATCATGTAACAATTTCAAACTGACATTACTTCCTAATTCACATCTGAACTGCACTTATTGAGAAAAAGATAAAAGGGGGAAAGAAGAGAGTGACAAACTAGAATGGATCCCTACTGGGAAGTTGAGAAGAATGGATCATTTTGATAAATGCTTCTCATAATTCGGTGCAATTTGGTGTTGTTTTCCTTTGAGCTGAACTCTTTCATTAGAAACTTTCTCTGGATTTCCTGTTAACTAATTAAGCAATGCCCTGCTATTAAGATGGAGATATGTCTTCTGGGATGTTATCAAATTCTACAGTATCTCATATGCCATGTAAGGTCAGGGACCCAAAGAGTTGTGCATCGTTTTATATATGTATGGGGGATTCTTCTATATCAAGATATGACAGCGCTTTTTGCTGGGGTTATATTAGTGGAAGTAGGAGCAACAAAATGGATCTATGTGTCTATATGGAGTTAGTTTTGCTGAATGGATCTATTACGTAATGCATCGAAATGGGCCTGGCCTCAGCTTGACATGACGTTGTAAAACAGCTTCTGGCTCCTAAGCTATCTTTTATGTTGCAGTGAGCAAAAACTGAAGGATCAGCCCTTGGTCTGATAATTGTGATACATTCAAGTCTTTTTGTTGCTCTGAGACGGCTATGACGTTTTTCTTTCCACTTAAATTGTCAACTTTTTGTGATAATAACTGCTTTTTGCAAATATTACTCCAAGTGTCTGCATATTTGCACAAGAGGAACTTGATGACAGTAATTTGGGGGAGAGAGAGAAGTGAAATGAGACTAGCAGATCAGTCTCCTAGTAGACATAGAGAAATGAAGGAAAAGAATGTACTCCTCAAGGAGAGAAATTTTGGTAAGCAAGTAAACTGCTGTCTATGGAGCCAGTCTAACTGTGTTTTCAGAGATTTCGAAATCCTCAATATAAGACTACAGTGTTGTGGGATGCATTGCATCCTCCATAATGCCTTGTTCATGCTGGCAAACAACCTGGTTATAAGGTGGAGTTTGCAAGCTAAGGAAAACCGTCAGACTATTTATGTTTAGAACACTATTGCATCTCCCCGAACTGATGATTGCCGATAGCAGAGATTATGTTAATGCAGTGATAAAAAATTACTGCGCACTGTCTAGCATGTTGCTATTCACAACTGAAAACAAGTATCAATAAGATCTTCTATGGCATCTGAATTGTAGATTTAAATTGGAATACTGGTCCAACTTCAAGGGCCCGGGTGATGCCAAATTTGCAGGTATTTGTCCTCTTACAACTGAAATACCCGTTGCATTAGTATATGAGCTGATTTAACATCAGAACTGTCAACCCAAATTAATTGTCAGTTTTCATTGTGATCCATAAAGATCATAAAGGAAGGAAAGATGAAACAATTGCTTGGATGTTCCCTTTATGAAACTAATGCTTCAAACAGGGGAAAAAGTAGGCTAATACTTGAAGGTTTCAAGTCAATGTATTTTTCATGCATTGTATTCTGTCAAGTCCTGCTAGATCGGTCTATATTGGCTTAATGAATAACTGGAAATGCTAGTATTTTCTAGTTTGAAGCATTTCTTTATCAAGAAACATCACTACTGAAATAGGTAAATTCAAATAACCAATATTCATTTTTGTTTTTGGCAGGAAAAGTTCTCGTTAGTATGGCAGATATTGAAGCAGCCATAAAGGAAATGTTTCAGGCTCCTCATATTCAAGTGGGTTAGGAATTACAATTGAAAAGTCATTGCCACATTCTTCTTGATTAAAATTTTTTCTTGAGGATAATATTAATGATGTTCATGAGTCAGGCCTCCTAAGTTTGAAGTCCAGTCCAATAAATTCGATTCAACCGAACAGCTGATGAGCTTATTTGTAATATAAGTCACGAATAAGAATAAAATCTTATTTTATCTGTTAGCGAACAAAAGGACTGAGATTTCCTTTTCTGCTGTGGGAGGGGATATTTTGTAAGCTTTTTTTATAGTCCTTTCTTTCCTCTTTCTTTTGCCATTCATAGGAAGTAATTTTGTTTGAAACAGAAGAAATACCACGGGCACCTGAGAAATAAATGAATATGTCTATTTGGGCAGATGATTTATATTTTTTGCAGTTTTTTGTGGAACTTACATTCTCAGAAAAGAAACTAGCTATGCTTATTAGAGAAACTGTATTCGAATTACGTTCTAGGTTTTTAATACTGGGAAGAACTGTGGCTGTTTTCTCATAAGAAGCTTTTAAAATTCAGAGTCCAACTTGAAGTTCAAATATTCCAGAACCGCACATAGCATTCCTTTTTTATTCCAATTCCACCACCAAGACCATTGACAAATTCCTTCTTCTTCCGCAGGTGATGAAAAGTTGTTCTAAACTGAGTAAGATATTCTTGGCTGCTATGGTACATGAGCTTTACAAAACTGGAATGGGTGAGACAACCTTTGAAAAGGTAATTAGCAATTTTTTCCCTCTTTCTTCTCCGTGTTAACATCTTTGCTGTTTGTCTTTAGATGGAAACCTATTTTCTGTTATTCTATGTTAAAAATCTATTTTGATGGAATAAGGAAACTATTATATTTCTAGGATAAGTATACAAATTTATTTTCTGGAAATGTAAAAGTTTAAAGATATAGGCCTCAGCAACTAATAATTGTCCTAGCAAATCAATGTATTCTTTAATTTAGGTCTGAAATCTCTGCTTCCTGAAAGATGTAAAGCAATATAGTATTTCTCATATTCCTTAATGGGTTGATATAGACTTAAATCTCTACCTGCAAAATGGCCACATAACTATATTGGGTTAAGGCACAATTTCATCTTTTTTTCAACTCCCTAACGTCCAATCTTGTACCTTAGAATTACTTTACCTCATGTAATTCCATATGGATCAAAGAGCACAGTCCAGCATTTTGGTACCGGAGCTTCATCACATATGGACAACTAGTCAAACCTTTTGGCTTTTCCTCAAGTCTTGTCCATCAGAAATTTGCATTTTACTTGCACTCCATGTGATAAAGCTATCATTTTAGGTGCTTCTTCCTTAGGAAACAGTGACTGCTGAAGATAAATTAATGATCACTACTTATATCTCTTGAATATCTATATTCTGATGGTGTTACCATCTCAAACTTGAAACAAAAAGAAAAAGTAAACATCATACACTGCAAATATAGTTTTGTGAGTTTCTGAAGTGTCTAGATAATTTTCTGTGATGTAGGTGGCAGTGGCAGTGTCATGCCTTTGCTCGAGCAATGGAGAAGCATTTCCAGGATTGGACACCCTCCTGAAAGTTGGGTAGGGCATTACTATCAGTTTCTTGTAATACATCAGTCAAATATTGAATCTAGCCCAGGTCCTTCTTACCGTCTCTTGGGATGTCAATTATTGGAAAACTGAAGTATCTTATTTATCTTTGGATAGACATGAGTATTAAAGCATCTATTATTTAACATTCAAATTATTCAGCCAAGTTCGACTGCATAGTCCTCGCAATTGAAACATTGAAGAGACCTATTTACTTCTCATTACATCTGAGCAAGCATTTGCTTTCTTTCTTTTTTAGTTGAAAGCACCCTGTAGATTTCATGTTTATGATCTTTCTAGGGATGATTATTCATGGTTTTTGAATAGTTCTTGATGACAACAATTTCATCACGGTTTTACTAGCTGTGGGCAGTGGATATCAGGCATGCAACTCAGTGTTTGTTGATTAAGATGCAGTTCTCTTTTACTATGATAAGTAAATGCAATTGACTTGAAACATGATATTTATGCATTCTTCTTGTCCATTTTGAATAGATTTTGCAAAATTTTCAATTCTAAACTTCTTGATTTCCTCGGCAGATGTAAGCTGGGAGAATGCAGAATTGTATTATGTGAACCAGGAGTTAGACACAAGTTGCAGAAATTGCAGCTCAACTTCCCAAGGTGAGTTTCTTGGCAGTACCTGAACAGTTAATTCATATAGCAAAGCGAATCCTCTGAAGTACATAATAAGATTACTGATTCTATGGTACTAAGTTTCTAAATCTATTTGATCTATTTTCTTGTACGTGAGATTGGTAGAAATTTTCATTTTTCTATTTCATTGCTTCAGTTGCAACAGCATTTTGGTTTTCTGGAAAAAGAGGATTACTAGAAAGCTGGACAATATCGGTCACCATCCAATTCTGGTCACATTAATTGAATAATCAGTTCTAAGTATGCATTATTACTCACTAGGTGTGGCTTGCTATGAAGTTGGCCATTGAAGGATAAATGAAATGAACGCAAAGATTTCATATCTTATTTGTTTGGACACTGTCTCCTGTATTGTTTTCGCTCAATACTGTCAAATATAGGAAAGCAGACGATTATGCACATAGCTTCGGTAATTTTAGACTAGGTTAATACCATAGTTACACTCCTGTGTCTTCGCTACTGAATCGGCATTCCATTTTTCACTTGAGGCAATCTTCATAATCTCGTTGTTGCATTTTGACAGTGATGATGTGACTTTTGCACTCAAGGACAGCCAAGAGCTACCATGGTTGGCTAAGTATCTGTAGTCAAAGACATGCACAAGAGAGCCATGAGCTACACTGTTAGATTTTCCCCCCATTTTCTTTTCTTATAAATTTTTTAGGGCAGGAAAATATCTATTCCTTTGAGATAATGCTTCTCTAAGAGTATTTTTAACGAAGTTCTATAGTTGCGGGATTTGAGACATCCATGACCTTCCAAATGGGAAGGCGTTTTGGAGATATGTATTTCTCAGTTAACAATGAAAATTAACCAATGTATTTGGATTGCCTCTTGTTTTTTTTAAGTTAAAAAATGAATGCACATTCAGCTTCAGAGTAACTTTATTTTTGGGTCCGAGCTGTAGAATTTCAAAATCAAGAGGTGAAATGCATGAAGCTTCTGTATTGGACGCATGGATCGGTGAAAAGACAATGGATAAAGATTAAAGATAAGCATTAGAGATAACCTTATTCCAGATATTACTCTACTACATCTGTGTCAAGAAAAGCACTTTAGTCACGATGGTGATGGAATTGTATGCTGTTCAGTTACCTCTTGCAGCGAATAGAATTTGTCTGTACACATTGTTGGGGTTGAGGATCAATACAGGGGCTTCATGTGTAAGCCAAACCTTGTACTGTAGCAACTTAAAAGGCATTCATTTGTTCTTAGGAACTAATGCTCTGCTCTGTACAAACTATGAATATAATCGAAATAACTTCATCAAATGAAACCGTATACATAACTCTTTATGAAAAGTCATCACATAACAATATAAATAAATAAATAAATAAATATATATATATATATATATATATATAGTTATCACGTAACATTGGTATAACTATAATGTATATATTTATCATATACAAATTAAATCGCCAATATTTTGAGGTACAAATATTTAAATTAGTATATGCTAAATATCTAAAGCATGCATCATGATGGAAGTCTCATTTTTTGAATTTTAAATATCTCAGAATATTCTTTCTTTCTCTTTCTACTTTTATCGGCATATACTTATTTAAATATTTTTTACTAATTTTTTTGAATCTTAGTATAACAATTGTGATACAGTTTAAACACTTCTATTGTAAAAAGTAAAGAAAAAAAAGAATATTAGACTCACTTTATCATCCGTTTTTATATTATTGACTTAACAATTAAGACATTTAAAATAAAAATAACTAATGATATATAAGCACCATCTATAACATTGATTATCCCTTCTATAACTGAAGTTTCATTAAAGAATAAAGTCATAGCAATTAAATAAAGAAAACCTTATTTGCAAGGAGAATTTTAGGACTTAACTATAGATCAATTGTTGTAGGAAGATAGTAAGAGAATAAGTTCTACTTACCAAAACCCTTCCAATTCTTCAGCAAATCATCATTTTCCAAAACCCTCCTTACTATCATTCTTATTATCAGTCTCTCATTCAATTAGAGAAGCATATTGTGTTTGCAGCCAACTTCTGCATGAACTGTGGGTGTGCTGTCGGGAACTGAATTGGTAAAAGAGTTAAAGAAAAAATACCCAACTTGAAGCAGTGCATAGAATGTTAGTTTTACATTCTTTTCTATTTTTACAATTTAAAAGTATTTATTTTTTACGAACAAAATAGTTATTATAAATAATTAATTTCAAAAGAAATATAAGTCTTTGACCAATTGATTTCCTTTTTCCCCATTAAAGAAGCTTAATTCATTTGTTAATTAGAAGTTCAAATACTTTGTTTCAAATATTGAATTTTACTTCATCTTTTAATTTTATTTTATTTTTTCAAACTACAATTGAATATTTAAATAACTAAATATTACATTTAGTTTCTATTTCTGAGCTTTTCCATTGGAATCACAGATTAATTATATCTTTTTGCATTAGTTTAACTTTTCTCAATATTGAATGAAATACCCAAAGTTTCAAAATTTTCTTTCTAATTTGTAAGATATTATGGCAAATAAATTATAGGGAACCAGGATATTAAGCCTGTAATGTATACCAAAAACATTTTATTAATTATTTCATTAGTAGGTAGTATTATGTTGATATATATTTCACCACGCAATTTAAGAGTTTCAATTACCTTCATTAAATGAAGTTTTATTGTTAAAAGCGCTTAATTACTCAAAAATAATGCACATATATAATTGAGGCTAATCTATGATTTCCATTTTTCTTTTTATTAACTGATGACTTGGACATTAAATTTTGAAAATTACCAAATACTTCAATAAATTTGATGGTACATCACATGGTATTTTATTTACATATTACAGACTGAAAAATTTTAATACTACACTAATCTATTAGTATTGACCCATACCTCTTCTTGCATTTTTTTTTTTTTGTGGCCTTACTTGCATTGAGTAAAAATTAGCAGCAAATGTGGAGTAAAAGCTAGTAAACTAATCTAATCTCAAGTTTCCCGACAAAGTGGATGACATTGTCCTCATATAGTATACATTTTGGTAATACTATTTGTCATAATGCTATATTTCTACGACTTTTAATGAGAAAATATTATAAATTCTACAAAAGTTGTTCAAAATGCCCCTGAAAGATGACATCTTGATCAAAATGCCATGCCATTTAGGCGTATTACTTTTACACTAAAATGCACCGCAGATCCTCCCTCCTTCTATTTTATGTATTTTTTTTGCTGCATTTTAGTAATCATAATATTTTCGTCAATTTTCCTTTTAATAATCAGAAATAATTTAAAAATTATTATGTTTATGTGCATAGATAAAAATAGTTGTGTTGTATGCCTTACAAGTTTTAGTTACTAAAAAAATTGTTGCAATATATAAAAACGAATTTTAATGAAAGAAATCCCCAGAAATGGGGAGAGACTTTGCTTTCCACATTAACTTTTCTCAAGAATTTAAATTTCAAATAAGAACAATTATAACATCGCTTCTATTTGTTGTTATCTATAGCATAATATGAATTCTTTCATTATTTGTTTTTTGAACTTTGTTTGACAGTTTTAATTTTATTTTATAATGAAAAAGCTAAATAAATATAAGTGTTTCATGAAACATCAATTTTTTTTATTCTATTAGACAAGTCCTCATGGAAGCATAACATAACATTAAAATTAAACAAGAATACATCTAGAACAAAGCAAAAGTAAGAGTTATTTGGGCCTGCAGAGTCAAAATGTCCATAATTTTTTTCTGTTATGACCATGCAAATGACAATTATTGCATCTTGGACGAGGGTTCAGATTATAATAATCCATGTCAGAACATTGCATTCTGGATCACAATTGACCTCGACTATTTGGAAGATAAAAAGTCATGTGAAATGGTGCCTCTCGCCACAAAGTTTCATTTGTTACCAGATAAAACTTGAATACATAGGTCTCTTTATAAGATTCATTAAAGTAGATATCCATTACAAATTGTGAACAATTCTATTCCTTATTTGAACATACTTTTAATGCATGCAAACAAGGTAGCCCATAAATATGCCACTTTCGATAGGTACAAGTTGTGTTACCCATGCGTACTATATACCGTGGTTACCTCTACCATCACGTCATACAGGGGACTGAATGTTGTAAAATCTTGTTCATGCATTATATTGCTCTACCTTGTGTGCTCTGCCTTTTCTTTCATTTTTCACAAACTTATTCCAAATCCATTCACGAAAAAAGTGCCTACTAGTGTGTGCATCTCTCCCGTACTAGTTGACGTATTCAACCATTTTGTTAAATAGCATCTCCACAAGAACCTTTAGTGATAACGCCATAGATTTCTTTAAGACGTTGTTCAATGTTTCTAATAAGTTTGTAGTAATGATTTCATGTATCCTACATCATGCAGCATGATCCATTTCTCAAATAGAATGGCGTTCAACCAGTTAAATTCCTCAAACCGGCTACTTTTGATGTCGTTCATCAAGTGGTTAAACTTTGAAACCTTAGTTGTAGTCCTTGCTCGCCACATCAAACTTTTCAACTCTTTGTTCTTGAATTTTAAATTAAAGTTAGCCTTTATGTAGCGTATGCAAAATCTGTGGTATGCGTATGGAGATTGCTATTATTTTTATTGGCTAATTGAATTCAAAATTCCCTTGTGGCAATCTAAAATCAAACAGACCGGGCGGTCTGTGACCCCAAATTCTCGAAGAAGACTACGACACCAGTTCCTTCTTGATGAAAACTCTTAGCAAATGCAAGTGGGTAAATATGATTATTGGCATCCCATCCGCTAGCGATCAACGATACTTCTTTATAAATAGCTATCAAGTGAGTCTCGTCAACAAACATAACTAGACAACAATGCTTGAATTCTGCAATTGAAGATTTGAACTTCCAAAACAAATAGTTAAAGACCATGTATGCAGTGTGCTTGATGGTGATGTAGCCAGCAAACAATAGTGGCCCAACTTTCATCTTGTATTGCTTGCGTGAACTATAGAAGAATAGAAAATGTTAATTTTCAATCTCTAAATAATAGCTCAATTGCAGTCTTTTATGCAAACTAACCTTTCTTATAGCTGTATCTTGTCTGAAATAATACTTGAATGTCGTCTATGATGCACTTTAATGGTGTTTCTAGATCTACCCTTATGAAATGTGTGATCTGTCTGACAATATATCAATCTGACATGTTCTTGTGGCTACTCTCTATCATCGCAACATGAAAGTGTGCTCTGGATTGTAGATAGTTATTTTCATATCCCACGTGTAGCTTTATATATATATATATATATATATATATATATATATATATATATATATATATATATATATATATATATATATATATATATCATGAGCTTATATTTTTATCAATATAATGCAAACACTTTGTTGTCCATTGGTCGTACTTGCTTTTCATAAACTTGTACTCTCATCTCATTTGGATTGAGCATTTTGTAAGTGCTTATTCAGCCTCCTTGTCTCAAAACAGCATGCCTTGCTGGAGATCCTCTGTTGATTCATTCAAGTCATCTAGTTGGATTGTTTCTAAAGATGTCTGGTTGTCTAACTGTGTTCCTGATCTTATATCATAGAAGCATTCATAAGTACTGTGATCAGGGACCTCGTGAAAATTAGAGCAATTATGAATGTTTTGTACTAATGAAAAGAGTGTAACCCCCATGGGTACTGCTTGAGATTGCCTAACCAGCTGCTTCTTATCTCTGTCTAGGCCCTCTACGTTTGTATTATTAAGGACATCTAATTTGGAATCACCATTGATGTTGAAAGTGGAGCCTAATGAGTCTATCACTGCTGTTCCATAGAGCATTGCTGGTTTGGAGCATACAAGCTCTATTACTTGTGTCACGTGATGCTTCATTGTTGACAAAGAGCATTGTCAAACTGGTTGTCGGCCTGTTTGTCCGTATAATTGGAAGGCTTAGACCTAGTTGGTCTAGGCTAGTTTAAATACAAGCCTAACAAGCTTGTTATGTTTAGGCAGTAGGTTATCATCGATTGGAGCGGGTTGGGGCAAGCTAGCTCGTTAATTTTTTTTAATAAAGATATGAAACAACGCCGTTTCATATTTAGCAGGTGAAAAAAATAAAAATATTATTTTTATTTTCTATTCAGAATCATTCAGTCTTCTTCTTCACTCCAAACTAATGCTAAGCAAGAACCAAGAAGAGAAGGCTGTCACAAGAGCCATAACTGATAACCCTAATCCCAAAAATTTTGTCACTATACTGACACTTACCAGTCATTGCACAAACATTTTTGCTGGTGCAACTATCAAGATTCATTTAGGCAACCGTCAAGAATTCGTAGCTCGTCGCTACCTAACAGTGACAAGTAATGTTGGAAAAATGTAGCTATCCTTTGAGTTATTTATTCTTTGATATGTTAGCTTCGGGTTTTAGGGTGATTTTGTTCTTTAATTTGTTGGGTTAGAATTTTTGGGTGATTTGTTCTTTAATACTTTACATCTTTATTCTTAAATTTTGACCTCTCTCTTCTTTGTTTCTAAAACTAGATTATTAATCTCTCACCATTCTAAATTCAATTTTGGAGATGCATTTTTCCCTAGTTGAAGACTTTCATTTTTAAATTTCTATTTTTAAGTTTTGTTCTGTACCAATTACAAATTTGTGAAAAGGAAAAAAGAGGACAAAATGAAAAGGTAATCGGATATGATACCTTATTATTTTCTTAGGGAGGATTATCAGAGATTGGTCCCATTCACCAAGAAAATAAATTAAAAATATATACAGAGCAAAACGGATTTCTTCAACATTTATTCAAATTGGATGGAACTGTTATGCTTCTAATGATGTTTTAAATATTAACTTTTCTTGCTTTCACTGAGGCTGATGCATAAGCCACCATAAAAAGAAATAAAAAAGAAAAATGCTTACATGTATCATGTATTCATCCTATTGGAAAAAAGGGACTGTTCATATTGTATGGTGAAAATTTGCTCCTTATTTAACACCTGACACTATTAATAGTCAAAATAAAGTCAGTAGCTTGAGAACTATGTAGTACTATCTAAACTAGAAAGTTTTGATATTAAATTAAAACTAGAATTTCAAGCACAAATGCTTACTGAACAAGAGCTTGATTCTTGTTTTGGTATTACCACATTGGTCACGTAGAATGTCATCTCTTTCTGCAAAATTATGGAGAAGATTTGAGGCAATCTCATGAGTTTAAAGTTCTAATCAGCTTGTTGTAAGATTCTTAGCACCAAAAGAGAATAACAACTTGTTGTAGCTTCCTTAACGTTGAGGGGATAAAGTTTTTTTTTATTTAATTTTCCAAAAGAGAATAACATGGTAGATCAAGCAAAATAAATACATCAACCATTAACCATATAATTACCTAATTTACCTTTATTTTGAGTAAATTTATTTATTTTCTATAATTTACCTACCTTTATTTTATTAAAATTTTGGTTCTAGATTTTTTTTTAATTTGATCTTAATTTAATTACTATTTACTCATTTAATGTAGTATGAAAAGTCAAAACGTTGTTCATCTTGATAGTGATAATAGTGAGCAGCCCAGGCAAAATAGCAATGTCGTAGAAAGTGCATTGCAGTCGAATACCAAACCTTCCAAAAAGTCTTGGACTGCTACTTCAAATGTGTAGTTGTGCTTCAAAGACTTAGGCCTTGGAAAAGATGGAAATCCAAGGGCAGAATGCATTAGTTGTAGGAATGAATATGTAGCAAAAAGGTCCAAGTATGGGACATTAAGTACTAATCGTCACAACAAAGTGTCCTTCAATTAAAATCTCAATTTCAGGATGTAGGTAATATGTTTATAGATAATGTCGAGAAGGTAAGAAGTCAAAATATTTCTCAAAAAATTCTTCGTGAAAAAAATTGCTATGACTATTATTAGGCATGATCTTTATTTTTCATTTGTTGAGTATGAAGAGATTAGAGATGTTCTTAAGTATTGAAATCTAGATGTGAGAAACATTTCAAGGAATACTTCTACATCTAACATGTAGAAAATTTATATGGACAAGAAAAATAGCTTAAAGCAAATAGTAGCTAATGTTCCTAGTCGAATATGTCTTGCGTCTGATGTTTGGACAGTTTGCACATTTGAGGGTTATATTTGTTTGATTGTTTTTTTCATTGATGTTGATTGGAAACTAAATAGTTATATACTCTATTTTTGTGATTTTTCTCATTCATATTCAGCAGTTGAATTGGCAATAAAAATATATGATTTGCTAAAAAAGTGGGGAATAGATGAAAAAATATTTTCAATAACCTTGGACAACGCATCTTCTAATGATAACATGCGAGATATTTTATATGAGCAACTTTATTTGCAAGACAATTTGTTATATAATGGTGAATTTTTTCATATTCGTTGTTCCCACCACATTCCGAATCGTATTGTGCAAGAATGGTTAAAAGTGACTAATGATATAATGATACTTTGTATAAGATTAGAGAGTATTAAGTATGTCAAAGATTCAGAAGGGAGAATGAAAGTTTTTGAAGAATGTGTTAAACAAATGGGCATTCAAGTGGGGGTTCATTTGAGACTAGATGTATCTATTGGATGGAATTCTACATAAGTAATACTTGAAAGTGCTCTAAGATATCGGCATGCATTTTCTGGTCTTTCTTTGAGTGATGTAAATTTTTAATTATTACTCATTTCTGGAAGAATGGACAAGGGGTAAAAAAATGTTTGAATTTCTTCGCCCTTTTTATGAGATTACTAATTGATATATGGATCCTTTTATCTAACTTCTAACTTGTATTTTATGCAAGTATGGAAAATTAAGTGATTATTGGTTAATAATGCAAATAACAAAGACATTGTTATAAAGGATATGGTCACAAGGATGAGGGTGACAAGTATTGAAAGGAGTATAGTGAGAAGGTAGATTTGGTGAAAACAAAGTTGAATATGTCATTTGACCAATATTAAAAAAGATTAGCAAATGCTTCAAGTTCTTCCTTACATGATCATGTCTCTTCTGTTCAACGAAGTGGAAGTAAATTGGGAATAGATGTAGATGATTTGGAGAACCCATTATCTCTTACTAATGTAAGTTTATTCTTTATCCTTGTTCACTTTTATTATTTGAATACATTGCAAAAGTTAAATTTTTGGCTACTTATGTCTTTGTTTTTTGTTTTGTATATTTCATTGATTAGGATTTTAAGATGTTTGATAGTCAAGTTGTTACCAAAATTGGAAAATCTCAATCAGAGACATATTTGGATAAGACGAAACTTGAATGGAGTCATTTCCAAAATATGGATGTCTTATAATATTGGAAATATTGAGCATTCCAATGATTACTGTAGCTTTTGAATTTGCATTTAGTATTGGTGCTCGAGTTCTTAGCAAATACTGGACTTGTCTTCTTCCTCCAAATGTACAAGCTTTACTATGTGCACGTAATTGGTTCCATGTGTACATAATTGATAAATACAAATTTATTTACTTTAAATTTATTTTTACAATTATCATATACTACTTGTTTTGTATTTTATATTTATAGATGAAGATAATGAGACGATAATGAAGGAATCAACTACGTCTAAAGTAGATTCAAATATTTTCAAAGATGAAGATGGAGAGGATTAGAAACTATTATTTGATTTAAAATTTTAGTTATATTGGATTGTTGTTTAGTTATATGACATTTGGTTTCTACTATGGATTTGGATTATTTGGTTATTTTAAATTCAAAATTTCGATTTGGATTTGGTTGGCTTTCAATGTAGGCTATTTAGCTTACAATAATAGAAAATTGATATACCATGTGTGGAGCCAATATATATAACTAGGTCTGTGGCCTAGCCCATTTATCCTGCATGCCTAGTATGGGCGGATATGGGCTAAAAGTTTTTCAGCTCGCAAAAGAAGGTCCAGTTCGCTCCACCTAGCTTAAGAGGCGGCCCGGGTCTGACCGGAGCGGATTGGCTCACTTAACAATGTTAATGACGAATGTTGCTCCCAGTTAAATCCACTCAAATTTAGAGTGGGTATATAGAGGCTCAATAACTGACTGACCATTAATAGACAGTCCCCACAAGATAGCTATATGAATAGTGACCTCACTACATGTCAAGTGAAAAATGTAAGTCTCCAAACTCCATAGCTCGACCAAATCGGTAACAGTGCGTGGTCAACTGATTTAAACTATACTAGGTCCAAAGCTCCAAATCTGACTCTGTCTATCAACTCATGAACTCTAACCGAAGCCTGACTTTATGCATCATAAAATATACGATCAAAATATTGAATTCTCAAAGACTCCTCCAAACTCTTTCTATAGCCTTTCTAAGTCAACACTGACTAATGCTCGTATTGTTTAGTAAGCAAACTTGGGCCTATTAGCTCAGAATGAACCTCTGGAGTTAATCTACTCGCATCTATCTACATATTGTAGTTTTACTTTGATTTAGGTTCAAAACAAAATATTTAGAGTTTAAAATTTAGATATTAAAATTTTGGGTTTCTAGTTTAGGATCAGGGTTTATATGGTTAAAACTTTAAAAATTTAGGGTTAGTGGTTAGTGTTTATAGTTTAGGTTTAGGGTTTAGGAATATTTTAAATTTTTATATTTCCATGATTCTTTTTAAATGTGTGGTTTTTAAATATTCTTTTTTTCGATCATGTATATTAATATTTTTCCTAAAATTTTCCAAACATATTAACATTTTACTAATAATTTATCTTAACAGAATAAAAGGTTAAATAATTCTAACAAATTTCAATTTATGTCGCCCAAGAGTTTGCCACAAATAATAAATAATTTATAAGCAAATAAACACATTTTTTAGTAAAAATAAAAAACAATAATGAAATAAAAAATATATAAAGAACAAATATAAATATACATAACACTTAATTAAATTAAAATTTAAAAAAGCTAGCATAAATTACTTAAACCTAGACCCCCAAAAAAAAACTAAAAGAAAAGACCTAGAGAAAGGGGAAAAAAACCTTAAAAGCCGTTAACCAAAAGAAAGAAACAAAAGAAAACAAAAAAAAGGCAAATAAAACAAGTGAAGGGAATACAACTAGAAGAAAGAAACAAAAAATAAAATAAAATTGCACACCAAAAAACAACTTCAAATAGAAGAAAATAAAAGAAAGGAAGAATGAAGAAGAAGAGGGGAGGAGAATACCAACGTTGGTGACTTTCTTTAAGCATTGCAGCTATGTTCATGTTGCAGCCTTTGCTTGCTTGCTTCGCCTTGTTGCCAGTTGTCTGTGTACTAAAGGGTTTGGGAAGGAGACGGTTAAAGCCTACTGAAATGGTGTTATTCTTTTTAAA
Source organism: Rauvolfia tetraphylla (assembly GCA_030512225.1). Lineage (NCBI taxonomy): Eukaryota > Viridiplantae > Streptophyta > Magnoliopsida > Gentianales > Apocynaceae > Rauvolfia > Rauvolfia tetraphylla. The sequence goes on from JAJQKT010000023.1 coordinate 2,272,977, forward strand.
GCAATAACACAATTCCAATATGCATTATTGCTTTGAAATTTTTGACCTACACAGATGTAATCTCCCCCCTCAAGCATGGCTACTATTACAAAAACGAGGCTAAAATAGATAAAGACCTGCATTTTATTAACATGTTTATTATATATAATTTTTTAGATTATATATAGTACAAAAATTAATTATTTTAAATAATTTTTTCTCTCCTCTCTCTCCCTAAATATAAATTCGTCGAATAGCGCATAAAATTGGTCAAAACAATATAATAGCTAGAGATTATATAAAGAATTATCTCAATTTTGAAGTTAAAATTCTTAAAATAAATAACGTTAAACCCAAAAATTAAAATTTTTAAAAATCTGCATGACTTTCGCCACAATATAGTGAAAGTCCACATGGAGTTCAGCCTTCCACCATACCATGGCAGAACTCCCTGTCGACTTCTGCCATGACATAGCGGAAGTTGACATGGGCTTTTGCCAAGCATGGCGGAAGTCCACGTCAACTTCTGCCATGTCGTGGCGGAAGTTGATAATGGCAAAACTTCATGTCACGACACAAGTCATATAGATTTTAAAAATTTATAATTTTTAGACTTAATGTTAATAATTTTGAGTATTTCTATTTTAAAATTGAGATTATTCTTTATAAAATTACTAGTCATTACATTATTTTAATCGATTTGATACATTTTTTTTGTTAAATTTTTATTTTAAGGAGACAATGAAAGAGAATGTTTTTAAAAAATTAATCTTCATACTATATATATATATATATATTTAAAAAAATATATAAAATAGTAACCTTTTTAAGAATAGTCCGAAGATGATTATAAGTAGGGTTGTTAATGGGTCTGGTCCAGACCCGGCCCGGTATCTGCAGTCACCGACTCACCTTAAGCGTAATTTATCTTAGCTTCCTTAACAGAGCTTCCTCACTCCTAGAAATGGTCAGAAGAGCAAATATTTATAAACATACATCCTCCAATATTCGTCATTTTCTTCTCTCTTTCTCTCTGTATATATTTACATGAATACTTTTGCAAAGACACCATTGAAAGATCTCTTTTTCCTCTTTAAATCTGTTGCTTTCTCGTTTTTCTTCGATGTAAAGCGCCTACGACATCAATGGCTATCGCTGCTGCTGTCATTCTTCCTCTCGGCCTTCTTTTTCTTCTCTCTGGCCTCGTTGTCAACTTTATTCAGGTACATATGTTTGTCAATGTGTATGTATTGATTTATGTTGAAACTTTTAAGTATAATGTTTGTTGATGTAATTTATTCATGTTTTAGGACTCTATGATTCTGAATGTGTGTGTTTTCGGGTTAAATTTCTCTTTTTGTATGTCTTTTTTCGTCGGATTTGTTTTTTTTTGAAATTTGAGCATAAAGAAACTTTGATGGTTAATTTAATTCTAAATTAGATGTCATTCCTTAGATGTTAGGATTAATGCTTAATCATTTTCTAAGGGTTTGCCATGGAAAATGAATATGAATCGACAGAAAAGGAAGGGAAGAAGAAGAAAAGATTAGAGAGAGGAAGGAAAACGATGATATGCTGTGAGAGATAAATTCTAGCTTATGTGAGACTGAAATTTGATTCATTTAACTTTTTTTCCCCTTAAAGAATAAAATGATTTACATTAAAGGTCCGAGCTCTTGTTTAATGTCTAATTGGGTTGAAACAGCCATAGAGTTGGTATGTGGAATAAGTATCATAGAATCAAAATCTTTTGGTGAATATTCTTGCTATCATATTTTCCGGTTAATTATATTTGTATCTTTGGAGTTCACATAGCAAGGTATTCAAAATTTGAATGAGCAAACTGAGAGCACATTTTTGTAGAAGCCTGGTGTATTTTAGGATATTCAACTTCGAAGAGATTGTTAATCAATACAGGGTTTTGATCTAGAAATTTGCTTTCAAGATGATGATATTCTTCAAGGTTGATCTTATTTGACTAATGTATTCTTCTAGTACTTCAACTGGGACTAGGTGATTGTTTGTTAGAAAAAAACCTTAGTTACCAGGTAATCAGACACTGGAGTTTGAAACATACTTAGATCCTACTTGATTATCTGGAGATATGACCATTGAGAAATGTGAATGAGTGAAGGTATATGCTAGATGACTGCAAGCAAAAACAATGTCTAAGCTTATATCCATGCTTCTCTTTCTTGTAGTTTGGTTAAAGAAAAGACAAAATAAGAATAAGAATGGCGACTTTGAGCTGTTTTTCTTTCTTCTTTAGGTTTTCTTTTTTTGTCTAAGGATTCAGATATGGATTCTGACCATGGTTTAGACTATGGAGTACGGTGAATGATAATGTGTAGGAATTTGGTTCTAGATTCAAGCTTCAAGGAAGAGGGTGCTTGAGAAACCTCCAGTTTTCAGCTTTTGACAATCATCTTATACTTTTTCAAGTTAGAGCTGCCAAATCAGTCTTGGCCGTGCTGAAAATCTTCCCTTTGACTGCAAAAAGCAGGACGCATCTTTTTGCTACTTGTTATTGATGATATGGGACTTTACATCATTTATAGTGATGAAGATTCCATCTTAACTAAAACAATAGAATTCATTGTTTTGATGATTTTAGATGGTTAAATTCTTCACTGAAACCTTACTCAATGATAGGGAAATTTTACATGTTGAATTTTTAGAGAGCCATGTTGAAGAGTCACAGTGACTAATCTCCAAGTTGCGAGATACTTAATGAAAAAATTCTAAATAATGACATAATAAAATTGAATAACTTAGAAGAGAATATAATTTTCAAACTTCAAGTGATTGGATCCATTGGAACCAGAACTGTATTTGTATTCTGGGGCTTAGTCTTGTTAGTGTAATACCTCTCGTACTAATTTTTGATGCTGGTATAGCTCTCATATATACACCTTGATTGAGAACTTTGTACCATCTCTCCTAAGGTTTAACTATTTTCAATTGACGTATACAGATTGCACATTACTTCTGTTCCACATCATGGTATATTACAACCATGCTCAACTTCCTCTAGGAAAGTTTTTTCTCTTGCTTCTCGTTAAGGTTCTTGACAGCCCTTGTTTATGAAATGCTATAGAGGCTTGACATCCAACAATTCCCTGATTCTGTGCATAAATGAAGTTTTGTTTCCGTTATGCTTATTCATAAGTTAACAAAATTCTACTTCAAAGGTTTCATTTTACTAATGAAATGAAATCTTTCATCTCTAAAAGAGACTTTGACTTTCTACTAGTTTTTTAACTTTGATCAGCATATTTATTTGAGTCATTATGATTGACTTTCAGCATCATATTTAACTAGATTTAGTGTCTGGTAATTATTTTTTTATTTGTTTTTTGTCACAAAGGAAAAGAAAATGAGAACAGAAAGGGTAGAAGTTGGCTAACCATCTTACCATACAGGAAACACTTTACTGACAGAATATAAGATATATATATATTTAAGAGAAAAGAATGATTATCATCTTGTATGATGCTGAATATGTTTGTTGCACTAAATGCTTCTCTTCTTATTTATCTTTTCTGTTTTTTTTCCTTGTTTTTGGGGAATGGTTACAGTAATTAACTAATTAATTCACAATTGGAATTTTAGGTGCTTCTATTCATCCTTGTTCGCCCCTTGTCAAAGAATATTTATAGGAGGATTAATAAGGAAGTCACAGAATTACTATGGTTGGTGGTTGTATGGCTTTTCGACTGGTGGGCAAACATTAAGGTACTCGAAGACTGTAATTTTCAGATTCATTGATTTATTTATTTTCAGCCCTTACATATGTAAAAGCTTTTAGCTTGGCTAATGGAGATGACTAACAATTTCCAATTCTGATGCTGGATGCCGTGTCTTTCACAAAGAAAGTGGTCTTTTGTTATTGATAAATCTTTCCCATATCTTCAAAATTAACAAACATTCATATAGTTCAAATGAATACATTCAGATACATTTGAATTCATTTACAAATTCTTAATGTTGGTGAACTCTATTAAGGACATAAAATCATAACAACATGAACAGTCCAAAATTTTCTGATGCTTATAATGAAACTGAAATCCTTTCTATTTAAATTCTTCAATCCGATTTATGTTTTGGTTCTTGTTATCATTCAGTAACTAGATCGAGAAATCATGCTAATTCAAATCATAACATTCATGCTAATTTGATATTCTATATAAATTCTCAATGCACGAGGACATATACTCCTCACAAACTGAATGCTCCAAAAAGTTTTTGGCGAATATGGAGATGAAGTCAATCAACTGCATGTAAATTCTCAGATCCATTTATGATTTAGGTCCTATTATTTTTTAGTAACCAGATCTAAAACTCTTCGGCAGGTTGAACTCTTTGTTGATCCAGAAATGTTGGACTTAATGGGTAAGAATTTCTCCTCTGGTTATCTGAGTTTCTGATGTTTTTTCCTCTCTCCTTTTGGGTGAATGCTTTTATCATGCTCTTTGTCATATGCACATCTGAATCTTTATTTGTTTTACCTTTGATTCTCCAGGCAAAGAGCATGCACTTCTGATTTCTAACCATCGAAGTGATATTGACTGGCTTATTGGATGGGTTCTGGCTCAGGTACTTAATAACTTAAATTACAACCTTCTAATACTTAGACATATGCTGGTTCTGATATCCTGAATTTCTTGAGGGATCAATCTCACACATGTCTAACTTTGATTGCATAGAAGAAATAAAAAATTTATTTTACATTCATCTTTTAGCTACCTGGAACAATACCACAGTCCAAAGATATGCTTCAGTACTCTAAAATTATCCCTGCCTCAAATAATATATGATTTGCAGGTACAAGATCTCTTAAAGAAGCTAGACATAGAATGGTTTATATATTTGCAAATCAATAATGTTATCTCCAATTCTAGTTCAGTGCAGTAATTTTAGGATGAATAGACCTATTGGCTGTTTTGTATAGTGATATGTAAACATATTAAAACTATTCGCTATTCAATCTCCTTGCTAAGGTTGTTAGGTCTCTGATAAGTGCTGAAAGATTATGGTACATTGATTTCACTATGATTAGGTTTATAGTTATATACCATTATAAAATGATGATAATTTTCTTTTTGGTATTCATATGATAATGTTTTCCTTGCATTTGGTTAAGGTTCAATAAAATTTTGAAAATTATGGTTAGCATTATTGATTTCCGGAACTGACAATCGATTATTTATTTTTGACAGCGGTTCGGTTGCCTCAGTAGCACGCTAGCTTTGATAAAGAAATCTGCTATATACCTACCAGTGAGTTTCTTTTCTTATACAAATTCTTCTCAGTAGTTACTTTGTCGATGGTTTTTAGAGATGGTAATGTTATTCTACTAGAATAGTCTTGCCCTTATACCATATATGGATTTCTTTATATTCCTGGTAATGCAGGTAAATAAGCATTTCCTAAGCTGCTAGTCTCTGATTTTCCCAAGGAAGTTTCTTCCATATTCTAAAAGAGTACTGAGCATGTTCTACTTTATCTATGAATCTTGTACAATCCCTTTAATTTCACAAATTACTCTAAAATAGTAGGAGGCACAATTGTAGTCCAAAGAATTTGTTTTTGATTGGTCAGGCCATTTGGAATTCATTGAACAGACTTGTCCACCGCTGCTAGGATTTTACCCTGTAATGGAAAAAATTTGATTGAAGGGCAACTTTTTCTTCTTTTCTGGCCTATATAGACAAGTTCTGGATTTGTTGTTTGCACAGTTCTCGAGAAGGAGCTGAGCTTTGTGATGAAGAGTAATCAGAGGTTCGCTTAACCTTTACTTTTGAGAAAAATTCTACTGATACTGAAGAGTGATTGAGACATTCATTTGGAAATTTGTTGTTCTTGAAGTTTGTTAGTGATGGTATGTTGAGATGTCTTTTTGGTGAAGTTATTTGTTTCTTGTTTATGGTTCAAATCTACACACTAGAAACATGTGGATTCTTAATAGTGGACTGATCACTCTAAAAGGACCCGACCAAATTCTGAGAATTGGTTCCTTAATTTAAAGTATAGCAGAAGTTGTCATGAGTGCTCTTGGTCTGTGTAAGAGAGCAGAAAGTTATTTGTAGTGTTAAAGATGTTGATAAATTCACTTTGCTGTAGCTTGCAAGAAGGTCACTAGCGGGACATCTTTTCTTTCTGACTCTGATTCTCTGTCTCTCTCATTCTCTATGCATGTTTTAAGCTTTACTTGAGTACAATTTGATCACTTTGAGTTCTTGGAAGGAAAAATGAGAAAGGAGAAGGCAAAGGAAAAAAGGGATGGGAAAAATAGTTCTCAGATTACTTTGTTGGCAAGGAATACAAATTGTACAAGGAGCACAGATGACCTAACTCTGTTGCTAGAGGAATTATCCAAGAGCATATATTACTTTATACCTAAATTTCAGCTTGTTAGAGCATACCACAAAGTGGTTGAAAGAGAAGGTAGGAACATAACTGTCTACTTCTGGAGTATAATATCAGATGCAGCTTTTTATTATATCTGGTAGTTTGTCCATACCAGACTGCTAGATGGTTTTCTTATGCCTTACTTCTAATTTGAAGTGACCGGTATACATTCAGAGTCATTAAGCTTACTACTAAATATGTTCTTCTCGATAAAGCAGATAAAATAAGACTTCAGGTCAATGAATTGTTCCCAAGAAATTTCAGCAACTCTCTGCAAGAAGTATCCTTTAAGATATCCTCTGCATACAAGAATTATATGTCCCAGCTTCTTGTCGTGCTGTTTCATAAAGATTTTTGGTTGCATAGCTTCGAACTTTTTTCTTAAGCATGGAGCAATTGTCAGCCAGATGTTGTACACGTTTCAATATTATCAATAGTTAGTAAAGTTCTGATTGGCCTTCAAGAAGGGTGGTATCTAAAATGCATAGCAAGTGTAGCTGGGTTCAAATAAGATGTGTGTTTGAGAAGTTCTGTAAATGGAAATATTAAAGTTTGTGTAATTGTCTTCTCCCAGAAAAGAAAAAAAATTGCATAATTGTGTCAACGTAATGGAATGCGTTTAGATGTTTTCTTATAAATACAGTCTACGCAAGTTTTCTTGTATGGTTTGTTTCTAGGTTCAATTTGTGAAGTATCAAGTGAAAGGAAAAAGAAAGTAGAAAAGACATTCTATTATGTGACCAAAATGTAGGAAAACCAAAATTTACAGACAGTTCAATAGGAAAATGTTAGAAGTCCCTAGGTCTTTTCATTTCGTCTTTTTTTCTGCTTGGACTAGAACATTCCTGTTGCTAAACTGGGTGCTTGAAATTTCTACTCTCATCAACTTTTGGCGGATTGTTTAAAAAGCAGTGCTGAAGGAACTTATCTGAGTTGCTTTAACTTCCATGTTGCTTCATTTGCATAACTCAACTTCAAAGGGAAACTCTTAAACAAAAAGTTGCATCAGTCAATTAGTAGAGTTACTTATCCCTGAGCTAGCATAGGTCAACTACTAGTTTGATCATTATATTTGATGCCAATTTCTGTTATGGTTTTCTTCTTGCTTCGCCATATCAATAACCTTAAACAAATATTTAGTAGAATAATTATTGGTTCTGTTTTCTCTAGGCTGTTAAATAGTAGCAAAAGCAACTTTCCAACATAATAGTGAAGAAAGGAAGGAAATCAGTCATGAATCTAAATGCACTTAATTTATGGATGTTCTTAGCACCTAAACACATATTTTATGTGTTTAAAACTCCTAGTTTCCTTTTGTGCTTTCTTCTGTGCACTATCACCCATCAACATATCTTTTAGATGGTTAGATTTATTACAGATTGATTACTTTCAGTTCTTCTGGAAAACTTCTCTGATTAAATATTCTAGATTACAAAGATGCTGGTGCATACAACATGCTAGAGCATTTACTTTATTGATTTTGAGGTAACTTTGTTGTATAACAACGTTTTGGTTGAAACCCTTATGCTGTCTTCCGGCTCAAAGCTAACTGCACTGTTCCATTAATACTTGCCTCTTTGTTCTTTTTTATTTTTTATTTAAGAATTATCATGTGAAACTGAGGACCAGAATAGAGAAGCTGATGAGATTGTTTTCCGAGAGTTAAAAAGCTGTGAACGGGTCATAGATAACCCTCAGCCTTCGGAATAAATATTTAGGAAAACTAATATCAGTTCCCTAGGTTATGCTGTGAAACAATGAGCTCAGTTGCAAAGCACTTAAAATGTGATTCTGTGATTTGATGTTCCATGAAAACTTGTTACTGATTGCTCTTTGTTGAAGCTAATTTTCCACTTTTGCTATTAAAGCTCTGATTTAATTTAGACTTTGAGAAAACCTGAAAGCATTGAATAAATGCAAGAAAATCTACTTTAGAAGCAAAATGTAACAAGTCTACTCCTCCTCCCCCCCTCTCTTAAAGGATGTCAGGACCAAGGCATCATTCTTGCCACTTCCACCTAAACTTAATTTCATGCCAAAACACCTGGCATTATGAGTTGCATATTGATTGAAGATATTGAAAACTACGTTGACTTAAATCAGAATTATTTTGTTCTGTTCTACTTTACATTTTACAATACTTTTTGCCTAAAATGAAGCATATTGTAGACCAGTAACTCTAGGATTCCAGGGAAAGCATAATATGAAATTTTGTGATTTGACAATGCAACATTTAAATGTCAACTCTAGGATCCAGAAAATGCAGTACTAACAACTGTAACCTCAGTGATTAAGGAGATGTCTTGTCAGGCTGTTTGGTACCAAGTGTAATTAGCTCTAGTTTTAGGAAATAAATAACAAAAAATAAAGGATTCTTTGAACAGTGTTTTATAATGCTACTGATTTAGGAAATAAAGGATCTACATGGTAGTAAGTCTAACACATAGGATTCTCTCGTGCTTGACACTGTTAATTTAGGAGGTAAAGGAATATATTTTATGCAGGTTCTTGGTTGGTCAATTTGGTTTGCTGGTTATATATTTCTTGAAAGGTGCTGGACCAAAGATAAGAACACACTAAAGGTAATCTTATACACTGCTTTTTGGTTGTTTTATTCTAATTTTGCAATTGTTTGTTTCCCTTTTAATGTGTCTTGGGTTCCATTAATGCAGTCAGCTTTCGAAAACCTCTGTGATTATCCCCAGCCCTTTTGGTTAGCCCTTTTTGTAGAAGGAACACGTTTTACACAAGCAAAGCTTTTGGCAGCTCAAGAGTATGCTGCTTCTGCAGGGCTACCTGTTCCACGTAATGTTTTGATACCTCGCACCAAGGTTTTTATTCTTCTAGTACCTCATTCTTTCTTATGGTTTATTGTATTCCTTTCAGTAAGTAGCAGCTATGTGTTTGTTATCTTGGGGTGCTTATTTCTGTTTGTTGGAAATAATGGAGAAATCCATTACACTTTTCATCCCCCCCCCCCTTTTTTTTTGGATTTTTTTACTTTATCACACAGGGAAAATGAAACATATATTATCCTTTTGACTGCGTTTGCTAGTTAAGCTTTCTTTGATTAATCTATATTTTGCATCCTGAAAATATTAAAAAGGATGAAGATGAACATGATATATCGGACTAAGTTTTCTTTGAGAACTATAGTTATCAGCTTCTGATTTAAATTATTGATGAGGTCATTTCACATTCCAAAACAAATGCGCTTGCATAGTTGAAAAATGCGCTGCAGAACAATTCTAGGAATACATATGTTATAATTTGAAAATCTTTTCAGGGATTTGTTACAGCAGTGACTGAGTTGCGGTCATTTGTTCCTGCGATATACAACATAACAGTGGCAATTCCTAAATCTGAGCCTCGGCCAACAATGTTGAGAATCTTTAAAGGGCGCTCTTCTGTGGTAAGCCAACAAATTTGACCGGTCTATCTGTTTATCTCTCTAACCATGTGTTTATATCTAAGAATTTGATGACCTGTATGTACTATATTTTTTTAGATAGAGTAACCTCATTTCTTCATAGCATTTGTCAAACATTTGGAACGTGCCCATCTTATTAACTGAACTGGCTAAAGAAGCAGATTTTCAGCCTAGTTTTTGTAACCTTGATATCTCTTAGTTTGACATTTTTCTTCTTTTGCAATTTGGGTTTTATTTCAACTGCTAAAATTTTTGTTTACCAATTATAATAGCCAGCAGTAGTCACACTGACCTTGCAACATATCAACATGGAATATAACCATGACCATGAGTAACAATAATTCTAGTAATTTAAATTTGTCATATATAATGATTATAACTTCTTTATGGGTTCCTAAGGTCATACTCAGATTTATCCATTTGTCCTTCCACTTTCAATTTAACTTCATTTAGATAGGAATATGAAAAGAATGTACTCTGTTGCATTTATGAAAATGCTGGCAATACGTGTTTCTCACTGAAAACTTTTTCCTTGATTCGAAATTTTCTGTTGCATTAAGGTATGTTTTTAGTTTCTAAATATTTATTGCTTTCTATTATGAAGATAATATTTATCATTCTTATTCCAGTTTTATCTTACCTTTTATCATTTCACTAAATCACATTAAGTTTTCAATTTTCAAGAAGGTTAAGATGTGATTTTAACCTTCTAATGAGTTTCTTAATTGATATGCATTGTCTTAAAGGGACAGTTAAATTTCAAACAGGGAGAACATATTCTTCACTAATGCATGACATTATAAGCTGGTATTATTTTTCTTGAATTCAGGATTGTCCATATGCAAGAAAAAGTAAATCAGACTTGACGTGAAATCATAGCAATACTCCTCATGAGGAATTTAAACATTATGCCAAGCAATGGAATTTTTTTGGAGTGAACAAATATATTACTGTTATTATCACTATGCTGATCTTAGCTTAGCACAAACTACTATTTCTTCCTAGGTTCATGTGCACATCGAACGGCATTTGATGGCAGAATTGCCTGTGACTGGCAATGGCATTGCTCAGTGGTGTAAAGATATTTTTGTGGCAAAGGATGCTTTGCTGGAGCGGCATCTTGCCAAAGACACCTTTGGTAACAAGCAATATCACGATATTGGCAGGCCGATGACATCATTGCTGGTAACCCAATAACCTAATATTTCTTCTTCAAATTTGATTGGTTCCTTTCTTCTTAAATCCAAGTCCAAGATTTCTGTTATGAATGGGCAGGTCGCCATATCTTGGTCATGTTTCCTCATTTTTTGCGCGGTCAAATTCTTTGAATGGTGTCCATTTTCATGGGGCGAAATTGTATTTTGCATCATTTTCTTGGTTCTTGTCGCCATCCTCATGCAGATACTGGTTGTGTTCTCGCAATCGGAACATTCTTTACAACCAAATTCATTGCAGGAAAACCTTCTCCATTGATGATCTGTGAAAATTAAAACTAACTGCGACCAGCACCCTCGACTTCTTACTGTAAGGATTTTCCTTCCATTGTCAAGTTGAAGAATATCATTTCTTCAGAGTCGCATCGGAACTTGTAAATGTATTCAAGAATCATAACTTAGCACATTGATTATCTTGTTTGGCTATTCATATTATTTTTGTAAACTTATGTGTGCCAGTTTTGACTTTGTTAGATTTGGATGAGAATATGGCCTTGAATAGAAAGAAATGGAGAGGATGTATTCGTATTGAGAACCATACGCAATCCTTTATTTAGTTCATGTAATCGATCCCAATCTTAGGACTAAGGCTTGGTTGTTGTATCATGTATCTGTGCCAGTTTGGGGAACAGAATGTCACTGGGAACTAATGACTTGAACATATATAGTTGTTTAGCAAAAGTAATTGTGGGTAGTTGGTTATTTTAGTTTTTCAATTACTTTTGATTGTCTGAGTTAGTCCTGAAACTATTTTTTGTAAATTTTTTAGTTCTTTAAACTATTCTTAATTATTTAAATTAGTCGTACAACTATTTTTTAATGCTTTTTAATCCCCAAACAATTTTTAAAACTTTTTTTGTCCTAAAGCAATCTTTTGTTGTTTGAAGTAGTACTACTCAATGTTTTTACCCTTTTAAGTATTCAAACAATTTTTGTTTTTCCCTTGCAGTCTTGAAACCTTCATTGCTAAACTTTAAAGTCAATGAAATTTATAATGTCATGCATTTTCATCAATTTCAATAAAAGCCTAACTTTAACCTTAAAAAAAATAGAAACACAACTTTTTTCTTGTCCTGAAAATTTAGAAATTCAAAACAAAATAATAATCCAAGGTTGTGCTATATAATTTCATACGTCTAGATTATTTATAACTATAATTAAGTCCCAGAGACATCTTAATATAAATTAAAAGAATTCATCTAAAATTAGAAAAATTCATAGAATGTACCAAACCTTTTCCAGGAATTCTCAAACTTCAACACTAGGCGGAGACATCTTAATATAAATTAAAAGAATTCATCTAGAATTAGAAAAATTCATAGAATGTACCAAACCTTTTCCAGGAATTCTCAAACTTCAACACTAGGTGGAGACATCTTAATATAAATTAAAAGAATTCATCTAAAATTAGAAAAATTCATAGAATGTACCAAACCTTTTCCAGGAATTCTCAAACTTCAACACTAGGTACAACAATGTTTACATATGCTTCTCTTCGAAAACCTTACAAATTAAAGTTTTATAACATGTTTAAAAAATCACACAAAGTTTGCTGGAAAAAAATTATGAAAATCACAAACAATTAGGAATAATGAACCATGCACCAGGAAAATAATAATAGGAAAAGTCGAATGCATATGCACCAAAATGTCTTGCACTGTTCAATACCATCTTTTCCTACTATTCCCCACCTTCGTCATATGAGTTATATAAAGGCAATCTTGAAGGTAATGATCCATCAACTTAGTTTATTTATGAGACACAAAGAACTTATCCTAGAAGCAGAAGAAATGAACCTTCACAAGAATTTGTGATGAGCTGATGCTTTTCATTATTTATGGCTGTTTCATGAGTTACATTTGAGGTAATTGATAATATTTTTGTATGATTTTAATTCATTTTAGATGAATTAAGTACTTATATATTTGATGGATGCAATTTTAAAATACAAATTAATCCACTTAAATTGATATTTTAATATTGAAGGGCAAAGTATTAATTTGAAGAAGAGAAGGAGAAAAGGAAGCAGCACAGTTGGCGGCAAAAAAATGAAAAATAAAAGACAAAAGAAAAAAACAGAAGAAGACGTGAATCTAGATTAGGACTATAAAGGAGCTCGAATGAACCGAACTCTTAAAGTTTCAAGCTCGGTTCATTTGGATCCGAGTTCGCCCATTTATAACTCAGATTAGTTTTGTGTATGAGATTGTTTGTTTTGAGTGTTCCAAAGGTTCATGAACAATAATTTTTTTATTTTTTATTATTTTATTTAGAGAAAACCACTATAATTATTCTTAAACTTTTTTTTAGTTTTTGACATTGTCCATAAACTTTTTAAAACTTTTTTTTACAATTTTTTTAGATTGTCTATAATTTTTTTTATCTTTTCATATTCATAAACTATTTTTGTGATACCCAATCTGCAAATCTTAACACTATAGCAGAATCCGATCAAACAAAATCATGCTCCTTTCACGTGACATCATTCTAAAGGATATTTATTACTATTTAATACTCTCTCTAGCTCCAACAGTCCAATCCACTCCAAAGCAGGTCAAACATAACTTGACTTTAAACCCAACTCGGTGCCCACTTTTTAATTCACAACATAGTTCAAATTCCCACTATCTCCCAAATTTCTCAATTTTCGTTCACCATACTAACGCCTTAAACCAAATTAAAGCATCCATTCATCAAAGGAAGAGATTTCCACTTATAATCTGAGCTGATAGTTTGATTTGGGGGATGAAAAAGATGAAGATTCTAAAGAGTGAGAGGCGCGACGATGAGTTGAGATATAGTCAGTTTTCTTTACCATTTGAAACCCTAAAAGCATTGACTTTTCTAGCAAAGGATCTTATAAGGGAAATACTATTGTGATATATCATATTTGTGCTTAATGAAATGATCATTTTGACCTTGAATTTTTGTTGAATTTTGATGTTTCATCACTCTTCCCTTGCTTTAGGTGAGTTTATTGAAGATTTGGAGTACAATGAAGCAATGAAGGAGATTCTACACACTTAAAATGAAAAAAGAAGAAAAAAAACCTCTCTAAGTAGAATAGAGCATTTTTAAGTAGGATTTTGACCTCCTTAAAGATTTCAAACATAGAAGTGACCTTCTTGACAATTGTAGAGGACATTATGAAGTTTTCAAAATGGTAAAATTAATGTCAATACAAACTCATTTGGCCTCCCTAGTTATGGTGCAAAATTAGTGTCTCTGGATGAGATTTAAGTTTTGACAGTGTCTGGTAAAATGACCAAGTTCTCAGAATGGTAAAATTAATGTCAATACAAGCTCATTTGGCCTCCCTAGTTATGGTGCAAAATTTGTGTCTCTTGATGAGATTTTAATTTTGACAGTGTCTAGTAAAATGACCATGTCTTGAGTTATAGACATTGAATTGCATTTATTCCTATAAATTTCATAAAAAATCAAGACCTATATTGTCCGATTTTGTCCTATTTGTTCACCATGAAGTCAAACAATTGTCACAATCACAGAATAGAGCAAAATATAGCATCACTGTAGCAAAATTGAGTTGAGGCGCCACCTCTTGGACCACTCTAGGCGGTGCCGTTTGGGCCACAACATCTTTATACTTTTTTCCTCTCCATTTTAGGAGATATATATAGAGCTTTTAAGGGCAAAAAGAGGAGGGTGGTAAGGGTTTGGAGCTGTCTGAGAAAGGGAGAGTTTTGAGAGAAAAATCTCATCCCAAATCCTCATTCTTTGCTTGAGAAATCAAGAGAGGAGGTGGAATCTTTGAAGAAGAAGCAACTAATCTTGAAGATTCAAGTTCAAGAACTCAACTTTTTCACAACTAAATTGAAGAACTCCAAGATTTGAAGAAGAGAAGATTTGAAGACATGAGAATGAGTAATTCTTCCTCTCTCTTTGTTGCTTTATGTTCTTTGATTTGTAATATGATGATGAGCTAAACATTTGAATACTTGGATGGTTATGAACCCTAGTTATTATCTATGTGAATGAATTTACTTCTTTGGTTGATTGAGCTCCAATTTCTTATGTATTGTTTGTGGATTTGATTACTCGAATAAACTATTGTTGGTTGATTAATGAGTTAGTTTTTTCACTTGGAATTAAGAAAGGAAGGGTGGAATAGACCATACACAAATGATGGGGATGATTTAGGTAACTAGAGATAGGGGCTTCAATATCTTCTTGGTAATTAGATAAATCAAATTGGAGATTTACTAATCCAAATGCATTCTTAAGTTAAATTAATTAGAAAGAGATTTCAACTAATTAATCTAAGGATAGAGGACTTTCATCTAGAGATAAAGTGAGCCCTAATATAGGAATTTCACCAAACAAACGAAGGGAAAGATACTCAACCAAGAGATTTTTCTATCACTAGGTAATTGTAGGAGATTTTCCACTCAAGTATTGTTTTCTTAATTGAAGTCCCTCTTGAAGCAAGATTAGTTAAGTTAGTTTTAATTAGTGAAGTTAGATTACTATTCCTAGTAGTTATTTCAATCACATCCATAATTGAATTGGTAGACTAAACAATAGAGCAAAAAACTGAGTAATGGTACTTGATCATCCCCGATGATAAGACTTTTTAAGTACTTGCCATTATACTAATCATAATGATAGGTGTTCTTGCCTTGTATTTGTGTGCAAGTTATTACAAATTGTGATAGAATATAGTATAAGGGTACGGGAGAACACATCAACATGCACCTATAGATCTTCTTACTTAAGCCAAAAATATACTGCATTTTCTTCAGTCCAGTCACTTGATAGAGGTTTCCACAGCTTGCTGTCAATTACATTTTATCTAAAAGCTCTCTGAATTTTGGGCACAACTGCATATCGTGTTTCTTTAGCATCCAGCTCCTTCTATTCTCTATGCTTCCCATTACCATCATTCTAATTGTCTCTAGCATGGTTATTATAGGTCGATCTTTGATTTCCAATATATATGAGTTAAAAGACTTACATAACTTATTACAGAGCATAACATACTTTGTGTAAGCTGAAAAGAAAGCCCTAAACCAATTCTTTGGGTTTGGGCCACTAGCAAGCCATCTATGTGCATTCCTATCATAGTCTTCTTCTTCTTTCATAGCTACTACAAATAATTGTTCATTGCTACACCTTGCAATCTTGCATATTAGGTCGTTTAAGGCTTTACCTCTATGCAACTTCTTGAAGTTGCAATACATATGCTGAACACAATAGCTATGATCACAATTTAGCAAATTTTCTAAGTCAAGTCCCTATATACATAATTGAAAATAGCATGGTTAGAAGATACCTAAAGAAATTAGAAAATGAAAAGAAGTGAATGTCTCTACCTTCTGCCTATCAAAGATGAATGTATATGCTAATCCCTGATTTGGAATCTCCAAGTCCTTTACCAGTAACTCAAAGAACCACTTCTGTTGCTCTTGTGCTTCCTTGTCAACCAATGCATAGGCTATGAGCCACCACCCATTATTGACATCAATTCTTACTGCACATAGTAATTGCCCCTTGTATAACCCTTTGGTATGATAGCCATCAACTCCAATAAGATGCCTACAACATGACATGAATCATCTTTTCAGTGGTCCTAAACACACATACATTCTCATGAACCTAGGCTATCCACCCGCTTCCCTAAAGGGTTCATGAACTATCTCAACAGAGGTACCAATGTGTGTCCTCTTCAATTCTGTTGCATATCTCCACACTATTATATATTGTTTTCATTTGGACCATAAATTATTTCTCTGGTGATTCTTCTAGCAGTGTATGCCTTGTACTTGTTTATCTCAGCCTTGTACTTTTCATCAATGCATTGTCTAATAGCAGCAACATGGATTTTGTTGTGGAACCTAACACTTTCCAAGAATCTCTCAGCTATCCATCTAGTAGTGACAAACTTGCTTTGCCACTCATGAGAGCAATTGATGTGCTTCAAGCTCGTTGGCTTTATCACTAAACCTTTGCATTTGGTTGCCTTCTCAACGGAAGCAAAGACAAACCAGCCACAAGACTAAGTTTTGCAAGTTGCTTTTACTCTTTCCTTTTCATTTGGCCTCAACTTGTTGGCCTTTCCCTTATTAATCAAATAGTTTTCGACCACTTCTCTAAACTCAAGTGCATCTTTAAAATATAGCTCTACCTCAAGTTGAGGTCTCATCATGTTCCTCTCAGTGTTGACGTATTTGTACATGCCTCTAAATTGCTCACTTTTATAATCTAAACCATTAGATTTTCCATGACATCTTTTGGCAGTGCATCTTGTATTTCTTGCATTGTCACTTGACCAGCTGCACCATCTTTCTGTCATGTAGTACTCCCTTTAGTAGTGGTATCTCTTTCCTCTGACATATCACTTGATATTTCTGCAGCAAATCCTCATTAACCAATTCCTCATCCATGCTGTGATGCCCCAAGAAGATCTCATATAGGATAATTATGAAACTTATGATTTGTATATAAGTATGGGCCTAAGTATCTATTGTCAACGTGGGATATCTATTTTGGCAAAGCAAGGATGATTGCTGAATAGTTGGTTGTGGGTGTTGCCAGGCCCATGAGTCACGCACTCTAGCCCATGGCAGTGGGGCGTGATATTATGGTATTAGAGCAGTTACCAGATATGTGATAACTAAGTGCTACACCATACACGGTGGGAGTCACCTCTAGAATCTCACACCTTAGTTTGATCCTATGATCCTAATGGCAGAGGAAGGACGGTTGCCAAGTAGTTGGTTGTGGATGCTGCTAGGCCCATGAGTTGAGCACTCTGGCCTGTGGGCGTAGGTGTGATACATGCAATACGAATCATCATCACTGAATTTTTCTATCTCATAATTCTTATCGAAACTGCCATCAAATTCTAAAGATTCTTACTCTAATATCCGAGTTTGATGGCCATCGACATGGTCACTTGTTTCCATTCCCACTCTCTCCCCTTCCTTCTCCCTCACAGCTCCTTGAGCAGTATCTTGGTGATGTAAAAAGCTGTCCCATATTTTTTCATTTACTACAATGCCCTCTACATCTACCTATTAGAAACCAAAAGTTTATCTACCATTGACATTAACCCTTCTTTCTCTCTCTCTCTTAAATTTTCAGCCTCAAGAACATCGTTATTAACACATTTGCCACACCATCAGCTTCTTCCTCAATATTACTTAATGGTTGACTTGGCTAAATACGTTCTAACATATTAACAGAAATTTGGCTTACAGTAACAAGTTCAGCACCTTGCATCGCTGTACTTCTATCATAAGTTTGAGATCCATGATAATTGGAAAAATCATCATGAGTATAAGCTTTATATGTGTTTTCATCTTCGATTTTCTCAATCACAACAGAACATTTTCTTTACTTACTCTTAAACTCTGGAAGTTTGCATCAACAATTCGATTATCTCCTCTATTTTCCTAAAATCAACATAGAATTCAATGATCCTGACCCTCTCTATAAAAGTACATATCATGCGAACTTTGTTATCACCTTGTATTAAAACTAATCCATCCTTTATATCCCCCAAAGGCTTCAAATAGTAATATAACATTGGTTGACTTTTGTAACCCAACTATGTTAACATAGTATCAATTTCATACATTGGCATCCTATCTACACTGTAGAAATTAACATCGTCTACTTCACCATCTTCATACCATCTATATTCCCTTCGAGTAAAGTATCCACCATAGTGTACTTTTATAATAAAATACTCACAATTTTCTTCTATAAGTACATGTATAAGATGTCAATACAAAGACAATAATAAATTTTAAGATACGACTAACAATTACATTTCAAAGTTAATTAAACATACTTAACAAAAATTTTCACCAAAGAAGTTTCATAATAGAAACCCATAAAGCTCGCAATACTTCAATAAAAATGAAATGTTGGAATAGAAAAGGCATGAAAAACCCATACAAGTTCACAGCTTTGAACAAAAGGAAGGAATCCATGAATAGTGAAGGCACAGAAAACTTGTTTTCAAATTTCAGTGCAAATGAAGATAGAACCCAGGAAAAAAAACACTTTAGGAACATTGAAATCTAAACGGTAAGAATTTGTGATACTTATAATTAGGGCTGTCAATGGGTCAGATTATTACCCAGCTTGGCCTGGACCCGACTCGATAAGTCCAGATACGGTACAATATATATACCCATCTTCTAAACGGGTATGGGTACGGTACGAAAAGTTTCTGATCCGATAGACCTAAGACCCGAATAAATTTTTAATAATAAATATTTTATATATTTATTTTTTTGAGTTGAAGATATTAAGTTTGTTATTTTAGTTTGATTAATAAGTATATTTAAGAATTGTGCTTGAGGATATCAAACTTGTTATTTTATTGAATTTATGGCATAATATTTGAATTGCACTTTATATTTATTACAATTTTTTATTTTTTAATTATAATTGGATCTACTCGGACCCGAACCAAGACACTATAAGGTAGGATCCAGATCCATTCCATTCAGACCCAGAGGGTAATAGGGTCGGGTCCGGGGTCATGAATAGTAAATCAGGTCAGAGTGTAGGACAGGGTGTCCCGGAGCCGTTACACCCCAACTTATGGTATATCACATATAGGTCTAGATATCTATCTCTGCTTCTAATAATCCAACTTATCTCGCTCCCATCAAAAAAGATTTCCAACCTTGCTGAAGCTTCAATGTAAGAGTGCAGATTTTAAATGTTAAAACTGTGGAGAAACTACAATGGTTAAAAAAAATTTCTTCAACCCAAGGAGCAAAAGATGAAGAATTTGAATCAGTTAATTGGAAGATGTTGGAAAGACTTAAGGGCAAAAGATAATCGGACAAAAATAGCCCCAGTAATGGTTACATGGATATCGTGTGATAGACGACGATTGAGATTTAAAAGTCATGTGGAACAAAAAGGTTACCGTCAGTCATGATTTAAAGTTTGACCATCAAAACCATATGTTTTTTAGTTGAAGTACTAAAATCGATAATTTGGCAAAGTTCGAGTGTCTGTGGTACTTTTTGTCCAAGAGAGAAATTGCATAGGAAATTCAAAGCCCCACTTGTACTCAATAGTTGAATGGGTTGTTTCCAACTTCAAATCTAATTGGAATTACTAATTCCAATTGGACATGAGGGTGAAAACTGCGGCTTGACACTTGTACACATAGTCTTTTATGAGGCAAAAAAAAAAAAAAAAAGGTACGTGACCAAAAGGATACAGAGAGCTAAGACTGAAGTGCGAGATTGAAAGAACACTTTATCAGACTTTTTTAGCCTTTATTTTTATATATTCTTTTAGGATACAATTATATATAAATTTTTTGACTATATACAATCGAAAAACTAATAATTATTTTAAGGATAAGCTCTCCCCCCTCTCTCTCTCTCATTCTAAACTGCAAATTCAACGAACAACATAATGATTAATGATTTTACAAAGAATTCTCTCAATTTCGAACTAAAAACTTCTAAAATTATTAATGTTAAGAACAATTTTTAAATTTTTTTAAAAATTAGGTGAGTTCCGCCCTTACATGACTCAACTCCACATGGAGTTCTGCTTGTGTGAGCAGAACTAGACATGTCGTGGCAAAACTTACTCAATTTTCAAAGTCTTATAATTTTTTAAAATATTATTTTATTTTTTAAATGTTATTAATTAAAATGCTAAGTTAAAGTTACAGTAATTGCATTATTCATTCATCAGTAACTAGGGGTGTTCATTATTTAGTGCAATCAGAAAAACCGAACCGAGCCGGACCAAAATATACATTTCGGTTTGGTTTTTTGGATTTTTAGTTCGGTTCGGTTCGGTTTTTTGAGTTAAAAATAAATTGGGTTCTATTTTTATTTTTATTCTCTAACCAAAAAACTGAATTTAAAAAAATTATATATGAACGCATTTTTGTAATGCGTTCTTTAAAAAAATATTAATTTTTAAAAATAAAATTATCTCAAGAACGCATTATCGAAATGCATTCTTTTCTCTTTTCTTCAATTTTGGTTTTAACCGAATTGAAATAATTTGATTCGGTTCTTTTGAAAAATTTGATTCTGTTCAATTTTGTAAATTTTCAAATAAAATCGAACCGAAAATTAAATTATCCCACTGAAACCAGACCGAAAACCGAATGAACACCCCTATCAGTAACATTGAAATTTTGAATCTCACAACTATTAACAACACTTATTCAAAAAACTCAATATATGAATTACAGAAGCAAGAACAAGGCCATCATTCTATTTATATTTTTCAATTACACCTTTTAATAATCATAGACTAAAATTGTCTAATTATATAAGTTATTTAATTAATAATATTTAACAAATAATAGTTTTTTAAAAAATTTTTGACGAGTTTCGCCAATACATGGTAGAACAATGAGAGAGAGAGAGAGAATTAATTAGTTTTTTTACTGTATATAATTTTTTTAAAAAATTGTGTATAAAAATATGCTCTTTTGTCTCTTTTACGTTAGTAAAATTTATGACTTCTGGTATTATAATCATGTCAAATAAATATTTTTTTATTAAAATCTTCGATGAAGGCCAAAACTTTTATACATTTGACTAATTTAAATTTAAAATTATTTATTTTATCTTAATTTTAGTTAATTGTTATTATTGTTCTTAATTCTTACAATTTTCTAACCAATTATTGTACAACTTCAAATTTATTTTGGGGATTGAAAGTACTAGGTAAAGCTGATTTGAGATTAATTTGATTTCTTTGTCTATTTGTAATGAATAAGAAATAAAAGTTTGGAAATTCTATGAAGGTGTATGTGACTTTCATATTTAAAACTACATAGAAACACTATTGATTTATTGATTAAAGTTTATGAACTTTTCACCAAGAAATTGGATCTATTTTATAATTGAAAATTCTACTACTAAGCAAATTAAGAATTAATTTAAGAGGAATGAATCATTTTTCATTAGAGAAGTAAGTTGGATTTGGAGTGTATTAATCTATTTGCTACCATTTATTTCTATTGATCTTAATAAATATAATTTCCATGTTTTATTTCTATTTTTTATTCGTAATTAGTTTTTAAGCAAAATCACTTTATTTTAGTTTAAGTTACGTTATTAGTAAAAGAATTATGAAGTTAGATAGTAATCTTTATTGGGACGACTCGTATCTACTTGTTTGCTATTTGTACAAATGCAAATTTTACATCAATTTGTATACCAATTTTTGTGGAACCAACATCTTCTCTTACAAACAATTTAATTTTTACAAAACTTAAGACAAAAATTTCAAAACCAAACCCCATCCAATCACACCATCTTCATTATTTTTTTTTATCATAGTACTAAATTATATTTTTGACTTTCGCGTAAATACCACACTGATAAAATATTTCCACCAAAACAGGGTCGAGATAACACACTAAAATAAATATATAATGCCCTTATATAAACCACACAAGACGTGATCACCATACACTCGTTATAGGTCCAAGCATAATGACAATCTAACCCATCAAGACTACTATAACTTATAACAAAACTAGGGATCCTGAAAGTTACAGAGCGGAAAATTTAGGAAAAGCGGATTCGCCACCTTGATATAATCTCCATGAACATCAGTGAAGGTGAAATTACTTGGAGCAAATTTTCAGTTCTCTAAGGACAGCTTGAGCACTGCTTTCAGCCCATTTTGCCATTCCTGCAAATTCTGGATTTTGCAATATGACATTACTAGTGCACTTCAACTTCATGGTGGATCCGATGAAGGATAAATAGGCAACAACATCCACAATGGCATCGGAAAATTTGTTTCTAGAAACATCAGTTTTGGCTTTCTCTATGGAAGAAATGGCAGCATGATATGCCTGGAAGCATCTCATCAGACATTCCTTGTCCGATTGCCCGAAGGATTTGTCCTGCAAACGGTTCTCAATTTTTTCGTTGAGAAAACCTTTAGTTTTTTCAGTTGTGCCGATCAATTGAGATTTAATGGACTCTGCTTGACATTCGGGTGCTTCGGGAGAAGATACCGGCGATACCGTCGGCATTGCCTTCTGTGCTTCTGGAGGATTTGCAATGGTTGTTGCTTCACCTATGACCATTGAGGGAATGGAAACCAAGATGACAGTTAAGACAACCCAATATTTTGGGGCCATTTTTGTTTTCAAGGGAGAAGCAGAAAAAGAAAAAGACAATAATATGGTCAAAAGCAGGGTAATTAATGGATAATAAATATTGTAGAGGCTATTTATACAAGTTACAAAAGGAACATTGCTCTTAGCTTACTTGTGTTTGTGAGAAACTCATGGATTTCAAAGTAATTTATGAGGATATTACATGAAGTAAATCAACTTTTTACGGGTGTACATCAATCTAGTAACGATAATTATGTCTTGATGACTTTGACTGTGGAGAGAATAATAAATTTACTTTGTCAATTGAATAACACAAAGTTAAATTTGTCATCCGGGATTTTCTATAAGTATCCTACTTTTAGTTCAAAGTTCATTTGTTTCCCATTGAATAATAGTAAAAATTAATTAGATATCCAGCAAAGCAAAACTATTCCAACGGAAAATGATATTCTCACCCCCTATTCTAACATATTTTCGTTCCCCTTCCTTTCTCATATGGACAGAAAGACTTAGACACATTTACTGGTAACATCAACTAATCTCTCGCATTATCAATAGACTCAATTACCCTTATTTTCTCAATGACATTGGCATTTGCATTTGCATTTTTATAATAAGAAAATTGGTTCCCCTAACCATTATAATAAATAATTATAATAGTAGCTAATTATTTACATAAAAGCTTTATAGTCACATGACTTTTTATGTATTTAAAGGTTTTTGAGAAGAAGTTATAAAATTTTTTAATCCCATCTCTTCAATTTAAAGATTTTACAGTCTCGTCTTTCGCTTAGAAAAATTAAATAAATAAATAATAATAAATATAATTAGAAGTTTATTATATACACATTGTGATTCTTTTTATTTTCATTTTATAAAGTGGAAAATTTAGTCTATGAATAATTTTGTAGGCGTAACTAATTTTACGGCTATGAGTGTTAAAATTCTTTTATTTATAAAGAAAAGAAAGGAGAGTGAAAAAAGGATAAAATGTGATTGAGTATTTGTAATAACACTCTGAAAGGGATGAAGAGTGGAAAGGAAAAAACAAATAATTAGTTAACCTATATCAGAAGAAATTGAATAGATAAATGATTAACTCAATTTGATCCATTCCTTAAACTTGACCCGTTATGAATATGTTTTACCCTCTCAAATGATTGGAGTGATTGTCACAGGGTTATTTAATATATGCATTAGAGGAAAAGGTATGTGGTGTTTCCAAAAAAATAAATAAATAAAAAAGGAAAGGGTATGTGAATTCAAAATTAACAACTAGAGGTGCTGAATCAAATTTCTTTTATTTTCTTTTTTGGTCTACGTACATAGGCATCAGTGAAGAAAGAAAAGAAAAGGAAAAGATGAAAATTTAGATGAGTTACCATCGTCTCTGTGATCTCACAAAGGATAGGAATTAGGAACCACACGTAAAAACCCAAATGGACTCTTTTTGTCATCTTCAGAACATTGTTGAAATTGTCAAGACCATTTGAGGTTTGAAGAAATGGTTATTTTCACCCTTGAAAATGAGTAAAGGAGATGATCACTGCCCTTAAATCATCGCCCTTTTGACAATTTAAACGAGTCAATAAATTAGCACAACTATGCAATTCATGATATAAAATCTTTTGAGATCAAATCCTTAGTTTCACAAGATGAATTTATGGGCAGCTTTGAAATAATGCAACAAGCTACTTAGTAACTCGAAAATTTTGACATTGCTGAAACATGAAAAATACATACTTATATATATATATATATATATATATATATATATATATTACCAAAACACTTTTACTCTCTCTCCTCCTCTAAACCTTCCAAGTCCTTGATTTTATTTTCTAGAGTTTTTTAATTTTTAATTAAAACAATTTTTCCACCTTTTAACTCTAATTCCAACTCTAATACTATACAAACTCTTCTATTACTAAAAAAACCAAAGCCCACTTTCAACTCTAATACTATACAAATTATTTTATTACTATTGTAATTTGAAATGTATTTTTTAATTTAAATCAAATTCTTAATAATTTTTTTACTATCTTCACATAACTTCATCTACTGTCACTTTCTCCACAAACTTTTTCTTTCTTCACAAATTTTTCCTCATAAGGTTTTTTATCGTCAATCATCTTTTTTCAAATTAAAAGATAATATTTTAAATTTATTTTTTTATACATGTTACTTTATTCTCTTCATTTTTCTCTTTCACTTTAATATTTGACATCTAAATTTAATAAATAGTATTATAGATTTAATTTTCTATTTTTGTTCTTGAAGAAATAATTTATTTTTTCTTGAGAAGCTTATCAATACTCATTGTATCTCTTATTGTTCAAAAGATTTTATGAATTAATTTTTTTAGAAAATATTTTATTTTCTTTAATTTATTAAGAACTTCTTTGTGTACAAGTAAGATGTTTATGAATTTATTTATTTTTAGAGAAGAGTTTTTTTTTTGTTAAGAATCTTTTGGGATAGAGACCAAAATGGAAAGACTATCCCATACTTCTTCCTTTAAAATGGAGAAAAATGTATGAGTGTTATACACATTATAAGCATAAGGCATATTTAGGATATTTTAATTTTTCATAAGTATTTTATCTTTATTATTTTTAAATTTTAAAATATGTTTTAGAGGCTTCTTGAGTTAAATCCTGTAATTCCTTTTAGTTTATTTTTTCTTCTTCAATATGAGTCTGTGTAATTTATTGAAACTTTTTTAATTTTCTTATTATCAACAAGTCTTCAAGTTGTACACGACTTTCATATGTAGTTATTCATTTGCTCCATTTTTGTCAGCTTCTTTTACTTTTTAGTTTTATTTTTAGTATCATTAATATTTTTTCCTTTTACATTTTTCATGCATTTTCTTTTTTTATTTTGATCGAATGATAGAATATATTTTATATTTTTAGTTATTTTAATAGAAAATTATTGATTTTTTGTTTTATTTAATAGATTTTAAAGATTCAATTTTTCTTTTTTCGTTTGTTTGAATGACAGACTTTAGGAATATTTAACTGTTTAGTTCTTAGTATATATTACACCAATTTGATTAATATCTATTACTATCTAATTTGATCCTTTATTTGCTAAGTTTTAAGGATAAAAGTGTCTAATTTACTATTAAAACATTCCACACCATAATATGCATAATTTTGCAGTACATTAGACATGAAATGTAATAATTGATAGGTTTTATTTTTTTATTTTTATCTTTTTACCAAGGGAATATAAAAGAAAGAAACGATTTTGTAAAATATATGAACACTATAGTTTTTTTGTGATGGATCAAGAACACGATTCTTTTGAAAAAAAGTTGAATAATTACCGAGAATATTTTTATTTTGAAAATCTTTCTTTGAGGTTTTTAATTATAAAATACTAACTTTTATTTTTTATGTTATTTATTTTTTATGAATGGAGAGAGACAAGTAAGGGGAGAAGAATTTTAATATTCACAATGATTTTATTACAAATATGTTCTATTTTTTTAAAGAGTAAAAAAATAATTAAATGATAAATAATTCTCTTTTTCTCTTACACATAATGGGGGTAGAGGTGAATATGATAGAATAATTGAAAGACCAAATCATAAAATTAATTTACTTTAAATATATAGAAAAAAGTATAACTTACAATGTATTTTTTCATTTTTTTTTTCATCTTAATTACTTATGATTAATCATTAGTACATAATTTTTAAATTAAATACATAAATTTGCTTCATATTTTTTTGTAATATTCTCTAATAACTATTTATATAATAACACATATGAATTTATCTTTATGGTACTTTTTAAAAAGAAAAATTAACTCTGTCACTGAAAAAAGACATACTCATGGTCGTGCTATTACATGTATTTTTTAGTGATATTTAGAACAAATTTCTCTTTTTAAAAATCTATTCTCATTATACACTTATTTTTTTAAGAAGTAATGTATATCCCGTGCAAAAGTATTTTGGAGGAGGAGAGAGAGTAAAAGTTACTCATAGTCTTACTATTAAATGTATTTTTTAGTGATATTTAGAACAAATTTCTCTTTTTAAAAATCTATTCTCATTATATACTTATTTTTTAAAAAAAATAATGTATATCCCATGCAAAAGTATTTTAGAGGATGAGAGAGAGTAAAAGTGTTTTATTAATGTAAAATTTTTATTAATGTATTTCAATATCTATAAATTTATAAAAGTATTTTGGAGGAGGAGAGAGAGTAAAAGTTACTCATAGTCTTGCTATTAAATGTATTTTTTAGTGATATTTAGAACAAATTTCTCTTTTTTAAAATCTATTCTCATTATATACTTATTTTTTTAAAAAATAATGTATATCCCATGCAAAAGTATTTTAGAGGATGAGAGAGAGTAAAAGTGTTTTATTAATGTAAAAGTTTTATTAATCTATTTCAATATCTATAAATTTATTAAAATTTATTTACATGTTAAAATAGCATGACAGTTGTTAGACTTACTCTATGGGGAGAATTTGCCTGTAATAAGGGGGAGCAACTATCAGTTGTAGTAAATGAAAACACAATTCTATTGACATGTGAGATCATAGTGAAAAATTATCAAGGTATATTACTTAATTTAATTTGATTATTATCTTAAAAAATTATTCATGTTATACTAACTGTTGCATACAAGTCTATCACTTTGTACAAATAAATCAAGTAGGTTATATATTAATCGCAATTTAAAATTTGCTAATATTATTAGACGATGGTAAGTTTATATGTATAGATTCATTCATCATACTTTACTTTTTCCCTTTACGTATGTTTTTTTTTTTTTTGCATTTGTGTATGATGAAAATTGTTATGCAAAGATACTTGCAGCTTGGATGAATAGAGTTTATTTTTCTACTACACAATTGTTATTGATCTCGAATGCTAAAAGAATATGGATATCAGATTATCAAGCACTATCACAGGTAATAAATTGTTGCAAATGAACAAGATAATTAAATATAACTTTTAATTGTTGTTCTTTTTTTTTTTTCCAGGAAAGGTACTTTTGCATAGTTACTTATATAAATAGCATAGATATTGAAAATTTGTTGTATGAGTCTTGCAACAATTGTGGTAGTGTAACATAGTGTGTTTATGGAGAGCAAGTGTGTATTGAATGCAACGATACAGTTGAAACAATATCAATATAACTAACTACTACAATATAGATAAGTTATTTTGTTACATTTTACTAATTGCGCTCCTTTTAAAAAATTTGAAGATATCAATTTTTCGTTCAATTGAATGATTTTACTGGAAGTATGCATACCTTTCTAAAAGACAAACATGTAGAGTTTGTTCTTTGTTGTCCAGCGAATTATTTATGAGATCCACAATCAAAGGTATTTATCTATATAGATGTATATATATATCTCTCAATATATAATTTATCAATTATAATATTTAATTATAAATTCTACACAACATATGTATCATTGAGAGATTTTCATTTACATGACATTCAGGAAAATGGACACAAGTTAGCAGAAGACCATGTAAATTTTTGCATAGGCTTGAATTTATATTGGTGATGCGTGCATCTATATTCAAGAAAGATAAAAATCTTTCGCTCTTAGTAACTTTTGTCATTAAAGTAAATTGGTGTGAAGAGTGTTTACACCTTCAAAAATGTGCAAAATTTCTTAATACATTCAATTAGGTAATGTTATATTAAATTAAGATGCTAAACAATTTGCTATACTTATAATTTCTTAAATATATAACTAATGAAAATATTTTTTACTAATTTTGCAAATAGTGATCTCTTTATTAAGACATTAGAAGAGTTATTGAACAAGTACTTCAACATCCTATCAGGTTTAACTTGTTTAATTATATATATACATCTTATGAACATTCGACATTCTAATTATTTATTTTATATTTTATTATTTATTATTAAAATAATTTGTGTAATAATTTTTTATTATAAATTGTTTCTCCGTGCATAGCACGGGTTTTTTTGCTAGTATATATATATAAGTGAACTGGAAGGGTAAATAGTGATCTTGAACCTTGACTAAGATGTTGCAAGTGTTTGAATACAATACAATGTCAAAGTGTTCGCTGGCCTATCGTTTGGAGTTTAATTCCTAAGGTACCAGCTTAAATCTTGCATGTGATTAAAAAAAAAAACAAAAAAGTGTGCCTTCTCCGGGAAGGAGTAGTAACATAAAGCGAATAGAATTAATGTAGTTTCGAAATTTAAAGCTGTTAAATGTAATAATTCGATTATATTTAAATTTTTGTTCAATTTCACACATTCTCTTACTAAAACCAAGGTAGGTTTTTGAGATTTTGAACTTGTGGAGGTAAAACAACAACATGAATGACAATTTAAAACAAAAAAAAAATGATAATTTTTAAATAAAATCTTGCAAATGAACTTCTAAAGATCGTTTATTTTTACTTTCCGGTAAACTCTTCAAATATTTTATAGAAGTAGAAAACCATATTCGACTGTGGGGACAAGTCCCGAAAATACTTACAGAAGATACAAAGAACATCGTGGGAAAAAAAAAACGTAAAATTAAGGGTTACAATTACATTGTAATGGCTAAAGTCCAAATTGTCTAACCTTTACCATTGTAATGGCTCTTCTCGTAATCATAATTTTTCAAGGAACTATAAAACTCCATCAGAAGACTTATTGAAATCAAGAATCAAAACTTCAAATTCTATCAAAATACATCAGGGTGGAACCGGTGAGCTATTGGTTTGCATTCCTGCGACTGCTGCAGATGCATGGCCAACGCATAATTCTTCAGCTCAAGACTTCTCAGTTGCTCTTCTTGTTGAGCCACCAATTGCCTCAACTGCTCCGGCTCTCGTCCTCCTTCTGCCGCTCGTGCTGGATACTCACGGCCTTCTTGAGAATCGTATTCTCTCTGTCCTTTTCTTGAATCTTCTCCTTCAGCGCCACGTTCCCCTGGAGGAGACTTTGAGTTCCATTATGATCTTCAGCACCAGCAACGGTACTGCGTGTCCAGAGAGATTGCTCGAAGCTTAACAAAACTCCGAAAGCGCGAGCTTTCGCATCGTCCAGACTGGTAGACATTGTCATCTCCTTCACGAACAATTCAGCCCACGTGGTGCGATCGGATAGGGGTTTTTCTTTCTCAGTCGGGGGGAAAGAAGTTCTTGGCGACCATGGCGAGAATCCCTCCGGAGAAACGTAGGATGCACATCGGAGCCGCTTGGTTAGAGGCGGCGAAACTGGTGATGGTGAGGGTTGGTCTTCGACCGACCTCTTCCGACAACAAACGGACATTGTTTTTGCAGGAATTAGGATTCAGAAACTGCGGAATTGTGCAGCCTTTGGCCTTCTTATGACCGTGTATTCCATGCATAAATCAAATTCTAGCAGAATATGGAAACCAAGTCTGGAGTAATTTCCAAAGTACAGTAGGTTATGAATAACAAGGATTTACCTGTTTGCTTAGTGATTAACAGTATATATTATTGGATTTGGAGCCGTTGGTATTGACGCAATTAAGATAGGGTGCGGTATAAAGGACATGGACTACTTCCTTCTTCTGCTTCGAATCACTAACTACCCTGTGTTCAGTGCAAAGTCGATAAATCAAGAGTAGAGCTACATTTAAACAGAAACGTATTAATTATCATTGGTTCTAACTTGGTGCATGGGGGGGTTGATTTTTTTCATGAAATTCAATTCAAAATTCATTTGTATTCAACTCATTTTATTTTACAGAATATGGAATATTGTTTTGTGCAGTTTGAATACAGCTCTAGAAGTATGTTTAGAAGGTTCAGAAGTATTTAACTGTACTCCTTTCACCTGCTAATACATGTTCTAAGTTTCAATAGCACATAGACTAAACAATCCTTAAATTCTAGGCAAATTTAATATTACATATATTACCCTTGTATCAATTTCCTAAAACATGAGCAAATATTGTCTACTGCATATTTTCCTCTCATGTTAATAAATATGACATTTTAGTGAACTAATAAAGAATAAGAGTAAGATGGAAAATTACTTATAAAGACATCTTTTAAATTACAAAACGAGAAGTAAAAAAAGTGGACAAGGGCTTATTTGATGACATCATGTAAACACCTTTACCTATGATGAGCATGGACCCGGGGCGGGGGGGGGGGTGGGGTTCTAGGCCTGGAGGAAGCATTAGATTTCTTTGGAGTGTTTTTCTTATTTCTTTTTTTTCCCTTCACTGTTATTTCTCTGTAGACATCGAATACCTCGTATCTTTAGAGAACAAGACACATTGCTGCTAATCAACAAAATAATGATCGAAAATGTGAACAACAGTAAAGAAATGCTTGATCATAAAGGGCAAGTAATTAAACAAAATAATATCTAAACTTGGAAGTCAATTGTATTCAGTTTGAATACAGCTTTAGTTAAATGTACGTTTATAAGGTAAATCCAGAGTATACCTAATTAATGATATTTTGTTGGAATGTTGGAATATGTTGCAATATTTCCAAAATGTGTACAAATTTGAAGTAGTTAGTTTCTTAACCTCTAAGCGTTTCCAATCTCATTAGGTTGATAACTTCTCAGAGTTGGCAATCTCATGGATTTGTAAGTACTTTCACCTATGATCAGCATAGACGGGAAAAAAAGCTTGGAAGAAGCATAGATTTCTTTAGGGTATTTAGGTTCTCATTTCCATTTTTTTTCTTTGTACTTTTTCCTTTGGCTAAGTTGTTTCCTTTATAGGGTTATTTTCTCGCAGAGAAAATAAGATATATTTTTTTGTAGAAAAAAAGATATACAGTTATTAAACAACGAAATAATAGTAAAAAATATGAATTAAGCAGAAGCTCAAATGTTTGACATAAAAAAAAATAGTGAACAACTTGATGGAATTTGATACTCATAAAGGATGAAATGCAGACTAATTTGCTGGCACACGATATTAGATGGTAATCTATTTTGTCATAATGACAAGCAATCATCTTTCTTGAAGCTTCCAAATGTACTAATCTCAAACTCATTCTTCTTGTGTATGTTTTTCCTTTGTTTGAACAATTAATCGCCAAAAAGTAGGAATTACAAGTTGAAAAACAATTAAATAATTACATGTTGTGTATATTTGTTGTCGTTTAAATAATTAATTCTTTCTGTATATTAATTTTATTTTAAATAGCTGTTGCCCTATATATTTTTATTTTTTGTTAATTATTTTTGTTTAAAAATTAATTTATTGTACCTTTTTTTCAAAAAGTTAACTCTAGATCTTGTGTCTCGGTATTAATAATTGACCTTAGACTTCAGAAAAATAAAAAAAAATTAACAGAATTCCACTCCTGATGTGTATTTCCACTTTTCGGTAAAGTCCCTGTTGCTCCACTTTTTCCAATCCCAGTGTAAATTTTGTTCACTGTTTTATATTCAATTATTTGTAATACCCATTTAGAAGAATAATGAGTAGAACTAATAATAATTTTTTATGTGTAGGACTGTCAATTGAACCTACTGAGTAGAGTTTTGCTAAGTCCGAGCTCTTATGATCCAAACGGATTGATGAGATTTTACGAAAGGGCAACATTTATTTGAATATCTTCAAATACTTTTGTGTTGCAAAGGAAAAAAATATTAAAAGTGGACAAAAATTTACCTTCAGAGAAATTGGCTTTAAATGCTACAAAAGAAATGATTTATTGCTGATTGTGGTATTAAAATTTATTTTTAACTTTTCATATCATTTACCATTGAATGATTTTCGTGTTTCTTTTTGTAATATTTAATAATATTTTTAATTTTTTATGTCACTAAATAATTTTCGTATCTCTTTTTATACTACTCCATACTAAATTTTTGTGTTTTAATAGTTGATAAATCTACAATAATTGTGATGTGTGCGTTGTAATTTATACCTTTTAAAAGTTTACAAAACTTTAAGGCTTGTCGTATGAAAAAACTCAAGTCCTTTGATTTGATGATTCAGTTTCCTAGTTTTTATTTTCATTTTCATTTATTTAAACCAAGTGGACCCCTCCCCCCAACCCCTTGGTTTTCAATATTCCTTTCTTGTTCTCCCCATGATTCATCTCTGTATAAATCACATACATGTATTTATAAAAGCATTTTGCTATGAATTAACTCAATAGTTCAATTAAGGCTAAAAATCACGCTTACTTAAGTTACAATTCAGCTGATATTTTATGGGTCTCTTCCATACTTTTTTGATGCATAAGCAAGAAGTATTATTGATTATATGACAGTTAAGCAACGTGTTGAGAAGGTATTGCACAAATTGGCCCACACCTCAGAAATAGAAAACCACAAGGAAAATCAAATAAATCAAAATTTATTTTTTAAAAAAAAAATTCGTGGGGTTTGCTTTCTGGATCAATTTTCAACTGAACAATCTTTAATGATCACCTGGGACTTGAATTTCAGATTAACAAATGATTTTATGACAACATCACTCTTTTCTGGTACTGATTTTAGTGCCTGAGTAAATTATTTTGCATGCATAAAAGTCCATTTGCTTTTTCTCAAGACAAGCATTCCCATTTCGAGAAAATTGGGCTTCTGTCTTTTCTCATACTGGAATCCTTTTTGCCTTTCTGATCATATCAAGAGGACATGTGTTTGAATCTCATATTTGGGGACCTCAAATAGCATTCTAACAGATGTTTAAAGGGAAATAACAATTTCAACAGTTTCCAATTTTAGACTATGCTCATTGATGCATTTCATGCACATAAAATAACATATTTATCCTAACATGACAATGTAGACATTGGGATAACTTATTACATTGTTGTACATACCATT
This sequence comes from Rauvolfia tetraphylla, assembly GCA_030512225.1. NCBI lineage: Eukaryota > Viridiplantae > Streptophyta > Magnoliopsida > Gentianales > Apocynaceae > Rauvolfia > Rauvolfia tetraphylla. Next base: position 2,306,906 of record JAJQKT010000023.1, read on the forward strand.
TCAAGTTTACAAATTATACGCAGCTGGAAATTAGAAAAGTACAGTTTGACAAAATGACCTGTAGTTCTCGCTAATTTTTATGCTTATGTGTAAATATGATTAATTTTGAGGAAAAATTATCATAAAAAATATTAAATGATTGTATAAATTGTAAAATAATAATTTATAATGTTACTATTAATTATTTTAAGGTGAAATATTACTTTAATTTTCATAACTTACTTCGAAACTTATTTCAAATATCTATATTGTACAAGATAATACGGTGAAAGTGTTTGTATGAAGAATCAATTAAGTTTGCACGTGATTTTGTGTTAATAGGGGAAAATTTTAACCATAAAATCCTTCGCGCGATTCTCCCTCTACCTTCATCTATACGTGTGTGTGTGTGTTGGGCTGAGAGTGTGAGAGAGAAGAGATAGAAGAAGAATGGAAGATTATGTGTGGTGGAAGCAAAAATCTCCCTTGGCTTGGTTACAAAACAAACTTTCTGTTTTTTAACTGTCTATGTAATTAACATATATAAATAATTAGCTTGAGTTTGAAGAAATACATGCATAGAAAAAGACAATGTATGGAGTCAAAGACAAGACGACCACCCATCTCATTCCAAACCGTTTTTTTACTCGACCCATCAACCAACATCTCTCTCTCTCTCTCTCCCCATTTCTAAGCAAGCCCCACATAGCCATCAGCATCATGATGATCATCATTTCCATGGAATTCTATTTTGAATGTGATATTTCTCTCTATAAAATTATCGCTCCTTTACATCAAACAGTTGGGGAAAAAGGGCTCTGAAGAGGACAGAGAAATCAATCTTGATCAAAGAATGAGGAAGCCAGAGCCCTCTGGGAAGAACAGTGGGAGCAACAATGGTGTCAAGCTGAGAAAAGGACTTTGGTCACCCGAAGAAGATGATAAGCTGATGAACTACATGCTCACTAACGGCCAGGGCTGCTGGAGTGATGTAGCAAGAAATGCTGGACTGCAGAGGTGCGGCAAAAGTTGCCGTCTCCGGTGGATTAACTACTTGAGGCCTGACCTCAAGCGTGGGGCATTTTCTCCTCAAGAAGAAGAGCTCATTATCCACCTTCATTCTCTTCTAGGAAACAGGTCTCTCTCTCTCACATCTAAACATCTATACGCATATGCGCAGTAGCAGTTGAACGGCGATGAGTCTTTGTCTTCCAAACTTACGAGTCAGTTCTTAAACGATCGAGCTACAGCTCATTGATCGAATGTAGTTAGCATGCATTGTTTGTGTATGTATCTTTCCCCTTGGAGTTGGTTTGTCTTCTCTAGCAACTTCCAACTAGTATTATTCAGTATTTACTCTGATAGAAGCCATCGGTTGGTTTCGTGTCATCTTCTCCTTTTAATTTGCTATTTTTCTCACTCTAGTAGTAAATTTCTAGTTATATTCTTTTTCTAAAAGTGAGCTGAAGGGTAGTAAGGGCTAGTTCTTGAACAGTTTTGCCTAAAAGAGGAAAAAGTACTGGACAAGTTAACGACATAACAGTGACCTTGTACCTGTTACACATTAAATAACAAGGCTGCTCAAAGGAACCATGCAACATGGCATTTCAATCCTCTAGTTATCTAGACATTGTGGGGTGGGGGGGTGGGTATGGGTGTAGTGGGGGGTGGGGAATTAGATATTTAGATAACAGAAGATGGTTTTTGCAGTAGTTGGTAACGTGATAAAAATCATAATGAGTTTGGTTGAAATATTAGACATGTGCATTCTGATGAATAAGTGCATGCCTCCATGATTATGCGTAGGAGTAGTTGTATAGTGTACTTTTTTCTCTTTGTTTTTCTTAATACGTTATAATTAAATCAATCCTTTTGTTGTAATCGAATGAGAATTCCAATTGAAAAATTCTTGGATTTTGTTTTGTCAAACATGCCTTTCATTTCAAACTCGATTTTGTGTTCCGCCCCTAGAAAATGAAACCAAGAAAAAGGATATTAATAGCAATTCTAGTGAAATAAGCATGTTCTAGAAATGGATGACGGATAGAAATAATAATGTTTTCACGTCTATAATTCAGCCACGTTTCAACTAGACTTTTGAAATGTTGTTTTCCTAGTATTCAATTGTTCTATCATTTCGTGAGAGGTTGATTGGCTTGTCCTTTTTCTGGAATTGCATGTGAAGTCCTCCATCAAAAACTTACCCTTTATTGTTATAGCAAAATCCATCTCCTGCAAGATTTGCCTTCTACTTCAAACAAAAAATACAATGATGAATATATTATTTCATCAAATCTAATTAACTTTTCTTATTTTTAGAGTTAATCCCAGAAACTGTACTCAAAGTTTAAGATCGAGTATGAAAAAAGATTTACAGAAAACTATTAACTGTATACTTATAGTAAATTAATTATCTCTGTGTGTATGTGAATGGGACGTTGATTCCTCTACTATGGTGTCCGTTTATGATATCTGCCCTTGGAGTTTAAGATACTCCAAAGCCTCTTGTTGCACATGCAATATCTGTTGTCTAACTAACATTCCATGCAAAACATGCAATTTTCAAGGACATAAAGAAGTTGTTCCTTTCAAATTCAAATATTGTATTGATGTTTTTCCTTCTCTGTGATTCTCTCACAGGTGGTCTCAAATTGCAGCGCGTTTGCCCGGGAGAACAGATAACGAAATAAAGAACTTTTGGAATTCAACTATAAAGAAGAGGCTTAAGAATTCATCGTCTCCAAACACAAGTGATTCATCCTCTGAACCTAGAGATGTCATGGGAAGGCTAATGTCAAATATGCAAGAACAAAATGTTATGGGAATGTACATAGACTCATCATCTTCTGCTTCATCATCAATTCATTCCATGGCTCTCACCAGCATGATTGATCCATTGCCAATGCTTGAGCAAAGCCTTAACGTGTCTCCTGGCACCGGCACAGGATCATATTTCAACCCACAGCCATGCATGGCACAAGGTGGTTTGAGTGGTAGTGCTTATTATCAAGAAAATGCAATATTTGGTGGCAATATTGGGGTTGAAGGACAGCTTTATGTTCCACCATTAGAGGCTGCAAGCATTGGAAAAGCAGCAAACATTGATAATTTCATCGATAGGAACACTAACTGCAACATTGTTGATGACAGACACAACATGATTAACTACTGCAACAGCAGCAAAGTAGAAAACTTGGGAGGATTGGGAAATTACTGGGAAGGAGATGAACTAAGATCAGTTGGGGAATGGGATTTGGAGGAATTGATGAAAGATGTTTCTTCTTTTCCTTTCCCTGATTTCCAGAAGAATAATTGGTGACCTTGCCCATTTCTACCTTTTCCTTTCCTTGCTATTTTCTTCTCTAGTTTACACTCTAGGAACTTTTTCTTCTCCAAAATGATAACCTACACAACTTTAGCTTTAAGGAAAGAAAATCTTCCCAGTTGGTGAAGCGGGATGTATCCCTTGTGGCTTCTTGTTAAATGTTCTAGAAATAAGCCACTTTTATTTTTCTTTTTTTTTCTTTTTTATAAGAAACCCTTGTAGTATGTTTGAAATTTGGACAGGAAAGAAATACACAAAAGTGAATATTGAGGAATAAGGCCACTCATAGATAGAGACATTAATGGTGGCCATGTAATTGTTGTATAGATGTTTTTACCATGTATGTTATTCAGTTTATGTTGAAAACTTGTAATAATATTTGGAAAAGAGGTGCGAATTTTCATGTACAATTATTACAGTATGACTTTTATTGTTTTTGTGGAAACATTGTTATCAGAAAGTCAAATGTGTGCTTGTGAAACAATATATCAACTGTTGATAACTTAACTCGTAATTTATATAAAAGAAAAGAAAATTACGCAAAGTGAAAGTTGTTATAAGTGGGATTAAAACATGTACCATACCTTTGATAGATATGGAATCTCTTTAACTTTACAGAATTCTTCATATGTTTGATTACATGTTATCAAGTTAAGATTATATTGAGAGAAATATCATTTTTGCTTGAAATGGGGTTTAATCACCTAGGTGATAAGACCACTTGGAATATGAAGGGCTGAGCAGAGAGAGCAAAGTCAACCTGCTGTAATTGTATTTGGACTTTGTAATTATCAAGTGACTTAATTAACAATCATGATTAAGGTTGGTTGGATTCTTTGATCTAATGATGTTAACTTTTCATCTTTTGTTGAACTAGTATTCAAAATCAGATAGGTTAACAAATTAGCAGTTAAATTAACAGTTTTTGTTAAACCGATTTATTAAAAAAGAAGATTTAGGATAGCCTGCCTAAAACTATGAGTATTTTTACTGGTTGTAAACTATTTTTATCAATGATATAAATTGATACATTACTTCCTGAATATACAAAAAAGTACGAGTCTTTAACTCAAACCTAATTCAAAACAATTAGAGGGGGCTTATTGACCTTTTATACTATTGATGATTTAGAGTTTTAAAAAATGTGACCATATCATATTATCACTCTATATTTGAAATGATGAGAGATTAAACTCATTAGTACCTATTAGATAAAATGAACTGACCAACTAACAACCACACAGAACAATTGATCATCTAGATTCCTAGGGCGATACAACTTCTAAAACAGATAGAAATGCAATTAAGTGCAAGGACGAGTTAAGACAAGAGAATTGAGGAAGTTTGTGACAAAAATAAGTACTTGAAAAGAAACCCATGAGAATCCTCGTAGAATTAGGTATGTGTAGGATGAAGACAAGACTACCACTTTTAGTTGGAAGCTAAAAGAAGCATAGTGCTACTAGAAATGATTTGACCCCAAGATTTTTAACAATTTTGTCATAACTAACATTTGTGACTTCTTTGAGCATCTATGTGAAAGTTCGTTATTGCATACAGTAAATTCTACATGTAGGTGAAGTCAGATTGCTCGGCTTGTTCCCAGGCAAAAAGGGGTTGCCGACGGAGTTACTTCTCCAATAGAGAGAGGATCCCCAGCCTCTCAAGTTAGGATTAGGTTACGGAGCTAACTCTCTTCTTTTTGTAAAGTATGTGCTAAACAATTCCTCGGTGGTCAAATTGACATTTGATTAATTCAATTATTAAGAGCCCATGACAGAGAATAGTTATTCACATTTATAAATAAATTTTTTTGTTGTGAGTCCTCAACTATTGAATTAACAATATGCCAATCCGATCACTATAGAACTATTGAATACGTACTAAAAAAGAAGTAAACGCTATAACGTTGGTCCTTAGGTTAGCTTTCAATTTAATAAAGTTAATAAATATTTTAAGATGTGGATTCGAGATAATATTTTGTGCATTATACTAGTTATTAATGGATCAGTTCAAGTATTTGGTATATCAAACATTGTTTTAATATCCAAAAGTAGCAAATAATATTATCAGTAATACAGAAAATATTATTCTGAAAAACTTAACGAGAAGTCGAACTTGGAAACCCCATTGCTTTGAAAAATCACTTTGGTATTTTTCTTGGAGGTGTAAAATCTCAAAACACCTGGGATCTTGTTAAGTAGTTCCTCCCTTTCAAAATATAAAGTTTTTTAACCCTTTTTACTTAAATGAAGGAAGAAGAAAATATATAAAATGTATTTCTTACACTATATACTTAACTAATTTTACTAATATAATAGAAATGAGATAATTATATTTATGATGAGGATCAATTAAGAAAAAATATCAAAAAGTCTTATATTTTGAAACAAAGGAAGTAGTCATGATATATAAGTGATTCTTGAAATGCATCTTAGTATTCAATTAATTGAATAAAAACTTAACATAAGTACTAAGCGTATGATGGTTTTACTAATGCAGAACAATTTTAAATAATTTTGGCATTTTTATCCTTCAAGCACTCTATGAGATCTCTAAATTTACTATGTGATATTTATTTCATTTATTTTCTAATAATGATTATATAGTAAGGTCTAAATGGATAGTAAAAATTCATCGTTTCATCCAAATTATGTCGATATTGATTTTCATCAACTGTTTAAAATTTTAAAAATTCAAAGAGAAAATTATATTTTAAAAATTATAATTGATTGTAATCAAATTTTAAATTGATTTTAAATTATTTTGATTGAAATTATAATTATAAATATTAATATATAATTTTAAAAACTTGAAAATAAAAATTAATAACTAAAAATATAAAAAATAATCAAACAATATTTATTAAAAATAATTTTTTATTTTTAAAAATTAAATAAAAAGAAAAAAGAAAAACTTTGGACGGTACCTAAGCTGAGTGCACTGCCACTTTAATTTGTAAAAAATAAAAATTTCATAAAAGATAAAAATTATTCGACATCAATAAAACCATCTTGTATTTAACAATTTTCAAACTTAAACATATTTAACAGTGTTTTAATTAGTCACCGAGTGCGGAATGCATACCAATAAATTCCTTTAAACTCAAAACTCCATCGGTTATATTTGAGCTGTCTCGTAACTGCTTCGGTGAATTAATGAATCTGATAAAAGTGCCATATCATATAATTCGCTATAAGTGCAAACAGACCATCCGGTATTTGTGGGGCACTTATCTCTAACACTGTTCAACGCTACTAATCAAAGCACAACTATGATAAGTCTTTTTACAAATGTGGTTTGGCTTTTGATATATTTTAAGAACATAGTTTATATACTCAAATGCACGTTTTTTATTTCTTTTTTGAAGATAATATGCTTGCGATAATAAGTCACTTTAAATGCAAATAGACCATTCGATATACGTGGGCCACTTATCACTAACACTATTCAACTACTACTAATTAAAGTTAAAATATGATGAATCTTTTCACAATTGTGGTTCACAGACACAATTTATATATTCAAATGCACGTTTCTATTTCTTTTTGAAGATAATATATGCTTTGCTTTTAAAAAAAAGAAGAAGAAGGATAATATATGCCTATGTCATCAATATGTCAACTCTACGGTGTCCACGGTCGAGTATGTTTGTGTCTCAATCGACAGAGTTATAAGATTTAGTTAATTATTAACTATGTGTGTATGAGCTGATTTTAGTTCTATCCAGTCTATAAAATTTTTTTTGAAGTTTGTTACAAATTTAGAGGAGTTAGTAATTGCAATTAATATTTTATAGTACTTATATGTTTGTTGTAATTGCAATAAACAAAGTATTTTATGATTGTAATTTGGTGTGAGTGTTGGTGATTAGATTATATTTTAAATATTATTTAAAACTAATTTATTATATATTTAATTGATAGAAATTTTATTACTTTGACTGGCTTTGGTGAATTAGATGTGATGTACTTAGTATAGCTTAATTAAGATGATTTTATTTGTAAAATACAACTTAATTCATTAATTTTACTAATTATTGATGTAGGGGTAAAAGGGTAATTTTAAGAGAAGAAAAGATAAAAGAATAATTGGTTAGGGAAAAAAGGAAAAAAGAAAACAAAATTTCACCATGCCATTCGGGTGAATTAAGTTGGTTTGGACAAGGATTGCAATTTGAAAAAGAAAAAGACTTTGACTTGAAAAAAAGACTTAGAATCCAAATTGGATTTGAATTTCAAGAGAGATTCCTCTATATATGGCAGAGGTCTAGCAGCAGAGAGGGTGACCAGGAGAACGAAAAATTGAAGGAAAAAGACTGCAGAAAACAAGAGTTGATCAAGAGTAGAAGTTGAAAGCTTGGGAAAGCTTGGGAAAGCTTGGGATTTGATTGCAAGCTCAAATCAGGCTATATATTCTTCTTCTTTCTTTATTCCTTTATTATTTTATGTTAGTCTTTAAATACTGTGATCATGAGTAGCTAAATCTTTGAAACTAAGACCTTCGATAAAGGTTGTAACTCTTATGGATTTAATTGATTTTAATTAAATATTATTTCTTTTATCTCAATTTCGGTTAATTGTTATTATTATTCTTAATGCATATAATTTTTAGCCATTTTTTGTATGCCTTTAAATTTATTCTAGTGACTAAGAAGTACTAAATTAAAATTGGTCGTGCTAATAACAACACATCATAAAACTGACTAGAGATAGATTCGATTTTTTTGTATAGTTTCTAGTTAGTAGGAAACAAAAGTTATGAAATTTTATAGATGTGTTTGCAGCTTTGATAATTAAAATCAAGTAGAGATACGATTGGTTTATTAATTAAAGTTAAGAGCTTTTCACCAAGAGATTGGGTTTAACTTATAATTGAAAATTCTACCATTAACAAAGTCAAGAATTAATTTAAAGGAATTAATTATTTTTAATAAGAGGAGTAAGGTAGATTTGTAGTGTCTTAGTATATTCATTGTCATTGAATTTAGTTAATATAATTATTTATTTTTTAGTAATTAGCTTTTAAATAAAATCACATTTATTTTTATTTAAGTTGGGTTATAAGGAAAAGAATTATGTAGTTAGGTAACAATTGAGATGAGTTGTACTCACTAGATAATTACTTATTTGACATTTGTGGACTTACAAATTTCACATCAATTTTTTAGCTTCGCTGCCAGGGATTGTTCTTATCTAGTATAAAATTCTATTATTAAGCCTAAGTTTAAATTTTTTTTAGAAAATAAAAAAAATATTTTTGATATTTAATTTTTTATTTTATTTTATTTGGTGCATGAATATTCGCAGTTCCTTAAATAAAGTTCTTTGATTTACATTCTTGATATTGAAAAGTTTATTCGTCATAACATAAGCGAATTTTATAAGAGGAAATACGAGAAGATCATCACACCAGTTGAGTTTTCAAATTCAGAGGATAGTTTAGAATTTGACTATAGCAGTGAAATAATGGAGAATAATTAGCCAAGAGGTATGACTTTGAATGACTATACAAAGCCAAAGATGGAATGTCCTTCTCCTACCATCAATTGTCTAACGGTCACTGCTGCAACCTTCACAATTGAGCCTACATTCATCCAAATGGTTCTTAACACTCTATTTTTTGGATTGTCGCATGAAGATCAGCAAGCTCACATATCAAAGTTTTTGGCAATCTGTGACATTTTTAAGATCGTTGGAATACATGAAGATGCAAAAAGGCTCAGGATTTTCCTTTTCTCTTTAAGGGATAAATCTAGATCATGGTTAAACTCTCTTTCTATAAATTTTATTTCTAATTGGGACCAATTGCAGGAAGTATTTTAAAATAAATACTTTTCCACAATTAAAACTAATCAAATGCAATCAAATATTTATAATTTTATACAGGGTCCTACTAAGTCTTTACATGATGCATGGGAGAGGTTCAAAGAGTATCTTAGGCTTCACCCTCATCATGGAATGGCGATAAGAATGCCGACACAAAAATTTTATAATGGTTGTAGAGAAGAGGTTAAATTGTCATTAAATGTAGTTAGTGGTGGAATATTCATTTCTAAAAAAGAGCAAGTTATATGGAACTTGTTAGAATAGATGGCAATAGCTTTCAATGGTTTAACCTAAGAGCTCTTACCTCAAAGAAGATTACTGGAGTGGCAGATGTGGATCCTACTGTAAGAATCATAGCTCAACTTGATGTGATAAATAAGAAGCTAAATTCTTTGAACATTGTATCCATCAATCATCACTGTGAAATCTGCAGAGGAAACCATTCCCCAAATCAATGTAGACAAGGTAATACGATGAATTCTTTCGTGGATACTGATGAAGTTAATTTTGTTGGTCAGGCAAATAGAAGGAACGGTCCATATGCCCTCACATACAACTTTGGATGGAGAAATCATCAAAATTTTGGATAGAGGCAGAGTAACCAAATTCAAGCACCCTCTCCACCTCTTCCTCCACAAGAGAAGAAAATGGACCTTGAGGATATCTTTACAAATTTCATCAAGCTTACCACTAACAAGTTTGTAAGTATCGAGAACAACAATCAACAAATGAAAAAGTCCCTCAAGGCAATGGAAGTAGATAATTAGAATATTGTCTTCTATAAAGAATCTTGAGGTACAAATGGGGCAATTAGCTTCAACAATGTTTAAAAGACCTCAAGGAGTTCTTCTAAGTGATACGGAGAGGAATCCAAGAGACTTAAAGTATGTCACTTTGAGAAGCAGAAGAATCCTAGAAGAGGAGCAAGAAGTGAGGAAGCAAAAAGAGGAAAGGGAGATGAAGATCAATCAAGAAGAAGTTCCAAATTCTTAACCAAATCTCAAGGAAGGTAAAGGTAAGAGGGATAAGGAAGAATTAAATAATGATAATGTTGATTTTAGTTTCCTTCCCTTCCTCCAAGCTGTTAAGCATCATTACATTGATTCTCCATTCAAAAAGTTTCTTGAAATATTCAATAAACTTGAAATTAAATTACCTTTTGTATATGCTTTAACACAGATGCCAGCATATGCAAAATATTTGAAGAATACTTTAGCTAGGAAGAAGAAATTGAATGAGTTTCAGAAGATCTATTTGAATGAAGAGTGTTCAGCAGTTCTTCAGAAAAAACTTTCAACAAAGTTAAAAGATCCAGGAGTTTTCGAATTCCTTACTACATTGGTGGTGTTTTATTTCATAATGTTCTATGCGATTTGGGGGCCAGTATCAATCTTATGCCATACTTTGTTTGCCAAAAATTAGGTTTAAAAGAAATTAAGAACACTGCTATTTCTTTATAGATAACGATAGATCTATTAAATTTCCTAGGGAAATAGTTTAAGATGCTCTTGTTAGAGTTGATAAACTTTACTTTCCTGTAGGTTTTGTTATTCTGGATGTGGATAATGATTCAGAAATGCCTTTGATATTAGGGAGGCCCTTTTTGAATACTGGAAAGACTTTGATTGATGTGTAAAATGTGAACTAATTTTAAGGTTTTGGGGATGGAATTATTAAATTTAATGTATTTGATTCCATTAAACAATTTCCTGATAAAGATTCTCTATGTTTTGTTGATTTATTGATGTTGTAGTTCAGGATAATCTTACTTATATTATTTTTGATAACTCTTCGGAGATTTGTTTAAGAGAAACAGCTACTGAAAACCACAAGAAGGAATAGGTCGTTAAATCAGTTTTTCAACTAGAGGCCAATGAAGTTTTTTTACCTAGAGGACGTTTCAAATTTGAAGAATTAGAGTTGAAAAGAGATTGCCTAAAGCCAAGTATTGAAGAGCCACTAATGATTTCGAATTGAAAAAATTACCTTCTCATTTAAAATATATTTTTCTTAAACCTAATGATAAATTATCTAATTGTTTCTTCATCTCTGATAGGTATTCAAGAACAAAAATTGATAAGAGCCTCGAAAACACATAAAGAAGTGTTTCTTTGGCAATTTTTTGATTTAAAAGGGATAAGTCCATCCATATGTATGCATAAAATTCTTCTAGATGAATATCATAAGCCATCAAGAAAATCCCAAAGATGACTTAATCCATTGATGCAAGAGGTGATAAAGAAAGACATCATCAAACTACTTGATTTAGGTATTATCTATTCCATCTCTGATAGTGTATGGGTAAGTCTAGTCTAAGTAGTTCCTAAGAAGGGTGGATTCACTGTTGTTCAAAATGATAATCACGAATTTCTTCCCACTAGATTGATTACGGGTTGGCATATTTGTATTGATTATCATAAATTGAATAGCATCACCTGTAAATATCATTTCCCCTCCCCTTTATTGATCAAATTCTTGAAAGATTGAGTGGTCGTACCTTTTATTGTTTTCTTGATGGTTACTCTTGGTATTTTCAAATTGCTATCAAACATAAGGATCAAGAAAAAAACTACTTTTACTTGTCCTTACGGCATTTTTACATATAGAAGGATGCCCTTTCATTTATGTAATGCTCCAGAGACCTTTCAAAGATGAATGACTGCATTATTTTATGACCTAGTTGAGTATTGCATTGAAATATTTATGAATGACTTTTCTATTTATGGAGATTCCTTTGATGATTGCTTTTCCAACCTCAGAGATGTGAAGAAACTAACATAGTTTTTGAATTGGAAAAAATGTCACTTTATGATGCAAGAAGGTATTGTACTAGGCCATAAAGTTTCTCACCAAGGTATTGAGGTTTATAGAGCAAAATTTGATGTCACTTCTAAATTGCCACCACCATCAAACCTCAAGCCTTTGAGAGGGGTTAGGACATGTTGGATTTTATAAGCGTTTCATTAAAGATTTCTCTAAAATTGTTAAACTTCTCACTACTCTTTTATTGAAGGATATGCCATTTAATTTGTTTGATAATTGTTTACAGGCTTTTAATATCTTGAAAGAGAGGTCCATGATGTGATTCTCCTGGTTGAACCATATTCTCCACTGGTAGAAGGTATGAATGCATATGAAGAAAATTTTCTTAATACAAACTACTTTTCTTTTCTTTCTTTTTCTCTTTTACTGCAAGTTCTATTCTTTTTTTTTAATTTACGTGGCATTTTCTTTCTCATTACGAGTTTGGTTGCATCCTAGAAGTGAAATGAATATGAAGGATGATTTCTTAATATAGACTACTTTTCTTTTGTTTCTTTTTTTCTTTTACTTTAACTACTAAACTCTGAATTTTCATAAATAGTGTTAAGAATTTAGTTTAACAGATTCAACAAAGTGCAAACCTTTGGACTACGATATCAATTTTCTCCTAAAATTCTAGAAAATTTTGCTTTTTGTTCTTAAAAATGTTATACCCTCTTTTCCTCTTTCCCTTTCGGCTGTTGTTTCCATCTTCATCAAAAGGTTTCATTTTTCTTAATTTGAATTTTTCTTTTAGTTTTCATACATTTCCTGAATTGGCTTTGGCAACTTGGTGTTGATGTTTTGATGAGGAAAAAGTAAGATAGAATTTAAAATTTGGTTCGTCTTCAAATGTCATTGTTTTTTTTTTTCATGACATTGGACTCTATTGTTGGCATTTAGTTCGCAATTTCAAAACTACTGAAAACTTCATCGACTATTATTTATCATCCTTCAAAGGAGGAGATTTAGAAAGTTAAAGATTCTTTTACCTTTTTTATTGTAGTTCTCCATTCTCCTTTAAAATGATATTCAATTATCTAACTTGTGTTAACAATTTTTTTCTTTAAACAGGGAAGTAAACTCAAATTAAAAAAAAAATCCAAAGGTGGTTGGTGAGCATGTGTCCTTTTGATTTTGAAGTTCATTTCTAGTTTTGAACTTAACAATTTGAGATTTTTTCTTTTTTGTGTTAGCCTGATATCATGCCTCATAATAGCAGGTAACTCTTTTGGTATTCTGCTACTTTTTTTCCCCTTCAAAAATTTAATAATTGTTTCAGAATTTGACATTTTTCTTTCTAATTTTTATAAATAATTTTGTAAATTGTTTAAGGTTTTAATCATTTCACCCTGAAAGATCTAAGAGGGGAATGAATTAGGTCTTTAGCTAATTTTCAAAAACTATCTCCTTTTTATAAATTGAGTTTGAGCAGATTATAATCACTTATTTCAATAAGAGTGATTAATCAATGACAAAGTGATAAACAATTTAAGAGCAATGAACACAAGCAATTTATAGTGGTTCGATCTCTTCAAGATCTACATCCATTACCTTGAGTCTACACTCAAGGATTTCAACCAATCTCATATATGCTCAAGTTCAACAATTACATAAGAGGCTCATCACACAATGGTTTTACTCAAGTTCAACAATTACATAAGAGGTTCACCATTCAATAGTTTTACACCAACAACCTCTTTAGTAATACTACACACAAGGTTCACCCCACCAAAAGGATTTTATATCTACAAACAACCTTGAATCAATATTTCAAGGATCAACCTTACCTAAAAGATTTTATATTTACAAGAAAACCTTGTAATTAGCAAGTAAAAAACAAAATTAAATAGAGAATGAATGAGATGTTACCTCTTCTTGGTAGATGATTACACAATATAGCACCACTTCACTTTGTTGTCTTTGGAATCTTGAATGATCACTTGTAAGCATAAGACAAAAGAGAGCTTTGATGTTTTCAAAATGATTTTGGAGTGTTAGGATTTCTTAGATATTCAAAAGTTACAAAAAATTTTAAGTTTATGACTTTTATAGATTTTAAAAATCAGTTTTAACAGTTATAAAACGTCTAGTAACGGCTAATTTTTAAGGAGTTCAGACAACCGAACTTGATCCTCTGCGTCTGAGCTGTCGTCTGAACATTACTGTGACATGTTGTCTGGGAAAATTCAGACGACCGAATTTTGCCCCTTGCATCCGAACTTGTGTCCGAATTTCTCTGGAAAAACAGTAACCATGTCACAATTTGGACGTCTGAACTTGCGTACAAACTTTTTAAATTTTGTCAAAACATTGAAAATCAATCTCAATAAGTTTGAAATCATTTTTTATTAAGAGATAGTTATTTAAACACTTTTGAGCTCAAAAACCATTACCGAAACACTTTGATCATACAAAATTTACTCAAAATTATTTAAGTTTCAAAAATACACTTATTAATCAAGAGTTCATTTAAAGCCATTTAAGATTTGAAAATAAGTTTTGTGCTCTCCTATGCATTCAATAGATTCCAAGACAAAGAAGTGTAAGGTTTATAAGGATATACCTATTTAGCAAGTGTAAACCTATAATAGAGTCTTTAAAGTCTTCAATCAGTAGGACATGCTCTACATTATTGATCCTTGATCACACTTGAGTCGTCCTTAGCACTTTTAGCTTCAAGGCAATAAGAACTCCTTACTTCTTAATCCAACAATCCTATCACACAAATGACATAAGAATTAGCCCTCATCAATATTTGTCATTAATCAAAACTAATCATAATTTCATGATTTGCCCATAGGGCTAAGACACCCTTTATGTAGGTAAGTAGGATTGTTTCTTACTTAATTCTTTATTTATTTAGAATGACAAAGAAATAAGGTTAAGAGTTTATTATCATTTTCAAATACACATAATAAGAAAATAGTTGGAGGGTACTTATAGATATTTCTTTTTCATAGAAAATAAATTATATATATGATTACTAGCATAAAAGATTATGTGATGCAAGGATATTAAATTTATATGCGTAGATTTTGTCCCTCAAAAGTTGGTCATGTACAAAATTCAACCACTTTTTTTCCCTAGCAACCATTGTATAGGTGGTGGCAATGTACATTGAATTGAATGAAAATAATTTATGTATATTAAAAGAAAGTAAAAAAATTATTGCGAATATAAAAATAATTAAAGGGAATGTATTGTCTTTCCATTTTTTATATATAATTTGCTAATTTTTTTCTTTGTGGGAATTTATTACTTCCTCCCACTGTTATTACTACGATTACTTCTAACTAGATAAAAAATAATTTCGTTAAACACATAAATTTACTTCATAATTTATCGACATGTAATTAAAAATAAATTTAACAATTTAAAATATAATTTTCTTCATTATTGTAAATTTTTTATTAAATAAATTTTAGTAATTATAATTTAAAATAAGATATTGATACATGTGCATAGCAAGAGCTTTTATGCTTGTATGAAGATAACATTGGGGGGTCAAACTTAACAAAAAATAATGTGATAGAAAGGTGACATTATAGGGATAAAATGGAAATTGTTTATTATTGTTATTTGACTTTTCCATTAGGGACTGTTAACTTTAATTTTCTATGGGATAGAACGGTACAAGAATAACTTTACTGTGACCTGAAGTGAAAATTAGGTGAAATTTTTTGGAAAATGCTATTCTCGCTCCTTTTTATTTTCTTTTGTTCTTTTTTAATAATTGAAAAGATCTTAATATCCAAAAAAATGTTTCAAAATTTTAGCTTAAGCCTTATTCAGAAAAACTAGGCAGGGATATTGAAGCCTTTTCATTTATGAAAAAAGTGAAAATGGAGTAAAATAAGTTAAAAGTAGAGTGAGAATATTACTTTCTAAATTTTATTATTATTACTATTGGTAAGACTGTATTATTGTTATTATCATAACAATTTCATTTTCAATTTCATAATAAAATGCTTCAATAAACAAAAAGAGCCAAAACCTTTCTATTTAAAATTGAATATTTGTTATTTTCGTATTTATTGTAAATAAAAATGTGGACAATCAATTTCAAACATTGACAATAAATTTTAAACATACCATATTTCATAAAGATATGTTTTGTTCAATTTTAATGCTCATTAACACCAGGAAAAAAATCAAAAGAAAACACAAAATAATAAGAAAAAACAATCGAGGGCATGAAAGTCTTTTTACAATTTGAAAATTTTGCTACCAACACCACCTACCTTTTGTTTAATCATGCAAATACTTAGTGCCAGTGGCATTTTCTTTCTTCCGGAGAAGTCTTGGCCCTTTTCGAATGGCTCTCTTCATGCTAAAAGTGATCATTCTATTGTACTTTTAGAAATTTTGTCTTGATCTTATATTATTGTGGGAGCATTTGAAAGTATAATAATGCTTTTTAATGGTTATTTTTGCATGGCTGAATGATAACTTTGCAACTTACATCAGAAGGGATATGTTTCCAAGTGTTTGGTAATGAACCTATCATGCAACTATTTCAAATTCTGGAAATAAAAGGGGATTTTTATAATACATTTGCGGTATATATATCTATATTTTCACTTTTTTAATATAGATCCCCTAAATAAACTTTTTGCATCCATCCCTTTTTTTAGTTATGTGTGCGTGTTAATGTATATTTTTATTTTTTTTAATTGTTTGATCTCCAAAATAAACTTTTTGCATCCATCGCTTTTTTTTTTTTTTTTGTAAAATTACGAATGTGTTAGGAAACTACTAGTTAATAAGGTTAGATCATTTACTTAACTTCCAGTCTGAGTATGCTGATCACTTTTATTAGTCTTCCTGTTTTATTTCTATTAATAGTATTTGACAAACACAGGGTTTTATGTAAAAAAATTAAATTAGTATTATAAAAATAATATAGTATAGTAAAAATAAAAAATCTATAGGTTAGTAGTTAATTTATGTCAAAACTAGACATACAAAAGCAATAGTATATGGTACATTGACTTTTTGATAGTATATAATGTATTAAAATCTTTCATTTTATGAAAAGTGTCAAATATTTTAATATAGTAAAAAAGTCATTAGATATGGAACAAAGGGAATAGTAATATTGATTTAAAATCTTTAATGGGTATACATGTCATTTTTATGTATTTTTCTTTTGTTGATAATTTTTTTATAAAAGAAAATTATACCCTCATAGAAATAGCATGTATTTTTTGTATTACATCTCATTTTCTTACGTTTTTTAAAGTTGGTAGAACAATTATACCCTCATTGAAATAGGGATGTGTATTGGCTTGGTTCGAAGAAAATTCGATTTAATTACTTAGAGAAAATTAAGTTATTTACATTTTCTTTCAAAACAAAACCAAACATAATTTACCTTCAAATCGAATTTCTCCAAATCAAAATAATTTCAAAGAAATTTGGTTTGGAAAAAATCAAAATATGTGAAATTAATAATTTTAAATTTCAAAGTAACCTTGATTATATCTTAACTTAGTTTATGTTATTAGCCTTTCAATAAAGTTTGTGAAAATATATAACATTAAGTATTTTTTAATTTTAAAATAATCTTAATTGAAATCTAACTTACACTATATTTGTTTGGGTTGGGAGGAGGGAGTAAATAGAAAGAGAAAGTAAATTGGGAGGTATTTGAAGAAATATACTTGTTTAGTTGACCGTGATAGGGAAGGAAAGTAAATGTGGATGGGGAAGCCCCCTCCATATCAGCAAAACCAATTCTTGTAAAAGTGGAGTGGTTGGGAATTATTTGGTGAAAATGATCAAATACTCCTTTAAATTTTTTAGCAATATCTCTAATATTAAATATATGTAATGGATAAAACAATAAAATTATCACAATCCTTTTCATTTTAAATAGTGTAAAATTATTAATCTTCAAATAGTGTTAGTGAAATTATATAAAATTAAGTATTTTAAAATTTAAAATAACATTAATGATGATCTAACTTAACCAAAGTTATTAACCTTTAATTATATTTAATTATTAGTTTGGTGAAATTTCATTTTTTCTATTTAACTTGGACCAAACCAAAAATTGAATAGAATTTAGTTTAGAGATGAAAAGCAGAATTTCTCCCAACTAAAATTTGAAGAAACGGAACCAAAAATTAAATAAAACTTTAGTTTGGTTATTTTTTCAGTTTTCTCCTAATAATGCCCACCTTACATAGAAATGACACGTGTTAGAAATGTGCAATTTATAACAAAAGTTTACCAAAGAAAATAGTGGTGAGACCATTTTGACGTCACCCTAAAATTTTTGAAAACCATAAAGGATAAAGGAAAATTTGTTTGACCAAATTAATAATGACGAAACCCTAATTTTGGACCAAATTGATAATTTTTCCTTTATTGCAGTCTCAGTATCTCTATTGATTCTTATCTTAGGCGCATACCCGAACGTAAAACGGGGCCGATTGCGGATTTAAGACAGCCCATAGAAGTCAAGTCATCCACATGCCTTCTATTTTCTGAGAGTCTTGGCCTAATGCTATTGTCTACCACACGCTAAGTCCGATTTCCTACGATTGCCTAATATCTAAAGGGTGAAAACTTTACTCGGTTATAATCATTATAGTGGTTAGAGGTGGTGATAAAGTTGAGACTCTCTTACCGAAAGTGTTTTAAGAATTTTAAAGAAGGAATTAAGTGAAAAATTAGATTGTGTTTTTTTTTATTTTTTTTACTTTACTTAGACCAAGAAATTCCCTTACGTCAATGGCATTTTTAGGTATCCGCCATTCAAAAATAGCTTATATCTTTCGTTGATCTACTTTGACACCTTTTCTCGAAATAATATGGCTTAAATATTCCAGCTCCGTTTTGACAAAAGCACACTTAGTTGGCTTAATATAGAACTGATGTTGCTTGAGCACATCTAATATTTTATCTGTTCGTATAGGTATTTTACCTATTTGTATAACATGTTTCCTATTTTTATTAATAAAGTATCTTGATCAAAAAAAAAAAATAATCACTATATTGGTTGTCCTCGTTTACTATTTAACTTAAAAGAAAAAAGAACTATTAACTTAAAATATATACTTTATTTGTTTTAAAATAGAAGGCTTTTTAACTTTTTTGTATATATTATGAAAAAAAGAAAATAATGACTATTTTTTATTATATATGTAATTAATTATATTAATATACTAAAGAATTAGAGAATTGTGTTCATGGTGAAAGTAATTTTAAAAAATTAAAATTTAAAATTTGTAAAAAATTAAATATTTTGAGAATAGAGAAAATGGCGAAAAGATCCTATAATTTAAAAGGGTGGACGTATCTAGATATTAAACATAGTACTTTCAAAAAGGTCGACTCGCTCCGGCCCGCGCAGGTTGAACAATAAAAAGGTCTGAGACGGGCTGGCCCGTTTAGTCCGCGGGTTGGAAATCTCAAGTCCGCAGCCCGCTACTGTCACCTTTAAAACGGGTTAGCCCGCGAATTTTACAAAACGATGTTGTTTTGTCAAAAAATATAAAAAATTGTATCATTTTTAGAAAAAATAATTAAAAATATTTTTAAAAATATCAAAACGGTGTCGTTTTGAGAAAAAATTTTTTTTAAAAAAATAAAAAACGATCTGGCCCATGTCCGGCCCGCGGGCTAACGGAGCGGGTCAAAAAAAGCCCGCGTTAAAATAGACCGACATATACTAGGCTCATATTCGTCCGTATGCCAAAAAAACGGGTCGGCCCGCAGGCTGATGCCCGATAGCACTAATTAAACAATGTCTATCAGGGCATAAGCTGAAACAATCTTTTGGATTGAGTAAAATATCTAAGGCTGACTATAAATGGGGATGACCTTCAATTAAAATTATTGTAGAGGTATTTGTGTTGAAACCCAATTGAGAAATCCTTCCACTTGTTCGCATTTCTCTTACATTGAGCTTCACATTTTTTCAAGTCAGACGAAGGCTTGCATATCTTTTGCTCTAAGCTTTACATATTTTTCACAAAAGTGAGAGGAAGACCTTACCAAAATCGGGAAAAAAAAAACAAAAAAATTACTTCGATTTCCTTAGATGGGAAAACTACTTATAATAGTTTTCAAAGTTAAGAGTCAGTTTTACTTTTTTGCTTTTCTGTTGTCGTCCAACATTCCCAGAGCCACAGTTCAACGAAAATTTGGGATAAACAAATCAAATGTTTTTCTTTCTCCTCTGTACGCAGTACGCTGCACATTTGTCTTGTTCTGAAGATTTTCAGCATAGCTTTGCCCCAGTGCCAGTTGAACTTCTTTGATCCGCTCTTTCTCAGACCAAAACCTCTGTTCGGAATTCCCTTATCTCAATTGATCTGTTCTAAAGAATTCTTAATCTCTGCTGAGCATCAACAGCCCTAAAGACAAGAAGCGCGATCATTTTGATCAAACAAAAGAACCCAAGACACAATTGGATCCAATCAATCAATTTAGTCATTTGGATTGTGTTTAGCCTAATAAATACATAATTAAATTTTATTTCCTTTTCCTATCAAACATTATTTAAATATAGCATTAAGGAATTACAGAAGCTTTTTGTGCATTGATGCATACACACCCTTTGGATTGTGGGTAGTGCCCATTGGAGCAGTGGGTATAGAGGAGAATAGATTAAACGTTTAAAATTACACTTTAAAATAATTATACATAAAAGATACATACTTTTAGACGCTACATTTTCTCATGATTATAAAAATTTGGCGATTTAAACCGTCTCTAAAAAGTTAATGTATATGAAAAGATTAGTAAAAGTTTTAGACAACAACAGAAAAGTGAAAAAAGTTTATGATAGATTATAATCAAATTCTCTTTTCTTACTCCTCGAATTTCAATCCAAGTATTTTTTATTTGGCATTTGAGGAATAAGCTATAACTATTCTTTAACTATTTCGATTTTTTGTAATTAAAATTTTTTATTTTAATTTTTTATATACATGAACTTTCTTCAAATAATTATATATATCAAATTATAAATATTATGGTAAAATTTAATAGAGGGAGTCACGCTACAAATACGTGTCATAATTTTTAAAAATAATTTTATCTATTCATGACTTAGAAGGAGAAAGAATAGAAAAAATAACTTGAAAGTTAAGGAAATATTATTTTTTTACTGATAAAATTTTTATCTATATAATTTAAATAATATAAAAAATAAAAAAATCATGAATAAAAAAAAATTATAATTATAATGTAACTTTTTTTATCGAAATTTATTGTGATATTTAAAATTTGTTAAATATAATTATTTAAAATATATATAGTTAAAATAAAAAATTTTAATTAAAAAAATTTAAAATGATTAAAAAATAAATATAATTAATTTCTCTTGTCATTTTCACAAAAATAAAATTTCACACAATAAATTTGACCTTTAAGGATATGGCTCCTAAAGAAAAGACCTTTGGAAGTGAAAGAGGGACATATTCAGGATCAAGTGGGCCTAAAACAAATCTTTCAACTAGGGCCCACTAAATTCCAATATTTGCCCTCTACCTTTCGCCAGTTGGATTCAGCTCTGCTTCTCTCATCTCAGTCACAAACTTAGAGCACTGCCTGTGCCACTGTACATGCACGTGCATCTCGTTAGTGTTTCTGTGGTCAATACTCCTCCCCCGAGCCCTTTTTTGTCTTCTTGTCACGTCTAACTGTCAGTCTCTGTTCCTGTCTACGCCCACTTTTTGCAGTACTCAGCAATCAGCTTCCAAGCAAGCTTACTAATCATCCAGTCATAGATCTCCACGTCACCACATTGAAACTCATCAGCAATCACGATCCGGAACATGGAGGCGCACACTTGCAAGAGCGGAGACAATAGAAAACCGTTAAGCGCATTTTATTATGAAATAATATATAGATATTTATATTAATTAAATTTAAATTAATACTATTTTTGAGATGTATAAAAAAGTAAAAAAATTCTTTAAGCTAAACTTAGTTCGTTTTTTTTTAATTTTAGATAAAATACTTTTAATTTGTTATTTATTTATATATTTTATCTTATTAAAAATTTTATTTCCTATTTTAGTTAACTCATTTGCAATTTATGATTCATTTTTAAGTGAAATTTTTTAATACAATTTATAGTACAATCCAAGAATATGAAAATTAAAAAATAAAAATAAAACATATGTGGAAAGTATCGATTTTTTCTTATAGAAATATATCACCTTATTTGACATCAATCATGAACAACTTTTGAGGGTTATTCACAAGTATTTCTTACGTTCTAGCTATCTTTACCAGGAAACATTTGAGCAATGGAAACTCGCCACGTGTCGGCGCAGATTAGCAAGCAAAAGTCCAAAAGCTGGAGAGAAAAAGTAGACGGACACTGCGAAATCAGAAGGCGGAGTTCACAAAGCCACAGCTGGCCCCTTCCAAAACCGTATATTCCAGACCCCAGCTCGGCCGTCAAAGCTTCCCATCCAACGGTCTAAATCACACCTCTATGTCTCTCTCTGTCCCCTTTCCCTCCTCGCAAATTTCCAATGCGGCTTCTCTAAGAAGTCCACTCTCTCAGATCTCTCCAACAAACGCCACCCCACCACCACCAGGATGGCGTCGCTGGCCCTCACTTCCTCCGTCAACCTCCGCTTCCGCCTCCCCTCTTCCCACAAACCCCACCTCCCGTCTCCCCTCCCTTCCCTCAAGCTCAAGTCCCAGAAACATTCCGATACTAAATTCCACAAACTCCAGAAATTCTCCCATGAAAGCGGCAGAAATTTGTTTTCTTTGACCACCAGACTTACTTCAGCTTCGCAGCCGCGAGGACTTACAGTAAAGGCTTCGGCTGCTGCGGCGTCGCCAGCTCCAGCTCCGGTAGTGAAGCCGCAAGAGCCTTGGCAAGGTGCAGCTATTAAGCCGTTGCTGGCATCTATAGCTACTGGAGTGTTGTTATGGTTTGTACCAGCGCCGGCGGGTGTATCGAGAAATGCATGGCAGCTTTTGTCGATTTTCTTGGCTACGATTGTTGGGATTATTACTCAGCCTCTGCCTCTTGGTGCCGTGGCGCTCTTGGGATTGGGGGCTTGTGTTTTGACTAAGACTCTTACTTTTGCTGCTGCTTTTTCTGCATTCGGAGACCCAATTCCGTGGCTAATTGCCCTTGCGTTTTTCTTTGCTAGAGGATTTATTAAGACTGGTTTAGGAAATAGAATTGCGTATCAGTTTGTGAAGTTATTTGGGAGTTCTTCGCTTGGACTGGGTTACAGTTTGGTTTTCAGTGAGGCGTTATTGGCACCGGCTATTCCTTCGGTTTCTGCTCGGGCTGGGGGTATTTTCTTGCCGTTAGTGAAGTCACTTTGTGTAGCCTGTGGAAGCAATACAGGGGATGGGACTGAAAACAGATTGGGTTCTTGGTTGATGTTGACTTGCTTTCAAACCTCGGTGATTTCGTCGGCTATGTTTTTAACTGCTATGGCTGCGAATCCTTTGGCCGCGAATTTGACGCAAACTACCATAAATCAGACCATAGGCTGGATGGATTGGGCCAAGGCTGCCATTGTTCCCGGTTTGGTGTCTCTGATTGTTGTGCCGTTGCTTTTGTATATCATTTATCCCCCCACAGTAAAAAGCAGCCCTGATGCCCCTAAGCTTGCTCAGGAGAAGTTGGAGAAGATGGGACCTATGTCAAAGAACGAGATGATCATGGCTGCAACTCTGTTTCTTACGGTGTGAGAGTAACTCTTCTCCCCAGCAAATTTAGCGTTATTGAATTCTTATTTAACCAGTACCAGTAGGGACTTCTTATCTTACGATTAATTTTGGTGGTTTAACTTCATTGAACTTCGAGTACATATTGCAAGGTTAAATGTCTATGTATTGCAGAAACATGCAAATGGTTATAGTATACTATGGCTATAATCTAGAATAGAACCCCTTACATCTGCTTTCATGATCGTCTGTTGTTACTTACTAGTACTGTTTGGATGAATATCATCAATCTTAAATCCACGCCTATTCATATCTTGTAAACCTGTCGGTTTCTAAGACTGACATTTAGTAGTCATGTAACTTTTGCTTTGGATTTAACAGCGGATATCAACTTTTCGAAATGGATTCCTCTATGATTATACTTAAATCTGTAGAAGTTCGAACTCCTTGACTATTGAAACATGCTAGGTCAGTTACTAAAGTTTGGTCCAATTAGTTATTGCTCTGGCGATTGATATTTATAATTTACTAGCTAGTGGCAAATTTAGCTACCAATAGCTCTTCCATTTCTTTAGATGTTATTGTTTTCATCTGCTGCTATTTTATTTTGTTAGGCCCAAAGTATAAATTTCCCGAAATGCTAGTTCTAGGAAATTATCGCTGTTAAATCTTTATGTCATTGGAGTTGATTGCATTGGATTGTCTCTTTAAAGTCACAGGATTCATACTTGACATAAATTTTATTGAAATAGTGATACCCATATAACATGTGTCATGTATTAAAAATTTCTTAATAGGATGAATGCTTTTATTTGGCCGAATTTGTTTCAGAGAGTACCATTATTCGCATTTAAAAATTGTTGCATACTCCCTCTATTTCAAAATATAAGTCGTTTTAGATGGAGGAAGTTGTTTCATAATATAATTCATTTTTGCCATATATTAAAATTTTCTTAATAGGATGAATGCTTTTATTTGGCCGAATTTGTTTCAGAGAGTACCATTATTCGCATTTAAAAATTGTTGCATACTCCTCTATTTCAAAATATAAGTCGTTTTAGATGGAGGAATTTGTTTCATAATATAATTCATTTTTCACTTTTCAAGGAGCATTTATTATATCTTTTCCAATTCTATCCTCCTCTCTCTCTTTATTTATTTTTCTCTCTCTCTCCCCTCTATTTATTAGGGGTATAGAAGGTATTTTGTTACAAATGTTTCATTGTTTTCACAACCCTTAATTCTTGTGCAAGAGGCTAAAATGACTTATATTTTGAAAAAGGTGGAGTAATCATAAACAAGACCAATATGTCAGTGTCCATACCTGATAAGCTTCAACTGTACATGTTTCTATTTACAGTACTTTTAACTAAAGTCTTGATCTGCCAGATTCTGGTAATGTTATATGATTTATAACAGATTTTTTCTGACCGATTTAACCTATAAGAAAGTAGATAACTTGATCGTTGACTGCCTGTGACTGAATTTGATAGATTTCTTTCAGGAAGATGAATATTAGGATAACTACTAGAAGGTATTTCATCAGGATATCCATGAAACCCCTACCAATGTATAGTAATTGATGATCCCTAGCCTTCAAAACATAATGGAGGTATCACCATGGTACATCTCTGAACTGAGTAAAGTGAAGATTAATAGCACTTCAATGGGTGGTATGTCTCATTAATTAAGATATGGGATGCAGTTCATGTAATGATGTACCATGGACTAAGATGCCCTTCCCCCCTACCAAAAAATGACAAAAATAAATACTCTCTTCATCCATAATTGAATGTTCAATTTTGACTTGGCTAAAAAATTAAGGAGGGTAGTTTTACTATACGTAAATTACTATAATGTCCTTAGAAATTATAGAGGTTACTGGCGGGATCCATTTGTTAGTGGAACTTAAATCCCTTAAATCAAGGGAGTCAAAGAGGTTAGTGTGGAATTTAATTTCCTTAAATTAAGGAGTTTAGTAGTGGAAATTTAGATAAAATATATTACTGTTTAGGAAAGTGGACATTGAATTCCAAACATTCTAAAAAGAAAATGTGGGCATTCGATTCCGGAGAATGTAATAAAAAAAAGCAAGGAAAGAAACAAATAATTGGAGAAGAGAAGGAAAAAAACAGACTAAAGAAGAAAAGAAATCCAGTGGTCATTTCTGGACCTGTGAAAATTACTTGCGCCTGAACATATGCATTTCAGTTGCTGTTAGTTCTGATTCCCATTTCCCCATTTGTATTGGGAAAACTAGGCATAATTGTTTCAATTGTATCTGATTGTATTGGATACTATAGTAAGTTGATATGAGGACCTATGTTGATCTTTCCTTGCTCATATTATATTAGGTGGGCCTTTGGGTTTTTGGAGGTAGGCTAAACGTTGATGCTGTTACTGCTGCTATTCTTGGATTGTCTGTTCTCCTTGTTTCTGGCGTTGTCACATGGAAAGAGTGCCTCGCTGAATCAGTTGCTTGGGACACACTTACATGGTTTGCTGCACTTATTGCCATGGCAGGGTATCTTAACAAATATGGCCTCATTTCCTGGTTTAGCCAAACTGTTGTCAAGGTTTGCCTATCTCTTCCTTTCTTGCCACTTGTATTTTTAATATTGTTAGTGCATATTAACTCATTGGATATTTTTCAATAGAGTTGGTTGATTGACAAGCTATTGATCATTTTAATTTTTCAAGAATACCATGTGCAAGAGTTATGTATTCACGATCAAGTTCTCTATCAGCCATCTATTATGTTTATCTGTTTACTACATTATGTAGTTTGTTGTTCTTCATTCCTAATTGACTAGCACTCAAAAACTTTTGCTTAGTTTTTCTCTTGATGGTCAAGTCAATAAAAGAAGTAGCTGCATGTAAGATTGTATTGTTGAACTCTTTGCTAAAATTGATATGTATTGTTTAACATCCTGTATATCTTGTTCAAATATGTTCTAGTTCTTTGCTACTTATTATTCTAGTAATTGTCTCACAAAAATTCATCACATGGATGTGTAAATTTTTAATGAACGTTTTGAATTCTGACCAGAATTTCTGGTTATCAGTGTTTAATGAAGCGAACAGAATGATCGTCTATTATGAGAGCGGTCATGCTCATTTTCAGTATTGAAATGTTTTCTAGAACATAGATGTAACTGTGTCTGGGATTTTAATCATACTAGGCAATACTACTAACAAGCATATGCTATACATACCACTTAAACTTCGCTGGCACGCCTCAGGAACATCCAAGTTAGATTTGATGTTCTGGCACAAAATTTGCAACTGTTAGTACTTTTGTTGGTAGTTTAGTGAGGATATTTCCTTTAAAAGCAATATTGCTCAAGTTGTAAACTTTTCTAGTAGAATTAACTTTTTAAATCAAATTCCAACTAAAGGATTTTGAACTGCAAATAGTCATGAATTAATGTGCATAGAGCTACTGAATTTTTGTGTTGCAGAATTTTGTCTTTGCATGTATTCTACCCAGTATCCGCATGCCTAATTCTTTTGTCCTTTGTGCAGTTTGTTGGTGGATTGGGTCTGTCTTGGCAGGCTTCTTTTGGTATTCTTGTTCTTCTCTACTTCTATTCTCATTACTTCTTCGCCAGTGGAGCTGCTCATATTGGTGCCATGTTCACAGCATTTTTATCTGTTGCCAGTGCTTTAGGCACTCCACCTTATTTTGGTGCTATCGTACTCTCCTTGCTTTCTAACCTTATGGGTGGTCTCACACACTACGGAATTGGTTCAGCTCCTGTA
This sequence comes from Rauvolfia tetraphylla, assembly GCA_030512225.1. Taxonomy (NCBI): domain Eukaryota; kingdom Viridiplantae; phylum Streptophyta; class Magnoliopsida; order Gentianales; family Apocynaceae; genus Rauvolfia; species Rauvolfia tetraphylla. Next base: position 2,334,269 of record JAJQKT010000023.1, read on the forward strand.
TTTTATGGTGCAAACTATGTTCCCCTTGCAAAATGGTGGGGATATGGATTTGTCATCTCTGTTGTCAATATTCTTATCTGGCTTGGAGTGGGAGGCGTTTGGTGGAAGGCCATTGGCTTATGGTAGAGTTGCTGGTTTGGTCCTTTGCTTATAAAATTATGCTTTTACACCTTCCATGACTTTAAGGTCCATATTTCTTCTTTAGGTGGTTTTGTTAGTATAATGTTTTGATTATTTATGTGGAAATAATATTCTTGTGGACCTGAATGTGTCTGCGGCTGGGACAGATGGTATAGAGAACCGATGAGGTCAGTTTATAGCTGAAATTAGGAGTTGTATTCAAAATTTTGACGTTGCATGGGAACCATAAATTGTAATTGTGATTTCTGATAATTGAATGCTTATTCTGGTCTGATAAACCCACTCATTTCTTGGTATTTGCCAGATTGCAATAAATTATTATTAGTCATAATTTTCTTAGTTTCCCTACAATGCTTTGAGGACTGGGGTTTTGAGAGGAAGCCAGGGTGAAAGGCCGCAGGTTCATCAGCATCCATTTTTGGTCTTGTACATGTTCAAGCTAGAAGTTCGCAGCTCAAACTGGATCATTCTTTGTTACACATGGCTGTTAGAAGCACTCTAATTTGATGGTTTTCCTGAGTGTCTTGGTTAGCATCATGATGCATGGTAACGCACGCCCTGCATTCTTGTTGAGCTTGCTGTCGAAAGCATTTCTAGGTAACTAGTGTTATTTTGCAGTCAATTTTTCTAAAGATGCAATGAGGAGGGTTGAAAAATCGTGAGATGGTTCATGTGTGATTAGCAGGACATCATCATATCTTGTATGCAAATCAACTTTTGCATTCTTTTAATCCCGGAAAATGACCAATATATTCTTTAAATTTAGGGATCTAGGGATTTGTTATATTTAGATTTTAAAGTTTTTTTTAGTCAATAAAGTACTCAGAACATATTATGTTCTCTTAGAATGTTTCCACCATCACTACACTCCGCGGAATTCAGTACAAAAAGTAACTGAAAAAAAAAAATTAAGGATCCAAGTGCGATAGGCTTCTAAGTTCAGGGGGGTTATAGTGGTCATTTTTCCTTTAATCCTAGAATAATTTGCATTGACAAAAAACGGATTGATTTGATTATTCATAAATATAAACTGAACATTTATAAATATAGACGAACTAGGATTAAGTTTGTCTAGGCTCATTTAGATGTTAGTCTATTAAGCTAGTTTTACTCTTTTTTTTTTTTTTAATGTGATCTTTGTTGTGTAGAGGCAATCTTGCCAACTTTTTCCCTACTTTTTAACTATAAAAAATGATTAATATTACTGTGTGCTGACAGGGCGAACTATGGGCTGGGAAGAACTGGTCCCTTGTGTTTGAGAGTATAAAGAATGTCATCTCTTTTAATGGCTTCCAATAAAGATGCTACTTTGTGTGTTTCCAGTGGCTAGTTTAGCTGGAAGATCAACTCTCTGGATGGACTTAAGATTCTGAGGATCCTTTCATATTGCAACTTGCATCTCACCTTTAAACCACTTTGTTGCTGAGGTTCTTAATATGCCACTGATTCACAACCCAGTAAAATGGAAAGCCCCTTTGAGGCCTAATAATTAATTATAATACAAGTTATAATTCTTAATAAAAGAGAAAATAAGCCTTATAAAAAGGAAAATAAATCATGTACTATGTAATAGTTATACTCAGTAATCTTTGATTGAGAAGTTTCAGCACTTGCCACTATAGCAAGGCATCACAGGCTAAATTTGATAATCTGAATGTTTGAGATTGGATTAGATTTTTTTTGACTTGAATTGTATTAAAAATTATAAAATTAAATTATTTGTAAAAAGATAAGTGATAAAGAAAATAAAAGAAAATTAAATTTTTTTTAGATAAAATACCAATGCAAGTTGGCCCATTTGTTATTCAACGACGGTCTATTAGGCACTGTACGATTTTACTTTTTTATTTTTGATGATGAAAAATAATAAAGTTTTCGTGATAAAATTATTATTCTTTGTGATAAATTACTTATTCAGCAGGTTTATTATTCTTTGTGATAAATTACTTATTCAGCAGGTTTATTATTCTTTGTGATAAATTACTTATTCAGCAGGTTTTCCCTTATAAATTTTCAGCTTCATTGTGAACAGAAAATTTGGAGCTCAAATGTTAATCTACATGCACATTAAGTAAGTTAGTGTGTGTCCTGGAGAAGGTTGTGGATTGCCTTAGTTCTCTTATACATGTCATACTTAGTGCATTTAGGGGTTTATCACTAGAGAGGTAGAAGCGCCAGTTTTCAACCACCCGAAATTAGTAGAAGTAAACTTTTTAATCCCTTAAAAATTGGTGTGTGTTATGAAATAATATGTGGATGTTCATATTAATCAGTTTCCTGAAGAGAACTGAACTCGCAAATATGACTCCTAATCAGATTTGATTTCCTTTCCCCAGTAGATTTTGGGTTTCCATAAACTCTTGTATTATGAGTCTATATATAGGGTCATATGATGATATTAATGAATGACATATTTTAGTCTTATTTCTTGATTTCTACTTTCTCTCTATATATTATCTTCTCTTTCTTTAGTTTTATATTATTTTCTAAATATATTGAGTAACGCTTTTACTTTAATTCTGCGTTACCAACACTTAAATTCATAATACGTTATCAACACGAGTCTCTGCCACCGAAGTTGAAAGTTTAATCAAGAGAAAAAGAGGTATTTTTCTATCTTTGAATTCTCATGGCAAACTTTTCGAAACTCGTTTTTTTTACTCTTGATATTTAGAGAAAGAATTATATGTCATAGACATTAGATGCTTAAATTTATTGAGATATAATGGGTTTGGCAGGCACCATCTCAAAATTACATAAAAGCCATGATTTTTTCCCGTCATTATTTCAATGAGAATCTAAAAACGAAATATCTTACCGTGAGAAATTCACTTATTTTGTGGAAGGATCTAAACAAAATATTTGACCACCAGAAGATGGTCATTCTACAAAAAATACAGTTCACTTTAAATTTGTGAGTGAATGTATTAGAACAAATGGTTATGACCCTAGAAGAGGTCGTAGTCATGGTAGAAGCCGTCAACATAGACGCGGATATGGTAAGAATAATCCATATAATCATAGCGACTAGAATATATGCATCTGAATATTGTGGGTCCTGAAGACACCATTTAAGAAATACAAAGCATCAAAGACGCTTGATTACTAGCAAATTATGAATGAGATATACAATCACCAGAAAATGATTGTTATATAAATGCTAGTGATGATTTGTTATAAGTGTGCCTAAAAGATTTTATGTTTATCAGTATGCAAAATTTTTATTGCTTTTAGAATTTCTCCTCAATTGAAGTTATAAGGAGAAATATCACTAGTAATGTGATGGATAAAAGAATTTTCCTTTCTCATATCTCTAACATGCTCCTGTAGTAGTAATATCTAGAAAAAGTTTTTCAGAATTGTTTTAAATTTATATCTTCTGAGACTAATTGAGTCATTAATAAAATATTTTGACGCCCGACCAAATATTTTTATATCATTCCCTGAAGTGAATGACATTAAAAATTATAATATATTTATATACGAGATTTTGGTCGCAGCTAGTAGAAATACACTTTGTTCTTATACTATAAGAATGACTCATTAAATCCCCAGTGAATAGATACTCACCAGAAGTGAGAAAATAATGAGAAGGAAAAAGGGAAAGTAATAATTCTAACATGTTATTGATGCAATATGAAAGTTTGTCACGTACTTGTAGTACGTCAAGTATGTTATAAATCTCTATTAATTATTGATATTGCTTTACTTCCCTAAATTATGTTACTTATAGTAATGATGCTTATGTCGAAAATATTAATATGACATATGTGAACGTAGCCAATTCTTTTGAATATCTAGAAAGAGTTTTTAGCATTTTGAATGTCAATCAAAATTTTAAATTATCAAATTGCTACTTTCTTATGTTATTTTAGTTTATTTTGGATCAAGAATGGTGAAGATACAATTTGTCTAAACAATATTTGTTGTTTATTTGGACAAAATTTAAAATATATGTCCAAAGTATAAATGGTAATGCCAAGGTTCTTGAAGAACTAATTGATCAAATAACTCTAGAAGAGTTAATTGATTAAAAACTCTCGAAGAGCTACCAGATCTTCACCTAATGGACAATGATTGTAATACATCATTCTCTATATAGTCTCGTAAAATTTTGTGTCTTATCAGTATATCGAAGCATTAGATGAATGAACTTTTGAGGCATATGCATTACCATTATGACATAAAATATATGTCAATTATAGATACCGCTTTATCTCTCCTGATTTATATTGCATAGAATTATGAAATTGAGATGCAATATTGAGTAAACTTGAAGTTTACTGATAAATAATTTATTAGTTGGCATGACCGGTTGGACCATCCCGGATCATTAAAATACAAGGAATGATTATGAATTTATTATGCAACCAGAAGTTTCCTAATATGACGAATTTATATGTGCTACTTGTTTTATTTAAAAGTTGTCAGTATTACTTGGGGTTGAATGTGTTATTTTGGGATGAATATGGAAAAATTATTAGTTGATGCATCAACAAATAGTCGTATGCATATTATTGTTTTTGCAACCTGTAGTTTGCACAATTTATTGATGATGAGCTCATGTTTTAACATTCTCTCAAAGACATAATTTGTCCTAATAATATTGGTTGTATTGAGATAAATATTGAACATCCTGTAGAATGTTCATGACTGTGGTATATTAGCACTTATTTCGTAATTTGTCAACACATTGTAATTCTCCTCATAGTTGTTGGTTTGTGGTCAGAAACCAAATATTTCTCATCCTAAATTTAGAGATGCACTATGTATGTTGCTCCACCACAGAGGTAATGAGATGGGTTCTCAAAGAGATTATTAAATATGTTGGGAGCAAATCTCAAGGGATTCGTATTTTGTTAATTTAGAATATGTTGCCCCAACATAAAGAGGAGAAATTATGAGGCTGGATAAAGATATTAGTATGTGTCTCATCCTGATCTTCTATTTTGATCCTCATATAAGATACCTTGAACCAGAAGTTCAAAGGATAATTTATACAGCCAGGTATATTAATTGACCAACATCCAACAAAGAATGCTCCTATATTATATCCCTGAAGGATAATCTACCAGTACAAATAAATTTGAGACACAACTAAAATGTAGTAGATAAGTCAATTCCAAAGATACAAACTCCTCACTGGAGTAAAGGCTTAAGATGGTCATATATGCTAAATCGAGGAGATTTAAATTCCAGCAGAATTTTTCTCCAAAAACATGATTGATAAATTATTTTCAGAAGAAATTCAGGTACCTGAAAACTATGATAAATGATGAGATTTCGACATGATTGGGAACTATTAGAATCGCATAAGTATATGACTTTAAAGATATTAATGCGCATAATATATTGATTCAGAATGAGAATTTTTAAATTGAGATCTGTAGATTCGAAATGATAAAGTTTGCTTGAGAAATATAAAAAGTTTAAACTATTCACAAGTACACTTGAAGTGTACATGTATTTCCAGCAGGAATAATACACTTGAAGTGTAATTCAAAGAGATAGCAATTAATATTTGCTTATAAAATGCGAACCACAAAAGTGAATATTGCCATGAGTTATGGCATATGATTCTTCGTAAAACCTGACACTGATAACGAAGTAATATATTTATAGTGGTGGATATAATAGTACATGATAACACTTAATATGTGTTTATATTTGTTATCATTTGATAATAATATTTATATTTGAAGTCCTTGATGGAATCGATATGCTTGAAACATATAATTGTTCCTGTAGAACATAATGAGATTATCTTAGTGAATTTTTATTGAAAGAATGATTGAATATGTCCATATATAAAAAAATTCTATACGTAGCTATACTTGCTATATGTATTTCTTTATCAGAATATATCCTCATTGTACAATCTATTGATTGACATAGTGTTCTCCACATTAGGGGGAGAAAAACTTTGATTAAAGAGGATATCATTTATGACTTTTATTATCTTGATCTATGCACAAGTATTAATGAACTAGAAGTTCAAAATATTATTTATTTCCAGAATATTACATATTGATTGTTTGTCTGACTCCTGTAGAGTTAGTCAATATAATATTCTACTTATAGATATTTCTATTTGGATAAATATCCCAACAGGACAAATATATAAATTATATAGATATATGATTTTGATACACGCCTGAAGTGTGATTGATCTCTTGATTTGAAAAGAGAAAATGATTTGATAATCAAGATATTTTTCCTGAAGAAATTAGAGGAGCAAGTATTGTGATCAACATTTTGAAAAGCTAATATTTTGTTTTGATTGAACATCTTGAAGATGTTTCACATGGACATAGCACATCAATAGTTATTGGGTTATTATATGTGATATCCGTTATATCTATTAAAGGATATTGAAAAACTCTTTAGTCTTGAAGTACCATAACTCTGTAATTTAGAGCATAAATACACTTGTTTGCATACAAGCATATATCTATTCTAGTTCTTCTCTACCCAATGAATTTTGAGATGACATTAAACTTGCCTATTGACATCTCCTTGAGATAACTTATCTCGAATATTGAGAAAAATCAACTCCTGTTGAGATGGATATGCAATGTATAAGTTACCTATGATCCACATAAACTATGCATTTATAGGCATGTGTTGATTATAATAGTCAAATCTTCAACTCATGTTGAAGTAATAGAAATTCATGATGTTGGTTGAGAATATATTTGATCATGATTAATGTATTCGAGATAAATCTATATCCTCTAAGAAGGAATTCCAACTATATTGTTGGATGATAATAAAATTTAGAATATATCCATGGAGATATGATAAAGTATATTTTTAATCACAAACTCCAGAAGAGATGTGATATTGATGTGTAATGAATTTGATCATTTGATTATTTGACAAATCTATTCACTAAGACTTTATCGATAGCAACATTTGATTGGAAAGTATCAGTTAAGAAACCTTAAAGAGTTTTCTTATCAGGGGGAGTAATAATGACATAAAGAATAATGTACTCTTTTTCCTTCATTAGAGTTTTTTCCCACTGAATTTTTATCTAGTAAGGTTTTAACGAGGCATATTCTTTATATTATGAACATCTAATGGGGAGTGTTACTGGAAATGAATTAAAGAATCGTAATAATATATGGATGTTCATATTAATCAGTTTCTTGAAAAGAACTGAACTCCCAAATATGACTCCTAATCAAATTTAATTTTCTTTCCCCATTAGATTTTGAGTTTCCATAAACTCTTGTATTATGAGCCTATATATAGGGTTATATGATGATATTAATGAATGACAGATTTTAATCTTATTTCTTGATTTTTACTTTCTCTCTCTATATTATCTTCTCTTTTTTTAATTTTATATTATTCTCTAAATATATTGAGTAATACTTTTACTTTAATTTTACGTTATCAAGACTTAAATTCATAATAATGTGCTTTTTAAAAGGCAAGATTTAGAATGTATGCATCACAAATTAAATCTTCAGTGTTCTATTCGTATCTACCAAGTGACTATTCGTTAGTATTCTTACTTTTGATCTCACCCACAAACTAGCGGTTCCAATTACACCACTTCAAAAGAACGCGCGTGGTGGACCTGTGTGGAGTCATAATGGTATTCCGTGCCCTCTGAATTGACAGGCGTAGCCTTAGGTTGTTCGGCAGGATATGAATTAAAAACTCAGTTATTCAATGTAGGGATTGAACACCGTAAAAAAGATCACGCGCGGAGCGTGGTAGATATATGCAAAATATTTTTTTTAATTTTAAAATATATATTATATTTTATTTAATTTATTTTAATATATATATATATATTTTTATATAAAGTATTAATTAAATATTTTTTAAACTTTATTTTATCTCTAATTAACTATTTAAATATTTTTTTAAAAGTCATTAATTTTTTAATTAATTATTTAAAATATTAATTTTTAATGTTAAATTTAAATTTAAAACACCAATCAATAACTTTTAATAAGAAAATTTTAGATATCTATAAAAATTTTAATTTTTATATAAAATAAAATTAAGTTATATATTTTGAAAGGGAGGGAATATCACTGAACCCACAAAACTATCTTGGATGTGATAAGCCAATTTTCACAAAACTTTTTGTGAATCAAACGTGTACCATTAATAATTACTATTCTAAGTTCAAGACTTTCAGCATCCACTTAAATTCTCACGCAGAGAATACGAAAAACTTTGGATCAACTTGAGCAAGAGAATCTAACTTTTTCTTTTTAGGCTTCAATAGTTTAATTGTGATTATTATGAGACGATATGGCCAAGAAGAACCCACCAATATACAAGCCAACCTTTTGCATTATCCAATTCAAGTAGAGGAAAACTTCAGAGGTTGGGAGCATTTGTAGAGAGATCAGAGCTGCTTTAAACAAGAGAAAGAAAGGTATGGTTCTTGCTCTTCTTCGCCCTATTGTTCATATATTTTTTAAACAAATATGAAATATGATTGATCTCTTGAGAGATTAACGTATTGCAAGGATTTTGTACCAGCCATGATCATCAACATGGATTTTCTCTAAAGAAAAATAATGTTCATGACCTTTCAACTACTTCTTTGATTATCCTCATATGGTGACATATGCTTCTCTTCTTAAATATCAAGGCAAAACTCAATGCATAAGGTTCTTGCCCTTCTGGGTTCTAAAAGAGTGAAGCTTTTCTCTAAGAGCGAAACTCCAATTCAATCTAGTATAGAATACGCATGCCCACTGGCACAAGTAATAGGATGACCTAATTAAGAGGATATTAGGAAATGAGCATGTAATTAGTGAAGCCACATTTCTTACTTCGATAACTAAAACTTTAACATTTAAGTTATATAAATGCTAAACGTACTACAATTTTACTAATACAGAATGATTTTATATAATATTAAAACTTTATTTATTTTACTTAAATTATTTTATTAATTCTATTTATTGTATTTGTTATTTTTTGTATTTTTCCATTTGCATATGATTTTTCTTAATTAATTTGCTTTAAATTTCATTTATATATATTTTTGTTATTTATGTATTTACTTATTTGCTTTACATACTCTTTTTGTTTTAAAATATATGACTTTTTATTTTTTTTCATCTCTTCTTAAAATATTTAGTCTTCTATAAATTTTAAAGCCATAAATATAATTCTGTCGTTCTCTATTATATTAGTAGAATTAGTTAAGAATACAATAGAAAAAATACCATTTATTTTCTTTTTTCTTAATACATAGAAAAAGGGCTAATGGCTTTGTATTTTAAAATAAAGGGCGTAATTCATTTCATTAAATTCATTTTATTTATTTGTTTGATCTATTTATTTTTATTTTAATTATTTTTTATTTATTTAAGATTTATTTATTTTAACTTTTTATTGAATTCTTTGGTTATTTAATTATTTTTTATTATGTTAAGAGTTTTTATTAAATAAAATATTTATTTATTAATAGTGTTATCATTTTCTTAAAATGAAATTTATTATTGAATAGTATTAACATTTTTATGTTGATTTTGTGTTTTAAAATGACATTATATTTAGGATGATATATTATGAGAAATTTTCAAAAGTATTTTCACCTAAATTCTTAATTTACTACTGAACAAGTATTACATGAATAGGTGATAAATATTGATAGTACATTAATCTTATTAACTAGTTTTTACTAATTGTAATTGAATCTTCAACTTGTTTTCAATTATTATAATTGAACTATAATTCTAAATCCTAATATAAAAATTATAAAAATTTAAAATAATAACTACAAAATAAAATAAAAATAATTAATAAAATAATATTTTATTAACAAATAAATTAGTATTACTTTTAAAAATTAAAACAGGAAAAAAAATCGGGGTGCAGTCCCTTTTAAGTTATTAGCTTAATGTTTTCTTAAAAAAAATGTTTTTATCTTAAATCCGGTATGGCGAAAAAATCCGCTATCACGATTTTCTGGCTTTTTCCCTACACACATGAAACTAGCAATTTTTCTTGGTGTCTAATCACTTATCTTTGTTTCTAGTTGCAATGTAAATCAACTCTTATGGCTGAAGTTTCTTGATTCCTTTTTGGTGCTTTCTTAACCATTGCAATAGCTAATAAAGCTTTTTGAGGGGGAAAAAATTCTCTTCCGACAAGGAATAGAATGCTTATAACTTTTCAAGTCCAAACATTGAGTAGTAAAGAATTATTCATCCGTTATTTTTAAACTCACTTTTTTGTTCATTTAAATTAAAAAAAAAAAGCCTATAACTTTTCCAGTTTCCTTTTCATTATAGCGAAGAATTGTATGGCTTGTTGTAAAAAGCATCACGACTTTGACAATCTTGATGTTGTAAAAGATAGAGTTCAACGGATGACAACGTTTCGGCAGACTGGTCCAAATCGAATCGTCAATGATTTTCTGTTTAGGAGAATAAAAATTGTCAATAATAGATTATTCATAGTGCTCAAATATGAAAGCGTTCTTTATTGCGCTGAAACTATTAAGAAAAGTAAGTACCAAAAAAAAAGACAAATAAAGTGAAATAAGCAAAAATATTCCTTTAGAGAAATACAAATACATGAGTTAAGACAATAGTGTAGTTAGTAAATTTTTACACAATTATGTTTGTCCCTTTGTTCTTTTGTTGGGGGGGGGGGGGGTTTGGGGCGCTTATATTCACTTGATCATGTACAAAAGGGAAAGGAAAACAAAATCCATAGTGAAGTGATTGAGAAATATTCTAAACAAGAACTCTCTTCATTTCAAAATATAAAGATCTTTTGTTCATTTTGTTTCTCAAAATATTTGACTTTTTATAAATTTTAAAAATTATTTTTCTAAAATTTCTCTCACCATAAATATAATTATCTCATTTTCAATTATATTAGTAGAATTAGTTAAGAATATAATAGAAAAAATATTCTTTATTTTTTCTTCCTTAATTTATGTGAAAAGAGCCAACATGCCTTATATTTTGAAATGGAGGGGGTATTATTAGAGTGCTTTTATATTTAACAAATTTGTTCTGGTTTTCGTTTCTTTCTTTATATGAAGAAACAATCAAATGTTAGGGTGAGATTAGATAAAGTTGCTATTTATGTATTTTTTTATTTTTTGTAAAAGTAAATTATTAATTTAAAAAGGCATCAAAATAAAAAAATATTCGTAATGAAACATTATGCAAATAGAGGTACTTTAGGAATTGAAAAGAGTTGGTAATGCATTCACAAAATGGGAAGAAACAAAGGCCACAACCAATCTGTCTACCTTTCCATTATTTTCCTTCACCCAATAGCAAATTACTATTGCCATTGCTGCATTTTCCCTAAAATACAATAAATTGCTTCAACTATTCATGGTTAGGTTTTGATACCCTTTTTTGTGGTTGCATATATGCCAAAATTTTCTGCCAAGTTTTAGGTTTCTTTTGAAAATTGAGTAGACTTCTACTTCTAAAATACTTTTTTTTATCCTCTTCATTTTACAATTGTCATACTAAAATAACTACTTAACTTTAAACCTACTGGCAAAAGTGGTTGTAATGTAGTTGGTTAGAATGCATTTTCACTAGACGAATATATTGGATTTGACCTACACTTTCTCGCTTGTTCATTTATCAACTTTGCTTCATCCTTGGGGCTAATTTGGTTTGCCAAAAGGGAGAGGGACGGGAAAGGGGAGGAGGAAGCTGCAAATGACTTCCATAGTGCTTTTTTGGACGAAAGTATTTTTCTTTTACCTTATATTTTTATTGACTGGAGAAGAGAAGGGAAGAGAAGAGAAAGAAGATAAGAGAGAGAAAAATTACTTAATTTGTTTTAAAATTAAAAAATATTATAAATTTGAGTGTATGGCAATGCAAAATATGAATTTAGTAAGGCGGTGCACAATATATTTGGAAGAATAACAATACAAATTGAAGAATAAAAGAGAAGGAAGAACATATAAAAAGAACGTAGAATTCAAAAATCAAAACTTGTCAATCTTATTAATGTCATCACATGTCCTCTATATATAAACACATAATACAAGAGTTGACAGAAACCCAAGTTCTAAATGGAGAAAGAAAATCAAATCTAATCAGAAGTAATTTTTTGAGAGTTTAGTTTTCTTCAAGAAATAATAAATATGAATATGCACATATTATGAATTATTTCATAACATTTCTCCTTAGATGTTCATAATATGAAGAATTTGCCTCGTCAAAATTTTATTATAGAAAAAAAACCTATGAAAAAAAAGTCTAATGAAGGATAAAAATACATTATCTTTTATGTTTTTACTCCCTTTGTTTAGAACATCATTAAACCGGCGCATTCAAATTTTTAATTCTCAAATATTGCAGTTGGTATGTCTTAGTAAATAGAAGTTAGATCAAGATTATCAATTTGATCGAAATCATTGTAAATAAAATTTCATTCGTCTTACAAATAATGATTTGTCCTATCTCCTTTCAATGTATCCTCAAATTTCATTGCTATCCAACAATATAATTGAAATATCTCTTATAGAGGATAAATATCTCCTATATAATCAACCTAATTTTGATTACACACCATATTAATTACTATTTCTTCAACACAAATTGAAGAGTGATTGTTAGAATAGATATCACAACATTAATATATATGCATAACTTGTATGGATCAAATGAATAACCAATACCTTGGATATCCATCTCAATATGAGTTGAAATTTTCTCAATAATTCAAGATCAATTATCCATAGAGATATTGAAGGACAAGTCTAATATAATTCCAAAGCCATTGGGTTTTAGAAGATTAAAAATAATCTAATATATACACCAATTATGTAGAAATATGGTACTTTAGGATCAAATAGTCTTCATTATCCTCTCATAAATATGGAGGATCTTTAGAAATATCTAATGACTATTGGAATATTTAGTGACATGCAATGTGATATGTCCATATAGAATCATATTTGAATTAATGAACAAATTGTATCTCTTGATATTCAATTTGTAAATCAAGACTTAAAACTCTTGATTATAATTCTTACTTCAACAATCACTTGCTTTAAAAACTCTTCAAGAGGAACAAATTAATTATCTGATCCTCTTTATTTCGAAAATCTTTATTTTTAGAGCCAGAAAATTAGTCACATTTCAGGTGTGTTTTAAAATGATATGTTATAGTAGAACATATATTTTGTCCTACTGAGACATTCAATAAATAGAAACTTTTAGAAATATAATACTCAATTTGGTAACTCTTCTAGAGTTGGCAAAAGTATCAAATAATAGATTTGCAAAACTTCATAAAATAATAATCTATTGAACTTCTAGTTCACTAGTATGTGCATGGATTAAAATGCTTTAATTATGATGTTCTCATATGATATCTTTCTTCTATTGTTAATTTCCTCTCCCTAATTTGGGGAACACTAATAATAGAAGAGAATCATTTAAGGTAAGTATAATCAAGTCTAATACAAAATCTATGGACATATTTAATCTTTCGATATCAGGCTTTTAACAAGCATTCACTAAGAGAATGACGTTACATTCTTCAAAAACAATTCATTCATATGCTTTAAGCATAACAAATCCTTTAGAGACTTTATATAAATACTTAGTATTTAGTGCATTATTTAAGTATCAGCATACTTACATCCACCACCAAATGTAAATCTTTTAAGAAGAATCTTATACTACAAGTAATGACAAATATTTCATAGTTTGCATTGTATTTTTAAACAAATATCAATTTTTACAATTTTGAGATTACACTTCAATTGTATAAATCATTTTCAAAATATACGTACACTTCAAGTATATTCGTCAATTATTTGAACATTTCATATTTTTAATATGAACGCGATATTCTATGTTGACCAATCATCTCTAATTTGAATATTGAGTTTGGAGACTTTTTATTTGAGATCCTTATTCTAATTTACTATATTCAACAATATATGTGATTATATTGTCGATGCATCGACTACTCATCCCAAAAATACATTCAACCCAAAATTTTTATAGGTAATGTAAATTTACGTTAGAAACAAGTAGAACAAAAGAATTCATTGGATTAGGAAATATATAACTAATAATGTTTTTTTCAATCAAGATAAACTTCAAGTTTACTCAATAATGCAAATGAATTATATAAACCTTGACATAATATAAGCTCAAAGAGAGAAATGATAGTTTCTTAAATATTATAAATTTATCACATAACTATATTGTATAGAAATCGAAATTCCTTTCATCCACTATCTTGACATTGGCATTCATTAATAAGAATACCACTAAAATTTTAATTAATATGTCATAAGATTTTGTGGAGAATAATGTATTAGATAATTAACATGTGACTTTTTAGGTCACTACCTCTTCGAGAGCTTTTAATCAATTATTTCTTCTAATGTTTTCAGTTAATTAGTTCTTCTGAAGCTTTTGCAGTACAATTTATATTCTCAATTTTATTTATCACATAATTGATATGAAATATTTCATCTTTATCATTATCGAATCCAAAATGAACCAAAATAACATGATTATACTAGAATCTACACATATATAAGATAAAATTAAAACTTCTTCACGATATGCCAAGCTATGTCCTACGGATATTTAAAGAGATTGGTTACATTTACATACATAATATCAACATTGAATATCATCAACATTGATTAGTATAATCAACTATTAATAGCCTAAGAAAAATTTATCTCAACAATTTTGTCTCGCTTCTCAACTGAGAGAGATGTACAATTTGTTTGAGGTATAATAGGTACATAACAAACTTCTTTCATATTGCATTGATAATACTTATTAGTGTAAAGTGTTTAGATTGTGTTTTATCATTTTCCTTCTCAATATTTTCTCAACTTTAGGTGAGAATCTATACTTTAAGAATTTAATGAGTCATTATTAACATCCTTATGATTATAAGGATTATATCTATCATAATTATAGTAATGACTTGAATTTCTTTAACAAGTAAATACAAATTTTAATTGTATTCGCTTTGAGAATAGTGTATCAGCCCTTATAATATTTAATCAATAACTCATTCTTTTAGATTTAGCTCAAAAATAAATATTTTTTCACGATAAGATATGTATAGTCTTGGCTTCATAAAAATAAGTATGAAAGAAAACAAAATACTGTTTTTAATAGTGTCTTCAATACCCATTATATAAAGATGGATTTCATCATGAATCCATGATAAAAGTTATTCTCATGATGTCAATAGTCACATATTCAAGTTTAATAATATTTCATATAATGACCAAGAAAAGGAAAAAAATTTATCTTAAGGAGCTTCAAAGAAACCTTTCACCTCGAAGAGACAGCTTTAAATAATCTTCTTCAGAGAATATTACTTGAGCGAATCGTGCTATGCTTTAGCAAATTATGCTAATAACGTGTTATAAATATGAATATTGACAATGCTTGGAAAAATAACAATACAAACTAAAGAATTAAAGAGAAGGAATAATATAGAGAGAAAAAATAGAACTCAAGAATAAAAAGCCATCCATCTTATTAATGTCATCATATGATTTCTAGATATAGATACACAATATAAAAGTTTATGGAAACCTAAGTTCTAATAGGGAAAGGATATCACATCTAATTAAGAGTAATATTTTAGGAGTTTAATTCTTTTTAGAAAATTAGCTAATATGAAAATCTATATATTATGAATTATTTTATAACAAAATCATATTATTGATACACTTTTAAAACATTCTCTTTCTGTTTCATAATAAGTGTCATTGTATACATCTTTACATATATTAAGACAATAGTTAAATTGACTAATTTACTCTTAATTAAATATTTCTTTCATCATAAAAAATTATAATACAAGAAACTACTATTTTTACTACATTAAATGCTATTATTTTATTATGAAGATAAATAAGGAACAAAAAATTAAATTTTTGTTTAATAATACTTATTTTGTAATAAAATAAAACTTTCACAATAATACTTATTATAAAATAAAAAAAGTATTTTCTTTTATCTTCTATTATATGAGACAAAAGATAGTACCTTCAAAAATAATTTTTTTCATCTTATACTATTTCAAATAAAATGACATAAATAAAGCTTTTAGAAAGAATAAAACATAAAGCAAATTAAAATATTATCCCTATCGTTAAAAAGATTTTCCTAACCAACTAAGTTAAGTTTTTTCTCACAAGATAAACAAACTTCCCTCCCTTTTTGACAAACCACCCCAACCGAAGTAAAACCTTGCAGATAGCCGCCAGTTTTGACTGTTTAGATTTACCGCTTCAGTTTCACGTTGCCAGAAGACCTCTTGAAAACTCATGTTCTGGAACACTTGGCCAATATTCAAAAGGGGGGGATATGACACGTGGTTAGAAAGGAACCATTGTCACTGTTGGTGATAGTAATAGTACAAGTGCAGTTTCTTCTGATATTCAGTCAGGACACGTGTCAGTGCCCATATATCCAATTTGTTCGCTTACGAATCTGGCAACCGTTAATATTTGGGCAGAAGGGGTTCCGGTTTGATTGTCACGCCTGGCTAGGAAAGAAAATAGGAAAAGAAAAATGGTTGTTTCTCTATAAATAGTACAAGGGACACGCAATCTTTTTGTCAAGGTCCCAAGAAATGGACGCAGAATCCCCGTCAATAGGGTTGGTACAAGAAATTTCTGGTTGAGTACGTTAAAGAGTGTTACAGACTTACATTTGCTGGCCAAGTTAGAATCTTTAACTGATGCAGAGGTTTCAAAGCTTGTTTGTCCCTTTTCTTCGTGAAGGGTGACAAGTAGTTCATGCGTCTTGAACTTCTACCTTTTAATTCGAATTTTCTTCCAGGTTCCTTTCAAATGGGAGGTGGAGTTATTTTTTCTTTGTGAACGATGAATTTTAAGCTCTTTCTATTAATTGCCATGAGAAAAACGGTGCAAGGAGGAGCTCTCTTGGTCGTAGAAGTTCGATCTTTCATCTGTAGCTATGAATACGGTCTAAATTTACTTTTGGGTCTTTGAATTTGACCATGAAGTTAATAGTACAGCTGTAAGCTTGTTGTACTTGAGATTTCAGTTGGGTCTCATCTGTATTCTGAGTACTGCATCCACTGCTGCAGAATTCTTGTGCATTTTGGGAGCTTAGAATATAACAGTCTGCGTACTGAAATGTGCAGATTCTGAATACTTTTTCTTGAAATCTCCAGTGATGAAGTACAGACATTTTGTTTGATCAAGTTGGCTGCTGCGAATCTTCTTTCCTGATCATGGCAGAGAAGGAAGATACTTCTTGTATAGGAAAGCCCTTCTGCATATTCTTTAGGGATGCAAGGTAGCCTTTCTGGCTGTAACTTCATTTTAGATTCTTTGTAATTTTTTAACGTTCAAATTTACTCCATTTCTTAGTAGAGATTGCTAATTCTACTCTGAGGGAGGTCAGAGACGTGTGTTGGACGGAAACATAATCTTTTTTCAGCATTATTCGAAGTATTCTTGGCATACAAGTATAGTAGAGATTTTTATGATTTTGAGAATATGAGCAGTTAAAAATAACTGGAACTGGAATTTACTCGTGCAAAAATTAGACAATCTAATTAATCATGGTTGTGCAGCATCTGCTAGAAATACCGATATTAAACAGATTCACATGAAAATGCAATGGGGTGGATAAGTCATAGTATTTTCATGTTAAAGTTTTAGATGATTCGTAGTTAGCAACAATTAATTAGTTTCCTCACTCATGATATCAGATCAGTTTTCAAAATGGATGAGCTTGGTATGGAAATAGCAAGGATTGCTCTCCCTGCTGCTCTGGCTCTGACCGCTGATCCTATTGCATCTCTGATCGACACAGCATTCATTGGTCAAATAGGTATCTTATTCTTTCGAACATGATTTATCACCAATTTTTGTTAGTGAAAGAACAATTCCTGCCTTATTAGTAGATTTATCATTTTGGATCTTTGAGGTCTAGATAATTGTTGTGTGAAGAATAGTGCAATGTTGGATCCATTGTATGTCACAATTGTTGGTTTGTTTGTATTCAGAGGGTACATGTTGCTGTATTCTCTCCCGATAAGTTTCTACATATTTGTTATAGGAGGGAGTTGGGATTGGGAAGAAAGAGGGAGGGGGAGCGGAGGGGTGGAATAGAAGAGAGGATATGGTTCAGGGGATGAGTTGCATTACAAGATAGTTATGCATGTATTGCTTGTCCGTTTGCAGCTCAGACTGGAGTAATTTTCAAAATCTGGCATGTTGACTGAAAAAACTTGCTTGAAGTGTAAGAGTTGTAATTCAGGAATAACCAATGTGATTTAACCTCTAACTATGCTATATTAATTAATCCAGGACCAGTAGAACTTGCTGCAGTTGGAATCTCTATTGCTCTATTCAATCAAGTATCAAGAATTGCAATATTTCCTCTTGTAAGTGTCACCACCTCATTTGTTGCTGAGGAGGACACCATGGCAAAAGTCTCTCCAGAGATCCAAGATAATGAAAATTTGGAAACAGGATCAGTAGAAAGTACTGAAAATAAAAAGTTGATATCACAAACTCAAAATGGTATGGGAATTTCCCAGAAGTGCATCTTGTCTCTATTCTCGTGCTTACCTTTCTGACGAGATTTTACATATATGGTTCATGCAATCTAACTTTGGCAAGTTGATGTGAAAACTTTTGAACGTTCTAATAGATGCTCCTGAGAGTACATACAAGTCACACTCGCTCGGTAATAGTCTTGAAGTAGCTAAAAGTGAGCCTGTAAAGAGGCATATTCCATCAGCATCATCGGCCTTGTTTTTTGGTGCAATCCTTGGCCTCATTCAAGCTACATTCCTGATTTATGCAGCAAAACCTTTATTGAACTTCATGGGAGTTAAGTCTGTAAGTGAATTTGAAGGAGAACAGCAAAAAGACTAATTTTTGTGCTGTCATTTTGCATTTTCTCAATCTTGACCCTTCTCTTTTGGAAATTTTTGGTCGCACGAGCTGAATTCTATATTCTGATGCTTATGATCATTTATCATATAGGATTCACCCATGCTGAAGCCAGCTCTACAATATTTGACTTTGAGATCACTTGGTGCTCCTGCAGTTCTTCTCTCATTAGCGATGCAAGGTGTTTTTCGAGGATTTAAGGACACGAAAACGCCACTATATGCAACTGGTCAGTCAATCTGATCAAATCTGAGATGCAGACAAAAAACGTCATGAGGAATATAAATACATCTCGAATCATGAAAACATACTAAACGTGCTAATATTTGACTAGTGATTAGTAAGATAGGATTTTTCTAACTGATCTGTCTTTCTTATCTTCAACTGTATTTCCTAATTTTAGTCCAAATAGAATGTCCGGCTCTCTCAATTCGTGCAACTAGTAGTACTGGATGAGGGACAGTTATTTCTCAACTTCTATTAACTGACATAATTGTGGTTGTTTGATGCAATGCAGTGGCAGGAGACATCACAAACATAATTTTGGATCCGATTTTCATGTTTGTTTTCCATTTGGGTATCAAAGGTGCAGCTATTGCACATGTATTATCTCAGTAAGTCAATCAGATTGTGCAGCACTACCATTGCTCTGCCATGCCTTCTTTTTTCATATTGAGGCTCCATTATTATGTAATAGCAGTGATTCCCACATATTTTCACACTTCAATTTATATTATAGGTACCTAATTTCACTTGTACTCTTTTGGAGATTATTAGAACAAGTTGATCTTTTACCTCCTAGTTTCAAATATCTGCAATTCGGTCGGTTTCTTAAGAATGGTGAGGTCTATTTCTGATTTACGTAAGCTTTACCATGAGACACAGATCTAAATCTGGATATGCTCACCTCCCACACAACTAGGATTTTCTAATTGTATTCAAGGAGGTACTTTGGGCAAATAGTTTAGGTGAATTAGCAGTAGTCAATATGTGAGGACAGGTCTGTAGATCATAGGCCTCAAGTGAGATTTATTTGAACATCAACTCTTTATTGCTTTTAGATTGTGCAACATTGATACAAGGATCTAGAATTTATGGAATCGAAATTTGTTATAACATGTTTTATTGTTTGAGAGGAATTCAAGAAGGTATGGCGGTATTTTTCTGTTAGATTGGAGTAACAACATATAAAACTCCACTTTCTTTTTCTGTTGTTCATATTCCTACTTCCAACTGTTCGATTGAAACGACTTCGCAAAGGAAAATACTGTTTCTTATTGTGGTGAGGTTCGCTAAAATGTTATTCTTGAATTTTTTCTTCCTTCCTGACCTTTTTAATTCATTGTATTTCATGTTCTGTTTTTCCATTTTCTCTTGGGTTCTTAGGTTGAAAGTTTCACTTGCAATGAACTAGGGAATTTCGTTTTGGCATTCATTACAAATTCAGCGAGCTATGATATTTCACTTTGGTTTTGAACTTCAGGTTTTCTGTTATTGATGAGGGTTATAGCAGTGACATTCTGTGTAACCTTATCTGCATCATTGGCTGCACGGCTTGGACCAAAATCAATGGCTGCATTTCAGGTCTGCTTACAATTTTGGCTGACTACATCTCTTCTGGCTGACGGGTTGGCTGTTGCAGGACAGGTTAGAAGTAATCTTAATTAGAAAGCTGATACTACTGCAATATTGCTATGTAGAGCTTTTGGAAAAACACTAGCCACATTGAGTAGTTATCAATCTAATGGAAGAAGTTCCACAATTAGGAAAAGAAGCATAACCCGAGTTGCATTTTCAGAAACTCATCAAAGAAATTTTGATGTCGTGCACAGTAAGATCATTGATCATTGTAGTAACTTCATATGACTGCAAAGTGGTCTTCCATAAACTGAAAGATGTTTTGGAAGTAGGACAGTGTACCACTCGATGCAACTTGTAGCCATTATGAAAACTGGTCCGAGTAACAGACTTTCAGTGACATGGTGGCTGCTGATAGAAGGAATAGTTTCGAAAGTTCTCAAAATTTTTTTTTTTTCCTCAGATTTTGGCATTACAAAACTTTAGTTCATTCTGTTAGCAGCTGTTGCTGATCAGGATAAAAAAGATCATGCATCGTTATAAGGCCTGCTAGCCTGCTAGTCATGCTGCAACCTCCTGTTGCATTATTCAAATTTACTACACCTTGATTATGCACTATCTAAGATTTTGTAGTTCTAGCTTCTCATGATGGGATAGAGTAGACAAGAATGTCAAACAGAACGAGTTATAAACATTTGACCTTCTTCTGGTCTTTTAGGCAATACTTGCTACTGCATTTGCTAAGAAGGATTATGCTAGCACAATGGCCACTGCATCTCGAGTTTTACAGGTACTAGACATTTTCTTGTACAAGAATGCTGCTTAGTAGATGGATTTTTCTGATGTAAGTAAAAATTGCAGCTAGGACTAGCGCTTGGTTTGGTTTTAGCTGTCATACTTGGAGTTGGACTACAGTTTGGAGCAAGACTATTTACCAAAGACGTTGATGTCCTCCACCTCATTGGTGTGGGGATTCCGGTACCTGAACTTTGCAGAACTATATATATTATGTTGTCCTGTTAAATTCAATATTAACACGTCACTAACAACACATTTTCTTGCCAGTTTGTTGCAGCTACCCAACCAATCAATGCGTTGGCCTTTGTTTTTGATGGTGTCAATTTTGGAGCGTCTGATTTTGCTTACTCTGCGTACTCTATGGTAATCACTTCCGAAGATCATCTGTAATCAGAATTTGCTTTTGGCTGGAAATTACGCCAATCATATAAGAATGGAAAAGGCCTCCAATAGATGAGCTGACTGTGTAATACTGAGGCCAAGGATCTAGAAACAAAATGAAAGTATTGCACTCAGTCTTGTCCATTGCTTTTAACAAGAAGTAGTAAAACAACTATAGAATCTGGCGCATAATTTGATCATTAACTCATGATTTTGAAACATCAGAACTAGTCGATGATGGTGCCAAGAATGAATTGAATGCATCAGATACTACTCCAATTAACAAACTTTCTAATGAAAGGATAACATCATTTTCAGGTTTCTGTGGCCGTGTTCAGCATTCTGTTTTTGTTCATTCTTTCCTCCCATTATGGATTTGTGGGAATATGGATTGCTCTGACCATTTATATGAGTCTCAGAGTATTTGCAGGTTTCTGGAGGTAAACGATATCTCTTCATTATGATTCTTTTACGGATTATCAGATAATCGCGTCCATGCCAGCCTTGGGGACTTGTTAATTTTCTACTGTATCATCACAGGATAGGGACTGGAACGGGTCCTTGGCTATTTATCAGGAGCTGAATGGATGATGCTTATCAGGAATTTAGTTTTGTTCTTTCACATAATTTGATCAACCTGCCCGGTGGGGAATCTTTAATTGCTTACTGGTTTTACTTTCTGTACTATGATCGTCATCGATTTTCGTTACGATTAAGATTATTTTTACCATTCACTGTACATATGGCTGGAGGGCATCGTTTGATTGCTCTGATGTAGATTTTATCAAAGAGAATGTTCCGTGTAATAGAACTGGAGAGGAAAGAACTAATTTTAATTTTGTGTGGTACCGGTTTCGATGTCACCGGGTATGAGCTCTGGAAGGTTTGTCCAAGCTTTGGTTAGCGTGTATTTTGGTTATATTTAGTTTTTTGAATTTTTGCTTTCGGTTGTATAAAAGGTGACTGTTTTTTTTAAGTTAAGTGAAGACGGGGAATTGGGAAGAAAATTTTGATGATGAACTACGGTCTAAAAATGTTGCCCTTTTGTTTTCAATAGTGGAAGAGGACATTTTCTTTTTTTAACAGTTAAACATTTGCTAAGGAGATATGGAGGAAGAAGAAGAAGCCAGATTAGGAGTAGGAGTATTACAATTCTTAACCCCAAGCAATTGGAAACTAGCCAGCCGCCTTGGCCAAAGAGATGAAGTTACTAAGAGCTCAAATGCCTTAAACCGATTACACAAGGTCCAGATCATCCGGCTTCCAGATCCTCTGGCTTTAATTAGCTTATTTTGTGTTCATTACATGTTATTGGCTATCAAACTGTCGCGTTGATTTTTTCCCCAAATTTTTACAGAGATGAAAAAAATACAGAAACCTATAGGAAAAAGAAGGAAGTCCATGGATTATTTTTATTTTTAGTTATTACAAATGTCGGTAGTCGTGGAGTTGGTTTTGTCGCAAAGATTATATATGATATTGTGTTGGACTGATCTATTATTGAGGAAGTTCATTAATAAAGAAGTCTATTCTCATTTGGATCTGAAATAAAATAAGACAAATTTTAAAAAGGATATGATTATCTAAACTCTTCAGGTATACTCTATATAAATACTTATACTCTCTGTCTATGTTATTCATCCAATTTCTATACCAATTTAAGCACCGGAGTGTTCTTGGAGTTAAGTCCCCACCATTCACTTGCATCTTGTTTTACAGTAGAGCTGTGGATATAGACTAGGCTAAGGGACGGACTTGATCTCTTCTATTCTCTTCACTTACATCTTATTGAGTCTAACGAGGCTCAGATGCGGAGCCTTCCACTGTGGACTGAGCCTACGCAAAGGTAGAAAACAATAGAAACTTCCGAGCAACTTATGAATGTAACCACATTTAACATCACTAAGGTCGGGCTATCAAACATGAGGTCAGAGAATTATGTGTCATATCAATTTGTGAATAGAGCGAGCTCCCTTTGCCTGCAATGATGTGGTGGTGAACTTCTCATTCTAATTCAGTGCTCTCCGAACCATGCAGGAAGATTTCCCATCAAGAAAGACAACATTCAAAAAGGTTCATCTACCAACAGTTGGTGCCTAAAGTCGTGTCTAACTCTCAGCCAATTATTCATAGATCCTTCTACTACTATTTCTTGGGATGACGAACCCCCAGACCATTTCGTGTTTACTTCGGATGCCACCACTTTCAGTTACATTGGAGCAGTTAATGCTTTGCAAGTTTGGATCCAATCCACCAAACCCTTGTATCCACATGGGCCTCATATGCTTGAACCGATAGCTCATCACACAGCTTTAGCATCCATGCAATTTGTGCCGCAACACCTCGCCAGGGCCAGCGAGGAGGGGAGGGGAAGATCCCTGGTATGGAGAAAGAAACCACCGGCAATCCCTAGAATAATTAGATACCTACACAAGATCAACTTGGCATCCTAGAGCAGGAGGCCTAGGTAACTATGCTAGAAGTCATGGACAAAGCATGACGAGGCAATTTTGGAGACGAGAACTTTTTTCAACATAATCCTTTGCGTGAAGAATTCCAGAATGCAACTTTGGATGTATGATTCTACAACCTCAAGTTTGACAAATATAACGTCACTGGAGATTCTAGGGAACACATGGAGAAGTTCATGTCCTCATGTTATAGAGGGATGCTTCCAACATAGCCTTACGTCAGATGTTCCTGAGCTCACTAAAGGCGCAAGCCTTATTATGATTTTTCTCACTTAAATTGCGAAAAATATCCACTTTTCACCAGTTGGGTGAACGATTCTTGATACATTTTTTCTGCCAACATAACATGACAGAAAACCATAGACGACCTATTACATATTTGACAACAGAGTATAGAATCGATCATTGATTACACAACCCAATTTGGCAGAGAGACATTGGATGTCGGAGACTCTATGACAAAATATACTTCAAGTTATATGTTCATGGATTGGATCCTAACCGTTGGTTCACAAACTCATGTTGAGGAATTCCAAATTGTTGTGAAGCTCTATGATCGAATGCAATGCTTTATCCGAGGCAATGAAATAGTTCCAAAAAAAAAAAAAAAAGAACTTGATGGGCAATTAGAGGAGAAAAGGTGACTTAAAAAGGAAGACCAAAAGAAGTGGGTAAAGTTTGATGCCCGAGAAAGTGGAAGTAGTCAGGTGCCTGCTCGGTTCGCAGAGCCTTATAGGGAGTATTGTCGGAACCCACTCTGCTAAAACCAACTTGAATGGAGATCTTACAATAGGTAGAATCTTTGGGCATCTTAAGACCACCATATAAAATGTTCACTCATCTTTTTAAAAGAAGTTAGAAATGCTATTGTTTTTTTCACAAGGATCACAACTATGAAACTGAGAATTGTAACGACCTGAAAATAGAAATCAAAGATGCAATCTAGAGGAACAAATCAAAGATTTTATCATACCATGTGTAGATCGACGGGAAAGGCCATGTACCGACATGGGCCTTACAGGAGAATGAAAGTCGAGACTCGTGTTATTAATATGGTAGTTGAAAAGTTACCAACTAAACAACGAAAAATTTTAGATGATAGATCTTTGGTAGTCTCTTTGGAAGTGGCCGAATAGACAAATGACAAATTTTAGTAGACATAGGAAGTTCAACCAATATCTTATTTAAAAGTACCATTGATAAAATGAGTTTATCCGAAGAAATGTTAATTTTTGAAAAAGTATCACTGTATGAGTTTATCGGGAAAAGTATAAAGCCCATTGTCCCGATTAACTTACCAATACGAATTGGGAGCATAGTCATGATGGTTAAGTTTCTAGTTGTATTAACTATCTCCACCAACAATATGCTGTTGGGGCTGCCAGTACTGAACAAATTTAACGCTTGAATATTCAATGTAGATCTTACACTAGAAGTCCATATGAGAAAAGGATATTAGGTGCTCAAAGGAGAAGAAAGTGAGGCTCAAGAATATTACTTGGCTGAGCTTCAGGAGTCATAAAACACAGATTATGAATTACAGGTTATGGAGGACGAAAAGTGCCCAACAAGAATTGAATCTGAGGTTGAACTGGAACAATATTGCATTGATTCCTCTAGACCTAAGTGAAAGATAAAACTCAGAAAGGAATTGCGCGAGGACATCAGCTAAGAAGTCAAGGTAGTGCTAATTGCGTATCAAGATATATTTGCCTAGGATAATGTAGGCCTTGGCACGGTTTCCCGAATAATTGTGCCAGAGTCTCGGCTCGTGTTTCAGAAAAAAAGAATCTTTGTCAAACAAAGAGAAGAAGTCATACATCAAGAGGTGAATGGTCTATTAAAAGCTAACATAATTAAGCTCGTGCATATCTCTACTTGGTTGGCAAACCCACTAATTGGATGATGCATGTGTATGGACTTCACCTATTTGAATAGGGTTATTTCCAAAAAGCCTTTCCCTCTCTAGATTTGATTAGTTGGTCGATGCAACAGTTGGACATGACGTCTTATGCTTTCTAGATGCTTAAAGGGATATCATCAAATACTAACGGTAGAAAAAGGCATGGACAATACCTCTTTTTTAACGGATGATGAGATCTTGTATGCCCTTCGTATTAAAGAATGTAGGCACAGACTTTGAAGAAATGGTCAATAGGACTGTCAATTAGGCCGGACTGGCCTGAACCCGACTATTTCGACCCGCTTAATTGGGGGCTCGGGCTAAAATTTTCAGCCCGAATAACTTTTCATTGCGGGCTCGGGCTAAGAGAAGATCGGGTTAGGGTCGGGCCGGGCCCTAGCCCGAGCCCAAGAGAGCCGAGCTCGGGTTCATATTTTTCCAGCCCGAAATAATCGAGCCGAGCTTGGGCTTAGTAAAGCCCTGCTCACTCAGCCCAATTGACACCCCTAATGGTTAATAAAGTTTTCGTCTATCAAATTGGGCTGAATATGGACGTTTATGCTGATGATATCATTATCAAATAAAAAAAGATGTCCAAGTTGGTAGCAGATGTCCAAGAGATGCTAATGTCCTACAACAAGCAGGTATAAAGTTGAACATGCAAAAGTGCCCTTTTGGAGTTATGTTAGGCAACTTTTTAGGGTTTTTACCATCTCAAATAGGGATTGAAGCAAACCTCAAAAAAATATAGGTGCTCACATGCATGGTACCCCCATGCACAATCAAAGATGTGCAGAGATTAACATGGAGAATGATAGCAGTAAGCCGTATTCTAGCCAAGGCATGGGAGAAAAGGGCTCCTTTCTACTACATTCTAAGAAATGAAGAGAAATTTGAATAGAATGAAAATTGTCAAAAAGCTTTCAATTAGTTAAAGAAGTATCTGGGCATACTTTCTCTCTTAGTAGCCCCTTAAAATAGGAAAACACGATATGTCTATATGCTAATCGCTGATGAGACTGTTAGCTCGGTTCTATGTAGAAAGAGTGGCATTCAACGCTGAAAAATAAATTTTAACTAATGTCATGACTGCTCGAAGCTATGGCCATACTTCAAAGTTATCCCATGCAAGTGCTAACCAACAACCCAATTAGGCAAGCCATGCATAAAACCAAATATGTCTGAGATAATGCTTTGGTGGACCTTGGAGCTTAGTGAATATCATATTGATTATGCTCCTAGGAAAACTATCTAGAGGCAAGCATTGGCAGATCTTATAATTGAATGTACAACAAAATTAGAATATGTAACAGTTAAATGAAAATCGATAGAGCCTAACTAAGATATTTTCTGGATGTCGTACGTGGATGGGTCAATCTCTTCTGGTGCAGGTATAGCAGGAATAATTTTATGATACCCAGATGGTAAAGAATTAGCTTATGCCTTGCAATACAATGTCAAGGTAAGAAATAATGAGGCAGAATACGTGGCCTTAATCGAAGGAATCAAGCTTGTGACCCAGCTTGCGATTCAACATTTAGTCATTCAAGGTGATTCCTAGATAATCTTTAGGCAAATCATGAGTTTAAACGAAGTACGGGAAGAAAGCATGAACAAGTACATGAAGATTGTTTGTGTACTAATAAAAGAATTTCAATTTTTAAAACTTGAAAAAATCGAAAGATGAGAAAATTGCAAAGCTGACGTATTATCCAAGTTGTCCAAAGGAGAGCTTGTGGTAGGTACATGGATAGAGCCACTAACAAAGAAAAGCATTGAAGCGGAAATCATGAGTGTCAGTCTTGGTAACGACATATGTATGACTTTGATCATGAATTATGGTATCATCAACGGGATACTGATAGTCTTATTCATGACCTATGATGAAATGCGTTAGCCCAAAGAATGCAAATTGTGCTTTACGAGAAGTTCATGAAGAGGTCTGTGGTGCACATATAGGAACTCGAAGGCTAGATCGAAAAATTATGAGGTATGGATATTTATGGCCAAGCATGGAAGAAAGGCGCAAAGAGCTTAGTCAAGCAATGAGAGAAATGTCAGTTACATTAAAATATATACCATTCGTCAGTCATAGAATACTAGTCCTTGGAAAATCCCATTCTACTAGCACAATAGGGGATGGATCTTTTGAGACCCTTCCCAAAGACACTAGGAGGACAAAATTATTTGGTTATAGCCATTGATTATTTTACCAATTGAATTGAAGTTCGAGCTTTAGCTTCCATCACAACCGAAAAAGTAAAAGAATTTTTTTAGGAAGAAATCATTACATGTTTTAGGATCCCAAGGATCTTGAAAACGAAAAGCAGTTTGAGTCAAGGGAACTTAGAGAATTTTGCAGTGAATTAGATATAGAACAACAATTTAATTCAGTGGTATACCCTCAGATGATCTGAATAATTGAAGTCAGTAACCAAACTATTCTTCAAGGGTTAAAGAAGCATTTAGTTCGGGTCAAAGGTAGGTGGCATGATTAACTGTACAATGTATTATGGGCATATAGAAACACACCTCGGAAAGCCACTAGAGAATTCCTATTTAATTTATACTTTGGAGTTAGAGCTTTCATTTGAGCGTCTACACATATTCAATGAAGTAACAATCATACTCTGAGCTATACTGGCAGAAGAACAAAATAAAAGATTGGTCACCAAATATTATAACTCTCGAGTTACCTCTCAAGTCATTTGAGAAGGTGATTTAGTATTATGCAAGAATGAAGCCAATCGGGTAGAACTCGATAGAAAATTGGGTGCAATACTTGAAGGACCATACATGGTAGTAAAAGTCCTCAAGAGTAGGAGTTACAAACTGAAAGGTATAGAAGGAAGAGAACTCGCGAGACCATGGAACGTGGCCAATTTACAAAAAATTTATCCGTAACTCTTATATTTTACATTATTAAGCTCTCTAGTTTTTCAAAACATACGATTATAACATGACAAAAGATAAAATGTTATAGTAAAACAAAATTTTTATTGCTGACCCATGGCAAACACAATAAAAAATTAATAAAAATTAATAATATCATTAGTCATTGGAATCATCATAATCTCTAGTAGAAATAAAACACTAGTTCTTCTAGCATGAACTCCAGATACCAAATTGAGCTTCTTTAACACGAATAACATACAAGAAAAAAATCTTTAAAACCCATTGAGCATGAGGGTAAAAACTTAGTAGAAAAGTGTCATATTGCCTATTTCTACCATCAACTTCCATGGTCAGGTAAAAAATAGAGCGAGTATCAAATTCAAGAATAGGAATATAATCTTGCAAAGACATACACTTGAATCATCAGGAGACGTATCTCAAAGTTTTCTCCAGTAGACCCGCAAGTGTAAAAGAAAGAGTCCAGTTGCATTTTCAAAACTTCACGGATACCCTAAACTCCACTGTAGATAGACTGAATAAGTGGTTCTCTCGTCCACATAAACTCAGCCAACTGGGAACGTATAACATATGATAAGAAAGAAGAGAAGCCATAGAAGAAATAGCAACAACAAAGAAAATGGCAAAAAGCTAGCCAAGGTAAGCAGAAATTGCTAAATGTGCCTTTAAATTCAGGCTTCAGTGAGCCTCAATTCTGAGAAGACTAAAATAATAATACAAGGACCACAAATAAGTTGATACTACACAACTCTGAATATCCCTACAAAAAAGGGATAGATGAGCCTTGATCACGAGGAGAAACACAATAATCGAAAAGCCTAAGAAGGCGACGATTCAGTTGTCAAGTGTAGAGGAAAAATAGAAAAGCCCACCCAAAATACGTAAATAAATTGTTCACAAGCATAGAAAAAATCAATGAGTACTCAAGAAACAATAAAACCAAAATTCGGTCTATAAGCACCCAATTGGACAAATTGCACAAAGAAATATCCAATAAATTTGGTCACATACATGGTTCAGCAAAATAGAGTCTGAGCCAAAAACACAGCATAGTAGAAATAAGTGTAGCCCTAAAAAGTAAGCTAGCAGACTATCACAGTCTAGCCATACAAAGTGTGGCTAGAATTAAGAGATTCAGTTAGTAGCATTAGACAAGGAAATCGGGGTAAACCTGGAAGGACTACCCCAAAAAAAAAAATGATGAAGTAGACCAAGAAAGCCTCGACATAGACAATATGGGCAAATTAAGTGTCCTATGTTCTCAGGAAGCTCAAATTCAGGATATTGTTCTCTCATCAAGTCAACAACTCGGGCAAATGATTGAAAAGAGACTCCATATCCTTACTCTTCAAAAGGAATCTTTGAACCCTTTCTACAATAGATGCTGGAGCATGCCACCTAAATCCAGGAACTAATCAATACTACCCTAAAATTCTTCTATTAACTTGAAAAAATCAGCCTTACTAGTTTCTAGCTCTTCTCGAAGTTCTTTAACTTTTTTCTTCGAGGCTTTCTTTGCTTCCACACCTCGTTAACCTCTACTCTTAAATCCTTATTCTCCCAAAAAAGATTATTCAGCTATATTTGGAGCACGTATCCCATGTTTGAATGCAATTTTACAGTTCCCTACTAAAAGTAGCAGCCTGAATAGAAGGCACGCAATAATTTTCATATGCTTTCAATTTTCTACATCAAGACGTCATCTCACCATCCCGAGGAGAAATTAGGCCCTTAATGACTTCTTGTACCTAGTTAAGTTAACACGTTAGACAATTGCCATCTAGAGACCAAGGAAGACAAAACTATTCTGCAGAAACCTCCTTCAAGCAAAGGTAGCAGGTCAACAAGATACTTCTTGTACGTGAAATAACTTGATTTGTTGGGAGCCGAACCCTTCACAACTTGCTACTCCAGTAGTTTAGAGCCAGAACCAAGGCGTTTGATTGAGAAAGTGGACAATGGATCTCAAATGATTCATTGGTGTACATGCTTATACTCTTGATACTATGACCTCTATTGGGTAAAGGAATGTTGAAATGCTTGAACAACTTGGTGAGAAGTCTACTTTATGGAAAACCCTTGTTTTCTGTCTTCCTAGTACTGATCATATGTTTCAAAGCCATATATCAGAAGTTCATCCTCTTTTTTCATGAAGAGGTAGCATGAGAACCATGTATATGTTCCCTATTGAAGATTTGTGGCTAAAATTTGATATGATCATGGTTGTGCTCATTTATCATCCTTTCTTTGGCACTCCTAAACCTTTTCCATTCATGAATATTTCTTTAAACTTTTCATTTGCAAATAACTCTGAAATAATACATTGTTGTCTCGCGGTGTAATACCTTTTACCACTATTCTCTACTTCAAAAATACAATTAAACAATCGATCATTAAACTCAAAATCAAACTCAATTTGGAAGACTCTTGAAAAATACCATTGAATCACTTCATTATCGATCTTCTCCACCATTTCTTTTTTCAAATTTGTACAAAATTCATAGATAAGAGAGAGTTAACAATCTTCATTCACAACTAACATTTGATTCCAACCAAATTCACCAAACAATCTATGTACATTATCTCCATTTCTTTGGCACTCCTAAACCTTTTCCATTCGTGAATATTTCTTTAAACTTTTCATTTGTAAATAGCTCTGAAATAACACATTGTTGTCTTGCGGTGTAATACCTTTTACCACTATTCTCTACTTCAATAATATGATTAAACAATTGATCATTAAACTCAAAATCAAACTCAATTTGGAAGACCCTTGAAAAATACCATTGAATCACTTCATTATCAATCTTCTTCATCATTTCTTTTTTCAAATTTGCACAGAATTCATAGATACGAGAGAGTTAACAATCTTCATTCACAACTAACATTTGATTCCAACCAAATTCACCAAACAATCTATGTACATTATGCATACATTTGAAGTTTGAATATTAACCTTGTGACCCAGGGTGCTTTTTCTACTCTTCTTACTCCAATTGTCAAAATTCAATGCCTTTCTTGGTTGTGATGAACCTATTAAGCTCGAAATCAATTTGTAAAATTCTCACACACCTTGGTTGATCAATGATTAAGATTATGTCAATTTCTTTGCCTTTGCCTTCTTAGGACATTTGTTTCCGCCTGGAGTGTACTTTCCTTTTCTAACACTATCGCCTCTAGCCTTACCTATGGTAATTTTTGAGAAATTTGTAGGTTGTGGATGGAATTAAAGATGTAGAATACAAATTTGAGGGTCTTTTGCTTTGAATCTAACAAAATATGGATGAATTTTGAGTTTGGATGAGAGAAATTTGGATGGATTTTAAGAAAGATTATTTTGGTTTTTGGAGATTTTGAAATGAAAGTGAAGAGGTGTAGTTTGTTTCTTCTTATATTCATCTAAAACTGCCCAATTTGAACAACAGAATTTCATCTCTGCATCTGAATTCCTCGTTAAAAATTTTGTTCAAGATTCATTCTTTTCAATTCGATGTACCAAATTTTGTCTCTTGCATTCGAATTGTGCATCAGAAAATTTTTGTCCATTCTTCATAAAATCTAAATTCAAAACGACTAAATTTTTCTTCTTGCTTCCTAACTCTAAATACGAAAATTTGGTTTCTCTAACACACGTGAAAACACATATTAGTCATGAAATTTTGAGATTCCTAAGCATCCCCTTAGATGACAAAACCTTTCCTCAACTAATGATTTTGTAAAAGTATTGGCAACTTAATCAGTAGTCCAAACATTGTTCAAACACATATCATCTTTAGCAACATGATCATGTATAAAGTGGTGTTTAATTTTAATATGTTTGGTTTTAAAATGTTGAATGAATTGGATTGATGTCAAGTTGATAGCACTAGTGTTATCACACATAACAAGAACATATTTGAAAAATTAAAAAGAATCAAGTAAGGTGTGGTTAATCCAAAGCACTTGTGTACAACAATTACCTGCGTTGATATATTCAGCCTTGACGGTAGACAAAGAGTTACAAGCTTGCTTTTTGCTAGACTAAGAAACAAGACAACTACCAAGAAATTGGCAATGATCATTAGTACTTTTACGCTCGATTTTGCATCCAACATAGTCGACGTTTGTGTAAGCCACAAGATCAAATCAAGAAGATTTTGAAAACCATAAGCCTTAACTATTAATGCCAACAAGATAACAAAGAATATGCTTTACAACAACAAGATGAGATTTCTTAGTCTAGGACAATATTGAAATCTATCACAAAGGCATACGACAAACATTATATTGGGATTACCTTTTTCGTCATTGTCAAACTTAAGTGATGATCTCATAGGTGTTCCAATTAATTTGACATTGTCCATTCCAAATCCTTTCAATAGCTACTTTGTATACATCACTTGATTTATGAATGTACCATTTTTTGTTTGCTTTATTTCAAAACCAAGAAGAAATTGAGCTCTCCCATCATGAACATCTCAAATTCACTTTGCATCAACTTAGAAAACTCTTCACATAAAGAGATATAAATAGCGCCAAAGATAATATCCTCAACATAAATTTGCACAAGCAAAAGATCGTTGGGTCAAGAGATTTTAATAAAAAGTGGTTTGTTAACCATCCTTTTGAAAGTAGAAAATCACTATGTCTTTCATACCAAGCACAGGGAGGTTGTTTCAAAGCATTTAAAGCTTTTGAAAATTTATAAACATGAATTGGAAACTTTTCACGAGCAACACTTGGAGGTTGTTCCACATAAACTTCTTTTTCAATAAAGCCATTTAGAAAAGAACTTTTGAGATCCATGTGAAAGAGTTTTAAAACCTTTAAGGAAAACAAATGCCAAAAGCATTCTTATAGACTCGAGTCTAGCTATCGGAGAAAAACTCTCATCATAATCAATGCCATCTTCTTGATTGAATCATTGAGTAACAAGTCTAACTTTATTTCTAAAAACCTCTATGGATTCATTCAATTTGATTCTAAAAACTCATTTTGTTCCAATAACAGAGTGATCATGGGTCTTGGGATAAGGTTCCAAACTTTATTTTTTCAAATTGATTCAACTCCTCTTGCATAGCAACAATCAAAAAATCATCACACAAGGCATCATCAATGTTTCTAAGCTCAATAAGAGATAAAAAAGCAAAGTTATCTATAAAGTATTGCCTTGTTTTAATTCCTTGGGAGACATCAACAATGATTTGCCCCTTAGGGTAGCCATTAACATATCTTAAGTCCTTTGAAAGCTCTTGGTTTGCGCTAGGTTAAATTCCTTGTTCCTGTTCTAACATCTCCTATTTATAAGCATGGTCTTCCATAGCTGGTAATTAAAAATGAGTTGAATCATTTTTCATTGAGGTACCTATATCATCTTTATCTTTTCTTCATGATAAATGTTAAATTCAGCAAAGCTCATATGGTAGATTCCTCAACACAAAAAAATATTTCGTTATAAAATTTGGAGGCCTTTTTGTTTGAAGAATAACCAAGAAAAATCCAATCATTTGATTTTTTATCAAATTTACCGAGATTATCAAGAGTATTTTAAGATAAATCACTTGCAACCAAACGCTATAAAGTAATCTTTAGAAGGGGTTCTACTAAAGAGAAGTTCAAAAGAATTTTTCTCAAACATGGTTTCAAAAGCACTCGGTTCATTACATAGCAAAGCTCATATGGTAGATTCCTCAACACAAAAAAATATTTCGTTATAAAATTTGGAGGCCTTTTTGTTTGAAGAATAACCAAGAAAAATCCAATCATTTGATTTTTTATCAAATTTACCGAGATTATCAAGAGTATTTTAAGATAAATCACTTGCAACCAAACGCTATAAAGTAATCTTTAGAAGGGGTTCTACTAAAGAGAAGTTCAAAAGAATTTTTCTCAAACATGGTTTCAAAAGCACTCGGTTCATTACATAGCAACCGATGTTTACGATTTTGGCCCAAACTTGTAAATAATTTTCACAAAGCATAGGCCTAACCATTTCTTGTAAAGTGTAATCTTTTCTTTCAACAACACCATTTTGCCTTGAGGTTTTGGCTACCATAAAATCATGAGAAATATCATTTTCACGACAAAGTCTTGTAAAATTTTAATTGTAAAATTCTCTCTCATTGTCATTTCTAATGGAAATCAATTTGCACTCAAAGGAGTTTTGAACATTTTGAAAAGATTTACAAACTCATGAAAGCATCATCTTTTTGAGTAAGAAAGAGCACCCAAGTAAATCATGAAAAATCATCAATAATTACATAAGCATATCTCTTACCACCAATACTAGTAGTTCTCATAGGTCCAAGTAAATCCATATGAACAAGTTCAAGGGATTTTGAAATAGAAACCATTTTCTTGGGTTTCAAAGAAGTTTTTGTTTATTTTTCATATTGACAAGTATCACAAAAGCAATTTTTCTTAAAATGCACTTTTGACAAACCTCTAACATGTTCGTAGGAGGAAAGTTTATTCAATAAATCCAGACTAACAAGACCATGCCTTCTATGCCACAAATAAACATCCTTATCATTAACAACATTTAACATCATTAATGGCAAGTACATCAAGATAAAGCATGTACACATTACAAAACACGATTTGCAACAAAGATAGTTCTACCACTAACACCATCAAGAATAGTATCAGTATCACTTTTAAATTTAAATTTGCAACTATTATCACATAATTGATTAACACTAAGCAACTTATACTTGAAATCATCAATAAGAATGACTGGTTTAATAAGAGGAGAATCACCTTTACCAATATTACCTACTCCAAGGATTCTTCCTTTCTTCTTGTCTCCAAATGT
The DNA here is from genome assembly GCA_030512225.1 of Rauvolfia tetraphylla. Lineage (NCBI taxonomy): Eukaryota > Viridiplantae > Streptophyta > Magnoliopsida > Gentianales > Apocynaceae > Rauvolfia > Rauvolfia tetraphylla. The sequence continues at coordinate 2,370,151 of JAJQKT010000023.1, forward strand.
AACAAAGCTTTTATTGGTACCTTGGAACTCACTTATGTGTAAGGTATTTTCCATCATGCGTCTTGAACAACGACTATCAAGAAATAACTTGTGGCACTTGACCTTGGAGGGAAATGTACCCTACACCAAATGAGAGGAAATAACTTTTGGTACCTATATTTTTTTTAGGTCCGTGGCGGTTAGTAATGATTTGCTTTACTCTCCAAGTGGTTTTAATACTATTTTTCATTTTTATTTTCACATAACAACTAGTGGCCTTATGTTCTTGTCTTTCACAGTAAGTAAAACAGATATGAGACATAGAAGTAGAAATAGTTCTAACAAAGAAGTTTTTGTATTTAGGCACATTATTCACATAATTGTAACCAATTTCATTTTTGACAAGAGAGGATCTTCGAACTTCAAAAATTTTATTAAGATTGTCCATTCCTTTGTCAATTTTTCAACACACGAAGTTAGGACATTAACTTTCCTTTTCAAACTTCAATATCAATAACCATCTTCTTAAGAGATCAAATCTTATTACAAAGAATTTTGTTTTCAAGGGACATGTTTTGCACAAAAGCATTTAAAACTTTCTTTTTAGTATTCAAGCACTCAATCAAATCAAGAAGCTTTTTGTTTCACAAAATAACTTAGAATTGTCATTTAAAAACTCGTCAATTTTTAACCTCATTTCTTTGCTCCTTTTCTAAATTCCATATATATTAACAAGAAGATCACTAGTATCATCAACATGATCATCCCAAAGAGTAGAGGTTGATAGAGTTAGTTGTACCTCATGTTTCATAGCCTTGAGCACACATTTGTTCTTTCTTTATACACAAATCCACAAAATGAGAAACTTTCTTACCCCAAAAAATAAAATAAAACAAAGGACCTTCTCAATCAACCAAAAAAGAAGATGAGAAAGAAAAAATTAAAAAAAATAGGAATAGTTGAGTTCAAGGAACTGAACAGAAAAAAAAAGAAAAAGGAAAAGAAAGGAAAATAGAGGGAGGGAGAAAGACTAAACCTGCTGCATTCTCCTCTGCTGATGAGCGACCGTTGCTCCATTGGTCTACCGTTATTGCTCCTCACTATGCCCTGCCATTGATCTTCGCCGTTCAAGAATTTTCGCGGAAGGCAGTCTATACTTCGAGGGGGGTAAAGTACAACTTTATAACGCCTAAACTGAATAATGTCATTTTAAAGAGAATTTTTAACTTAATTTATGAATGACACGTTTTGGTTTCGAATCATAATAATAATGTCTTACCAAAATCTGTCACGATTAAATATGATACTTCATTTTAAAATTTAGTTATTTTAATAAAACTTTTACAAAATAATACTAATATGGGTAAATCTGATAATATTATCACATATCTTACCTCAACATTGTTTAACTCACTATAGTAACCATTGAATTCCCCAACTTAAGTTTATTATAAAAAAGGAAAAAAGAAACTGCCTTTAAAAAGAAAGAAAAACTCAAAACTGGTTCCCCAAAAAAAAAAAGTAAAATTATTTCCACCAGAAAAATAAAAACTTGTTCATAGTTCAAGAAATTTAATTTTAAATTTTAGTTTGAGAACTCGAAGCCAAAGGTCCTTCAACTGTTACCTGCTAAAACAGTGGAGGATGGAGACACCCATATTAGTAAACCTGCAAAATCTTCCATTTTTACCAAAACAAAGCCCAACTTGCGATTCAAAACAATGGAATTCACTCATAAAACGTCATGCAAAACTAAAAAATGACAATGCAATACTGACAGCTTACGCCCACATGGAATCTTTGGGAGTTTTGCCAGATAGCACCACGATGCCACTCATTCTCAAGGCCTGTGCGAACTTGAGAGCCCTTAAAAGAGGCAAGAGAATACATCAAAATATGATCAATGTGGGTTTGATTGATGATGTTCGAGTTGGGACAAGTCTTGTGAATTTTTATTGTAAATGCGGGTGTTTTAAGGATGCCCTTTATGTGTTTGATTCAATGTCGCATAGAGATGTGGTGGCTTGGAATGCCATGATTTCGGGGTCCGTGGAGTGTGGGGAATGTGAGGAAGCAATCAACCTTTTTGTGGATATGCAGAAGGAGAACTTGAGACCTAATTCAAGGACAGTGGTTTCGCTACTTTTGGCATGTGAACAGCTTTTGGAAATGGGTCTTGGGAAGGAGATACATGGATATTGTTTGAGGAACGAGGTATTGGATGGTAATGCTCATGTTGGTAGTGTTTTGGTTAAGTTTTATTTCATGTTTGATGTCAAGTTGGCACATCGTGTTTTTAGATTATTGGACTCGAGGAGCACTGTGATTTGGAACGCCATGATTTCTGGGTATTTTGATTCTGGTGATTATTTAAAACTGCTGGAACTTTTTATTTGGATGCTCAAGAAGGAAGTGAAATATGATGGTGTTACTGTTCTAGTTGTTGTTCAGGCCTGTGCTGCATTGGGATGTTCGGAGTTTGGATTGCAGGTACATCAATTTGTAATTAAACATTGCCTCTGTGCTGATTCACATATATTGAATGCATTGATTAGCATGTACAAGAAGATGGGAAGATTGGAATCCTCATCATATCTATTTGCCTCAGCTCCGAACAAGGATGCTGCATTATACAATTCTATCTTGTGTGCCTATGTTGAGAGAGGCTTCCACGAAGAAGCAATCAGTTTGTTTAGGAAAATGCTGGAAGAAGGCACCAAACCAAATGAAGGTTCTATTGCTATTGTTTTACGTTTATTGTCAGGCTTTGAAAATGGTTTGAGAAATGCGAGAAGCTTGCATGCTCATGTTGTGAAAAGTGGAATGGAGACTAATGCATGCTCTAGAAATGCTTTGATAAGTATGTACGGGAAGCTGGGATGTGTTGAAGAGTCCTTGCAGATTTTTAATGCATCAGGAGTTTCAGATATTGTTTCTTGGAATACTTTAATCTTGGCATTGGCTCAAAATAATGGAAGAAGCCATGTTTGGGCATTATTTGGGGAGATGAAGGAATCAGATATCAGGCCTAACTCTCATACAGCAGTTTCTGTTCTTGCTGCTTGCAACAGCGAATCATTTCTGCCTGCTGGTAGATCTCTTCATGCTTATGTAATAAAAAATGGTCTTGAGATAGATGCACCAGTAAATACAGCACTTTCAGAAATGTACATGAACTGCGGTGACAAAGTAGCTGCAGTGAATTTGTTCGAGAGCTTCAGGAACAAAGATATTATCTCATGGAATGCTATGATTGCCAATTATGTTAACAATGGTCAAGCTCATAAAGCTCTTTCGCTTTTCCGTCGTATGGTTTTAGAAGTAGAACCCAATTCTTCTACAGTTATTACTGCTCTGTCTGCATGCACACATATGGCTAATCTTCCTCAAGGCCTTAGTTTACATGGCTATACAGCACGTAGAGCGTCATTGTTGGGTTCCCATTTATCCATGGGAATTGCTCTTATAAACATGTATACAAGATGTGGCAATATGCAATATGCAGTGAAGATTTTTAAAACCTTGGAAAAAAGAAATTCTATCGCATGGAATGCCATGATTGCTGGCTATGGTATTCATGGCCGTGGATCTGATGCTCTTCTGGCCTTGTCACAAATGTTGGACGAAGGCTTTATGCCCACTGATATAACTTTTGTATCAGCTTTATCAGCTTGCAGCCACTCTGGTTTGATAGAGCAGGGTCTACAGCTTTACCACTCCATGATTCAGGACTTCTACATAACCCCAAAGCTTGTGCACTATGCTTGTGTTGTTGATTTGTTATCTCGTGGGGGACGCTTGGATGAAGCTATGGATTTCATAAATTCCATGCCAATTGCACCAGATGCATCTGTGTGGAGAGCTCTGCTCGGGGCTTGTCGAATATATGCTGAAATCAGATATATGAAAATCATCTCCGAGAAGCTTATTGAACTAGAACCCATGAATGCAGGTAACTACATTTTGTTGTCAAATGTATATGCTGCAACAGGCCTTTGGTCAGAAGTTAAAAAATTGAGAGTGCTTCTTGAGAAAAATGGTTTGGTAAAGCCTCCAGGTAAAAGCTGGATTATTGTCAGAAATAAACTTCACCAGTTTTCTGCGGGAGACAAGTCACACCCACAATGTGACAGGATCTATGAAAAATTATCTTATTTGTTGTCATCAATTAAAGAAAGAGGATACGTTCCTGATATCCAATGGGTTCTTCATGACGAAGAAGATGAAGAGAAACTGAAGCGACTCTCAAGCCATAGTGAAAAGCTTGCTATTGCTTTTGCATTGATTAGCGTTGGGGGTAGGGGGCCAATTTTCATTACAAAGAACCTAAGAGTCTGTGGTGATTGTCATGAATTCAGTAAGCATGTATCCCAGTTTGTTGGCAGAAATATAGTTCTAAGAGATGCAAGTCGTTATCATCATTTTAGTAATGGTGTCTGTTCATGCAAGGATTATTGGTGAGTGGAAAAGTTGGCTGTATTTCTGGAAATATTTCTTCACAAGCATTGTTCATTTAAGACCTTGGAGGGAAGAGGAAGCTTGAGGTTGAACTTATAAAAGATCTCTTTCTTTCTCCAATGCAAATCATTTCACATGTACTATTTCAGTAAGTCAATCAAACTGCCACAGAATACTGCTGGGACATCCTTCTTGTTTATATTAAGCCTTCATTACTTTGCAGTACGGTCATAATCTGCTAGATATTTTCACACTTTGATTTGCGTTATAGGTACCTAATTTCACTTACACATTTTTGGAGATTAAAGTTATGAGTTGATCTTTTATCTTCTCGTATCAAATATCTGCAATTGGGCAGATTCCTTATTTAATGGTGAGGTTAATTTGTGCTTTGCTAATGATGCCCTTCTAATATAATGAAATGGATCCGAAATTTGTTAATCTATATTTATTACTTGCATACGTTTCAGTATTAGAGTGGAACAATAATAGATTTGTACATCACTCCTCTTTTAATTCAAATTCCTTTATGTGACTGTTTGATGTAAGTTAACCTTCAAAGAAAATAGTGTTCTGATTTTGGTAACATTTATTAATCTGGCTGTAAAATATGTGTGTGTGTGCGTGTGTGTTTGTGTGTTTTTTTTTTTTTAAAATGGAATCAGTCACGTTACTCCATGTTCTGTTTCTCATTCTCATTTAGGTCTTCAAGTTTAAAGGATTTCATGGAGAACTAAAAATCAAGTTCTAGTATTCATTACAAATTTCATTGGCTGCATGGCTAGGACTCATGTTGCTAATTGCCTTTCTAGTCCACTAGCTGGTTTGGCTGTCTGATGGGTTGGCAGTTGCTAGGCAGGTTAGAATTGATGTTCATGAAATGCTGGTATTACAGCAGTGCTGCAATTCAGTTTTTCCAGTAAGAAAAGAAGGGTATATCCTAATCTAAGCAAACAAAGTACAACAGTTGGGAAAAGAAAAATAACTTGAAATTCAAGAGCTCATAGAAAAGATTTAAGTCTCTTGCTTAATAAGATAGTTGTAGCTTTATATTATCAGCTCAGTGGCCTTTCAAAACCGACGGATGTTTCTGAAGTATGAGGACTCTGTATGGCAGGGTGCAACTGCCATTATGGACTCTGATCATGTCACTGATTTTTCAAGTCACGACAGCACCTGATAGAATGAATCATTTCAAATTTTCTTCAATTTTTTTCCTTCATAATTCGAGGTTTAAGCTTGAAGCTAAATGTTGCCATGTGAAACTCCATTTCCTTTATTAGCAGTTCATATCAAAATAAGTTGATGTTTTGTTATAAGATCTGATCACTTCATGTTGTCATGCTGTGATCCTTGTTTTCAATAATTGAACTTGCCACAGCTTTGTTGTGCAGTACTTTTGATTTGCTGCTATCAAGATTATTATAAATTGTTGCTTGTCCTCATGTTCAGAATTAAACAGATCACTCCCAGCAAATTTGGGAAAGAATGAATTCAAAGCTTTCCCTGTTCTTTCAGGCATTACTTGCTGTTGTATTTTCTTAAAAGGATTCAAGAATCGCAATGAGCACTGCATCACAAGGTTTACAGGTATTATGTGTAATCTTTTAACCTGATCCTTCCATTTCCTTTTCTCTAGCTAATGGATTTGTCTGATAATGCTACAGTTAGGACTGGCTTTTGGTTTGGTCTTAGCACTTAACTACCTCTTTAAATGTAAATTTGTTGCAGCCACTTGAGCAGTCAATGCATAGCCTTTGTGTTTCGTTCATGTCACTTTTTGGCCAGAAGCTGTCTCTAATAGAATTGTAAAAAGGGAGTTAATAAAATGAGCCAAGTCTATATGGTGATGCATTGGCATTCAAAACCAGGAGAAAATACAACTGAAACAATATCAAATTCCTTAGGATCTCTGGTAAGTTGGTCTATCATCTTTTCAGCTTGATCATTGAATTCCACCACCTCTTCTTCATCTATCCAAGCAAGCGCTTGTGGGTGATCATCAAGAGCTTGCTACACACCTCTGTGGAGCCTTCCCTCAAAAGTCCGATCTTTCCAATCACATCAAAGGGGCAGAGAATAATAAAGTATCACTTTGGAAAATGGCATGGTGAGGCCAAGTCAGTGGCACATTCCGCCTTGTAAACCACATCCATGATAACCCCAGTAAAGTTGCTAAGCAATGGCAGCTCACTCCATACTGGTTCACTTTAGTTCTATACCTGAGCAACTGAATAGGGCTATTCTCTACCAGTTTCTCCAGGTTTTATGTGCGAAAATCAATTAAACTCAATTTTGGAGTCCGAGAGAAGTTTGATATTGATGGCCTTGGATCTACCAAATATGTACATCTGATTTTGGCCTAAGAAGGTTTACAATTTCTAGCAAATTGGTATACACCAGATTCATTTCCTTGGCCATGGCATCCTTCTTTTATCATCAAAGATAGCCATACCTTCGAACTGCAGTAACAGAGAACTGACGCTCTTCCCGTGCTTGGTGCATACTGCTTTAGTTGGGGATCCATGAGGAAGTAAAGATCTCAGGAAACTCAGCTCCTGATGAAGGAATGCAAGGTAATGATCATCCAAAGGAATAATTGAACCATCATCTCTATCAGCAGCACTTCTAGTTTGCCTAGCAGAGTATCCAGAGAGACAAAAAACTGTCGATCAATCTTTCTGATATCTGGCTCCATATGATTCATCTTAACAAGCAAATCAAGATACCCCGTGCCCTGTCCATGACTGTTAAAATGGATTTATCGCATGTTCCCTGTAATATTTAGCCTGAGTTGATACAGCCTCGGATGTCTGATGCAGAAGGCTGTGCTTGGTGAACTATAGTATCTCCTTTTGAGTTCATTTGCTCTAAAATCTCGGGAAAGTCTCTGAGATATTAGCTTCTGTTCAAGGTCTTTGATTTTTTGCTCAGCCGAAACAAGCAAATGAGATCCTTATGTAGAATTAGATGCTTGAGATTATGCAGGAATGGCTTATGCCAAATCCATTAAGAGCTCATGAACAATCAGCGCATCTTTGTAAGGGAAACATAGGAATAGGATTCCCTATTTAGTGATCACAACATTTCGGACTGCAATGATGCAAAACAAGAATATAAAATACAAAAAATCCTAAGCACTGAAGATAGAAAAAAGAGAGAAAAGGAGATTGAGGTAAGTCTTTCTTTTTAAAATTTTTTAAATTATAGAAGAATAGAGTATCAAATCTATACTTGTAAATTATAGAAGTGTGAATTGATGCCATGATGATGATTTACATGTTATATATTTCTTTTTTTTAGATGATCTAAAATTTTTTCTTGGAATTTAACCACCCGCTAATATTGAGTTATTTATTATCTTTGTTTAAAAAAATAAGAGCAATTTGCTCGTTACAACAGAAAAATTTAGAAGTAGACCACATAAAATCCATGAAATAGTTAATATAATTAATAAAAGTATGTGTCTTATTTAAATGTAATGAAAATAATTAAATTGTTTTACTTCAATCATTCTCATTCAAATAAATAATAAAATAATAAATAAATATTTTTATTTTCTAAAAAACTAGAATAACAAGAAGGAATAATTATGCTATTCTGAAAGTCTCAGATACGATATAATTTATGAAAAGTTTAAAATATAATCGGATGAGATAGGAAAAATAGATTATGTAATCCTCGAAATGGCTCAGACTAAAAGAGGAATTGAGCATGGATTTGGATGGAAAAAAAATGATTGTATGAACTTTTGCTTGGAGAGGGACAATATCATGTGATGGAGGTGGTTAGATGTTTTAATAGTACCAAAGAAGAAATTGATAGAGTTGCACCATATAGGTTTTCTCATTGCTGCTCTGCACAATGTGATATGTTGTGTGATATATATGTCGGAATATGAGTGGAGTATGACTTTTTGGCCACTAATGAAAAGTAGCGGCATAAACAAGTTGGAGGAACCAAATAAAATCAGTCAAAAATAAATACTTTAAGGACTAAAAAGGCGTAGTCCATAGCAAATCAAAGTTGGAGCTCTCAAATTCCTTTGATTCTCTTTAATTTCTATGAAATATCTCATGTGATGGGAAGCTTGCAGAAATGGAAAGAAAAGATACGCTGTCCAATTTGTAGCGATGCCAAGACTCACCAATAAAGATTATGTAACGTAAATGCAAACGTCCCGGCTTATAAGGCATGTAGTTTCAGCGTATCTCTCTATTCACTGGAATTGTACATTGCTTGCCTCATCAGCGATAACAGGTAAATAAAAGCTCCCCCAACCTGCACCCGTTGGTCTCCGTCTACAACAGGCTTTGGCAGTATGAGATGCTGTGACAATAACAGATGTTGTGCTATGTTTTACCTGGCTGTGCTTGTAATTGCATCGATCTGGATATTCCCCTATTATATGCAGCCTGAACCTCCAGCAATCCTAGCGCTGTGGTTTTCCCTCATCCCTTTTTCGTTATGCATCTATTTTTTGTTCCTAGCAATTTTTATTTGGTAATCGTGTACTTCTTCCGTTTCAAAATATAAGACTTTTTGGCCACTTTTTTATTTTTAAACTGTTTGACCTTTTGTAAATTTTAAAAATTATATTTCTTAAGTAATCCTCACTATAAGTGTAATTATCTCATTCACTATTTTATTAGTGAAATTAGTTAAGGACATAATAAGAAAAAATCCCTTATTTTCTTCTTCTTTAATTTATACAAAAAAGACCAAAGGATCTTGTATTCTAAAACGGTTGGTGGTTTTATTTTATAGAAGTAAAGAACAAAATCCTACATTTGTTGGTGATTTTATTTTATTTTTTTTGTGCAAAGTATGATTTGATGGTGATTTTATTTGAAGAGACAATAACATTTTGTTTTACCTAGTACCAAAAAAAAAATTGTTGAAAGACTGGTCTATCTACTTACATGTTCTATCCCTTTGCAATTAGAGTTTCTAGCTGTTAAATATAACAATTGTACAATTGTATCATACTAATTTGCGGTATTGTGTTTAGCAACCTTTTGGTCATCCAAATCTAAGGTCGGGAGTACTTAGTTCTTTTTTTTTTTTAAACATGATATATCAATTATAGCGCAACTTAACAAAATTTATTAAAGAAAAAAATCAGCCCTATTAAAAATGAAACAAATCATGTATTAAGCAGGAGTTAAATTCTCAACTTCTGATTATTTGATTTCAGTACTTGCCGTTAAGACAAAGTGTCATAGGTAGTTGTACTTGGTTTCTGAGTATCTCAAGACATTTATTTTGATAATCTAAAGTCAAGAACGGGAGAAGAGTTATCCCAATAACATCCCACCAAAGCGAAAGACCAAGAACATCTATATTAAGTGTATTTGGATTTTTCTTCTTGTTTTTCCCCGCCCATCTTCTCCCTCATCATCTCCTCATTTGCTATAGTGCTACGCCATGATAGTCTTTTTATTTAAGGAAGAAATTAAATATACTAAACCACATAGAGTCGCATGAAGATACATGGTGTAATCACAAGAATGTTGGGAGAGTTAAGCAGCCTCGTTGCATTGTATTATGTTCGCCTTTTTTCCTCTAAAATAAAATGAAATTACAAAAAGAAAATAGTTTCTTAAACCTGAAAACTTTTCCTAGCTACTTACCAGCACAAGGATATAAAGTAATCCACTTTACCAGATACATTCATGATCTCGTTGCTGGTAAAATCTTCCTTGAATTTATGCCCATCGATTCAATCTAAAATCAGAATCTTATGGAAGCCAGAAACTGCGATACAATTTGTATGTTTATCATTCTCCAAGCATTGAAAAACAACTTTGATTTGGGACAATTGCCTTATGATAATACAATGCCATGAACTAATTAAGCAATGCAACTGACTTCACTTACAAGTACTACCACCATGTATGTTCAATTGCACACGTGTTAAAATTTTATTTAATATTTTTATAAAATAATATTTTTCCTTTATCTTTTTCCTAGTGATATTAGATAAAGATACTTTTTATTTGATATTCAATTATTTTAATAATATTCTGATAGGATGTATGCTTTTACTAATTATGAAAACTATTTCATAAAGGTTATGCAATTTTTGTTTTTACATCTTAGAGAAATTAGCCAAAAATACCCTCAAACAATTTTCTACTAGCAAGTAATATCCAAAATTATTTTTGTTACGGAATATATACCTAATCTATTTTCGGGGTGCCAAAAGTACCCTCACACGGCGGAATCCGACAGAATTGGAGGGTAAAATTGTCACTCTCTACCCTATCTCCCTTCAAAGTTTCTTCCCCACCTCCGACACTGACAATGATGTTGAACTATCCGACGCCCTTCCTCCTACTCCTCCTCCTCCTCCTCCTCCTCCTCCTCCTCCTCCTCCATTCTTCCATGATGAACCGACAATCTTATCCAGGATCAGAAATCTGGGCAACCTTCACATCCATTCTTCACAACCACCTCCATCGTCACAATTATCAAGTAGGGATAATTTCAACCAAACACGGGCATTTGAGCTGCAACCGCCGCCCCCTCCCCCATGGCTGCTGCCGTTGCCTACGGAGGGTTTGTTGGATATGAAGATGACCGAAAAGTTGGTCTCGGAGTGGGAATGCCATCAATGCGCAATTTGCATAGATAATTTTGAGGTGAATCAGATGGTGAAGCTGATGCCCTGTAAACATCTATACCATTCTGTTTGCATATTGCCTTGGTTGGACTTGCACAAATCTTTCCTAGTTTGTCGCTCTAAGATGCCATCTCAGTGCTATCAGAATATCAGAGCCCAGCAGAACTGGTAAGAGATCTCCAAAAGTCACAGATGATTTCTACATTTTTGCGCCTTTCCTCCCCTTGGCTATGAAGATTCAGCTGCATGATTTTGTATTCAAGGTATGCGAAGGCCTAAGTGCAGTGTTTTGGTGGGTAGAATTTGATACTTTAATCATAAGTACTATAAAGTAGGGTTTTTTTTCTTCAGCATGGAACTTTGCTTAAAGTACAAATTGCTAGACATGTTTTGCTTATAATTAGGTTTCTTGTCCGTTCAGATTGATTACTGTGACTATACCTGGGAGTTAAGACCCCAGATCTCTTGAGAGAATCATAATAAGTTGCACAAATCCACAAAATTTTTACTTCGCCAAAGGATTGCTGCTTTCTCTTTCCAATTCCATATTGATATGTGTGTTAGAAAATATTAATGGGGTAGAGAGTGACAATTTTACCCTCCAATTTTGTGTCACTTGCTGCTAATGTAAAAATGTGCCGCCCCATTCTGCCGGATTCCGCCGTGTGAAGGTACTTTTGGCACCCCGAAAATAGATTAGATATATATTCCGTAACAAAAATGATTTTGGATATTACTGGCTAATAAAAAATTGTTTGAGGGCATTTTTGGCTGATTTCTCTACATCTTATGTTATATTTTCGTTAAATATCATTAGCATTTGAGATTTTCAATCAACATAATAATTTCTCGTGATCATTTTATTCATAATTATCTTCATGATATTTAAATAAGATATATATTTTGTTTGTTCATAAAAGGTTAAATAGTCTTTTTTTGCATGTTATGCTATTACGTTCTAAACTTTTCCATAAATTATACTCCTTACGTCCCATTTTATTTGATCTTCTTACTATATTAGGACGCTCCAAAATAATTGACAATTTTCATAAAAAGAAATATTTTAATATATTTTATACTTCAATCAATTTTTAACTCCACTATATATTACTTTTATTTATTTAAATTTGACATAAAGTACTGCTTACCAACATGTTTTTTACTTTTTATTATAATATATTATTTTTATAATCAATTTCAAACTTTTACATAAAACTCCGTGCCGATCAAACACTGTTAAATGAAATGGGACGAAGGGAGTATTAATATTTAAACTTTTAAATTTCCATAATTGTTTCTCATTGTTCTTTTAGTTTTTCCTAGTAATTAATGTTTGTTTGCCTTTTTCCTTTACCTAATTAATTTATTCCAATAAATTTAATGTTTTTATTAACTGTAGATGTTTTCAATGAAACCATTTAGTATGTTTTTATACTCTCATGCTTTTATATTTTTGGATTTTTTATTAATTATTATGGTATTTACGGTACTTAATTAGCATAATTATTTCTTAAGTGATTTTAGTTTTTTCTAAAATAGCAATGCCTTTTTTATTTTACGGAAACTAGCTAGTTTTTTTTTTATATTCCATTACATTATATATACTTTGGAGTTAGAGAAATTTGTAAGTTAAGTAGGAATGTTAGCATACTTATTATTAAATAGTTATAAACTTCCCTATTAATTCTAATAAGTTAATGGTTAGTGAGGCATTTAGAGTATTAACCAAATTCTATTAATTTTAAAGAAATCTAAACGTCCAAAGATTTATAAAATGTCCAAAGATCTAAATGTCCAATAAATTATAGTGGTTCGATCTCTTCAATATCTACATTCACTACTATGAGTCCACACTCAAGGATTTCAACCAAATCCACTATAACAACACAATATTCAAGTACACAAGAGGTTTACAACTTAACCTCTTTTACTATTCAAGAATCAAGATTCACCATTTTCAAAATGATTTATATCTTTAAGACAACCTTGAACAAACAATAATAAGATGAGAGATAGGAAGATTGATGTGATCAGGACTATGGATCACTATGATAGGTTAGATGTGTTAGATAGAGAGCTAGCTATACCAGCTGGGCTTATAACCAGGGTTAGGGTCAAGGGACTTTAGGAGGCCTTATTTGCCTATGTAGGCCAACACATAGAGAGGATAGAGCTAGTCAAGCCTATTGTACGAGAGCTAGCTAGGTCACGGTCTAAATTGATCCACTTGTCTCAAATCCTTGGGACCGAATGATCTTGGCTCTTGAAGACTATGGAGTTGGGTTAAGTAGCATTACTTAAGCTCAGGAGGGAGTCATGCCTAGATCAGACCTTGGGGTGCCACTTTTAGACTTAGGAGCGTATGTTTTAATTATCTTGGATTTGTTATTTATTTTGGGCTTGCATATATTATTAGCTCAATTTTTTTATGTTTACCCTAACTATATATAGGCTTCTTTTAGGACATATTATGGACAGATTATTGAGTTTTTTTTAGTATTGCCACCAGCCACCATTGAGAGGTTATCATTCCTCTTGTTCTTGTTATTCAAAGAACCACTTTCACTTATTAATTGAAAACCCAATTGTGACATGTAAGTGTTCTTCTTTCTTACTTAAATTCTAATCATCGGGATTGCGTAGGACAAATTTCTAAGAGGCGTCGTAGGGATTTAATTTTACATTTCCTCACAATCATTATTTCAAAAATTCAATCTTCTTCTTTTCTTCAAAGCCGAAACCAACCAAACATCAAAACTTCCCAATTTCCTTGGTTGCCGACGTCTCCAACTCACCAACAAGGAATTTCGGATAGCCCATATTTCCTTCCGTGGTGTGCACGTTTTTGGTATCATAACATTGTTGTGGAGGAGGATTCCTATTCTACTCCATCGAAATTCAAGAACTCAACGACCATCACCATCCAAAAGTTGCATCGAATTCTTCAATTCAAGAGGTTCGAATTTCGGCCTAGGGTTTCAACTCTTCTTATTGATTTTTTTTATTATTTGCTTCGGTCAGATTATTAAGAAAACAAATTACTTTGGTCAAAAAAAAAAGAGAAAGAAAGAGAAAAAATCAAGTACAAAACCCAAAGAACACCACTAAAAACATTTTGTTCTGGCATATTCATACTTACTTGTTGGTTCATTTTGAATCATCTATGATAAGCAGTTTTAAATTTTTTGGTTTTTGAATTTGCTAGCTTGTTGCATTCTTGTTTTTTGTTTCCGAGATTGTGAGCTATTGTTATTGGTTTTGGTTGTTTGTTACTTGGGCTACAATTTGGTTCATTGAGTTGCTGAATTTGGATTTGAACTATAACTTGATTTTCAGAGGAATTTGAGTGATAAAAGGCAAGAGTGTGTGAGATTATTCGAGGGTGTCATTGTTGTGACATAAACACGAGGGAGTGACATCATTTGAGTGAAACACATGAGGGAGTGTGTGAGGTTGTTTGTCACTAACTTTGTTTTGTAGGTTCAGCATTAATTGACAATGTCATAGGGAGGTAGTAACGAGGAGAGCCAAGGGAGAGATACAAATATCACTTTCATTTTGAGAGCTATGCAACAACAATTTGGGAGGCTCAACCTAGCCTTTGTTGAGATGAGGGAACAAATGGATGAGCTCAGGCAGGAAAGGCGCATGGAATCTCAGGGGAGGCGTACGGGTGTATGCCAGTAGCAACCACCACCTCACTATAACCCAGATGAGAATGAATTTGAGGAGGAGGAGGAGGAGGAGGAGGAGTTTGAGGTACACAGACCAGGAGAGCTCAAAGATATGAGCCATTTAATAGAAGAGATGGAGACCTTAAATCCATCAAAATACAGATCCCAGCATTCAAGGGGAGGAATGATTCAGAGGCTTACCTTGAGTACCAAAGAAATGTGGATTTGGTGTTTGAGTGCCACAACTTTTCTGAGGATAAGAAGGTAAAACTAGCCGCCGTTAAGTTCATATATTATGCATTAATATGGTGGGATCAGTTGGTGACATCTAGGATAAGAAATGGAGAGATTCCAATTGCTACTTGGGAAGGTATGAAGGCATGCACAAGGAAGTGATTTGTGGATTCTTACTACTATAGGGAGATACACCAGAAACTTCAAATAGCCTAGAAAGGAGGAGAAGTCCAAAGATAAGTGAATGAACTTCAAGGAAGCACTTAAGAAAGCAATATGGGGATCTGAACCGAAAGGTACTTCTAACACCCAAGCTACCTCTAGTAAGCATTCCTCTATCAAATGTTTTAAATGCTTGTGTACTAGCCATATTGCATCTCAATGTCCTAATAAAAAGGTTATATTTATGAGGGACAATGGAGTGATTGATTCTAGGGATAGCAGTAGTGAGTTTGAACTTGTTGTTGATAATGAATTTGTTAATGATAGTTGCTTTGAGAAAACTGTTACAGGGGAAGCACTAGTAGTTAGGAGGGTGCTAAGTGCTAGAGCTACAAATTAGATTGTAGATTAGAGAGAGAATCATTTTCATTCAAGATGTTTAGTTGGTGGAAAAGGGTGCAATTTGATCATTGATGGGGGTAGTTGTACCAATGTAGCTAGTCTAACCATGGTAGAGAAATTGGAGCTAATTTGTAAGAAATATTCAGAGCCTTATAAAAAATAGTGGTTTAATGATAGCGCATGTGTAAAGGTAACTAAATAGGTATTGGTGTCTTTCTCAATTGATAGATATGAGAATGAAGTGTTGTGTGATATAGTTCTCATAGAGGTTAGTCATATGTTGCTTGGGAGGCATTGGTAGTTTGATAGGAGAGTAGCACATGATAGGTATACCAAAAAGTACTCCTTTAAGTTTAATGGTAGGACTTTCATTCTTGTACCTCTATCACCTCATGAATTGTACCTGGACCAGTTAAAAATAAGTAAAAGTGATGAGAGTTCAGGCAGTGAGCTTAAAAAAAATTAAAAGAGGGGAAAGAGGCCCAAAAGAAAAATGAGATTGGGCCAATGGTGAGTGACTGTATAGGTGAAGAAAAGAAAGTGGGAAGGAGAGAAAAGTGAGCTTGAAAGCAAGGGGAAAAGACATGAGGAGAGCGACTGGAGAGAAGAGAGTACTAGTACTAGTGAGATATAAAGAGTGTTTAGTTTCTGACACTAACCATCTTCATTATTTGCCTAGTGTGTTTTCATCTCTTCTGCAGGATTATGTAGATATCTTTCCTAAGGAGATGCCCAAGGGACTGCCACCCTTGAGAGGCATAGAACACTAGATAGATTTTGTACCTAGAGCTCAGATTTCTAACCACCCAGCTTACCAAAGTAATCCTGAGGAAATGTAGGAGCTTCAAGAGCAAGTGGATGAGCTATTGGAGAAGAGGCACGGGAGAGAAAGCTTGAGCCCTTGTGTTGTGCCAGTGTTACTGGTGCCAATGAAGGATGGAACCTGGTGGATATGTGTAGATTGTGGAGCTATGAATAAATCACTGTAAAGTATAACCATCCTATTCCTAGATTAGATGACATTCTTGATGAACTGCATGGTGCATGTATCATTTAAAAAAATGATTTGAAAAGTGAATACCACCAAATTAGAATGAAACCAGGAGAAGAATGAAAAACTACTTTCAAAACTAAATATGGGTTGTATGAAAGGTTACTCATGCCATATGGTTTAACTAATGCACCCAACACTTTTATGAGGTTGATGAATCATGTATTGTTTGCATTTCTTGGAAGGTTTGTGGTTGTTCACTTTGATGACATTTTAGTATATAGCACTAATCTTGATGCACATGTCATGCATATGAGGTATGTCTTGTATGTATTGATACAGGAAAAACTATATGCAAACCCTAAGAAGTGTACATTTTACATTGATAGGCTAGTCTTCTTGGGGTTTGTGATAAGTTTTCAGGGAGTTTAGGTTGATAGTGAGAAGATGAAGGCTATCTAGGATTGGCCACGGCGTAAGAGGGTGAGTGAGGTGAGGAGTTTTCATGGACTTGCTAGTTTCTACAGGAGGTTTGTGAAGGACTTTTATACTATTACTGCTCCTTTGACTGAGATAGTTAAGAAGGAGAAAGGGTTTACTTGGAGTCCAAAACAACAATATGCTTTTATATTATTGACAGAAAAATTATGTTCTGCTCCTATTCTATGTTAACCTGATTTTGAGAAAGCTTTTGAGGTTGAATGTGATGCTTTTGGGATTGGTATAGGTGTTATACTTTTGCAAGAAAACAGACCAGTTGCATACTTCAATGAGAAGTTTGGTGGTGCACAACTCAACTATCCCACATATAATAAGGAGTTGTATATTATTGTGAGAGCATTGGAAGTGTGCCAATATTACTTCCAATGCAGAGAGTTTGTCATCAGGACGGATCATGAGTCTTTGAGACACTTGAAGGGATAGGGCAAGCTGAGCAAGAGACATGCCACGTGGGTGGAGTTTCTGGAGACATTTCCTTATGTATTGCAATACAAGTAAGGGAAAGAGAATGTGGTAGCTGATGCTTTATCTATGAGATATTCCTTGATTGCTACTCTACATTCTAAGTTATTAGGATTTGAGCAGCTTAACAATTTATATGCTTCTGATGTTGATTTTGCTACTGTATATTCTGCTTGTGAACATGCTGCATTCCAAAAATTCTATTGGCATGATGGCTATCTATTTAGGGGTAGTCAATTGTGTGTGCCTAATTGTTCTATGCACGCTTTATTGTGCATTGAGACCCATAGTGGTGGTTTGATGGGTTATTTTTGGGTTGCTAAGACTTTGTATAATTTACATGAACATTTTTATTGGACTGGTATGCATAGGGATGCTGAACGTGTATGTGCCAAATGTATTGCATATATACAGGCAAAATCCACAGTGAAACCTCATGGATTGTATACCCCTTTACCTGTGCCTACTAAACATTGGGTTAATATCTCTATGGACATTGTTTTGGGCTTCCCTAGGACAAAGAGGGGTTTTGATAGTATCTTTGTTGTTGTGGATAGGTTTAGTAAGATGATGTATTTCATTGCATGCCATAAGACTGATGATATTGTGCATGTGGCTGATTTATTTTTCAAAGATGTTGTTAGATTGCATGGCCTTCCTAGGTCTATTGTTTCAGATAGATATGCTAAATTTCTAAGCCATTTTTAGCGTGTGTTGTGGGGCAAGTAGGGTACCAAATTGGTTTATTCTACTACTTGTCACCCACAGACTGATGATCAGATAGAGGTTTGTTAATAGGACCTTAGGTACCTTGTTGCATGCGGTAGTTGGTAAGAATTTGAAAACTTGGGGTGGATGTTTTATATTTTATATAATTAATAAAAAAATTATCTTATTATAATTTCATAAAAATAATTAAATAAAGGGTACAAAATACATTTGAATCCCTATCACTACATAGATTTAAAAAAGAAGAAAAAAGAGTGATAATTACTAGAAAATTTAGAAAAGGAAAAAAAAGAGTGAGAAAAAGAAAATAACATTGTTATTTTATAAAAAATAAAAATAATCATGTCATAATTAACAATTTCAAATACCAATATAGTTTATGAAAAGTTCAAAAATATAATGGTATAAGATATAAAATAGAGTTATAAAGTCCATGAAATTATTTAAAATAATCAATAAAAAATGTTATCTAAATAAAATATCAACAAAATAATAAAATAAACTGTAAAAAAGGCACTTGGATCGCTACTATTATGTGTATGTGTGTGCGCACACGCATGGGAGAGAGAGTGAGAGTAATTATGTTAATTTGAAAGCTTAAATACAATATAAATTATGAAAACATAAAACATAATAGATTTTGATTAGAAAAAGGACCATGTGACATCCATAAAATAGTTTCTATAAAATTCGTAAAATACGTATCTTATATGAATATATGAAAATAATTAAATGAATGAAGAATAATATTCTTAATCTATCTATCATCGTAAAAAAAGAACAAATAAAGAGTATATTATTATTTTAGAAAAAAAACTAACATGATCACGAAAAAAATTACACTAATTAAAAATCTCAAATACTAATATTATTTATAAAAAGTCCAAAATATAATTACATATAAGATGAAAAAATACGCTATATAAACCCCACAAAATATTTAGATAATTAGCAAAAATATGAATCATGTTGAAATATTATCAGCATAATTAAGCAAATTATAAAGAATAAAATTTATCCTCTATCATTATAAAAAGAATTTATTAATTTGTAAAAAAATTAAATGAAAATTTAGTTGCATGCGACTGCACTTTCATGATACCAATACTATTATAAAAGTATAAATATAGATAGTGAGGATTTAAACTTTTGTGTTTCTTTCCTCTTTAGATGGTGCAAAATGCCCTTAGTTATTGTATTATATTATGAGATATATAGTGGTTATTATTGTGATAATAACGCTTCTAACTAGGTTTCATTACAGTTGAGTAAGATACTAGCGTGCCTTTTGACACTGGCATATACAAGTGCGGAGTGTACCTGAAGAAAAAAAGAAAGAATAAACATAAATTACAATACAACCAAAGACAACAATAGTGGGAGTTATATAAGTACATAGATAGATCCTTCTTTCATAAATATAATAGGTTCAATCTTCATCTATAGTTAACTATAATACATACTTCTCTCTCTCAAACTAGCGAGAAGAAACAAAAGGTAATTAACAAGACTTCTCAACTACACACATACTATATACATTGTAAAGTTCTTCCACGAACTAATGTTGTGGCTAATAAGAAGTTAACTACTCATTTCCTTGGTTCAAGCCATCTAAAACAAGCATTAAAACATCTGTGAGCCAGAAAGTTCAGTAATTTTATGTGTGTGCCGGTATTTTCAACATTATGAGGGGAGATGCATATGATAGTGTCAAAAGTTCTTAATAAGCAAATAAGTTTCTCTTCTTCACATTAAACACACAAAATTAGCAAAAGTGTCTGGGTATAGCTGGAAAGTCTGATCGAATCAAGACACACCAGCGTAGCTCCTCAACCCAAATTTATCAATGTGACAAATATTTGAATACTAGCTTAACAGTGGAACTACCGAAACTAGTAATGGGATTTTTAGAAGTCAAGTCCTGGAAGCCAAAAGTCAATATCAGCGACACACCAAAGCAAACGTTTAACTTCACGAATTACCTTATGCATCCCAAACCAAAGATAAGCCTACAAAATTATGGAGCACCTACCAGCTCGCACTTGGAGGGCAACCCTAATATTGAGCCCCTCTTGACTCGTTTAAGTGATCGAATACACACACAAATAAAGTAATACCAGTTGGGTTGAGCCCTCCATGACACTATGCCACCTTATAAGTAGATCTACAATCCAAAGTGTAGGCGTTCCATGTGCAGTAGAAGAAGCCCTAGTTTGGGAGACTAGTCATGCACAGTGTAATCCACTGACACTTCCAGCAACCAAATCATACCTTGTTGGAATGGAATATTTATGCAAATTTTCAAAACACAAGAGCCATTCAAATAGCCCTTCAAATGAATCCAAATTTAAAACAACTATTATTCTAAAGTAAATTCGAGATAAAAAATCACCCATCCGCCATTCTGGGCATAGAGGAGTAATGAAAGCACTTTTCAAGTTGATGTATTAACACTTGTGAATAACAAATAATGATTATTATTTTTTAAAAATTATTTATGGCACTAAAAATACGGTAAGCCTCGATTTATAAACTCACATGACAACAAAAGCTAATCACTTCCACACGTAACTTGTGAATTTTTCATAATTTCAAGAATATATTGAGTATGCAGAGATATATATCTTAAAGAGTATAATGTAATTTGCATTTAAAAAAAATATATGTATAAAAATATTACTTTTATATACTCTTATATATATATATATATATATGTATATATATATATATATATATATATATATATATATATAGAGTATATATATGACGTAGAATGTCCAAGTGACCTTTTTTCCTTTTTCTTTTTGGAACAGTCCATTTGAGTTATGACATTCTATTTCTTAAGCAGAATTTCATTATTGAGATGTTGGAAATAAAGTCTGAAGATTCTTATGGATGAAATTTTTTCATGGCCATTCACCAACATAAAAATATGAGTGTTATTTTTATTTAATTTTTTGATTTTGCTGGGGTTGAAAATTTACTGTTACCACCAGAAATATAGAGTTGAAAGTTAACTTTCTGAAAAAGAAATACAAGTCGTAGGCTCTATCAAACAAATTCATGATCTTGTTGTTAGTAAAAACTACATCGAATTTTATGCCAATTTATCAAAATCAAATAATTTGGAACCATGTATTGCGATATAATTCATTATTTTATTTTGAAAAATTGCCACAGGAGATAGCACAATGTGTTGAACTAGTCACTGCGAAATGGCTTCATTTATTCGCTATATCAAGCAAGCACTTAGAAAGGTCTGCTGGCTTTGAAAGCATTGCCATGTGGTTCGCCTCTTTGATCTCTTTCACATCAGTGACCCCAATATTTTGAACCATCCAAAGCTGGAACTCAAGTGGAATTTCTTTATCTTCATTGCAAACGATATAAGTTCGCTTCACTGAACCGAACCTTTCAGTGGAGAACTTTCTGGCCTTAGACAAATCTTGAAGAAATAACGAACCTGGTCTAATCAACATTTCGGCTTATTCAAGGTCCTGCATAGAAAGATTTGGATTTTGGGTTAGATGTTGGGCTTTCATAATTTGGGTAAGGAAACTGGGCTGGTTATAAGTAGCGAATAACTTACCTCAGTGGAGCAATTCTGATACAGTTTCATTCTAAGGAATTGAGCTCCAAGGTGAATTAACGTTCCTGACTTTTCTGGGCTTCCACAGGTTAAAATTTGTGTGTCCAGCATAAATTCTGTTGGATACCACTCAAAATACTTTTATAGGAGGCCCAAAAGGAAAAAAAAAGAAAAATAAAAATGAAGGAAAAATTTCAGTTGCTGCCAGAATAATCATCATGAGAAGTAATTGATCATAGTCAAGGCATACTCAGTCCAAAAAAAATTTACTTTTCTTTATAATATAAATTACTTTTTCTCTTACAAAAAATTTGAATCTTACTAAAATTAAAAAGTAATGTATTTGAGTTTTAATCCAAGTATATCCAGTAATTTTAAAAAAAAAAATAAAGAAGAAGCAATTGAAGAAGAGGGGAAAAATTAACCAAGAATCTTCCATTGTTACACAAAGTATAATAATCTTATGTTGTAGGCCTTGGGAGCTAATAGATCTCTGTGGCCGAGTTTCCAACTCGTATTTTCTCATAATAGACTTTGAACTTTAAGTCTAGTTGCCTTCCTTAAAATATAAAACAAAAATAAAACTAATTGGCAAAACGAAGGTCTTTGGAAGAAGAATTAGTTGACCTATCAAAATCGAAGATTCCATCACAAGAATTGTAAGAATAGTTAAATTAAGAATAAACCCAGACCTTGTCCAGTGGATAGGAAGGTGCATGGTCAGAATCAGGCATGAAGGCAGCCAAAAACACAGCAACTAATATTTTCTCTGGGTAGCGTTCCATGGCGAGACCCAAGCTGATGCCACCAAAGCTGTGGCCAACAAGTACAATTTTCTCCTCTGGAGGAATTGCAGCCATGAGTTCCATCAATGGTGAAGAGTAGTCGTCAAATGCATGAAGCTCATGGAGGCTTCTCGTGTTGACGCCGGAGGCCTAGAGGTCTACGGCCGTGACCTTATGCCCGGCCTACTCGAGCAGGGGTTTCAGCTTGTACCAGATCCAAGATCCTTGGCATCCACCATGAACTAAAACAAAATGCTTTTGTTGCTTGGCATTTGCAGCATCCATCTTTTTGGTGAATGCTCAGCCTGTATTGATCTCTTAAGTGTGTTTTCTTGGGATGAGGCGTCTGCTCTCACTCGGTGTCTGGAAATATAAAGAGCGGTGTTGAGTGTCATAGAAGTTTTTTTCTATTTTTCTTCTAGTATGTACATGTTGACAAAAAATTCACGTCAGCTACATAGAGGTATACACTTCACTAAACTCCATCTATATGATAACTTCAAATCCTACAAAAAGGTAAAACATAAAAAATTTTGCATGACGAGTTCATGTCTTAAAAATAAGAAGTTTAAACTCGAACATTTATATAAAGTACTTCAGTTCCTGAAAGGGCAATCAACTTCCTTGAGAATAAGTTCTATTGAAGTTATTGCAATATTAAATAGCGTCTGCAATTGTGTCAAGAAAAAATGTGACCAATACATAAAGATCTTCTCCGATATTTTTAGTATAAAACAAGGGGATAAGAACGAAGAAGGAATTTCACCTAAATTCTTTAAGAAAAGGGATTCACTTATGTTCCAATTTAATGACTTAGACTAGTACCCATAAATAAGCTTAACCAGCAAATCAAACAGTGATCATAAGAACCAAGAAGGAATTTGACCTAAACTATTTATAAATTATTCCTATATGTTCCGATTTGACAACTTCAACAAACCCCAGAAACAGCTGTTCCAGCAAATCAATCAGATCTCAATTGATTCGGCAATAAACTATTGCATATTCTTCACTGCCTTGAGATCCGCTTTAAATGCGACAATTGAGTTTGTAAATAAAATTATACCCCCTTCGTCCTATTTAAATTGACAATTTAAATTAACAGTGTTTAACAGGATATAAAGTTTTATGTAAAAGTTTAAATTATATTATAAATATTATGAAATTAATATTATTATGGATGTCCATTATTAGAGTTATAGAGATACTCTAACTATCTAGAAGATAGATGTTAGAGTTTTATTATATCTTTGATTAGTGATAGGATTTGTCTTATGATTACCATATACCTCTTCTGATTGGGATGTACCCCTGAACCCTATAAGTAGGGCTCTAGACTGAGGTGTTGTATTCACTCATTCATTGATTGATTTACTCTCAGAGAATCAATAAAGATCTCTTGTTCTTTCTCTCTATTTTCTCTCTATAGTTTTTCCTATTCTCTATATTATAATTTCTCTATTAAGTTCTCCACATTAATATTACGATTTTGCTGTGTCGACGACGACTGTGTATCAATAAATTCATAACACGTTATCAACACGAGTCTCTGCCACTGGAGTTCAGAGATCAATCGAGATAAAAAGAGGTATTTTTCTACCTTTGAATTCTCATGGCAAACCTTGCCAAACTTGATTTTTTTGCTCTTGACATTTCTGGAAAGAACTATTTGTCATGGATACTAGATGCTCAAATTCATCTAGATGCAATGGGTCTAGGAGACACTATTGTAAAAAATAATGTATCATCATCTCAAAATAGTGAGCCATGATCTTTCTCCGCCACCATCTCCATGAGAATTTGAAGGCGGAATATCTTACCGTAAGAGATCCACTTGTTTTGTGGAATGATCTGAAAGAAAGATTTGACCACCAGAAGATGGTCATTCTACCAAAAGCACAGTATGATTGGATGCACTTACGGCTACAAGATTTTAAATCTGTAAGTGAATATAACTCTGCAATGTTTAGAATTACTTCTCAATTAAAATTATGTGGAGAAAATATCACTGACACTGATATGTTAGAGAAAAAACATTCTTTACTTTTCATGCCTCGAATATTGTCCTGCAGCAACAATATCGAGAGAAGGGCTTTAAGAAATATACTGAATTAATTTCTTGCCTTTTTGTTGCGGAGCAAAACAATGAGCTGTTAATGAAAAATCATGAAGTTCGACCAACATGTTCTACTCCACTCCCTGAAATGAATGGAGTTAGAACCCGAGGATATGACCCTAGAAGAGGTCATGGTCATGGTCATGGTCGAAACTGAGAATACGGACGTGACCGTGGTAGAAAGCATCCATATAATCATCGCGAAAAAATAGAGCATCAGGCGTGAAAAATAACAAAATCCACTAGAAGTGGGTCAAAAACAATGAGAAAAGAAAAGAGATGACTCTTATTCCTTATTATGACTCTCAAAGTATCACTGAAGATATTTGTTCATTGATAGTGGTACTACGCACACTATACTTAAAAGTAAGAGATATTTCTCTTGTTTAAATATGGGAGAAACAAATATTTACACTATAAATGGTAGTGCAAAACTAATTGAAGGCTCCGGAAGAGCTAGTATTTTATTGTCTGGAGGCACAATAATTGCCATCAATAAGGCTTTGTTTTCCTCAAAATCTAGAAGAAACTTATTGAGTTTTAAATATATTCACCGAAATGGATATCATGTTGAAGCAATGGAGGAAAATAAATTTGAATATCTTTGCATTACTCAAACTGTCTCCGGAAAGAAATCTATCTTAGAGAGATTTCCATCTCTTTCTTCCGGCCTATATTACGCAAAATTAAATAGTGTTGAAGCGCATCATTTACTAAACCAGAAGTTTACTAATCTTGCTACATTTAGCATTTGGCATGATCGTTTGGGTCACCCAGGATCAATTATGATGCGAAAAATAATTGAGAATACGCATGGACGCCCATTGAAAGATCAAAGGGTATTGAATAAATTTCCATGTGCTACTTGTTCTCAAGAAAAATTGGTTACTAGACCATCCAAGGAAAATTGTTCTTTGCTCTTCCTCTTGAAGGCAATGAGACTTCAAACTTCTTTCTTCACAAATCCTATCACGCAATATAAACATATTAGTTCTCATCAATATTTGTCATGAATCAAAATTACATGATTTGCCCTTAGGGCTTACATTATGATTTGTTATAATTGTACCTAAAAGATTTTATAGTTATCAGTATGCAAATTTTATTCCATTTAGAATTTCTCCTCAATCAAATTTATAAGGAGAAATATTACTAGTAATGTGATGAATAAAAGATTTTTCTTTCTCATATCTCTAACATGCTTCTGTAATAGCAATATCGAGAAGAAGCTTTTCAGAAGTATTTTGAATTTATATCTTCTGGGACTAAATGAGTCATTAATGAAGTATTTTGATGTTCGACCAAATGATTTTATGTCATTCCCTGAAGTGAATGACATTAGAAATTATAACATATTTATTTACTAGATTCTGGTCGTGGCTAGTTAAAATACACTTTGTTCTTAAGCTATAAGAATGACTCATTAAATTTTCAGTGAATAATATTCACCAGAAGTGAGAAAATAATGAGAAGGAAAAAGGAAAAGTAATAATTCTTACATGTTATTGATGCAATATGAAAGTTTGTCACATACCTATAGTACATCAAGCATGTTATGAATATGCATTAACTATTGATATTTATTTACTTCCCTAAATTATGCTACTGTGAGTAATGATACTTGTATCGATGATATTGATATGGCAAATATGAATGTAGCCAATTCTTTTGAATATCCAGAAATAGTTTTTAGCATTTTAAATTTTAATCAAAATTTTAAATTATCGAATTGTTATTTTCTATTTTATCATTTTGTGACGATTATTGAAAATTTTTTAATACTACGTATATATATTCTAGTTTGTTTTGGATCAAGAATGGTGAAGATACAATTTGTCTAAATAATATTGTAGTTTATTTGGACAAATTTGAAATATATGTCCAAAGTATAAAAAGGTAGGATAAGGTTCCTGAAGAACTAGTTGATCAATAACTCTAGAAGAGTTAATTGATTTAAAGCCCTAGTAGAGTTACATGATCTTTGCCAAATGGTCAATGTTGTAATGTATTATTCTCCATATAGTCTCGTTATTTTAGCATTAATGATACTATCATTATATCGAGACATTTGATGAATGGATTTTTGAGACATATGCATTAACATTATGACCAAGAATATATGTCAATTATAGAAACTACCGTTCATTTCTTCTAGTATATGTTGCATAGAATTTTTGAAATTGAGATGCAATATTGAGTAAACCTAAAATTTACTAATAATTTATTAGTTTGCATGACTGGTTAGACCATCATGGATTATTAAAATACGAAGAATGATTATGAAATTATTATGGAACTTGAAGTTTTCTAATATGAAGAATTTATATCTACTACTTGTTTTATTTAAAAGTTACTAGTATTGCTTGAGGTTGAAAGTGTTATTTTGGGATGAATATAGAAGAATTATTAGTTGATTCATCAATAAATAGTTGTATGTATACTGTTGACTTTTGCAACAAGTAGTTTACAATTCATTGATAATGAGCTCATGTTTTAACTTTCTCCCAATGACGTAATTTATCCTAATAATATTGGTTGTATTGAGATAAATATTGAATATCCTGCCTAATGTTCACGACTTTGATATATTAGTACTTATTTTGTATTTTACCAACATATTGTGATTCTCCTCATAGTGGTTGTGTTAGCCCTAAGGGCAAATCATGTAGTTTTGATTAATGACAAATATTGATGAGGACTAATATGCTTGTATGTTGTGTGATAGGTTTTATGAACTAAGAAGTATGAAGTCTCATTACTTTGAAGTCAAAGTGCAAGAACAACTTCAGTATGTCAAAGTGATTGAAGATTGAAGAGTTTGTTCAAGATGATTGAAGGCTTTGAAGACATGAAGTGTAGGTTGCATGTGCTTAATAGATAAACTTTGTAAACCATACATTCTTAAGCCTTGGAATCTATGAATTGCAATTGAGAGCACAAAACTTGATTTAAATGGTTTCAATGGTTTTGAACTTACCTAAATTATCAAGTTTTCATAAATGGTTTTTGCACTTAAAAGGTATTTAATGACTTATCTTTGAGACTAGAATGTTTTCCAACTTGTTTGAATTGATTTGAACATATTTTGACAGAGTTTGAAAAATTCGGATGCAAGATTCGGACGTAGGATGAAAAATTCGGTCGTCCGAATTTTCTTGCACAGTGAACAGTACCAACTATTTTTCTAGAGAAATTCGGACGCAGCTGGAAAAATTCAGTCGTCCGAATTTTCCCCGCATTGTGAACAGTGTCGTGAACAGTAATATTGTATAATCTATTGATTGTCATAGTCTTCTCTACATTATGAGGAGAATAATATCAATTGAAAAATGATATCGTTTATGATATTTATTATCTTGATCTTTGTAGAAACATTAATGAACTGGAAGTTCAAAATATTATTTATTTGCAAAATTTCAAATAGATTATTTAATTGACTTCTATAGAGTTAGTCAATATGATATTCTAGTTATAAATATTCTTATTTGGATAGATGTCCTAGCATGACAAATATATGAATTCTATAGCCATGTGATTTTAATGCACGCTTGAAGCGTGATTGATCTCTTGATTTTAAAAATAAAATCCTCCAAATAGAAAAGGATTTGATGATCAAGATACTTTTTCTGAAGAATTTAGAGTAGCAAGCATTGTGATCAAAGTTTCAAAAAATTAATATTTTGTTTTGATTGAACATCTTGAAGATGTTTCACATGGACATAGCACATCAATGTTCATTGGGTTATTATATGTGAGATCCTTTATATTTATCAAAGCATATTGAAGAACTCTTTGGTGTTGAAGTATCATAACTCTATAATTTAGTGTATGAATACATTTGTCTACGTGCAAGTAGATATCTATTCTAGTTCCTCTCTACCCGATGAATTTTGATATGACATTAAGCTTGCCTTTTGGATATCTCTTTGAGATAGTTCACCTCGAATATTAAGAAAATTGAACTCATGTTGAGATGGATATGTAAGGTATAAGTTACCTATATGATCTACATAAACCATGCATTTATAGGTATGTATGTGTTGATTATAACAACCACATCTTCAACTTATGTTGAAGAAATAGAAATTCATGATATTGGTTGAGAATATGTGTGATCATGATTAATATATTCGAGATAAATCTATAACCTTTAAGAAGAACTTGCAATTGTATTGTTATATGATAATAAACTTTGGAATATATCTAAGGAGATACGATAAAGTATAATTTTACTCACGAGCTCCAAAAGAGATGTCATATTGATGTGCAATGAATTTGATTATTTGATTATTTGACAAATCTATTCACTAAGACATTACTAATAGCAACATTTGATTGGAAAGCATCGGTTAAGAAATCTCAGAAGATTATCTCATCAGGGGGAGTAAATGTGGTATAATATGGCATAAAGAGTAGTGTACTCTTTTTCATTCACTAGAGTTTTTTCCACTGAGGTTTTTATCTAGTAAGGTTTTAACGAGGAATACTCTTATGCAATGAACATCCAAGGGGGAGTGTTATGAAATTAATATTATGGATGTCCATTATCCTATATCAAAGAAATAGTACAATATCAGGGTTATAAAGATACTCCAACTATCTAGAAGATAGATGATAAAGTTCTATCACATCTTTAATTAGTGATAGAATTTGTCTTCTGATTACTCTCTACCTCCTCTTATTGATATGTACCCCGAAACCCTATAAATAGGGTTTTAGACTGATATATTGTATACCCTCATTGATTCATTCATTTACTCTCAAAGAATCAATAAAAGCTCTTATGTTCTCTCTCTATTTTCTTTCTAGTTTCTCTCTATATTCTCTTCATTATAGTTTTCTTATTCAATTCTCTATATTACTATTACGATTTCGTTGTACCGATAACTATTGCGCTCCAATGAATTCATAACAAAGTCAAATGGAGTAGTTCACATATGGACATTGATCCACTAGCAAACTGGAATACTATTTTGATCAAATAATTAGCACAAAAATTAAGAAAAGTATTTTAATTATAAATAAATTGTTATATATTTTTATTAATTAAAAAGATTAGTAGTGCAATCAATGTGTTAGTGGAGCTTAAAGATATTTCTCTGTCTCTCTGTCTCTCTGTCTCTCTCTCTATTTCTTCTTTGAA